>OX451735.1:147049634-148388598 GCA_948472305.1 Vicia faba
ATCTCTTTGATCCAATAACCTTGAGACTCATTGTGTGGAGGCTTTGGTTCTACCAATCCTCTAATGGATCTTCATCAATTTTGGTCAACGCGGATCACTTAAACATTGTTGATCATTAAATGTTTCCTTGAGAATTTATTAAATGGATGATATACTTGACAAAAAGCAAATGCAACTTATTGTGTGGATGCTTTGGTTCTACCAATCCTCTAATGAGTTCCAAATGCAAGTTTCAAGATGGTCATCCAACTAACCACTAATTTCTAACAATTGACTTTATTTTATGCTCTTTACCTTATGCTTTTATGCTTCATGTACTATTTACTTTAGCATTATATTTCATGTTATTTTCATCTTTGCTCACTCGAGCATTTACTTTTATGTCATTTTTATTTTGCTCACTTGAGCTTTTCTTTTCTTTTTGAAGATACTTCATAATCAACATAAACCATAAAAATCTTTAATGATACTTGTACTATTTGGTTACTATCCTTGGCATGGTGGAGTGTTGGACTTCTTGGACTTAGGATTAGAAACTTTGGCCTATGTTAGAGACCTTGGACCTTAATTGATATTTTGTCTGGAGTTCTTGAGGTTTACCTCAAGACATTGGGTTGTTTGTTTTTTTGTGTGCAGGTTATTGTGATTACATACTTTGTTTGCAATCTAGAATTTACCCGTATACAGCCGTTACTCTGCCCAATTTTTGTGAAGACTTAATACACTTTAAGTTTGATTCTCTCAAGAAGTCTAATATCTTTACTTGCTTGGTTTCAATCTAAAGAATGAGAATTATATCCTGACACATAATGTCAAGTATTGACTTCTTGTTGGTTAGATGATTCTCCTCCTTAGATTTTACCTTATGCTTTAGGATAGTCTCTTCTTCTCCTCCCATCTTCTTTAATTTCAAAAATCTTCTCCCTCCTTTTGAAAACTCTTCTTATTTTCTAAACTTGAACCACTTTCATAATAAACTTGGACCTAGGTCCATGCATTTTAAAAATATTTTCATAAATAAACTTCAATCAATTTAATAATACCTTGACATTTTTTGTGGGAAGACTAAAAGTCAATCAATCTCATTCAAACCATTTTGCCACTTTGGCTTTTATCTTTAAACTTTTCTCAAAAGATTAAACTCTTGTCAATCCTTGTAGTGATGCAAACAACTATACTTCTACAATATGTAATGAAGTGAGATATTTTCCACTTGGGTGTTGAGTGAGACATTGTTGATTTTAAAATCCAAGTCATATCCTCCACTTTGAGATGATGTAAATTCTTCTTTCTCATGATTGTGGATAGTAAGTATGTTTTCCACACGGACAATGACGATGATGTCTTATCTCTTAAAATCAACCAACACACTTGTGTTTCAAATTTTTAAAAGAGGAACTACGTGTACCCTGATCCCTTATTGCACGAAAGGTGGTACGTAGGCACTAAAGGTTCGCAACTGCGACGGGTGCAAAAATCATAAAAAATATATTTCTTTTCTCACCAACACCATCCATTTTATATACAACACATTTTATATACAACATATTTTATAGCCAAAATATACAGATTTTTCAAAGAGGTTCCAGCGGAGTACCGTAGATGTTTAGTGTGCTAATACCTTTCCTTTGCATAACCAACCCCCTTACCTTGAATCTTTTCCCTTTTTTTTGGATTATTCGCTATTTTCCCATTCATTTGTAAACAATAAAGTGCGGTGGCGATTTTTATTTTGATTTGTATAAAGTCTAGTCAATCCAATGGCTTAGTCTTAAACATTTCTACCGCTACACTACGGCCTTCCTAATGTATTAATTGGAGTTTTGTTTCGAACAACTTCATTGTTGAGAACCGTTTCTCCATCTTCGACCAATTCGTTGAGAACGACCACCGTAAATTATATACTCTTCATCTCTATTAATCATATTTTTTTTATTAACCACGGCGTTCTAATATCATTTATGTTACTGTTATTGGCTTATTTCATATTTTTCATCGTATTTCTTGCAAGTTACAAGGTATGTCTGTATAATCGTTTCTAATGGTGTGGTTTTGTTTTTAAATTTTACATTGTTTTTTGATTAGTTTTTATTGTGTGTCATTCAGAATATTTATGGTCATATCCATAAGAAATAATCATATTTCTTGAAGTAGTTGAAAGAAGAAAATGCTCAAATCTTTCAATAACTAAGTGATTACATCAGGTATAAATTTCATTTCATCTATTCAAAACTTGGGTATTTGTTGTGCTTGATAGTATTCTTTATGACTTGGAAAGTAAAATATTTGTGAATTGAATCTAACACATATTGATGAAACTGACTTCAATTTTATTTGCAATCAAGTATATTTTATTAAAGCATGTAGACTTCTATGCCAAGTTATGTAAAATGATACATAATTGTTTGTAGTTTGCATTACTCATATATTCTCCACTGGAACAAGTCCAATGATAGGAAGCTCTTTGATCCCACAAACAATGGTAGAGTATTAGGGAAATGTTTAACTGCTACTCCTGGCCAAATCAAGAAATACACATTGGTTGATTTTCCAAATGATGCAAGGCCACTTTTGGTCTTTATGGAAGTAGTAGCTGACATCTTATTAATAACATGCTCTTTTGGTCTTAGATGATTACTCGAGATTACACACAAAATTAGCCTATAAATGCGATAATAATAAAATGTTTAATTTTACGAGTGATTTTCAACACAATGTTAATTTTATTTTTAATCAACAATAATTTTTATTTAAGAAAAAAAAATTTTTTTTAAATGTTAAATTTTTTTTTTCTTTCTTCATCTCATTAGTCTCTTTTTTTTATTTAAATTTTTTGTATAATTATTAAATACAGTTGAATATTATGATAATTGATCATTTTATAATTAAATATCTTATTACAAATTTATATGTGATTCTAAAAATATTTTATATCGTATTAAATGCATTTATGCGTGCGAGTATCTTACTAGTGCTAAATTCTATAATATATTAATAACAAAGCAAATAAATTTCAGAAAAATAAGATTATAATTCAAAGCCTAACCCACATCCATATCAATTCCACTACGATTCCTCAAAATTGCGCCGCAGCATATTAGATAACCTTGATTCCACTTTGTGCACTAAAAAAATGTGATTCACAACATAGGGAATATTTTAATTATAAATCAACAATTAAGTGACTTGCGTCGTGTTATTTATTAGGGGGTTAATGTAATTGATTGAAAAACTATGCAAGAAATTGTGTACTCATATGTGTTATTTGAAAATATTTTAACTTTATGCATTATTTTTATTTTATATGATTGGTTTTTTATCTATATTTGCCAAGATAAGGGTTAGTGTCTATAAATAAGAGTTTTGTTATAAAATGATATAAAATTGATTAGTAGGTTTATTGAATTGTGTTTGGTGTGTTTGGTTATGGTAAATTGATTTTAATGTAAAGTGAATTGAATGTTAAGTGAAAAGTCTAATAAGAAAGAAAGTGTGAATAAAGGAAAAAAAAGTTGGTTTTTGTCTCCTTAAATTGGAGAAGAAACTAGGGATGACCAAAGATTTTAGGTTTTCAATCATATGCGAGAAGTCTGATACTTTTCAACATGTGTTAAAGGGAAAATTTAAATTAAGCGTTCTAAGATTAAATCATCATTGTTGGCATTAAATGCCTCGCACATTTTTCATCTAAAATATGCTTTGAGGTTTTCCAGCTAACATGTGTCACACAGACAGACATCTGTAAAGGTGCTTGTGAGACTCACCTAAGTCTCGCTTGAGGGACTCACTTAAGTCTCACTTTTGGGATTCAACTAAATCTCATATGATAGACTCACCTAAGTCTTGCCCGAGGGGCTCAACTAAGTCTCGCATAAGAGAATCAACTAAGTCTCCCTTGAGGGACTCAACTAACCTTCATCCCTAAGGGGCATCTGAAAACTTCGAGAACTGGAGGTAGGGATAAAGTCCTAATGAGGCTCCTTAAGAAGGGTTGATGACAAGTTAGGGAATAAAGCACTTTGGCCTCTAGGATTCCCTGTGCTTCAGGGAATGTATAGTGGTATAAATAAGATAGGTTCTTAGGAGAGGGGAGAAGGGTACTCGCATAACCCCCCGACCTTATGATATTACCTTTTCATTGGTTAGACCCCTACTCTCACTTTAAGCGCCCTTTATCTAAATTTATCACCATAATCCTTAACGTCTTCGCTCATAGTGTGAGAATATGTGTGGAATGTACCTGGGATTAACGAACGTTGCATAAGGAATTGTGGAACTTACTTTCTACATTATAATGGATTAACCACCCATGCTATGAGTGGTTATTAAATTATAGGTACACCAATTTCACACCCCTGGGGCTACAAATACATCAGTATAGTAATACTGATGGGGAAAACCAATAACACAAAGAGAAATACACAAATACAATATCTTTTCACATCACACGAGATAGATCTCAATACCTTAACAACCTTAAACCCTCTGAAAACCCTTGTTTGTCAATCATTTATACTTTTAGTGGGTACAATACTTAGGGCCTATTTGTTTTGACTTTTTTTAAAATGATTTTTATAGTGTTACATAATTTTTTGTAAAAAAAAATTTACAAAGAAACTTTTCTGAATGCTTCAAATGAAAATTTGGTTTAAATAGTTATTCTTAAAAAGTTATAGGATAAATACTCTTTTTAGTCCCTTACTTCTACCTCTAGGTCTATTTTGGTCCTTTTTCTTTAAAAATGACCAATTTGATCCTTTTCCTACTCAAATAGAGTTAAATGAGTCCTTTCCATCAATTTATGATAAACAACGTTAAACTAAAAGGTTATGTGGCAGCTGAGGTGGATTGTCTTCTTCATAACCTTCTTCTTCCCTGCAGAATCTCTATTCTTTTTACTCCCAATCTAACTCTTATTCGAACAGGGTAAAAAATCCCCAAATCGAAACATAATTCAATTATATTGGTTCCCTAATCATGAGTTATGTCCGTGATTCATCATCAACAGCAAAAAACAAGAGTGATTTGCAGGTTTATAGTAGTTTTAATCATCCATGGAAACCTTCTTCAAAGGGAAAAACCAATCAACAATTATGGAGAGCTTTTTTTGGGTTGTCAAGATTTTAAGGTAAGCTGAAGTGTAAAGATTCTAGGTTAAAATATTGTTAAATTTTCTTCTTATTACATTATATATTTCTTTCTTAATCCCTATAGGGATATAATAATGTTGGTTGTGGATTCTTTGAATGGTTCTATGAAAAAGCTAGATATTAAAATGAGCAATTCATGATGAAGCAACAAAGTGAGATATATTTGTTAACTAAAGAGATCGAGGAAGCCAAAAAAGAGGTTGAACTATTCAGGCCCGGTAACATGGAATTAGAAGTTGCTTTGAAGAACACCATCAAGTGGAAAAAGTTTTGGAAGTTTATGCTTTATGTTGTGTTATTTGTTGTAATATTCATGATGTTGTAATCTTCACTATGTACAAATTGACAATCTTAGTTTCACTATGTACTAATTGACAATCTTTGTTTCATTATGTACCAATTCAATGTTTGAGTTATGGATACAAGTTCAACTTTTTCAATTATGGAGTATAAATTTTGGCATGAATTAGTTGTACCAGTTTTGTTATTTTACATGAATGAATGTGTTATGCAATATAAATTTTGGCATGAATTAGTTGTACCGGTTCAATTATTTTACATGAATGAATGTGTTATGCAGTATAAATTTTGGCATGGATTAGTTGTACTAGTTCAGCCTTTAATAAACCTAAATGAACTTAAATCACAACAGAATTAAACTTGAATCATAACAAACTTGCATAAACTTGTTCAACTTGAATAAACCTTGTTTAAAACAATAGTGGATCCAGAACATACATTACATTATTCTCAAAACATACATTATAAAAATGGATCAAAACAGACATTACAAAAGTGGCTTAAAATAGACATTACAAAAGTGGATCCAGAACAGACATGACAAAAGTGGATCCAGAATAGATAGTACATTGATCAAAACAGACATGACTAAACCCTAAATGGTCTTCTTTGGATTTGATCTCTTTGTTGGAGTGGTCCTCTTTATGGTAGGTCCAAATGCATTTTGTGATGCACTTAGCCTGGTTGTTGGACCCTGCATAACAGATGACAGAGATGTCTTCCTAACATGTAACTTCTTTGGCCTTACTCCTTACTGATATGATTAAAATGTCCTTGTCTGAGTGGTTTGAGTTGGTTGCTGAGATGATTGAGATGCCCTTGCCTGAGTGGTTTGAGTTAGTTGTTGAGATGACTGTGTAGATGGTGTTATATTACATGTAGACTTATTGTATCAATTTTTCTTGCACCTTATACACCTAAGAACCATTCCAGTTTTTCTCATCTTTCGTTATGTCTCATCAATTTCACCATGCTCAAGGTTCCTCGCCTTCTTGGGTCTTCCGGGCATTTTTCTATATTTGGGTGGCTGAATACCTGGATACTATGTTTTGACCCATAAATTAGTTCCATTTACATGATAAATGACTGGTTGATAGACAACTTGGTACCTTGATTTCTTATAAAACTCTGGGATGTAGTCAACAACACCTAGATTTCTACTCTTCAATGCAGATATTGCATGAACATAGGGGAGAGTTGTGATTTTCCACTTTCTACAAGAACATTCATGGTCCTTTAAGTTGATAGAAAAATATCAGCTTGATTCTCAATATGCATGACCTCAAAGATGAACTCAGATGACATTCTACAACAAAATCCATAATATTGATCAATATTCAAAATTCACAATAAGTAATGAACAATTACAACTAATAATGTAGATTTACCTTACTATACAATAGTTTGTATATGTGCTTGTTCTCTCCACCTTCTTCTTAATGTCGGGTAAAACATCCCCATCACTTAAATATGGGAATCTTGTCCTATTAGTTGTCCATTTTTCCATGATGTAAGTCCTTATTTCTTTCATCATAGTCACCAATGGCTTTTCCCTGGACTCTACAATCACACTATTAAATGTCTCAAACATATTATTCATAACAAAGTCACATTTTAATTGTGTCTTGAAAAAATATTTACTCCAAAATTTGGCTGGTGTTTGCATCATGTGCTTGCAAGCATCATTATTGGCCTCTCTCTTTTTTTTTTCATTTCCCTTTCCCATGCATGTGGATAAGTTGATTTGATAGTCTTCCAAATAATCTCTTTCAATAACTTTCTAGTAAACTTCTTTCTAAAATTTTTATATAAATGTCTAACACAAAATCTTTTTTCAACACTAGGTAGTAGTTCATCCATTGCAGGAAGAAGACTCTGTAAACAAAATCTAAACAATAGTTAAATATTGATACGCAATGAGCAAAATTTAAATAAATGTGAAATAAAATCCAAACAACAGTTTAATATTGATACCTTTTGTTGATTTGGAATGGATGTGTAGGTTAAACATTCATCCCTAGCTCCTAGATCGTCAATGAGAAGCTCCAGAAACCATGACCAACTATCTTTTGTTTCCCCTATACAACAACAAAGGATATTAGGAGCATCTGGTCATTACGATATATACCAATTGCTGCCAAAATTTGAACTTCACAAAGACCATTTAAGAAGCATCCATCAAGACCAATAACATGCCTACACATCTTAAAACCCTCTTTACAAGCAACATAACACACATATAATCTCTTGAAATAAGGCCTAGTATCCTCAACACTTTCTTGCACAAGTGTGACATTTATTTTATATTTGAGCCAGGATTTGTCCTTAGGATTTCATGACAGCAATCACAAATTCCTATGTAATCTCCTAAAAATGAACCATCCACCATATCCATAACTAAAAATCTAGCCCTAATTGCATTTGTCTTATTAACCCCAACATTCCATTTTCTTTGAGCCTTTTCCTTTATATCATTTATCTTCATATTAGGATTGTTTTTTAGTGAATTTTTTATCCTCTTACTCATCCATTTGGTACTCATCATTTTCATATTGTATTCTCTACTACAACTATAGATATCAATTAGTTTCCTATGTTACCAAGTCTCTTCATTTGGAAACTTGCCACAATATGCTTCCCCCTGACAACCTTTCTTACATACCACCTTTACCCTTTGTTTATCATTTTTCCTAAACTTTAGGTTTCCCCCTGATTGGACAACACATTTTTGTATTTCTTCCTTAAACTCACTTCTTGAAGTAAAAATTTCCCAACTCCCATTTGTAATTTGACATTATCATACCATAATTTTTTCCCCTAAGATCCTTCACCACTTCATATCATCACAATGCATCAAGATCACGCATTTTGGTTGGCTATCCTTTCTACTCTCTCTCATATCTTTAAGTTTGTCTTTGAGGGATCACCAAGCACCTTGAATTGTATATCTTGTATATATGTGGTTTATATTTTTTCCTGACCTCTAATTAAAATACCAAAATTATTTGTTTTGTTTTCTTGTACATTTGTGTTTTGTAAGTACCGAGCCAAAGCATCCAACTAACAGTGCCTTTTGCCATTTTTTTCCTGCAGAATCTGGTTCCCCATTTTCATGAAACGGGTTTCCCCTCTGCATTTTGCGCTTGGAATTCAATTTTTCACAACAGAAACTAATTTCCCTATATGAAGAAACCGGTTTCCTGTACAAAATTGGCAAAAAAAAAAGGGTAATTTTCAAGTTTGCAACATGTGACTCCAATTTCCTTCTTTTTGAGAATATTCTTGATTACCAAAAAATAATAATTATTCTACCTCATCATAATTAAATCCCATCATGCACCCTTATTTGATTACATGTGCACCACTTAATTTAATTTTGGCTCCAAAAATCAATTACCAAGCCTAATTTTGGTTCCAAACCAAACTCCAAGCCATCACTAATTTCAAGCCTAAATTCTATAAACAGAACCCTCATTTCATTCAATTCTCAAGCTTTTGATAGCCAAACTCACCTTGCTAAAAATTCGCTCAACTCTCTTCATCTACCAAATTCACCTAAAGCTCTTTTTCCATTAAAGTTAGTAAATTTTTCATTGAAGCTTACTAATCTTTGAGCTAAACCTCCATCCAAACACTTTCTTTTCATTAATTCTCTAAATCAAAGCTTGGGAGATTGATTTTTGGAGCTAATTTGAAGCTTAATTCAGTTTTTGAATAGGTAAATTTTTGGATACACCATTGTTAAGCTTGATATTCATCCTTCACAATGTGATCTCTTGTTGATCTTGGTGGTTTAATTCTTTGAGCTACTTTTTTTTATTCCATTGGTGTTAATTCCTCATGATTTAATGAAATTTCTGTGCTCAATTAAATACAAGATCATAAGGTGTTTGATGAAATATGTGATCAAGAATCTTCTCTTTAAAATATTGTTTTTGAAAATTTCGCAGCAGAAACCGGTTTCCCTGTTTGGAGAAACCGGTTTCTCTCACTATTTTTGCACCAGATTTGGAAATTTCATGCAGGAAACCTGTTTCCCATATTCTGGAAACTGGTTTCCTAACAGCAGAATGCAGTTTTTTGACTTGTTTTGGGGTTGTTTTGATTTCTTTTCTTTTTTTCTACTTTTTCCTTTTGTTGCTTTGGATTACAATTTTGAATGTCCAATTTCTCTTTAAATTCAATAGACTTAGGATGTAGATGAAGTTGAATAAACATTAATTAATTCAAATCTATCTTAGAGTGAATTATTTAATTCATTTTTGGTGCTTTGAATTAGTGATATGTTTAGTACTTTAATCCATCAATTATGAGTGATTGAAGTTAAATGTGAAAGAACTTTGAGAATGTAACCCAATGTGATTTTTATTTCCCTCTCCCTCCTTACTTTTATTTTTGGTTGATGAAGATCTTCAATATCATTGGAACTTTTGTTAAGTTCTTGATGAAGATGAGACCATTATTTTTTTCTTTTTTATGTGGCATTGCTTTTGGAGAATGATCTACATATCATTTCTCTAGCATGTATTAACACAAATATTGTTATTGATCGGCCTCAAAATAGGTGTGAATTCTACATAAGTCCATTAACGATTGCTTAACATAGTGCTAAATTTGTCCCGATTCAGAAAATAATCACTCGCGGCCCAAACTTTATGTTTGTATGCCTAAGTATGGTTGATTATTTATTTTGGATCCATACCTATGAAGCTTGTTGTTAGGAGGCTTTGATTCTATCAATCCTCTAATGAGTTTTCATTATTCTTTGATCCAAGATCATCATTCAATCATCATTGATCATATTTGTGACCATTAACTTCTAACTTCTAACTCATTAACAATTAACTTTACTTTATGCATTTATCTTATATCTTTACTTTATGTCACTTACATTTCATGCTATTTTCCTTTTTCTCACTTGAACGTTTATTTTTATGTCATTTTATCTTTGCTTACTTGAGCTTTCTTTTTCTTCTTAAGATACTTAATAATCAACTTGAACCATAAAAAACTTAAGCTCTTCTTGGAATATCGGTTAGTATCCTTAGCATATTGGAGTTGTGGATCTCTAAGAATTAGGATTAGAAACCTTGATACTTTGAGACCTTGTTTCCATATTATTATATTGTCTGAAGTCCTTAGAGTTTACTTTAAGGAATTGGGTTGATTTTTTTTGTGTGCAGGTTATTCTGATGTTTTATCCATGATTGAGAATTTCTCTGTATACAGTCGTTACTCTGCCCATTTTTTTTGAAGACTTTATTTGATTATTATTTCATCTGAGGCACAAGTTTATTTGAGGCTTTCTTCATCTGAGGCTTGGTTTTATCTTGGTATTATGCTTGCTTAGTTTTTAATCCAAAGGATGAGAATTCTACATTTACTTCATAATGTCAAGTGTTGGCTTCTTGTTGGTTATACATTTCCTTACCTTAGCTTTTACTTTATTCTTCAGGATAGTCTCTTCTTCTCCTCCCATTCTTCTTTAATTTTCAAAATCTTCTCCCTTTTCAAAGGATTCTTATTTTTCAAACTTGAACCTCTTTTATAAAAAAAACTTGGACTTAGGTCCATGCATTTTAAAAATTCTTTTCTTAATAGATTCATTAATCAATCTTAATCAAGGTATGACTTATTTCTTCCATACTTAAAAATTACAAAAGAAATTAAAACCTCTTTCCGCTTTGGATTTTCTCTTTAAAACCTTTTTATTCTTAAAATTAACCAACACACAAAACTTTTCAAAAAAAATTAGAAGAACTAGGAATGCCCTGATTCTTTATTGCACGAAGGGGGTATGTAGGCACAAACGTTCGCAACCGCGGCGGGTGCAATAGTAAAAAACACTTTCTTTTGTTTCCATAATAACTCTTTCATTCATTCCCTTTAGCAAGTAAGCCTTTAGATAACACACTCTCTGATTAAAACAAAAAAAGTTGATCTTGCAGAGCACCATATTTGCTTAAGATGCTAATACATTCTCTTTGTATAACTGACTCCTGTACCTTGATCTCTGATCTTTTATTTCACTTTGAGTTTTATTCTATTTTTTCCCATTTCCCTCTGGAATCAATAAAGTGTGGTGGCGACTTTCACTGATATGAGTTAAGTCAATTAATGGCTTAGTCTCAAATTTTTACTTCTACATTTTCGCACACAGTGTGACAGTTTGGCGACTTCACTGGGGACTCTTTCCTAAGTGGGTCAATCCTAACTTTGTTTGCTTTATCTTTATTCGTGTGTTTACCTATTTGCTTTACTTTCTATTTATTTGTTGTATTGCTTTCCACTATTTTGTATATATTGTTGTGTTGGATTTGCTGGTTTTTCAGGTTGGGTGGGTGTTACTTTGAGGTAAAAGACCCAATACCAAGGTGTTGAAGCGGTAAAGCGGCAAGCAAAAAAAGTTTTGGAAATATTTATCCTGGAATTTATCGTTTCCACGGAGATTGTTATTAAATTGTCGCTCTATAATTTCTCGCGTTTATGAGTTTGGGAAAAGAATGAGTTTGTTTGTAAGGTGAGGAAATTAAAAGTTATAGACATAAAAAGAATTTCATTCTTAGATTAGTAAAGAACTCTCGAGTTTGTATTTATTCTACCCTATCAAATACTTAAACTTACTACCCAGTTACACTTAACCTTAACTACTCATCAATATCATCATGTATCGCTCACACGGAGGTCATCTCTAACGCAGAGTGAGATATCAACTGTATCGCTCTATGTCGATGATCTCTCAGCATAACATAAACAACACGGAGGCATTAAGAGTCGATAACTAAATGATTAATAAGCCTAAATCTATCTCTAGAATCTAAGCCTAGTAGATATTCACCCTAAGTCTGGATTCAATCCGTCCATCTCTGCAACATCTCAAACCCAAACCCTTAGCAAGCTAAAAAGGATAAACACCAATTAAGATTTGTAAAGAAAGTTTCATACAACACCATAAGCAATAAATATACATATATTCAAGATAAAGTTACATACAAAATCCAACAAATAAAGGTTACAAAGAGAGGAAGAGGAGAGAAAACCAAATTTCCCGTGGTGTCAACACGATCCATCAAGCTCACGACCCCGGATCATCCAATTGCAAGCCACAAATGTTGTTTTCTAAGATATAAATATCAAAGAACAAAGGTGATGGAGTTTGGGAATAAATACCCCAAAAACCATAACCTAGAAAATGACTAAAATATGTTTTTATAAAACTATTCTCAGCAGACCGCACTAAGCGGCCTCAGCGCGCTAAGCGGGTTGCACAATATTTACACACTAAACCGACCTAAACCACGCTAAGCATGCTATCTACGCTAAGCGGGCTTTAAAACTTTGGTTCTGCCAAAACATTAAACGCAAGCAGCACGCTACAAAATGTGTTAAGCGCCACTCGGGCCTAGCAGCCTCCTGCGCGCTAAGCGGGCTCTCCTGGATAGCAAGTCCCAAAACTGATCTTTTATTCTGGAAACATGCATCTGGAGCTGTGCCTTTGACACCTTATTCCTCAATGCTTCAAATATGCGACAAATACCTACAAAATAGACCAAAAATATCAAACGGTACACTATTTACATAAAAACACAATTATTCACAAAGTAAACGTATTTACAAACAAAGCGGGGAATTATTCAAAGAATATTAACAAAAGTATCGATAAGTGCAACAAAACTTATATACAAAAATAGTTACAATTTTCACTTATCACAAGGCCAGCGAGTTCACAGGAATACATAGGATTAAAATGGATAGTCATGACGTCTACAAGGCGTATGTCTTACTAGTCCGTTCATGAGAGTCACGCTTAAACGAGGCTCAAATGAAGTATCATATTTATGCACATATGTGTTACGATGGTAGTACTTTCACCAGAACTCACGACTCTGATTTTCCTTTTGACCTTACCCTGACCTAGACTTCACCCATGAGTGGGGAGGGAATTATTCTTACAGGTACAAATGTTGATCTTCTTGGTGCTTGATTCCTTTGTGCTCTGATTTGGTGTCGAACCTTTGAACCTGTGATCCTGTTACAGTGCTTCACATTACATGACATTGCATATCATTTGCATCCTCCACATCATTCTGCATACATCCAGGTTTCCCAGGATCTCATTCCCATTTGTTTCTTTCTTCCAGTTATCTGCTAATCGTCAAGTTGTTTCCTCAACACAAGTATAAACTAGAGCTAACATTAGAAGAAAAATGGTAGACCAGAGTTCAAGATTTGATTAGGGTGTTTTGTACTTCAAAGATACATTTCCTATTATCAACAAGAATCCTTTTCCAGGGAATGACAAGTGAGGCTTCAATCAAGTCTAGATTATCCTTATAAAGCCATTGTTTCAGACAGGACATCTTATCCTTGTTGTTGATTAGTCACTAGGCCATGTTTCTTTTTGTTTGCATTTCCTTTAATTGTATTGGCAGTTGCTTTAAAACTTTGTTTGTATTTCCATATTAATTTTAATGAAATGAGCATTGGAATATTTTGATTCAATTCATTTCATTTACTACTTTTAAATATATTTCTCCTATTAATTTCTTTATCAAGTTTTTTGTAACACGGTGGGAGAACTGACTTTTACTGGTTTTACGTTTTATCACAATGTTGCGGTTAGCAAGATTCGGCATCGACTTTTATTTTATCCAACAAAGTAAAGGGTGAAAAGAACAGGAAAGACCTTTCGAGATTATTTTCTGAGTAAGGGGGTAGATTATGGAAAGAGAAGGTGTTAGCACCCTTTCCATCCGTAGTTATCTACGGGCTCTTAGTTGCTAGCTCACTTTTGAAAAATGCTTTGTGATGTGTGTTTGAAAATATCTTTGAAAAGATGCCTTAGTGCGGCGAACTTTGTAATGGATCTCATATCGTTGAGAACACATATAAAGTGTTTTTTCTTTGAAAATATTTAGGAAAAAGTTAGTGTATGTGTGAAAAATTGTTTTGTTTGTTTTTATGAGCAAGCAACTATGAGCTGTCTACCTACTTGAAAGTTCTTTGTTCTTTTCCTATTTTCCTTTAGATAGTGTTATCCTACTATTAGTCAGTAGGTAGCCCTATCATTGGATGTTTTGAGGGACAGGTGCAGGTCATCATACAGTCATTGAAGACAACTGGTAAGGACACTTTAGTAATTTCGTTTAAGGGACTAGATCATTTTACCGAAAGACAACGTCGAAGGGTCATTGAGGGACTATGATCTTTGTACTGAGGGACATTGCTAAAGCGTCCCCACTTTCGAGAGACATGACTGTTTATTTTGAAGGCAACAAGTGGAGGTACCTTAGAGGTTCTCGTGTGTGAAGTGTTTTGTGTTTCAATTATTATTTATCTTTGATGTTAAGGTTTTCTAAGGTTTTGTTTTTAGATCTTGCCATACACGTCCTAGTTACTACACAGTTATATATATATATATATATATATATATATATATATATATATATATATATATATATATATATATATATATATATATATATATATATATATATATATATATATATATATATATATATATATATATATATATATATATATATATATATATATATATATATATATATATATATATATATATATATATATATATATATATATATATATATATATATATATATATATATATATATATATATATATATATATATATATATATAGCCATAACTATAAGTGCAAAAAATAGAATGCGAGAAAGTAAAGACCTACAACTATTACATCTCATAAGCAGTTACATAATAGAAAAAATGCAAGGAAATATAAACTACGACTATTACAAAATTACCCGTGCGACCTATACATTTGCTTTCTAGAATTTAAATAGCAAATGAATAAATAAAAAAAGAAATTAAAGGACAAAATAAATAAATAAAACTAAAAATGTAAGCAAGAAAAAATGTTTTTGATCTTTTTATGAGAAAAAAGAATTTTGTGTTAATAATAATTTGAATTTGATTTATTAAAATAAATTAATTATAAAACCCTAATTCTAATTATTTAATTAATTAAAAAAGGTGATTAAAGTAATTAATTATAATTAATTTGATTAATAAAAATCTTAAGTATAATGTTTTTTGTGATTTTTTGATTAAAATAAGATTGATTAAAAAAGAAAGTAGTTAATTAAAACACAAAAAAAACATGGAAATGGGCCTGTTGAGAACAAGTAAATGGAGGGGGTGAGAGGAAGGAGAACAATGGGCCCAAAACGGATGAGTCCAGGAGCTTTGTTTTGATCCAGTGGGGAATGCGCCTTGGGGTGTGTCCCAACTGGTTTTTTTAATCAAGAGTCGCCACTATTAATTTTTATCCTAGGGAAGGAAACCTAACAGAAAATCCTAATTCGCGGATAGAGATTCTAGGTTTCTGACTCAATAAGACGAAAGGAAGGTGTTAGGCACCTTTCATCTACCTTGTTCACAAGGATATTAAGCTCTAGGTTTAGGTTTGGGATAAACAGTGTTTTAAATTTTAATTAGCAAGATTCGCCACGATTTTAGATCGTTTGCCTACGTATCCTCTTTTGAGGAACTAGAGTCCTAATTCGTAGTTCGTATGAGTTGGTGTCTTTTAGGGGTTTGCAAACATATTTTGAATCACTTCGCACTCGGTCGGGAGTAGTGATTGCGGAGATTTTGACTGAGTACGCAGGAAGTAAAAATTAGTTTGAAACCCATTTGCAAAAAAGATTGTTGATTATCTTAATTTGTTCGTGAAAATAGTTTGATGCTTGGTTTGTATTTTTTAACTATATTAATTACAAAAATCTTGATTAATGCGTGATAAAAAAGATTTAATGCAATATATGAGAAAATAATATATGCAATTGTGATATAAAATGATTTATTTGATAATATAATAATATTTACATAAAATAAATAATAATAAAAAAATCACAATAATAATAGAAAAATATGATAATAATAACTAATAATAATAATTATAATTATAAGTAAAAAAGAAAGAATAAATAATTAATAAAATATAAAATATAAAAAGAAATAATAAAAAATATTAATAATTTAGGTAAACTTGGGGGGGTGTATTTCTAGTTGGCCAGTAAATAAGGGGGTGCTGGAAGTTAGGCCCAGGCTGGCCTAAATGTTCTTGGACAGGGGGGTGCATTTTTCTTTGTGAAATTAGCAAATATCTGAAAGGGGTGTGGATGTTAATGGGCTCAGCCCACATCATTTTTGAAGAGGGTCCTATCAATCGGGAGAGTGAGGCGTACGAAGCTTATGGTGGGACTTGTCCTTACGGCCATCCCACGAGGATCAAGCAGATATGATTAAAGAGCGCATGATAGTTGTGGTAGTCGCGCGTGCAGAGGATTAGATGGATAACATAACTTGTTTTACTCATTTTTTCATTTCATTTTCATTTTAGTACATTCACCTCCTTTCTCTCACTGTTCTTCCTTCCTCTCTCGCTACCCCAAAACCCTAGCTGTCTTCTTCGTCCAACCCTTACCAATTCCAACAACCAACTAACACTGGTGGTAGTTACCCCGAAACTATCATCGAAAACCTGGAACACAAACAATTATAAAGAGTTAAGTATTACCCTCCGTTTGATTTTGTGTTTAGTTATGTAATATACTCTCAGTTTTGATTTCGCCTTCTGATTTGCAAGTTTCTGGTGCCAGCTTCAAGGATGGGTTAACAGTGGCGGCGGTGATATAGTGGTGGAGAGATTGAAGGCGCGGTGGACGGCGAGGTGGTCAGCGGCGGAGATGGCGATTAGGGGTTTGGATATCAAAATCCCAACTGCCGCTTATTCTTCCTCCTCAAAGGTATTACAGCTCATCTTCAAGCTTCGCGGTCTCAAGCTTTTCTTCCTTCTTCTTTACTGTATATCTCCTTCACTCTGTCTTGAATCCCCTGTATATCATTTTTTTTCTTTTTCTGTTTCTGTATCTCTTCCCCCCTTCCTTCTGTTCTTCCATCTTAGTATATATAAGTTTTTTTGATTTAGGGTTTTGTGGTTACACATTTGATAGCATAGATTTAGGGACTAGACGATTATTGATTGATTATGTTTATTGTAATTATAGATTGGAATTGATTCTGTAGTTTTTTCTGGATTCGATACTGTAAGATTTGATTAGTTTCTAATCATTATGTTCAATTTCTAAGATTTAATTTGTAAATAAAGTTGACTTTATTTGTTTTAAATCTAAACAGTACGTGTTGACGAATAAAAATGTGCGTAATCTTTGCTAAATCTCTACAGTATCCGTTAGTGCACCATGTTTTTACCGATTGAAGCAGTAACCGCTTGTAATTCCATTTGGGCTTTTTTATTGATTCCAAACAAATTGTAAAGACATTTGGGCCTTCTCCTGTAAAACATTTTGCAATAACAACCCCGTTCTTTTTTTGTTAAATGCATTTATTTTAAGCCAAACTGGGCCCGGTATTGGGCCCCTTTGTTTTTATAAAACCAGTCTTCAAATGTTTTAACTAAAAAACAAATATTTTAATAAACAAAAGTGTTTGAATAATAACAGTAAAAACTTCGAAAGGGCTGGCTAAAAACCTTAATGAGCCTGCTATCTCTAAATCCTTGCTTATTAAAAAAAAAAGAAATGACCTTATGAATTTTAATGGGCTTGTAATTTATAACCGTACCTCACCTTTTTCTATTTGGACAACGCAAACGGAAATGGACCAGCTGAAATATAATGGGCTAGCATATTGAACTTCCACCTCCCTCTTTTTTACTAATAACATTAACACTAAAAATGGATTTTATTAATTAAAACTTAATTATTAACTACTAGTAAATTAAACATAAGTGGACTTAATAATTTAATAACCTAGTAATTTATTATCTCCTTTTTCTTTAAAATAATTTTCTATTTTCGAATTTTATGGGCCATTGGCCAACATGCTTTACGAATAAGTTTATGGGTCTTTCTAATTCAAAAAAGCCCCATCTTCCTGAATTAAAATGCACCCCCGGTTGGCTTAAATTTTAAGATGGTCCATCAGATATTGCTGTACCATCTTTAACTAAATATTTCTTCTATTTTAATCTTGAAAAATGAAATCATCGAGGTAGGACAAATTTGGGTTACAACAGCTGCCGCTATTTAATTATCTTCCAATCGAATAGCGTGAGAAAACTCGAGTCATGCGCATTTTAATTGAAAGTTTATTGAATACTCGAAGTATCTCAAAATTTGTCCGACAAACATAAGGTTATATTGATGTAGCATACCCTTATAAGTCTCAAGGAAGTAGGCAAAGCTGATGATATATCGCTTACCCGGGTTTGATAATGATGCAGATAGTGTAATTCTGTATGTCTTGGCTTATTAACCCATTTGGTGGGTGAGTATAATAATGATTAATGATGCACGACATCTTGAAGACTGAGGCCATGAGTTACGTTTGTGAATCGTTGCATGACGTCTGAGGCGATGTTTCTAGCATTAATACATTGCGGCTCAGAGGCTATGTGTTTGAGTTTGAAGAACGTGTTATGGCTTAGAGGCAATGTGTTGGTTTGGATACTACATTACGGCTTAAAGGCAATGTGTTGAGTTTGGATAATACATTGTGGCTTAGAGGAAATATGTTGAGTTCTAATAATGCATTGCGGCTTAGAGGCAATGTGTTGAGCTCTGAGGATACATTACGGCTTAGAGGCAATGTTCTGAGTTCTGAGAATGCATTGCAGCTTAGAGGGAATGTGTTGAGTTTGCGAATACATTGCGGCTTAGAGGTAATGTGTTGAGTTTGCGAATACATTGAGTCTTAGAGGCAATGTGTTGAGTTTGCGAATACATTGCGGCTTAGAGGAAATGTGTTGAGTTTGCGAATACATTGCGGCTTGGAGGCAATGTGCCGAGTTTTGTTTTCTTTTGAGCATCACAGCATGAAGTCTGAGGCGGTGATCGATGTTTAGGGAATAAAGAAATGTATTGCTTCCTGAAGTCTAATGCAATGGGTTAAAGTTTATTTTCTTTTGAGAATCACGGCATGAAGTCTGAGGCGATGATCGGTGTTTATGGAATAAACAAACGCATCGCTGCATGAAGTCTGCTGCAATGGGTTATAATTTTGGCAAATCGCTACGTGAAGTCTGAGACAATAAGCTAGATTTGGTTTTCAGACATTGCTGCATGAAGTATGAGGCGATAAGCTAAGTTTGGTTTTCGAACATCGTTGCATGAAGTCTGATGCAATAGGCTTGTGTTATGGAGTAATGAGATATACATTGCTGCATGAAGTCTGAGGCACTGAGTTTGGTTCGCGAATAGCTGCGTGAAGTCTGATGCGATAGGCTGGATTTTGTTTTCGAACATCGCTGCATGAAGTTTGAGACGATGGTCTGGAGTTTGGAACACATTGTTGCCTGAAGTCCGAGGCAATGGATTAGGTTTGCAAATCCCTGCGTGAAGTCTGATATGATAAGCTAAATTTAGTTTCGAACATTGCTGCATGAAGTCTGAGGAAATGGTCTGAGTTTGGGTAATGAAATACATTGTTGCATGAAGTCTGAGGCAAAGGATTAGGTTCGCAAATCGATGCGTGAAGTCTGAGACGATAAGCTAGGTGTGTTGTTTTGAAAATCGTTGCATGAAGTCTGAGACGATGGTCTAGAACTTGGCATAAGGAAATACATTGTTGCATGAAGTCTTAGGCAATGGATTAGGGTCGCAAATCGATGCGTGAAGTCTGAGGCGATATGTTAGGTTTTGTTTTCGAGCATCGCTGCGTAAAGGCTGAGGAGATGATCTAGGTTTTGCGAAAACATTGCGGCTTAGAGGCAATGTAATGAGTTTGGAGAACGCATTGCGACTTAGAGGCAATGTGTTGACTTGGATAATACATTGCGGCTTAGAGGCAATGTGTTGAGTTTTGCAAATACATTGCGGCTTAGAGGCAATGTATTTGAATTGGATGATGTATTGCGACTTAGAAGCAATATACTGAGTTTTGACAATGCGTTGCAGCTTAGAGGCACTGCAATGGGTTTTGAGAATGCGTTATGGCTTAGAGGTAACGTACAGAGTGTTGAGAATTCATTACGGCTTAGAGGCAATGTGTTGAGTTTGAGATACATTGCGGCTTAGAGGCAATGTGTTTGAGTCGGACGATATATTGCAGCTTAAAGGCAATATACTGATCTAGAAAGATACATTACAGCTTAGAGGCAATGTGTTTGAGTCGGACGATATATTGCGACTTAGAGGCAATATGTCGAGTTTCGCGAATACATTGCGGCTTAGAGGAAATGTACTGGGCTTGTAAGGAACTCATCACTGTGGGAAGACTTAGGTGATGGGCTGAATGTGTCACGGTATGAAGACTGAGGTGACGGGTTAAATCGTAGGAGAAGTATTGCGTAGGTTGACCCTTAGATAGTTGAATCAAGGGTGAAATTATTTGTCTGTTTGCTATGTGATACATATGTATGCATGCGTATTGAATGTTGTATGTATGAAAAATGTATGATGTTTGAAATTGATATGGAACCCTGACCATATCCGTATTGTATGCGGGAATGCATAGTGTCTGTATGCTTGAGCTATGCAAAATGTGTGTATGTATGAAATGTGTGTAAGATGCGCGTATGCCTTGAAATGTTATGAAGACTATTTCTGGAATTCTCTCCTTTAAACCATTGGCTCCGAGTTACCAATTCCCTGGTGTTGTATATTGTGTCATTGCAGCTTTATTGAACTTGAACACAATGGAAAATGTTTGCAAAAATTTAACATTGGTTTTATATTATGAGTGTGGGCGTAGACGTAGGCATAAACATAGGTAATGGTCGATGCGTAGATTCATATGCAGGCGTATATGTAGATGTAGGTAATGACTTATGCGTAGATATGTATGCAGACGTAGACGTATGTATGTGATTTCTGTAAGCGCAGGTGTAAGCGTAGGCGTATGTAGATTCGTAGGTCGTAGGCGTAGGCGTAAGCGTGGACGTATGTAGCGTTGGCAAGAGTTCACCTGTGTGCGGACGCATGTGCGGACGTAGACTTTGTGTTTCAAGTGTAGGCATAGGCGCAGACATGTGTATGGACGTAGGTGTAGATATGCATAGATATAGGCGTGGACACGCATATAGATTTTTGTGTTGTAAGACGTAGGGGTAGCCATATGCGTGGATGCAGACATGAATTTTCTTTCGATATTTTTCTGACCCAAAATGTTTTTCGGTGTTTCATCAAATGCTTTTATTTTGTTAATCCCCCGAAATAATTTCAAGACAATATTCACAAGTAATGATCATAATATTTTGTAAACAAGACTGAGAAAAGAAAAAACGCAATTTGAAAAATGTAAAGAAAGTAACTATTTTATTGATAGGCCTCTGAATAGGCGAGGATACAAGATGCAATTCCTAAAAAGAGGTAATTACAGAAAGCTTTTAAAACTGTTAATGGCAATGAAGAATGATAATTTCTACTGTTGTTCTCCAATATCCTTTTAATGATCTCATCTCCTTTGCTTCTGAGTCGTATGATTCAGATCTATCTCTCCCTTCGCGGTTCGTAGTCGTAGTTCTTAGATCATAGTCTTTTTGTTCTTTATTTCTTTTTGAATGATTCCTAATTTTTTCCTGGATTACCCTTTAGGGCTTTTAATCCACCGGGATAATTTTTGTCTATATGCCCCTAATTTTTGCCTGGATCGCCCTTTAGGGTTTTGGATCCACTGGGGCGCTCCTTTTTTTCTAAGTCGCATGTTTAAGGTTATAGCTTAGTGAGCTTCTTATACATAGTATTTTTTACTGCGTCTGAATTTGCCGGGTACGGTAGTTCTTCCCTTTCCATTGTTGTGGAGATAAGACCACCACCGGAGAATGTTGTTTTGACTACGTACGGACTTTCATAATTGGGAGTCCATTTGCCACATGAGTCTAGGTGAGGTAGCAGAATCTTCTTGAGTACTAAACCATGTCATGATTCATCTTGTACAGTATACAGTTACTTTTAAAGAATTTCACGGATAATTCTCGTAAGGTTTGTTTGCCAATGTTAGAGGCATTTTCCAGATGTCGTGAAACCAAGGCTTGTTATATAGCAAGGCAATGTGCGGGCTCTTCGAAGCGTCTGTTTGTGATGCACGATTCGTGGTTTTACCAAGTTACTTTGAATATAGACGATATAGTTGCCAGGGCGTCTGTCATTTGATCTCCTTTTTGTGGGATGTGACTGAAAATGATCTTTGCGAATTCCACAGTCGATTTTAAAATATGATCTTGATAGGGAATCAATTTTGGTTGTTTAGTATCTCATTCACCATTGAATTGATATATGGCTTGTGAGCATTCTTTGGGGGGAGTCAATACTGCCCCTATATCGTGCCCCCAGTGTATTTGAAGCTTCGTCGAACGTGGCTACCCAACATGCCCCTGACTCGGGTTTTTCGTCAGGTCTTGGTATTTCGTAGTTGTTTATTTTTACATCATTGTCTATATTTGACTTTGGCCTATTTCCGTAGATATGCGCAATAACCTGATCATCTTCTTTGTGGCTCCGCTTTGACATTTCCCCTTAGCTTGATTCCTTCTGGGTCTTCCCCTGTGCTCAGATTAATGGTCTTAATAGCCTCTTGACACGGTTGTATATTGTTAGCCTCGCCATTCTCTTAGAGAGTTCAAGATCTTTATCATCTTCCTCTTAGGCTTGGTTGATAGGAGCATCAAAATTATATCGGATCGCAGCAATAGCATTATCAGTGGTTTTGGGCATGCATTTGCACCTTTACCATGTTTTGGTGCAGCTTTAGTATTTGAACTTTTGAAAATGCATATGCAGAGAGAGTATTGCCATTTTAAAAATTAAGACATGAATGCAAAAGAAAGACATGGATCTTGATTGAAAACAAAATATCACTTTTATTAATCATAAATATTGTCTGAAACAAAACAAGGAAACCCTTACAAGCAACCCCTATGCCTCGGGCTTGACATAGGTTCTTTCGAAAACAAGAAAAATTAATTAGGAAAGAAAAAGATCTCAGGAATCTCCACGACGGTCCATCTTTTGAGTTTTTCTCCTAGGGCGCATTCTCGGATGAGTTCAGTTTCCCCTTTTGTGTTGGCTTTTTTGGATATTTTTGCCCCATGTTTGCCATGCACTACTCCACTATTGACAGAGGTCTCTTGGATTGGAGGAAAATGTGATTCGCCCTTCAGAGAAGCTTTATATTCTTCTTCAGGGTATTGTATGAACTGGACTATCCCCTGGTCCCCTAGCCTTTGTAGAGCTCTTTCAAAAGCTTTATTGTCTCCTAGCGGGAGTCCACATTATTGGTTAGAATATGTAGGGTATGAGATGCCCCTGCTTTTGGCAGTGGTGGGACAAACCCTTTAGTTTCAACTTTTTTTGGGCCATGACGGACTTTGGGATTCCTGCTTCTAGCTCTTTCCTTAGTTGGTGACCTCTTGATGCACCAATAGGCTGGGCTACTTCTTCGAAAGCTGCCCTGGGAATTTGGTCTTGCCTGCCAATAATGTTCTTCAAAGCCCGAAGAACTTGACTCAAATTTCCTTTCATTGAACTTACGTTGCCCTTTACTTGGTTGAGATCCTCTTTGAACGCAGCCTGAGTTTCCTCGATTTTCTCCATTGCTTTTTGTTGATAAGCCCTGGTTCGGTACGGAGGCCAAGGAGGTGGCGATCTTCTTCTACCAATGGTTCAGCTGGAGAGATGTTTGTGAAAAATGGGTTTTGATATGATATGCAGGTATTTGTGAATGCATGCATGCGGACGAATATGTATGAATATGAAATGGTTACTTGTTTTGAATGTCTTATTCACTTGGGTATGTATTCGTCTTTTACTTATTATTTTACTTAGCGACCATCTTTAAAGTAGATACGCAAACGGTGTGTGGAAACAAAATGCCTTTATTGAAGATAACATAATTCAGATATTGAAATATATTACAATCTTCATCCAAAACTTTATTTGCGTGAAATCGGGCAACAAGGAAATAAGTCTTGTAGGCGCGCCTGCAGATATATGCTTTTGAAACCTTCCACTGTTGCTGGACAAAACTTGAGAAAGTCTATAGTACATTATTTCCCTTTTGTGGCCTTGATTCTAGACATGTTTGGCGCACTGACGTGGACAAGTTGTTTCCTTCGGTATCCATTTTTAAAGACAGTCACCGAGATCTTGAGTTTATTTTTTTGTATCTCGTCAATAAGACAAAGAGACGGGTGACGAATATATGATGAGTGCATGACAAATACATGAAATATATGAATGTGTTGGTGTAAGGTTGAGTGGCGTGACGTTTTGTAATAAGTACCCTCATAAGGTAGGTTCCTTAGTCTTGACCTACAGTTGATCTACCCTTCCAAAAGGTGGTTTCTTTAAGGGTGTCATGAATAACACCAGAGGGAAAAGGCACAAGGGCCTCCCTTAGGTGGAGCCTCTTTACGGATCGAAACTTTCATCTCAAAGTCGTGAAAGGTCTCGTCATGAGATTTTACGTTAAGGCCATCACAAAGAGTCATGGGTAACCTTCCAAAGTACTACTCGTCAAGAGGATATCTCTCGATAAGTATTCCTTTTTTGGAAGTCCACCGACTCTAGGAGAAGTCGTCACATAAACTCGCAGGGATGATGTACCCCATAAGCTAATAGACGAACCTTCTTTCTAGGAGTTATATGGAAAATATTTTGAGAAATAAAATATCCCGCCATGCAGTAAATATATGATGATAAGAAAAAATGATAAAGAATAAATAAACGCAATAGATAAATGCGATAAATAAATAAAATAGAAAACCCCCAAAGTAAAACCTAAAACCTAGGGTTAAGGAGAGACCCCAGCAGAGTCGCCAGCTGTCGCAACTAGTTTTTTTAATCAAGAGTCGCCACTATTAGTTTTTATCCTAGGGAATGGAACCTAACAGAAAACCCTAATTCGCGGACAGAGATTCTAGGTTTCGGACTCAATTAGACGAAAGGAAGGTGTTAGGCACCTTTCATCTACCTTGTTCACAAGGATATTAAGCTCTAGGTTTAGGTTTAGGATAAACAGTGTTTTAAATTTTAATTAGCAAGACTCGCCACGATTTTAGATCGCGTGCCTACGTATCCTGTTTTGAGGAATCAGAGTCCCAATTCGTAGTTCGTATGGGTTGGTGTCTTTTAGGGGTTTGCAAACATATTTTGAATCACTTCGCACTCGGTCGGGAGTAATGATTGCGGAGATTTTGACTGAGTATGCAGTAAGTCAAAATTAGTTTGAAACCCATTTGCAAAAAAGACTGTTGATTGGCTTAATTTGTTCGCGAAAATAGTTTGATGCTTGGTTTGTGTTTTTTAACTATATTAATTGCAAAAATCTTGATTAATGCATGATAAAAATGATTTAATGCAATATATGAGAAAATAATATAAGTAATTGTGATATAAAATGATTTATTTGATAATATAATAATATTTACATAAAATAAATAATAATATAAAATCACAATAATAATAGAAAAATATGATAATAATAACTAATAATAATTATAATTATAAGTAAAAAAGAAAGAATAAATAATTAATAGAATATAAAATATAAAAAGAAATAATAAAAAATATTAATAATTTAGGTAAACCTGTGGGGGTGTATTTATAGTTGGCCAGTAAATAAGGGGGGTGCTGGAAGTTAGGCCCAAACTGGCCCAAATGTTCTTGGACAGGGGGGTGCATTTTGCTTTGTGAAATTAGCAAATACCTGAAAGGGGTGTGGATGTTAATGGGCTCGGCCCACAGCGTTTTTGAAGAGGGTCCTGTCAATCGCGTGATTGAGGTGTACGAAGCTTATGGTGGGACTTGGCCTTACGGCCGTCCCACGAGGATCAAGCAGATATGATTAAAGAGCGTATGATAGTTGTGGTAGTCGCGCGTGCAGAGGATCAGACGGATAACATAACTTGTTTTACTCATTTTTTCATTTCATTTTCATTTTAGTACCTTCACCTCCTTTCCTTTACTGTTCTTCCTTCCTCTCTCGCTACCCCAAAACCCTAACTGTCTTCTTTGTCCAACCCTTACCAATTCCAACACCCACCTAACACCGGTGACGGTTAGCCCAACACCATCATCGAAAACCTGGAACACAAACAATTATATAGAGTTAAGTATTACCCTCCGTATGATTCTGTGTTTGGTTATGCGATGTACTATCAGTTTTGATTTCTCCTTCTGATTTGTAGGTATCTGGTGCCAGCTTCAAGGATAGGTTAACATTGGCGGTGATGATATGGTGGTGGAGAGATTGAAGGCGCAATGGACGGTGAGGTGATCAACGACGGAGATGGCGATTAGGGTTTCGGATATTGAGACCCCAGTCGCCGCTTGTTCTTCCTCCTCAATGGTATTACAGCTCTTCTTCAAGCTTTGCGGTCTCAAGCTTTTCTTCCTTCTTCTTTACTGTATATCTCCTTTGCTCTGTCTTGAATCCCTTGTATATCATTTTTTTCTTTTTCTGTTTATGTATCTTTTCCCCCCTTCCTTCTGTTCTTCCATCTTAGTATATATATAAGTTTTTTTTATTTAGGGTTTTGTGGTTACACATTTGATAGCATAGATTTAGGGATTAGACGATTATTGATTGATTATGTTTATTGTAATTATAGATTGGAATTGATTCTGTAGTTTTTTTCGGATTCGATACTGTAAGATTTGATTAGTTTCTAATCATTATGTTCAATTTCTTAGATTTAATTTGTAAATAAAGTTGATTTTATTTGTTTTAAATCTAAACAGTACGTGTTAACGAACAAAAATGTGCCTAATCTTCTCTGAATCTCTACAGTATCCGTTAGTGCACCATGTTTTTACTGATTGAAGCAGTAACGGCTTGTAATTCCATTTGGGCTTTTGTATTGATTCCAAACAAAATTGTAAAGACATTTGGGCCTTCTACTGTAAAACGTTTTGCAATAACAACCCCCTTCTTTTTTTGTAAAACGCTTTTCTTTTAAGCCAGACTGGGCCCGGTATTGGGCCCCTTTGTTATTATAAAACCATTCTTCAAATGTTTTAACTAAAAAACAAATATTTTAATAAAACATAAGTGTTTGAATAATAACAGTAAAAACGTCAAAGGGGCTGGCTAAAAACTTTAATGGGCCTGCTATCTCTAAATCCTTGCTTATTAAAAAAAGAAATGAGCCTTATGAATTTTAATGGGCTTGTAATTTATAATCGTACCTCACCTTTTGCTATTTGGACAACGCAAACGGAAATGGACCAGCGGAAATATAACGGGCTAGCATATTGAACTTCCACCTCCCTCTTTTTTACTAATAACATTAACACTAAAAATGGGTTTTATTAATTAAAACTTAATTATTAACTACTGGCAAATTAAATATAAGTGGACTTAATAATTCAATAACCTAGTAATTATTATCTCCTTTTTCTTTAAAATAATTTTCTATTTTCGAATTGCATGGGCCATTGGCCAACATGCTTTGTGAAGAAGTTTATGGGTCTTTCTGATTCAAAAAAGCCCCACCTTCCTGAATTAAAATGCACCCCTGGTTGGCTTAAATTTTAAGATGAGCCATCAGATATTGTTGTACCATCTTTAACTAAATATTTCTTCTATTTTAATCTTGAAAAATGAAATCATCAAGGTAGGACAAATTTGGGTTACGACAGGGTGCACCGTGGTCATGATTGTTATTTTTGCCTCCATGCTTACATGTAAAATGTTAGAAAATTGCATAAAATGCATATAAATGAAACAAACATGTTTACATGGATTTAAACTGTGAAAATATTGAGAGCATGAAACCTACCAACTTACCAACCGGAATCGATGTGAGGTCATTTTCTGGGGTTTATTTGCAAAGGATAATGATTGATTCTGACTCCTGGTCTTCAAGAGGACAATGGAAGGTTTGGATCGATTTGAAAACTGCTGGAGATACGAGATATGATTTTCACAATTTCTTTGAATTTGGAGATTTTTTTTGGAGTGCTTTGGTGCAAAATTGTGGGTCCCTTGCTTATACTTTTGTTTTGTATTTATAGAGGGATGGAATGGTGTGTAAATATGGCAAGAGTCCACACATAATGGCCCCCTTTCAAAGCAATATCAAACATATTAAAATACTTCCAAAATTGTGAAAAACTTGCCCTTCTTGAGATGAAATGAACCTGGTCTTTTTCCTCATGCCTATCGCGAATTCTTAGGCCCAATATCAACCCAAATCATCAGCCCATGTGTCCATACTTTTTATTTAATATTTTATGCAATTTATTTTGTGTTTATTTGAATAAAAACAAAATAAATATGAATAAAATAGATAAAAAATGCAAAGCAATGTGAGAGTGAATTTAGGGGTCCTTGAGTAAGTCAAAAACATATTTGAATCCCACAAAATAGGTCTATGAACTTAAAAATGCATTTTTGCTCAAAGTTGAATTTTTTGCATTTTCACTTATTTTCCCAATTTGTATTGGTCATAACTTTCTCAATTTTTATCTTTTGGAGATGATTTTGGACTTTTTAGAAAGCTCAAGATGTACCCTACAATCTCTATGTTAACCATTTTTGCATTTGGAGAAATTAGCTTGATGTAACTTGCCTTGACAAGAAATGCCTTTTTGTTGACTTTCAAAAAAACCTGTAATGTATTGGCGCATAATTTTCCAATGATGCATTTTTTTGAACTTTAGGACAAAAAAAGGTTGTAGGGAATTGAATTTTCTTCATAATGGGATTTTTTTTGGGGAAAAGTTGATGAAGCATGTGAAAGTTATGCCTGGTCAAAGTTTAGTTGACTTCTCCTATAGAAACCCTAATTTAGCAATTTTTGGTTCTTGATGATTTAAGAGCATTCCTTGAGGAATCATGATAAAACATTGATCAAATGATGAATATCACTTCAAAATGTTGATGTTAACCAAAAATCTTGAAGTTTGACTATATATTATCCACAGTTGACTTTTTCACCAATATAGTTAATTTTCAAACATTTCAGCCATTGACTGAGAAAAATTGTGATGCAAGGCATGAAACTTGGCATGGATATTGTTGAGGACATATTAGGAACCATGGAAAACACTTGAGGCCTTTGAAACCTAAAATTCCTTGTGAAAAATGAAACCCTAGTTGGAGATTTATTGCTTAGGAGGAGAATTTGTCTGGTCAATTCTTAGTCAACCTTGAGCATTTTGGGACCTCTATGAGTATGTCTTGAATAAAATGAGAGGTAAAATTTTGGGGTACAATAGCTGCCCCTGTTCAATATTCTTAAACCTGAAGATTTAGATTGGCATGTCTGCCATTCGTAATTTGAAGGTGGAAGATGATTGAACACTAGAGTGCCCAGAAATTTGCACTGGCTTGTGCAAGAAGTAACGTTGTTGGTTGATGATATCGGGAATGGGCTTATAGATTCCATTTGGAGAGTATGACTGAGAGTCTTCAGATATGGGCTTATAGATTCCATCCAAAGTAAATGTTGACTCCAAACTGGAAAAAGTATCAGAATAAATCTACTGTTGATTTTATCTGAGCCAAAAGAGGTCTTTGAATCTGGCTTCGTATGAGAAGTATACTAGAATAAGTTTGTGTCCGATTGTATCTAGAAAATGTGTTAGGGAGTGTCAGAATGAATCTATGTCATGATTGTATCTGGAGATGTATTGAGTATGAGTATCATACTGAATCTATATCTTGATCGTATCTGAACTGAAAGATGTATTGAATGAGTATCAGAATGACATCCATATTTGGAGCATATCTGAACTGTATCTGAAAGATGTACTGAATGAGTATGAGAATAACATTCATATTTGGAGCGTATCTAAATTGTATCTGAAAGATGTACTGAATGAGTATCAGAATGACATCCATATTTGGAGCATATCTGAATTGTATCTAAAAGATGTACTGAATGAGTATCAGAATGACATCCGTATCTGGAGTGCTTTTGAACCGTATCTGGAAGATGTACTGAATGAGTATCAGAATAACATCTGTATTTGGAGTATATCTGAACTGTATCTGAAAGATGTACTGAATGAGTATCAGAATGACATCCACGTCTGGATCGTATCTGAATTGTATCTAAAAGATGTACTGAATGAGTATCAGAATGGCATCTATGTCTGGAGCGTATCTGAATCCTATATGAAAGATGTACTGAATGAGTATCAGAATGACATCCATATTTGGAGCATATTTGAGCTGTATCTGAAAGATGTATTGAATGAGTATCAGAATGGCATCCGTATCTGGAGAGTATCTGAACTGTATATGAAAGATGTACTGAATGAGTATCAAAATGACATCTGTATTTGAAGTGTATCTGAACTGTATCTGAAAGATGTACTGAAAGAGTATCAAAATGACATCTGTATTTGAAGTGTATCTGAACTGTATCTGAAAGATGTGCTGAAAGAGTATCAGAATGGCATCCGTATCTGGAGCGTATCTAAACTGTATCTGAAAGATGTGCTGAATGAGTATCAGAATGGAATCTGTATTTGGAGGGTATCTGAACCATATCTAAAAGATGTATTGAATGAGTATCAGAATGACATTCGTATTTGAAGCGTATCTGAATTATATCTGAAAGATGATCTGGAATGAGTATTAGAATGACATATGTATCTGGAGCGTATCTGAACCGTATCTAGAAGATGATAAACTGTTGACAATCTCTATCTGTTCGGGAACTAACCTAAAAACACAAAGTTAGTTTTATGCAATGGCATGATGTAGGTATTGTATTACGTAATGATGCTCTCAAAATAAACGAGATTGTGTTATATGCGTTTTGTATTTATATGTTATGTCGTTTGTAAATGATGTGTGAATGTGAAATGTTATTGAGGTGCATTTGTAAACTCAAGCATCTTAGTTTGGGGAAAATAAATCCCTTATTGTCTCTGGGGATGAAGAGTATGTGCAACTTTGATCTTCTGGGATATTGTTTCCACTGGGGACTCATGCTTGCTGTTTGAGGATAAATCCACTGGGAAACATTGATTTTTGCTTTCTGAGGAAACTCCACTGGAGAGTGTTAATTCCTTCTTGGGGGAGAAGAGTTCAAAACTTTGGTCGTTCTTTGCTCTACTGGGGAGTTATAATTCTTTGTATACCCTGACCGGGGATAACATCGATGGATAACTTTCTGGCTCGTCTGAGGAGGATAGATTTGACTGATATTTGATCCAATTTTAGATTCAGTGGCAACTCTCCAGGGATAGTGATGACTTCATTGGGGAAGGGAGTTTTATCGGTGACTCATTGTCATCTGAGTAATTGACTCAAGCTGGGAAGGTTAAACCTCACTAGGGAGATAAATCTTGTTGGGGAAATAAACCATGTTGGGGAAATAAACCCTGGCGATGGAGGAATATCCTATTGAGGGAAGCTCTTTGTCGAGGAGAATACGCTCACTGGAGAGAAGTAATCTACAGAGGCTTTTACAGTTTTGAAAACTCAATTGGAGAGACGAATTCCCATGGACTATAATGTTTTGGATCTTGTATGTTGGTGACATTGTTGGGGAGAAGATTGTACTCCTTTATCAGCCAGAGTGATCTGCCGGAGAAATTGTGGGGAATGTATGAAGTTGTGAACATTACCTTGTGGGGATAATCTCATGGCAGTGGCTCTATGGGGATTCGTGGAGACTTGAACATATCTTAACTTCTAAAGCCTTTGGTGAATGTTGATTAGGGAGATAAGTCTTCTACTAATAGATAAGTGACGAGATGACGGGACATAGTCGTATGCTTTAATCCCTAACTTTTGCCTAGACTGTCCTTTCATATTTTCAGTCCATCAGGATACCCTTTTTTGCCCAAGTCGCCTTTTCAGGTTTTCGACTTGCAAGGTGTATAGTCTTATTTATATCCCTAATTTTTTTCCCGAACTTTTTTGGTTCACCGGGATGCCCTTATTTTTGCCTCGGTCAGTCAACCTAGCGGGTCTTTTTTTCATGCGTAGTATCTTCTGACTATGTACATGTTCACATGTGTGGAGAATTGTCATTGTCCATAGTAGTAAGTGTTGTAGAACTGCCAGAAAGATGTTTTCTTGATCGCACGTGTCCCTTTGCTGGAACTCGTGTTCAATTCCCCAAGTGATTCAGACAGAGGTCTGCCCCTGGCTATTTTGCACTTTTGAGAGATTCCTCGAATCTTAACTCGACTGCCCCCAGATCAATTAGACACCATGCCATTCCCCTTGAAACAACCGACTGAAAATCATCAAACAATGAAGTCATCGTCGAACGTCTTTTATCTCATATGGAGGGAAAAGTAAACATCGAGAAAACCTGAGAAGGGTACAAGGATAAAGTAAGCAAGCTTATAAGCTCAAGAGAGCACACCTAGAGAGATCCTACCTAGGTTAGCATGCCAAAGAAAGTCTAAAAAACTATCATATAGGGAACATGCAATGAGAGAGAAGTCGTGATCTCAATTTCTAAATTGAGTGACTCATCGATCAACAATAAATAAAGGAAAGTGATAAAATCCTATATGGAGCATGCACTGAGAGCAAAGTCGTGATCTCAATTCCTAAATAGAGTGACTCATCGATCAACAACCAAAGAAACAAACACAAGCATAACACATATAGCAAATGAAGTACGGAATGCCTGCTACAGGTCTTTAAATAGAGACTCCGAGCGCACGCTCTTTATTTCTTACTTATCATGGTATCTAGAAAAGCGGTAAAGTGCGGAAATAAGGAATAAAATAAGGTCACGATGATACCGGACGGAGAAGGTTCGTTGCCTCTTCATAACCACACAAGCAATAAGATAACTCTACTAAAATCTCCTTGAATTTCCTTGATAAAAATCATGCTCTTGGCTAGCTTTAGAGCTTCGTGAAATCTTCACCTAAATCTCTTTTATTTACCAATATCACCAAAGAAATCCAATCAACAAAATTAATCACAAACGCAATTGAAACAAGTATTGGAACTAAGACCTCAGGAGGTGCAAGCTGGATTAGGTATATGCTGCAAGCAAAAATCAGAATGGCACTAGGCCCATTAAAATAAACCAAAAAACTATCAAAAAACATCCATTAGGCCTAGAAACCACCGGTTCGGTCCAATATATCACAGCCCAAATCATTTTAGCTATTATCCATTTATTTTTATTAATAATATATGAAAACAAAAAAATGAAATAACAAAAAAGGATGATACGGTGCATCCTGCAGTTTGTGAGATTAGGGTAACGAGGAATTGATGGTTCAACTTCTTCTTCCTCCTTTGAAGATCGTTCCTTCGTTGATTCGTTTCTCCAGTCGGATTCGCTCGCAGCTCACCCATTCAAACTCGCCTCAACATATCTCTCTGTTTCGTTTCATTTCGGACCCAACTTCTCTGCTCTACTTCCGCAAATGGTGTCGTTTATAAATCAACGGCCTCTCCGACGATCTTCTTCCGCCTTCGTCGTTGTCTCAATGTTTGCTATTCGGCCTTGCTTTTTCTTCGATCGATCTATGGCAGGTTCAAGGATATCTTCCATGATCATAATCAAACAACAGCGTCGCCTCCGAGTCTAACATAGAAAACTCATTTTATCCTTAACGGTCACGTTATCCGCCTTCACTTCATTCAGGTTTGATTTTCTTGGTGTGACTTATTCTTCTACCTATTTTCATATTCACTTCTCTGCAAATCTCTGACAGTGTAAATTTTTGTCTGAAGTTGCAGATCGTTGAAGCTTTATGAAGCTTTATGAAGCTTGAAGATAAACATGGTTGTAGAAGATTGAAGGAGGTGCGATGAAGAGAAGAAGTTGCCTTTAGCTGATTGAAGCCAATATTAGCAATTGAATATGATGTTATTGTTGATGTAGTGAGATTTTGTTATGTTGACACTAAATAAAATCAAGAAAGATTGGTGAGTTTTTTGTGCTGGTGTTGCAGGGAATTGGTGCAGGTTGAAGATGAAGATGGAGCGAGAGAATTTTTTTTGGTTTTGTGTTGTTTCTGCAGAATGAATGAAGAAGGAATGAAGATTGGTGGTATGAAGGTTGATGAAGATGCAGAGATTGAAGAAGATAATGATTCAGAGAGAGAAGAAAGTGCAGGTTGAAAGGTTATGAAGGTTCATTGTTGAAGATGAGTTTGAAGATGAAGAATGGAGGGATTGAGTCTGGTGAGTTTCTGTAACTGAATTTTTTTGTTATTCTTTTTCTTCTGAATCGTGCCTCTCCTCCTCCTTTCAATTTGTTAGGAAATCTCTCTTCTATTATCTTCCCTTTTTGAAGTTTGTTGTAGAATTGGTTAGAAGGTATTTAGGTGATTCTGTTGGAAAGTTGGGAAGTTAAAGGGAGTAGTTTTATTATGCTGGATCGGCCTCTCCTCTTTCCATTTTTGTTATCTGTTGGAAGTTTCTGTTAGAATCGGTTAGGAATTCTGTTTTGGAAGTTATGAGCAGTTAGGAAACAGTTGGCTATAGGAATTTGTTAGGATGTTAGGGATGTTATAGTTGGTTAGAATTGTTTTCTGTTTGAATGAGCTGGCAGGTAGCTAATTCAGTTAGGCGGTTGGTTAGAGTTCTTGTTACAAAAGTTATGAGGGTTTGGAATCTGTTATAAGTTTCATTGCAGGGATGCTTTTCTGGTTCTTGTGATTATTTGATGGATTGTTAGGATCAAAGGGTTATTGAACTCTGTTAGAAATAGTCGAGAGATTATGAAAATTATGTTTTTCCTATTATAGGTAGTTATTAGGAGTTAATTCTAAAATGGCTTATGTAACGATTGTTTCCGTTTGGGCTCGCTTTGATTAAGTGCATGAACAGTTTTGGATTTGTTGAAATGATGCAGGTTATGAAAAGTTGTGAACAGTTGAAGAATGACAAAGGGCTTAAAGAATTAACTTAGAGAAGAAGCATAGTGTAAAATTAAATGAAGACTTGGCTCATGGTGCGAAGAGAGATTGGTTTTAGCTTGGCATATCATGAAGTTGACGGTGATGCGAAGACAAAATATGGAAGACAAAGTTGAGTGAAGATTAAGTATTCTAGGATCTTTGGCTCAAATAGAACTTGAAATCTTTTGTAACATTTGTAACGGTATGGATGTGTTGTAATGGTAATAGTTTTGAATATGGTTCCCTTTGATGTAATGATAGATTTGGACTTTGTGTAGATTTCGTAATTTGATATAATGGCATTGACACATGAATTTGTGATGCATTTACAATTCTATGATGATCCCTTCAAATATTTAATGTAATTTTTCCAAATTGAGTTCGAGGTACCAATCTCCTTTGTTTCAAGCATGTTGAATGAATTTCCATGTTTTAGATGTCTTCAAATGTAACTTAAAGGAACCGTGGTGTTTTTGCAACTTGCAATTTGTATTTCATATGAATCTCCTTCAAATTTTATCTTGAACACAAATAAAACTTGGATGAACAATTCTAAACCAATCTTCGATTAACAAAACCGCTCAATTTGCATCCCCTTACATTGTAAGCAATAAGTATAACAATGAACCCACAAGCTTATTCTTTGAATCAAGATTTAGTGTTTTAAGATCCAAACCTTTGACTTGGCAACCAATGATCTTGCAAGGTTCCATGTCTTGAAGAAACCATAATTTCAATTCTCAAATCTTAGTTAGCTTGTAATGCAAGCGATTAAACAAATGAGAATGATAATGAACTTGATCATAATAAATTCACACACCCCTCTTATATCATGACTTTCTATCCAATAAACACCCAGTGACAATGTGGGAAAACCCGATTATGATAGGATATAAACCCTAATCTTCATGAGGTATATATTGAACGAAGAAACGAATTAACATCAAAGCCATAGCTCACAGTCTTCTCAGTTAGAATCATTGATGAAACTCTGAGAATTTGTTTTGAAGCTCAAAGATGGAGAAGATGGATTAAGATGCTGAAGAATGCCAAAACCCTAGTTCAAACGATCTCAGTTGACAATCCTTGATGAGGTCTTAAGCATACACAAATGAACTTTAGCACTTGATATCGAGACGATCTTGTATCTTGATGAAAGAAGAAACTCACAATGAATAAAATACCCTAGCTTCTAACCAATAGTGATAGAGAAACCAAGTGATGTCCTTAAAGCCATATAGAAACCCCCAATTCCACATTCCAAAGCGCCAAATTTATTGATGAATGATGCATTATTTGTTAGATGACCTAGTGGAAGGTGTGCAGATGAAATGAGAAGTGAAAAATGCATAAGCCAGACAAAAGTGAAAGGGTGGGACAAATTTGGGGTATTATACCCCTTGATTATGAAAGGCCTATTACTGGAAATGTCTTTCCATTTGAGGTGATTATGTCCATTGAGAGGATTTTCGTTCATTGAATTTTCGTCGTGCGAATTTCTCTGTTGTCGAACGATTAGTCATATGTAAACAATGGAATTTAAAGAATGCAGAGCTTATGTCTGTCTTGAAGTTTTAAAAATTCATTTTTAGTAAACAAACGGAATTTTGTAAGAATATGAATTCGACTCAGGATTTACAGTAAACCTTACAGGAGTCAGGATACCTTTTGTAACAATATGCTTTCGAACTAACCCATGCTTCAGCTAGGACTTTTAAGGGTTATAGAATGGTCTGTTTCACGGTTTAAGAAACAAAGGATAAAGGCTTGAAATTTATTTGTACCCAACCTGTTATTTGTGATTTTCTTCAGTCCTATAATCAGTTAATTATGCATTTTAAATCTCAATTGAGTCTGGAATCTTTGCGCTGATATTCTGGTGTTGGTTCGAATACTGAAGTTTATTTTGAGGAGGTAGTCATTTTTTGTAATATTTTCTTTTTGTTGAGGATTTTTAGTGACCTCTTTTTTTAATTTTACTATCCCTACCTTTTGCTTGAACTGTTTCTTTTGTGATTACAGTCAGTTGGATACCCCAGTTTTTTCTTAAGTCTCCTTCATAGGTTTTGACTTAGCAGGCTTTTCTTTTGAGATATAATGACTGCTTGTTTTAACGATTATGAGGAACCATCACCATCTTTTATTTTGGAATGATACCTCTGACACTACTTGTCATGTATGAGGGGAAAGCTTACGATTGAATACACCATCGAATTAATTGAGAAACTACCCTGCCCCAGGTTATGATTAAGGGTTTCAATTTGTGTGAAAAAGGAAACTCCTAATTCTTAGGCTCAAAGGGGTTGACTAGGGATTATCTTCCTTATAATTCCATTGTTTAGGATTTGAAACAACGCATGTACATCATCAGCAAGGTCTGTTCAAAAGCATATTGTATAGATTATGGTATCTTTTTCGTCATCCTCCCTCTAAAGGCTTACAACTTTTAATCGAGAGTTGAATATCACAAAAAGGAAGTAAAAGCATAGTTTCAATATAGTGATAACGAATGGATTAATTCAAGACAAACATATGCAATGCATTAATGGAATAACAAAGTTTGACATGAAATAAGTGTTTGGACAATCAAAAGAAATTACAATTTGAAAATTATAATGAACAAAAAGCCTCTCTATCTGAACTTGTCACTTCATATGGTGTGCCTTCGAGGGATGGCAGAAGAATTTAGTCTGGCCATCTTGTGTGAACTCCAGCACTCCGTCGTCGACCAAGTATTGAATCTTATTTCTCAATGTCCAACAACTATTAGTGTCATTTCTAGGACTGTTAGAGTGGTACGCACACCTTGCATTTGGATTGTACATTGGAGAGGCGGTGTTGGGATTCTGAGAAGGATCCTTCAACTTAACCAGCTTGGCCTCCAACACGTGTTGCAATGCTTGAGCCAATGACACATTGATTTTGGTAAAGCATCTTTTAGATGTATTTTGCTTACGCTGATTACTCTGTTGTCGTTGTTGTTGCACTGGTGTTGGATTAGAGATCCACACTGCCTCCACAGATTGGTTAATATTGCTCTTATTACGATCCTTCTGTTCGTACATAATACTGGACTCCTTCTTTCTAATGTATAATATCTTCTTAGTACTTGAAGATGTAGTCCTCTGAATTTCACCACTCTTGAGTTTATTCTCAACATGTCCCCGCATGAACATGTCACCCAATTCTTTGTCTGCCAAGAGAGGTTGATCATTGACTAAACCCCAAGCTCTAGTAGTTTGCCTCAGACGGTCGTATCTGTCTTGATGAAGCTTACTGATGAGAATCCTTAACTCTTCTTGTCCCCGAGCTAAATTTTGGATAAGAGCCATCTGAGTACTCATTTGGATTCTCATCCTTTCCATCTTAGCTTGCAGTTGTTCCAACTGGTCATCCTTGTTATCTTCAGGATATTTCTTGGTCATGTTCCCAACAAAGATTGTTTTCAATTCTTCTTGCCCCTTGGATAGATTTAGGAACATTTCCTTGAACCGAGCATCTTGAGTTTGGAGATCTCTATAGTTATGTTCGAGAGCCATTTTCCTTGCTGAAATAAACAGCGAGAAAATGAGAAACTTGTCTTGGGAATACTTGTTATGTAATGATATGCATGCCATATTTTCAAGGATCTCGCGGGGTAAACACAAGAAGATGTATGAATTGAATTTGACTGCAGCCTTGATTAAAGAACTTTGTCTCGTTTAATGTCCTTCTACGAGAATCAAGCTCACCATGTCGAGTGGGTCATAGCCTCTGACCCAAGTTATCGTGCTTTGGTCTTTTTACGGCATTGGCTAGAGGAAAATAAATACCCTTGCCCCTTGCTAGACGTCTGGTTCATCATAACCTGCATCACAGGCCTTAGAGATCCTTGAAATGGTTAATGAAATGATATGGCATGTGTTGTACCCCAAAATTTGTCCTCCCATATTTCTCAAAACATTTCAAGAAAGATTCACAAGTCCAACCCGGCGCGTCATATTCAGGTGTTCTTTCGCCAAGATATCTCTAATAACGTATTCTCAAATTCAGGTTCATCTCAAGAGTCAATTCTTTAAAGAAGGTATCCAAATGTGTGAGTTTTCTCGAAGAAATATGGTGAAAAAGTGTGCTGAAAGTGCAGTTTTTACGCGCTAAAAAATTCATAACTTGAAGATCGTGGCTTATTTTGAACCCGTTCCGGTGGCCAAAATTCCGTCTTGACATCATCTACATTTTCATCTCTCACGGCTGGAAGCCAATTTCGATCAGAAGGTCTTCAAAAATGTGGATTTATCAAGTATTTTCATACAGAAAATTTGTGACAGAAGTTTATTTGCGTCATGTTCAGAAAATCATAACTTGGTCGATTTTCATCGTATCGAGCTGGTTCCGGCGCCAAAATTTCAAAAATTGAGTTGGCTACATTTTCACAGAAGGTATTAAGTTCAAACGGTATTCAAAAGGCCTTCGTTTTTTACTCAGAGTGCGTGACACGCTGAAAATCCTGAATGCTGAATATTATTTCATCTGGGCCGAAACTTCGAAAATTCATAACTCGGTCAATTTTTATCGGATTGGGCTCATATTTTTACACAAGGTCACTGACTCATAGATCTACAACTTTTCTTCAAAAGTCGAGACCGTATTATGCTCCGATCAATACCATTTTTTTATTGAAGAACGTGTCAGAGTTGACACTGGAGCCCAAAATAAGTTTGTCTGAGCTGAAACTTCAAAAATTCATAACTAATTCACCGTTTATCCGATTGAGCCGATTTTCGGACAGGAGTTAGTTCTCGATGTCGGCTACATTTTGTTTTCACATTTCAACTTCAAAAATTGCACTTAAGTCCCTGCGATTTAGCCTGGAAAGTGACGAACTCAAGTGAACATTGGAGGCTCAATTGCACATTCAAAGCCCATTTTCTTTACCCTAATTTCCATAATATAATCACATTCTTTTCACACAAACCAGAGGAGAGAAAAAAAACTTTGCCACAACGCTGTCAGAATATCAAATTCTTTCAAGAATCATAAAACCTTGAAATCCTTATTACAAATCTCTCTCTCACTATAAACAAGTCATCCCAGTTACAAACCAACATCTCACTACAAACAAGTCATCTCAGTTACAAACCAATATCTCACTACTTCTTCAGTAAGGGTAAGGCTGGCTTGATCTACATGATCAAAAGGGCATAAAAGCATTCATGTCACTAATTTTCCAGTAAGGATAAGATTGATTTGATCTCCATGATCAAAAGGGTATAATCATTCATACATGTCATATTGTGCCTAAACATTAAATTTCTTCATATATTGGCTTTATTTGCATTTTATGATTTTATTTAATGTGTTCATGAGATTCAACACTGCAGATTTTAGACAGGATCCCATGCAGGTTCATTAAGGAACGTTGAGGCCAGAACACAAATGGCCAAAAGCCAAATGGCCAAAACAGAACAGCTTACACATGACACCAATACATGGCGAGGCAGACATCTTGAGAAGGTTAAGGAACGTTGAAGCCAGAACACAAATGGTCAAAAGCCAAAAGCCAAATGGCCAAAACAAAACAGTTTACACATGACGCCAACAGCTGTTTTACCCCTCCAATCAGGCTCGTATACTCCTAAACTCTCTCTCTATTGTATTATGTTCCTTTAATTAATTAATTGTTATTATTTTTATTAATCACTAACCAATTAACATTTTTTCCTAATAAAATCAAAAACACAAAAAAAATATTTTATTTATTAAAATTAACTTCATCACTTTTATTTTTGTAAATAAATTAATTTAATCAATTTAGCTTTAATTAGATTTAACTGGTAATATTTTTTGCAATATTTAAAATCAATTTAGAATATTAGGTTTTTATTAGCATTAATTCAATTTATTTAATTTCTTTAAAAACTCAAAAATCCAAAAATATTTTAATTAATTAATTAGTTTATTAATTTAATTGTTAACTTAATTTAATTTCTTTTAATCCAAAAATAACCAAAAAATCACTTTCTTTCAAAAAAAAGGGTCAAAATCCAAAAAACTCGCATCCGATTTAATTTCTCGCACGCGATCCATTTTATCATATTATTGTATATGTTTCCCGGAATGTAATAGATTTTAATTAGGACTTTAATTATTTACCGCTTTATTTTACTTTCCGCAATTTTAATTAAAGGGTTTGTTTTTGGCGATGTAAATACCCGACGCCTTGTAATAGCTTAGATTTAATTTCCCGCAATTTACTTCCCGCACAACTATTAACTGTTAATTATGCATGACAAGATTTGTATGAAAAATAAAATCAACCTGTAGCTCACAGTGATGCATGTTCAAAGATAAACATAAACTGAAACCTGACACACATGCACATGTCACTCCTAGGGTACGCCTCACTTGGTTGCCTCGAGGTGGTCATTAAGTATAGGGTGTTTTAGAGGTCGCCCTCCTGTCTAAAGATCCAGTTTCCTCGAAACGGTTGCCTCGGATAAAAAAGGATCTAGGACACTAGGGTTACCGCTAAGACGTCCTACTATTGCTTTGGTGACCACATGTCCCAATAATCGAATTGACCCGAATAACTCCAACGACGGTGCTACCTACTTTTCAATAGTGGGATAGTACTGTTTAAAGGACTCTTACACAGCCTAATTCCTTAGAGTAGGTAGATTCTCATGGTTACTTGCTCTTTTTAAACAAACAAAACAACTTTTCACACTGACACTTTCAAAAAGTTTTCAAACAAATTTTTCATACACTCTTGAGGACAGATACAAGAGTTACCTAGAAATTTTTCAAACGAAACTTTTTCAAAACCCACATACACTTGAAAAGTAAACAATTTTTGAAAACATAGTGAGCAAGTACCTAAGAGCCCGTGGATAACCACGGATAGAAAGGGTGCTAACACCTTCCCTTTCTATAATCTACCTCCCGAACCGAGAAACATCTCGAAAAGGAATTTTGCTGTGCTTTTGTCCTTTCCTTGTTGGAGAACATAAAAGACGGTGGCGACTCTTGCTTACCGCGACATTTCGCGATCCAGCATTAAAAACAGTCAGTTCTATTTCCACCGATCACAGAACTGGCGACTCTGCTGGGGACTTATAAAGTGAGGTGTACCTTAGGATTAGATCATACTTATGTTTTCAATTGCCTGTTTTGATTGCTTTAATATTGTGGGCCTGTTTTGGAGTTTCATAGATCCTAAACCCGGATCTGGGGATACCTTCTTAGAAGTAGCAACAAACTGTGAGGGAACTGTGCGGGGTATACCGACACGGTTGAAGCAGTTGCTACGTTGATGTGGCACTTTGGTAAGTACCGGTAACCCTTGAGTCAAGTCAAGGAGAGTACGGGGCCGCCGCGTGGTGTCGTGAAGCATCAACTGACCTTAGGAACCTTACTTGACCATCCTGGCCTCTTTAGGGGTAGTGAGATGACCGACTTTGGTGCAGTCCAAAGTTGGTAGATACTCGATACTACACTCATTGAGGGTTGTTTTCTTGGAATATTTTGATCGCCAATTCAATGGCTAAATCAAAACAATGAACATAGAAAACAACCCAATGATATTGAGCTCCTTAGAACCCGGTTACTTTTGATAGGACAGGTTTTGAGCCCACCAACTTCAAGAGGGTAGTACCTAAACTTCATGCTGGCTTGAACTCTAAGGGCTCTCTGTGTGATTTGTGTGCCTTCAAACTTGAATTACTTGCATGTACTTGTTATCTGACAACACGGGTTCCTTGCAGGTTTTGTTTACAGTCCTTAATCTGGACTCATAACAGGGTTCACTTACATCACTCCACGCATAGCATAACATCATACCATCATACCATTGCATACATCCTGCATAAGGACTAATCCATTTCAAGGATCTCAAGGGTTTGTGATGCAGGTCATGATGAATCAAAATGTCTAGCAAGGGGCAAAGGGGATTTATTTTCCCCTAGCCAAGGTCATTCGGAGATCAAAACAGGATAACTTGAGTCAGGGGCTATGACCCACTCGATATGGTGAGCTTTGACTCTTGAAGAAGGACTCTCAACAACATGAAGTTCCTTCAATCAAGCTACAAAATTCAAATTCTAACAACTTTCTTGTTTACCCCGCGAGATCCTTGAAAACATTGCATACATATATCATACATATCATTGCATTACAGGTACCCTTGTTACAGGTCACTTACCGTCTTCACTGTTTATTTCAGCAATGGCTTCCCAACAAGACAACCAGGATCTTCATGCTCAAGAGACTCGGTTCAGGGAAATCCTTCTAAACCTATCCAAGGGGCAGGAAGAGTTGAGAACACTCCTCATGGGGACTTTGGTCAGGAACAGTTCTGAGGACGATAAGGACGAACGGCTGAAACGTCTGCAAGCTGAGGTAGATACAATGAGAACCCATATGCTGGGGCAGATGGCTCTCATTCAAGACTTAGCTCAAAGACAAGAAGAGCTCAGGGTTCTCGTCAACCAACTTCTTCGGGATAACCAACTGGGGAAAACATCTAAGGTTGAAGAGCCAGTCACCATCAAATTCCCTTTGAGACAAGAAGACAAGGGAAAAGCTCCTCAACTTGCTTCAGGGTCACAAATTCAGCATCAACCTCACCAGCTTCAGCAAGACATTATGAAGCAAGTAGTCAGGGTTGGAGACCAAACCGGTAATCAGCCCCCAAGAAGTCAAAGGTTTGGTTCAATGAATAGATCTCTCCAAGCTGCTATTACTTCACAGGTCCAACAACGACCTCGCCAAGAACAACGGGCTGATCAGAGCAAGCTAGACAAGCCTAAGAGGCAATTCACCCAGCTCAACATGTCGTTGTTTCAAGCCTTACAACGCCTGTTGAGATTGAATTTGATCACACTCAGGGACCCTCCTAAGAATCCCAACAAGACACCTTCAAGGTACAACCCCAACTCCCGTTGCGCTTATCATTCTGACAGCCCGGGGCATGCCACAAACGACTGCTGGTCTCTGAAGAACAAGATCCAGGACCTGATTGATGGAGGAGCAGTGGAATTCACCCCAGATGGTCAGGTCGAGTTCTTCTACTATCCCTAGACGAGAAGACCTTTTGTTCATTGGAATGTTCAAGTTGTATTTTTCTTTGATTTTTCAAACAATTATTGTCATAGCAAACTTTATTACATTATCAATGCATCGCATATGTCTATTTTGAATCAATATATTCGCATTCGCTATGTTCAAACTGCTTTCATATGTTTGTGATGATCAACTCTTGATTGAAAAATTCTAAGCCTCTTGAGGGAGGATGACGAAAATGATACCACGATCCTTACAGTATGCTTTTGGACAAACCCCGCTGATGAGGTACAGGCATTGTTTCCATTCCTAAACACTGGAGTTATAAGGAAGATAATCCCTCGTCAACCCCTTCGAGCCAAAGAAGTAGGAGTTTTTATTTTCGAAAATTAAAACCCTTAATCATAACATGGGGCAGGGTAGTCTTCTCAGTTGATCCAAGTGCACAACGAATGGCACCAAAGAAGTCCTTCCAAAGCAAAAGACAGTGATGGTTCCTAATAATCATAAAGACAGGCAGTCATCATCTCTCAAAGAATAAAAACCCAGTAAGTTAAAACCTATGAAGGAGACTTACAAAACCGAGGCATCCCGCTGACTGTAATCACCAAAAGAAACAGTTCAGGCAAAAAAAAACAGGGATAACAAAATCAAAAAAGAAAGGGGTCCTACAAACCCTCAACCAAAAAGAATGACTGCCTATTCAAAATAAACTGTCAATATCTGAGCCATCGTTGGAATATCAAGACAAAGACTCAAACAAGGTCTAACGCACAATCAGCTGAGTTTAGGTTTGAAGAACGTCACGAAGAACGGGTGGGTACAAATAAAATTTGAGCCATTATCCTTTGTTTCTTAAACCATGAACCAGGTCACATTATAACCCTTAAAAGTCCTAGCTGAAGCATGGGTTAGTTCGAAAGTATACTGTTACCAAAGGTATCCTGACTCCTTAAGGCTCACGGTAAAATAACGAGTTGACATCACAGTTTACAAAAAATTCACTTGTTTTTATGAAAAAAAATGCATTTTCAAAAACTTCAAGACAGACATAAGCTTTGCATTTTTAAATAACATTGTTTGCATATGACTATTTGTTCAAACAGCAGAGAAATTCGCACGATGAATATCCAGTGAACAAGAATCTTCTCAACAAAAAGGTCATCTCAAATGGAAGAAACACTTCCAATCAAGGGGCACGGCATGATCATTGTCCGTCATCTGGGGCAGTTAAGTCAAGATTCAGAGAATCTCTCAAAAGCCAAATAGCAGGGGCAAATCTCCGCCTGAGTCACTTGGGGCATTGGGTATGAATTCTAGCGACAAATCTGGTACGATCAAACATCTTCTGGTAATATGACAACACAACACTACCGACGGTGACAACTCCCTGCACTCTGAGAGCATGGACATAGTCGAAAAAATACTACGCACAATCAAAGACCCGCTAGGTTGACACACCTAGGCAAAAATAAGGGCTTCCCAGCGAACCAAAAGGGTTCGGGCAAAAATAAGGGATGAAAATAAAAAAATTTGTACACCCGGCAAGTCGAAAACCTGAAAAGGCGGCTTGGGCAAGAATGGGTATCCCGATGGACTGAAAACCCGAAAGGGAGGTCCAGGCAAAAGTTAGGGATCAAAAGCGTACGACTATGTCCCGTCATCCCGTCACTTACCTACCAGAAGAAGATTTGTCAATCGGCAGTTATCAAGCACCTCCACAGGTATCTTCTCCCATAGAAGCTGGGGCAATAAGAATTGTCCGAACTGTACAAGCTGCTCTGTCCATCAGGTACAAAGTAGATCCAGATGAAGAATTGGACCAAGATACCTTCACTCCCCGCAGAGTAAGACGAGATTCAGCAATACTCTCCCCAAGCAGAGTTAGCCTCCCATCAACCCTAAAAAGGCACAGTATCTCCAGCAAGTCAGCAACACTCTCCCCAAGCAGAGTTAGCCTACTGTCAGCCTTAAGGAAGTTGGGTATCCCCAGAAAATCTTAACATTCCCCAGCCGAGTATACAGATATTCCTCAGCAAGCATCCCCGGCAGTCTTAATATTCCTCGACAGAAATATAAGATTGTTCCCCGGCGGAATACAAGACACCCCAGTGGAGCTATTCCCCAGTACAGTTCAAAAGTTTCTCCAGGAGAGTGGAATCAATCTCCCCAGTAAGATTCTGGAAGCTTATCCCCAGTAGATTCTGGAAGCTTATCCCTACAGAGTACATATCTCTCCCCGACTCTATTCAAAGGTTATTCCCCACCAGAGTTTATAACTGGGTTATCCTCAGCTAATTACCACGGAAGGATCGTCCTCGGCAAAGTTCTTCCTATCCCCAGCGGAGTTCATCAAATTCCCCAATACAACTTATCAACAGAATCCCCAGCGGAGTTACCACCAAAATCTCAACGAAATATCTCTTCCCACAGAGTAATTCCCCGCATAGTAATCTCTCCAACAAGTTTATTCCCCAACGGAGTCATCTTCTCCTACCGGTTTATTCTTGCAACCATCAGCCCCAGCGGAAATGAAGAACTCTATTCTTCAAACATCAGCCCAGGATTCAACTTCCCGGCATTCGTCAAGGATTTATTTTCCTAGACGAAAATACATTCATAAACATCACATTATCATACACCATGACGCATGCATATACGCATCATAAACACACAATCTCATTTATTCTTAAGAACATCATGACATCATGCATTTCATACATCATGACATTGCATACAACTGATGTTTTGCCTTTTCAGGAAAAAGGTCAATCCAAAGATGATTACTATCAACTGTCACAATTCCAGATTCGATTCCTGTATCCAGCCGGGGCATGTCTGTAGACAACCAATTCCAGATTCGATTCCTGTATCTAGCCAGGGCATATCTGTGAGTAACTGATTGTAGATTCGATACCTGTATCCGGCAAGGGCATGTCTGCATGAAGAGTTTAGAGATTCGACACCTGTATCCAGCCAGGGCATATCTGTAGACAACCAATTCCAGATTCGATTCCTGTATCTAGCCAGGGCATATCTGTGAGTAACTGATTGTAGATTCGATTCCTGTATCCAGCCAGGGCATGTCTGCATGAAGAGTTTAGAGATTTGATTCCTGTATCCAGCTAGGGCATATCTGTAGACGACCAATTCCAGATTCGATTCCTGTATCTAGCCAGGGCATATCTGTGAGTAACTGGTTGTAGATTCGATACATGTATCCGGCCAGGGCATGTCTGCATGAAGAGTTTAGAGATTCGACACCTGTATCCAGCCAGGGCATATCTGTAGACGACCAGTTCCAGATTCGATACCTGTATCTAGCCAGGGCATATCTGTGAGCAATTGATTGTGGATTCAATACCTATATCTAGCCAGGGCATATCTACATGAAGAGTTTAGAGATTCGATTCCTGTATCCAGCCAGGGCATATCTGTAGACGACAAGTTCCAGATTCGATACCTGTATCTAGCCAGGGCATATCTGTGAGCGATTGATTGTGGATTCGATACCTGTATCCAGCCAGGGCATATCTAGATGAAGAGTTTAGAGATTCGATTCATGTATCCAGCCAGGGCATATCTGTAGACGACAAGTTCCAGATTCGATACCTGTATCTAGCCAGGGCATATCTACATGAAGAGTTTAGAGATTCGATTCCTGTATCCAGCCAGGGCATATCTGTAGACGATAAGTTCCAGATTCGATACCTGTATCTAGCCAGGGCATATCTGTGAGCGATTGATTATGGATTCGATACATGTATCTAGCCAGGGCATATCTGCATGAAGAGTTTAGAGATTCGATTCATGTATCCAGCCAGGGCATATCTGTAGACGACTAATTCCAGATTCGATACCTGTATCTAGCCAGGGCATATCTGTGAGTAATTGATTGTGGATTCGATACCTGTATCTAGCCAGGGCATATCTACATGAATACTTTAGAGATTCGATACCTGTATCCAGCCAGGGCATATCTGTAAGCGACTGATTAGAGGTCTACGCCTGTATCCAGCCAGGAAAGCTATCTCGATCAGCTTTTTGAAGTTCCAGATTCGATACCTGTATCTAGCCAGGGCATATCTGTGGGCAACTAATTCCAAGATTCGATACCTGTATCTAGCCAGGGTATATCTATGAGTGATTGATTGTAGATTCGATACCTGTATCTAGCCAGGGCATATCTGCATGAAGAGTTTGAAGATCAACCCCTGTAACAGTCCAGGAAATTATCTTTCTTTCTCAGGTACGCAAGTTCTCGCTAAGGAATCTCTTACGCGATCGACACCTCGGATGACATCTTTAAGCCCATCTCCACAACCATCCATTATCTTTCCAAATGGCATCTATAAGCCCATTCCCGACAAGATTCTGTCACATCTCCAGATGGCATCTATAAGCCCATCCTCTTATCCATCATCTTTCCAAATGGCATCTGTAAGCCCATTCCCGACATCACATTGCTGATATTCTATTATGCGAGTGCAAATTTCTGGGCACTTTAGTGTTCAATCATCTTCCACCTTCGGATCACGAAACGCACGCAAGCCAATCTACATCCTCAGGTCTAAGAAGATTGAACAGGGGCAACTGTTGTACCCCAAAATTTGCCCTCCCATATTTCTCAAAACATTTCAAGAAAGATTCACAAGTCCAACCCGGCGCGTCATATTCAGGTGTTCTTTCGCCAAGATATCTCTGATAACGTATTCTCAAATTCAGGTTCAGCTCAAGAGTCAATTCTTTAAAGAAGGTATCCGAATGTGTGAGTTTTCTCGAAGAAATATGGTGAAAAAGTGTGCTGAAAGTGCAGTTTTTACGCGCTAAAAAATTCATAACTTGAATATCTTGGCTTGTTTTGAACCCGTTATGGTGGCCAAAATTCCGTCTTGACATTATCTACGTTTTCATCTCTCACGGCTGGAAGCCAATTTCGATCAGAAGGTCTTAAAAAATGTGGATTTATCAAGTATTTTCATACAAAAAATTTGTGACAGAAGTTTATTTGCGTCATATTCAGAAAATCATAACTTGGTCGATTTTCATCGTATCGAGCTGGTTCCGGTGCCAAAATTTCACAAATTGAGTTGGCTACATTTTCACCGAAGGTATTGAGTTCAAACGGTATTCAAAAGGCCTTCGTTTTTTGCTCAGAGTGCGTGACACGCTGAAAATCCTGAATGCTGAATATTATTTCATCTGGACCGAAACTTTGAAAATTCATAACTCGGTCAATTTTTATCGGATTGGGCTCATATTTTTACACAAGGTCACTGACTCATAGATATACAACTTTGCTTCAAAAGTCGAGACCGGATTATGCTTCGATCAATACCAGTTTTTTATTGAAGAACGTGTCAGAGTTGACACTGGAGCCCAAAATAAGTTTGTCTGAGCTGAAACTTCAAAAATTCATAACTAATTCACCATTTATCCGATTAAGCCGATTTTCGGACAGGAGTTAGTTCTCGATGTCGGATACATTTTGTTTTCACATTTCAACTTCAAAAATTGCACTTAAGTCCCTGCGATTTATCCTGGAAAGTGACGAACTCAAGTGAACATTGGAGGCCCAATTGCACATTCAAAGCCCATTTTCTTTACCCTAATTTCCATTATATAATCACATTCTTTTCACACAAACCAGAGGAGAGAAAAAAAACCTTGCCACAACGCTGTCAGAATATCAAATTCTTTCAAGAATCCGAAAACCTTGAAATCCTTATTACAAATCTCTCTCTCACTACAAACAAGCAATCCCAGTTACAAACCAACATCTCACTACAGACAAGTCATCTCAGTTACAAACCAACATCTCACTACTTCTTCAGTAAAGGTAAGGCTGGCTTGATCTCCATGATCAAAAGGGCATAAAAGCATTCATGTCACTAATTTTCCAGTAAGGATAAGATTGATTTGATCTCCATGATTAAAAGGGTATAATCATTCATACATGTCATATTGTGCCTAAACATTAAATTTCATCATATATTAGCTTTATTTGCATTTTATGATTTTATTTAATGTGTTCATGAGATTTAACACTGCAGATTTTAGACAGGATCCCATGCAGGTTCATTAAGGAACATTGAGGCCAGAACACAAATGGCCAAAAGCCAAATGGCCAAAACAGAACAGCTTACACATGACACCAATACATGGCGAGGCAGACATCTTGAGAAGGTTAAGGAACGTTGAAGCCAGAACACAAATGGCCAAAAGCCAAAAGCCAAATGGCCAAAACAAAACAGTTTACACATGACGCCAACAGCTGTTTCACCCCTCCAATCAGGCTCGTATACTCCTAAACTCTCTCTCTATTTGTATTATGTTCCTTTAATTAATTAATCGTTATTATTTTTATTAATCACTAACCAATTAACATTTTTTCCTAATAAAATCAAAAACACAAAAAAAATATTTTATTTATTAAAATTAACTTCATCACTTTTATTTTTGTAAATAAATTAATTTAATCAATTTAGCTTTAATTAGATTTAACTGTTAATATTTTTTGCAATATTTAAAATCAATTTAGAATATTAGGTTTTTATTAGCATTAATTCAATTTATTTTATTTCTTTAAAAACTCAAAAATCCAAAAATATTTTAATTAATTAATTAGTTTATTAATTTAATTGTTAACTTAATTTAATTTCTTTTAATCCAAAAATAACCAAAAAATCACTTTCTTTCAAAAAAAAGGGTCAAAACCCAAAAAACTCGCATCCGATTTAATTTCTCACACGCGATCCATTTTATCATATTATTGTATCTGTTTCCCAGAATGTAATAGCTTTTAATTAGGACTTTAATTATTTACCGCTTTATTTTACTTTCCGCAATTTAAATTAAAGGGTTTGTTTTTGGCGATGTAAATACCCGACGCCTTGTAATAGCTTTGATTTAATTTCCCGCAATTTACTTCCCGCACAACTATTAACTGTTAATTATGCATGACAAGATTTGTATGAAAAATAAAATCAACCTGTAGCTCACAGTGATGCATGTTCAAAGATAAACATAAACTGAAACCTGACACACATGCACATGCCACTCCTAGGGTACGCCTCACTTGGTTGCCTCGAGGTGGTCATTAAGTATAGGGTGTTTTAGAGGTCGCCCTCCTGTCTAAAGATCCAGTTGCCTCGAAACGGTTGCCTCGGATAAAAAAGGATCTAGGACACTAGGGTTACCGCTAAGACGTCCTACTATTGCTTTGGTGACCACATGTCCCGATAATCGAATTGACCCGAATAACTCCAACGACGGTGCTACCTACTTCTCAATAGTGGGATAGTACTGTTTAAAGGACTCTTACACAGCCTAATTCCTTAGAGTAGGTAGATTCTCATGGGTACTTGCTCTTTTCAATCAAACAAAACAACTTTTCACACTGACACTTTCAAAAAGTTTTCAAACAAATTTTTCATACACTCTTGAGGACAGATACAAGAGTTACCTAGAAATTTTTCAAACGAAACTTTTTCAAAACCCACATACACTTGAAAAACAAATAATTTTTGAAAACATAGTGAGCAAGTACCTAAGAGCCCGTGGATAACCACGGATAGAAAGGGTGCTAACACCTTCCCTTTCTATAATCTACCTCCCGAACCGAGAAACATCTCGAAAAGGAATTTTGCTGTGCTTTTGTCCTTTCCTTGTTGGAGAACATAAAAGACGGTGGTGACTCTTGCTTACCGCGACATTTCGCGATCCAGCATTAAAAATAATCAGTTCTATTTCCACCGATCACATCATGATGTCATGATGTGTATGTTTATGATTTAAAATAGAGATAGCAAACACAAGCAAGTCACACAAAGACCTTAGGTTTAAAGGCTTGCATGAGGTTTTAAAGGTAAGTACCCTCTTGAAGTTTTAGTTGGCTCAACCTTTCCTAGTAATAGTAATCGGGTTCTAATGAGTCTCATATCATTGACCTTTCTCTCAGGCATTGTTTCAGCTCAAGCATCGAAATATTGCGGCCGAAATATTCCGAAAGTCCAATCTCAATGAGTGTAGCATCGAGTATCAAACAATCTTTGGTCAGAATCAAAGCCGGCTATCTCATTACTTTCTAATGGCTAGGATGAGTAAATTAAAGGTTCTAAAGGTCAGTTAGATCTTAATGACACTATAAGGAAGCCTAATGTTATCCTTGACTGACTCAAGGAACATTAGTACAAGCCAGAGTATCATGCTAAGTAGCCATCACTTTGTCCATATTGGTCTATGTCGTACAACCTCCATGATTTATTGCTACTTACCTAAAAAGGTGTCGCAAATCTGGGTATAGGATCTTTAACAATAACCCCAGCAAACCCTTTAAAAAATAAAGCAGACAAAGCAAACAAGGAAATCAATTTAAAATGATCTAACTCTAAGGTAACCCCACTTTTATAATTCCCCAGCAGAGTCGCCAATTCTGTAATATGGTGGGAGAACTGACTTTTATCGCAATGTTGCGGTTAGCAAGAGTCGCCACCGAATTTTCTTTTATCCAACAAAGGAAAGGGTGAAAAGAATAGGAAATACCTTTCGAGATTATTTTCTGAGTAAGGGGGGTAGATTATGGAAAGGGAATGTGTTAGCACCCTTTCCATTAGTGGTTATCTACGGGCTCTTGGTTGCTAGCTCACTTTTGAAAAATGCTTTGTGATGTGTGTTTGAAAATATTTTTGAAAATACGCCTTAGCGTGGCGAGCTTTGTAATGGATCTCATATCGTTGAGAATGCATACAAAGTGTTTTTGTCTTTGAAAATATTTAGGAAAAAGTTTGTGTATGTGTGAAAAATTGTTTTGTTTATTTTTGTGAGCAAACAACTATGAGTTATCTACCTACTCGAAAGTTCTTTGTTCTTTTCCTCTTTTCCTTTAGATAGTGTTATCCTACTATTAGTCAGTAGATAGCCCTATCGTTGGGTGTTTTGAGGGACAAGCGTGGGTCATCGTACAGTCATTGAAGGCAACTGGTAAAGACGCTTTAGAAATTTTGTTTAAGGGACTAGATCATTTTACCAAAAGGCAACGTCGAAGGATCATCGAGGGACTATGATCTTTGTATTGAGGGACTTTGCTAAAGCATCCCCACTTTCGAGGGACATGGTTGTTTATTCCGAAGGAAACAAGTGGAGGTACCTTAGAGGTGCTCGTGTGTGAAGTGTTTTGTGTTTCAATTATTATTTATCTTTGATGTTAAGGTTTTCTAACGTTTTGTTTTTAGATCTTGCCATACACGTCCTAGTTACTACACAGTTATATATATATATATATATATATATATATATATATATATATATATATATATATATATATATATATATATATATATATATATATATATATATATATATATATATATATATATATATATATATATATATATATATATATATATATATATATATATATATATATATATATATATATATATATATATATATATATATATATATATATATATATATATATATAGGCATAACTATAAGTGCGGAAAATAGAATGCGAGAAAGTAAAGACCTACAGCCATTACATCCCATAAGCAGTTACATAATAGAAAAAATGTGTGGAAATGTAAACTACGACTATTACAAAATTACCCGTGTGACCTATACATTTGCTTTCTAGAATTTAAATAGCAAAGGAATAAATAAATAAAAATAAATTAAAGGACAAAATTAAAAAAAAACTAAAAAATCTAAGCAAGAAAAAATATTTTTGGTCTTTTAATGAGAAAAAAGAATCTTATGTTAATAATAATTTGAATTTGATTTATTAAAATAAATTAATTATAAAATACTAATTCTAATTAGTTAATTAATTAAAAAAGGTGATTAAAGTAATTAATTAAAATTAATTTAATTAATAAAAACCTAAGTCTAATGTGTTTTGTGATTTATTAATTAAAATAAGATTGATTAAAAAAGAAAGTAGTTAATTAAAACACACAAAAAATGAAAATGGGTCTGCTGAGGACAAGTAAATGGATGGGGTGTGAGGAAGGAGAACAATGGGCCCAAAACAGATGAGTCCAGGAACTTTGTTCTAATCTAGTGGGGAATGCGCCTTAGGATGAACCATGGTCATGATTGTTATTTCTGCCTCCATGCTTACAAGTAAAATGTTAGAAAATTGCAGAAAATGCATATAAATGAAACAAACATGTCTACATGAATTTAAACTATAAAAATCTTGAGAACATGAAACCTACCAACTTATCAACCAGAATCGATGTGAGGGTGTTTTCTAGAGTTGATTTGCAAAGGGTAATGATTGATTTTGATTGTTGGCTCTCAGGAGGACAATGGAAGGTTTGGATCGGTTTGAAAACCGCTGGAGATGCGAGATATGATTTTCATAATTTCTTTGAATTCGTAGAATTTTTTTGGGAGAGGTTTGATGAAAAATTTTGTGTCCCTTGCTTATGCTTTTGTTTTGTATTTATAGAGGGATGGAATGGTGAGTAAACATGGCAAAAATCCACACACAATGACCCCCTTTCAAAGCAATATCAAACATATTAAAATACTTCCAAAATTGTGAAAAACTTGCCCTTCTTGAGATGCAATGAACCTGGTCTTTTTCCTCATGCCTTTCACGAATTCTAAGGCCCAATATCAACTCAAATCACAGCCCATGTGTCCATACTTTTTACTTAATATCTTATGCAATTTATTTTGTGTTTATTTGAATAAAAACAAAATAAATATGAATAAAATACAGAAGAAAAAAATGCAAAGCAAAGTGAGAGTGAATTTAGGGGGTCCTTGATTAAAACATATTTGAATCCCACAAAATAGGTCTGTGAACTTAAAAATGCATTTTGCTCAAAGTTGACTTTTTTGCATTTTCACCAATTTGCCCAATTTGTACTGGTCATAACTTGCTCAATTTTTATCTTTTGGAGATGATCTTGTACTCTTTAGAAAGATCAAGATGTCCCCTACAATTTATTTGTTGGCAATTTTTGAATTTGTAGAAATTATCTTGATGTAACTTGCCTTGACAAAAAATTCCTTTTTGTTGACTTTCAAAAAGACCTATAATATATTGGCTCATATCTTTCCAATGATGCATTTTTTGAACTTTAGGACAAAAGAAATGTTGTAGGGAATTGAATTTTCTTCAAAATGGGATTTGTTTGGGGAAAAGTTGATGAAGCATGTGAAAGTTATTCCTGGTCAAAGTTCAGTTGACTTCTCCTATAGAAACTCTAATTTAGCATTTTTTATTCTTGATAATTTAAGAGAATTCCTTGAGGAATCATGATCAACCATTGATAAAATTATGAATATCACTTGAAAATGTTGATGTTGACCAAAAATCTTGAAGTTTAATTGTATATTGACCACAGTTGACTTTTTGACCAATACAGTTGATTTTCAAACATTTGAGCCATTGACTGAGCAAACTTGTGATGCAAGGCATGAAACTTGGCATAGATATTCTTGAGGACATATTAGGAACCACGGAAATCACTTGATGCCTTTGAAACCCAAACTTCCTTATGAAAAATGAAACCCTAGTTGAAGATCTATTGCTTAGGAGGAGAATTTGTCTGGTCAATTCTTAGTCAACCTTGAGCATTTGGGGACCTCTATGAGTATGTCTTGAATAAAATGAGAGGGAAAATTTTGGGGTAAAACACTTTTGTTTATGCAAATATTTGAGGTAGTACGATGAAAACGAAATAACCATAATTATTATCGGTATGCTTTTAAATAAAACTTTGCTGATGATGTACATGCATTGTTTCAATTCCCAAACACTAGAGAAATAAGGAAGTTAATCCCTTATCAACTCATTTGAGCCTAGAAGTTGGAGTTTCTTTCTGAACAAAAAAACCTGCAATCTTAACCTAGGGTGGGATAGTTCTTAGTTAATTTGGTTGTGCCTTAAAATACAAGAGAAATCATTCAAGACACCTTTCAATAAAGGTCGCAATCAAGCTTTCCTCCGCACACAACAAAGAAGTGTTGAAGATATCTTTCAAGTCAAAAGTCGGTGATGGTTCTCCATAATCATTAAGTCAGACAGTCACTATCTTTCTGAAATAATGAAAAATCAAAAGAAAAAACCAGCTAAGTCAAAACCTATGAAGAAGACTTAGGCAAAACTGGGGCATCCCGCTGACTGTAATCTCAAATGAAATAGTTCAGGCAAATGTTAGGGATAACATATTTAAAAAAGTAGTTGACCAAAGTCTTCAACAAAAACAAAATGTTGAAGGAGAAGTGACTGCCTTATCAAGAACCTCTTAGCTTATGAGCCATCATCATTACAATCATCAGTATAATTCCAAAATCTCTTGGAACCTAAATACATAGTCTAAGTTAACTGAACGTAGGACTGAAGAACATCACAAAGAATGGGTTGGGTACAAATAAACTTCGAGCCTTTATCTTTTGTTTCTTAAACTGTGAACTAGACCACGTTAGAACCTTCAAAATACCTATTTGAAGTTAGGTTTCTTTTGAAAGCATACTACAACAAGGTTGTGTAAACTAACTCCTAAGATCTTTTGCAAATCATTTGTCTTGGGATCATACCTTTTCTTTCTCTTTCACTTTGAATGTCTAAACCATCGTGTTTTAACCAGTTATTTATTTGCTATACATCAATAAAATCATGACTTTGATTACAAAACTTTTGCATGAACTTTGCATTAAAATTACCATGTTTGAATAAACAATTTTTTGCATGCAAACAAAATTTCTTTATCTAGGAAATTCAAACAGTTGAGAAACTTGGTCAGTGATCCTATCAGGGACAAGTATATTCCAGATCCTGTTGTGAATCAGTTTAAGATTTGTTGCTAGGTGCAAGTTATTCCCAGAATTTCTTAACCAAAAGATCATTTTCAAGACTTATACTGGGGAAATCCTTTCTGTTGTGCTCCAAAATTTTCCCTCTCATTTCACTCAAGACATGCCTCTAGAGGACCCCAACTTGCCCTAGGATGACTAAGAATTGACCAGGCAAGTTCTCCTCTTAAGGCAACAAACCTCAACCATGGTTTCAATTTTAAGCAAGATGTGTAAGTCCCAAGTATCCAAAATGTTCTCCATTGTCCTAATATGTCCTCAAGATCATCCATCCCAAATTTAATTCCTTGCACAACAAGGTTGCTCAGTCAACTGCTCAAATGCCTGAAAATCAACTATGTTAGGTCAAAAGTCAATTGTGGCCCAAATACAGTCAAACTTCAAGATTTTTGGTCAACACCAAAATTTTAAAGTAATATCCATCATTTTATCAAGGGTTGATCATGATTCCTTAAGAAATGCTCCTAACTCATCAAAGGTCAAAAATGGCAAATTAGGGTTTCTATAGGAAAAGTCAAGCAAACTTTGACCAGGCATAACTTTCTCATACTTTATCAGAAATTTTTCCAACAAGGCTAATTTTTAATAGAATCCAATCCCTACAACTTCTCTTCATCCCTCAAGTTCAAGAAATGTGCCAATCAAAATATACAAGCTCATACATTATAGGTCTGTTCAAAAAGTCAACAAAAACACCTTTTGGGTCAAAGCTCCTTACATGAACAGGGAAGATCCAATTGAGATGAAACCAAAAAGGTTATTTGGAGGACATCCTAAGATCTCTAAAAAGTAAAAGAACACCCTCTTAGGGTTAAAATTGAGAAAGATATGAATTGATAAAGTTGACCAATTTTATGAAAATGCACAAAAGTCAATGTGAGCAACTTGGGTTATTTTGAACTAATGGGCGTGGGTTTTAGATCTCAAACATATCCAGAGACTTATGCAAGACATTTAAGTCCATTATTTTATTTTTATGAGACTTGTTTTTATTTATTTGAATTTTTATTCATTTAAATATTAATAAATCAAATAAAATAGTAAAATGAAGAATTAAATCCAAAGATTTGTTTTATGATCAGATCATGAGCCTAAAATCAGAAGATTGAATTAAAAACTCGTGTAAAGGCTGATTGGAGAGAGATGAGCAAGTTTTGACCAAAATTAGAAACATGAAATTCCAAATGCAAATCAAATCTTTTCTACACAAATCTTCAAGATTCAATCCATATTTTTTGACCTAATGTGATACACTATATATGCATAAACGTTCTAGACCTAAAGAAGGCGCAACTACTGCAAAAAAGACCATGTTACAAGCTTGAAATTTCAAAGAAAAAGTGTCAATCATATTTGGAGTTGCAGAAGGACTCAAGGCATTCTGAAGCTTGCAATCAATTCCTATAGGCCTTCTGAAGCTAGCTGCATCACTCCCAAGCGCCAAAGCTCCAAGAATCGTGCCAACACAGTCACAATTTTTCTTTCTTTTTTGAAAACGATTATGGTCATACGTGCATTATAAATGGATCTGGATCATGCATTTTTGCTTGTATGAATGATTAGAACGTGTTTGAATCGTTAATTGCCTGTTTTGATGAATGTATGACAATATGCCAGTGTTAGAGTTTTGACCTTTGATTTAGGGTTTTCAGATACAGGTAAAATTAGGCCTAAAAAGGAGCACCATCGTGCTCAGGAGATCAAACCCAGTTGATCCATGGTGTTAAACGGAATTTATATTGCGTGTTGTAGATTTTGGAAATTTATAGGTGATTTAGTGACGAATACTATCTGTAGGTAAAGATCCATGGGCTAATATGACGGAGGGTTGAGGAAGATGAGTGTGTGGCACAGCCTGGTTGGCTAGTTTGAAATAGCGTGCATTTTTAAAAAAGGAATTTCTGACCGTTATTTTTATTATATTATTTTGTATTTATTTCATATAACGAATGACAAGGTGGCTTGGTGGTAAGGAAGGAGGCGCATGAAGTGGAAGACCTGGGTTCAATTCCCAGGTCCTGAATTTTATATTTTCTAACCAATTTCTTTCAGATCCAATGCACTGCCATCTCACGCATACACCTTGCACCCTCAGATCCAACCATCAAATCTGCATGGTTCCATATCCAGCACTCCTGGACGCAGCCCCATGGTGGACCTCCCTAACACAACAAAACCAAATCACACGCAAGCTGTGGGCCACCAGATCTGGGCCTTGGTGAAATTCAGCAGCATACCCCCAACTTTGCTTTCTCACCCCCATCAGGCCCATCTTTTCAATTCTTTTATTTTCTTGTTTTAATTAGTTTATAATTTTTTTTAAATTCATTTTTTTTAAATCATAAAAATCATAAAATCATAAAAAATTAGGATTTAGAGTTTTTCTTAATAAAATTAGTTCTTGCGAATTAATTTAATTAAACTTTAACCTTTTTTCTATAATTTAAAATTAGTTAGAAATTAGGTTAAACTTCTAATTTTTTTCATAAAATACCAAAAAATATTTTTAATAGGCAATTAGATTTTGGGGTTTCAAACATAGGCCAATCTTAATTTTTGCGTGTTATTATTTTTCCATACGATTATTTTTATTATGTAACTGTGGCTATTTTGTAATAGTTTAATTAGGATTTTCAATTTCCGCATTTTACTTTTCAGTCATTATTTATGTATCTACACCAAAGCCTTGTAATAGCTGTAGGAACTTTATTTCTCGCTCTTATATTTCCTATATGCTTGTATATGAACTGTTAGTAAATTAGGCGTGCATGACAATAATTAATCAATTAATCATTAGTTCATTAACCTCAAGATAAATATAATTGAATTGAACACATTTCTCACACTTGCACCCCTAGGGTATTTCCCCACTTTGGTTGCCTCAGAAAACAATGGTCATGTCCCTCGAACGTAGGGATATCTTAGCAAAGACCCTCAGTTTAAAGTCATCATAAAGATCATGGTCCCTTGATGTCCCTCGAGTTGCCTACAAGAAATGATCTTGTCCCTCGATGTTGCTTATATGATGACAGTCCCTTCTAAATACTAAGGTATCCTTACATGTTTCCTTCAATGACCATAAACGTCCCTTTCGATAGTCCCTCAACATCCAACGATAGGGCTACCTACTCACTAATAGTAGGATAGCACTATCTAAAGGGTATGAGGAAAAGAACATCCTTTTTTTAGTAGGTAGACAGTTCTTAAGTACTTGCTCAAATCTGATCCTTTTTACACTTACACACATTCAAAATTCTTTTCAAAAATGCTTTATCACACTCTTGAGAACTGATATAAGAGTTATCATAAAGCTAACAAAAACATTTCAAAACACACAAACACGAAAACAGTTTTCAAAAACGAGCAAGTACCTAAGAGCCCATGGAAAACCACGGATGGAAAGGGTGCTAACACCTTCCCTTTCCATAATTTACCCCCCTTACTAAGAATATCTCGAAAAAGGTCTTTTTTTGTTCTTTTCACCCTTTCCTTTGTTGGATAAAATAAAATTCGGTGGCGACTCTTGCTTACCGCGACATTTGCGAATATAAAATGCAAAACCAGTATTAACAGTCGGTTCTGCCACTATATCACAAAACGGGCGACTCTGCTGAGGATGAATAATAAAAGTGCGGTTTACCTTAGGGTCTAGTTCATTTCTAAACTGTTTTCTTTGTCTGTTTGATTGCTTTACTTTTAAGGGTATTGTTTGGGTTACTATAGATCCTACACTCGGATTTGGGGAAACATTTTAGATAAGTAGCAATAGATCATGGAAATTGTGTGGGGTATACTGACACGGTTGAAGTGATGGATACGTTGATGCGACACTTTGGTTGGTACCAGTATCTCTTGAGTTAATCAAGGAGAATACGGGGCCGTTGCATGGTGTCATGAAGCGTAAACTGACCTTAGAACCTTAATTGAACAAGTTGGCTATTAGGACGTAGTGAGATAACCGTCTTTGGTGTATTCCCAAAGTCGGTTGATACTCGATACTACACTCATTGAGATTTGACTCCCGAGTTTTGTTTGGTTGCAAGTCAGTTGTCTATCAGAACAAAACTTGTGGGAAAGATCAATGATATTGAGATCCCTTAGAACCTGGTTACTATTTATAGGACAGGTTGAACCAATCCAAACTTCAAGAGGGTATGACCTTAAAACCCATGCAAGCCTTAAAACTAAGGAACGCTATCCAAGTCAACCTTGTGAAAGTACCTCCTCAACTTAAGTACTTAGCATCAAGGATTCCTGAAAGCTCTCCCTTCACTGAAAAACATGGTCGACTTCTCAACTTGGTCACTTCAAACCCTGATGAAGAAATGTTAAAGGTGCTCTTTCAGTTCTTTGACCCGTTACACCACTGCTTCACTTTTCCTGATTACCAGTTAGTGCCTACTATGGAGGAGTTTTCTCAGTTATTGGGGGTACCTATCCTTAATCAGCAACCATTCAACGGTATGGAAAGAGACCTAAAGCCTGGAGAGATTGCTCAAGCCCTGTCTTTACAACAGTTTGATGTAGTGGCAAATTGGGAAACCAGAAGAGGTGTCCAAGGATTTCCAGCTAAGTTTCTATTTGAGAAAGCTCACTATTTTTGGGATAACCTGGATTTACAAGATTTTGAATAAGTGATGGCCCTTCTCATCTATGGGATGGTACTATTCCCTAACACGGATCAACTCATAGATATGAATGCGGTTAAGGTTTTTCTATCTCATAATTCGGTGCCTACTTTACTTGGGGATATTTTGCACTTTCTGCATACTCGCACTCTAAAGAGAAGAGGGACCCTTCTGTGTTGCACTCCTCTATTGGCTAGGTGGTTTATTTCGCACCTACCTCGGTCTGTTTTGAAGAATGATCCGGGTATAAGATGGTATCATAGGTTGATGTCCCTTACACATTCAGATATTCATTGGTGTTCTCAGTCCTTGGAGAGTGTCACTATCATTGATCACTGTGGGGAATTCCCTAATGTCCCTATCTTAGGCATTAGGGGAGGAATCACTTACAATCCTTGTTTGGCGTTGCGACAGTTTGGTTATGCTAGAAGGGATGGTCCTCACGACACACTCGTCCAAGGAATCACATTTTACTATGAGAATAATGTTCAGGGTTATCACAAGAGGTTCATTCGAGCTTGGGGCATGATAAACAGAGTTGATAGCAAGACACTGGGGAACAAGAATTCCATCCCTCTTAAGCCTTACCTCAAATGGGTGCGAGCTCGTGCTCAATGTCTTATGATGCCTTACCCCGCCATCTTACCTGTGATTATGGAGCCAATTGCTGAGGGAGATACATCTTACATTGTTCTTCATCCTGACATGTCAACTGATTTTGAAGAGCTACGGAAATCCTGGATCCAACTCAAAGAATAACGGGATACTTTCGAAACCCAATTATACATCAGCAAGAAGAAGGTTTTAGAGCTCACCAGGTTACTTCACGAAGAGAAGAGTATAAACGCTTACATTACACCAAAGAGAATGCGCCTGTAAGAAGCCTGAGTTTTTCTTGGCTTGGAGAGTTTATTTTTTGCTTTGTCCCCTTGTAAGCCCAAGAGCATTATAGTAACCGATAAAAATTCTTAATGCAATTAACGTTTGTTCTCTTTCTATTTAAACAAGTTTAAGTCTTATAAATCCTTGAAAACATTGCATACATACATCATACATATCATTGCATAAGCAGGTTTCATAATAGGTCTTCCATGTTCTCGCTGTCTATTTCAGTAATGGCTCTCAAACAAGACATCATAGATCTCCAAACTCAAGAGGCTCAGTTCATGGAAATGTTCCTAACCCTATCCAAGGGGCAGGAAGAGTTGAAAGCACTCCTCACTGGGAACCTGGCCAAGAAAAATCCCGAAGACAATAAGGACGAACGGTTGGAACAACTGCAAGCTGAGGTTGAAGTAATGAGAACCCAGATGCTGGGGCAGATGGCTCTTATCCAAGGCCTAGCCCAGGGACAAGAAGAGTTGAGAGCCATTATCAACAAACTTCATCAAGACGGATGCAACCGTGTGAAGCAAATAGTCGAGGTTGGGAACCAAGTCATTGAGCAACCTCCGAGAAGACAAGAGTTTGGTTTGGTGAAGAGTGGAACTTTCCAAATTGCTACTACATCACGGGTCCAACAACAACCTCGCCAAAAACCACTGGTTAATAAAAGTAAGCCGGATACACCCAAGAGGTAGTTTACCAAACTCAACATGTTGTTATCTCAAGCTTTACAACACATGTTGAGGATGAATCTGGTTACGTTGATAGGGCCTCATCTGAATCCCAAGACTTATTCCCCAAACTACAATCCTGATGCAAGGTATGCATATCACTCCAATAGTCTAGGGCATGATACTGATGATTGTTGGATGTTGAAATATAAAATTCAAAACTTGATTGGTGAAGGAGTGTTGGAGTTTACACAAGATGGTCAGGCTGAGTTCTTCTGCCATCCCCCCAAGGCATGTCATCTGAAGTGACAAGATCAGACGAAGAAGCTTTTGTTCATTAGAATTTTCAATTTGTAATTTTCTTTTTATTGCTCGAACATTTATTAATGTCAAACTTTGTTACTTTATCAATGCATTGCATATGTATGTTTCGAATCAATTCATTCGTATTAACTATATTTAAAATGATTTCCTTTTTGTTGATATTCAACTCTCGATCAAAAGCTCTGGGCCTTTAGAGGGAGGATAACAAAAATGATACCACAATCTCTACAATATGCTTTTGAATAGACCCCTCTAACGATGTACAGGCATTGTTTCAAATCCTAAACAATGGAGTTATAAGGAAGATAATCCCTAGTCAACCCCTTTGAGCCAAAGAAGTAGGAGTTTTTCTTTTCACACAAATTAAAACCCTTAATTATAACCTGGGGCAGGGTAGTTTCTCAGTCAATTCAGACGCGCATTCATTCGCAATCTTCTGCTTCGTACATAATGAATGGCATCGAAGACGTCCTTCCAAATCAAAAGAAAGTGATGGTTCCGCATAATCATTGAAATAGGCAGTCATTATTTTTCAAAAAAAAAAAGAAAAGCCCGTCAAGTCAAAACCTATGAAGGAGACTTAAGAAAAACTGGGGTATCCCGCTGACTGTAATCACAAAAGAAACAGTTCAGGCAAAAGTAGGGATAATGAAAACCAAAAAAGAGGTTACTACAAATCCTCGACAAAAAGAAGATTACAAAAATGACTTCCTCTTCAAAATAAACTTTCAGTATCCGAACCATCACCGAAACATCAAGGACAAGATGCCAGACTCAATTGGGATCTGAACACGCAATTAACTGAGCATAGGACTGAAGAACATCACGAAGAATGGGTGGGGTATAAATAAACTTTGAGCCTTTGTCCTTGGTTTCTTACACCATGAACCAGGCCAAGTTATAACCCTTAAAAGTCCTAGCAGAAGCATGGGTTAGTTCAAAAGCATACTATTACAAAAGATATCCTGACTCCTATAGGATTCGTTATAAATCCTGAGCTGGCATCACACTTTTACAAAGTTTGTTTGTTTTACTAAAAAATGAATTTTCAAACTTCAAGATAGACATAAGCTTTGCATTCTTAAAATACCATTATTTGCATATGACTATTTGTTCAACCGCAGAGAAATTCGCACGACGGATATTCGATGAACAAAAATCTTCTCAGTGGAAAGAATCACCTCAGATGGAAATACATTCCAGTTATAGGCCTTTCATAATCAAGGGGCGTAGCATGATGTCCAGCTAATATGGGGCAGTCAAGTCAAGGTTCAAGGAATCTCTTAAAATGCCAAATAGCCAGGGGAAAATCCCCATATGAGTCACTTGAGGCATTGGACATGAATTCCAGCAACGAATCATGTACGATCAAACAAACATCTTCTGGAAGTGTGGCAACACTTACTACTATGGACAATGACAATTCTCCGCACCTGGTGAACGTGGACATAGTCAGAAAAGACTACGCATGAAAAAGACCCACTAGGTTGACAGGCCTAGGCAAAAATAAGGGCATCCCCACGAACCAAAAGAGTTAGGAAAAAAATTAGGGATATATACAAAAATTATGCACCCGGTAAGTCAAAAACCTGAAAAGGCGGCTTGAGAAAAAAAGGGTATCCTGGTGGACTGAAAACCCGAAAGAGTGGTCCAGGCAAAAGTCAGGGATTAAAAACGTACGGCTATGTCCCGTCATCTTATCACTTGCCTATTAGTAGAAGACTTATCATCCTGATCAGCATTTACCAAGCGCCTCATGAGTTGGGATGACACTTAAGCCATCCACAAGCCTCCGTAGATACTTTCTCCAGCAGGTACAGGGGCAGAAACATCCTGAGATGAAGTCACCGCTACATCCTCAGTATACGTCCCAGTGACGTCTATGTTCCCTGCGGAGCAGAAACAACCAAAGTTTTGATCTCTTTTTCCCCGAGCGGGAATTATCTCCCCCGACAAAGTTCCTTCAGAGAGATGAAATATGTTTTCCCCAGTCCAGTTTAATAATTGCAAACAGTTTATAAAACCTCCTCCTGGGTAGAGTTTATTTCTCTAACTGTGGAAGTTTATTCCCCAACAGAGTTTATTTCTCTACATCGGCAAAACCTTCCAACAAAGCATTATCTCTTTTTACAGAGTCAATCCCCGATAGAATATTCTCAAACAGGAAGAGGAAATCCCCCACAAATCATCTCCATTCATCATCCCCAGCGGAAATGACGGATTCAGCTTCCTAATACTCTTCAACAGCAGTCCGGGATTTACTTTCCCAGACTAAGAAATATCGCAATCGCATCCCATGTTCATACATCATGGCATGCGCATACACATCGCATACAACATAACCTCAATTATTTTGAGAACATTATCACACAATGAATTTCATACATCATGACATTTCATACGACTAACTCTTTACCATTTTCATGAGAGATCAAATCAACAAACATGGTTGACTACCTACATGACCCGGTAGTCTTCTCAAAAGCTACGTATGATGAAGGGTTATTTCAGCATTTTTCTTCAGATTGATTTCCTCACAAGACCTTATCTGTTTCAGTTAGATCGACACTAAGATCTCTCTGATTTCTATTCTAGTTGAAGATATTCCTAGACTTTTGTCTGGTTCAGGTTAATCGATACTAAGATTCTTCTGATTTCCATTCCAGTCAAAGTTAATCCAATACCTTCTCTGGTTCAGTTAGATCGATACTAAGATCTCTCTGATTTCTATTCCAGTTGAAGATATTCCAAGACTTTTGTCTGGTTCAGTCAAATCGATGCTAATATTTTTCCGATTTCCATTCCAGACAAAGTTAATTCAAGACCTCCTCTGGTTCAGTTAGATCGATAGTAAGATCTCTCTGATTTCTATTCTAGTTGAAGAAACTGAAAAGCCTGGATTGCGACCAGATAGCAGTTCATCATACTGTGAATCATGGACCTGACCAGATAATAGTTAACATCATGGTTGAAGCCCAGAATCCGACCGGATAATAGTCAATCAACAACTCAAGACACTATGAAGCCTAGAATTCGACCAGATAATAGTATAAGGTGTTGTGAAGCCTGGAATCCGACCAGATAGCAGTTTACTTTGTCAATTACTATGAAGCCTGGACTCGACTAGATAATAGTATACCTCAAATTCAAGTTGAAGCCTGGATCCGACCAGATAACAGCTTAATCTATTTGAATCACTAAATCCTGGACACGACCAGATAACAGTTAAAGTCACTGAAGCCTGGATTCTGACCAGATAATAGTTAAAGAAACTGCAAAGCCTAGAGTCCAACCAGATAACAGTTAATTTCATGTTTCCCTAATAAAGCACTGTGAAGCCTGGAATACGACTAGATAACAGTCAACCTTATTATCCTCAGCAAGTCACTGTGAAGCCTAGATCCTGACTAGATAGCAGTTCACTTCCGTCTCTTCAATCAAGAGATGACTCCCCAATAGAGTAATGGACAACTGAAGCTCCTAAGCTCTATTTCTCAAGACAAAGACCTATATTCCTCAACGGGGTCCTCCTCAACAATAGGAATAGGGATTCCTACAAAGGAGTATCTCATGAAATCAACATTGTTCTAGATGGCATATTTAAGCCCATGTCTGATGACTCTCCGTCATATTCTCTGGATGGCATCTTTAAGCCCATCTCCGAAGATCTTCCGTCATCTTCTCCACATGGCATCTGTAAGCCCATTCTTGATATTATCTACACAGTCAGATATCATTTCAGACGAGTGCAAATTTTTGGGCACTCTAGTGATCAATCATCTTCCATCTTCAGATCACGAAAGGCAGGCCAGCCAATCTACATCCTCAGGTTTAACAAGATTGAACAGGGGCAGCTGTTGTACCCCTAAATTTTCCCTCTTATTTTACTCAATACATGCCTCTAGAGGTCCCCGACTTGCCCTAGGATGACTAAGAACTAACCAGGCAAGTTCTCCTCCTAAGGCAACAAACCTCAACTAGGGTTTCAATTTTAAGCAAGATGTGTGAGTCCCAAGGATCCTAAATGTTCTCCACTGTCCTAATATGTCCTCAAGATCATCCATTCCAAATTTGGTGCCTTGCACAACAAGTTTGCTCAGTCAACTGCTCAAATACCGGAAAATCAACTATGTTAGGTCAAAAGTCAATTGTGGCCCAAATATAGCCAAACTTCAATATTTTTGGTCAACACCAATATTTTAAAGTAATATCCATCATTTGATCAAGGTTTGATCATGATTCCTCAAGAAATGCTCCTAACTCATCAAAGGTCAAAAATGGTAAATTAGGGTTTCTATAGGAAAAGTCAACCAAACTTTGACCAGGCATAACTTTCTCATACTTTATCAGAAATTTTCCACCAAGGCTCATTTTAAAGAGAATCCAATTCCCTGCAACTTATCTTCAACCCTTAAGTTCAAGAAATGCCCCAATCAAAAGATACAAGCTCATACATTATAGGTCCTTTCAAAAAGTCAACAAAAACACCTTTTGGGTCAAAGCTCCTTGCATGAACATGGAAGATCTAATTGAGAAACCAAAAAGGTTGTTTAGAGGATATCCTAAGCTCTCTAAAAAGTACAAGAACACCCTCTTAGGGTTAAAATTGAGAAAAATATGCGTTGCTAAAGTTGACCAATTTTATGAAAATGCACAAAAGTCATTGTGAGCAACTTCGATTATATTGAACTAATGGGCGTGGGTTTTGGATCTCAAACACATTCAGGGACTTATGCAAGACATTTAAATCCATTATATTATTTTTATGAGACTTGTTTTTATTTATTTGAATTTTTATTCAATTAAATATTAATAAATCAAATAAAATAGTAAAATGATTAATTAAATCCAAAGATTTGTTTTATGATTAGATCATGAGCCTAAAATCAGAAGATTGAATCAAAAACTCGTGTAAAGGCTGATTGGAGAGAAATGAGCAAGTTTTGGTCAAAATTAGAAACATAAAATTCCAAATGCAAATTAAATCTTTTCTACACAAATCTTCAAGATTCAATCCATATTTGTTAACCTAATGGGATACACTATATATGCATAAACGTTCCAGACCTAAAGCATTCGCATTTTCTGCAAAAAAGACCCTGTTAGAAGCTTGAAATTTCAAAGAAAAAGTTCCAATCGTATTTGGAGTTGCATAAGGACTCAAGGTATTCTGAAGCTTGCAATCAATTCTTGGAGGCCTTCTGAAGCTAGTTGCATCACTCCCAAGCGCCAAAGCTCCAAGAATCGTGCCCAACATAGTCACGATTCGTCTTTCTTTTTTTAAAACTATTATGGTCATATGTGCATTATAAATGGATTTGCATCATGCATTCTTGCTTGTATGAATGATTAGAACATGTATGAATCGTTAATTGCATGTTTTGATGAATGTATGGAAATATGCCATTGTTAGGGTTTTGACCTTTGATTTAGGGTTTTCAGATATAGGTAAAATTAGGCCTAAAAAGGAGCACCGTCATGCTCAGGAGATCAAACATAGTTGATCCATGGTGTTAAACTGAATTTATATTGTGTGTTATAAATTTTGGAAATTTGTAGGTGATTTAGTGACGGATACTGTCTGTAGGTAAAGATCCATGGGCTAATACGACAGAGGGTTGGGGAAGAGGAATGTGTGGCACAGCCTGGTTGGCTAGTTTAAAATAGCGTGCATTTTTAAAAAAGGAATTTCTGACCATTATTTTGATTATATTGTTTTGTATTTATTTCATATAACGAATGACAAGGTGGCTTGGTGGTAAGGAAGGACGCGCATGAAGTGGGAGACCTGGGTTCGATTCCCAGGTCCTGAATTTTATATTTTCTAACCAATTTCTTTCAGATCCAATGCACTGCCATCTCACGAGTACACCTTGCACCCTCAGATTCAGCCATCAAATCTGCATAGTTCCAGATCCAGCACTCCTGGACTCAGCCCCATGGTGGACCTCCCTAGCACAACAACACCAAATCACACGCAAGTTATGGGCCACCAGATCTGGGCCTTGGTGAAATTCAGCGGCATACCCCCCCAACTTTGCTTTCTCACCCCCCTCAGGGCCATCTTTTCAATTCTTTTACTTTCTTGTTTTAATTAGTTTATAATTTTTTAAAATTCATATTTTTAAATCAAAAAAATCAAAAAATCATAAAAAATTAGGATTTAGAGTTTTTCTTAATAAAATTAATTCTTGCGAATTAATTTAATTAAACTTTAACCTTCTTACTTTAATTTAAAATTAGTTAGAAATTAGGTTAAACTTCTAATTTTTTTCATAAAATACCAAAAAATATTGTTAATAGGCAATTAGATTTTAGGGTTTCAAACATAGGCCAATCTTAATTTTTGCGCGTTATTATTTTTCCATATGATTATTTTTATTATGTAATTGTGCTCGGTTTGTAATAGTTTAATTAGGGTTTTCAATTTCGGCATTTTACTTTTCAATCATTATTTATGTATCTACACCAAAGCCTTGTAATAGCTGTAGGAATTTTATTTCTCGCTCTTATATTTCTTATATGCTTGTATATGAACTGTTAGTAAATTAGGTGTGCATGACAAGAATTAATCAATTAATAATTAGGTCATTAACCTCAAGATAAATATAACTGAATTGAGCGTATTTCTCACACTTGCACCCCTAGGGTATTTCCCCACTTTGGTTACCTCGGAAAACAATGGTCATGTCCCTCGAACATAGAGATATCTTAGCAAAGACCCTCAGTTTAAAGTCATCATAAAGATCACGGTCCCTTGATGTCCATCGAGTTGTCTACGAGAAATGATCTTGTCCCTCGATGTTGCCTATATGATGACAGTCCCTTCGAAATGCTAAGGTATCCTTACATGCTGCCTTCAATGACCATAAATGTCCCTTTCGATAGTCCCTCAACATCCAACGGTAGGGCTACCTACTCACTAATAGTAGGATAGAACTATCTAAAGGGTAGGAGGAAAAGAACATCCTTTTTCGAGTAGGTAGACAGTTCTTAAGTACTTGCTCAAATCTGATCCTTTTTACACTTACACACTTTCAAAGTTCTTTCCAAAAATGCTTTATCACACTCTTGAGGACTGATACAAGAGTTATCATAAAGCTAACAAAAACCTTTCAAAATACACAAACACGAAAAAAATTTCAAAAACGATCAAGTACCTAAGAGCCCGTGGAAAACCACGGAGGGAAATGGTGCTAACACCTTCCCTTTCCATAATCTACCCCATTACTCAGAAAATCTCGAAAAAGGTCTTTTTCTGTTCTTTTCACCCTTTCCTTTGTTGGATAAAATAAAAGTCGGTGGCGACTCTTGCTTACCGCGACATTTGTGAATACAAAATGCAAAACCAATATTAACAGTTGGTTCTGCCACCGTATCACGCTTTCCCTCGGTCATTTCAAGAACTGAAGCCATGATCAGTTTATCCTCTACATCCAGCTAATCTGGGGCAATCCCCAAGCATCTCTTTTATCCTTCCTCAAAGTATCATCAACTTGATACAATTTATAAGAATGACAGAAGTGTTTCTCAAGGTTTTTTTCTTTCCAAGCAGAGTTTGCAATGTTCCCCGCATTGAGGAATTAGAGTTCTAATCTTACCTCCACAAAAGAGTCAAGCTTTGTTGTTGTAAACATTTGCATTACATGCATAGATTATTCATATAGCATACATATAAAAATCATATATCATGCATAGCTTGAAGAGTGTTTCATGCTTATTTGCGTCTCCCGAGGTCTTGTTTCTATCAACATCCTACCTTGTAGTCAAAGTCCAACTTACTTGGCACCTAACAAAACAAATTTCATCTCCCTTATGTTTCATTTGACTGTGTTTCTTCCGATGTTCTTCCGGATATGTCTTTCATTCTGATGTTCTCCCAGAATCGTATATTTTCTACCTGATGTTCTTCCGGATATGTCTGTCGTTCTGACATTCTCCCAAAATCTTACCTTTCCTCCGATTTTCTTCTGGATATGTCTTTCATTCTGATGTTTTCCAGAACCTTACCTTTTCTACCTGATGTTCTTCTAAATATATCTTCCATTTTAACATTTTTCCAGATCCTTTTATGTTTATCTGATGTTCTTCCAGATTTGACTGTGTTTATCTTATGTTCTCCCAGATATCTCTTGTTTGTTCTGATGCTCTTCCAGAACTTGTTCCCGTACATTCAATGTTTTGCTGGATGTTTCAGACTTATATTTGAGCTTTGTTAACTTTCCTCTCATCTAGTATTTTTTTGGATGTTCCCGGGTTTGTCTTCCTTTCCATTCAATGCTTATTTGAATGTTTTGGATGTGCCTTCAAGATCATCGCTTTCATCCAATGTTTTTCTGGATGTCTCTGTCGTATTTCTGGGTTATAAATTCCTTTTGCATTCAATTCTTTTCTGAATGTCTTTGGTTTCCTTCCATCTAATGATTTTCTAGATGTCTCTGATGTTTCCTTAGAGTTTGGATTCCTTTCCATCCAATGTTTTTCTGGATGTGATTTCCAAATTTCATTCAACACTTTTCTAAATGCCATTGATGTTGTGTTTGAGAATTTCGTTCAATGCTCTTCTAAATGTCTCTGATGATTGATTCATTTCCATCCAATGTTTTTATGGATGTGATTTCCAAAATTCATTCAATACTCTTCTGAATGTCTTTGATGATATGTTCTAGAGTTTCATTCAGTGCTCAGTTGAATGCCTCTGATGATTTGTTTCTCGTGCATTTAATTCTCTTTTTGATGTGCTTGTTTATTTTCCAAAGTTCATTCAACGCTTTTCTGAATGTCTTTGATGACTGCCTTTGTTGCATTCCAGAGTTTCATTCAACGCTCTCCTGGATGTCTCTTTTGTTTGATTTCTCATACATTCAATGTTGTTCTGAATGTGTCTAATGTTTTCCCAAATATCATTCAATACTCTTATGAATATCTTTGATTTTTTCCTAACGAAGTTCATTCAATTATTTTTTGAATGTCTTTAATGTATTTCCTTGTTTTATCCCCAATATAGTTCAATGTTCTCATGTTAGTCTCTGAGGTGTCTTCAGATTTAGTCTCATTCTGCATCTAATGTTTTTCTAGATATTTTTGATGTATTTTCCAGAGTGTGGTTACCTTTTGAATCTGATGCTCTTCTGGATGTCTCTTGTCTTTCTAGGGTTTTGTCCTTCTATTGATGGATACTTCTTGTCACCTTGACAGATATCCAAAAATAACTTGTGTTCTCCAGCGTGTCTTGTCACGTCATCTCATTCAATCTACCGTAAATCCATTGTTTCAAGATTCCCCACAAAGTGCCTTATCTTATACATTCATATCATATCATATACAAAAAATATATGTAAAAAAAAAGAGTTCATTGCATTCGTTCATAGCATTGCATCAAGGGACAAAAATTGGCTACTTCGGTATTTAACTATTTCCCACTATGATTATATGAAGCCCAATCATATTCATATCATATGGTTGAAGATATTTAAATAGGGGAAGTTGTCATACCCCAATTTTTCCTCCTAAGATCCTTCATATCATCACAATGCATCAAGATCGCACATTTTGGTTGGCTATCCTTTCTACTCACTCTTCTATATTTAAGTTTGTCTTTGAGGGATCACCAATCACCTTGAATTGTGTATTTTGTATGTATATGTTTTATATTTTTTACTGACCTCTTATTAAAATACCAAAAATATTTGTTTTGTTTTCTTGTTCATTTTGTGTTTTGTAGGTACCGAGCCAAAGCATCCAACCAACAGTGCTTTTTGCCACTTTTTTCCTGTAGAAACTGGTTCCCCATATTCAAGAAACTAGTTTCCCCTCTGTATTTTGCGCCTGGAATTCAGTTTTCCACAGTAGAAACAGGTTTCCCTATATGGAGAACCCGGTTTCCTGCGCAAAATTGGAAGGAAAAAAAAGGGCAATTTTTAAGTTTGCAACATGTGACTCTGTCGTAACCGACAAAAAACACAAAGTCGTAACCACTACTTTTTATCCTAATGACTGGTGAATAATGGAATAACCCTAATTGTATAGAGATCTTAAGTTCTTGATTCACTTTAGACGAAAGAGAAGTGTTAGGCATCTTTCATCTACCTTTTTCTCAAGGAAGTCCTAGGATTTAGGTTAAAAGAGTAGGATAGTGTTTTAATTTTTTAATTAGGGGAACTTGTAACACCCAATATTTAATTAATTATTTAATTAACTATTTTCGAATATTTTTTCCAATTAAATTTTTGAAGTTGTGAAATGTTGATTTAAGTTGTGTCGTTCTTAGTTGAATTAATTAGTTGATTAAGTTGTAGGATTAATATTGAATAATACTATTATTATTTATGTGAGTTTATTTTAATGTTAGAAGTAGTAGAAAGGGAGGTGTAGAAATTTAAGTCCAATAAGGAAAAATAAGAATAATAGTATAATAGTTATATTATAATAGATGTTTAGAAAAAAATAGAAGTATATGTAGAAAGAAAGAAGAATAGGTTTTGACAGAAGAAGAAAATAAGGGTTTTGGAAGAGATACGTAAAAGTGCAAAGAAGAGGCAAAGCTAGGTGCAATCGAAGAGTTAGAGCAACCTTCAATCCAAGATAAGAATGGGGTTCTGACTCTATAATAGGGTATATGACGAATGGTATGGTGGGCAGAAACATGTTTAGAATTAAATCCCTAAATTTTATGGTTTTGATATTGTTAGATTTTGATGAACAATCCTTAAGTATAATGAATAATTGTGTTTTATGAAAAATTGATGGTTGATTTTCGTATGAATATATAATGCCTATTTTTAGATTTTTTATCTTCACGAATATAGATATTTGTTATTATGTTTTTCACTTTCTAGGTAGCATGCCCTCTATCTCACAGAGATTGTATTATTATGTTTATGAGAGAAAATAATTAAATTTGTATGTGTTTATATTGAGAGTAGGTGTAATTGTACCCAGTACTTAATATCAAAGCATTGAGTCAGAGTAGACAAGTTACCATTCACGAGTTTATCCTTTTATTGACAATCACGTTACTGTAGCGCTTATATATACAGTACTGCCTACGGTTGAAAATAATGAAAAGCTAGAACCATTTAGACATAATCATGTCACTAGTGTATATGTAAGTTTAGAACTTGTTTCAAGTTTACTAATTTATACTACTTTATTAATATAATATCAATAAATAATATTATAATAATTTTAAAAGTTTTTAGTTAGAGTCAATTGAGTTGTCAATAAGATTTTTAGAGTTGTCAATAGTGTTATTAAAGTTATCAATAAAGTTATTTTGTATCATTAAAAGTCACTTTTATTTGTTTTGCGTAATTCTGACATGTTTAGAGTTATCGGTAGGGTAAGTTGGAGGTTCCAAATAATAATACATAATTGTTAAATTATGATTTATTATCAGTATGAAAATTTATTTAATCAATTGTAGTAGTACGCCACTAGAATAAATTAAGATAAGTAGCAGGAATTGATGGTAGGCTTATTAATAAAATGATTAGTATCTATATGTTTGGATTCTGTAGCGAAAGAAAACAATGGGTACATGCTTGGATACTGTATCAAAGTGACATTAGGTGAAATTAATAAAGCATTTCAAGTTTACTAGTATAAACCTATTTAATTAATAATATAGCTTACACCTTTTAGCATTACTTTGTGAAAGTATAAACTGTAACGTTATCTTTGAAAAATAAATTGGCATCTATAGTTAACTGTAGCGTCTAATTCAAACTAAGACAATAATATCATGTTCCTATGCCAATTAAACTATGGCACTATGACTCATATAAGTTAAACTAAGAATAAGATTTTTGGTGGTATATAATGCAGCATAAATTATAGATCAATTGAAAAATCAGTTTCAGAACCAGTTTCAGTATTACAAATTACCAATATATGTGTATATACATTTCATTAGTATAATAATAATAATAGTAACAATGAGTTAATATTATTAATAAAATAATTTTAAGAGTTTTGTAATTAGAAATAAGCATTTAGATAATTAATTAACTGGAAATTATCGAAATAGCCTGAATAGTTACGCGGTTTAGTTGTAGTAAATTTTGGTTGATTTGTGGTATCGTTTTCGTTGTTGAACAATGAGAATTTGTAGGTGATGTTGTGTCTTGTTGAATTTTCTCTATTTATGGGTGATATATTAAGTTGTGGGCTTATGACCAATGTTGGTTTGTTGTTGCGTTGCTATGAAATTTTGTTGTTGTTATCCTAACATTCATATTAGGTCACATACATAGCATATCAAGTTGGAGCTGATACTCCGTAAGTTGGCCTGGATTGGAAAATTAAGTTGAAGGTTTATGCCTTTTTAATGCCTTTATTAATTGACAGATTTCTGAGTTGAGAGTTTTTCTCCTTTGGTACCACATGTATGTGCATTGTAACGAGTCGCATTTCGTGTTGCATATTTAACATGTTGTGTTGTTGACTTGTGATGATTGATGTTGGTTGAAAGTTCGGAAGTGGTGATTTTATACAATCTGAATCTAATAAATTGTTTATCATACACTCAATTATATGATTCGATATCTCACCCCTTCTATTTAAATGTTTCCCTCTGTTGGTAATGTGCAGGTAATCAAGAAGGATAGTTGTTACATTCCTTAGTTCGAGTCGGTGTTGTCGCTCTTATAGGTAGCACTCGGGGGAATGAACGCATGTTTTCTTTATTGTTGGTTTTCATTATGTTGCTGAATTTTAATATTGTTTTCATTAAAGACTTGTTGTCTTAAAGCCGTTTTGAGTTAGACAAGTTGTTATGGTGTTTCCAGTTGAAATTGTGAATCCGTTGCATAGCAACGAAAGTTGTTTTATTTTTAAAGACTAAACAGGTTGTTATCGGTTCATCCGAATTTTATATGTTATGTATCTGAACTATAGGTGATTGAACGTTGTTGTTTCTAAGTTGAAAGTGTAGCATTCCATTTGTTTGTTGGAAATTTTATAACTCTGATTTTATATAATTCGTTGGGTAGAAATGGAGTGTTATATTAGTGGTATCAAAGCAGGTCGGTCCATCCAACCATGTTGTTGAGTCAGTAGAGTAGTGTGGTAGTTAAATAATGTTGATGTGTTGTTTCTTAGTACGTGTGTGTGACACACTGTCGGTACTTGTTTGCTTTTCCAATCGATTGTATACAGGAGTTGGTTTGAAGATAAGTGGGGGAGAAGCTTTGCTTCTCGGATATGTTTTGGTTGTAATATGTTAGTTTAGTATGTTGTTGATGGCGATTGTGCAAGTATTATTGAAGTTATATTGTTTCCCGAATCTAAAGGTGACATGGATTCAAGATTTTGTTTGTTAATCAAGTGGGAGCGTCTTGAGGGAGCATGATCAGACATTGTTGATGTTTACTTCTCGAAGGATGAGGAGCAATGTAATGGTTGTTGGTATACGAGTAGAGTGTACATCTTTGATGTTTCTGAAGGTGATTGTTAAGTAACAAGGATAATTTTAGAAGATTGAATTTAGAAAGTTGCGATGTTTCAGTGATGTTGGTGGACTGTGAAGTTATCGATTTGGGTAGCCCTTGCATAAGATGTCGATGTTTGAACGGTGATAGAGTGACAGATTGTTGTAGACCTTGTCGTGGGATCTTTGTGAGTGATTGTAAAAGTTGTTGAAGTTGTTGGAATATTTTGAATCACGAGTCGGAGTCGGAAATGCAAGGAGATGAGTACGATTTTAAGAATAGTAAGTGTTGGTACTGGTACAAAGAAATTTTGTTCTGATGTTATTGTAAGGTGTGCAACAGTATGTTGTTGCATGACATCGATGTTCGCATTTTCGGATAAGTTTGGAAATTCATATCTTGTGTTTTTAGTATCGGACTGATGTTCCGTTTGAACCTATGAGGATATAAAAATGTATTCTATCTTATGAAAGTATTTTCAAATATGCTAGATGCATTCCTATATGGAGGGACTTTGAAGTCAATTATGGAACTAGAGGCTTTTTGGGCATAAATGCTTATTATCGCAGTTGTTCAAGACGAGGTCAAGCGTAATATTTTGTTGGGAAATAAGTTGACAAATGAGATATTCAGCATTTAAAAGGATGTGAAAGTATTGGAGAAGTGCATAGAGATGCAGCTTAGGATGATTAACAATATATATAATGAAGATGTCCTTTTAAAGGAAGATGCTTTTAAGAGGAATTAGAGTCGTGTTTATGATACCAAGGTAGTGGCGTGTGTAAAAGATGAATTGGGGAGGTTTTATCACCAAAATGGTGTGGAACAACATGGTTGAGATTTAAAATTAGGACGAGACGGAGTGTAATGTACTAGTATAGTAGTAATTCTTGAGTTGGAGAATACTTAACCTTCGTGTGAGGCTAAGTGAGTGTAATGTGGACCTTGTAATATGTTGAGAGTTAGTGTCTTGTCGACAAGATCGAATGAGAGGGAAATTGTGGGAGTATTTATAAACCTCATTGGAAATTATTGGATTATGGTGCTTTAGGTGACTTGAGTACAAGTTCTAAAGGAACACTATTATAGTTTGGTAACGATGATTTTACTCCATTATGGTTGTCAGCTATCTGTTGACAAATTGAGGAACTGATCACCCTTAATCTCTTGTTGATAGTAGACGAGATCGTATTGCATTGTATAGACTTTTCTTGCTATGTTAATGGTATGTAAAGTGATTAATGTTATATCGTGAGGATAATTGCTCACCAGTTTGTGTGAATTAATAGAGGAGTGGCTAGGAAAGAGTTGAGAAGTATTGAACAATTCGGAGTAGCGGGTTTATATGCTAGCTAACATTGCAAAGTGAAAGATTGAGAATATCAAGTGAACAACGATTTTATGGTGGATGTTAAAGAAAGTCCGAAACTAGGTTGAAACTTGTAAACCATATATTTAACAGAAATTTTAATGAGGACGGTGACGTAAGATGGATGATCAAAGTTGCGCAGCTAAAGCATGATGTGGCACAGTTGCTATGCTTATAAGACTCGTTAGAAGTGAGGGACTAAATATCAGAAGTCTATGGGAATGATATGTCTTTATCTACATGTTTGATTTGGTGGATTGTTGATATAGGAATGATGTGTCAGGGTACTGTGTTTTCTCGTAAATATTTGTTGATTTTTTAAGGATATTAATGTGGTTGTTGGTTGAGGGTGAGTTATGTGTATATTTGTTGATTTATATTGTTAAGCTGACGCTATAATGGTTTTGTTCCTGTTGTTGTGATGTGGTCGTTGGTTACCGTAAATGATGAATAGAGTTGATTATGTTGGCTATGTTAATGTCACTATAAGGGTGATACGACGATATCAATAGAGTTGTTGATATGTTGTTGATAATTGACATACATATATATATATATATATATATATATATATATATATATATATATATATATATATATATATATATATATATATATATATATATATATATATATATATATATATATATATATATATATATATATATATGGGAATGAAATTGTATATATGTTTTGGTGTTGAAAATATTGTTAAGATGATAATGTAATATTGTATATCCAAGTATAAGTGTGTTATAGTTGTTACTACCTTAAATATTGATATGTCAAAATATTGTTGAAGTGGTTGATAAGTTATTAACGATTATGTCGCAAAGGTGTTAAATGATTAACATGTGTGTATTTGATTTTAATCGTGTTGAGTTATTGTTATGTTGAGAAAGTAGTGGTCAAAGTATTACCAAACACGACTTGAGATCAGAGAGTGAGATGCGAAATTCGCGTTAAGAGTGGTAGTATCGAGTAGATTTTTGAGGACGAAAATATTCTAAGTGGGGGAGAGTTGTAACGCCCAATATTTAATTAAATATTTTTGAATATTTTTTCCAATTAAAATTTCAAAGTTGTGAAATGTTGCTTTAAGTTGTGTCGTTCTTAGTTGAATTAATTAGTTGATTAAGTTATACGATTAATATTGAATAATACTATTATTGTTTATACGGTCATATTTTAATGTTAGAAGTAGTAGAAAGGGAGGTGTAGAAATTTAAGCCCAATAAGACAAAAAAAGAATAATAGTATAATAGTTATATTATAATAGATGTTTAGAAAAAATAGAAGTATCCGTAGAAAGAAAGCAGAATAAGTTTTGGCAGAAGAAGAAAATAAGAATTTTGGAAGAGATACGTAGAAGTGAAAAGAGGAGGCAAAGTTAGGTGTAATCGGAGAGTTAGAGCAACTTTCAATCCAAGGTGAGGGTGAGGTTCTGACTCTATAATAGGGTATATGACGAATGATACGTGGGTAGAAACATGTTTAAAATTAAACCCCTAAAGTTTATGGTTTTGACATTGTTAAATTTTGATAAACAATCCTCAGTATAATGAATAATTGTGTTTTATGAGAAATTGATGGTTGATTTTCGTATGAATATATAATGCCTATTTTTAGATTTTTGATCTTCATGAACATAGATATTTGTTATTATGTTTTTCACTTTCTGGGTTGCATGCCCTCTATCTCACACAGATTGTATTATTTTTTTTCATTAGAGAAAACAATTAATTTTATATTTATTTATATTGAGAGTAGGTGTAATTGTACCTAGTACTTAATATCAAAGCATTGAGTCAGAGTAGACAAGTTACCATTTACGAGTTTATCCTTTTATTGACAATCACATTACTGTAGCGCTTATATATACAGTACTGCCTACGTTTGGAAATAATGAAAAGCTAGAACCATTTAAACATAATCATGTCACTAATGTATATGTAAGTTTAGAACTTGTTTCAAGTTTACTAATTTATACTACTTTATTAATATAATATCAATAAATAATATTATAATAATTTTAGAAGATTTTAGTTAGAGTCAATTGAGTTGTCGATAAAATTGTTAGAGTTGTCAATAGTGTTGTTACAGTTATGAATAGAGTTGTTTTGTATCATTAAAAGTCACTTTTATTTGTTTTGTGTAATTCCGACATATTTAGCATTGTCTGTAGGGTAAGTTGGAGATTCCAAATAATAATACATCTTTGCTGAATTATGATTTATCATCGGTATGAAAATTTGTTTAATCAATTATAGTAGTACGCCACTAGAATCAATTAAGATAAGTAGTAGGAATTGGTGGTAGGCTTATTAATAAAATGAATAGTGTCTATATGTTTGGATAATGTAGCTAAAGAACACAATGGGTATATGCTTGGATATTCTAGCAGAGTGACATTAGGTGAAATTGAGATAGCATTTCAAGTTTACTAGTATACACCTATTTAATTAATAATAGAGTTTAAACCTTTTAGCATTACTTTGTGAAAGTATAAACTGTAATATTAGCTTTGAAAAATAAATTGGCATATATAGTTAATTGTAGTGTCAAATCCAAACTAAGTCAATAATATCATGTTCCTATGCCAATTAAACTATGGTACTATGACTTATATGAGTTAAACTGAGAATAAGATTTTTGGTGGTATATAATGTAGCGTAAATTATAGATTAATTGAAAAACCAGTTTCAAAACCAGTTTCAGTATTACAAATTACTAATATATGTGTATATACATTTCATTAGTATAATAATAATAATAGTAAAAATGAGTTAATATTATTAATAAAATAATTTTAAGAGTTTTGTAATTAGAAATAAGCATTTAGATAATTAATTAATCGAAAATAGTTGAAATAGCCCGAATAGTTACGCAGTTTAGTTGTAATAAATTTTGGTTGATTCGTGGTATTGTGTTCCTTGTTGAACAATGCGAATTTGTATGTGGTGTTGTGTCTTGTTGAATTTCCTCTATTTACAGGCAAAATATTAAGTTGTGGGCTTATGGCCAATATTGGTTTGTTGTTGCGTAGCTATGGAATTTTGTTGTTGCTATCCTGATATTCATAATAGGTCGCATACATAGCATATCAAGTTGGAGCTTATACTCGGTAAGTTGACCCGAATTAACAAATTAAGTTGAAGGTTTATGCCTTATTGATATCTCTATTAATTGACAAATTTCTAAGTTGAGAGTTTTGCTCCTTAGTATCACATGCATGTGCATTGTAACAAGTTGCATTTCGTGTTGCATATTTAACATGTTATGTTGTTGACTTGTGATGATTGATGTTGGTTGAAAGTTGTGAAGTGGTGATTTTATATAATCTGATCTAATAAATTATTTATCATAACTCAATTATATGGTTCGATATCTCACCCCTTCTGTTTGAATGTTTCCCTCTGTTGGTAACGTGTAGGTGATCAAGAAGGACTGTTGTTACCTTCGTTAGTTCAAGTCGGTGTTGTTGCTCCGATACGTAGCACTCGGGGAAATAAACGCATGTTTTCTTTATTGTTGGTTTTCATTATGTTGCTTAATTTTTTTGTTTTTTCATTAAAGCCTTGTTGTCTTAAAGCCATTTTGAGTTGGACAAGTTGTTATGGTGTTTTCAGTTGAAATTGTGAATCTGCTGCATAGCAACGAAAGTTGTTTTATTTTTAAAGACAAAATAGGTTGTTAACGGTTCATCTGAATTTTATGTGTTATGTATCTGAACTATAGGTGATTGAATGTTGTTATTTCCAAGTTGAAAGTGTAGCATTTCATTTGTTTGTTGGAAATTTTATAACTCTGATTTTATATAATTCGTTGGGTAGAAATAGGGTGTTACATTAGTGGTATCAGAGTAGGTCGGTCCGTCTGACCAAGTTGTTGAGTGAGTAGAGTAGTGTGACAGTTTAATAATGTCGATGTATTATTAGCAAAGATGTATTATTATTTGGGGTACAACACTATACAATTTTGATGTTGCTATCCTGACATTCATATTGGGTCGCATACATAGCCTATCAAGTTAGAGCTAATGCTCGATAAGTTGGCATGGATTGGAAAATTAAGTTGAATGCTTATGCCTTGTTAATGCCTCTATTAATTGGAAGATTTCTAAGTTGGAAGTTTTGCTCCATTGGTACCACATACATGTGCATTGTAACGAGTCACATTCCGCATTGCATATTTAACATGTTGTGTTGTTGACTTGTAATGATTGATGTTGGTTGAAAGTTGTGAAGTGGTGATTTTATATAATCTGATCTAATAAATTATTTATCATACACCTAATTATATGGTTCGATATCTCACCCCTTCTGTTTGAATGTTTCCCTCTGTTGGTAACGTGCAGGTAATCAAGAAGGATAGTTGTTACCTTAGTTAGTTCGAATCAGTGTTGTCGCTCTGATACGTAGCACTCAGGGAGATGAACGAATGTTTTCTTTATTGTTGGTTTTCATAAAGTTGCTGAATTTTTATGTTGTCTTAATTAAAGACTTGCTCTCTTAAAGCTGTTTTGAGTTGGAGAAGATGTTATGGTGTTTTCAATTAAAATTGTGAATCCGCTGCGTAGCAACGAAAGTTGTTTTATTTTTAAAGACTAAATAGTTTGCTATCGGTTCATCCGAATTTTATTTGTTATATATCTAAACTATAGGTGATTGAATGTTGTTGTTTCAAAGTTGAAAGTGTACATTTCATTTGTTTGTTGGAAATTTTGTAACTCTGGTTTTATACAATTCGTTGGGTAGAAATGAGGTGTTATATTAGCGGTATTAGAGCAGGTCGGTCTGTCCGACCAAGTTGTTGAGTCAGTAGAGTAGTGTGACACTTGAATATTGTCGATGTGTTTTTTCTTAGTACGTGTGTGCGACACACTGTCGGTACTTGTTTTCTTTTCCAATCAATCGTATGTAGGAGTTGGTTTGAAGATAAGTGGAGGAGAAGCTTTGCTTCTCGGATATGTTTTGGTTGTAAGATATTAGTTATGTATGCTGTTGATGGCGACAGTGCAAGTATTGTTGAAGTTTTATTGTTTCCCGAATCCGAAGGTGACATGGATTCAAGGTTTTGTTTGTTAATCAAGTTGGAGCGTCTTGAGGGAGGATGATCAGACATTGTTGATGTTTACTTCTCGAAGGATGAGGAGCAATGTAATGGTTGTTGATATACAAGTAGAGTGTAAATCCTTGATGTTTCTGAAGGTGATTGTTAAGTAACAAGGATAATTTTTAGAAGATGAAATTTAGAAAGTTGTGATGTTTCAGCACTGCTGGTGGACTGTGAAGTTTCCGGTTTGGGTAGTCCTTACGTAAGATGTCGATGTTTGAATGGTGATAGAGTGAAAGATTGTTGTAGACCTTATGAGTGATTGTAAAAGTTGTTGAAGTTGTTGGAATGTTTTAAATCGCGATGCGGAGTCGGAAATGCAAGGAGATGAGTACCATTTCAAGAATGGTAAGTGTTGGTACTGGTACAGAGAAATTTTGTTCTGGTGTTATTGTAAGGTGTGTAATAGTATGTCGCTGCATGACATCGGTGTTCGCATTTTCAGATAACTTTGGAAATTTATATCTTGTGTTCTGAGTATCGGATTGATGTTCCGTTTGAACCTATGAGGAGACAAAAATATATTATATCCTATGAAAGTGTTTTCAAATATGGTAGATGCATTCCTATATAGAGGGACTCTGAAGTCGGTTATGAAACTAGAGGCCTTTTGGGCATAAATGGTTATTATCGCAATTGTTCGAGGCGAGGTCAAGCGTAATATGTTGTTGGCGAATAAGTTGAGAAATGAGATGTTCGGCTTAAAAAAGGATGTGAAAGTATTGGAGTAGCACATAGAGATACAACTTAGGATTATTAACAATGATTATAATGAAGATGTCCTTTTAATGGAAGATGCTTTTAAGAGGAATTAAGGTCGTGTTTATGATGTCAAGGTAGTGGCGTGTGTAAAAGAAGAATACCTGGTATGAATGAAGTAAATAAACGAATGAAGCAATACCTGGTATGAATATCCATTCCTTTTATTTTTCCAGGAAAGAACACCACACTCACTCTTTTTCTGGAAATGAAAGTCTCTTTTTTTTCTCATAAACAAATTAATAGCAGTAGCTTTTTTGAAACTAATGATTATGCAATGGGGTGGCTTTGCAGATTTGGACGGAAGTTCCGGTGGGTTCGCGGTGTGAAGGCTAATAAGAATTGCTAATTAATTGTTGGTAATTGTCTGTTAAAGACAACAACAGTCAACAGGGTTTGTAAGAGAGATTGAAAAATTGTTGATGAGATTGTTGATTGAAGAAATTATGGTTATTTATTGGCCACTGTCTGTTAAAGACAACAACCTAGAATAAACCAAAAGTAGAAAAAAGATTTGTAAGAGAGCTTGAAATATTGATGGTAATTGAATGATTGTTGATGTCCTAAACTATGAAAATAGATGGGTATTTATAGTTGAGAATTAGGTCAAAAATTAAGTGAGATTGATCTATTTTTTGCATTGTTTTGAAGATTGGAAATTGATTGAAATTTGATCTATAACTTGGTAAACAAGATTATGAATCTAGCATTGTTTATTTTATTTTTTTCCAAATTTAATTATTAAGTGCATAAAAATCAAATATTTGAAAAATAAAAAATAAATTTAAAATAGCCTTAAAATAGAAAATGAAAATAATAATAAAATAATCTAAAAATGACTTTTTTATCCTTTTTTAATAAAAAAACACAAAAGAACAATAAAATATAAAAGGTAGCGCAACGAGAATTGAACCCGCAATCTTATGCTCAATATTCTTATCGATGCTCTCTTACCAACTATGTTATCTTAATTATTTGAAATAAATGTAGCATTTAAAATTTAAAATGATGGTATAAAATTTGCTATTTTAGAAGAAATATATAAATAATTCAAAATAAACTATTATATACCTTTTAAATAAGCAAAACTAAATAAATCAATGTTGGAAAAAACTAAGCATAGATATAAAGTGAACAAAGATGATAAATAAATAAATTTATTATTTTAAATAATAATTTTATTTATTATATTAAAGAGACATTTTAATTTCCTAGACCTAATGACTTTTAAATGACTGAATATTCGATTATAGATAACGAGAAAAATATGCGGGCAAATTTGGGGTATGTCAATTGCCTCTATTTAATTGTTCTTTGATTGAAGGTGCGAGAATATGAAGGTCTCTCACATTCGAATCAGAGGGTTATTAAATAATAGAAGACCCCAAAATTTGACCAAAGAAATATAAGGATACAATGTAAAGCATACCCAAGAGTACGGAAAAGAATAGGCAAGGATGATATAGTCATCCCACCAAAGTTTGAACAAATAGTATAATTGACCTAAATATGACAACACAGATAACTTGTAAACACCTAGAAAAGAGTAGTCAGAGATTTTGTGTATTCACCGTAACCTAGGAGATAAATAAGCACAAGTTTGAAGATAGATAACTTATTGCTGCATTAAGACTGATGCAACAAGCTATATCACAGTTATAGAGTATTTACTACGACCTAGAGGGTAAATAACACCATTTTCAAAGTTGACCTACTAATGCTCGGAGACTAACATAATAAGTTTACAACGTATACTTCGTCTACTCATCACAGCCTAGGGGATGAATAATGCAAAGTTGATAGTCCATTGTCACTTGGAGACTAACATAATGAACCATATCGCAAAAAGACAAATAACTTATTACTGCTTAGAGAATAACACAATGAGTTATATCGCAGATTTTGTATATCTACTACAACCTAGGGAGTAAATGATACAAGTTTGAAAATATCTTACTAACACTTAGAGACTAACATAGTAAGGTATAACATATACTTGTACATTTATCACGACCTAGAGGATAAATAACACAAACTTAATAATCTGTTGTCGCTTAGAGACTAACACAATGAACCGTATCGCAAATTTTTGCGTACCTACCACAACCTAGGGGGTAGCTAACACGAGTTTGAAAAAGAACTTGCTAACACTTTGAGACTAACATAGTAAGCTATCATAGATTTTACATTTACCACAACCTAGGGGGTAAATCGAGTTAATAACTCAATGTTGCTTAGAGACTAACATAGTGAATTATATCGCAGATTCGTACACCTATCACAACCTAGAGGATAGATAATATGGGTTCGAAATTTGAAACTTGAGTTTTATAACCAAATCTTTAGATAAATAAATCAAATATATAAATCACAGATATACCAATTGTGTCTGTTCTCAACTGAGGTATTTGTTGAATATGCTTGAGGTTTGAACTGTTTAGTTCGCACATATAAGCTAGCTAGTAATAGGCCCCAAGATAGTCACAATATGCTTAACCAAAGTAGATTTGTAAATGCAATGCACATGAATATGCACAATTCCATAAATAGATATGACACTTGAATGTTCTTATCTTGTATACGCACCAAATCTTTCGTATGTACATGCACCAAGTATTTTGTAAATGTTTTTTGATATTTTTCTCCTTTTAAACCATTGGCTCTTTTTTTTTGTCGCCGACTCCCCGACGTTGTATGTTGCTTTGTCGTAGTATCTCCAATTTGATTTGAATTTTGATATAACAAGGTGAACAATGTTCATAAGATTTTGATAATTGTATTGTAGGTGTATGTGCAGGAATGAACATAGACGTGGACGTAGGTGTGGACATAGACGCGGGCGTAGACGTGGATTTTCTTTCGACGCTTTTCTAACCAAATTTCTCTTTGATGTTTTATCAAATGCTTTTATCTGTTTTTCCAATCCCCAAAATAGTTTTGTTGCGGTATTTACAAGGAATATTCGTAGTATTTTGCAAACAAGTCCAAAAAATAAAAATACAATTGGAAAGATTGAAAAGTAATTGTTTTATTTGCTAAAATGCCTTTGAATAACAGAGAGTGCAAGATGAAATTCCTTAAAAGAGATAATTACATAAATTTTAATAAATTTTGAAAATGGCAATGAAAATGATAATTGTTACAGTTGTTTCTCCAATGTCTTTTTGATAACTCCAATCTCCTTCGCTTTTGAGTCAGGTGATTTAGATTAATCATTCCCCTTCAAGGTCGTGGTTGTGGTTCTTAGATCTCAGTTGTAATACGGTGGGAGAACTGACTTGGGTGTTTTGCGTTTACTCGCAAATGCTGCGGTTAGCAAGAGTCACCATCGACTTTTCTTTTATCCAAAAGGAAAGGTGAAAAAGCACATGAAAGACCTTTGAGATGTTTTCTTGAGTTCGGGGGGTAGATTATAAAAAAGGTAAGGTATTAGCACCCTTTTTATCCATGGTTTTTCATGGGCTCTTAGTTACTTGCTAGATCACTTGCTTTTGTGTAAAAATGTGCTTTGTGTGGATTTTGAAAGTATTTTGTAAAGAGGCCATTATTTAGGAAAACTTTGTAATGATTCTCGTTCGTAAGAATGTATATAAAGTGTTTGATCTTTTGAAAATGTTTTCAAGTTTGAAAGATGTTTTTGAAAGTGTTGGTGTTTGTTTTGAAAATAGTAAGGATGTTTTGGTTTTGAAATTGAGCAAGTAACTAGGAACATTCTATCTACTCAAAAGTCTTTCATGTTTATTTCCTCTTTCCTTTGACATCGTTATCTTACCATTGATTTGGTAAGTAACCCTATCTTTGGATGTAAAAGAGACGGACAAGGGTCATCGTATAACTATGATTAGCAATGTTGCAAGATATCTTAGCATTTCTCTTTAGGGACTAAGATCATTTTATAAGGCAACATGGATAGCGTCATCGAGGGACTATGATCTTGCATTTTGCTTGTTTTTGCTAAGATACCTCACATGCATAATATGACCATTTTTGTAAGGCAACCAAGTGGATTTACCCTAGGGGTGTTTGTGTGCAAGTGTATTTATTTTCATGCTTGATTTGTCTTTTATTAGGGTTTGCTAAGCATTGATTTTAGTTTTTCCTTAAAAAACCCTAATTACTAGCATTTGTGTATAAATCATTTAAATTGCAGAAAATAAAAATACTAAGCTATTACATCTTTTAGGGGAGGGGGTATACAAATTAAAAATGGATAATATTGTAAGAAATTAAATCTAAATAATTATTACAACCATATTGAATTTGAATAAATGTATAAAATAAAATAAGTAAAAATGCTAGAATGTAAATGTAAAAAGAAATGTGATTCTTTGTTTGTTCTTTTTATTAAAAGAGGGTTTTGACCTAATTAAATAAAATAATTAACTAAAAATAATAAAATTAAGATAAGTTAGTAAAATAAATTAATTTAAAGAAAAGTATTTTTTAGGGTTTTTGTGAATTTAATTAAACTAGTCAATAAAAATAATTAAATAAAAATCTTAAATTCTAAATTGATTTTTATAAGAAAAATATAATAATATAATGATCAAAATTAAATTACCTAGGTATTTTGAAAAAAAAGGTAAATTAAATTATGTAAAGGAAATATTTTTGTTCTTTTGTTTTTGTGAAGAAAAATAAACTAAATAAATATAAATAATAAAAATATAAATATTTTTTGGATTTTTTATGTTAATGAAAATAATAATAATAATAATAATAATTAAAATAATAAAGAAAATGTGAAATAAAAAAAATTAAAAAAATAATAAATGGACCAAGAGTGTAAACAGCAAGGAAGGGGGTTAGAACATATCAAAAAAAATAAGGCCCAAACAAATGGAGGCCCAGGCGCTGCAAAAGTTTAAAAATGGGAGAAAATGTGAAAAAATGCAAAAAGGTCACGTTGGGGCTTGTACCCATGACCTAAGGGTTACAGAGGCGCGCTTTAACCACTGGGGTGGTGATACATTCGTTAACTTATGTCGAACCATAAATATATATTAGAAACTGCTTCCTGAAAACAACTTCATCTTCAACCTCTAGCCAGACCACCTGCATCTTGTTTATTTCTCATCCATTTGCAAAAATGTAAACATGAAACTTGTGGCAAATTTCAACACGATTCCAGAAATGTAAATAACTTAAACTAATTCTCAAAAATGAGCATGAATTTTGAATGGTACCAAATTCTGACCTAACTTTCCCAGGATGTTCAGATTTAAAAATTCTAACTACTTAAGCAATATAAATGAAATCTAAAGACATGGTTAGCTTCAGGACGATGATGTCTACATTTTTCATTCACAAATTAAACATTAATGATGCTTGTATAAAGAGTTCCAAGTTAAGGAAACTTACCTCAAAACTGGAAATCGTATTCTGAGTTTGAGCACTCCTCAAGGTGTTGTGATGATCAGAATAGCTCCACTGAGGTCCCAAGAAGCTAATGCAATGATTAGTTTGTACTGGAGATAGTTGAATCGTGCTGGAGAAGTTCAAGTGCAAAGCTCTATTTTTGAAAATGGAGAATGGTGTTAATGGTGTTACAGTCTTGTAACAGGATGTGGGATGAGTTCTAAATGATATTTAGAAGCTTTTGGAACAAAAAGGCTTGAAAACAAACGAGGGAGATGTGAGTTTCAAACTTTTGGTCAGGTTATACAAGAATGGAGGTATGTGATACAATTATGATTTCTTGGGAGTTTTTGGGCTTTTGTATGTGCGTGTTTTGATGCCAAGGACTTGTACATAAGTAATGAGAAGGTTTTAGTGCTTGAGAGGGTCAGGAGTACAAGCTCTAGAATGATTGCTATGTTACTTGATTTTGAAGAAAAGTGAAAGTATGGTTCCAAGATGAAGTACAAGCATGGGCTGAGTGATTGTAAGGCTTGAGACAAACATCTCTGGAGTTATAGGACATGTATGATCAGAAGAAAACAATTGCAAGGCTCAAGAACAAGTTTTGTGCATAAAGCTACTTTTTCAAAATGACATTGTGCACTTTCTTCCTAAAATGGACATAAAGCATGAGCATTGCATTGAATGATTGAGTTGAGGCCTCTAATAGCTGTGCAAGAATTTAATTATGGAGTGCCTAACAAGTTTGAGCCCTTCAAAGCAAATATTATGCATCATAGGTTTGAGATTTGAATTTTGTTCATCACAAAATTTGCCTTGTAAAACAACTTGAAACCCTGACTTCTGACCTTCGATTCTCCTTGATCACAAATGATCTTAAGGAGTTATTGGACATTTTGGAAAGCTTGTAATGTGATATACAACCCCTCTTTGAATAACTTTTTCAAAATCCAAAAGGAACTAGGTGAAACTTGGGTCAGAAGTTAGGTCAAAATCCTGACCAAAAATGTTCAAAATTTCACTAAGTGTTTGGTTTCATGACCATGACTTCATGGATTAATAACTTGAGATCCAAGCATTTTTAGGAGAAGTTGTGTAAAGCAATGTTGTATATCTAATGGAGATATACAACTTTCATGTTGAAAGTTTCTTTTGAATCATCTTGCACCATAGTGAAAAATTGGCTCAAAGTTGTGAAAAAATTTAAAGTTTTCAACACTTAGAAAATTTTCTAAGTTTGAAAATTTTGACTTTTCAAAATGAAATCTTGAATTTTTGATTTCTTGATGAACAAGTTTCATATTTTGACATGTTTTGATGAATTGTGATTTTTGACACTTGATTTTGACCAAAAAGTCAAAGTTTGATTTTTCAGTGTATAATTGACTTTTGATCAGTTGACTGAAAATCAACTATCAATCCAATTGATCTTGAGAAAATTTTTGAGTCATGCCATTAGGTCAAAATGATGCAATTTAACTCTTGAGATCATGCTTCAAACCAATTAACCATTTTCTAGGTCAAAAATCAAAAATTGCCCTTTCTCAGTCAAAACCCTAATTTTGACCATTTTGCCCTTTTGATTATTTGGTTAAATTTCTTGAGGAATTATGGTCCAAAATTGATCAAGTGATACATATGAGTTGATATTATTGATATGGGTAAAAAATTATGAAGTTTGACTGTAAATTGGCCACAGTTGACTTTTTCACCAATACAATTGATTTTTAGGTCAACTGGTCAATTGACTGGGCAAAAATGTGATCCAAGGCTTGAAACTTGACATGAGTAATCTTAGTGGTACATAATGGTCCATGAAAGTAATATGAGGCATTGAAAGTTCAATTATTCTTGTGCAATCTCAAACCCTAATTTTAGTCATTTGTGCTTAATGAGGTGTCTTGAGCTTATCAAACCTTGTGCAGTCTTGAACCAAAGGAGATTTTATGAGAAAATACTTGATAAATGAGAGAGAAAATTTTGGGGTACAACAGTTGTCCCTGTTCAATCTTATTAAACTTGAAAACTGATATTGGCATGCTTGCCATTTGTAGCTTGAAAGTGGAAGATGATTGAACACTAGAGTGCCCAAAAATTTGCACTCGAGGATGTGGTGGTTGATGGTGTAGGGAATGGGCTTAAAGATGACATTTGGAGAGGTGATGGAAAGTTGTTGGATATGGGCTTACAGATGCCATCCAAAAATGATTGTTGGCAGGAATGGAAGAAGTGTCAGAATAAATCTCTGGTTGATTTATACTGAAATAGTGGATGTGTTGGGTTGAGTACCAGAATAATATCCATAAATGGACTGTATTTGATTCGCATCCGAAAGTTGGAAATGAATGAGTATTAGAATGGAATCTGTATTTGGAGCGCATCTGAACTATATCTTAAAATTGAATCTGAATGAGTATCAGAATGGCGTCCGTATCTGGAGCGTATCTGAATTGTATCTAAAAGCTGAATATGAATGAGTATCAGAATGGCGTCCGTATCTGGAGCGTATCTGAACTATATCTGAAAGCTGAATCTGAATGAGTATCAGAATGGCGTCTGTATCTGGAGCGTATATGAACTGTTTCTGAAAGCTGAATCTAAATAAGTATCAGAATGGCATCCATATCTGGAGCGTATCTGAACTGTATCTGAAAATTAAATCTGAATGAGTATCAGAATGGCGTCCGTATCTGGAGCATATTTAAACAGTATTTGAAAGCTAAATCTGAATGAGTATTAGAGTGGCATCCGTATCTGGAGCGTATCTGAACTGTATCTAAAAATTGAATCTGAATGAGTATCAGAATGGCGTCCAAATTTGGAGCGTATCTGAACTGTATCTGAAAATTGAATCTGAATGAGTATCAGAATGGCATCCATATCTGGAGCATATCTGAACTGTATCTAAAAATTGAATCTGAATGAGTATCAGAATGGCATCCTTATTTGGAGCGTATCTGAACTGTATCTAAAAATTGAATATGAATGAGTATCAGAGTGACATCCGTATCTGGAGCGTACCTGAACTGTATATGAAAATTGAATCTGAATGAGTATCAGAATGACGTCTGTATCTGGAGCGTATCTGAACTGTATCTAAAAATTGAATTTGAATGAGTATCAGAATGGCATTTGTATTTGGAGCGTATTTGAACTGTATCTTAAAATTGAATCTGAATGAGTATCAGAATGGAATCCGTATCTGGAGCGTATCTAAACTGTATCTAAAAATTAAATCTGAATGAGTATCAGAATGGCGTTCGTATTTGGAGTGTATCTGAACTGTATCTGAAAATTGAATCTGAATGAGTATCAGAATGGCATCCGTATCTGGAGCGTATTTGAATTGTATCTACAAATTGAATCTGAATGAGTATCAGGATGGCATCCGTATTTGGAGCGTATCTGAACTGTATCTGAAAATTGATTCTGAATGAGTATCAGAATGGCATCCGTATTTGAAGCGTATCTAAACTGTATATGAAAGCTGAATGAGGAGAAACCCGTGCAGGATTTCTTCAGCTGGTTGTGTAGATAATTGTCCTGGCTTGTTTCAGGTATTAATCTCTGACCTTTTGCAAATTGTTGATGATATTCCACTGCTGACTGATCTTTCCTGAAGAGATGAAGGATTAGTTGTATGCAATGTCATGATGTATGAAATGCATTGTACAATAATGTTCTCAAAAAATGAATGAGATTATGTTATATGTATTCGTATTTGTCAATGTTATGACGTATGGATGTGATGTATGGGCAGGTAAGCTATTCTGCTGTAATACTTTAGGGAAAATAAATCCCTGACGGCTGCTGGGGATATGGAGTGTAACCCTTCATGTTTTGAAGTGCTGATGAGTTAATGAGCTTCTATTTGTTAGAGAAATAAACTCTGTTGTAAGGGAAACTCCGTGTATTGCTTGTGGAATCATGTTGGGGAATCCTGAGAAATTGGGCGACTTCTACTGGGGAGTGATAACAGAAAGTTTTGTTCCGCCGGGGATGTGAGAGAGCTTGATGTCATTAAGTTGCACACTATGGGGGATTTTATAGTCTAAAGATATTATCCTATTTCTTAAAGCCATTAGTGATTGTCTTTCTATTTTCTATTCCTTTTTGTTCATTTGTAAACAGTAGTTACGTTCGAATGCATATGTTCAAAAATAAATCATTGGACGTTTTTGTAAACAAAACACAGAAATAAAGAAAAAAACAGATAGCTTTGTACTTTCAAAGGGATATCTTTGTATTAAATTGAATAAGTATTTTTTGTACAATGAGACGAACGTTCTAGTAAGAGAATGTCGTCGTAAAAAAATGAAAATTTGATACAAAGAAAAGATAGCTCTGTGCAATAATCCCATGGGATTCCCATTCTGCTATCGCCTTCGTATCTCTGAGCGTCTTATCCACTTGCTGCCTTGTCCGAAGTTGATTGGATTGATCAGGACCGTTGAGTTTGTCGGTCGAAGCTAAAGGTTGTCTGTAAGGTGATCCAACGGGACATAGTCATACGCTTTAATTCCCTAACTTTTTCCTGGACCTACCTTTCGGGTTTTCAGTCCATCGGGATACCCTTTTTTGCCCAAGTCGCCCTTTCAGGTTTTTAACTTGCCGGATGTACAAATTTTTTTGTTTTATCCCTAATTTTTCCCCAAACCTTTTTGGTTCTCCGGGATGCCCTTATTTTGCCTAGATGTGTCAACCTAGCGGGTCTCTTATGCGTAGTATCTTTTGACAATGTCTGCATTCACAGGGTGTGGAAGGTCGTCGCCATCCAGAGTGGTCAAGATCATTGCTCCATAAGAGAATATGCTTTTGATCACAAATGGTCCTTCGTATTTAGGAGTCCATTTGCCCCTGGGATTACCTTGCGGCAGTACGATGCACTTGATCACCAGATCCCCGACTTGATACACTTGGCGTCTGACCTTTTTGTTGAAAGCCTTGATCATCCGTTTTTGATACATTTGACCATGACAGAAAGCAGTAAGCCTTTTCTCATCAATCAAGTTCAGTTGATCAAGTCGAGTTTGGATCCAATCCTCTTTATTCAGCCTTGCATCCTTCATGATTCTCAGAGAAGGGATCTGGACCTCAATAGGCAAGATAACTTCCATGCCGTATACCAGAGAGTAAGGTGTTCCCCCGGTTTATGTGTGCACCATGGTACGGTAACAGTGGAGAGAGAATGGTAGCATCTCATGCCAGTCATTGTAGGTTACTATCATTTTTTGTATGATCTTTTTGATGTTCTTATTTGCAGCTTCGACATCGCCATTCATCTTTGGCCGGTAAGGGGAAGAATTATGGTGTTGGATCTTGAATTGCACGCACAGTATGGTGATCATAGTATTATTGAGATTCGTACCATTGTCTGTGTTGATCCTCTCTGGGATACCGTACCGACAGATGAGATTTTGTTTGATGAACCAGGCGACAACATTCTTGGTAACAGAAGCGAAAGAAGCCGCCTCAACCCACTTTGTGAAGTAGTCAATGGACACCAAGATGAAGCAGTGTCCATTAGAGGTTGTGGGCTTGATTTCTCCAATTATATCGATGCCCCACATCGCGAATGGCCAGGGAGAAATCAGGATATTTAGAGGTACTAGAGGTACATGCACTTTGTCAGCATAGATCTGACACTTGTGGCAGGTTTGAGAGTGTTGATAGAAATCTGCTTCCATGGTAGACCAGTAATAACCTGCCCATAGGATTATCTTAGCCATCGTATGCCCACTGGAATGGGTTCCAAAAGTGCCTTCATGTAGATCAGCCATGATCTTTTCTGCCTCAACCTTGTCTATGCAACAGAGCAAAACAGAGTCATGGTTGCGCTTGTAGAGAATGCCATTACTGATGAACAACTTAGCAGAGAATCTCCTTAAGAACTTCTTATCATTGACTGGAGCTCTTTTCGGATACTCTTGAGCCTTGAGATACCTCTTGACTTCATGGAACCAAGGTCGGTCCACTACTTCTTTAGTAACGATCTCGTGACAGTAAGCTGGTTCCTCTATTCGTTCAATGGTGATCTGGGGAGCCTCGTTATCCCATTTGAGTTTAAACATGGATGACATTATGGCTAGCGCGTCCGCTAGTTTATTTTCTTCTCGCGGGAAATGCTCGAAGGTAATCTCCTCAAAATGTGGGATTAATGTCAACACATGTTCTTTGTAGGGGGTGAGGTTAGGGTGTTTCGTATCCCATTCTCCTTTGATCTGACTGATGACCAAGGTTGAATCTCCAAATACACTTAAAGACTTGATTCCGAAATCTATGGCAACTTTGAGACCAAAAATACATGCTTCATACTCTGCCATGTTATTTGTACAGTTGAAGCAAAGTCTTGTAGTGAAGGGAGTGTGACATCCTTCAGGAGATATAAGTACAACACCTATGACATTGCCGAGTGCGTTGGACACCCCGTCAAAAACCAGGGTCCATCGGGATCCTTGTTCAGGTCCGTCATATGGTCTGAGTTCTTCATAGGTATTTACCATCATGATGTCTTCATCTAGGAATTCGAACTTCATGGAATGATAGTCATCCACAACTTGATGAGCGAGGTGATCGGCTAGCACACTGCCCTTTATTTCTTTTTGGGTAGTGTACTGAATGTCATATTCCGTCAGGATCATCTGCCATCTCGCTATTCTCCCAGAGAGGGAAGGCTTCTCGAATATGTATTTTATTGGATCCATCTTGGATATCAATAAGGTAGTATGGGTCAGCATATACTGTCTTATTCGGCGAGCAGCCCATGCCAGAGCGCAGTAAGTTTTCTCGAGCAGTGAATATCTTGTTTCACAGTCGGTAAATTTTTTTCTCAGGTAGTAAATAGCATGCTCTTTTCGGACCGACTCGTCATGCTTCCCCAGCACACACCCTATTGAATTTTACAAAACAGTTAGATACATGATCAAGGGCCTTCCCTCGACTGGAGGCATCAAAATAGGAGGCTCTTGTAGGTACTCTTTGATCTTGTCGAAGGCAGTTTGGCATTTATCATTCCATTTGACTACTTGATCTTTCTTTAGTAATTTGAAAATTGGTTCACAAGTAGTTTATCCGTCCTAAGAATCCTCTGACTTCCTTCTCGGTACGAGGAGCAGGCATTTCTTGTATTGCTTTCACCTTGGCAGGGTCTACTTCGATACCTTTACCGTTGATGACGAAGCCTAGGAGCTTACCGGACCTCACCCCAAATGTGCATTTATTTGGGTTCAACCTCAGCTTGTATTTCTTTAGTCTCTCAAATAGCTTCTGCAAATGGTCAAGATGTTGCTCTTCCGTTTGAGATCTAGCTATCACGTCGTCCACATGGACCTCTATTTTGTAATGTATCATGTCGTGAAATAGAGCTACCATGGCACGCTGATAGGTTGCCCCATCGTTCTTCAACCTGAATGGCATAACCTTGTAACAGAATGTGCCCCATTGCGTGACGAAGGTTGTTTTCTCTATGTCCTCCGGTGCCATTTTGATTTGATTGTAACCTGAGAAACCATCCGTGAAGGAAAGCACTTTATGATGTGTGGTATTGTCAACCAAAATATCGATATGAGGAAGTGGGAAATCATCCTTAGGGCTTGCCCTATTCAAATCTATGTAGTCCACACACATACTTACTTTGCCGTCCTCTTTAGGCACTGGAACAACATTGGCGACCCATTATGGATAAGAGGTGACGGCCAAGAATCTGGCGTTGAATTGTTTCATGACTTCAGCCTTAATCTTTTCTGACATGTCTGGTTGCATGTGACGGACTTTCTGTTTTACCGGAGTGCAGTCTTCTTTTGTTGGTAGACGATGTACCACAATATCAACATCAAGTCCTAGCATGTCTTTGTACAACCAGGAGAAGACCTCAACATAATCATGTAGCAATTGAGTCAGACGCTTCTTGACATTGGGTTCCAGATTGGCACCCACCTTGACTTCTTTCTTGTCCTCTTCGGTACCTAGGTTAACTGTGTCCGTTGGTTCTTTGTGGGGTTGTATGGTCCTTTCTTCTTGTTGTAGTAACCTGGCAAGTTCCCCCGACACTTCACAATCTTCCTCACCTTCGTCTTCGGCTTGGTAGATTAGATTTTCATAGTCACGGAAGGCCATAGCAGAATCGTTACCCATGGGATCCCGAATGGATGTAGATCTGCATTTTGAATGTGAGTGTGTGTAAGAGCATAGCTATCTTTGAAAGAAATAAAAATGTAGAAAAAGAAAGACAAAGAGCACAAAGTTTGTATGCAAAAACGTCCATGATTCATTGATGACATATGAAAATGAGGTAACAACCCTTACAAATGGACCGTTGTGCCTCGGGTAAGACACAAGGTTTTAAAAGTCTGAATTGTTTAATTATTACAGGTCTGACAAAAATTTAAAGACAATTACTATTGGATAAAAGTAATTGGGACAAAATCTTTAGCTTCCCAGTTGCTGAGTCCTCCATTGACAGTTGGGAAAATCCATTCCTCCTGGTCGTAGCTATCTTCATCATCATCCCCCACTGCATTGACTCCGTGGTTGCTGATCTTCAAAGGTGGTCCCCCAGCACGAGCACGTCGAACAACTTTCTGGGCTCCTGAAGTGAAACCTAAACCAAATTTGTCAGATTTGTATGGGATATCTGGGAGTTGGCCCCAAATAGTACACCCACCTTCTTCGATCACTGGCTTGGCATCTTTTAGAGAAGACATCTTTAGAGGAGGTCTTGTAATCTTTGGGACTTGGGAAACAACCTTGGTTACTGCGACAGTTTGTGGGACTTCCTCGAAATGCTGAAACAGAGTTTCAATGAATTCACCATCCAATTCCACGTACCTGAAGGAGTTTAAGTGACTGGCCATATATTCCTCTTCTCCATGGAAAATCATGATTTTTCCCTCAGTTGGATATTTCAGCATCTGATGTAATATAGAGGTAACGACACCAGCGTTGTGAATCCATGGTTAGCCCAATAAGCAGGAATAGGAAGGGAGAATGTCCATCACGTAAAAAGTTGTATCAAAGGTTTGAGTTCTAACTTTTATGGGGATGTCCACCTCCCCATGCACCATTCTCTTTGAATCGTTGAAGGCCCTTACCACTATGTTGCTGGGTTTTAAGGTCAAACCTTCACAGTCGAGTCTAACAAAAGCCTTCTTAGGCAGCACATTCAAAGACGAACCGGTATCAACCACGACATGGGCCAAAGTTGTGCCCCTGCATTCAACAGAGACATGCAATGCCCCGTTGTGCTTCCTCCCTCTAGGTGTCAAGTCAGCATCAGAAAAGCCTAAACCATTATCAGCGGTTAAACTGGCCACGCAATCTTGGAACTGATCAGCAGAGATTTCTTGTGGCACATGGGCAGTTTTAAGAAATTTCACCAAGGCCTTCGCATGAGCCTCAGAGCAAAACAATAAATCCAGCATGGAAATCTTTGACAGAGTCTTCCCTAGCTGTTCAACTACGTTGTAGTCGCTTCTCTTTATAATTTTCAGAATTTCTTCCATCTCCTTTTGGGAGGCTTCCGGGATGGATACCGATTGCGCCTTCACCCGGACAGGCTCAACCAAAATGCCTTTTCCTCGAGTCTCGGTTGACTCAATGGTAGGGGTGCCGGCAGGGGTAACCATAGGGATTATAGTAGTAGTGTCAATAGGAACAGAAGCGGGGATGATTACAGGACCAGTAACAGTCTTCGGAGGAGCAATCTCTGGAGAGAATACTCTGCCACTTCGGGTTATCTTCCTGGTTCCTGCAATGTTGCTAATGTCGGGGCCAACCTTCTCAAAAATTGAGTCTTCATCAGCCAGCCAATCTTGCTTGATGCTGTGATAGTAGACATTGCCCCCATAGTTCCATGGGACAGTTTTATCTGATGAGTACGGGATTGGTTCAGGCATAGTAATTATCAGTGGAGTCACTTTAGGAACTGATGTAATCCTAACGATTCTTTTGGTGGAGACCCTAGAAGGATTGGCAGAAATGGTTACTATTGAAACATCATTGTAAGAAATGGTTAGAATAGGAGTCTTTTCAAACAAAATCTCTTTGTCATCCATTAGGCGTTGGACATATGCTTTCAATAAATGATAACTAGTTGGTAGGGATAAACAGAGGTGGCAGCTTTCGTCACAGCCCGGAAATAAACTGACCTTCAATAGGTTCCTCTTGATAGTCAGGAGAGGAGTAACAAGTTCATCAACAACAGTAACAAACATATCATCTTCAACAATTTTAACATCACGACCATGCTTGGGCATAAGAGTGGTGATAACATTTGGGATCTCAGGAGCATCGAATTCAATTTCTTTTGCTTCAAGAAGGTCTTGTACCTTGTTTTTCAAAGCCCAACAGTTGTTAGTATCATGGCCTGGACTTTCTGAATGGTAAGTACAGCGAGCATTAGGATGGCAATTAGGAGAGGTTGTGTTGGGATTCTTCAGGGCTTCTTTCAAAGTTACCATATTGGATCTTAATAAATGTGGCAGGACTTGAGATAGTGTCATATTTATCCGGGTAAACTGTCTTACCAGTCTTTTTGTTCTAGGCTGATTGATCCTTTGTTGAGTAGGTGCAGGCTTAGGGATCATGACAGCCCCCACCATTGGACGGTGTCAGTTCTTTCTTGATTCCTTTGAAGATACACAAAACCAACTTCTTTCTTTCTAATAAATTGTTTTCTCACGGAACTGGAGGATGCGTCCTTTTGAATCTTCCCACTCTTAATCCCATCTTCCACTCTTTCTCCGATCAAGATTAATTCAGTGAAGCCTGCTGAAGAGCTTCCAATTAGATGATTAAAGAAAGGACCGGACAGGGTACCCAAAAACATGTCTACTAACTCTCTTTCGGACAGGGGAGGCTGGACTCTTCCTGCTAAGTCCCTCCATTTCTGAGCATAGTCTTTGAAACCTTCACTTGAAATGATAGCCATACTCTGGATTTGAGTACGGGTGGGAGCAAGATATGCGTTATACTGATACTGTTTATGGAAAGCAGCGACAAGGTCTTCCCAATTATGAATATTGGCCCTTTCCAGTTGATAGAACCAATCTAGCTAAGTCTCGGATAGACTGTCTTGAAAGAAGTGGACCCACAAATCCCTGTCAGCAGTTTGAGGCTGTATCTTCCTCACATAAGATCAGAGATGAATTTTGGGACACAAAACCCCATCGTATTTAGCAAATACTGGTGCCTTGAATTTTGGTGGAATAACAATCCCAGATACCAAACCTAGCTCTTCAAAGTCCAACCCGGGTACTTTCTAAATCTCCATTTCACTTATACGCTCTTCCAGATGTTTGTATTTGTCGTTGGCTGGGGGATATTGCTCTTCAGAGTAATCCTCTTCTTCTTCCTCTTTAGATTCTGGCTGGGCAGTTGCTTCCTTGCCTTTCCCCTCTTGATTGTCTTTTTCACCAGATGATGTTGTGAAGTCTAAGGTCTTTCTAGCTTCCCCTGGGAACCTTCTTCCTAGATTCAGAACACCGGTTGCTTTCGTTGCTTTCTTCTTCTTTTCTTTAATCAACAAAGTTTTCAAATCTTCTTGTCCTTTGGCTAGAGTCAAGAACATCTATTGAAACTGAGCATTATGCGCATGGAGTTATTTTACTGTCTGCTCGAGATCCATCTTACTGAAATAAACAGTAGAAAGATGAGGAGACTTGTTGTAAGAAACCTTCTTATGTTATGATGAATGGTAGATGCATATACAATGAAAGTTTGAGTACATCATGCCTCTTTTGGGCTTACAAAGAAATACAAAAACTCTAAGATAAGAAATTTGTACGCGTCCTCTTTGGTGCGATGTGGGCGTTCAGGCTCCGCTCCTCATGAAGTTTCTTGGTGAGTTCCAAAACCTTCTTCTCGCTGGCGTAGAATTGGGCCTCGAAAGTGTCTCGCTCTCCCTTAAGTTGTATCTAATCCCTTTGTAATTCTTCGAGAGAGGTGGGCATGTCAGGATGCAGGATAGTGTATGGAATATCTCCTTCCACAACAGGCTCTATGATCACCGTGAGAATGGAGGGGTAAGGAATCATAAGACTTTGAGCACGAGCTCGTACCCATTTGAGGTAAGGCTCAAGAGGGATGAAATTCTTATGCCCAAATGTCTTTCTATATACTTTGTTCAACATCCTCCAAGCTCGGATAAACCTCTGGCGGTGACCTTGATCGTCGTTCTCGTAGTCAAATACAAGACCTTGAATAAGCATCTCATGTGGGCCATCCCTTCGGGCGTAACCAAACTGTCTTAATGCTAAGCAGGGGTTGTAGGTGATACCTCCTCTAATTCCAAGTAAGGTGACATTAGGGAATTCTCCATAACGGTCGATGATTGTAACATTCTCTATAGATCGGGAACACCAATGAATGTTTGAATGTTTGAGCGTCATCAACCAATGTGACCACCTTGAACCTTGCTCATTCTTCAATACAGATTGGGGAAGAAGTGAAATAAACCATCTTTCCAAGAGAGGATTACAACACATAAGGATACTTCTTTTCCTCATAGTGCGAGTGTGAAAAGAATGTAGGATGTCTCCTAGCAAGGTAGGCACCGGGTTACGAGACATGGAGATTTTGACGGTGTTTATATCTATGAGTTGGTCAAGATTTGGAAACAAAACCATCCCATAGATGAGGAGAGCCACAATTTCCTCAAAATCTTGCAAATCCAAAGAGTTCCAACAGTTTTGGGCTTTCTCAAACAAGAACTTTGCTAGGAAACCTTTGACACCACTCCTTGTCTCCCAATTAGTTGTGATATTAGATGGTTGCAAGTGTATAGCTTGAGCAATATCTTCTAGCTTTGGATCTCTTTCCATACCATTGAAAGGTAGTTGATTGAGAATGGGAATCCTCAAGAGTTGGAAGAATTCTTCAAATTTGGCACAAGTTAATAATCAGGAAATGTGAAGCAATGGTGTAGAGGATCAAAGAACTAGAAGAGCGTCTTTATCATGTCCTCATCAGTGTTGGAGGTGACCAAGTTTAGGAGGCGACCATGTCTTTCGGTAAATGGAGAATTTTCATGAATCCTTGATTCTAACTCTTTAAGTTGAGGAGGGATCCTTACAATATTGACTTGAATGGTTTTCCTGCGAATAGAATCCATGTCCTATAAAACAGAACAAAGATAAATCCCAAGATCCTTGAAATGGTTAGTGAATATGAGTATGATGTTATGATGTTTATGATGTTATGTACAAATATATATATACAAACAAATAAAACAAGTCCTTAGGTTTAGGCTTGCATGGAGTCTCATAGGTAAGTTCCCTCTTGAATTTTAGTTGGCTCAAACATGTCCTAGTAATAGTAACCGGGTTCTAGGGAGCTCAATATCACTGGTTTGTTTCCTTGGGCATTGTTTCAGCGTAAGCCTCTTTAATGGCGACCGAAATATCCGAAAAAACCAAACCTCAATGAGTGTAGTATCGAGTATCTACCAACTTCAGACTGCACCAAAGCCGGTCATCTCACTACGTCCTAATGGCCAAGTTGGTCAAGTAAAGGTTCTAAAAGTTTGTTAGTGCTTCATGATATCACTCAGCGGCCCCATATTCTCCTTGACTACTCAAGGGATACCGATACCCACAAATATGTCACACTAATGTAGCTATTGCTTAGACCATATCGGTATACCCCGCACGGTTTCCACAACATATTACTACTTACCTATAAGGTATCCCAAATCCGGGTAGAGGATTCAAACCCAAACAAACAACCATAATGTAAAGCATACAAGTCAAACAATGAAAGCAAGAAAATGTTATCTAACCCTAAGGTAACCCCACTTTAAGAATTTTCCCCATCAGAGTCGCCAGTTCTATGATACGATGGGAGAAGTGACTTGGGTGTTTTGCGTTTGATCGCAAATGTTATGGTTAGCAAGAGTCGCCACCGATTTTTCATTTATCCAAAAGGAAAGGTGAAAAAGCATAGGAAAGACCTTTGAGACGTTTTCTTGAGTTTGGGGGGTAGATTATAAAAAGGGAAGGTATTAGCACCCTTTTATCCATGGTTTCACATGGGCTCTTAGTTACTTGCTAGATCACTTGCTTTTGTTTAAAAATGTTTTGAAATTGAGCAAGTAACTAGGAACATTCTATCTACTCAAAAGTATTTCATGTTTATTTCCTATTTCCTTTGATATTGTTATCTTACCATTGATTTGGTAAGTAACCTTATCTTTGGATGTAAAAGGGACGGGCAACGGTCATCGTATTACGATGATTAGCAATGTTGCAAGATATCTTAGCATTTCTCTTTAGGGACTAAGATCATTTTGAAAGGAAACATGGATAACATCATCAAGGGACTATGATCTTGCATTTTGCTTGTTTTTGCTAAGATACCTCACATGCATAATATGGCCATTTTTGCAAGGCAACCAAGTGGATTTACCCTATGGGTGTTTGTGTGCAAGTGTATTGATTTTCATGCTTGATTTGTCTTTGATTAGGGTTTGCTAAGCATTGATTTTAGTCTTTCCATACAAAACCCTTACTAGCATTTGTGTATAAAGCATTTAAATTATGGAAAACAAAAATACTAAGCTATTACATCTTTTAGGGGAGGGGGTATACAAATTACAAATGAGGAATATTGCAAGAAATTAAATCTAAATAATTATTACAACCATATTGAATTTGAATAAATGTATAAAATAAAATAAGTAAAAATGCTAGAATGTAAATGTAAAAAGAAATGTGATTCTTTGTTTGTTTGTTTTTATTAAAAGAGGGTTTTGACCTAATTAAATAAAATATTTAACTAAAAATAAGAAAATTAAGATTAAGTTAGTAAAATAAATTAAGTTAAAGAAAAGTACTTTTTAGGGTTTTTTTTAAATTTAATTAAACTGGTAAATAAAAATCCTAAATTCTAAATTGATTTTTATAAGAAAAATATAATAATATAATGATCAAAATTAAATTACCTAGGTATTTTGAAAAAAAAGGTAAATTAAATTATGTAAAGGAAATATTTTTGTTCTTTTATTTTTGTGAAGAAAAATAAACTAAATAAATATAAATAATATAAATATAAATATTTTTTGGATTTTTTATATTAATGAAAATAATAATAATAATAATAATAATAATAAAGAGAATGTGAAATAAAAATAAAATAAAAAAATACAAAAAGAAAAATAAATAGGCCAGGAGTGTAAACAACATGGCAGGGGGTTAGAACATAGCAAAAAAATAAGGCTCAAGCAAATGGAGGCCCAAGCGCTGCAAAAGTCAAAAAATGTGAGAAAATGCAAAAAGGTCACGTTAGGGCTTGAACCCAGGATCTAACGGTGACAGGCGTGCGCTTTAACCACTGGAGTGGTGATACATCCGTTAACTTATGTCGAACCATAAATATATATTAGAAACTGCTTCCTGAAAACAACTCCATCTTCAACCTCTAGCCAGACCACCTGCATCTTGTTCATTTCTCATCCATTTGCAAAAATGTAAACATGAAACTTGTGGAAAATTTAAACACGATTCCAAAAATGTAAATAACTTAAACTAATTCTAAAAAATGAGCATGAATTTTGAATGGTACCAAATTCTGACCTAACTTTTCCAAGATGTTCAGATTCAAAATTCTAACTACTTAAGCAATATAAATGAAATCTAAAGACATGGTTAGCTTCAGGACGATGATGTCTACATTTTTCATTCACAAATTAAACATTAATGATGCTTGTATGAAGAGTTCCAAGTTAAGGAAACTTACCTCAAAACTGGAAATCGTATTCTGAGTTTGAGCCCTCCTCAAGGTTTTGTGATGATTAGAATAGCTCCACTGAGGTCCCAGGAAGCTAATGCAATATTTAGTTTGTACTAGAGATAGCTGAATCGTGCTGGAGAAGTCCAAGTGCAAAGCTCTGTTTTTGAAAATGGAGGATGGTGTTAATGGTGTTACAGTCTTATAACAGGGTGTGGGATGAGTTCTAAATGATGTTTAGAAGCTTATGGAACAAAAAGGCTTGAAAACACACGAGGGAGATGTGAGTTTCAAACTTTTGGTCAGGTTATGCAAGAATGGAGGTATGTGATACGGTTCTGAGTTCTTGGGAGTTTTTGGGCTTGTGTATGCGGGTGTTTTGATGCCAAGGACTTGTACATAAGTAATGAGAAGGTTTTAGTGCTTGAGAGGGTCAGGAGTACAAGCTCTAGAATGATTGCTATGTTACTTGATTTTGAAGAAAAGTGAAAGTATGGTTCTAAGATGAAGTACAAGTATAGGCTGAGTGATTGTAAGCCTTGAGACAAACTTCTCTTGAGTTATAGGACGTGCATGATCAGAAAAAAACAATTGCAAGGCTCAAGAACAAGTTTTGTGCATAAAGCTACTTTTTCAAAATGGCATTGTGCACTTTCTTCCTAAAATGGACATAAAGCATGAGCATTTGCATCGAATGCTTGAGTTGAGGCCTCTAACAGCTGTGGAAGAATTTAATTATGGAGTTCCTAACAAGTTTGAGGCCTTCAAAGCAAAGATTATGCAGCATAGGTTTGATATTTGAATTTTGTTCATCACAAAATTTGCCTTGTAAAACAACTTGAAACCCCAACTTCTGACCTTCGATTCTCCTTGCTCACAAATGATCTCAAGGAGTTCTTGGACATTTTTGAAATATTTTAATGTTATCTACAACCCTTCTTTGAATCACTTTTGCAAAATCCAAATGGAACTAGGTGAAACTAGGGTCAGAAGTTAGGTCAAAATCCTGACCAAAAATGTTCAAAATTTCACTGTGTTAAGTTTCATGACCATGACTTCATGGATTAATAACTTGTGATCCAAGCATTTTTAGGAGAAGTTGTGTAAAGAAATGTTGTATATATTATGTATACCTACAACTTTCATGTTGAAAGTTTCTTTTGAACCATCTTGCATCATGGTGAAAATTTGGCTCAAAGTTGTGAAAAAATATGAAGTTTTCAACACTTAGAAAATTTTCTAAGTTTGAAAATTTTGACTTTTCAAAATGAAATCTTGACTTTTTTATTTCTTGATGAACAAGTTTCATATTTTGACATGTTTTGATGAATTGTGATTTTTGACACTTGATTTTGACCAAAAAGTCAAAGTTTGACTTTTCAGTGTACAGTTGACTTTTGATCAGTTGACTGAAAATCAACTATCAATCCAATTGATCCTGAGCAAAATTTTGAGTCATTCCATTAGGTCAAAATGATGCAATTGAACTATTGAGATCATTATTCAAACCAATTAACCATTTGCTAGGTCAAAAATCAGAAATTGCCCTTTCTCAGTCAAAACCCTAATTTTGACCATTTTGCCCTTTTGATGATTTTGTCTAATTTCTTGAGGAATTGTGGTCCAAACTTGATCAAGTGATACATATGAGTTCATATTGTTGATATGGGTCGAAAATTATGAAGTTTGACTGTAAATTGTCCATAGTTGACTTTTTCTCCAATACAGCTGATTTTTAGGTTAACTGGTCAATTGACTGGGCAAAAATGTGATCCAAGGCTTGAAACTTGACATGAGTAATCTTGGGGGTCCATAATGGTCCATGAAAGTCATATGAGGCATTGAAAGTTCAATTATCCTTGTGCAATCTCAAACCCTAATTTCAGTCATATGTGCTTAAGGAGGTGTCTTGAGCTGATCAAACCTTGTGCAGTCTTGAACCAAAGGAGATCTTGTGAGAAAATACTTGATAAATGAGAGGGAAAATTTTGGTTTACAACAGCAGTCTATTTGTTCATTTTTTGAGTAAGATCCCTAACTTTTTTCTGGACTGCCCTTTCGGGTTTTCAATCCATCGGGATAATGTTTTTATTTATATAACCCTATTTTTTTCCTGGATCGCCCATTAGGTTTTTCAATCCACCGGGACGCCCCTTTTTTACTAAGTTGCCTGTTTAGTGTTCAAACTTAGCAGGCCTTTTATACGTAGTGTTTTTTATTGCGACTGTGTTCGTCAGATGCGGTAGTTCTTCTCCATCCATTATTGTGAAGATAAGACCTCCACCAGAGAATGTTGTTTTAACCATATATGGATCTTCGTAGTTGGGTGTCCATTTCAATACCTTGTTGACTAACAATAAAACCCAATAATTTTCCTGACCCGGCACCAAACGTACATTTGCTACAATTAAACCTCAGTTTGTATTTTCGTAGACGCTCGAATAATTTTTACAAGTGAATGATATGATCCTCTTCCGCACGGGATTTGACAATCATATCATCTACGTATACCTCAACTTCTTTATGGATCATATCATGAAATAACGTGCCCATGGCTCCTTGATAAGTTTCCATTGCATTCTTTAGACCGAAGGGCATTACTTTGTAACAGAATATGCCCCAAAGAGTCATGAAAGTAGTCTTTTCCATATCCTCGGGTGCCATTTTGATCTGATTATAACTTGAGAAACCATCCCTGAATGAGAATACCGAAGCTTGAGCTGTATTATCCACCAAAACATCTATGTGAAGTAACAGGAAATCGTATTTGGGACTTGCTTTGTTTAGATCCTGATAGTCTACTGTAATACGGTGGGAGAACTGACTTTATTGGTTTATTTTCAGTTAATTTATCTTGATTAGGTTTTCTAGCATTTGATTATTACATTGCCATACAATCCTATTTAACTGTTATATATACATACAGGGCATACAAAATATAGGTGCGGAAAGTAAAAGTGCGGGAAAATAAACCTAGGCTATTACATCCCATGAGCAGTTACATAATAGGGAAAAATGCGGGAAAATAAACTGAGCTATTACAAAATCAATCATGCGACCTATACATTTGATTTTTAGAATTTAAATAGCAAAGAGAAAATAAATTAGAAGAAGGTATTTAAAACCTAAAGAAAATTTCTAAGTGTTAGGAAAATATTCTTTGATGTTTTATTATTTGGAAAATAATTAAAGTGATAATAAAATAATTAAAACCTAATTTTTTCTAATTTTTTCCTTTTTTAAGAAAATTAAGTTAATAATAATAAAAAAAACCTAATGTCTAATTATTTTTAAATACAAATTAATTAATAAAAAAAACCTAAGTCTAAATATTTTTAAATAAGAATTAGTTTTTTTGATTTTTTATAGTCTAAATAAAAAGGTAATTAAATTAATTAAGCAAAAGCAAAAAATAATAAAAACAAGAAAATTGAAAAGTTAATGGGCCCCTCCCTTGTTAATTCAAGGACTACAATGATTTGAGGGCTTTTCTTGAGGAATCATGATCAACCCTTGATCAAATGATGAATATCACTTTAAAATATTGATGTTGACCAAAAAATCTTGAAGTTTGAATGTATGTTGACCACAATTGACTTTTTACCCAATACAATTGATTTTCAATCATTTGAGCAATTGTCTGAGCAAACTTATGATGCAAGGCTTGAAAATTGACATGAGCATTGTTGAAGACCTATGGAGAACCATGGAAACCACTTGAGACTCTTGAAACTCATTCTTCCTTGTGCAAGATGAAACCCTAGTTATGGACCCATTGACTAGGAGGAGAATTTGCTTGATAAACTCTTGAGCATCCATGAGAAAATGAGGACCTCATGAGAAATTCTTGAAGAAAATGGGAGGGAAAAATTTGGGGTACAACAGCTGCCCCTGTTCAATCTTCTTAAACCTGAAGAGTTAGATTGGCATGTCCACCATTCGTGACTTAAAGGTAAAAGATGATTGAACACTTAAGTGCGCAGAAATTTGTACTCGCTTGTGCATGAAGTAATACTATTGGTTTATTGTACCGGGAATGAGGTTAAAATATTCCATTTGGAAAGGTGATTGAGAGTCATCGGAGATGGGTTTATAGATGCCATCCAAAGTAATCGTTGATAGAAATTAGACTAAGTCTACGCCCGACTTTGTCTTAGAAGATGTGCTGGAAATAGTCTATACCCAACTTTTCTAAAGGAGTATCAGAACAAATCTACACTCGACTTAATCTGATCCAGAAGATATCTACACATGACTTCAACTAGAAGAAGTATCAGAATACATCTATGCTAGATTTAATCTAATCCAGAAGATGTCTACGCCCGACTTCAAATGGAGGAAGTATCAGAATAACTCTACGCTTGATTTAATCTGAGTCAGAAGATGTCTATGCCCGACTTCAAATGGAAGAAGTATCATAATAAATCTATGCTCGATTTAATCTAAGCCAGAAGATGTCTACGCCCGACTTCTAATAGAAAATATGTTGGAAGGAGTCTACGCCCAACTTTTCTGAAGGAGTATCAGAATAAATCTACATTTGATTTAATCTGAGCTAGAAGATGTTTACGCCCGACTTCAAATGGAAGAAGTATCAGAATAAATCTATGCTCGATTTAATCTGAGCCAAAAGATGCCTACGCCCAACTTCAACTAGAAAATATGTTAGAAAGAGTCTACGAAGGAACTGTTTTTTTTAGAATTCAGTCTCTGAAGGAAATGCTTGTCAGATTAAATATCTGAGGGAAATGTTTTAATAATAAATTTTCGAGGTAAGTGCTTTTCAGAATTCAGTCTCTGAGGAAGTGCTTTTCAGAATTCAATCTCTAAGGAAGTGCTTTTCAGAATTCAGTCTCTGAGGTAAGTGCTTCTCAGAATTCAACCTCTAAGGAATTGCTTTTCAGATTTCAGTCTCTGAGGAAGATGCTTGTCGGAATTCAGTCTCTGAGGAAATGCTTGTCGGAATTCAGTCTACGAGGAAATGCTTGTCGGAATTTGGCCTCCAAGGAAATGTTTGTCGGAATTCAGTCTCCGAGGAAATGCTTGTCGGAATTCACTCTCCGAGGAAATGCTTGTCAGAATTCAGTCTCCGAGGAAATGCTTGTCGGGATTCAATATCCGAGGAAATTCTTTTTAGGAGATGTTTTTTCAGATTATATCTTTGAAGGAAGTCATTTGGTCATGCAGATAGTCTCACTGTGATACGGTGGGAGAACTGACTTGGGTGTTTTATGTTTTTTCACAAATGTTGTGGTTATCAAGAGTTATCACTGACTTTTCTTTTATCCAATAGGAAAGTCTGAAAAGAACAGGAAATACCTTTGAGACTTTTTCTTGAGTTCGGGGGGTAGATTATGAAAAGGGAAGGTTTTAGCATCCTTTTCATCCATAGTTATCTATGGGCTCTTAGTTGCTTGCTAGATCACTTGCTTTTGTTTGAAAATGTGCTTTGTGTGGTTTTTGAAAGTATTTTGAAAAGGCTCCATCGTTTAGGCAAACTTTGTAATAGTTCTCGTTCGTAAGAACGTATATAAAGTGTTGAGCTTTTGAAAATGTTTCAAGTTTGGAAGATGTTTTGAAAGTGTTGGTGTTTGTTTTGAATATAAGCAAGAGTGTTTGATTTGAAATTGAGCAAGAAACTAGGAATAATCTACCTACTCAAAAGTCTTAGTTCATTTCTACCTTTTCTTTGATATTAATATCTTACCATTGATTTGGTAAGAAGCCCTACCTTTGGATGTAAAGTGACGAGCGTGGGTCATCGTACAAACATGATAGTAATGTTGTGAAATATCTTAGCAATTCTCTTTGAGGGACTAAGATCATTTTGAAAGGCAACTTTGATAGCGTCATTGAGGGACTATGATCTTGTATTTTTTTTATTGCTTTTGCTAAGATACCCCACATGCATAACATGGCCACTTCTATAAGGCAACAAAGTGGATTTACCCTAAGGGTGTAAGTGTGCAAGTGTGTTGATTTACATGCATTATTTTGTCTTGAAATAGGGTTTGCTAACTTGTCGATTTTAATCTTTCCATACAAACCCTAATTTACTAGCATTTATATATAAAGCATTAAATTGCGGAAAATAAAAATACTAAGCTATTACATCATTGGGGGAGGGGGTATATAAATTTACAAATGGGGAGATTTGCAAGAAAATTAAATCTAATTAATTATTACAAGCATATTGAATATTGTGCAAAATTGAAGATAAAATGCAAGAATGAAAAATGGAAAAAGAAATGATTTTGTTTGATTTTATGAAAGGTTTTAAATAATGAAAATAATATGAGAATTGAATAGTTAAAAAGAAACCTAAGTTCTAAATTAATTTTTAATTTACAAGAAAATAATGTAATAATTAACTTAAGTCTAAACATTAATTGTTATTAAAAAAAGAATTAATTTGTTAAAAGAAAATATTTTGGTCTTTTTGTTTTATGAAGAAAAATAACCTATTAATGAACATTTTTTAAATATGTAAATAAATAAATAAAAATATATTTTTGGATTTTTATTAATAAAAATGATGATAATAATAATAATAATAATAATGATGATGAAAATAAAAGTAATATGAAAAAAAAAATAAAGAAAAATAAATAGAAATAATAAAAAGGCCAGGGGTGAAAACATAGTCAGGGGGAAAGTCAACAAACAAATAGCCAGACCTAAGTTGGAGGCCCAGCGCTGCAAACAAAAAATCAAAAAAGTGAAAAATATGAAGAAAAAAAACAGGCAAAAGGGTGCCACTAGGGCTCGAACCCAGGTCCCTAAGGTAACAGGCGCCCACTTTAACCATTGGGGTGGTGATACATCCGTTAACTTAAACAAAACAATAAATATATGATACAAGATTTGTCCTGACTGTACTTCATCTTCAACCTCCAGCCAAAGGATCTGTAACTTATTCATTTCTCAACCATTTTCAAAAGTGTAAACATGAAACTTGGGCATTTTTCCACCATGAATCCAACCATGTAACTAACTTAAACTAACATTCAAAGATAAGGATGAATTTATGAAAGTACCAAATTCTGACCTAAATGTTTCAGCAAGTTCAAACTCAAAATTCTCCCTACTCAAGCAACATAAATGAAATCTATGGACATGTATAGTTTCAGGGCAATGATGTCTACATTTTATCTTCACAAATGCAAGCCTAACAATGCCTAAATAATGAGATAGAAGTTCAAGAAAAATACCTTTGTGATACGGTGGGAGAACTGACTTGAGGTTTTGCGTTTGTGTTTGCAAATGTTACGGTTTAGCAAGAGTCGCCACCGACTTTTCTTTTATCCAAAAAGGAAAGGTGAAAAAGCACAGGAAAGTCCTTTAGAGATGTTGTCTTGAGTTCGGGAGATAAATTATGAAAAGGGAAGGTATTAACACCCTTTCCATCCATGGTTTTCCATGGGCTCTTAGTTACTCGCTAGATCACTTGCTTTTGTTTGAATGGGCTTTTGGTGTGTGTTTTTGAAAGTATTTTGAAAACGTCTTTGTAACGGTTCTCGTTTCTATAAGAATGCGTACAAAGTGTTTGTTTGGAAAATAGTTCAAAGATGAAAGTGTAAGTGTAAAAAATGTTTTGTTGTGAGCAAGAGAATAACTGAGAGCGAACCTACCTACTCGAAAGGTCTTAGATATGTTTTTCCTCTTCCTTTAGATGTTGCTACCTTACCATTGATTTGGTTGGAAGCCCCATCGTTGGATGTAAAGGGACGGGCATTTGGGTCATTGTGTGACCATGATAGCAATGTTGTGATATGGCTTAGCATTTTTCTTTAGGGACTAAGATCATTTCGAAAGGCAACTTTGATAGCGTCATCGAGGGACTATGATCTTATATTTCAATTGTTTTTGCTAAGACACCCAACATGCATAACATGACCATTTTTTAGGCAACAAGTGGAGTTAACCTTAAGGGTGCATGTGTGAATAGTGTGTTTGATTGCATGCATTTTAATCTTGATTAGGGTTATCTATTTTGTTGTTTTCATGTATTGCCATACATCCTATTTACTAGCAATATATGAAAAGCAAGTAAAACGCGGAAAATAAAACTTAAGCTATTACATCGCTTTAGGGGGATGGGGGTACATGTTTATGAATGGGGTTGCAAGTAAAATTAAATCCTAAGTTGTTATTACAACCATATCTAAATGGATCAGAATGTGCAAGAAATGTAAATTGCTTATTTATTTAAGAAAAGAAATAAGTTTTTTTTCTAAGGAAATATTTTTTTGGTCTTTTGTTTTAAGAAATAAAGTAAAGCATGGAAAATTTTTTTTTGGTGTTTGTTGATTAATGAAATAGAAAGTGATAGCAAAGATAGTGAAAAAAGTAAAAATAGAATCAGCGTGTTGCTGATTAAGGAAGGTCAGAAGTTCTGGCTTTGGCGCACTGCAAAACAGAATTCCTGTTAGTAAAAAAAACATAAGTAGAGTCAGAAGTTCTGAGTCCACTGGGAGCATATTAACCTTCAGAAGTTCTGATACCAACGGCAACAGAGGAAGTTTCAGAAGTTCTGATACCACCAACAACAAAGTGGATTTCAGAAGTTCTGATACCACCGGCAGAACTTGGTCTCTCTTTCCATGCTAGTCAGAACATCTGCAACTTAGTCATTTCTTCACAAAATAGAAGATTTGCATATGACAGTTATGGCAGGTGTCATAGTGTTTTAGAAATAAGAAATACCAGAACTACAAATCAGAAGCAAGTATGAATACTAATCCTAATTCTGAGTTCTAATTTCTTCCAGAAGTTCTGAACTGTTTTATTCCATACTTAGGCAGGCAAATACGTGAAGCCTCAGAACATGTATAACGTCAAAAACATGATATCTACATTGTGTTTTTTGAACATGCAAATCTGATAATGCTTAAACAACGTGATAAGAGTCAGCAGAAGCTTACCTTGCAGCTGGAAAAGATTCTGTAAACTGGAGGTTGGTCCTGGACCCTGGTGACATTCTGAGCAATTTCTTCACGTACTCAACAGGATGGAGGTTTTCAACTTCTTGAACAGCCAAGGGGTGATACTCTGACCTCTTTGAGGTGGAGGCGAATGGAGAGTGTATAGAAGTATGAATACAGAAGTTAGAATAGCTTCTAATATATGAATTAACAACTGTGGGGGCGGTTTTAGTCAAGGAACAATGGAGTTTTGATGCTAGAATCAAATGCTAAGGTTTGGTATTTTGGTGTTTACATCTTTTCGGATTCTTAGAATTTTGCAAAGATTCAAGGCTTTTTTCTTTCTTTTGGTGATTCTCTCTCTCTCTCCAAAAACTAACCCTTTGAACGTGCGATGGAACAAACTATTTATAGATGGATTTGCTGTGGTTTTGGGGGGAAAAACAAATGAGTTTTTAAACATTTTTGGCATATTGTCTCTTTGTTTTCAAATCACAGTTTTCGTAGGCCAAATTGGTGCAAGGAAAACGCTGGCGTGGACTGGATCAACAACACCTTGGAGTGTTGTGGCAGCTGGTTGCAGGACTGTGCCATAGTAGGGCAGCAAGTTACTTAAACGAGGTTTTGGTGATGTTCGGATCGTTGAATATCAGAAGCGTAACCTCCAAATGCTAAAGGGCCATCTTCTGACCAGAGCGTTGAACATAGCCTCCATATGCGGAAGAATCATATTCTGACTGAAGCATTATGTTCTGACCAAAGAGCAACGCTTCTGCATGTTCTGATTGAAGCATTATGTTCTGACCAAAGAGCAACGCTTCTGTATGTTCTGATTGAAGCATTATGTTCTGACCAAAGAGCAATGCTTCTGCATGTTCTGATTGAAGCGTCATGTTCTGGACCGTGTTTGCAACTTCTGACAGCACTTGCATAGAGGCTGTCTCAGAAGTTCTGAAGTATCACATTCTCTAGACACTTAGAAAATTTTCTAAATGTTTAGAAATTTTGATTTTGATTTTTTTTTAAAGTAACTTCTGACTTCTGATTTTTGATTTTTGATGAACCAATTTCATGCCTTAATGAAATGTGATTCTTGAAACTTGATTTTGATTTAAAAGTCAAAGTTTGACTTTTTCAGTGTGCTTTTGACCATTTTGCCCTTATGGATGGTTTCCTCGAAAAGTGATGATTCCTGACTTGGAACTTGATAGAAGCAAAACTGAGAGTCCAGGATGAATCTCTTGAGAAATGGGAGGGAAAATTTTGGGGTACAACAGTTTCCCCTGTTCAATCTTCTTAAGCCTGAGGATGTAGATTGGCTGATCTGCCTTTCGTGATCTGAAGGCGGAAGATGATTGAACACTAGAGTGCCCAGAAATTTGCACCCGCATGAAGTAATACTGATTGGTGATATCGGGAATGACCTTACAAATGTCATTTGGAAGGCGACGAGAAATCATAGGAGATGGTCTTAAAGATGTCATCCAGAAAAGATTGGTTGCATAAGAGATTCCTGGGTGAAAATTCTTGTATCTGCTGTCAAGGGGGACTTTGTTGGGAAATATTGATTTATGCACTGGGAAGTAAAGTCTAGGAGCTTTTGGTTGTCCATTACTCTACCGGGGAATCAACTCTTGATTGAAGAGGTGAAAGTAGACTGTATACCTGGTCAGGGTCCCGGCTGTACAGCAACTCGCTGGGGAAATGTGAAATTGATCGTATTTGATCGGGTCCAGGCTTTACAGTGTTGTAACCTATTGTCTGGAGATAAGGGAGAAGGAACCTGGATAGTAGGGTTAATTCGGAATGAAATCCTAGGTAGTATGGCTGTGAGAAGGAACCTGGATAGTAGGGTTACTTCAAAATGAAAGTTCGGGTAGTAGGGCTGTGATAAGGAACCTGGATAGTAGGGTTACTTCGAAATGAAAGCCTGAGTAGTAGGGTTGTAAGAAGGAACCTATATAGTAGGGTTACTTCGAAATGAAATCCTGGGTAGTAGGGCTGTGAGAAGGAACCTGGATAGTAGGGTTACTTCGAAAGGAAATCCTAGGTAGTAGGGCTGTGAGAAGGAACTTGGATAGTTGGGTTACTTCGAAAAGAAAGCCTGGGTAGTAGGGCTGTGAGAAGGAACCTGGATAGTAGGGCTGTGAGAAGGAACCTGGATAGTAGGGTTACTTCGAAACGAAAGCCTGGGTAGTAGGGCTGTGAGAAGGAACCTGGATAGTAAGGTTACTTCAAAAGGAAAGCCTAGGTTGTAGGGTTGTGAGAAGGAACCTGGATAGTAGGGTTACTTCGAAATGAAAGCCTATGTAGTAGGGCTGTGAGAAGGAACCTGGATAGTAGGGTTACTTCAAAATGAAAGCATGGGTAGTAGGGCTGTGAGAAGGAACCTGAATAGTAAGGTTACTTCGTTTAATCGTGTAGATTAGTTGACCCGTTTGGTTTCGGGAACTGATTTTTTTCTTGGCTGCTTGTAGATATGATATGTATAACTACTGGTATTGTTGGTGACAATTGTCTTTCCTGAAAAGATGACAAGGTTAGTTATGTGCGATGCATGAAATGCGTTGTGAGATGATGTTCCCAAAATAAACGAGATTATGTTGTATGTGATATGTATGCGCATGTTGTTGTACCCCAAAATTTTCCCTCTCATTTTATCAAGATTTCTCATCACAAGATTCCTTGAACTCCAGACAGGATTAGGGTTTTGCTCTGTTCAAGACATCTCCTTGTACTATTGACCTAAATTAGGGTTTGAGTTTGCACAGGGGTTTTTGGACTTCTAATGCTCAAAGTGACTTTCATACTTCATTTTGAACTTACAAGATTACCTCTACCAAGTTTCAAGCCTTGAATCAAATTTTTGCTCAGTCAATTGGATAGTTGACCTAGAAATCAACTGTATTGGGAAAAAAGTCAACTATGGCCAATTTAAAGTCAAAACTCATAAATTTTGACCCACATCAACATTATAGACTCATATGAATCATTTGATCAAGTTTGGACCATAACTCCACAAGAAATTTGATCAGATCACCAAAAGGGCAAAATGGTCATTTTTAGGGTTTTGACTGCACAAGGGCAATTTCTGATTTTTGACCTAGCCAATGGCAAATTGGGTTGAAGCATGGATTCAAGGACTTAATGGCATCATCTTGACCTATTCACAAGGTTCAAAAGATCTCAATTGCATTGGATTGACAAATAAGTTTTTCAGTCAACTGATCAAATTTTGATTGTACACTGAAAAGTCAAACTTTGACTTTTTGATCAAAATCAAGTGCCAAGGGTTATTTTTCATCAAGATGTGTCAAAACATGAAATTTGTTCATCAAGAAACCCATTTTTGCAAATTAGGGTTTAAAGTTGAAAATTTTCATAACTTAGAATTTTTCTAAGTTATGAAATTTTCTTAATTTTTCCTAACTTTAACCAACATTTTCACCATGATGCAATTGGATTCAAACAAAAATTCCAACATTAAAGTTGTAGTCCTCCACAAAATCTACAACTTTGATTCACAAAGTTTTCCCAAAAGAAGCTTGGATCTCAAGTTATGATTTTTGGAACAAGGGTCCCTAAAACTTTTAACTTAGTGAAATTTTGCCCTAGTTTAGGCAGGATTTTGACCTATCTTCATGGCCATTTTTCACATAGTTCCAATTGGAATATCAACTTTCATTTCAAATATGGATTGTATACCATGTTGCAAGCTTTCCAAAATGTCCAAGAACTCTTCAAACTCATTTGTGGTTAGGGAGAATCGAAGGCTTGAAGTTGGCAAAAACTCACTTTTCATCCATGGCATGTTCATTATGATACAAGTTGCAAATTCAAATCAGCTTGCTTTGCACTAGATTACAGGCCTCAAAACCATTCCACACTCAATAATTATGTGCAAAAACATTGGTCCAAGGCATTTTTTTGGTCATTAGGGCATTGCACACAAGATTAACCCTTAAATAGAAAAAGCAACATTACTATTTTTTATTAAATCTTGCTTTATGTCAAAACTGATTTCTTGAGCATTGGTCCATATCTTATGCAGAAAATCAAATCCACAAATTAGAGGGGCCAAGACCAGAGGGTGCAAGCATATGGATAGCCTGTACATGCCTGTTTCACGTCACTTCTCATGTTTGCTTAAAATACAAGAAAGATATCCAAAACACTAGAAATGGAGCATCTGTGAAAAACTAACTTGTGCAAGCATTTAAGTCAACTTTCTCACATCCCCTTGAGCCTGAAACACGATCCTTTGAGCCCTCAAACATCCCATAGCTCAAAATCACCTTCCATTTGCAAAACAGGGCAGCATCTGCATCTTGACTTCCATAGCTCAATTGGCTCGTGCGTTTTGTCCCAAACTGGTTCAAACACCTCCCATTCAACCCATCCAAGTTATCCCAAACCTTAAACACTAACTGTAACTCCATTTACATGGCTTTCCATTTTCAATTTCAGCTTGTGCAGGTTGAGTTATGTAGGCTTGTTCAAGCACATTCAAGGCAAGCTAGGCATTAGAGAAGGTCAAGGGAAGTTCAAACAAGCTCCCAAACATCTCAGGCCTCATTGTAAAGCTCCACATTACCATACACGAAGTCAACTGAAATAGGTTTTTGTCAACTTCCTATCTCTCTATTTAGGAACATTTAGGCTTAGGTTTGTGAATAAGAAATGTAGTATTCATTGCCATGAAGCTGTACATATGCTCAGTTTTCATTTTAGTTAAGCATGCTAAGAGAATTTGGTCCATGAACATCCTGAAAAAATTAGGTTAGATTTTAGGGCCAGAGAAATTCTCTCTGGTCTTTGAGAGTTAGGACAAGTTTTTTATATGGTTGGATTCGTCTTGAAAAGCTCTACAACTTTGATGTTATGTGTTTTTGCAATAGAGCTCGTATGCAGGATCTAGCAATTGTACAGGGCGCGCGCGAAATTTGAAGCCAGAGGTTGAAGATGAAGTCTGGCTTGGGCTGGGCTTTGCTTCTTTTGTTTTTAACACCCCATTTTGCTGTATACACCCCCTTGGCCCATTTCTTCATATTTTTATGTTTTGTTATTTTATTTTCATTTCTGATTTTATTTTATTATTTCCAAACATAAAAAAATACCCAAAAAATATTTTATAATTTTTTACATTTATTTTGCATTTTATTTCTATTTTTTCTAACATAAAAAACAATTTAATTAGTATATATATTTCTATTTATTGAAAACTTGAAATAATATAATTATACCTTTTATTTTTATTCTTTTATTTACACTCAAAAATATTATTCTAAATATATTTTTATCTTGTATATATTGTATTTTATTTTTTGTACATATTTAATATAATTAATATATATACACACTTTTATTTTATTTAATAGAAACTTTAGAATAAAAACATAAAAATACTATACTTTTATTTTTATTATTATTTATACTTAAAAAATACTTTTTCTAAATATATTTTATTTTTTGTATATACACTATTTTATTTTATTGTATATAAATAATATAGTCAATATATTCATATTCTTAAAAATTAGGGTTTTACCCTTAATAAATAAAATAATAATAATCTTTTTATTTATTTCTTTCTATTTGTATTAAATATTTTTACATACATAAAAATAAACAAAAACCTTTTTTTGCATATTCATATTATTTTGTATATTTATTTAATTTGTTTATTTAAATATTATTCATTTGCTATTTATGCCATTTGATTCAATTTGGATGTAATAGTAAAACTAGGGTTTTAATTTCTTGTCAAATAATCCCCATTCAAAAATTGTATCCCCCTCCCCATGATCATGTTGTAATAGTATAGATTATTTTACGTATTTACGCTTTCAATTATGCCATGATTAGAGATTAGGGTTTGTATGTAAAAATCCAAAATTAACAAGTAGCTTGACCTAATACAAAGACAAAAATGCATGAAAATAAATACACAATGCAGACTTGCACCCCTAGGGTTACATCCACTTGTTGCCTTAAAAATGGGCCATGTTATGCATGTTGAGTACTTTGGCAAAACAAAAATAAAACAAAAGATCATAGTCCCTCGATGACGCTACCTTGGTTGCCTAAACAAAATGATCAAGTCCCTCAAAAATTTGCTAAAGATATTTAACACAATTGCTATCATGGTTTATACGATGACCCACGCCTGTCCCGGTTAACACCCTAATACAAGGTTGTTTACCAAATGCAATGGTAAAACAACACTGTCAAAAGGTTTAAAAACATATAGGAAATATCTTTGAGTAAAATAGGGTAGATAACTCTTAGTTACTTGATCAAATCTTGCAAAACATCCTTGCTATTTTCAAACACACTTCACAATACAATTTCAAAATATTTCCCAAATCAAACTTTCAAACATTGAAATCTTTTCAAAAGACAATACATCTTTGTATACATTCAAACAAGAATCATTACAAAGGTTACCATAACGATGGCCTCTTTTCAAAATATCTTTCAAAACCACACACAAAGCACCATTTCAAACTGAAATTCTGGCAACAGATACTCAATGTCACAGTGAATGTTATGACACTGTATCTGACTTTCTATAAGACAGTAAATAAAAAAACAGTAAAGAACACAGTCAATTGTTTACCCAGTTCAGTGTGAAACAACACCTACTCCGGGGGCTACCAAGCCAGGGAGGAAATCCACTATAAGAGATATTAATTCAGGAATAAACCAACCAGTTTATCTCCTTCACTTAAGACCTACCCAATGCAACTTCAATCTAAGTTCAACTTAAACCTGAGTTCCTACTCACTCCCCCTCAATCACAGCAGTGATACTAAACAATTGACTAATGAAATAATGAAGACACTCTTCAGAACATACACTTGATTATGCTTCACAACTTTTAATCAAGTAACACAAACACTCGTGCTTCAAAGCTTTGAGTGATACATAAACCTAACTTGACCTTGCTTCAAAGCTTTAATCAAGTGACACAAACACTCTTGCTTCAAAGCTTTGAGTGATACACAACCCTTACAATCAAAACCTACTCCAAGTCACTTATCACAATGATACTTGCTTGGATTACAGTAGTTAAAACTATACAACCCCTAGTTGATCTTCTGTCAAAAAGTTGATTTTCCAAACAGCCTTCCTGTTGAATATATATGCAGTTGTTTCTTCAGTTAGGGCTTCCACGAAAAGCTAGGTTTAATTAGGGTTAACCTCAAGACTTGGTCACAAGACTTTATCAACCAGATTAGGGTTGAGCTAGGTTAACCTAAAGTCCACGTGAGATTCTGTTCTGGAATGTATGAACCAAATTCCTGAAAAATCTCAGAATTAACCAAACTGCATAACTGTTAGATCAGTACAGGATGTCTTAACATTGGTTATGACAACATGAATCCTGTTTACTGATTTTGGTAGAATGTAATAAATGTGATCATTGTAAAATGCTCAGATACACACTCATAAAGAGCAGCTACTGTATGCCATTCTTTTTCTGCATAAAGTACCTAATAACTCAGAATGTTATGACATCAGTCATGACATTCACACACCTGGTTTTACCAAAAATATATGCCAATAGCTAAACACTTACAAACTCCCCCTTTGGCAAATTTTTGCCTAAAACCCCTAAACAATCAGAGAATAGAGAGCAACAGAAATAATATGTCTGCAGAAAAATTAATGTCTACCAAGAATAATTAACACATAATCTTCTCCCCCTCTTTAGCCATAAATATGCCAAAGATACATGTACTTTTAGGTTATACAGTCATCCAAAATGAATAATAAAAACAACAAAAAGTCTGAAATCACTTGTAGCAACAGGTCTCAGCAGCAAGCTTGACACTCCACTGATCTTCAAGCACTGTCATCTTCAGAGGAGGCATTATCTTCAGCATTAAGCTGATCTTCAGCAGCATCCTCTTCCCTTCTTTGTCCTTCAGTCTTCTCCTGTTCTAGTCTAGCAATTAGGTTCTCAAGAGTCCTTTTCCTTGTCTCCAGCTCTTTGCAGGTTTCCTTCAGCACAGCTATAACATCAGATTTCTTGGCCTGAGTTTTGACAGTTGATGTCTCAGCTGATGTCATGACAATGTCAGGAACATGAGTTCCCTGAAATAGCTTATAGTGCAACCCAAGAGCAGGGGCTCTTTTGCATATAGTATCTCTTTCCACTAGGATGTCAGGATACTGAGAAAGGACAATACCACATAGGAGGGAGGGAAAGGCAATAAGGCCTTTAACAGCATAGCTTCCAGCATTTTAAAGTTTGATCAAAGATATACCTGCCATAGTCAAATTCTGTCCTGGTTCCAACAGCATAAATGAATCTTCCCAATCCTGTGGAGATGGTTGATTTATGGTTGGTAGGAACCCAGTTGGCTGCACCAATCTTGTGCAGGATGGCAAATTTCATGCTTAGCTTGCTTGCATTCAGCTTGCCTTTTAAGGGCCAGCTCCTTACTTGATTTGCAGTGATGGTTTGGAATACTTGGTTGTCAGTAACCTCTAGTTCAGGATAATCCTCATCTGGTCTTCCAAGGAATTTGTTTATTTCAGAGGGAGAGAAATTAACCTTTCTTCCTCTCACATAGACATACTTAAAGTCAGCTGACCTTCCATCAACACATCCATCAGATAAATTCATTATGAATTCTTTGACAAGATTTTCATAACAATTGGTAAACTTTACCACAATATTCATTAGTCCAGCAGTTTTGATTAGGTCCATGATCTCCTTACATTCCATGGCACCATTGTTCAGTTCTCTTTCCAAGGCTATTCTTTTCAAACAAACATACTTCCATCTGTTGGCATTTTCAGGGTGGTGAAAAGAAATGTTTTCAGTGGGGACTTCAGGAACTTTATCCATTTTGCTTGAAGGGAGTTTCCTTCTGAGAGGAATGTCTTCAGCATCAACTTCAAATTCTGATTCCTCATCAGAATCAGAAGGTTCAGGCTCTTTCCTTTTCTTTGCTATTTGTTGTCTCACAGGCTTTGAGAGACTACCAACATGTACTCGGGTTTTCACCTTCCCTTTGGACAATCCAGTCTTCACAGTTTCTACACCAGTCTTGCCTTCAGACCTGGTTTTCTTATGAGCAACATCATCAGTCTTCTCTTTGGTCAGACATTTTGCAGCATCCTGCTTACCTTTTCTGTTCATCATCCTCCTAGCTATGCTAGGGTTGATATTTGCAATTAGGTCATTGTCAGAGTATTCTTCATCCACATCTATAACCGGTGGTTCAACATCCTTCTCTGAAGGGTTCTGGATATCATCAAGATTTTTAGATGTTTTCTGAATATTGTCATCCGGTGTCTCAACATTCTTAGAGACATCTGGATTGATTTCCACATTTGGACTAGCAGATTCTTGATTTAAAGGAACAGAAATGCCAGGTACATAGTGGTTTTCATTCAGAATTCTTGTAACAAGTCTAGCTATTGCTTGATGAACATAAGTTGTGCCTTCCCTATTTGCTATTCTTGAGGGAACAGAAGATGATGGTTTAGATGGATTACCAGATGATGTAGCTTGAGACCTTCCTGCATGCCTTGTTCTCATCTTTTTAACCTTAGAGGGGTTAGTTGCCAGTTCTCTAAGAGGAGTAATCTCCAGGACTTCAGAATCCATGCATGTTGTGATTGCCCTAAGATCTCGATCAGAGGATGCGGATGAAACAGTCGTCTTGGAAGAGGATGATGTTTGAGACATTTTGAGAGTCTTAGAAAACCAGTAACAACGAGAGAGAAATCTTTGATTGAGAGAATGGAGATTGTTGCAGAGCCGAGAGAGGAAGGAGGTAAATGAGTGTCTATTCAACTTCTTAACAATTTTGAAAGAAATAGGAAAACATATGATTAACCCAATCAAAATAGACTTAACAAAAAAAACTCCTTCATCCCTTGTTTTAAGCAAAATTAATTGCTACATTTCCTCATGTTGGCAAATACCCAACTTGCCCCTCAAATTTTCAAATTGATTTGCATCAAGTGCTTTGGTAAAAATGTCAGCCAACTGTAGTTCAGTGCCAACATGTTCCAATTTAATCGTCTTCTCCTCTACAAGATCTCTGATAAAATGATGTCTAATGTCAATATGCTTGGTCCTGCTATGCTGAATAAGATTCTTAGAAATGTTGATTATACTCATATTGTCACAGTACAATGTCATAACATCTTGTGTGACATTATACTCAGTAAGCATCTGTTTCATCCAGATCATTTGATAACAGCTACTACCAGCTGCAATGTATTCAGCTTCAGCAATAGAGAGAGACACACAGTTCTGTTTCTTGCTGAACCAGGAGACCAGATTTTTTCCTAAGAAGAAACATCCTCCAAAGGTGCTCTTTCTATCATCGGCACTTCCAGCCCAATCAGCATCACAGTAACCAGTCAGAGTTGGTTCACAACCATGAGAGTACAGCAAGCCATAGTTGTAAGTTCCACTTACATACTTCAAAATTCTCTTCACTTGGTTGATATGACTGACTTTGGGATCAGCTTGGTATCTTGCACATACTCCAACTGCAAAAGCAATGTCAGGTCTGATGGCTGTTAAGTATAGCAGGCTTCCTATCATGCTTCTGTACAGGATTTGGTCCACCTTAACCCCACTTGAATCTTTGGACAGCTTTAAATGAGTAGGTGCAGGAGTCCTTTTGTGACTGGCATTCTCCATTCCAAACTTCTTGACAATGTTCTTTGCATACTTGCTTTGAGACAGAAAAATTGAGTCTTCCATCTGTGTGACTTGCAGTCCAAGAAAGTAGGTCAATATTCCCATGAGACTCATTTCGAATTCAGCCTGCATTTGGTCAGCAAAATGTTTAACCATTTTATCTGACATTCCCCCAAACACTATGTCATCAACATAGATTTGAGCTACCATTATCTTTCCTCCTTCATTTTTGACAAATAGGGTTTTATTCAAGCCTCCTTTTCTGTATCCTTTGTTAGAGAGAAATTTTGTCAACCTGTCATACCATGCTCTAGGAGCTTGTTTCAGGCCATATAAAGCTTTCCTCAATTTGTAGACATGATCAAGGTAGTTTGGATCCACAAAACCTTTAGGCTGTTCCACATAAACTTCCTCATTTAAGTACCCATTTAGGAAGGCACTTTTTACATCCATCTGAAATAACTTGAACTTCAGGAGACAAGCAATTCCCAATAGGAGTCTGATAGATTCCAGTCTGGCTACAGGGGCAAAGGTCTCATCAAAATCAACCCCTTCAACTTGAGTGTATCCTTGAGCAACAAGTCTTGCCTTATTCCTGGTGATAACTCCTTCAGCATCTGATTTGTTCTTGTATATCCATTTTGTGCCAATGATGTTTGTTCCTTCTGGTCTAGGAACTAACTCCCATACTTCATGTTGCTTGAATTGGTTCAATTCATCTTGCATTGCACCAATCCAGTATTCATCAGTTAAAGCCTCCTTAACATTTCTTGGTTCAATTTTAGACACAAAGCAAGAGTTTGAGATGATTTCTCTAGATCTTGTAATGACTCCACTGTTAGGATCTCCTATGATGAGTTCTTTAGGATGATCTTTCTGAATTCTGATGGAAGGGATTTTGCTAGCTTCCTTGGATTCAGAGTCTGCTACAGTGGTGTTAGGAAGGTCATTCTGTTGAGTTGAAGTTTCAAAGAATGTCTCAACATTACAAGGGACATCTGTTTCCTCATGATAATCATCAACTATGACATTTATTAATTCCATCATGACTTTGGTCCTGGAATTGAATACCCTATAAGCTCTGCTATTGGTGGAGTATCCTAGAAATATTCCTTCATCACTTTTAGGGTCCAACTTTCTCCTTTGATCACGATCTTCCAGAATATAGCATTTGCTACCAAATACATGGAAGTAATTCACTGTTGACTTTCTTCCTTTCCAGACTTCATAAATGGTGGATGAGGTTCCCTTTCTCAAGGTGACCCTGTTATGGACATAACAGGTTGTATTCATAGCTTCAGCCCAAAAATGAATAGGAAGTCTTTTGGCATGTATCATTGCTCTGGCAGATTCCTGTATGGTCCTGTTTTTCCTTTCTACAACTCCATTTTGTTGAGGAGTTATAGGAGAAGAGAATTCATGATTAATTCCTTCTGAGGAACAAAACTCATTAAACTTACTGTTTTCAAATTCCTTGCCATGATCACTTCTGATTCTGACAATGCACCCTTCTTTTTCTCTTTGAATTCTTTTGCACAGTTCTTTAAAAACTTCAAATACATCAGATTTTTCCCTAATGAAGCTAATCCAGGTGAATCTGGAAAAATCATCCACAACAACATAGGCATATCTTTTTCCACCAAGACTTTCCACCTGCATTGGTCCCATCAGATCCATATGTAGAAGTTCTAGAACCTTAGAGGTGGTCAGATGTCTTGACTTTGGATGTGACATCCTAGTCTGCTTACCAACCTGACATTCACCACATACTCTCCCTTCATCAATTTGCAGTCTTGGAATCCCTCTGACTGCCTCCATGGATATAATCCTTTTCATTCCTCTTAGATGTAGATAGCCAAGTTTTTGGTGCCACAACTTTACTTCTTTTTCTTCTTTGGCAATAGAACACACAGTGGAGTAATTAGTGTTCTCAGGCTCCCACAAGTAGCAGTTGTCTTTAGATCTGACTCCTTTCATTACAACTTCTTGTTTCTCATTAGTTACAAGACATTCAGATTTTGAGAAGTTGACCTTGAGTCCTAGATCACATAATTGACTGATACTTATGAGATTAGCAGTCAGGCCTTTTACCAGCAATACTTCATTTAGATTTGGAACTCCAGGGCAGTCCAAGTTTCCAACTCCTTTGATTTCTCCTTTAGCACCATCTCCAAAGGTCACATAACTAGTGGTGTGAGGTTTAACATTATTGAGAAGGTTCTTGATTCCAGTCATGTGCTTAGAACATCCACTGTCAAAGTACCAGTCTTCCTTTGCAGAGACTCTAAGGGAAGTGTGGGCTATCAGGGCAGTAGCCTTTTTCTTCCACTGTGGAGTATGTGGTACCTTGTTAGACTTAGGTTTGACACCTGGGTTCTGATTAGGGTATCCATACAGTCTGAAGCAGAATGGCTTTATGTGACCAAACCTCCCACAATGATGACATCTCCATCTTTGGTACTTTTTCTTCATATTTCTCTGTTTCCGATGTTGAGTGCTATGTTGTGACATCTGCTTTGACATTTGTTTATCAGGCCTGATTTTCTTGTCTGTACCAGTTTTCTTTGCTGCCACAAATCCTAGACCAGACTTGTTTCCCACATTTTGTCCAACCTGAAGGATTTCTTCCAATTTGTCAGTTCCATTTGTCAGCATCTTGACAAATTTGGTCATCTGGTCCAGTTTTGAGTTCAGCATTTGAACTTCCCCTTCTAGATGACTTATAGTTTCAATGTCTGCCCTTTTCTCAGCCTCCAACTTTATTATGAGTTTTGTTTGTCTCTCATTTTGCTGACAAACTCCAGCACTTCTGATACATAATTTCTTGTAGGTATCAACCAGTTCTTCAAATGTCACTTCCTCATCACTAGTGTCATTATCAGAGGTACAAATACCAGTTAGTGCAGTAACTAGTTTGGCAGATTCTTCTTCAGAATTACTTTCTGAATCACAGTCAGACCAAGTAACAGACATTCCTTTCTTTTGTTTCTTAAGAAAGGTAGGACATTCAGCTCGAATATGCCCATATCCTTCACATCCATGGCATTGAATTCCTCTGCTTTGATTTCCCTTCTCTTCAGACTTTGGTCTTCTGCTGGAGTCATAAGATCTGGTAATGTCAGAAGGAATGTTCTTAACATTTGACCTTGACTTTGGATCCATTCTCTTGATGAGTTTGTTGAATTGTCTTCCAAGCATGGCTATAGCTTCTGAAATATTTTCTTCTTCATCCTCCTTGTTTTCATCTTCAGTGTTGGATACAAGTGCTATGCTCTTGTTTTTCTTGTCAACATTGTCACTGATCCCCATCTCAAAGGTCTGAAGAGACCCAATGAGTTCATCCACCTTCAACTTGCTGATATCCCGGGCTTCCTCTATAGCAGTTACCTTCATTGAAAATCTTTTAGGCAAGGATCTGAGAATCTTTCTCACCAGTTTTTCTTCTGACATCTTTTCTCCCAATGCTCCTGAGGTGTTGGCAATTTCCAAGATGTTCATGTGAAACTCATGAATGTTTTCATCTTCCATCATCCTTAGGTTCTCAAATTTGGTAGTCAGCATCTGAAGCCTTGACATTTTTACTTTGGATGTGCCCTCATGTGTAGTTTTGAGAGTGTCCCAAACTTCCTTGGCCAGTTCACATTGATGTACTAGTCTGAATATGTTTCTATCAATTCCATTGAACAAGGCATTTAATGCTTTGGAATTACCCAGGGCTAACTCATCTTCTTCTTTGCTCCATTCTTCCTCAGGCTTCAGACTGATTGTCCCATCTTTCTCAGTTATGGTGGGATGGTTCCATCCTTTGTCAGCAGCTCTCCAAGCCTTTTTGTCCAGTGATTTTAAGAAGGCAATCATACGAGGTTTCCAGTAGTCATAATTCGATCCATCCAAAATGGGTGGTCTATTTCCAAAAACTCCTTCTTTGTCCATAGCGCCAGAAAGTGATATCCCTAGATCTCACCCAGTAAGACAGGCAGGGTGCCTGCTCTGATGCCAATTGAAATTCTGGAAACAGATACTCAATGTCACAGTGAATGTTATGACACTGTATCTGACTTTCTATAAGACAGTAAATAAAAAAACAGTAAAGAACACAGTCAATTGTTTACCCAGTTCAGTGTGAAACAACACCTACTCTGGGGGCTACCAAGCCAGGGAGGAAATCCACTATAAGAGATATTAATTCAGGAATAAACCAACCAGTTTATCTCCTTCACTTAAGACCTACCCAATGCAACTTCAATCTAAGTTCAATTTAAACCTGAGTTCCTACTCACTCCCCCTCAATCACAGCAGTGATACTAAACAATTGACTAATGAAATAATGAAGACACTCTTCAGAACATACACTTGATTATGCTTCACAGCTTTTAATCAAGTAACACAAACAATCGTGCTTCAAAGCTTTGAGTGATACATAAACCTAACTTGACCTTGCTTCAAAGCTTTAATCAAGTGACACAAACAGTCTTGCTTCAAAGCTTTGAGTGATACACAACCCTTACAATCAAAACCTACTCCAAGTCACTTATCACAATGATACTTGCTTGGATTACAGTAGTTAAAACTATACATCCCCTAGTTGATCTTCTGTCAAAAAGTTGATTTTCCAAACAGCCTTCCTGTTGAATATATATGCAGTTGTTTCTTCAGTTAGGGCTTCCACGAAAATCTAGGGTTAATTAGGGTTAACCTCAAGACTTGGTCACAAGACTTTATCAACCAGATTAGGGTTGAGCTAGGTTAACCTAAAGTCCACGTGAGATTCTGTTCTGGAATGTATGAACCAAATTCCTGAAAAATCTCAGAATTAACCAAACTGCATAACTGTTAGATCAGTACAGGATGTCTTAACATTGGTTATGACAACAGGAATCCTGTTTACTGATTTTGGTAGAATGTAATAAATGTGATCATTGCAAAATGCTCAGATACACACTCATAAAGAGCAGCTACTGTATGCCATTCTTTTTCTGCATAAAGTACCTAATAACTCAGAATGTTATGACATCAGTCATGACATTCACACACCTGGTTTTACCAAAAATATATGCCAATAACTAAACACTTACACAAACAATTGAAAAGCAAAAGCAAGTGATCTAAACAAGTAACTAAGAGCCCATGGATAACCATGGATGAAAAGGGTGCTTGCACCTTCCCTTTTCATAATCTACTCCCCGAACCCAAGAAAACATCTTAAAGGTCTTTCCTGTGCTTTTTGACCTTTCCTTAGGATAAAATAAAAAGTCGGTTGTGACTCTTGCTAAATCGAAACATTTGCGAACACAAACGCAAAACCTCAAGTCAGTTCTCCCACCGTATCACAAAACTGGCGACTCTGCTGGGGACAACTTTAAAAGTGGAGTAACCTTAGGGTTTCGATCACCTTTGCATGCTTATCTTGTTTGCTTTGATTGCTTTACATTTGGATCTATTATTTGGGCTTGAAATCCTCTACCCGGATTTGGGAAACATTCATAGGTAAATAGCAATACGTTGTGGAAACTGTGCGGGGTATACCGACATGGTTGAAGCAATAGTTATATTAGTGCGACATATTTGTGGGTACCGGTAGCCTTTGAGTCAATCAAATAGAATACGGGGCCGCTGAGTGATGTCATGAAGCACTAATGAACTCTTATAACCTTACTTGACCATATTGGCCTTTTTAGGGGTAGTGAGATGACCGGCTTTGGTGCAGTCCGAAGTTGGTAGATACTCGATACTACACTCATTGAGGGTTGTTTTCTTGGAATATTTCGGTCACCAGTTAAGTGGCTAAACTGAAACAATGAACACAGAAAATAATCCAGTGATATTGAGCTCCTTAGAACTCGGTTACTATTTAAAGGACAGGTTGAGCCAACTAACTTCAAGAGAGTACTTACCTATGAAACTCCATGCAAGCCTGAGCTAGGATCTTGTGTGATTTGCTTGTACATATGCTTGTGCATACATCATGAACATCATGAAGCATCATGTGCATCCACTAACCATTTCAAGGGTTTGGATCTTCATCTTTGTTCTTGTTTTGTAGGTCATGGAATCTCTTCGCGGGAAAACAATTCAAGTCAACCTTGTGAGAATCCCTCCTCAACTCAAGGAGCTTACTTCCAAGATTCCAGAGAATTCTCCCTTCAGTGAAAGACATGGTAGACTTCTCAACTTGGTCAACTCCAACATTGAAGAAGACATGGTGAAAGTCCTCTTCCAGTTCTTTGACCCCCTACACCATTGCTTTACATTTCCTGATTACCAACTAGTACCTACTTTGGAGGAATTTTATCAACTCCTGAGGATTCCTATTCTCCATCAACTACCCTACAACGTACAGAAAGAGAACCAAAGCCTGAAGATGTTGCTCAAGCATTACACTTGCAACCATCTGATATCAAAGGTCATTGGGAAACCAGAAGTGGTGTCAAGGGTTTCTTGGCAAAGTTTCTGTTTGAGAAGGCACAAGACTGTTGGAATTCTTTAGATCTGTAAGCTTTTGAGGAGATTGTAGCACTTCTCATCTATGGGTTGGTCTTATTCCCAAACCCTGACCAGCTTATAGATGTGAATGCTGTCAAGATTTTCATATCTCAGAATCCTGTGCCTACATTGCTTGGGGACATCCTACACTCATTTCACACACGAACAATGAGGAAAAGAGGTGTTCTCATGTGTTGTACTCCTCTTCTAGCAAGGTGGTTTATTTCTCACCTTCCCCAGTCAGTCTTGAAGAATGAGCAAGGCTTGAGGTGGTAACAACGGTTGATGACTCTCACACATTCTGATGTTCATTGGTGTTCTCGGTCCAGAGAAAATGTCATCATCATTGATCGTTGTGGGGAATTCCCTAATGTCCCACTACTTGGCATTAAGGGAGGCATTACCTACAACCCCTGTTTAGCTCTGAGACAATTTGGGTATGCTCGAAGAGATGGCCCTCATGATATGCTGATTCCTGACTTGGTTTTTGACTTCGAGAATGACGCTCAAGGACTTCGACAAAGGTTTATCCGAGCTTGGAGGATGCCCAACAAAGTGGATAGTAAGACACTGGGACATAAGAATTCCATCCCCCTTGAGCCTTATCTCAAGTGGGTACAAACCCGCGCCCAGAGTCTTATGATGCCTTACCCCCACATTTTCCCCGTGATCAAAGAGCCTATTATGGAAGGAGAGGTTCCATACACCCTCCTACATCCTGACATGCTAACATCATTGGTAGAATTGCAAAAGAGTTGGATACAGCTCAAGGAAGAATGTAATACTTTTGAAGCCAACTTCTATGCCAGTGAGAAGAAGGTTTTGGAACTTACCCATCGACTTCACGAAGAGGATACTCTTAACACCTACATCGCACCAAAGAGGATGCGCAATGTCTTTTTACATTAAGAATTTTGTAATATTTTGCCCATGGGGCATTTATGTACTAACAAATTTCTTCTTATTAATATGACGTGTGTTCTTTTTGTTTGCAGGAACTTTGAATTTCTGAATCCTTGAATGCATTACATGAATACATATCATTCATCATATGCATAAACAGGTCTTCACACCAGGTTTCCTTATCTTTCTGTTGTTTATTTCAGCAAGATGGATATAGAGCAGACGGTCAAAGATCTGCAAGCACAAAATTCTCAGTTCCAACAACTCCTCATGACCTTGGCAAAGGGTCAAGAGGACCTTAAAGCACTGCTAGAGAAAGAGAAGGAAAAAGACAAAGAGAAAAAGAAGAAAAGGACTGGTATGGCCACTATGGGAAGAAGGTTTGAGAACCAGACTAGAAGGGTCCTCGAGTTCCCCTCAACGTCTGACGAATGGGTTGGTAAAGGTAAAGGAGTTGCAATGCCCTCCGAGTCTGAAGTTGAAGAGGAAGAAGAAGAAGAGGAGGAAGATTACTCAGAGCAGCAGTATCCCCCTGCGGACGATAAGTATAAAAATCTGGAAGAGCGGTTGGCAGCCATGGAGGTACAAAGGGTACCTGAGTTGGATTTCGAAGATCTAGGGTTGGTTGCTGGGATCGTCATTCCCCCAAGTTCAAAGTGCCTACATTTTCTAAATACGACGGTTTGTCCTGTCCAAAGATGCATCTGCGATCCTACGTCAGAAAGATCCAACCTCACTCTTCTGATAAGGATCTGTGGGTCCACTTCTTTCAAGATAGTTTGTCGGGTACGCAATTGGACTGGTTCTATCAACTCGAGAGATCTTATGTACATAACTGGGAAGATTTAGCTGTTGCTTTCTATCGACAATACCAATATAACGCAGATTTAGTGCCTACTCATACTCAACTACAGAGTATGAGTATGGTCTCTAATGAAGGCTTTAAGGAGTACGCCCAGAAATGGCGGGATTTGGCTGGAAGGGTGAAGCCACCATTGTCGGATAGAGAGCTGGTTGACATGTTTTTAGGGACCCTGTCAGGTCCATTCTTTAATCACTTGATCGGGAACTCATCTGCAGGGTTCACCGAATTAATTCTAACAGGTGAAAGGGTCGAAGCTGGAATTAAGAGTGGTAAAATTCAGAAGGATGCAGCTGCTTCCACTACTGTCAAAAAGACCTTCCCAACCAAGAAAGAAGCTTCTGCTGTTTACTCCCAGAGGAATAAAGGAAGAACGGAGCGCTGACCAGTGGTGGGGGCTCTGATGATTCAGAACTCTTCAGCCGATCAACCTCGAAGCAGTCAACCTAGAGCTAACCAAAATAGGGTGGAAAGGCCACAACGACAATTCACTCGGATCAATATGACACCGACTCAGGTCCTCCCCCATCTGTTAAAGTTAAACCTTACCAACTTGAAAGAAGCGCCGAAAAACTCAAATACCTCTTCTCCCTATTATCATTCAAATGCAAAATGTGCATATCATTCGGACAGTGTGGGGCATGACACCAACAACTATTGGCCCCTTAAAAACAAGATCCAAGATTTGATAGATGCCAAGGAGGTAGAGTTTGATGCTCCCAAAAAACCTAATGTGATATCCGCTCCTATGCCAAAACATGGTCATAATGTCCATGCCATTATAGAAGATCTTCATGTTACTACTGTTGATGACTTAATGACTCCATTGCCAATGATCAAGATGAATCTATTGAAAGCCGGGATTTTCCCGGTGTTGTACCCCAAAATTTGCCCTCGTATTTTCCACAAGAAATCACAGCTTCAGGCGTTTCCTGATTTTTCAAACTGGCTCAAGACTCGGTCAAACAAACTTTTCTCGTCAGTCAAACAAAATTAGGGTTTTACTGATTTTCAGGGCTCTAGAATGTTTCAAACAATTGGCTTAGGAATTTGGTTGATTTTGGCTCAACTTCGATCAGGCGAACGCTTCTTTGGCATTTAATCAGGAATTAGGTTTTTGTGCGCAGATTTTAGAAAGACTAACTCTACAGTGCTTGTCAAGTTATTCTGAGATATGGATTGAGGCATTTGGATTCGAATTCGCATTGTTTGACTTAATCAGTAAAAAAATTGCATTTGAATGGAATTCGCATTGTGTGATTAAATCAGTGAAAGGATGCATTGGGTTTGAATTTGCAATGTTTGATTAAAGTCATAAAAGAAAAAAACGTCTGGGCAATTTCTGTGATTAACTGTTGTTTTGCTGTGGATGTTGGAAATGCCAGGTTTAATTGATCAATGCCGAAGAAATGTTTATTTAATTATTTACTATTCTGAATTTAAATGATTGGAATTTATTTTCCGTTTATTATAATTTAAAGAATTTTAAATAATAAATAAACAATTGGAGAAGAAAAGAATTAATCAAATAAAAGGACTTTTTATTTATCTTTAAATTATTTGTATAATTGTTTTTTGTTTACAAAATGTTTACAATAACAATATTACATTTATTTAAATTTAAATAAAAACTATCCTAAGTATGTTTCTAAATCTTCAATTCTTCATCTTCTATCCCTTGCTCCAGTACTCCATGGAATTTTATCTGCAAAACAAAGAACAGAAGAAAAGTTAGAAGCAGATAAATAAATAAAAGACAGACAGATAAAAATAAAGTTCATCATTAAGGGAAACTGACTGGGATCAGTTAGCCCTCTTTGCAAATCACGGGATTTCTCCCGGTTCACAAAGAGGGATGAATATTTGTTTGCTAATCATGAATGCACAAAGTTGAAATTCACAAGTCAAAATTGTCAAACTGCATAGTTCAAGTCTCAAACAGCATGATGCAAAGTCCAAGTCCAAATCAAACTACAGAGTCCAAAGGCAAACAAAATGGCCTAACTAAAGTCACAAATTATACCAAAAGCTGTCAAAGATATCAAAGTATCAAAAGGTACAAGGTGCAGCACAAAATCTGGAGGAAAGGGACAAATATGCAGAGTAAACATGTAATGCAAGCAAGCTCTCATATCATCATTTCCCAGTGCTTCCCTTTCAGCTTTAAGTACACATAAAACATTGTTTATTATTTTAATTGTACTGGAGAGAGAGAGAGAAGAGAAAAGAAGTGCAGGTTTTGCAGGCTTAGGCTTTAGGCATGAGGAAAAATATAAAACAACTGTAATAACACAGTACCAACGGGGGAAACCACAAGAGGGTAAGACAAAAAAAACAAAGATACAAAAACTGCAACAGCATGTCCAAGCCAGAGGATAGCCTGAAGCAAAGCTCCCAAGCAAAAACCAGTATACCCTGTCAAACCAAAACATAAACTCACCCAAAACCTGCCTATCATCAAAACACATAACCTGCAATCAAACTCAAACAACCAGCATAAGCCTGAAACACTACAAGCCTTAAACTAGCATAAACCTGCATTAACTGAAGCCAAAAAGCCTCACAAACATAAACTCACCCAACCTGCCTGAAACCTAAAAAGCCAGTAAGGCCATAGCCTGCCCTTTCAAGCTTAACAACCAAAACCCTGTCAAAACCTTTCAAGCTCAAACACCAGAACCTTAATCCCTGTCAAAACCATTAACAAACATAAACAAAAGCTAAACATCAGTCAAAGCCATAAAACCCCTTTCAAAATCAGTATACCCTGTCAAACCTGCATAAAGCTTAAGCCAAAAATATTCAAACCTTGAACCAAAGCAAAACAGTCCAGTCTAAACCCTGCCTGAGTTTTCAAACCTTACCATTCAAATCCTGTCAAGCCTCAAACAACACAAACTATCCAGCCTGAAGCCTTACCATTTAAAGCACCAACCAACAATCTAAACCAGAAAAAGCCATAAACCTTCATTTCAAACCTTCCAAACTAAAGCATTCAAGGCCAACAACGAAAAGCCCTCAGAAAACATCATCCCTGAGCATAAAAAATCATCAAGCATACAAATTCGAAAAACATACTCAAGCATTCACAGATATACAAAAGAGGCAATATGAAGGCCCCTCAGAAAATACCATCAAATCCAACTCAAGCGTAGCATTCAATTCAATACCAGCAAGTATTCAAAGGCAACGCCTAAAAGCCTCAGAAAGTTTTCGTCACAGGCAAACATTCAAGCATACTAAGCAAGCAACGAGGCAGAGAAAGAAGAGGAAAAGGCAAACGTTCAAGGCAACAGAGAAGAAGAAAAGAGTCATACAAAGGGTTTTCAAGCCTATCATCATTAAACCCTAAAAGGGAAAAGAAGAATACAGAGTACTGTGGCTAGCTCAGCATCTCTTTCTCCACCCTCAGCCGCCTAGAGCACCTCCAAGCGCCTCCTGGATCCCTCCTCCGTCTCAGAAAGGTAGCCTTCCTATATTCCTTGCATGCATGTCAAAATAACGAAAGAAAACACATAAATCAAAGTCCAACTGAAACTAAAAAATCAAAAGATATAATGAAAACCCTAAACGCGAGGAGGACAGAGTTCAAACCTTGCAAGTGTCACCTAAACGGTCCATTGGAGGGAGAAAAGGGAACGGTGGCGTTGGTGGCAGGCATCAAGGCATGAGAAGACAAAGAGGACGAACAAAGGAATGGCGCCGTTTTCTGTAACCCTAGCTTTTTCCCCAATTGAAAACAAAACTAGTGAACCCTAAAACCTTTGTCTCAACAACTGGGCCTCGCCCATTTTCAGCGCCTAAAGCCCAACACGTCTCAATTCACACCCCCCACGCTTGACATTCTGTTTGGGCCAGTAAACCCTTGGCCCATTCATTTAACATCTATTTGCTTCATTTTTTTATCATTTTAATTTTTTTACATAACTTAACTTTTTTTTTTCTCTTCTTAATAAAAATATAAACTAACATATTTTTTTGTACATCAATCTTTTATTAATAATACCTTTTTATATGTATAGCATAACACTAATCTTGAACATAACATGTTCTTTTGATTAAAACTCTTTCTTTATTTATTTAACTTAAAACATTTTTTTTAGTTAATAATTTGTATACATTTTTAATATACAATATAATTAAAATTTAAAACATTTTTTTCTTTCTTTTAATTAAAATACCTCTTTTGTATATATTAAACGAAAAATATGAAGATACAAATTTATATCAAATGTAAATAATAATCTTCAAACTTAGAACATTTTTCTTTTCTTTTATTAAATTTTCTTTTTGTACATATTGGAGAAATATACAAGACTACAAAAGACTAAATAAATAAACATTTAATTCTTTTCATTTAAGTTAAACAATTCTTAATAATACATTAAATTCACATTTTCGCCCTTGTAAATAATTCTCATATACGTACATATACACTTACACAATATACTTACATTTGATACATTATACATTTGCTTATTTTGTATATTCGTTACATTTACACTTTTATCGTGATTCGATTTGGTTGTAAATTATTGGACACTACATTCCTAAAGTCTCATCCCCATTTGTGAATTTGTACCCCCACTCCCGGATACTATTTGTAATAGAGTAGACTTTAAATTCTTGCAATTTATCGCTTTTCAATTATACCATGATTAGACTTAGGGTTTGCATGTACATAAAATCAAACGCTAGAGAACCTAATACAAAAGAAAATGCATGAAATCAATAGACAATCACACTTGCACCCCCTAGGGTAATCCCACATGTTGCCTTCCAAAATGGGCCATGCTTGCACGTCGAGTTTCTTTGACAAAACAAATTCAAATGATCATAAGTCCCTCGATGACGCTTTCGAAAGTTGCCTAAAACGGAATGATCATAGTCCCTTCAAACAAATTGCCAAAGACACTTGGCACCATTGCATTCATGGTCCATACGATGACCCACGCCCATCCCGAACAAACTTCCTAAATGCAAGATTGTCCACCAAATTCAATGGTGGAACAAAATTGTTAAAAAAGGGTTAAAAACATAGAGAAAACCTTTGAGTACAATAGGGGTAGACAAAGCTCTTAATTACTTGAGATCAACTTGCAAAAAACACTTGTCTTCTTTTCAAAAACCACACACTTTCAAACAACTCTCAAAAACATTTTGAAACATCTTTTCGAAAAGATACACACTTTTGTAAAACACTCAAACACGAGTCAAATACAACGGTTGCCTAAGACAAGGCATCTCTTCAAAAACATTTTCAAAACACACACACACACACCACAATTTCAAGCAATCGAAAATCAAGGCAAGTGATCTAAAAACCGAGTAACTAAGAGCCCATGGATAACCATGGATGAAAAGGGTGCTAATACCTTCCCTTTTCATAATCTACCCCCCGAACCCACGAAATATCTCAAAAGGTTTTTGCTGTGCTTTTTAACCTTTCCTTTAGGATAAAATAAAAAGTCGGTGGCGACTCTTGCTCAACCGAACAAGTGCGAATACAAACGCAAAACTCAAGTCAGTTCTCCCACTGTATCACAGAACTGGCGACTCTGCTGGGGATAACAATGATAAAGTGGGGTTACCTTAGGGTTTAGATCACCTTTACTTTCTTGCTTTGATTGACTTGATTGCTTTATCTTTTGGGTTCTTGTTTGGGTTTGTTGTAAATCCCACATCCGGATTTGGGGTACCTTCTTAGGTAAATAGCAAAAAAACTGTGAGGGAACTGTGCGGGGTATACCGACATGGTTGAAGCAGTAAGCTATGTTAGTGTGACATATTTGTGAGTACCGGTAACCCTTGAGTTCAATCAAGGAGAGTACGGGGCTGCTGAGTGATGTCGTGAAGCACTAACGAACTCTTAGAACCTTAATCGACCATCTTAGCCTTTTTAGGGGTAGTGAGATGACCGACTTTGGTGCAGTCCGAAGTTGGTAGATACTCGATACTACACTCATTTGAGGGTTGTTTTCTTGGAATATTTTGGTCGCCAGTAAGTGGCTAAACCGAAACAATGAACACAGAAAACAATCCGATGATATTGAGCTCCTTAGAACCCAATTTCTATTTTAGGACAGGATGAGCCAACTAACTTCAAGAGGGTAGTACCTGAACCCCATGCAAGCCTAAACCTAAGGACTTGTTTGCTTTGTGTGAATATGATTACCTGTATATACACTTACTTGCCTGTGCATACATGTACATAACATCATAACATCATACCATAGCATTTTCAATAACCATTTCAAGGATCTCGAAGGTTCTTTTGATGCAGGGTGACGTTGAACCAGACGTCTACCAAGGGGCAAGAGGTTTCTCCTCTAACCAATGCCAATCAAAGATCAAGTACAACAACTTGAATCAGTGGCTATGACCCACTCGACATGGTGAGCTTGATTCTCGTGGAAAGACATCCACCAGTGCACAGTTCTCCAATCAAAGTTCAAGTGCAACAACTTGAATCAGTGGCTATGACCCACTAGACATGGTGAGCTTGATTCTCGTGGAAAGACATCCACCAGTGCACAATTCTCCAATCAAAGTTCAAGTGCAATAACTTGAATCAGTGGCTATGACCCACTGGACATGGTGAGCTTGATTCTCGTGGAAAGACATCCACCGATACAAAGTTCTCCGATCAAAGTTCAAAGTGCAACAACTTGAATCAGTGGCTATGACCCACTCGACATGGTGAGCTTGATTCTCGTGGAAAGACATCCACCAGTGCAAAGTTCTCTAATCCAAAGAGCAAAGTTCAACCTCTAACATTTTCTTGTGTTTACCCCAAGAGATCCTTGAAAGCATGCATCCACATATCATGCATTGCATTTTGACCATTTTTTCTTTTTCAGGTTTCCTTACTCTCATACTGTTTATTTCAGTAAGAGATGGCTCTAGAAAGGTCTGTCAAAGACATCCAAGACCAGACTGCTCAGCTGCAGGAAATGTTCCTGAACTTGTCTCTGGGGCAAGAAGAAATGAAAGCCCTCCTCACAAAGAGCTTGGAGAATTCAAACAATTCCAGGAGTGATTAGCTTGCGGAGCTGCAGTTTGATTTGACAACATTGAGGACCCAAGTGATGGGACAGTTGGTGGGCCAGATGGCTCTCATCTAAGACCTATCTCAAAGACAAGAGGAACTCAGAGTTCTTGTCCGCCAACTGCTTCCAAACAACCAATTGGGGCAAACATCTGAGGTTGAAGAGCAAGTCACCGCTCAGCCTCCATCCACTCAAGAAGACAAGGGGAAGGCTCCTTCGCTTGCTTCAGGGTCACAAGCCCATCAACAACCTCGCCAGCGTCAACGGGGTAATCGGCGTAAGCAAGAAACGTCGGGAAGACAGTTCACGGAGACTGAGATACCATCATTCTTCATACTAAAGCGCCTGTTGGAGGTCAACCTGCTTACTTTAAGGGATCCTCCTCAGAAGCTCAATACCTCTTCTCCTAACTATTGTCCCAACGCATTTTGTGTTTACCACTCCTACAGCCCGGGACACGACACCAACGACTGTTGGGCCTTGAAGAACAAGATTCAAGATCTGATCGACATTGGAGTGCTGGAATTCATGCCAGACGGCGAGATGAAAATCTTCCGTTAAGGGGTTCGCCACCTGGAGTGACGAAGCTCAAACTGAGAGACTTTTGCTTCATTTGAATTTTCAAAGTTGTAATTTTCTTTTGTTATTCAAACAATTAACTGTTGATGTCAAAACTCTGTTTTCATTAATGCATTGCATATGTTTGTCTTGAATTCATCCATTCGTTTCACTACTCTTATGCTTTCTTTATGATATTTAACTCTTGATAAAAAGCTGCAAGCCTTTAGAGGGAGGATGACGAAACAATACCATAATCTCATACAATATGCTTTTGAACAGACCTTGCTGATGATGTACAGGCATTTCTTTCAGTTCCCAAACACTGGAGTTATAAGGAAGATAATCCCTAGTCAACCCCTTCGAGCCAAAGAAGTAGGAGTTTTCTGTTCTAAACAATCAAAACCTTTGATATAAACCTGGGGCAGGGTAGTATCTCAGTTAATTCAAAAGAAATGCGCATTGAAGTCGCAAACTCTCAGTTCGTAACACAACGAACGACGTCAAAAAAAAAGAAGGCATTCCTTTGGAATCAAAAGACAAGGGTGGTTCCCTATCACATAGGCAGTCAATCTCTCAAAAGAGAAAAGCCCACCAAGCCAAAACCTGTAAAGGAGGCTTAAGAAAGCTGGGGCATCCCGCTGACTGTAATCTCGAAAAACGGGAACAGTCAGGCAAAAGTTAGGGATAACAAATCAAAATCAAAATAGTGAGGTCATTACAAAATCCTCAACAACATGAAAAATGTTGAAAAAGAAAAAAGGAGATGATGACTGTCTCCCCAAATTCAACTGGTGAACCATCGCCCAAAAGTCGTTCCAAACTCAAAACAGAGTATGACGCACAATTAACTGAGCTTAGGGTTGAAGAACATCACGAAGAGCGGGTGGGTACAAATATACTTTGAGCCTTTATCCTTTGTTTCTTAAACCGTGAACCAGGCCACGTTACAACCCTTCAAAAGTCCTAATTGAAGCATGGGTTAGTTCGAAAGCATACTGTTACAAAAGGTATCCTGACTCCTGTAAGGCTTTGCTCTAAATCTTGCGTTAACTTGTCTTATAAAAAGTTTTCTGCTAAAAATGCATTTTGCAAAACTTCGAGACAAACATAAACTTTGCATTGCTTGAATATCACTGTCTGCATTTGGTTTTTTGTTTGACAGCAAAGAAATTCATACAGCGAATGTTCGGAGGAACGAAAACTCTCTCAGTGAGCAAAATTACTTCAAAAGGACGACACTTCCATTACAAATCTCCTATCAATAAGGGGCATGACATAGCACCATCCAGTTAACCTGGGGCAGTCCAGTCAAGGTTTCAACGGATCTTTCAAAGTTTAGTTAACCTGGGGCAGTGCAGTCAAGATTTCAAGAAATCTCTCAATTCGCAGATTAATCTGATTCAAGACTCATCATCACTTGGGGCATTCGAATGTCAAAAGTGTTCAATCATTCCTTCACCACCTGTTGGAAATTACAACCGCCAACAAATCAACTATCAAAATTCCAGATTCGATTCCTGTATCCAGCCAGGGCATATTTATTGACGACTATTTCCAGACTCAATTCCTGTATCTAGCCAGGGCACGTCTGAAAAGTTTAAAGATTCGATTCCTGTATCCAGCCAGGGAATATCTGTTGACGACTATTTCCAGACTCGATTCCTATATCTAGCCAGGGCACGTCTGAAGAGTTTGAAGATTCGATTCCTGTATCCAGCCAGGGCATATCTGTTGACGACTATTTCCATACTCGATTCCTGTATCTAGCCAGGGCACGTCTGAAGAGTTTGAAGATTCGATTCCTGTATCCAGCCAGGGCATATCTGTTGACGACTATTTCCAGACTCGTTTCCTGTATCTAGCCAGGGCACGTCTGAAGAGTTTGAAGATTCGATTCCTGTATCCAGCCAGGGCATATCTGTTGACGACTATTTCCAGACTCGATTCCTGTATCTAGCCAGGGCACGTCTGAAGAGTTTGAAGATTCAATTCCTGTATCCAGCCAGGGCATATCTGTTGACGACTATTTCCAGACTCGATTCCTGTATCTAGCTAGGGCATGTCTGAAGAGTTTGAAGATTCGATTCCTGTATCCAGCCAGGGCATATCTGTTGACGACTATTTCCAGACTCAATTCCTGTATCTAGCCAGGGCACGTCTGAAGAGTTTGAAGATTCAATTCCTGTACCAAGCCAGGACAATATCTCCTTGACCAACTTTTCTTAAGTTCTAGATCAACACCTGTAACAAGCCAGGAAAACATCTGTGGACGACTGATTATGGATCAACACCTGTAACAAGCCAGGAAATTATCTACAACACCACTTGGGGCATTCGAATGTCAAAAGTGTTCAGCATTTCCTTCATCACCTGTTGGAAGATACGGTCCAGATGTGCTCCAAACACGGTTGCCATTCTGTCACCTTTCTTAAAGTTCCAGATCAACACCTGTAACAAGCCAGGAAAATATCTATGAACGACCGATTGTGGATTAACACCTGTAACAAGCCAGGAAATTATCTACATCACCACTTGGGGCATTCGAATGTCAAAAGTGTTCAAAAACCCGATGCAGTTTTACACGGACTCATCATCAGGAAATCCTACACAGATCTCCTCAAGACAGGAATTCCCCAGTAGTTTGGCATACAACCCAAGCTTCTGATTCCCCCAACAGTGGTCCCAAGACTTCTCATTTTTCAACAATCAAGAGATTCTTGCCCTCCATAGCTGCAACCAAAGAATTATTTTCCCCGGCAGCAGTCAAGATTCTTTTATCTTCAGCCATCCAGGATTCATTTATCCTCAGCAAGATAGCTCATCAGCTTACATGCGCATTCATCACATGCATGTCATAAACATTGATGTCACATACATTGCATCATGCATCATAACATTGCATACAACTAACCCTTTACCTTTTCAGGAAAGATCAGTCGACAGACAAAGATCATTATTTTCCGAGATTCTTTCTAGAAATAGTTCAGATGTGACCCAGACATGTCAACATTCTGATGCTTATTCCAGATGCAGTTATACATGAACTCATCATCAGGAAACCCTACACCGGTTCCTCCTCCAACTTCAAGACTTCTGAAAACAGTTCACGGGTTCTCCAGTAACGGATGTTAACCTATCGCTTGTTCAGATTCTTCTCAATACTTCTAAAAACAGTTTATGGATTCTTCCCAACAACGGATGTTAATCTATCACTTGTTCGGATGCAATTGTTGAAAACAGTTTACGGACGCTTCCCAACAACAGATGCTGCTCTATTGCTTATTCAACTTCAAGACTTCTGAAAACAGCTCACGGGTTCTCCAGTAACGGATGTTAACCTATCGCTTGTTCAGATTCTTCTCAAGACTTCTGAAAACAGTTTATGGATTCTTCCCAACAACGGATGTTAATCTATTGCTTATTCAATCTCAACTCCTGAAAACAGTTCACGGATTCTCCAGACACGGATGTCAATCTATTGCTTATTCAGACCCCCAGTTCAGAGATGTTCCAAAACATGGATGCCTTTCTGATACTCGTCCACTCACCATTGACATACAGTTCAACATTTCTAAATGGCATCTTTAAGCCCATCCCCGACAAGATTTTGTCACCCTTCCAGATGGCATCTATAAGCCCATCCTCCTACCAGCAATCACCAAATGGCATCTTTAAGCCCATTTCCAGATGGCATCTCTAAGCCCATCCCCCGACAAGATTCTATCGCATCAGATGGCATCTTTAAGCCATTCACCAAATGGCATCTTTAAGCCCATTCACCTCTACCATCACATCGCTGAGTGCAAATTTTCTGGGCACTTTAGTGTCCAATCTCCTTTTACCTTCGAGTCGCGAAAGGCAAACTTGCCAATCTAACTCTTCAGGTTCAAGAAGATTGAAAAGGGGCAACTGTTGTACCCCAAAATTTGCCCTCGTATTTTCCACAAGAAATCACAGCTTCAGGCGTTTCCTGATTTTTCAAACTGGCTCAAGACTCGGTCAAACCGACTTTTCTCGTCAGTCAAACAAAATTAGGGTTTTACTGATTTTCAGGGCTCTAGAATGTTTCAAACAGTTGGCTTAGGGATTTGGTTGATTTTGGCTCAACTTCGATCAGGCGAACGCTTCTTTGGCATTTAATCAGGAATTAGGTTTTTGTGCGCAGATTTTAGAAAGACTAACTCTACAGTGCTTGTCAAGTTATTCTGAGATATGGATTGAGGCATTTGGATTCGAATTCGCATTGTTTGACTTAATCAGTAAAAAAATTGCATTTGAATGGAATTCGCATTGTGTGATTAAATCAGTGAAAGGATGCATTGGGTTTGAATTTGCAATGTTTTATTAAAGTCATAAAAGAAAAAAACGTCCGGGCAATTGCTGTGATTAAATGTTGTTTTGCTGTGGATGTTGGAAACGCCAGGTTTAATTGATCAATGCCGAAGAAATGTTTATTTAATTATTTACTATTCTGAATTTAAATGATTGGAATTTATTTTCCGTTTATTATAATTTAAAGAATTTTAAATAATAAATAAACAATTGGAGAAGAAAAGAATTAATCAAATAAAAGGACTTTTTATTTATCTTTAAATTATTTGTATAATTGTTTTTTGTTTACAAAATGTTTACAATAACAATATTACATTTATTTAAATTTAAATAAAAACTATCCTAAGTATGTTTCTAAATCTTCAATTCTTCATCTTCTATCCCTTGCTCCAGTACTCCATGGAATTTTATCTGCAAAACAAAGAACAGAAGAAAAGTTAGAAGCAGATAAATAAATAAAAGACAGACAGATAAAAATAAAGTTCATCATTAAGGGCAACTGACTGGGATCAGTTAGCCCTCTTTGAAAATCACGGGATTTCTCCCGGTTCACAAAGAGGGATGAATATTTGTTTGCTAATCATGAATGCACAAAGTTGAAATTCACAAGTCAAAATTGTCAAACTGCATAGTTCAAGTCTCAAACAGCATGATGCAAAGTCCAAGTCCAAATCAAACTACAGAGTCCAAAGGAAAACAGAATGGCCTAACTAAAGTCACAAATTATCCCAAAAGCTGTCAAAGATATCAAAGTATCAAAAGGTACAAGGTGCAGCACAAAATCTGGAGGAAAGGGACAAATATGCAGAGTAAACATGTAATGCAAGCAAGCTCTCATATCATCATTTCCCAGTGCTGCCCTTTCAGCTTTAAGTACACATAAAACATTGTTTATTATTTTAATTGTACTGGAGAGAGAGAGAGAAGAGAAAAGAAGTGCAGGTTTTGCAGGCTTAGGCTTTAGGCATGAGGAAAAATATAAAACAACTGTAATAACACAGTACCAACGGGGGAAACCACAAGAGGGTAAGACAAAAAAAAAACAAAGATACAAAAACTGCAACAGCATGTCCAAGCCAGAGGATAGCCTGAAGCAAAGCTCCCAAGCAAAAACCAGTATACCCTGTCAAACCAAAACATAAACTCACCCAAAACCTGCCTATCATCAAAACACATAACTTGCAATCAAACTCAAACAACCAGCATAAGCCTGAAACACCACAAGCCTTAAACCAGCATAAACCTGCATTAACTGAAGCCAAAAAGCCTCACAAACATAAACTCACCCAACCTGCCTGAAACCTAAAAAGCCTGTAAGGCCATAGCCTGCCCTTTCAAGCTTAACAACCAAAACCCTGTCAAAACCTTTCAAGCTCAAACACCAGAACCTTAATCCCTGTCAAAACCATTAACAAACATAAACAAAAGCTAAACATCAGTAAAAGCCATAAAACCCCTTTCAAAATCAGTATACCCTGTCAAACCTGCATAAAGCTTAAGCCAAAAATATTCAAACCTTGAACCAAAGCAAAACAGTTCAGTCTAAACCCTGCCTGAGTTTTCAAACCTTACCATTCAAATCCTGTCAAGCCTCAAACAACACAAACTATCCAGCCTGAAGCCTTACCATTTAAAGCACCAACCAACAATCTAAACCAGAAAAAGCCATAAACCTTCATTTCAAACCTTCCAAACTAAAGCATTCAAGGCCAACAACGAAAAGCCCTCAGAAAACATCATCCATGGGCATAAAAAATCATCAAGCATACAGATTCGAAAAACATACTCAAGCATTCACAGATATACAGAAGAGGCAATATGAAGGGCCCTCAGAAAATACCATCAAATCCAACTCAAGCGTAGCATTCAATTCAATACCAGCAAGTATTCAAAGGCAACGCCTAAAAGCCTCAGAAAGTTTTCGTCACAGGCAAACATTCAAGCATACTAAGCAAGCAACGAGGCAGAGAAAGAAGAGGAAAAGGCAAACGTTCAAGGCAACAGAGAAGAAGAAAAGAGTCATACAAAGGGTTTTCAAGCCTATCATCATTAAACCCTAAAAGGGAAAAGAGGAATACAGAGTACCGTGGCTAGCTCAGCATCGCTTCCTCCACCCTCAGCCTCCTAGAGCACCTCCAAGCGCCTCCTGGATCCCTCCTCCGTCTCAGAAAGGTAGCCTTCCTATATTCCTTGCATGCATGTCAAAATAACGAAAGAAAACACATAAATCAAAGTCCAACTGAAACTAAAAAATCAAAAGATATAATGAAAACCCTAAACGCGAGGAGGACAGAGTTCAAACCTTGCAAGTGTCACCTAAACGGTCCATTGGAGGGAGAAAAGGGAACAGTGGCGTTGGTGGCAGGCATCAAGGCATGAGAAGACAAAGAGGACGAACAAAGGAATGGCGCCGTTTTCTGTAACCCTAGCTTTTTCCCCAATTGAAAACAAAACTAGTGAACCCTAAAACCTTTGTCTCAACAACTGGGCCTCGCCCATTTTCAGCGCCTAAAGCCCAACACGTCCCAATTCACACCCCCCCACGCTTGACATTCTGTTTGGGCCAGTAAACCCTTGGCCCATTCATTTAACATCTATTTGCTTCATTTTTTTATCATTTTAATTTTTTTACATAACTTAACTTTTTTTTTCTCTTCTTAATAAAAATATAAACTAACATATTTTTTTGTACATCAATCTTTTATTAATAATACCTTTTTATATGTATAGCATAACACTAATCTTGAACATAACATGTTCTTTTGATTAAAACTCTTTCTTTATTTATTTAACTTAAAACATTTTTTTTAGTTAATAATTTGTATACATTTTTAATATACAATATAATTAAAATTTAAAACATTTTTTTCTTTCTTTTAATTAAAATACCTCTTTTGTATATATTAAACGAAAAATATGAAGATACAAATTTATATCAAATGTAAATAATAATCTTCAAACTTAGAACATTTTTCTTTTCTTTTATTAAATTTTCTTTTTGTACATATTGGAGAAATATACAAGACTACAAAAGACTAAATAAATAAACATTTAATTCTTTTCATTTAAGTTAAACAATGCTTAATAATACATTAAATTCACATTTCTGCACTTGTAAATAATTCTCATATACGTACATGTACACTTACACAATATACTTACATTTGATACATTATACATTTGCTTATTTTGTATATTCGTTACATTTACACTTTTATCGCGATTCGATTTGGTTGTAAATTATTGGACACTACATTCCTAAAGTCTCATCCCCATTTGTGAATTTGTACCCCCACTCCCGGATACTATTTGTAATAGCGTAGACTTTAAATTCTTGCAATTTATCGCTTTCCAATTATACCATGATTAGACTTAGGGTTTGCATGTACATAAAATCAAACGCTAGAGAACCTAATACAAAAGCAAATGCATGAAATCAATACACAATCACACTTGCACCCCCTAGGGTAATCCCACATGTTGCCTTCCAAAATGGGCCATGCTTGCACGTCGAGTTTCTTTGGCAAAACAAATTCAAATGATCATAAGTCCCTCGATGACGCTTTCGAAAGTTGCCTAAAACGGAATGATCATAGTCCCTTCAAACAAATTGCCAAAGACACTTGGCACCATTGCATTCATGGTCCATACGATGACCCGCGCCCATCCCGAACAAACTTCCTAAACGCAAGATTGTCCACCAAATTCAATGGTGGAACAAAATTGTTAAAAAAGGGTTAAAAACATAGAGAAAACCTTTGAGTACAATAGGGGTAGACAAAGCTCTTAATTACTTGAGATCAACTTGCAAAAAACACTTGCCTTCTTTTCAAAAACCACACTTCACAAACACTTTCAAACAACTCTCAAAAACATTTTGAAACATATTTTCGAAAAGATACACACTTTTGTAAAACACTCAAACACGAGTCAAATACAACGGTTGCCTAAGACAAGGCATCTCTTCAAAAACATTTTCAAAACACACACACACACCACAATTTCAAGCAATCGAAAATCAAGGCAAGTGATCTAAAAACCGAGTAACTAAGAGCCCATGGATAACCATGGATGAAAAGGGTGCTAATACCTTCCCTTTTCATAATCTACCCCCCGAACCCACGAAATATCTCAAAAGGTTTTTGCTGTGCTTTTTAACCTTTCCTTTAGGATAAAATAAAAAGTCGGTGGCGACTCTTGCTCAACCGAACAAGTGCGAATACAAACGCAAAACTCAAGTCAGTTCTCCCACCGTATCACAGAACTGGCGACTCTGCTGGGGATAACAATGATAAAGTGGGGTTACCTTAGGGTTTAGATCACCTTTACTATCTTGCTTTGATTGACTTGATTGCTTTATCTTTTAGGTTCTTGTTTGGGTTTGTTGTAAATCCCACATCCGGATTTGGGGCACCTTCTTAGGTAAATAGCAAAAAAACTGTGAGGGAACTGTGCGGGGTATACCGACATGGTTGAAGCAGTAAGCTATGTTAGTGTGACATATTTGTGAGTACCGGTAACCCTTGAGTTCAATCAAGGAGAGTACGGGGCCGCTGAGTGATGTCGTGAAGCACTAACGAACTCTTAGAACCTTAATCGACCATCTTAGCCTTTTTAGGGGTAGTGAGATGACCGACTTTGGTGCAGTCCAAAGTTGGTAGATACTCGATACTACACTCATTTGAGGGTTGTTTTCTTGGAATATTTTGGTCGCCAGTAAGTGGCTAAACCGAAACAATGAACACAGAAAACAATCCGATGATATTGAGCTCCTTAGAACCCAGTTTCTATTTTAGGACAAGATGAGCCAACTAACTTCAAGAGGGTAGTACCTGAACCCCATGCAAGCCTAAACCTAAGGACTTGTTTGCTTTGTGTGAATATGATTACCTGTATATACACTTACTTGCCTGTGCATACATGTACATAACATCATAACATCATACCATAGCATTTTCAATAACCATTTCAAGGATCTCGAAGGTTCTTTTGATGCAGGGTGACGTTGAACCAGACGTCTACCAAGGGGCAAGAGGTTTCTCCTCTAACCAATGCCAATCAAAGATCAAGTACAACAACTTGAATCAATGGCTATGACCCACTCGACATGGTGAGCTTGATTCTCGTGGAAAGACATCCACCAGTGCACAGTTCTCCAATCAAAGTTCAAGTGCAACAACTTGAATCAGTGGCTATGACCCACTCGACATGGTGAGCTTGATTCTCGTGGAAAGACATCCACCAGTGCACAGTTCTCCAATCAAAGTTCAAGTGCAATAACTTGAATCAGTGGCTATGACCCACTGGACACGGTGAGCTTGATTCTCGTGGAAAGACACCCACCGATACAAAGTTCTCCGATCAAAGTTCAAAGTGCAACAACTTGAATCAGTGGCTATGACCCACTCGACATGGTGAGCTTGATTCTCGTGGAAAGACATCCACCAGTGCAAAGTTCTCTAATCCAAAGAGCAAAGTTCAACCTCTAACATTTTATTGCGTTTACCCCAAGAGATCCTTGAAAGCATGCATCCACATATCATGCATTGCATTTTGACCAATTTTTCTTTTTCAGGTTTCCTTACTCTCATACTGTTTATTTCAGTAAGAGATGGCTCTAGAAAGGTCTGTCAAAGACATCCAAGACCAGACTGCTCAGCTGCAGGAAATGTTCCTGAACTTGTCTCTGGGGCAAGAAGAAATGAAAGCCCTCCTCACAAAGAGCTTGGAGAATTCAAACAATGCCAGGAGTGATTAGCTTGCGGAGCTGCAGTTTGATTTGACAACATTGAGGACCCAAGTGATGGGACAGTTGGTGGGCCAGATGGCTCTCATCTAAGACCTATCTCAAAGACAAGAGGAACTCAGAGTTCTTGTCCGCCAACTGCTTCCAAACAACCAATTGGGGAAAACATCTGAGGTTGAAGAGCAAGTCACCGCTCAGCCTCCATCCACTCAAGAAGACAAGGGGAAGGCTCCTTCGCTTGCTTCAGGGTCACAAGCCCATCAACAACCTCGCCAGCGTCAACGGGGTAATCGGCGTAAGCAACAAACGTCGGGAAGACAGTTCACGGAGACTGAGATACCATAATTCTTCATACTAAAGCGCCTGTTGGAGGTCAACCTGCTTACTTTAAGGGATCCTCCTCAGAAGCTCAATACCTCTTCTCCTAACTATCGTCCCAACGCATTTTGTGTTTACCACTCCTACAGCCTGGGACACGACACCAACGACTGTTGGGCCTTGAAGAACAAGATTCAAGATCTGATCGACATTGGAGTGCTGGAATTCATGCCAGACGGCGAGATGAAAATCTTCCGTTAAGGGGTTTGCCACCTAGAGTGACGAAGCTCAAACTGAGAGACTTTTGCTTCATTTGAATTTTCAAAGTTGTAATTTTCTTTTGTTATTCAAACAATTAACTGTTGATGTCAAAACTCTGTTTTCATTAATGCATTGCATATGTTTGTCTTGAATTCATCCATTCGTTTCACTACTCTTATGCTTTCTTTATGATATTTAACTCTTGATAAAAAGCTGCAAGCCTTTAGAGGGAGGATGACGAAACAATACCATAATCTCATACAGTATGCTTTTGAACAGACCTTGCTGATGATGTACAGGCATTTCTTTCAGTTCCCAAACACTGGAGTTATAAGGAAGATAATCCCTAGTCAACCCCTTCGAGCCAAAGAAGTAGGAGTTTTCTGTTCTAAACAATCAAAACCTTTGATATAAACCTGGGGCAGGGTAGTATCTCAGTTAATTCAAAAGAAATGCGCATTGAAGTCGCAAACTCTCAGTTCGTAACACAACGAACGACGTCAAAAAAAAAGAAGGCATTCCTTTGGAATAAAAAGACAAGGGTGGTTCCCTATCACATAGGTAGTCAATCTCTCAAAAGAGAAAAGCCCACCAAGCCAAAACCTGTAAAGGAGGCTTAAGAAAGCTGGGGCATCCCGCTGACTGTAATCTCGAAAAACGGGAACAGTCAGGCGAAAGTTAGGGATAACAAATCAAAATAAAAATAGTGAGGTCATTACAAAATCCTCAACAACATGAAAAATGTTGAAAAAGAAAAAAGGAGATGATGACTGTCTCCCCAAATTCAACTGGTGAACCATCGCCCAAAAGTCGTTCCAAACTCAAAACAGAGTATGACGCACAATTAACTGAGCTTAGGGTTGAAGAACATCACGAAGAGCGGGTGGGTACAAATATACTTTGAGCCTTTATCCTTTGTTTCTTAAACGGTGAACCAGGCCACGTTACAACCCTTCAAAAGTCCTAATTGAAGCATGGGTTAGTTAGAAAGCATACTGTTACAAAAGGTATCCTGACTCCTGTAAGGCTTTGCTCTAAATCTTGCGTTGACTTGTCTTATAAAAAGTTTTCTGCTAAAAATGCATTTTGCAAAACTTCGAGACAAACATAAACTTTGCATTGCTTGAATATCACTGTCTGCATTTGGTTTTTTGTTTGACAGCAAAGAAATTCATACAGCGAATGTTCGGAGGAACGAAAACTCTCTCAGTGAGCAAAATTACTTCAAAAGGACGACACTTCCATTACAAATCTCCTATCAACAAGAGGCATGACATAGCACCATCCAGTTAACCTGGGGCAGTCCAGTCAAGGTTTCAACGGATCTTTCAAAGTTCAGTTAACCTGGGGCAGTGCAGTCAAGATTTCAAGAAATCTCTCAATTCGCAGATTAATCTGATTCAAGACTCATCATCACTTGGGGCATTCGAATGTCAAAAGTGTTCAATCATTCCTTCACCACCTGTTAGAAATTACAACCGCCAACAAATCAACTATCACAATTCCAGATTCGATTCCTGTATCTAGCCAGGGCATATTTGTCGACGACTATTTCCAGACTCGATTCCTGTATCTAGCCAGGGCACGTCTGAAAAGTTTAAAGATTCGATTCCTGTATCCAGCCAGGGCATATCTGTTGACGACTATTTCCAGACTCGATTCCTGTATCTAGCCAGGGCACGTCTGAAGAGTTTGAAGATTCGATTCCTGTATCCAGCCAGGGCATATCTGTTGACGACTATTTCCAGACTCGATTCCTGTATCTAGCCAGGGCACGTCTGAAGAGTTTGAAGATTCGATTCCTGTATCCAGCCAGGGCATATCTGTTGACGACTATTTCCAGACTCGTTTCCTGTATCTAGCCAGGGCACGTCTGAAGAGTTTGAAGATTCGATTCCTGTATCCAGCCAGGGCATATCTGTTGACGACTATTTCCAGACTCGATTCCTGTATCTAGCCAGGGCACGTCTGAAGAGTTTGAAGATTCGATTCCTGTATCCAGCCAGGGCATATCTGTTAACGACTATTTCCAGACTCGATTCCTGTATCTAGCTAGGGCACGTCTGAAGAGTTTGAAGATTCAATTCCTGTATCCAGCCAGGGCATATCTGTTGACGACTATTTCCAGACTCAATTCCTATATCTAGCCAGGGCACGTCTGAAGAGTTTGAAGATTCAATTCCTGTACCAAGCCAGGACAATATCTCCTTGACCAACTTTTCTTAAGTTCCAGATCAACACCTGTAACAAGCCAGGAAAACATCTGTGGACGACTGATTGTGGATCAACACCTGTAACAAGCCAGGAAATTATCTACAACACCACTTGGGGCATTCGAATGTCAAAAGTGTTCAGCATTTCCTTCATCACCTGTTGGAAGATACGGTCCAAATGTGCTCCAAACACGGTTGCCATTCTGTCACCTTTCTTAAAGTTCCAGATCAACACCTGTAACAAGCCAGGAAAATATCTATGAACGACCGATTGTGGATTAACACCTGTAACAAGCCAGGAAATTATCTACATCACCACTTGGGAAATATTGCGGGGACGAGTAAGATAACTCGTAGCGGAAGAATCTTCTCTCCGGAGATTTCTCCTCCAAGGGCAGTCTTCGGACCCTCAAGTGCTCCTGTGCCTATCAAGATATCTGTGCGAAGTCCAATGATTGAAGAAATTGTTACTCTCGAAGTTGTACCCTCTGCTGTTATTGCTGATAAAGGTAAGGGGATCCAAGAAGCGCCCGTCAGGACGAGGGCTCAGGCTTTGGTTATCCCCGAGACCACCCAAAAGGAAATGGAGGAAATCTTAAAGATAATTAAGAAGAGCGGCTTTGATGTCGTAGAGCAGCTGGGGCAAACCCCTTCAAAAATCTCTATGCTGGCTCTATTGCTCTGCTTCGAGGCTCATGCCAAAGCCTTGATCAAATTCCTGAAGACGGTGCACGTGCCTCAAGAAACTTCTGCAAATCAGTTTCAAGAGTGTGTAGCCAGCCTTACAGCCGACAATGGTCTGGGCTTTTCTGACGCCGATCTAGCCGCTAAGGGAAGAAAGCATAATGATGCGCTGCATGTCTCAGTAGAGTGTAGAGGGACCACTCTTGCTCACGTTCTGGTTGATACCGGTTCATCTTTAAATGTCCTACTAAAGAAAGCATTGGACAGGCTAGACTGTGAAGGTTTGACCTTAAAGCCCAGTAATATCATTGTTAGGGCCTTCGACGGTTCTAAGTGGATGGTTCAGGGAAAAGTGGACATCCCAATTAAGGTGGGAACAGAAATTTTCGACTCTACCTTTTATGTGATGGACATCCGTCCTTCATATTCATGCTTGTTGGGAAGGCCATGGATCCACAACGCTGGGGAAGTCACTTCTTCTCTACACCAGATGCTCAAATACCCAGTCCAGGGTAAAATCATAACAGTTCATGGTGAGGAGGAGTATATGATAAGCCACCTTAACTCTTTCCGCTATGTGGAGTTAGATGGTGAATTCATAGAAACACCTTTCCAACACTTTGAAGAGGTTTCTCTTGAGGTTGCGGTAGCCAAGACAATGGCTGATGTGCCCATCATTACCAAACCTGTGTCCCGGATGTCATCCCTTAAAGATGCAGATGTTGTGATCAAGGAAGGAGGAAGCACAATATGGGGTCAACTGCCAGATTTTCCTCACAAGACAGACAAGTTCGGATTGGGTTCCACTGCTGCTGGCCAGAAGGCTGTACGTTGCTCCCGGGCTGGAGGACCACCCTTAAAGATCACTCATCATGGAGTTCATGCTTTAGAAGATGATGAAGAAGAAAGCAATTTTGAAGATTGGATCTTTCCAACCATTGAAGGAGGACTGAACAACTGGGAGGATAAAGACTTAGTTCCCATTACTTTCATCAATCAGTAATTTATCTTTTGAACATTTATGTTGGTCTGTAATAACTTTTAAACAATTCGTACACTCTTTTGCCTTGTGCCTTTCCCGGGGCACATAGGTCCATTTGTAAGGGTTTTGATTCTTCATTTTCATATGCCATTTTTAATGAATCATGGACGTTTTCATCTATAAACTTTTTTGTTCATTTTCTTTCCTTTTACATTTTATTTTGTTTAAGGATGGCTATCCCTTACACACACCCACACTCACAAAATGCAGGTACCCATCCACTCCGGATTCCATGGGTAACAATTATGCTGTGGCCTTCAAAGACTCTGAAGATCTGGTTAATCATGCCGAGTACGAAGGTGATGAAGACTGTGAAGTGCCTAGAGAGTTGTCTAGACTTTTACAACAAGAAGAAAGGGCTATTCTGCCCCATGAAGAGTTGTTAGAGACTATCAATTTGGGTACTGTCGAAGACAGAAAAGAGGTTAAAGTGGGTGCCAACCTGGAGCCAAGTGTCAAAGAACGCTTAGTTCAGCTGTTGAATTAGTTTGTTGAGATCTTCGCCTGGTCCTATGAAGATATGTCGGGACTGGATACAAATATTGTGGTTCACCGTCTCCCTACAAGAGAAGACTGTCCACCGATTAAACAGAAAGTCTGCCGAATGAGGCCCGACATGTCCTAAAAGATCAAAGCTGAGGTGATGAAGCAGTTCAATGCTGGCTTTCTGGCTGTTACTTCCTATCCATAATGGGTTGCTAACATTGTGCCCGTGCCTAAGAAGGACGGCAAAGTAAGAATGTGTGTGGACTACAGAGACTTAAACAGGGCTAGCCCTAAAGATGATTTTCCACTACCATACATTGACATCTTAGTTGACAACACAGCTCAACACAAGGTATTCTCTTTCATGGACGGATTTTCAGGGTACAACCAGATCAAAATGAACCCCTAAGACATGGAGAAGACTACTTTTGTTACGCAGTGGGGTACCTTCTGCTATAAAGTGATGCCATTTGGACTGAAGAATGCCGGTGCAACCTATCAGCGAGCCATGGTAGATTTGTTTCATGACATGATACATCATGAGATTGAAGTCTACATAGACGACATGATAGCCCATTCACATACAGAAGAAGAACACCTCGACCATCTGCAAAAGCTGTTTGTCAGGTTAAAAGAATACAAGCTCAGACTGAACCCTAACAAGTGCACTTTCGGAGTCAGGTCTGGTAAACTCTTGGGATTCATCGTCAGCAACAAAGGCATTGAGGTTGATCCTGCTAAAGTCAAGGCTATACGAGAAATACCTGCCCCCACACTGAAAAGGAGGTTAGAGGTTTCTTGGGACGCCTAAACTACATTGCAAGGTTCATTTCTCACCTGACATCTACCTGTGAACCAATCTTCAAGTTGTTGAAGAAAGATCAGGTGGTTGAATGGAATGATGACTGTCAAGTTTCTTTCGATAAGATCAAAGAGTATTTGTTGGAACCACCTATCTTGATGCCACCCGTTGAAGGAAGGCCGTTAATCATGTATCTGACTATTTTGGATAACTCAATGGGGTGTGTACTGGGCTAACATGACGAGTCTAGTCGAAAAGAGCATGCCATTTATTACCTTAGCAAAAAGTTTACCGACTGTGAGACTCGCTACTCACTTCTCGAGAAAACTTGTTGCGCTTTGGTATGGGTTGCTCGCCGACTAAGGCAGTATATGTTGACACATACCACTTTGCTGATTTCCAAAATGGATCCGATCAAGTACATCTTCGAGAAGCCTGCTTTATCCGGAAGAATCTCTAGATGGCAGATGATCCTGACTGAGTATGATATCCAGTACACAACCCAAAAAGCTATAAAGGGGAGTGTACTAGCTGACAATCTAGCTCATCAAGCCGTCGAAGATTACCAATCCATGAAGTTCGACTTCCCCGACGAAGACATTATGACATTGGACAACATTGAAGGTAACGGACCGTATGACGGACCTGAACAAGGACCCCGATGGACCCTGTACTTTGATGGTGCTTCAAATGCACTTGGCAATGGTATCGGAGCGGTACTTATTTCTCCAGAAGGTTGCCATACGCCTTTCACTGCTAGACTCTGCTTCAGCTGCACCAACAACATGGCCGAGTATGAAGCTTGTATCTTTGGTCTTAAGGCTGCGATTGACCTAGGAATCAAATCTTTGGTTGTATTTGGGGACTCAGCTTTGGTTATCAGTTAAATCAAAGGAGAGTGGAACACTAAACATCCTAATCTTATCCCATACAAAGAACATGTCCTGACATTGTTACCTCATTTCGAGCAGATTACCTTCGAGCATTTCCCGCGAGAAGAAAATCAGCTAGTGGATGCTCTAGCTACAGTGTCTTCCATGTTTAAACTTAACTGGGATAATGAGGCTCCCCAAATCACCATCGAGCGAATGGAAGAACTTGCGTACTGTCATGAGATTAATACCGAAGAAGTAGTGGAACAACCTTGGTTTCATGAAATCAAAAGGTATCTCAAGACTCGAGAATACCCTGAAGGAGCTTCAGTCAACGACAAAAAGTTCTTAAAGAGATTTGCTGCCAAGTTCTTCCTGAGCAATGGTATCCTATATAAGCGCAACCATGATTGTGTTCTGCTTCGTTGTATGGACAAGGTTGAAGTTGAGCTGATCATGACTGAACTGCATAGTGGCACATTTGGCACCTATTTGAGCGGACATACGATGGCTAAGAAGATTCTAAGGGCAGGCTACTACTGGTCTACCATGGAAGCTGACTGTCATCAATATTCCCGTACTTCTCACAAATGCCAAGTCTATGCTGACAAGGTACATATTCCTCCAGTCCCTCTCAATGTCCTAATAGCTCCTTGGCAATTCGCAATGTGGGGAATCAACATGATTAGAGAGATCAAGCCTACGGCATCCAATGGACATCGCTTCATCCTGGTGGCTATTGATTACTTTACCAAATGGGTCGAAGCAGCTTCCTCCGCCTCCGTTACAAAAAATGTGGTTGCCCGCTTCATCAAGCATAACCTTATATGCCGATATGGTATCCCCGACAGGATCATCACGGACAACGGTACAAACCTGAATAACACTGTGATCACCGCTCTGTGCGAGCAGTTCAAGATTCAACATCACAATTCATCTCCCTATCGGCCAAAGATGAACGGTGCTATTGAAGCTGCGAACAAAAATATCAAGAAGATCATTCAAAAGATGACAGTCACCTACAAGGACTGGCATGAGATGTTACCGTTTGCTCTGCACGGATATCGTACCACGACGCGTACTTCAACCGGGGCAACCCCTTTTTCTTTGGTATATGGCATGGAAGTTGTTTTACCTATGGAAGTTCAGATCCCCTCCTTGAGGATTATGAACGATGTTGGTTTAAGTGAAGACTATTGGATTTAGACCCGACTTGATCAACTTAATTTGATTGACGAGAAGCGACTTACTGCTGTTTTTCATGGTCAAACGTATCAAAAACGGATGATCAAGGCTTTCAACAAGAAAGTTAGACGTCAGGTATATCAAGTCGGAGATCTTGTAATCAAGCAGATCATCTTGCCGCAAAGTGATCCCATGGGCAAGTGGACTCCTACTTATGAAGGACCATTTGTGATCAAAAACATCTTTTCAGGTGGGGCAATGATCCTGACCACCATGGACGGCGACGACCTGCCGCACCCTGCGAACACAAACATAGTCAAAAGATACTACGCATAAACGACCCGGCAAGTTGAAAACCCAGAAGGGCGACTTGGGCAAAAATGGGCATCCCGGTGAATCGAAAACCCAAAAGGATGATTCAGGCAAAAATTAGGGATAAATAAAAAAATATGTACACCTGGAAAGTTGAAAACTCGAAAGGGCGACTTGGGCAAAAAAGGGTTTCCCGGTGGATCGAAAACCCGAAAGAGCGGTCCAAGAAAAAGTTAGGGGACTAAAGCGTATGACTATGTCTCGTCGGATCACTTTAAGGACAATCTCTTCACAGACAAGCTCCAAGCTTCTGATCAATCCAATCATCTGCGAACGAAGCAACGAATGGACAAGATACTCAGAGTTACGAAGGCTATAGCAAAATGGAAACCCCATGGAATTGTTACACATAGCCATCTTTCCCTGTATAAATTTTTCTCATTTTTTATGACAACATTCTCTTACTAGGATGTCTGTCTCCTTTGTACAAAATACTTACACAAAGTTAATACAAAGATACTTCAAAGTGCAGGAATTTGTTTTCCTTTTCTTTCTTTTTACACTTGTGTTTTATTTGAAAACGTCCAATGATTTATTAAATGAGCATATGCATTTGAATATAATCACTGCCTACAAATAAAATGAAATGAGAAAGGATAATTACTGATAGGTTGAAAGTATAGGAAAACGTCTTTAGGCTATTCTAGAAGAAATCCCCTGCAGTATGTCATTCAGATCCTCAACAGAGTTGAAGCTTTGAAATACATATCTCTACCGGAGTTAAGTTTCAAAATTGCCATCAGAGCTAAGTTTCTAAACTCCCGATCCCCAGCGGAGCCAAAAGACTTTGAATTACAAATCCCCAGTGAAGATGAAACTTTCTTCCCTAACGGAGTCCAAAACTTCAACCTCTAAGCCACAGTGGAAACCATCCGGTTTCTCCGGATCTTCCAGCAAGTTATCTTAAAACCTGGAAATCAAACAGATAACAGTTAACTTTTGTTTTATCCCCAACCAAGGATAAAACCTCAGAAGATTGGCATACTCCTAACCTCCTGATACCCTTAACAAACTGAAGATTATCATTCTTAAAACATCAGAAGATTGGCATACTCCCAACCTCCTGATACCCTTAACAGACTGAAGATTCTCATTCTTAAAACCTCAAAAGATTGGCATACTCCCAACCTCCTGATACCCTTAACATATCGAAGATTCTCATTCTTAAAACCTAAGAAGATTGGCATACTCCCAACCTCCTGATACCCTTAACAGACTGAAGATTCTCATTCTTAAAACCTCAGAAGATTGGCATACTCCCAACCTCCTGATACCCTTAACAGAATGAAGATTCTCATTCTTAAAACTATAGAAGATTGGCATACACCCAACCTCCTGATACCCTTAACAGACTGAAGATTCTCATTCTTAAAACCTCAGAAGATTGGCATGCTCCCAACCTCCTGATACCCTTAACAGACTGAAGATTATCATTCTTAAAACCTCAGAAGATTGGAATACTCCCAACCTCCTAATACCCTTAACAGACTGAAGATTCTCATTCTTAAAACCTCAGAAGATTTGCATACTTCCAACCTCCTGATACCCTTAACAGACTGAAGATTCTCATTCTTAAAACCTCAGAATATTGGCATACTCCCAACCTCCTGATACCCTTAACAGAATGAAGATTCTCATTCTTAAAACTATAGAAGATTGACATACACCCAACCTCCTGACCCAAATTCCTGAATGAAGATTCTCATTCTTGCTTCCTCAATAGATTGGCATACAACCCAAGCTTTTGAAAACTCTCCAACAGGGTCAACATTCTCCCCACAGAGTTATTTCCCATTAGAACGAAGATTCTTGTTCTCACTTCTCCAAGTTGAAGCCTCCCAGGTTTTAATTCCCCAGTAGAGATCGTCAGAGTTTTACTTATTTCCCAGGAAAGTCATAAAGGATTCTCAATTCCCCGCAGAAGTTTTCAAAGTTCTTGTTAATCCCCACAAGTCACCAAGGATTTTCTATCCCCCAGCAGTAGTCCAAAGAATATCTCAGTCTCAACCATCAGAGGCTTTGAATCTCCAGCAGTAGTCAATGGTTTATCTTCCCCGGCAGCGGTCAAAGATCTCATTATCTCTAGCTATCAAGGATTTATTTTCCTCAGCAAGACAGCTAATCGGCTTACACATGCATCCATTACATCCATATATCATAAACATTGATAGAACACATTTTATTGCGTCATACATGTCATGCAACATAACTTTGTGTTTTATCTAACATTTTACCCTTTTAAGGGTAAGATTAAAAGCTACCTTTAACAAATGTTCAAAGATTTCATATACAGTATGGATACACCCTAGACACGGCGATCATTCTACTACTCATTCAGACTCCAGCAATCAGATACAGAATAGATACACTCCAAACACGGAAGCCATTTTATTTCTCATTCAGATTCAACTATCAACTTCAAGTTCAGATACACTCCAGACATGGAAGTCATTCTGTCACTTGTCCAGATCCCAGTTACAGTTCAGATACACTCCAGACACGGAAGTCATTTTGCTACTCGTACAGATCTCAACTTCAGATACAACTCAGATACATTCCAGATACGGATACCATTCTGATAATCATTCTCCTGATTTTCAACAAACAAATCTTGGATGGCATATTTTAAGTGCATCTCCAGCAAGATTCTACCATCTCCAAATGGCATCTTTAAGCCCATTCCCTCAGTTACATTTTGACGAGTGCAAATTTACGGGCACTCAAGTGTCCAATAATCTTTTACCTTCGAGTCACGAAAGGCCAAACTCGCCAATCTAACTCTTCAGGTTCAAGAAGATTGAACAGGGGCAACTGTTGTACCCCAAAATTTTCCCTCTCATTTTATCAAGATTTCTCATCACAAGATTCCTTGAACTCCAGACAGGATTAGGGTTTTGCTCTGCTCAATACATCTCCTTGCACTGTTGACCTAAATTAGGGTTTGAGTTTGCACAGGGATTTTTGGACTTCTAATGCTCAAAGTGACTTTCATACTTCATTTTGAACTTATAAGATTACCTCTACCAAGTTTCAAGCCTTGAATCAAATTTTTGTTCAGTCAATTGGACAGTTGACCTAGAAATCAGATGTATTGGGGAAAAGTCAACTATCGCCAATTTACAGTCAAAACTCATAAATTTTGACCCACATCAACATTATAGACTCATATGAATCATTTGATCCAGTTTGGACCACAACTCCACAAGAAATTTGATCAGATCACCAAAAGGGCAAAATGGTCATTTTTAGGGTTTTGACTACACAAGAGCAATTTCTGATTTTTGACCTAGCCAATGCAAATTGGGTTCAAGCATGGATTCAAGGACTCAATGGCATCATCTTTACCTATTCACAAGGTTCAAAAGATCTCAATTGCATTGGATTGACAGATAAGTTTTTCAGTCAACTGATCAAATTTTGACTGTACACTGAAAAGTAAAACTTTGACTTTTTGGTCAAAATCAAGTGTCAAGGGTCATTTTTCATCAAGGTGTGTCAAAACATGAAATTTGTTCATCAAGAAACCCATTTTTGCAAATTAGGGTTTAAAGTTGAAAATTTTCATAACTTAGAATTTTTCTAAGTTATGAAATTTTCTTAATTTTTCCTAACTTTGCCCAACATTTTCACCATGATGAAATTGGATTCAAACAAAACTTCCAACATGAAAGTTGTAGTTATCCACAAAATCTACAACTTTTATTCACAAAGTTTTCCAAAAAGAAGCTTGGATCTCAAGTTATGATTTTTGGAACAAGGGTCCATAAAACTTTTAACTTAGTGAAATTTTGCCCTAGTTTAGGCAGGATTTTGACCTATCTTCATGGCCATTTTTCACATAGTTCCAATTGGAATCTCAACTTGAATTTCAAATATGGATTGTATAGAATGTTGCAAGATTTCCAAAATGTCCAAGAACTCTTCAAACTCATTTGTGGTTAGGGAGAATCGAAGGCTTGAAGTTCGAAAAAACTCACTTTTCATCCATGGCATGTTCATTGTGATACAAGTTGCAAATTCAAATCATATTGCCTTGCAATAGATTACAGGCCTCAAAACCATTCCACACTCAATAATTAAGTGCAAAACCATTTGTCCAAGGCATTGTTTTGGTCATTAGGGCATTGCATACAAGATTAACCCTTAAATAGAAAAAGCAACATTACCATTTTTGATTAAATCTTGCTTTATGTCAAAACTGATTTCTTGAGCATTGGTCCATATCTTATGCAGCAAATCAAATCCACAAATTAGAGGGGCCAAGAGCAGAGGGTGCAAGCATATGGATAGCCTGTACAGGCCTGTTTCACATCACTTCTCATGTTTGCTTAAAATACAAGAAATATATCCAAAACACTATAACTGGAGCATCTGTGAAAAACTAACTTGTGCAAGCATTTGAGTCAACTTTATCACATCCCCTTGAGCCTGAAACACGATCCTTTGAGACCTCAAACATCCCATAGCTCAAAATCACCTTCCATTTGCAAAACAGGGCAGCATCTGCATCTTGACTTCCATAGCTCAATTGGCTCGTGCGTTTTGTCCCAAACTAGTTCAAACACCTTCCATTCAACCCATCCAAGCTATCCCAAACCTTAAACACTAACTGTAGGTTGAGTTTTGTAGGTTTATTCAAGCACATTCAAGGCAAGCTAGGCATTGGAGAAGGTCAAGGGAAGTTCAAGCAAGCTCCCAAACATCTCAGGCCTCATTGAAAAGCTCCACATTGCCATACACGAAGTCAGCTGAAACAGGTTTTTGTCAAGTTCCTATCTCTCTATTTAGGAACATTTAGGCTTAGGTTTGTGAATAAGAAATGTAATATTCATTGCCATGAAGCTGTACATATGCTCAATTTTCATTTTAGTTAAGCATGCTAAGAGAATTTGGTCCATGAACATCCTGAAAAAATTAGGTTAGATTTTAGGGCCAGAGAAATTCTCTCTGGTCTTTGAGAGTTAGGACAAGTTTTTTATATGGTTGGATTCGTCTTGAAAAGCTCTACAACTTTGATGTTATGTGTTTTTGCAATAGAGCTCGTATGCAGGATCTAGCAATTGTATAGGGCGCGCGCGAAATTTGAAGCCAGAGGTTGAAGATGAAGTCTGGCTTGGGCTGGGCTTTGCTTCTTTTGTTTTTAACACCCCCCCTTTTGCTGTATACACCCCCCTGGCCCATTTCTACATATTTTTATGTTTTGTTATTTTATTTTCATTTCTGATTTTATTTTATTATTTCCAAACATAAAAAAATACCCAAAAAATATTTTATAATTTTTTACATTTATTTTGCATTTTATTTCTATTTTTTCTAACATAAAAAACAATTTAATTAGTATATATATTTCTATTTATTGAAAACTTGAAAATAATATAATTATACCTTTTATTTTTATTCTTTTATTTACACTCAAAAATATTATTCTAAATATATTTTTATCTTGTATATATTGTATTTTATTTTTTGTACATATTTAATATAATTAATATATATACATACTTTTATTTTATTTAATAGAAACTTTAGAATAAAAACATAAAAATACTATACTTTTATTTTTATTATTATTTATACTTAAAAAATACTTTTTCTAAATATATTTTATTTTTTGTATATACACTATTTTATTTTATTGTATATAAATAATATAGTCAATATATTCATATTCTTAAAATTAGGGTTTTACCCTTAATAAATAAAAAAATAATAATCTTTTTATTTATTTCTTTCTATTTGTATTAAATATTTTTTACATACATAAAAATAAACAAAAACCTTTTTTTGCATATTCATATTATTTTGTATATTTATTTAATTTGTTTATTTAAATATTATTCATTTGTTATTTATGCCATTTGATTCAATTTGGATGTAATAGTAAAACTAGGGTTTTAATTTCTTGTCAAATAATCCCCATTCAAAAATTGTATCCCCCTCCCCATAATCATGTTGTAATAGTATAGATTATTTTACGCATTTACGCTTTCAATTATGCCATGATTAGAGATTAGGGTTTGTATGTAAAAATCCAAAATTAACAAGTAGCCTGACCTAATACAAAGACAAAAATGCATGAAAATCAATACACAATGCACACTTGCACCCCTAGGGTTACATCCACTTGTTGCCTTAAAAATGGGCCATGTTATGCATGTTGAGTACTTTGGCAAAACAAAAACAAAACAAAAGATCATAGTCCCTCGATGACGCTACCTTGGTTGCCTAAACAAAATGATCAAGTCCCTCAAAAATTTGCTAAAGAAATTTAACACAATTGCTATCATGGTCTATACGATGACCCGCGCCTGTCCTGTTTAACATCCTAATACAAGGTTGTTTACCAAATGCAATGGTAAAACAACACTGTCAAAAGGGTTAAAAACATATAGGAAAGATCTTTGAGTAAAATAGGGTAGATAACTCTTAGTTACTTGATCAAAGCTTGTAAAACATCCTTGCTATTTTCAAACACACTTCACAACACAATTTCAAAATATTTCCCAAATCAAACTTTCAAACATTGAAATCTTTTCAAAAGACAATACATCTTTGTATACATTCAAACAAGAATCATTACAAAGGTTACCATAACGATGGCCACTTTTCAAAACATCTTTCAAAACCACACACAAAGCACCATTTCAAACAATTGAAAAGCAAAAGCAAGTGATCTAAACAAGTAACTAAGATCCCATGGATAACCATGGATGAAAAGGGTGCTTGCACCTTCCCTTTTCATAATCTACTCCCCGAACCCAAGAAAACATATCAAAGGTCTTTCCTGTGCTTTTTGACATTTCCTTAGGATAAAATAAAAAGTCGGTTGTGACTCTTGCTAAACCGAAACATTTGCAAACACAAACACAAAACCTCAAGTCAGTTCTCCCACCGTATCACACATGTCATGATGTATGAGCATGGTAGTTGTGACATATCTGAGTCTGGGAAAATAAATCCCTGACTACTGCTGGGGAAAAATAGAAATCTTGACTTTTGTAAAGAAACGTGGCTCTTGTAATTCCGCTGGGGATGATGAATGGAAGTGATTATGTTGGGGCTTTGTTCCTTATTTATGGATGTTCTGTCGGGGAGATACTCTGCTTGAGAATAATTCTGCGGGGAACCACTTGAAAGGTGAATTTCCGATAGCTGAAGTAATAGGCTCTATCGGGGGTTGAGCTTCTGTATCCAGAGAAATAAACTCTGCTTGAGGAATCAGAAATTTATGATGATCCATTCGTGATTATGAAATCCTACTGGGGAACATAGGTGTCAGGTTTCTAGAGGATCCTGGCTAGGGAGATTACTTCCCGTTCTGAGAGAAATGTTACTGATACTTTGATTACTTCTGCTCTGTGCGGAGTATAGATGTTACAAGATCACATGTATTGATGACTGTGCTCCAAAGCTGTCTCTGCCCTGGTACCTGCTGGACATGGTAACTGTCGATTTTGATATTTCTGATCTTTTGTTCCTGTTTCTTAAGTTATAAGCAATTGTCTTTTGTTTCTTTATGAAAATATTTGTGACAACAATCATATTCAAATTCATATGTCAAGAATAAATCATTCAAAGTTCTTGCAAAAATAAAACAGAAAAGGAAAACAAATAGTTTTGTAAAAATGACTTGTATTAATTTTGAAGTTGGCCTATAACAGACGCTTTTGTACAAGGAAGTTGACGCTCTAGTAAGAGAGTGTCGCCATAAAAATGAAGGGTAAACAATTTTGTGTACAATAGAAAGAAAACAGCTATGTGCAATAATCCCATTGGGTTTCAAATCCGTTATTGCCACTATGTCTTCGAGAGTCTCCTCACTTTGCTTCTTGTCTGAAGCTGATTAGATTGGGGGATGCCATTTGAGCTTGACAGTTAATACTGAGGTCAGACTGCAGGGTAACCTAATGGGACATACGCTTTTTATCCCTAACTTTTGCCTGGACCGCCCTTTCGGGTTTTCAGTCCACCGGGATACCCTTTTTTGCCCAAGTCGCCCTTTCAAGTTTTCGACTTGTCGGGTGTACATATTTTTCATTTTCATCCCTTATTTTTGCCCGAACCCTTTTGGTTCACCGGGAAGCCCTTATTTTTTCCTAGGCCAGTCAACCTAGCGGGTCTTTTATCATGCGTAATATCTTTTCACTATGTCTGCATTGATAGGATGAGGAAGATCGTCACCGTCCATGGTGGTCAGAATCATGGCTCCACCTGAGAAAATGTTTTTAACCACAAATGGCCCTTCGTATGTGGGAGTCCATTTGCCCCGGGGGTCACCTTGCGGCAGTATGATGCGCTTGATTATTAGATCTCCGATTCGATATTCTTGACGCCTGACTTTCTTGTTAAAAGACTTGATCATCTACTTTTGATACGTCTGACCATGGCAGATAGCAGGAAGTATCTTTTCATTGATTAGATTTAACTGATCAAGTCGGGTTTGGATCCAGTCGTCTTCGTTTAGGCATGCATCTCTCATAATCCTTATGGAGGGAATCTGAACCTCAATGGGTAGGACTGCCTCCATGCCATATACCAAAGAGTAGGGTGTTGCCCCTGTCGAAGTCTGTGCTGAGGTACGGTACCGTTGTACCCCAAAATTTTCCCTCTCATTTTATCTAGATTTTTCCTCACAAGACTTCTTGGACTCAAGACCAGATTAGGGTTTGCTCAGCTCAAGACCTCATCTTGCACTAATGACCTGAAATTAGGGTTTGAGTTTGCACAAGGATTTTTGGACCATCAATGCTTCATATGACTTTCATACACCATCTTGGATCCCTAAGATTGCTCATACCAAGTTTCAAGCCTTGAATCACATTTTTGCCCAGTCAATTGGATAATTGACCTAAAAATCAGTTGTATTGGGGAAAAAGTCAACCATGGCCAATTTACAGTCAAACTTCATAATTTTTGATCCGCAACAATATTCTAGGCTCTTATGTACCATTTGATCAAGTTTGGACCACAACTCCTCAAGAAATTTGATCAGATCATCAAAAGGGCAAAATGGTCAAAATTAGGGTTTTGACTGAGAAAGGACGATTTCTGATTTTTAACCTAGCCAATGACCAATTGGGTTCAAGCATGATTTAAAGGACTCAATAGCATCATCTTGACCTAATCACATAGTTCAAAAGATCTCAAATGCATTGGATTGATAGATGAATTTTCCAGTCAACTGATCAAAAATCAACTGTACACTGAAAAGTCAAACTTTGACTTTTTGGTCAAAATCAAGTGCCAAGAGTCATAATTCATAAAGATATGTCAAAATGTGAAACTTGTTGACCAAGAAACCTAATTTTGAAAATTAGGGTTTTAGTTTGAAATTTTTCATAACTTAGAATTTTTCTAAGTTATGGAAATTTCTTATTTTTCCCAACTTCCCACAACTTTTTCACCATGATGCAATGGGATTCAAAGAAAACTTCCAACATAAACGTTGTAGTACTCCATGAAATATACAACTTTGATTCACAAAGTTTTCCCAAAAGATGCTTGGATATCAAGTTATGATTTTGTGAATAAGGGTCCATAAACTTTTTAAATTAGTGAAATTTTGCCCTAGTTTAGGCAGATTTTTGACCTAACTTCATGGCAACTTTTCACCTAGTTCCAAGAGGAATCTAAAAATGAATTCAAAGATGTATTATATAGCATGTTACAAGCTTTCTAAAATGTACAAGAACTCTCCAAGATCATTTATGGTTAGGGAGAATTGAAGAAATGAAAATGGCAATTTATCACTTTTGTACAAGGCATTTTCACAATGTTACAAGTTGCAAATCAGTTTCAAACATGCTTGTACTTGGTATTACAGGTCCTAATCCTTTCTACACTCCATAATTGAATGCTAACACATTGGATATTGGCTTTATTCTGACCTTTGGAGCTTTGCACAAAGAATTATTCCAAAAATGGCATAAAGTTCATAATACCATTTTGATAAAGCATGCTTTTTGCAACTTTGCAAATCTTAAGCCATGGACCTGATCTTTTGTTGCAAGCAAGATCCACAAACATCAGGAAAAGTATACCAACTCCTTGCAGCCATAGAGTTAGCCTGTACAACACTTTGGCATTGTCACTTCCAATTTTCTTCGAAAGCAAGAAAACTTGCAAAAGTCAATAGAACTTGGATATCTGATAAAGAGAAGCCTTGGAATTATTCTACACAACTTTAGAACTTTGTAACAAGCCAATACACGAATTGCTAACATCTCAAACACTCACAAACATAAAAAACCACATTTCTGCCCTGTGATACGGTGGGAGAACTGACTTGAGGTTTTGCGTTTGTGTTCGCACTTGTTCGGTTTAGCAAGAGTCGCCACCGACTTTTCATTTTATCCAAAGGAAAGGTCAAAAAGCACAGGAAATACCTTTGAGATGTTTTCTTGGGTTCGGGGGGTATATTATGAAAAGGGAAGGTGCTAGCACCCTTTTCATCCATGGTTTTCCATGGGCTCTTAGTTACTTGTTTTTAGATCACTTGCCTTTGCTTTTCAATTGTTTGAAATGGTGCTTTGTGTGTGAGGTTTTGAAAATGCTTTAGAAAAGAGGCCTTGTCTTAGGCGACCTTTGTAATGATTCTTGTTTTGAATATATACAAAGGTGTGTGTCTTTTTGAAAAGATATTTCAATGTTTTGAAAGTTTGTTTTTGAAATTGTGTTGTGAGGTGTGTTTGGAAACGGCAAGGATATTTTGCAAGTTTTTGATCAAGTAACTAAGAGTTGTCTACCCCATTTTACTCAAAGATCTTTCTTATGTTTTTAACCCTTTTAACAGTGTTATTTCACCATTGTGTTTGGTGAATAACCTTGTGTTAGGATGTTAAATGGGACAGGCGCGGGTCATCGTATACAATCATTGAAAGCAACTTGTGAGACGCTCTAGCAATTTTGTAAGGGACGAGATCGTTTTATCAAAGGCAACATCGAGGGTCATCGAAGGACTATGATCTTTGTTTATCGAAGGGGCATTTGCTAGAGTGTCTCATGCTCGAGGGACATGATTTCATTTTTCGAGGCAACAAGCGAGGTTACCCTAGAGGTGCAAGTGTGAATTGTGTATTGATTTTCGTGCATTTGTTCTTGTATTAGGTTATCTAGCGATTGATTTTGAATCTTCGCATACAAACCCTAATTACTATACAGTATTTTGAAAGTGATAAATTGCGGGAATTTAAAGTCTAAGTTATTACAAATAAGTATCCGGGGATGGGGGTACAAATTATTTACAAATGGGGACGAGTCTTATCAGAATAACAATGTCCAAGTATATATTACAACCAAATTGAACTGTCGCATTTTCAATGTAAAAATTGTAATAAAGTATAAGATAAAGAAAATCAAAGAAATATGAGATGCATGTATTTATTTACAAATGATCAAATAAAAATTTACCCTAGTGAAGATTAAGTGTGATTATTATTTAAACTAAAAAAATTATTTAAACTAAATATCCTTTTCTTTTTGTATTTTTTTATTATGAACAAGATTAACAATAACTTAAAAAAAAGAAATTAAAACCAAATTAAATTAGTATTTGAGTTAACTAAAAGAAAGAAAGTAATCTAAAGAAAAATATTAGTATAAAAATGATGGGCCTAAAGAGTTTGTGGCCCAAAAATAGAGAATGAAGAAGAACAAATTAATAAAATCAAAAATGAGGAAAGGGGGTGGGGCGCTGGAAAATGTTTGGGCTTTAGGCGTTTTGTTTGGGCGAAGGCCCATTACCCAATTGGCATTCTTTTTTGTTAGGGTTCAAACAGAACTAGGGTTTGTAACTTCTTTCTTCAACGGCGCCACTCCTCTCATCTTCTTCGTTTCTCTTCTTCTCTCTCAGGCGATGGTTCTGACACTCCTTTCATGCCTTAGCCATCGGAGCGCCGCCCCATATCACTTCCTGCTTCCTTCACGGTGGTCTAGAATCTTGAACGAATGGTATGAATCGCTTCGTTTTTTTAGGTCTTTTACAGTTTCAACGTTTGATTCTTGCATGTTTATCGTTTGCAATGTTTTAATCTTTGATGCTTATGTTGTGAGATGCAGCGAAAGTTTGAGGGAAAGAGACCATACCTTTGGCGTTTTTCTGGGTTGAAAACGGAAGAAGAGAGATGTGATGAGACGGAGGTGCTCCTTGGGGGCTTAAGGCGGAGGAAGATGATGGCTACGCTTTGGCTTCTGGTATCTTTGTCTTTTCTTTTGAATATTTGATGATGAGTGTTCTGAGAACTATGCTTGCTCTTTGTTTTAGTTGATGATGAACAATAATCTGAAACTTTTGCTCCTTTGTTTGTTTTTGTCTCTACACCCTTTCTCCCTGATTATCTGATGATGATGTTGTTCTGAGGACTATGCTTGCTCTTTGTTTTAGTTAATGATGAACAAATGTTCTGAGACCTGTATTATTTCGCTTCTAAAACTTTTCCTCTCTCCTTGTGGGTTATTTGATATTTGATGATGAAGATATATTCTGAAAAAAACTAGCTATTATTATTGTTCTTTGTTTTGGTTGATGATGGTGAAACTGAAAACCAATGTTGTTGTTTTGCTTTTTGTTGATGATGATCCTAGACCTGAAACTTGTTGGTTCCTTCTTGTTTTGGCCAACTTGTCTTGAATCTATAGTTTTGACAGATTTGAGTAAGTTGCAGTTTTGAGAAGTTGCAGTTATGCAGGGTTCTTGGTGTTTGCAGTTTATGCAGGTTTGTAGCTTTGAGTAAGCTAGTTGTTAGTTTTGCTCAAACAGGTTTTGGCCCTACTTGCTTGGCTTACAGTTTTGCAAGGTTTTGAGATGCAGGCTGTTGAGTTTGGCTTGCGGGTTTTTGATTTTGGTTATGCAGGTTTGCAAGTTGTTTTGGCTTGACCAGCCATTTTGTTACTAAATAGGCTTCTGGTTTGTAAGTTTGAACAGGTTTTTGTTGTTTGTGAAATGTTCTGGTGAGTTACAGTTTGTGATGCAGGTTTTGCAATTTTGGCTTGCAGTTTAGGCAAGTTTGTTGTTTAGAGGTTGGGAAGTTTTGTATGCAGGCTTGCTGGTCTGTTGTGTTTTTGGGAGGCAGGTTTTTGGAAACAAGCTTGTGCTTGTTTGAGCAGGCTGATGAGTTTGGGTTTTTGAAACAGGCCTGTAAGTTTTGTTGTTTACAGGTTTTTGGTTTTGACAGCAGTTTTAGTTTTTAGTACAGGCAGGTTTGGATTTGAATATTGTTTTTTGTAAACTTGGCTTGTAGTTTGGAGGTTATGCAATATTTCTCTCCTCTCTCTTCTGCTGGACTGTTAGGCTGTTATATCTTTTCTTTTTGCTTTCTTTTACTGTCTTGAAAACAACCTGCCAAAATTGCAAACTCTCACTTCACTAGGTTTTCTCTTTCTCTCTCTCTCTCTAAGCACCTTTGCTTATTATATTTTATTCTGAAAAGTTTGTCTAGGCTGGAAAATGATGATGGCTATTGCAAGCCTCTTGCTTGTAATTTGGTTTATCTCTCTGCATTGTGTACTTTGTTTCCATATTTTCTGCATTGTGTACTTTGTTTCCATATTTTCTGCATTATGTACTTTTCCTTGACAGTTTTGTAACTCAGTTTGACATTCAGTTTGGTTAATGCATTTGTAGTTAGCTTGCCATGCTTGCTCATGTTTTCCTTGCTGACTTGGTTTGACTACTGCAGTTTTGTATGGCATGCAGTACACTTTGCTTCTAGTTGACTTTTTTATGTATTTGAACCAAAAGTATGCTTATATTTTTATCTTTTATTTTTCTCTCTGTGAACCGAGAAGAGCGATCTTCTTGTGATTTGCAGAGAGGAAAATAAAATATGATGAACATAGCATTCTGATTCCATCCGACAAACTTTAATGATGATTTCTTTTTATCTGCTTGAAAATTCTTTTCAGTTAATTGTGCTGATTTCTTTTTCTTCTGTCTTTTGCAGGTAAGTACCAGTTGGATGATAGAGGAAGCAGCAGAAGCCAAAGATTTTAGGAGATTAGGCTTTGATTTATTTTTTCCATTTATTGTAAACAAATATTATTGTAAATACTGTAAGTTGTAAATTTACAATATTCAGATAAATTTTGTAACAACATTTGAAACGAATAAAATAAAGTCTTTGTCAAATATCTTCCAATCTTTCCTTGCATTGTTTATTTAATTATTTAAGACTCTCAAACCAAAATAATTGGAACTGTATCCCAATAATTTTAATCCAGATAAAATAAATAACCAACAAACTTTGCAGTCTCGTAACCTTGCATTACTCACAATATGCATGATACTCCAATTAACACATGCCTTGTACAGTTAGACAAACAAAGCATTCCATTAAACGGTAAACCTTTCATTCCACTTAATCAAGCAGATGCCTTAATGTTCCAAACAAAAGTCTCAGCTTTTATCCCAGATAATCAGGCCTTGAGAAACAACCAGTAAACTTGAACAAGCATGAAAACAATGTAACAGTTAACTGAATTTTGGAGGATTCAGTTTCTTCTGAAAAATGCGAGCGAAAACCCTAATTCCGAATTTGTTGCCAAAGAAAAGTCTACTTGATCAATTCCGAAGCCAATCTCAACAATCAGATAAAAACCCTAATTCTGGATCGACTGATAAAGAAAAGTCTGTTTGACCGATTCTCGCACCAATCTTAAAAATCAGAGAAAATCTTGGGGTTGTGATTTCTTGTGAAAAAGGGAGGGAAAATTTTAGGGTACAACAATTGCCCCTATTCAATCTTCTTGAACCTGAAGAGTTAGATTGGCAATTTTTCCGTTCGTGACTCGAAGGTAAAAAATGATTGGACACTAGAGTACCCATAAATTTTCACTCGTCAAAGCATAGTTGAGGGAATGGGCTTAAAGATGCCATTTGGAGATGTGACAGAATCTTGTCATAGATGGGCTTAAAGATGCCATCCAAGAATGTTTGTTGAACTGTATGTTGTAGGTGAGAGGGTGAGTATCAGAAAGGTATCCATGTTTGGAACATCTCTGAGTTGGGGGTCTGAATAAGCAATAGATTAGCATCCTTGTCGGGAGGCATCCGTGAACTGTTTTCAGAAATCCTTGAAGTTTGAAACTTGCTAAACTTATCCGGCGATAGGTAAAATATTAGCTGAAACACAAAGTTATGTTGTATGATGCAATGTATGTGTTATATCAATGCTCATGATATATAAAGGTAATGAATGCGCATGTAAGCTGATTAGCCGTCTTGCTGAGGAAGATAAATCCTGGATAGCTGGAGATAATAAAATCTCTGACCGCTGTCGGGGAAAATAAATCCTTGACTGCTGCTGGGGATTGAGAATCCTTTGATCGTTGAGAATGAGAAGTCATGGGACCACTGTTGAAGAGTATGTGTGTCCTCAAGCTTTTTGACAACCTCTGCGGGAAGAAGTTATATTGCTGGGGAAAGTCAGGAGTTTGGGTTATATGCCAATCTACTGGGGATTCCTGTTTTGAGGAGATCTTCGCCGGGGAATATCTGAAAACTCTGTGAGGAATTGATAATGAGAGTTTTCATTCTGCTTGGGTAATTGGTGCTGAGGAGCCGAGAACGAGAATCTTCGATCTGCAGGAGGTTAGAAATTCTGGCAAATTCATGCTGAGAGTAAAGAAAGCTCTGGAGAATCAAGGATGAGAGTCTTGATTTTGTTAAGGGTTAACTGTTATCTGGTTGATCTCCAGGCTTCAAGATGTATCCTACCATTATCTGGTCGAATCCAGGCTTCATGGCGTTTGGAGATATCAAGATATTATCCGGTCGAATCCGAGCTTCATAACTTGTATTAAAGATATACTACTATCTGGTCGACTCCAGTCTTCGTAGTATTCTTGGCTGTTATCTGGTCGTAATCCAGGCTTCATAGAAACTTGTATTAAAGATATACCACTATCTGGTCGACTCCAGTCTCCATAGTATTCTTGGTTGTTATCTGGTCGTAATCCAGGCTTCACAGAAACTTGTATTGCTATCTGGTCGTAATCCAGGCTTCACAATAACTTGTTGGGGATTAAACTATTATTCGGTTGAATCCGGGCTTCATAGCTTGCTCTTAGGAGATACCACTATCTGGTCGTAATCCAGGCTTCGCGGTAGTCTGATATTGTTATCCGGTCGTAATCCGGGCTTCACAATATGTTGTAGAGATCAAGATACTATTCGGTCGAATCCGGGCTTCATAACTTGAATTTTGTGAGAATTTGATTGCATATTTCCTTTCGCTGGGGAAGATAAGTCCTGAACTGGTGAATGAGAAATGAGTTGGATTCTTCATCTCCGATAGTGAAGAAAAATCAGGATAAATCGCTGAGAGACTTATCTGAAATATCAAAACTCGGAATATCTTCCATTGGCATAAGAATTAGGGAGATCTTAGTGTCGATCTGACCAAAACAGAGAGGGTCTTGGATTAACTTTGATTCAACCGGATGATGGAGGAATCTTTGACGGCTGTAACTCCGACAGGTGATGAAGGAATCTTCGATGACTGTAACTTCCAACAGGTGATGAACGAATCTTCGACGACCGTAACTTCCAACAGGTGATGAAGGAATCTTCGACGACCGTAACTTCCAACAGGTGATGAAGGAATCTTCGATGACTGTAACTTCCAACAGGTGATGAAGGAATCTTTGACGACCGTAACTCCAACAGGTGATGAAGAAATTTTCGTCTGTCGATCAAACTGCATATGTTATGAATGTTGTTGAAATGTAATTTTGTTTTGGAGAATAAATCCTTGACAAATGTTGGGGAAATAAACCCATGACTTCTGGTCTGCTTAGAGAGATGATAAACTTCTCGAGGACGCTTGAATTCCTTTTCAGAAGGACTTTGGAGAGATTCGTCATTGCCCCTAGTAGCAAATGGTTGTGGTACTGCCAGGAAATTTGGCCTGTTCGTAACCCTTTGATGAGATTGACGTTTAAATGCCCCAAGTGATGGTGAGGGAGACTTTCCCCAGGTTAATCTGCGATTGAGAGATTTCTTGAAATCTTGACTGGACTGCCCCAGGTTTAATGGACTTTGAAAGATTTGTTGAAATCTTGACTGGACTTCCCCAGGTTTATTGGATAATACCATATCAAGTCCCCTTTTGTTGATGGGAGATTTTTGCAACGGGAGTGCCATCCCACTTGAAGTGATTTTATTCACTGAGAGAGCATTCGTTCCTCCAAACATTTACTGTGTGAATTTCTTCATTGTCAAACAAATAAACATGCGCAAACAACGATATTCAAATAATGTAAAGTTTATGCTTGTCTCGAAGTTTTGAAAAATGCGTTTTTTAGCAGAAAACTTTTTATAAGATAAATTCAACACAAGATTTAGAGCAAAGCCTTACAGGAGTCAGGATACCTTTTGTAACAGTATGCTTTCGAACTAACTCATGCTTCAATTAGTACTTTTTAAGGGTTTTAACATGGCTTGGTTCACGGTTTAAGAAATAAAGGATAAAAGCTCAAAGTATATTTGTACCCACCTGCTCTTCATGATGTTCTTCAATCCTAAACTCAGTTAATTGTGCGTCAAACTCTGTTCGAGTTTGGAACGACGTTTTGGTGATGGTCCACACAAGTTGAATTTGTTGGAAGGAAGTCATTTTTGCAACATTTTTCATGTTGTTGAGGATTTATAATGACCTCTTTCTTTTGATTTGTTATCCCTAATTTTTGCCTGACTGTTCCTGTTTTCGAGATTACAGTCAACGGGATGCCCCAACTTTCTTAAGCCTCCTTTGTAGGTTTTGGCTCAGTGGGCTTTTCTCTTTTGAGAGATAATGACTGCCTATGACATAAGGAACCATCACTGTCTTTTGATTCCAAAGGAATGTTTTTGATGTCATTCGTTGTATTATGAACTGAGAGTTTGCAACTTCAATGCGCATCTTTTGAATTAACTGAGAGACTACCCTGCCCCAGGTTTAATAAAAGGTTTCAATTTGTGTTTAAAACAGAAAACTTCTACTTCTTTGGATTGAAGGGGTTGACTAGGGATTATCTTCCTTATAACTCCAGTGTTTAGGGTTTGAAAGAAACGCCTATACATCGTCAGCGAGGTCTGTTCAAAAGCATACTGTATGAGATTATGGTATTGTTTCGTCATCCTCCCTCTAAAAGCTTGTAGCCTCTTTGCCTCTTTCGAATGGACTCCCTACGTACCCTTCAAATGGGCCTGGCCCAAATATCAATCGAAGGATTCCAATCGAAATGCTCTGCTAACAGGCCAATCAAAAGGTGTTGTTCATGCCAATCGAAGGACATGGTTGACATGCCTGTCGAAATTGCCTTGACATAATTCCAATCGAATGCTTGTCCATAATGCCAATCGAAATACTCCTTCAGAATGCCAATCGAAGGGTCTTTCAGGATGCCAATCGAAATTCTTGTCCAGAATGTCAATCGAAGTGTCTTTCAGGATGCCAATCGAAAGGTATTTGAAGTACCACTCAAAAATCTTCTTTTTCCTTAGGCAAGAGTTTGTGATCAACCAGGCAGGGGGAAGACTTTGGAAAACATGAGAGGGCAAATTTTGGGGTGCAACAGTTGCCCCTGTTCAATTTTCTTAAACCTGAGGATATAGATTGGCTTTCTAGCCTTTCGCGATCCGAAGGTGGAAGATAATTGAACACTAGAGTGCCCAAAATTTTGCACTCGCATGGTGTAGTATCAGCATTATGACATCGGGAATGGGCTTACAGATGCCATTTGGAGATGGTTGGTAGGAGGATGGGCTTATAGATGTCATCTGCAGGAGAGGTAATGGATAGTCATTGGAGATGGGCTTAAAGATGCCATCCAGGGGCGATTGCTGGACTGTATTTGAATGAGTGACAGAATTACATCCGAATCTGGATCGTATCTGGACTGTTATTTGAAGGTCTCCGATTGCCTGTCATTAACTGGGAGAAATAAATCTAACCAGAGAAGGTCTTTTTTGATAATGATGTGTGATGAAGGAATATGAGATGATTGCTACTCCAAATAGATGATGAAGGAATCTTGGACGATTACTACAACAGTGGGATGATGAAGGAATCTTGGACGATTACTACCTCAGCAGGATGATGAAGGAATCTTGGATGACTTCTACCTCAGTAGGATGATGAAGGAATCTTGGACGATTACTACCTCAGCAGGATGGTGAAGGAATATTGGACGATTACTACCTCAGTAGGATGATGAAGGAATCTTGGATGATTACTACCTCAGCAGGATGATGAAGGAATCTTGGATGACTTCTACCTCAGCAGGATGATGAAGGAATCTTGGACGATTACTACCTCAACGGGATGGTGAAGGAATCTTGGACGATTACTACTTCAACGGGATGGTGAAGGAATCTTTGACGATTACTACCTCAATGGGATGATGAAGGAATCTTGGATGACTTCTACCTCAACAGGATGATGAAGGAATCTTGGACGATTACTACCTCAACAGGATGGTGAAGGAATCTTGGACGATTACTACCTCAGCAGGATGGTGAAGGAATCTTGGACGATAACTACCTCAGCAGGATGATGAAGGAATCTTGGACGATTACTACCTCAGCAGGATGATGAAGGAATCTTGGACGACTTCTACCTCAGCAGGATGATGAAGGAATCTTGGACGATTACTACCTCAACGGGATGGTGAAGGAATCTTGGATGATTACTACCTCAACGGGATGATGAAGGAATCTTGGATGACTTCTAAATCAGCAGGATGATGAAGGAATCTTGGACGATTACTACCTCAACGGGATGGTAAAGGAATCTTTGACGATTACTACCTCAACGGGATGATGAAGGAATCTTGGATGACTTCTACCTCAGCAGGATGATGAAGGAATCTTTGATGATTACTACCTCAACGAAATGATGAAGGAATCTTGGACGATTACTACCTCAATGGGATGGTGAAGGAATCTTGGACGATTACTACCTCAGCAGGATGATGAAGGAATCTTTGACGATTACTACCTCAGCGGGATGATGAAGGAATCTTGGACGATTACTACCTCAACGGGATGGTGAAGGAATCTTGGATGACTTATACCTCAGTAGGATGATGAAGGAATCTTGGACGATTACTACCTCAACGGGATGACGAAGGAATCTTGGATGACTTCTACCTCAGCAGGATGATGAAGGAATCTTGGACGATTACTACCTCAACAGGATGATGAAGGAATCTTGGATGAATTCTACCTCAGAAGGAGGATGAAGGAATCTTGGACGATTACTACCTCAGCAGGATGATGAAGGAATCTTGGATGATTACTACCTCAGCGGGATGATGAAGGAATCTTGGATGACTTCTACCTCAGCAGGATGATGAAGGAATCTTGGATGATTACTACCTCAGCAGGATGATGAAGGAATCTTGGACGATTACTACCTCAGTGGGATGACGAAGGAATCTTGGACGATTACTACCTCAACAGGATGATGAAGGAATCTTGGACGATTACTACCTCAACGGGATGGTGAAGGAATCTTGGACGATTACTACCTCAGCAGGATGGTGAAGGAATCTTGGACGATTACTACCTCAGCAGGATGATGAAGGAATCTTGGACGATTACTACCTCAGCAGGATGACGAAGGAATCTTGGACGACTTCTACCTCAGCAGGACAATGAAGGAATCTTGGACGATTACTACCTCAACAGGATGATGAAGTAATCTTAGACGATTACTACCTCAGCGGGATGATGAAGGAATCTTGGATGACTTCTACCTCAGCAAGATGATGAAGGAATCTTGGATGATTACTACCTCAGCAGGATGATGAAGGAATCTTGGACGATTACTACCTCAACGGGATGATGAAGGAATCTTGGATGACTTCTACCTCAGCAGGATGATGAAGGAATCTTGGACGATTACTACCTCAACGGGATGGTGAAGGAATCTTTGATGATTACTACCTCAACGGGATGATGAAGGAATCTTGGATGACTTCTACCTCGGCAGGATGATGAAGGAATCTTGGACGATTACTACCTCAATGGGATGATGAAGGAATCTTGGACGATTACTACCTCAACGGGATGGTGAAGGAATATTGGACGATTACTACCTCAGCAGGATGATGAAGGAATCTTGGACGATTACTACCTCAGTGGGATGATGAAGGAATCTTGGACGATTACTACCTCAACGGGATGGTGAAGGAATATTGGATGACTTCTACCTCAGCAGGATGATGAAGGAATCTTGGACGATTACTACCTCAACGGGATGACGAAGGAATCTTGGATGACTTCTACCTCAGCAGGATGATGAAGGAATCTTGGACGATTACTACCTCAACGGGATGATGAAGGAATCTTGGATGACTTCTATCTCAGCAGGTCGATGAAGGAATCTTGGACGATTACTACCTCAGCAGGATGATGAAGGAATCTTGGACGATTACTACCTCAGCGGGATGATGAAGGAATCTTGGATACTTCTACCTCAGCAGGATGATGAAGGAATCTTGGACGATTACTACCTCAACAGGATGATGAAGGAATCTTGGACGATTACTACCTCAGCAGGATGATGAAGGAATCTTGGACGATTACTACCTCAGCAGGATGGTGAAGGAATCTTGGACGATTACTACCTCAGCAGGATGATGAAGGAATCTTGGACGACTTCTATCTCAGCAGGATGATGAAGTAATCTTGGATGACTTCTACTCCAAAAGGTAATGACTTTTATCTGTTGATCGATCTTTCCTGAAAAGGTAAAGAGTTAGTTGTATGCAATGTCATGATGTATGCATTGTGTAATGATGTTCTCAAAATAAATGAGATTTATGTTATATGCATTTTGTATGCACATGTTATGAATGTTGTTGAAATGTAATTTTATCTTGGAGAATAAATTCTTGACAAGCGTTGGGGAGTTATTAAATCCCGGACTGCTGTTGAAGAGTAGGTATGTCTTCAAACTTTGCTTAGAATGTTTCCACTGAGGATCCTTGTTTTGTTGAGGAGAACTCGGTTGGGGAAAGTTGTGAACTTTGTGGAGAGTATTGATTCGTTCTTGCGGAACAAGTTCAGGAGTCTCGGTTGTCCGTTTCTCTACTGGGGAGTTAAAGTTAAACTGACATCTGGTCGGGTCCAAGTCTCACAGTAACTTGCTGGGGATTGCAGAGTTGTCTACTGGGGAAGAGGAGTTGTGGTCCTTTGATTTGTAGTAGTCGGAGAGGCAAACTCAAGCTGGGGAATCTTTGTGTTGTTGGGGAAATAAACCCTATCGTCAGTCTGCTAGAGAGGTGACATCTTCGTTGGGGGAAGTCCTCGAGGATTCTTGAGGTGGATTCAGTTGGGGAAAGGTTTTCAGAGATTAAACCCTTGCTGGGAGTCATCCTATGATAAGGATCTGGGGAGATTTGTCATTGCCCCTAACAGCAGGTGTTTGTGGCACTGCCTGGAAATGTTTGACTGTATGTAACCCTTCACTGAGATTGATGTTCAATGCCCCAAGTGACGGAGATGGAGATTTGCCCCTGGTTACTCTGCACTTCTTTGAGAGATGTCCTGGAATCTTGATTGGACTGCCTCAGGTGATGGAAAATGATCATGTCACGCCCCTTGATTGGAAGTGTCATCCTTTTTGAAGTGATTTTGTTTTCTGAGAGGGCTTTCGTTCATCGGATATTCGTTGTGTGAATTTTTACGCTATCAAACAAATAGCCAAATGTAAACGGTGATATTCAAATAATGCAAAGTTTATGCTTGTCTTGAAGTTTTGAAAAGTGCGTTTTTTAGCAGAAAACTTTTTTTTATAAGACAAATTCAACACAAGGTTTAGGGCAAAGCCTTACAGGAGTCAGGATACCTTTTGTAACAATATGCTTTCGAACTAACCCATGCTTCAGTTAGGACTTTTGAAGGGTTGTAACGTGGCTTAGTTCACGGTTTAAGAAACAAAGGATAAAGGCTCAAAGTATATTTGTACCCACCCGCTCTTCGTGATGTTCTTCAATCCTAAACTCAGTTAATTGTGCATTTGAACTCCAAATGAGTCTGGAACGACGTTTTTGGTGATGGTTCACACAAGTTGAATTTTTGAAGGCAGTCATTTTTGCAACATTTTTCATGTTGTTGAGGATTTTTAGCGACCTCGTTCTTTTGATTTATTACCTCTAACTTTTGCCTGACTGTTCCTGTTTTCGAGATTACAGTCAGCGGGATGCCCCAGCTTTCTTAAGCCTCCTTTATAGATTTTGGCTCAGTGGGCTTTTTTCTTTTGAGAGATTGACTGCCTCTGAGATAAGGAACCATCACCGTCTTTTGATTCCAGAGGAATGCTTTTGATGTCGTTCGTTGTATTATGAACTGAGAGTTTTGCGACTTCAATGCGCATCTTTTGAATTAACTGAGAGACTACCCTGCCCCAGGTTTAAATTAAGGGTTTTAATTTGTGAAAAGAGAAACTCCAACTTCTTTGGCTCAAAGGGGTTGACTAGGGATTATCTTCCTTATAACTCCAGTGTTTAGGATTTGAAAGAAACGCCTGTACATCGTCAGCAAGGTTTGTCCAAAAGCATACTGTATGAGATTATGGCATTGTTTCGTCATCCTCCCTCTAAAGGCTTGTAACTTTTAGCAAGAGTTAAATGTCATAAAGTGAGTAAAAAAACATAGTTTAAATGTAATGAAAATGATTGGATCAAATCAAAACAAACATATGCGATGCATTAATGAAACAAAGTTTGGCATTAATGGATAATTGTTTGAATAAAAAAGAGATTACAACTTGAAAATTCAAATGAACAAAAGTCTTCTCGTCTCAGTACTTGTCACTTCAAATGGTGAACCTTGGAGGGATGGTAGAAGAACTCAGCCTGACCATCTTGTGTGAATTCCAATGCTTCCTCATCAATCAGGTCTTGAATTTTGTTCTTCAAAGTCCAACAGTCGTCGGTGTCATGTCCAGGACTGTCAGAATGGTATGCACACCTTGCATCAGGATTGTACCTTGGGGAGGCTGTGTTGGGATTCTTAGGAGGGTCCCTTAATGTCACCATATTCAATCTTAACAGGTGTTGTAAAGCTCGAGACAACGGCATGTTGAGCTTGGTAAATTGCCTCCGGTCAACCCGTTGCTTTTGGTGAGGTTGATGCTGGGCTTGTGACCCTGAAGCAAGCTGAGGAGCTTTTCCCTTGTCTTCTTGCCCCAAAGGTGGTTGAATGATGACTTGATCTTTAACCCTAGTTGTTTGCCCCACTCAGTTATTTTGAAGCAGCTTGTTGACGAGGACCCTGAGCTCTTCTTGTCTTTGAGCTAAGTCTTGAATGAGAGCCATCTGGCCCACCAGCTGTCCCATCACCTGGATCTTCATTGTTGCCAACTCAATTTGTAGCCCTTCCAACTGATCATTCCTGATGCCTCCTGGATTCCCTAGGACCAAGCCCCTTGTGAGGAGAGCTTTTATTTCTTCTTGCCCCTGGGATAGGTTCAAGAACATTTCTTGAAGTTGGGCGTTTTGAGCCCGGAGATCTTGGTTGTCTGGTTGGAAAGCCATTGCTGAAATAAACAGCGAGAATATGAGAGACCTGTATTGGAAGACCTGTTATGATATGTATGATATATGTATGCAATGTTTTCAAGGATCTCGCGGGGTAAACAAGAAACTGTTAGAATCTGAATCTGGTAGTTTTGATTGAAGGAACTTCATGTTGCCGAGAGTCCTTCTTCAAGAGTCAAGCTCACCATATCGAGTGGGTCATAGCCCCTGACTCAAGTTATCGTGCTTGGATTTCTAGATGGTATTGGCTAGAGGTAAATAAATCCCCTTTGCCCCTTGCTAGACTTTTGATTTACCATAACCTGCATCACAGACCCTTGAGATCCTTGAAATGGTTAAGGAAATGTTAAGGTATGATGTTATGATGTATATGCTATGCGTTCAAGCAAAAAGTGAGGTGATGTAAGTGAGCCCTGCAATAAATCCAATTTGTTGGATAAGGACTGTAAACAAAACCTGCAAGGAACCCCTATTGTCAGATAACAAGTAGTTCAAGTTTGAAGGCACACAAGTCACACATATAGCCTTAAGTTTAGGCTGGCATGGAGTTTAGGCATTACCCTCTTTTAGTTTAGTTGGTTTAAACCTGTCCTAAAAAAATAGTAATCGGGTTCTAGAGGATCTCAATATCACTGACTACCCTCAATCGGTCATAATTCCAGTTTAGCAACCTTTTCTTGCGGCCGGAACCATCACGAGAGTTTAGTCTCAATGAGTGTAGCATACTGCTACTGTTCTATGGCCAAGTTGGTCAATTTAAGGTTCTAAGGTCAGTTGGTGCTTAATGACTCCTTAGAAGACCCATATTCTCCTCGTTTCAACATAAGGGATATCGGTACAGACTAAGGTGCCACACCAACGTAGCTACTGCTTCATCCGTGTCGGTCTACGCCGGACGGATCCCTCACAGTTTACTGCTACTTACCTAAAAAGGGTACCCCAGATCTGGGTTAGGATCTATAGAACTCCGATACAAGCCCACAAAATTAAAAGCATACAAAGCAATACAATTGAAAACACAAGTGATCTAATCCTAAGGTACACCTCACTTATTTAAAAGTCCCCAGCAGAGTCGCTAATTTTGTGATTGGTGGGAACAAGAACTGACTGTTTTGGAATGCTGGTTCACGTTTGCGTTTTTTTTGCAAAGTGTCGCGGTAAGCAAGAGTCGCCACCGTCTTTTATTTTATTCAACAAGGGAAAGGACAAAAGCACAGAAAAATTCCTTTTCGAGATTGTTTCTCGGGTTCGGGAGGTAGATTATAGAAAGGGAAGGTGTTAGCACCCTTTCTATCAGTGGTTATCCACAGGTTCTTAGGTACTTGCTCACTGTGTTTTCAAAAGGTTGCTTTTCTTTGTGATTTTGGGTTTTGAAAAGAGTTTTGTTTGAAACTTCATTTTAACTCTTGCTTCTGTCCTCAAGAGTGTATGAAGTGTTTTTGAAAACTTTTTTCGAAAAGTGTAAGTGCGAAAAGTTTTGTTTTGTTTTAAAAGAGAGCAAGTACTTAAGAACATCTACCTACTCAAAAAGGAATTAAACTGTGCAACTTTCCTTTAGACAGTGCTATCCCACTATTGAGGAGTAGGTAGCACCGTCGTTGGAGTTTTTCGGGTCAATTCAGTTTAAGGGATGTATGGTCACTAAAGCAACGTTAGGACACTTTAGTGGTAATCCTAATGTCTTAGATCATTTTTCCGAGGCAACCGTTTCGAGGCAACTTATGATCTTGGGACAAAAGTACAACCTCTAAAACATCCTATACTTAATGACCACGTTCGAGGCAACCAAGTGAGGTGTACCCTAAGAGTGGCATGTGCAAGTGTGTCAATTTTAAGTTATTTTATTCTTGCATGTCATGGTGAGCTACTGTTGATTTTAAGTTAAGAGTTAATCTTGTCATGCAATCCTAGTTAGCATACATCTAAGCAGTTAATATATGTACAGGAATTTAAAGTGCGGGAATTGTAAATCCTACGTGTTGTACCCCAAAATTTTCCCTCCCATATTCTTCAAAGTTTTGACAAGCATCACCTCAAAGAGTTCAAAGTCTACTCAAGGAGTCACACAGTCAACCACCCTCCTAAGCCAATCAAATTAGGGTTTTGGTTCTTGCAAGGAAGTTGAGGTTTTCAAGGGCTCAATCAAGTCCCATATGCTCATATACATTGTCAAGCACCTACATGTCAAGTTTCAAGGCTCACAAAGTCAAGTTGCACAGTAAAAAACCCTAATTGCTCCACAGTCAACTGCAGGGGTAAAATGGTCATTTGGCAGTCAAAAGTCAAAATTTTTGGTCAACATCTTATTTTGAAGCCACAATCATCATTTGGTCAAATCTTGACCATGATTTCACAAGAATGGCTCAAAAATCATCAAGCTGCAAAAGTTTCCATTTTTGGATAGTGGAAAAAGTCAACTGTAACTTGACCAAGGCATAACTTTTTCACGGTTCATCAGAAAAATCCCATCCAATGCTCATCTTGAAGGGGAAGACATTTCCTACAACTCATCTTCACATTTCAAGTCCAAGAAATGCTCTCACAAAAAGTTATCAATTTCAACATTATAGGTCATTTTCAAAAGTCAACAAAAAGGCATTTTAAGTCAAAGACCATAACTTGAGATTGGTAAATCAAAATGACATGGGACCAAAGAAATTGGTTAGAGGACTTCAAGACCTTTCCAAAATGTCCAAGAACATGTTCATAGCTTCAAAATTGAGCAAGATATGCAATGGAGAAGTTGGGAAATTTTTGTGAAAAGGCCAAAGTCAACTATCCTTGAAATTTCATTTTTGACAAAAAGGGTCCACCTTTTTCACTTGGTTCAGCTTGGCCATGCCTCCCACGTGTCCCACAATTTATTTCAAGATTAAAAATTAATTTTTCCATTTTTATTTAATTTTATTTGATTTAATTCATTTTAAATCTTTAAAATTCAAATAAAAATCAAGAAAATTAATGGAAGGATATTTTGTGGCTTGAATAGCTTTGATGCACCATGAAGCACATTCCAAATTCGTGCAAGGCCTATTCCAAGCATGAAATTCAAATTTGAAGCAAAAATGGCAAGATTTTCAATGGAGGTTATGGCAAAATCCAAAACATAATTGCAAGGCTTAAAGGTCCTTTATTTTGATTGATACTCATTCATATACAGATATGCAAACCTTCACAATAGAGGACACGACCTAGAACACTCAGAGGTGGCCAAAGCAATTTCAAATTTTCAAAGGAAAAGTGAGAAACTGAAAACCTAGTTGCAGTGCAATTCAAAGCCTCTTTTGGATTCCAACAGCTTGCCTGAATATCCAGGAGTCTATTGCTATCAAAAACGAGCCCTAACACCATCAGAATCGAAGCACACAACTCATAAGGTTTGCATATATTTCCAAATCTACATATCATATTCCATGCATTTTTAATACATTCTCTTGATTGATTTGTGTTGCTGACATCTTCCCAAAGCCTTTGGCATTGTTTAATTTCATTATCCTGTACAGAATCATGACTTGCCATTAAAACACTTTAGGGTTTTCAAGGTTTAGAATTGGGGGTTTTGCTATACTGTAAAATCAGGACTCCAAACATATATGGTCAAACTCAGCATGATGAGACGAATTGAATGGGATCCTCGCGCCTTTTTTATGTTGTCCCAATTTCTAATCACTATTTTTCACTGTTGAAATTAGTGGGGGTTTAAAACCCCCGTTATTTGCCTGTGTTTTTCTGTTTCAGAACGAAGATGATGATGGCGTGGCAACCAGGGAGTGGGCCATTCAAATTGGCGCGCGCGTTTCAGCATATAGGGCACTTATTTCATATGTTCTTTTGTTTCTATTATGTTTACAAATAAACGCGTTTGGTTCAGTGGCTGGCTATGTGTTTGGTAATCTCTGGGACCTGGATTCGATTCCCAGGTCCCCCTATAATTTCCATATTATTTTTTTCAATGCTTTCCTGTGCAGATTCCAAGATAAGGTGCACCATAAGCCTCACATCCCAGCGCTCCAAGTGTCCACAGATGCAGATCCAAAGGATGAAAGGTGACGAATACCATGCGCTCAGTCAGAGTATGCTGCAGGCAATCAAGGAAAGTCAACAGGCCTTGTTCAAATGGGCCTCAAATCTCAATCCAACACCCTCAAATTCCAGCCACACCCCCTTGGGTTCTAATCTTCCTTTTTTTATTTTTGCCATTTTTCATTTGCCTTATTTTCTTATTAACAATTAATTAACCAACTAATATTTTCATAAAAAATCAAAAAAATAGAATTAACATTATTATTATTATTATTCTCATATTATTTTTGTAAATAAATATTAAATAAATTAGTTTTAATTAGGCCATTTTAACCTTTTTTAAATAACTAAAATAACTTAGAATTAGGTTAACTTAGAATTTTAATTCTCTTATTTTATTTCATAAAAACACAAAAACACGAAAAAATATTTTCTTTTAATAAATTAGTTAATTAGATTAGGTTTATTTAATTAATTGCATTTAATTCCAAAAAGACCAAAAAAATCAATTTCTTTTCTTAAAAGGGTCAACATCCTTAAGACATTCCCGATTCTTTCTTTCGCGCGCATTTTAGTTTTAATTCTTTATTTTGATTATTTCTGTAACTGCCTCCGGATGTAATAGTAATTAGGATTTTACTGCTTTATTTCTCGCACTTTATTTTACCAAAACGGGTCTTTGTATTTTTGGCGATGTATAGACTCGCGCCTTGTAATAGCGTAGCTTTACATTCCCGCACTTTAATTTTCCGCACCCCTAACTGCTAACAATGCATAAAAGAATGTATGGTAAATAAAAACAACTCGTAGCTCACTAATTACAAAGACAAACATTAACTGAATACAACACACAAAGCACATGACACACTCTTAGGGTACGCTTCACTCGTTGCCTCGAAACGTGGTCGTCAAGTATAGGACGTTTTAGCGGTCGCTCTTATGTCCAAGATCGAGTCGCCTCGAAACAGTTGCCTCGAAACAGTTGCCTCGGATTAAAAAGGATCTAGGACATTAGGGTTACTTCTAAGGTGTCCTACCGTTGCTTCGGTGACCACACTGTCCCGATAATCGAATTGACCCGAACACCTCCAACGATGGTGCTACCTACCTCTCAATGGTGGGATAGCACTATCTAAAGGACACTTACACAGTTTAATTCCTTAGGGTAGGTAGATGACTCATGGGTACTTGCTCTCTTAAAAAAAAAAATAAAACAACTTTTCACACCTCACACTTTCAAAAGTTTTCAAACAAATTTTTCATACACTCTTGAGGACAGATACAAGAGTTACTTAGAAAATTTTCAAACGAAACTTTTTTTTCAAAACCCACACACACTTGAAAAGCAAACAAATTTTGAAAACATAAGAGCAAGTACCTAAGAGCCCGTGGATAACCACGGATAGAAAGGGTGCTAACACCTTCCCTTTCTATAAATCTACCTCCCGAACCGAGAAACATTCTCATAAGGAATTTTGCTGTGCTTTTGTCCTTTCCATGTTGGAGAATATAAAAGACGGTGGCGACTCTTGCTTCTGCGACATTTTGCGAAACCGGCTAAAAAACAGTCAGTTCTATTTCCACCGATCACAGAACTGGCGAATCTGCTGGGGACATATAAAAGTGAGGTGTACCTTAGGATTAGATCATACTTATGTTTTCAATTGCTTTGCTTTGATTGCTTTATATTTGTGGGCTTTGCATCGGAGTTTCATAGATCCTAACCCGGATCTGGGGATACCCTTTTAGGTAGCATAATCTGTGAGGGACCTGTCCGGCGTAGACCGACACGGGTGAAGCAGCGGCTATGTTGGTGTGGCACCTTGGTCTGTACCGATATCCCTTGTGTTACAACGAGGAGAATATGGGTCTTCTGAGGAGTCATTAAGCACCAACCGACCTTAGAACCCTAATGTGACCCAACTTGGCCATAGAACAGTAGCAGTATGCTACACCCATTGAGGCTAAACTCTTGCGATGGTTCTGGCCGCAAGAAAAGATTGGGACGTTGGAGTTATGACCGATTGAGGGTAGTCAGTGATATTGGGATCCTCTAGAACCCGGTTACTTTTGATAGGACAAGTCTCAACCAACGAAACTGAAAGAGGGTAGTACCTGAACTTCATGCTGGCCTAAACTCTAAGGGATGTCTTGTGTGACTTGTGTGCTTTCAAACTTGACTACTTGCATGCTTGTTATCTAACACCTGAGTTTCTTGCATGGTTTGTTTACAGTCCTTAACCTGGACTCATAACAGGGTTTACTTACATCACTCCATGCATAGCATAACATCATACCATTGCATACATCCTACATAAGGACTAATCCATTTCAAGGATCTCAAGGGTCTATGATGCAGGTCATGATGAATCAAAATGCCTAGCAAGGGGCAATAGGGGATTTATTTTCCTCTAGCCAAGGTTGATAACTAGAGTCAGGGGCTATGACCCACTCGATATGGTGAGCCTTGACCCTTGAAGAAGGACTCTAAACAAAACGAAGTTCCTTCAATCAAGCTACCCAAATTCAAATTCTAACAAGTTTCTCTATTTACCCCGCGAAATCCTTGAAAACATTGCATGCATACATACATATCATTGCATTACAGGTACTCTTTTCCACAGGTTGCTTAATCTTCTTCGCTGTTTATTTCAGCAATCATCATGAATCCTGAATCATCCAATGAACAAGCTATCAAAGCCCTCCAGGCCCAGAATGCCCAGTTCCAAGAGATGGTTATGAGCTTAGCCCAAGGTCAACAGGAATTGAAGACTCTGCTTTTAAAGAAAAAGAAGAAGAGGACTGTTTTGTTCAACCCTAGATGCAGATCTGGGAATACAATGCAGAATGAAGCTGAACGGACTACTCCATCTGTTGGGGAAGGCAGTCACCAAGAGGGAAGGGTTCCTAGTCCCGTAGTCTCTGACACTGAGACAGATTTCAATGATGAACAGTACCCTCCTGCGGAGGACAGGTACAAACAGCTGGAAGACCGGTTGAATGCTATGGAGATTCAACGTGTGCCTGGGCTGGACTTTGGGGACCTAGGTTTATCTTCTGGGGTTGTGATCCCTCACAAGTTCAAGGCACCTGCCTTTGTAAAGTACGACGGGGCTTCCTGTCCTAAGTTGCACCTCCGTTCCTACGCAAGGAAGATCCAGCCCTACAAGGCAGATAAGAATCTATGGATCCATTTCTTCCAGGAGAGTCTTTCAGGGACTCAACTCGAATGGTTCTATCAGCTGGATGGAACCACTATTCGTAACTGGGAGGACTTGGCTACTGCTTTTTATAAGCAGTATCAGTATAATGCCGACCTCGCTCCTACGCGTACCCAACTCCAGGGTATGTCACTGGGGACGGGTGAAGGTTTTAAGGAATATGCGCAAAGGTGGAGAGACCTGGCTGGAAGGGTGCATCCACCTTTGACTGACCGTGAGCTCGTTGACATGTTCTTGGGGACCCTGTCTGGTCCTTTCTTCAACCATCTGATTGGGAATTCTTCTGCTGGGTTCACATATTTGATCTTGACCGGGGAGAGGATTGAAGCTGGTATCAAGGCTGGAAAGATTCAAGAAGCTGCACCTGCTGATGCTCATAAAAAGCCTTACAGTGGGAAGAAGGAGTCAAATGTTGTGCATAGTAAAAAGGGTCGCCATGATCAACATGTAGGGGCAACCAAGATCTCTAATCCTAGGCCTGCTCAACAAGGACAGGGGCAGCAACATAAGGAGGTCGCACCCAAGAGACAGTTCACTAAGATCATCATGTCACTGGATCAAGCGCTACAGCAAATGTTGAAGGCAGGGCTGATTACCTTAAGGGCTCCTCTCCGGAATCCAAACACTTCTGCTCCTAACTATCATCCCAACGATAGGTGCGCATACCATTCTGATAGCCCGGGGCATACTACAGACAACTGTTGGGCTCTGAAGAACAAGGTCCAAGACATGATTGACGCCGGAGAGATTCAGTTTGAAGCACCAGAGACTCCAAACATAATCACTGCTCCTTTGCCTAATCATTGAAGGTTTTTGTTTATTTGAATTTCCGAGTTGTATTTTTTTGCTTATACAAACGATTAATGTCATAGAAAACTCTTTTATTTCATTAATGCACTGCGTATGTCTGTTTTTGAATTAATCCAATTATTTTCACTATATTCAAATTGCTTTCATATTTTTTGTGATGATCAACGCTCGGTTAATAATTCTAAGCCTCTTGAGGGAGGATGACGAAAACGATACCACGATCTTTACAGTATGCTTTGAACAGACCCTGCTGATGAGGTACAGGCATTGTTTCAATTCCTAAACACTGGAGTTTCAAGGCAGATAATCCCTAGTCAACCCCTTCGGGCCAAAGAAGTAGGAGTTTTTCTTTTCGAAAATTAAAACCCTTAATCAAAACTTGGGGCAGGGTAGTTCTCTCAGCTGATCCAAGTGCACAACGAGTGGCACCAGAGGAGTCCTTACAAAACAAAAGACATTGATGGCTCCAAATAATCATAAAGACAGGCAGTCATTATCCCTCAGAAATAAAAACCCAATAAGTCAAAACCTATGAAGGAGACTTACAAAGCTGGGGCATCCCGCTGACTGTAATTCCAAAAAAGGAAACAGTTCGGGCAAAAAACAGGGATAACGAAATCAAAAAAGAAAGAGGTCCTACAAACCCTCAACCAAAAGAGGAATGACTGCCTATTCCCAATAAACTGTCAATATCCGAACCATCACTGGAATATCCGAGCAAAGACTCAAACAAGGTCTAACGCACGATCAACTGAGGTTAGGTTTGAAGAACATCACGAAGAGCGGGTGGGTACAAATATAATTTGAGCCTTTTCCTTTGTTTCTTAAACCGTGAACCAGGCCACGCTACAATCTTTAAAAGTCCTAGCTGAAGCATGGGTTAGTTCGAAAGTATACTGTTACGAAAGGTATCCTGACTCCTTAAGGCTTGCGGTAAAATAACGAGTTGACATCACAGTTTACAAAAAATTCACTTGTTTTTATGAAAAAATGCATTTTCAAAAACTTCAAGACAGACATAAGCTTTGAATTTTTAACATAACTTTGTTTGCATATGACTTTTTGTTCGAACAACAAAGAAATTCGCACGAAGAATATCTAGTGAACAAAAGCACTTCCAACCAAGGGGGCAGACATGATCATTGTCCATCATCTGAGGCAGTTAGGTCAAGATTCGAAGAATCTCTCAAAAGGCCAACCAGCTTGGGGCAAATCTCCACCACTTGGGGCATTGGACGATCAAACGAAGATCTTCTGGTGGCATGGTAACATTGCAATACTGACAGTGACAACTCCCTACATCCTGAGAGCACGGACATAGTCGAAAAAATACTGCGCATAATCAAAGACCCGCTAGGTTGACACACCTAGGCAAAAATAAGGGCTTCCCGGCGAACCAAAAGGGTTCGGGCAAAAATAAGGGATGAAATAGAAAAATCTGTACACCCGGCAAGTCGAAAACCTGAAAAGGCGGCTTGGGCAAAAATGGGTATCCTGATGGACTGAAAACCCGAGAGGGCGGTCCAGGCAAAAGTTAGGGATCAAAGCGTGCGACTATGTCCCGATATCTCATCACTTGCCTACCAGAAGAAGGTTCATCAATCGGCAGTCATCAAGCACCTCCACAAGGTATCTTCTTCTCCCCACATCAGAAACAGGGGCAATAATGAGTTGTCCAAGTGATCTAGTTGCTCTGTCAACCAAGGTACCAAGGTAGGTTCAGCTGAAGAACATGACCAAGATACCTTCACTCCCTGCAGAGTAAGATAAGATTCAGCAATACTCTCTCCCGAGCAAAGTTGGTCTCTCATCAGCCCTGAAAAGGCACAGTATCTCCAGCAAGTCAACAACACTCTCCCCAAGCTGAGTTAATCTACTGTCAGCCTTAAGGAAGTTGGGTATCCCCAGAAAATCTCAATATTCCCCAACGGAGTATACAGATATTCCTAAGCAAGCATCCCCGACAACCTTAATATAAGATTGTTCCCCGGCGGAATACAGACATCCAGTGGAGCCACTCCCCAGTGCAGTCAAAAGTTTCCCCAGGAGAGTTGAACCATCTCCCCAGTAGGAAGCCTATCCCCAGTAGATTCTGGAAGCTTATCCCCTGCAGAGCACGAATGCGTCTCCCGGGCTTTATTCAAAGGTTATGCTCCACCATGGCTTATAACTGGGTTATCCTCAGCTAAAAAACACGGAAAGATCGTCCTCGGCGAAGCTCTTCCTACCCCCAGCGGAATTCATCAAATCTTCTGACATAACATATCAACGGTATCCCCAGCGGAGTTATCATCAATTTCAAAACCTCAGCGAAGTATCTCTTCCCACAGAGTAATTCCCCGCAGAGTAATCTCTTCGCCAAGTTTATTTCCCCAACAGAGTCATCTTCTCCTATCGGCTTATTCTTGCAACCATCATCCCCAGCGGAAATGAAAAACTTCACTCTTCAACGTCAGCCCAGGATTTAACTTCCCGGCATTCGTCAAGGATTTATTTTCCTAGACGAAAATACATTCATAAACATATCACATTTTCATACATCCTGCTTACATACACCATGACGCATGCATATACGCATCATAACGCACAATCTCATTTATGCTTGAGAACATCATAACGTCATGACATCATGCATCATAATATTGCATACAACTGATGTTTCACCTTTTCAGGAAAAAGGTCAATCCCAAAGATGATTACTATCAACTATCGCAATTCCAGATTCGATTCCTGTATCCAACCAGGGCATATCTGTGAGTAGATTCGACACCTGTATCCAGCCAGGGCATATCTACATTAAAGAGATTGAAGAGATAGCCGAGAAATGCTCCAGATATGGATGTTGTTCTTTTGCTTATTCAGATTTATCTCCAGAGATAGCTTAGAAATGCTCCAGATATGGATGCTGTTCTTTTGCTTATTCAGAGATTCCTCTTCAGAGATAGCTTGGAAATGCTCCAGATATGGATGCTGTTCTTTTTCTTATTCAGATTTTCTCTTCAGAGATAGCTTGGAAATGCTCCAGAGATGGATGTTATTCTTTTGCTTATTCAAGAGTTTCCTTTCAGATATAGCTGGGAAATGCTCTAGAGATGGACGCTATTCTATTGCTTATTCAGAGTTGCTTGTTCAGAAATAGTTCAGATATGCTCCAGAACCGGACGCTGTTCTGTTGCTTATTCAAGGCTTCTTTTCAGAGATAACTTAGAGATGCTCCAACCACGGACGATATTCTATTGTTTATTCAGAGATTCTTTCTAGATATGGTTCAGATGCGACCCAAACATGGCGACATTTTGATACTTATTCAGATTTCCTTTCAGATATAGCTTAGAGATGCTCCAGATCCGGATGCTATTCTATTGCTTACTCAGATTCAAACTTCTAAAGACAACTTAGAGATGCTCCATCCCGGATGCTATTCTATTGTTCAGTCCAGATACGATCCAGATTCGGATGACATTCTATTACTCATGCAGTATGGATATACCCCAGACACGGCGGTCATTCTACCATTTATTCAGACGTCAGCAATCAGACACAGACTAGATATGCTCCAGACATCGAAGCTATTCTATTTCTTATTCAGATTCCACAACTATCCATCATAGTTCTAAAAGGCATCTATAAGCCTATTCCCGACAAGGTTCTGTCACATCTCCTGATGGCATCTATAAGCCCATCCTCCTATCCACCATCTCTCCAAATGGCATCTATAAGCCCATTCCCGCTATCACACTGCTGATACTCTTCTATGTGAGCGCAAATTTCTGGGCACTCTAGTGTTCAATCATCTTCCACCTTCGGATCACGAAAGGCACGCACGCCAATCTACATCCTCAGGTCTAAGAAGATTGAACAGGGGCAACTGTTGTACCCCAAAATTTGCCCTCCCATATTCTTCAAAGTTTTGACAAGCATCACCTCAAAGAGTTCAAAGTCTACTCAAGGAGTCACACAGTCAACCACCCTCCTAAGCCAGTCAAATTAGGGTTTTGGTTCTTGCAAGGAAGTTGAGGTTTTCAAGGGCTCAATCAAGTCCCATATGCTCATATACATTGTCAAGCACCTACATGTCAAGTTTCAAGGCTCACAAAGTCAAGTTGCACAGTAAAAAACCCTAATTGCTCCACAGTCAACTGCAGGGGTAAAATGGTCATTTGGCAGTCAAAAGTCAAAAATTTTGGTCAACATCTTATTTTGAAGCCACAATCATCATTTGGTCAAATCTTGACCATGATTTCACAAGAATGGCTCAAAAATCATCAAGATGCAAAAGTTTCCATTTTTGGACAGTTGAAAAAGTCAACTGTAACTTGACCAAGGCATAACTTTTTCATGGTTCATCAGAAAAATCCCATCCAATGCTCATCTTGAAGGGGAAGACATTTCCTACAACTCATCTTCACATTCCAAGTCCAAGAAATGCTCTCACAAAAAGTTATCAATTTCAACATTATAGGTCATTTTCAAAAGTCAACAAAAAGGCATTTTAAGTCAAAGACCATAACTTGAGATTGGTAAATCAAAATGACATGGGACCAAAGACATTGGTTAAAGGACTTCAAGACCTTTCCAAAATGTCCAAGAACATGTTCATAGCTTCAAAATTGAGCAAGATATGCATTGGAGAAGTTGGGAAATTTTTGTGAAAAGGCCAAAGTCAACTATCCTTGAAATTTCATTTTTGACAAAAAGGGCCCACCTTTTTCACTTGTTTCAGCTTGGCCATGCCTCCCACGTGTCCCACAATTTATTTCAAGATTAAAAATTAATTTTTCCATTTTTATTTAATTTTATTTGATTTAATTCATTTTAAATCTTTAAAATTCAAATAAAAATCAAGAAAATTAATGGAAGGATATTTTGTGGCTTGAATAGCTTTGATGCACCATGAAGCACATTCCAAATTCGTGCAAGGCCTATTCCAAGCATGAAATTCAAATTTGAAGCAAAAATGGCAAGATTTTCAATGGAGGTTATGGCAAAATCCAAAACATAATTGCAAGGCTTAAAGGTCCTTTATTTTGATTGATACTCATTCATATACAGATATGCAAACCTTCACAATAGAGGACACGACCTAGAACACTCAGAGGTGGCCAAAGAAATTTCAAATTTTCAAAGGAAAAGTGAGAAACTGAAAACCTAGTTGCAGCGCAATTCAAAGCCTCTTTTGGATTCAAACAGCTTGCCTGAATATCCAGGAGTCTATTGCTATCAAAAACGAGCCCTAACACCATCAGAATCGAAGCACACAACTCATACGATTTGCATATATTTCCAAATCTACATATCATATTCCATGCATTTTTAATACATTCTCTTGATTGATTTGTGTTGCTGACATCTTCCCAAAGCCTTTGGCATTGTTTAATTTCATTATCCTGTACAGAATCATGACTTGCCATTAAAACACTTTAGGGTTTTCAAGGTTTAGAATTGGGGGTTTTGCTATACTGTAAAATCAGGACTCCAAACATATATGGTCAAACTCAGCATGATGAGATGAATTGAATGGGATCCTCGCGCCTTTTTTATGTTGTCCCAATTTCTAATCGCTATTTTTCACTGTTGAAATTAGTGGGGGTTTAAAACCCCCGTTATTTTCCTGTGTTTTTCTGTTTCAGAACGAAGATGATGATGGCGTGGAAACCAGGGAGTGGGCCATTCAAATTGGCGCGCGCGTTTCAGCATATAGGGCACTTATTTCATATGTTCTTTTGTTTCTATTATGTTTACAAATAAACGCGTTTGGTTCAGTGGCTAGCTATGTGTTTGGTAATCTCTGGGACCTGGATTCGATTCCCAGGTCCCCCTATAATTTCCATATTATTTTTTTCAATGCTTTCCTGTGCAGATTCCAAGATAAGGTGCACCATAAGCCTCACATCCCAGCGCTCCAAGTGTCCACAGATGCAGATCCAAAGGATGAAAGGTGACGAATACCATGCGCTCAGTCAGAGTATGCTGCAGGCAATCAAGGAAAGTCAACAGGCCTTGTTCAAATGGGCCTCAAATCTCAATCCAACACCCTCAAATTCCAGCCACACCCCCTTGGGTTCTAATCTTCCTTTTTTTATTTTTGCCATTTTTCATTTGCCTTATTTTCTTATTAACAATTAATTAACCAACTAATATTTTCATAAAAAATCAAAAAAATAGAATTAACATTATTATTATTATTATTCTCATATTATTTTTGTAAATAAATATTAAATAAATTAGTTTTAATTAGGCCATTTTAACCTTTTTTAAATAACTAAAATAACTTAGAATTAGGTTAACTTAGAATTTTAATTCTCTTATTTTATTTCATAAAAACACAAAAACACAAAAAAATATTTTCCTTTAATAAATTAATTAATTAGATTAGGTTTATTTAATTAATTGCATTTAATTCCAAAAAGACCAAAAAAATCAATTTCTTTTCTTAAAAGGGTCAACATCCTTAAGACATTCCCGATTCTTTCTTTCGCGCGCATTTTAGTTTTAATTCTTTATTTTGATTATTTCTGTAACTGCCTCCGGATGTAATAATAATTAGGATTTTACTGCTTTATTTCTCGCACTTTATTTTACCAAAACGGGTCTTTGTATTTTTGGCGATGTATAGACCCGCGCCTTGTTATAGCGTAGCTTTACATTCCCGCACTTTAATTTTCCGCACCCCTAACTGCTAACAATGCATAAAAGAATGTATGGTAAATAAAAACAACTCGTAGCTCACTAATTACAAAGACAAACATTAACTGAATACAACACACAAAGCACATGCCACACTCTTAGGGTACGCTTCACTCGTTGCCTCGAAACGTGGTCGTCAAGTATAGGACGTTTTAGCGGTCACTCTTATGTCTAAGATCCAGTCGCCTCGAAACAGTTGCCTCGGATTAAAAAGGATCTAGGACATTAGGGTTACTTCTAAGGTGTCCTACCGTTGCTTCGGTGACCACACTGTCCCGATAATCGAATTGACCCGAACACCTCCAACGATGGTGCTACCTACCTCTCAATGGTGGGATAGCACTATCTAAAGGACACTTACACAACTTAATTCCTTAGGGTAGGTAGATGACTCATGGGTACTTGCTCTCTTCAAAACAAAATAAAACAACTTTTCACACCTCACACTTTCAAAAGTTTTCAAACAAATTTTTCATACACTCTTGAGGACAGATACAAGAGTTACTTAGAAATTTTTCAAACGAAACTTTTTTTTTCAAAACCCACACACACTTGAAAAGCAAACAAATTTTGAAAACATAAGAGCAAGTACCTAAGAGCCCGTGGATAACCACAGATAGAAAGGGTGCTAACACATTCCCTTTCTATAAATCTACCTCCCGAACCGAGAAACATTCTCATAAGGAATTTTGCTGTGCTTTTGTCCTTTCCATGTTGGAGAATATAAAAGACGGTGGCGACTCTTGCTTCCGCGACATTTCGCGAAACCAGTTAAAAAACAGTCAGTTCTATTTCCACCGATCACACTACGTTATTACAAGGCTTTCGGGGAGGGGGATTATTTACATGTCCAAAAATATTGGGGGAAATAAAAACAGTAAAGTAAAAGAAGGTCTTAGTTTAAGCTATTACATCCCAGTAAAATAAACGCGCGTGAATCTAAAAAAATCCTAAGAATAAGAACTCTTTTTGTTGTTTTATTTTATTAAGAAGATATTTGAATTAAATACTCCTAAGTCTAGTTTATTTTAAATTGATAAAATGAAGTTAAAATAATTAATTAATTTGTTTACAAAATTAATTTGAATAAAAACTAACCTAATGTTTTTTTGTGATTTTTTTTATTTTAATGTTAATTAAAAAGATAAAAATAAGTCTATGAGAATAAAAACAAAAAAATAAAGTGCAGGAGGGATCCTTCGATCCAGGGAAAAAAAAGAGTTTCGACCCAGGGAGGGAATGGACTGCTTTGGTCCAGAGAGGGTCCTGGTCCTTTCAATTGGGACAGACAGTAAGGCGTGAGTAGCCTTCGATCCAGGGAAGAGGATTGCCCTTCGATCATGGAGGTCATGGCTTTCGATCTAGGGATGAGATGCCTCTTTCGATCCAGCACGCTAATGGGTTCGATCCAGAGAAGGGCTCTCCTTCGATCTGGGATGTTATACCTGCAAAAGTATGTGAGCGAAGCAAAAATGCAGGGCCTGGGTATTGAATCCCAGGCCCTTCGATCCTGCACTTGTTGGGGTCTCTTCAGGCTAAATCTGCAGCAAATGTTAGCACACAAAAAATGTGACCTGGGTGCCAAACCCATGCCTTTCGATCCTGTCTAAGATGGAAAATCAAAGGTAACCACAAGTAATAATGCGTTTATGCAAATGTAAGGTTGGACAATTTACCCTTTCTTACCTGCATATTGAGTCTTCGATTTGGGCACTGGCTGGATGGGAGCACTTTCAATCTGGGATTTCTGGGCGCAGGCACTTTCGATCTGGGCACTTCTGGGCGCAGGAACTTTCGATATGGGCACTTCCTGGATGTAAGCACTTTTGATTTGAGGGCTTCTGGGCGTAGGCACCTTCGATCTGAGGGACTGCTTTGGCTTGGAAAATTCTGTGCAGCGTCTCTCCAATGTTTTGTTCTCCTGCAGATTTTTTTTGTGTGTGTATAATTTTCGTTCTATGATTTTCGTGTGATTTTTCGTGTAATTTTCGGTGTGTTGTAATGTGTCACTAGCCTCCTATTTATAGGAGTGTGGGAGTGCATGAAAATGGAAAGGGACAGCCATTAAAATAGGCCTTTAACGCTCTGGACAAAAATCAAACACATTAAATCATTTCCTTTTTTGAAACATTCGTGTCCCTTGAATGAACCTGGTTGCTTGGATTTCGAGTGCTTTCAGGCCATGCTCTTCGATTAGTCCTGATTTACCTCTTTCGAATGGACTCCATGCGTACCCTTCGAATGGGCCTGGCCCAAATATCAATCGAAGGATTCCAATCGAAATGCTCTGCTAACAGGCCAATCAAAAGGTGTTGTTCATGCCAATCGAAGGACATGGTTGACATGCCTGTCGAAATTGCCTTGACATAATTCCAATCGAATGCTTGTCCATAATGCCAATCGAAATACTCCTTCAGAATGCCAATCGAAGGGTCTTTCAGGATGCCAATCGAAATGCTTGTCCAGAATGTCAATCGAAGTGTCTTTCAGGATGCCAATCGAAAGGTATTTGAAGTACCACTCAAAAATCTTCTTTTTCCTTAGGCAAGAGTTTGTGATCAACCAGGCAGTGGGAAGACTTTGGAAAACATGAGAGGGCAAATTTTGGGGTGCAACAGTTACCTAGCGATTGATTTTGAATCTTCGCATACAAACCCTAATTACTATACAATATATTGAAAGTGATAAATTGCGGGAATTTAAAGTCTAAGTTATTACAAATAAGTATCCAGGGATGGGGGTAGAAATTATTTACAAATGGGGATGAGTCTTATCAGAATAACAATGTCCAAGTATATATTACAACCAAATTGAACTGTCGCATTTTCAATGTAAAAATTGTAACAAAGTATAAGATAAAGAAAATCAAAGAAATATGAGATGCATGTATTTATTTACAAATGATCAAATAAAAATTTAACCTAGTGAAGATTAAGTGTGATTATTATTTTTTGTGAAGAAAAAGTTTTTAAAGAAAGAAAATTATTTGAATTAATGCTTCTATCATTTTGGTGTTTTATTAATCAATAACTAGGTTTAAAGAAAGCCAAAAAAATTATTTAAACTAAATATCCTTTTCTTTTTGTATTTTTTTATTATGAACAAGATTAACAATAACTTAAAAAAAAGAAATTAAAACTAAATAAAATTAGTATTTGAGTTAACTAAAAGAAAGAAAGTAATCTAAAGAAAAATATTAGTTTAAAAATGATGGGCCTAAAGAGTTTGTGGCCCAAAAATATAGAATGAAGTAGAACAAATTAATAAAATCAGAAATGAGGAAAGGGGGTGGGGCGCTGGAAAATGTTTGGGCTTTAGGCGTTTTATTTGGGCGAAGGCCCATTACCCAATTGGCATTCTTTTTTGTTAGGGTTCAAACAGAACTAGGGTTTGTAACTTCTTGCTTCAACGGCGCCGCTCCTCTCATCTTTTTCGTTTCTCTTCTTCTCTCTCAGGCGATGGTTCTGACACTCCTTTCACGCCTTAGCCATCGGAGCGCCGCCCCATCTCACTTCCTGCTTCCTTCATGGTGGTCCAGAATCTTGAACGAATGGTACGAATCGCTTCATTTTTTTAGGTCTTTTACAGTTTCAATGTTTGATTCTTGCATGTTTATCGTTTGTAATGTTTTAATCTTTGATGCTTATGTTGTGAGATGCAGCGAAAGTTTGAGGGAAAGAGACCATACCTTTGGCGTTTTTCTGGGTTGAAAACAGAAGAAGAGAGATGTGATGAGACGGAGGCTCTCCTTGGGGGCTTAGGGCGGAGGAAGATGATGGCTACGCTTTGGCTTCTGGTATCTTTGTCTTTTATTTTGAATGTTTGATGATGAGTGTTCTGAGAACTATGCTTGCTCTTTGTTTTAGTTGATGATGAACAATAATCTGAAACTTTTGCTCCTTTGTTTGTTTTTGTCTCTACACCCTTCCTCCCTGATTATCTGATGATGATGTTGTTATGAGGACTATGCTTGCTCTTTGTTTTAGTTGATGATGAACAAATGTTCTGAGACCTGTATTATTTCGCTTCTAAAACTTTTCCTCTGTCCTTGTGGGTTATTTGATATTTGATGATGAAGATATATTCTGAAAAAAACTAGCTATTGTTATTGTTCTTTGTTTTGGTTGATGATGGTGAAACTGAAAACCAATGTTGTTGTTTTTCTTTTTGTTGATGATGATCCTAGACCTGAAACTTGTTGGTTCCTTCTTGTTTTGGCCAACTTGTCTTGAATCTATAGTTTGGACAGATTTGAGTAAGTTGCAGTTTTGAGAAGTTGCAGTTATGCAGGGTTCTTGGTGTTTGCAGTTTATGCAGGTTTGTAGCTTTGAGTAAGCTAGCTGTTAGTTTTGCTCAAACAGGTTTTGGGCCTACTTGCTTGGCTTACAGTTTTGCAAGGTTTTGAGATGCAGGCTGTTGAGTTTGGCTTGCGGGTTTTTGATTTTGGTTATGCAGGTTTGCAATTTGTTTTGGCTTGACCTGCCATTTTGTTACTAAACAGGCTTCTGGTTTGTAAGTTTGAACAGGTTTGTGTTGTTTGTGAAATGTTCTGGTGATTTACACTTTGTGATGCAGGTTTTGCGATTTTTGCTTACAGTTTAGGCAAGTTTGTTGTTTACAGGTTGGGAAGTTTTGTATGCAGGCTTGCTGGTCTGTTGTGTTTTTGGGAGACAGGTTTTTGGAAACAGGCTTGTACTTGTTTGAGCAGGCTGATGAGTTTGGGTTTTTGAAACAGGCCTGTAAGTTTTATTGTTTACAGGTTTTTGGTTTTGACAGCAGTTTTAGTTTTTAGTACAGGCAGGTTTGGAGTTGAATATTGTTTTTTGTAAACTTGGCTTGTAGTTTGGAGGTTATGCAATATTTCTCTCCTCTCTCTTCTGATGGACTGTTAGGTTGTTATATCTTTTCTTTTTGCTTTCTTTTACTGTCTTGAAAACAGCCTGCCAAAACTGCAAACTCTCACTTCACTATATTTTCTCTTTCTCTCTCTCTCTCTAAGCACCTTTGCTTATTATATTTTATTCTGAAAAGTTTTTCTAGGCTGGAAAATGATGATGGCTATTGCAAGCCTCTTGCTTGTAATTTGGTTTATCTCTCTGCATTGTGTACTTTGTTTCCATATTTTCTGCATTGTGTACTTTGTTTCCATATTTTCTGCATTATGTACTTTGCCTTGACAGTTTTGTAACTCAGTTTAACATTCAGTTTGGTTAATGCATTTGTAGTTGGCTTGCCATGCTTGCTCATGTTTGCCTTGCTGACTTGGTTTGACTACTACAGTTTTGTATGGAATGCAGTACACTTTGCTTCTAGTTGACTTGTTTATGTATTTGAACCAAAAGTATGCTTATATTTATATCTTTTATTTTTCTCTCTGTGAACCGAGAAGAGCGATCTTCTTGTGATTTGCAGAGAGGAAAATAAAATATGATGAACATAGCATTCTGATTCCACTCGACAAACTTTAATGATGATTTCTTTTTATCTGCTTGAAAATTCTTTTCAGTTAATTGTGCTGATTTCTTTTTCTTCTGTCTTTTGCAGGTAAGTACCAGTTGGATGATAGAGGAAGCAGTAGAAGCCAAAGATTTTAGGAGATTAGGCTTAGATTTATTTTTTCCATTTATTGTAAACAAATATTATTGTAAATACTGTAAGTTGTAAATTTAGAATATTCAGATAAATTTTGTAACAACATTTGAAACGAATAAAAAAATGTCTTTGTCAAATATCTTCCAATCTTTCCTTGCGTTGTTTATTTAATTATTTAAGACTCTCAAACCAAAATAATTGGAACTGTATCCCAATAATTTCAATCCAGATAAAATAAATAACCAATAAACTTTGCAGTCTCGTAACCTTGCATTACTCACAATACGCACGATACTCCAATTAACACACGCCTTGTACAGTTAGACAAACAAAGCATTCCATTAAATGGTAAACCTTTCATTCCACTTAATCAAGCAGATGCCTTAACGTTCCAAACAAAAGTCTCAGCTTTCATCCCAGATACTCAGGCCTTGAGAAAAAACCAGTAAACTTGAACAAGCGTGAAAACAATGTAACAGTTAACTGAATTTCTGAGGATTCAGTTTCTTGTGAAAAATGCGAGCGAAAACCCTAATTCCGGATTTGTTGCCAAAGAAAAGTCTACTTGATCAATTCCTGAGCCAATCTCAACAATCAGATAAAAACCCTAATTCTGGATCGACTGATAAAGAAAAGTCTGTTTGACCGATTCTCGCACCAATCTTAAAAATCAGAGAAAACCCTGGGGTTGTGATTTCTTGTGAAAAAGGGAGGGCAAATTTTGGGGTACAACATGCCCAAAACAGGGCAGCTTCTGCAAATCTCAAGCCAAATCATATTTTGCTCGTGCGTTTTTTGTTTCAAGGCTTCAAACACATTCCACATCTCCTACCTAAACCATCCAGGCCTTTGTCTAGCAACTGTAACCCCTATTTCAAGCTTCACCATTTTCATTTTTTGAGTTTGCAGGTTGACTTCTACAAAGAGTTTCAAGCAACTTCAAGGCAAGCTGAGCATTGGGATAGCTTGAGGGAACTTCAAGGAAGCTCACAAGATCTTCAGGCCTCACTCAAAGTTCCCACATTTCCATATCCAAACTCAACTGAACAAGGTATTTTTCAAGTTTCTATCTCTCTATTTAGGCATCTTTAGGTCACGATTTGTGAAGCAAAAATGTAGTCCTTAACTTGCTTAAGCTGTACATATGCATAGTTTTTATTTATATTAACTGAGTAGTGAGAATTTGAAGCTTGAAGTTCATGAAAATTTTAGGTCAGAAATTAGGGGTGATAAAATTCTCCTTGATCTTTGAGTGTTAGGTCACAAACTTTATATCACTGGAATCGTGAGATCATGAGCTACATTTTTCATGTTATAAGTTTTTGATTTTATGCAAAGAATAGCAAGAACAGGATTTGAAGGCAGAACGCGCGCGTTTGGTGTTGTCTGGAGGTCAGGGATGAAGCTGGCTGGGCCTGGCACCTTGGGCTTGCTACTTTTCACACCCCCCATTTTACTTTTGCACCCCCTGACTTATTATTTTTATATTTTTGTATTTTCTTGCATATTTTATATTTTTGACTTTATTATTTTTTTTCTAAACATTAAAAAAATCCCAAAAATATTTTCTTAATTTTTTGCATTTTATTATATTTTTTATCTTATTTTTTTCATATAAAAATAGTTTTATTTTAATAAATAGAAATCATTTTCTTAAAATAACTTGTAAATAATGTAAAAATATCATACATTTTTATTTTATTATTTTCCACATTTAAAATATTATTTTCATACATATTTCCATTTTTTAAAACATTTTATACATTTTTTTTCTTGAACAAAAATGAATAAAATAATATTAGAAAACAATATTTTCTTTTAAACAAAAATTATGGTTTTTCACCCCTTTCAAAAATAATATTATTATTTTTCCTTATTTTTAGGACTTAATACATTTATTTTTACATACATAAAATTAATACAAAAACATTTTTGCATACATACATTTAATTGCATATTTAAATATTTGTTTATTTATTTATTGTACAATAAATTTAATTGGGTTGTAATAGTGAATTAGGGTTTTTATTTTGTGCAAATACCCCCATTCAAAACTTGTATCCCCCCTCCCATAATATTGTTGTAATAGTTTAGATTTACTTTACGCAATTTATCGCATTATATGCATGATTAGTAAATTAGGGTTTGTATGATAAGACAAAATCAAACAAATAGAATGACCTAACACAAGACAAAAATGCATGTAAAATGACAACACATTGCACACAAGAACCTCTAGGGTTTCACCCACTTGGTTGCCTTAACAAAATGGCCATGGTATGCATGCTAGGTATCTTGGCAAAACAAAACAAAAAGATCATAGTCCCTCGATGACGCTATCAAAAAAGGTTGCCTAAAAACAAATGATCTTAGACCCTAAAACTTGCTAAGATACTTGGCACCATTGCTATCATGGTCATACGATGACCCACACCCGTCCCGTTTAACATCCAAAGATAGGGTTGATTACCAAATGCAATGGTAAATCAACAATGTCAAAGGAATAAAAATGTACAAGAAAGACTTTTGAGTAGGTAGATAAGCTTCTAGTTACTTGATCATTTCAAAAACAATCCTTGCTATTTTCAAACAAACACACACACATTTCAAAACAATTTCCAAACAAATTTCAAACATTGAAACATTTTTCAAAAGACAAACATCTTTGTATACATTCTTACAAACAAGAATCATTATAAAGATTGCCTAAACGATGGCCTCTTTTCAAAATACTTTCAAAACCATACAAAGCACCATTTCAAACAATTTAAAAAGCAAAGCAAGTGATCTAAACAAGTAACTAATAGCCCATTGAAAAACCATGGATGAAAAGGGTTCTAGCACCTTCCCTTTTCATAATCTACCCCCCGAACTCAAGAAAACATCACAAAGGTCTTCCCTGTACTTTTTTACCTTTCCTTTTGGATAAAATATAAGTCGGTGGCGACTCTTGCTAAACCGAAACATTTGCAAACACAAACGCAAAACCTCAAGTCAGTTCTCCTTCCGTATCACAGGTACCCATGAAGGGCGAATGGTAGCATCTCATTCCAGTCTTTGTATGTCACCATCATCTTTTGTACAATCTTCTTGATGTTTTTGTTAGCAGCTTCTACAACGTCATTCATCTTCGGCCGGTAGGGAGAAGAGTTGTGATGTTGTATCTTGAATTTTTTACAGAGCTCGGTGATCACTGTGTTGTTGAGATTCGTATCATTGTCAGTAATGATCCTCTCTAGCACACCATATCGACAAATCAGATTATGTCGGATAAACTGCGCCACCACGTTCTTGGTTACTTTGGAAAAAGAGGCTGCTTCAACCCACTTCGTGAAGTAATCAATGGCTACTAGGATGAAGCGATGCCCGTTAGAGTCGGTGGACCTGATTTCTCTGATCATATCAATGCCCCACATTGCAAAGGGCCACGAGGCTTTCAAGACGTTCGGAGGAACCAGAGGTATATGCACCTTATCAGCATAGATTTGGCATTTATGACAAGTTCGAGAGTGCTGATAACAATCGACTTCCATGGTGGACCAGTAGTATCCTGCCCATAGGATCTTTTTAGCCATGGTGTGTCCACTGGAATGGGTTCCGAAGGTACCTTCATGTAGATCTGTCATGATCCTCTCTGCTTCACCCTTGTCTACACACCGCAATAAGGTAGAGTCATGGTGGTGTTTATAGAGGATTCCATTGCTAAGGAAGAACTTTGCAGTGAATCTTCTCAGAAACTTCTTGTCATTGACAGATGCCCCTTCGGGATAATCTTGAGCCTCGAGGTACTTTTTGACTTCACGAAACCAGGGTTTGTCTGTTACCTCTTCGGTATCGATTTCACAACAGTGTGCCGGTTTATCCAACCTTTCAATGGTGATTCAGGGAGCTTCGTTGTCCCACTTGACTTTGAATATGGAAGACATGGTATCTAGTGCGTCCGCCAACTGATTCTCCTCTCGTGGGAAATGTTTAAAGGTTACCTCTTTGAAGTGTGGGAGCAACGTCAGTACATGCTCTTTGTATGGGATGAGATTCAGATGTTCTGTATCCCACTCGCCTTTGATCTGACTTATCACCAAAGCGGAATCCCCAAATACACTCAAGAACTTGATCCTTAGGTCAATGGCAGCTCGAAGACCCATGATGCAGGCTTCATACTCTGCCATATTGTTGGTGCAGTTGAAACATAATCGGGCAGTGAACGGAGTATGACAGCCCTTGAAAGATATGATTACAACATTGATGCCATTGCCCAATGAGTTTGAGGCTCCATCAAAGTACATAGACCATCGGGATCCTTCCTCAGGTCCTTCATCCGGTCCAAGTTTTTCACAGTTGGTTACTGACATGATATTCTCATCCGGGAACTCAAAATTCATGGACTGGTAGTCATCCACAGCCTAATGAGCCAAATGATCAGCTAATGCACTCCCCTTTATTGCTTTTTGGGTTTTATATTGTATGTCGTATTCAGTTAGGATCATTTTCCACCTTGTTATTCTTCCGGAGAGAGCGGGTTTCTAGAAAATGTACTTGATTGGATCCATCTTAGATATCAACAAGGTAGTGTGAGTCAGCATATACTGTCTCAGTCGGCGAGCAGCCCATGCCAAAGCATAGCAAGTTTTCTCGAGCAGTGAGTACCGTGTCTCACAGTCGATAAATTTTTTGCTAAGGTAGTATATTGCATGCTCTTTTCGACCAGACTCGTCATGCTGCCCCAGCACACACCCCATTGAATTGTCTAATACTGTCAGGTACAATATGAAAGGTTTCCCTTCAATTGGAGGCATCATAATTGGTGGTTCTTGTAGGTATTCCTTGATTCTTTCAAAAGCGGTCTGGCATCATTCCACTTTACCACTTCATATTTCTTCAGAAGCTTGAAGATTGGCTCATAAGTAGCAATCAAATGTGAGATGAATATGGAGATATAATTCAAGCGTCCCAAGAAACCTCTAACTTCCTTCTCTATGCGGGGAGCTGGAATTTCTTGTATAGCTTTTACCTTTGCAGGATCCACTTGAATACCTTTGTTGCTGACGATGAAACCTAGAAGCTTACCGGACCTTACCCCGAAAATGCACTTGTTCGGATTCAATCTCAGCTTATATACCTTCAATCTGTCGAATAACTTTTGGAGATGATCAAGGTGCTCTTCCTCAGTCTGAGACCTGGCTATCATATCATCGACATAAACCTCAATTTTATGGTGAATCATGTCGTGGAACAAAGAGAACATGGCGCGCTAATAAGTTGCCCCGACATTCTTCAACCCAAAAGGAATCACCTTGTAGCAAAAAGTTCCCCACTACAGACGAAAGTAGTCTTTTCCATGTCTTCGGGAGCCATCTTGATCTGGTTGTAGCCAGAGAAACCTTCCATGAAGGAAAAGATTTTATGCTGCGCGGTGTTGTCGACCAGAACATCAATATGAAGAAGCGGGAAGTCATCCTTGGGGCTTGCCCTGTTCAGATCTCTGTAATCCACACACATCCGTACCTTGCCGTCCTTATTAGGCACCAGAACGACGTTAGCAACCCACTGCAGATAGGAGGTGACAGCTAAGAATCCCGCGTCGAACTGCTTCATAACCTCTGCCTTAATTTTCTATGACATTTCGGGGCGCATATGGAGGACCTTCTGTTTAACTGGCGGGAAGTCTTCCTTAGTTGGTAGGCGATGTACCACAATATCAGTGTCCAAACCAGGCATGTCTTAATAGGACCAGGCGAATATCTCAATGTAGTCGTGCAACATTTGTATCAACCTCTGTTTGACGCTAAGCTCTAGATTTGCTCCTATTTTAACCTATTTTCTGTCTGTTTCTGTACCCAAGTTTATTGTCTCAACTGGCTCTCCATGAGGTTATATAGCCCTCTCTTCCTGTTGTAGCAGTCTAGCAAGTTCTTCGGGTACCTCACAATCGTCCTCACCTTTGTCCTCGGCTTGGTTGATCAGATTTTCGAAGTCATAACTGGCAATAGATGGATTGTTATCAATGGGATCCAGAGTGGATATGGATCTACAGTTTGATATGTGAGTGTCTGTAAGAGCATAGCTGTATTAATAAAAGCAAAGACAAAAAAAACAGAGAGTGCCAAATTTGTATGCAAAGAAAGTCAAATGATTCATTGATGATATATAAGATGACACATAATAACCCTCACAGATAGAGCCATCGTGCCTTGGGTAAGACACAAGGCTATAAAGTTTAAATTGTTCATTAGAAATTTAAAAAACAAATAAGACAAATTAATGTGGAACAAAAGAAACTGGTATGAAATCTCTGGTCGTCTAATTACTCGATCCACCGTTGGTAGTCGGGTAAATCCAGTTGTCATAATCAGAGTCTTCTTCACTGTCTTCAATAGCATTGACCTCTCGATTGCTGATGCGTAGGGGAGGTCCTCCAACTCGAGCGCGTCGAATAGCTCTCTGAGCTTCTGAAGTAAAGCCCAAGCCAAACTTGTCAATTTTGTGAATAAACTCAGGAGGCTGTCCTCAATTGGTATTCATGCCTTCTTCAACTATTGCTCTTGCATCCCTTAGAGAAGCCATCTTCAGAGGAGATCTGGTACTGGTAGTGGTCTCGGTTGACGCCAAAATCTAGGGGACCTCTTCAAAGTTTTGACAAGGAGTCTCTATAAATTCTCTGTCCATCTCCACGTAGCGGAAGGAATTGAGGTGGCTCACCATGTATTCCTCCTCACCCCGTACTATGACAATATTTCCTTTCACCGAATACTTAAGCATTTGGTGAAGTGTGGAAGTAACAGCCCCAGCTTCGTGGATCCAAGGACGACCCAACAAACAGGAGTATGACGGCCTAATATCCATTACATAGAAGGTGGACTCGAACGTCTGAGAGCCTACTTTGACAGGGATATTCACCTCCCCATGCACCATTCTCTTTGATCTGTCAAAAGCCCTTACCACAATGTTACTAGGCTTTAAAGTCAAACCCTTGCAATCCAAACGGTCCAACGCTTTCTTTGGCAAAACATTCAGTGAAGACCCAATATCTATCAACACGTGAGCCATAGTGGTGCCTCTGCATTCAATCGAGACATGCAGAGCATCATTATGCTTTCTTCCTTTCGGTGTCAAGTAGGCATCCGAGAAACCCAGCCCATTATCGGCAGTCAGGCTAGCCACGCAATCTTTGAATTGATCAGCTGAAGTCTCTTGCGGCACATGCGCGATTTTAAGGAATGCAATCAAAGCCTTCGCATGGGCCTCAGAGCATAACAGCAGGGATAACATGGATATCTTTGAGGGGGTGTGCCCCAACTATTCGACCACATTGTAGTCACTCTTTTTTATTATTTTCAAAATTTCCTCTATCTCTTGCTTAGAGGCTTCCACAACAATATTTCTAGGTGCCTCCGTCCGGGCAGGCTCACCTATAACTTCTTTGCCGCGAATCCCAGATGACTTATCGGCAGGGGTGACAGCTGGAGTGAGAACAAGAATAGTAGTTAATATGCCAGATGGATGATAACAGGCTTGTAGACAGTCTTAGGGGAAATCTCAGGAGAGAAAACCCTTCCACTTCTAGTAATCTTGCTGGTCCCGACAATGTTACCGATATCAGGATCAACTTCTTCGGCCTTCAAGTTTTGTTTAACACCGTGATAGTAAATATTGGCGCCATAATGCCAAGGAACGACCTTGTCCGAGGCGTACAGGATAGGACTAGGACATGTGATTATTAGCGGAGAAAATCTCGTAGCGGGTGTAATCCTAACAGGTCTTCTCGAGGAGGCCTTGGAAGGACTGGCGGAAATGGTTATAATAGCAATGTCTTCAGATGGAATAGCGGGAACCAGAGTTTTCTCGAACAAAATTTCTTTACTGCCCATCAGGCGTTGAACACCTAACCTTAGCAAACAGAAACCAGAAGGTAGGAATGAACATATGTGGCAACCTTCACCACAACCCGGAAATAAACCGGCCGACAGCAAATTTTTCTTAACAGTCATAAGAGGAGTGGAAACTTTATCCACTGAGGTTACAAATGGATTAGTATCAATGGCATTAACTCCATGGTTATGCTTAGGCATGGGAGCAGTTATGACATTGGGCTTCTTCGGAGCGTTAAACTCAATCTCTTTAGCTTCAATCAGGTCTTGTACCTTATTTCTTAGAGTCCAACAATCATTTGTGTCATGACTAGGACTCCCAGAATGATAGGCGCACCTAGCATTTCGATTGTAACGAGGATAAGAGGTATTAGGATTCTTGGGAGCCTCCTTTAAAGTTGCCAAGTTATATCTCAATAGATGGGGTAGAACCTCCGCCAATGTCATGTTGATCCGAGTGAACTACCTTTGTGGTCTTTCTACCCTTTGCTGATTGTTGCATTGTGGGACAACCGCAGGCCTAGGTATTATTACATCACTTACCGTTGGACGGTATCCTGCTCTGCTCTGGTCTCTCAGGTCATAAATGGCACTGGCCTCCTTCTTACCAGTGAAAGGCTTCTTTATTATGCTCGAAGATGCATCTTTTTGAATTTTGCCACTTTTTATACCGGCTTCGACCTGCTCACTAATCATGATTAGTTTAGTAAATCCAGCCGAGGAACTTCCGATCAGGTGGTTGAAGAATGGACCTGATAAGGTGCCTAGGAACATATCCACTAATTCTCTGTTTGATAGAGGGAGCTGGACTCTACCTGGGAGATCCATCCATTTCTGAGCATAGGTTTTGAAACCTTCACCTGTTCCCATAGACATGCCTTGCAATTGCGTTCGAGTCGGAGCTAAATCAACATTGTACTGATATTGTTTGTAGAAGGCGGCAGCCAAATCTTCCCAATTGCAAACATTTTCCCCTTCCAATTGATAAAACCAATCCAACTGTGTCCCTGACAAGCTCTCTTAGAAGAAATGCACCCACAGATTCTTATCAGCCGTATGGGGTTGAATCTTTCTGACGTATGACCTTAGATGTAGCTTTAGGAAAGAGACACCGTCATATTTGGCGAAAGTGGGGACCTTGAATTTTTGTGGGATGACAACCCCTGAGATGAGTCCTAATTCTTCAAAATCCAAACCTGGTACGCTCTGAATCTCCATAGCATTCAAACGATCCTCTATATGTTTGTATTTATCATCAGTAGGAGGATATTTCTCCTTATAGTAATCAGGTTCTTCCTCTTCCGCAGATGCTGGGTCGTTGTTCACTTCCTGGGTTTTATTATCTCCTTCACCCGATGATGTTGCAAAGTCCAAAGTTCGTCTGGCTTGTCCTTTAAACCTTCTTCCCATGATCACAACACTGGTTGACTTCTTTGGTTTCTTCTTCTTCTCTTTGGCTAGTAAAGTCTTTAACTCCACTTGTCCTTTTGTCAGAGCTAAGAGCATCTGTTGAAACTGGGCGTTCTGCACCTGAAGATCTTTCACAGTCTGTTCAACATCCATCTCACTGAAATAAACAGTAGAAGGATAAGGAGACCTGTTATGAGAAATTTGTATGATGTTATGATGAATGAAGATGCAATATGCAAATGATTTCAAGGATTTTTAGAGATTTAAGTTTGTTTAAAACAAAAAAGAACACACATTATATTAAATCCAAATTTGAATACATCATGCCTCTTTTGGGCTTACAATGAAAGAAACAAAATACAACAAAAACTCCTAAGACAAGAAGGTTGACCGCATTCTCTTTGGAGCAATGTAGGCGTTCATATTTTTCTCTTCATGAAGCAGTTTGGTAAGCTCCAGAACCTTCTTCTCACTGGCGTAAAACTTGGCTTCAAAGGTGTCTCGCTCTTCCTTCAACTGAACCCAAGCTTTCTGCAAATCCTCGAGAGAGGTAGGCATGTCAGGATGAAGGACAGTATGCGGGACGTCTCCTTCAACAACAGGCTCTATAATAACAGGGTGGATGGAAGGGTAAGGCATTACGAAACTCTGAGCACGAGCTCGTACCCACCTAAGGTAAGGCTCGAGAGGGATAGAGTTTTTGTGTCCCAAAGTCCTATTGTCCACCTTGTTCACCATTCCCCAAGCTTGTGTAAACTTCTGGCGGTAACCTTGGTCTTCTTTGTCGTCGTCGAACACCAAACCTTGAAGGATTGTCTCGTGGGGACCGTCTCTTCAGGCATACCCAAACTGTCGAAGAACTAAGTAGGGATTGTAGGTGATACCTCCCTAATACCAAGCAGAGGTACGTTAGGGAATTCCCAACAGCGGTCAATGATAGAGACATCTTCCAAGGATCTCGAACACCAACGGATGTCAGAGTGGGTGAGGGACATCATCCTTTGGGACCATGTCAGTCTTTGCTCATTCTTTAAGGTTGATTGAGGCAGGTGTGAAGTGAACCACTTAGCCAGTAGGGGAATACAACACAAAAGAGTACCTCTTTTCTTCATGGTGCGGGTATGAAGGCAATGCAAGATGTCTTCTAGTAAGGTAGGTACGGGATTGCGATAGAGAAAGACTTTGATGGCGTTAACATTTATGAATTGGTCTGAGTTGAGGAACAGAACCAAACCATAAATGAGAAGATCCAGGATGTCTTCAAAAGCTTGGAAATCCATGTCATCCCAGAATGAACGAGCTTTCTCCAATAGAAACTTGGCTAGGAAACCTTTGACCCTGCTTCTTGTCTCCCAATTGGCTATGATGTCAGCTCTTTTCAGATGTAAAGCTTCAGCGATGACTTCGGGTTTTGGAATCCCTTCTAGACCGGTGAACGGTATCTGATCAAGCACGGGCACCCCTAAGAGTAGAGAGAACTCTTCTAGTGTAGGTACCAACTGGTAGTCCGGGAAAATGAAACAATGATGCACGGGATCAAAGAATTGGAACAGTACACACATCATCTCTTCTTGGAAACTGGATGTAGCCAAACTGAGGAGTCGACCATATTTCTTGGTGAAAGGAGAATCCCCGGGAACTCTTGAGGCTAACTCTTGAAGTTGAGGGTGTGCTTTTACGAAGCTGATTCAGATGGTGTTTCTTCGGACAGAATTCATGACCTTCAAAACAAAAACAAAGATAAACTTCTAAATCATTGAAATGGTTAGTGAGCATGCTCATGATGCTTATGATGTTTATGATGTTATGTACAAGTATATACACACAAAGCAAACAAATCCCTATGTTTTAGGCTTGCATGAGGTTTTATAGGTAAGTACCCTCTTGAAGTTTAGTTGGCTCAAACCTATCCTAGTAATAGTGATCGGGTTCTAAAGAATCTCAATATCATCGACCTTTCTCTTGGGCGTTGTCTCAGCATAATCAATCTTTTCTTGTGACCGAGATATCCCAAAAGTCTAGCCTTAATGAGTGTAGTATCGAGTATCAACCAATTTTCAGCTCTACACTGAAACCGACTATCTCACTACGTCCTAATGGCCAAGTTTGTTCAATTAGGGTTCTAAAGTCCGTTAGTGCTTTATGACGCCACTCAGCGGCCCCGTATTCTCCTCGATTCACCACAAGGGATACCGGTACCCACAAATGCGTCACACTAACATAGCCATTGTTTCAACAATATTGGTCTATGCCGTACAGTTTCAACAATCTATTGCTATTTACCTAAAAAGGTGTCCCAGATCCGGGTGGAGGATCAAAGCAAGCCCAAATAGAGAACCAAATGTAAAGCATACAAATAAAATAATGAAAGCAAGTAAATGTGATCTAACCCTAAGGTAACCCCACTTTTAGTTAAATCTCCAACAGAGTCGCCAGTTCTGTGATACGGTGGGAGAACTGACTTGAGGTTTTGCGTTTGTGTTCACAAATGTTGCGGTTTAGCAAGAGTCGCCACCGGCTTTTCTTTTATCCAAAAATGAAAGGTGAAAAAGCACAAGAAAGACCTTTAGAGATGTTGTCTTGAGTTCGAGGGGTAGATTATGAAAAGGGAAGGTATTAGCACCCTTTCCATCCATGGTTTCCACGGGCTCTTAGTTACTTGCTACATCACTTGCTTTTGTTTGAATGGGCTTGTGGTGTGTGTTTTTGAAAGTATTTTGAAAATGTCTTTGTAACGGTTCTCGTTTCTATAAGAACACATACAAAGTGTTTTTTTGGAAAATAGTTCAAAGATGAAAGTGTAAGTGTAAAAAATGTTTTGTTGTGAGCAAGCGAGTAACTGAGAGCGAACCTACCTACTCGAAAGGTCTTAGATATGCTTTTCCTCTTCCTTTAGATGTTGCTACCTTACCATTGATTTGGTAGGAAGCCCCATCGTTGGATGTAAAGGGACGGGCATTTGGGTCATCGTGTGACCATGATAGCAATGTTGTGAGATGGCTTAGCATTTTTCTTTAGGGACTAAGATCATTTCGAAAGGCAACTTTGATAGCGTCATCGAGGGACTATGATCTTATATTTCGATTGTTTTTGCTAAGACACCCCACATGCATAACATGACCATTTTTTAGGCAACAAGTGGAGTTAACTTTAAGGGTGCATGTGTGAATAGTGTGTTTGATTGCATGCATTTTAATCTTGATTAGGGTTGTCTATTTTGTTGTTTTCATGTCTTGCCATACATCATATTTACTAGCAATATATGAAAAGCAAGTAAAACGCGAAAAATAAAATCTAGGCTATTACATCGCTTTAGGGGGATGGGGGTACAAGTTTATGAATGGGGTTGCAAGTAAAATTAAATCCTAAGTTATTATTACAACCATATCAAAATGGATCAGAATGTGAAAGAAATGTAAATTTCTTATTTATTTAAGAAAAGAAATAAGTTTTTTTGTCTAAGGAAATATTTTTTTGGTCTTTTGTTTTAAGAAATAAAGTAAAGCATGGAAAAAAATGTTTTTGGTGTTAGTTGATTAATGAAATAGAAAGTGATAGCAAAGATAGTTAAAAAAGTAAAAATAGAATCAGCGCGTTTCTGATTAAGGGAGGTCATAAGTTCTGACTCTAGCGCACTGCAAAACAGAATTCCTGTTAGTAAAAAAAACATAAGTAGAGTCAGAAGTTCTGAGTCCACTGGGAGCATGTTAGCCTTCAGAAGTTCTGATACCAACAGAAACAGAGGAGGTTTCAGAAGTTCTGATACCACCAGTAACAAAGTGGATTTCAGAAGTTCTGATACCACCGGAAGAACTTGGTCTCTCTTTCCATGCTAGTCAGAACATCTGCAACTTAGTCATTTCTTCACAAAACAGAAGATGTGCATATGACAGTTATGGCAGGTGTCATAGTTTTTTAGAAATAAGAAATACCAGAACTACAAATCAGAAGTAAGTATGAATACTAATCCTAATTCTGAGTTCTAATTTCTTCCAGAAGTTCTGAACTGTTTTATTCCATACTTAGGCATGCAAATACGTGAAGCCTCAGAACATGTATAACGTCAGAAACATGATATCTACATTGTGTTTTTTGAACATGCAAATCTGATAATGCTTAAACAACGTGATAAGAGTCATCAGAAGCTTACCTTGCAGCTGGAAAAGATTATGTAAACTGGAGGTTGGTCCTGGACCCTGGTGACGTTCTGAGCAACTTCTTCACGTACTCAATAGGATGGAGGTTTTCAACTTCTGGAAAAGCCAAGGGGTGATACTATGACCTCTTTGAGGTGGAGGTGAATGGAGAGTGTATGACAGTATGAATACAGAAGTTAGAATAGCTTCTAATATATGAATCAGCAACTGTGGGGGCGGTTTTAGTCAAGGAACAATGGAGTTTTAATGCTAGAATCAAATGCTAAGGTTTGGTATTTTGGTGTTTACAGCTTTTTGGATTCTTGGAATTTTGCAAAGATTCAAGGCTTTTTTCTTTCTTTTGGTGATTCTCTCTCTCCAAAAACTAACCCTTTGAACGTGCGATGGAACAAACTATTTATAGATGGATTTGATGTGGTTTTGGGGGGAAAAACAAATGAGTTTTTAAACATTTTTGGCATACTGCCTCTTTGTTTTTAAATCACAGTTTTCATAGACCAAATTGGTGCAAGGAAAACGCAGGCGTGGACTGGATCAGCAGCACCTTGGAGTGTTGTGGCAGCTAGTTACAGGACTGTGCCATAGCAGGGAAACAGGTTACTTAAACGAGGTTTTGGTGATGTTCTGATCGCAGAATATCAAAAGTGTAACCTCCAAATGCTGAAGGGGCATCTTCTGACCGGAGCGTTGAACATAGCCTCCATATGCTGAAGAATCATATTCTGACTGAAGCATTTTGTTCTGACCAAAGAGCAATGCTTCTGCATGTTTTGATTGAAGCCTTATGTTCTGACCAAAGAGCAACGCTTCTGCATGTTCTGATTGAAGCATTATGTTCTGACCAAAGAGTAACGCTTCTGCATGTTCTGATTGAAGCGTCATGTTCTGGACCGTGTTTGCAACTTCTGACAGCACTTGCATAGAGGGTGTCTCAGAAGTTCTGAAGTATCACATTCTCTAGACACTTAGAAAATTTTCTAAATGTTTAGAAATTTTGATTTTGATTTTTTTTTAAAGTAACTTCTGACTTCTGATTTTTGATTTTTGATGAACCAATTTCATGCCTTAATGAAATGTGATTCTTGAAACTTAATTTTGATTTAAAAGTCAAAGTTTGACTTTTTCAATGTGCTTTTGACCATTTTGCCCTTATGGATGTTTTCCTCGAAAAGTGATGATTCCAGACTTGGAACTTGATAGAAGCAAAACTGAGAGTCCAGGATGAATCTTTTGAGAAATGGGAGGGTAAATCGTGAAATGAGTTTGAGCTTGTTTCAAGTGATGGTGATGATCAGGTTAGCTTCCTTGAACCTCTAGGAGGCTAGTGCAATGGCTGGCTTGAACTGAGAGTGGTTGGAATGGTCTGGAGAAGTCCAACTGCAATGCTCTGTTTTTGAACTTGGAAGTTGATGAAGATGGGGGTTACAGTCTACAAACAGGGACAAGGATGGTTTGTATTTGATGTGAGGAAGCTTTTGAAATTGAAAGGCCAAGAAACGCACGAGGGAAATGGAAGTTTGAAGTTCTTGGTCAGAATGTGCAACAATGGTGGTTTGTGATACAGTTCTGAGTTATGGGAAGTTTGAGAGCTTGCATATTCATGTTCTAGCTTGCAAACAACTTGTATAATTATATGGAAAAGGTTGGAGCACTTGAGATGGTCAGAAGCACAAGATATAGAGTTATGGCTATGTTACTTGATTTTGAAGAAAAGTGAAAACATGGTTTCAAGGAATAGTACAAGCATGGCCTGAGTTTATGGGAGGCTCTAGACATGCTGCTTTTGACTTTGACATTGCTTGTGATCAGAAGGAACAAGTGCAAGGCTCTATGCATTGACTTTGTGATTAAAGCTTCTTTACAAGAATGGAATGGTAACTTTGTGCCATAAATGGAAATGCAACTTGGATAATGGCTAGAGTGCTTGGATCAAAGATCTAAAAGTTGTGTAAACATTTAATTATGTAGTGGAAAACAAGTTTGAGGCCTATAAAGCAAAGATTATGCAGCCTAGCTATGAATTGGTCAAGTGTTCATCACATATTCTGCCTTGTAAATCAAGAATGAAACCTTAACTTCATCTCTTCGATTCTCTTAGCTCAAGCATGATCTCAATGAGTTCTTGGATATTTTTGAAAGATTTTAATATACTTTACAACCTCTATTTTGTTCATGTTTTAAAATTCCTCTTGGAACTGTGTGAAAAATTGCCATGAAGTTAGGTCAAAGACCTGCCTAAACTAGGGCAAAATTTCACTAAGTTTCCAAGTTTCATAAACATGTATTCACAAAATCATAACTTGAAACCCGTCTATTTCTAGGAGAAGTTGTTTTCTACAATGTTTTATATCCCATTTAGATCTATAACTTTCATGTTGAAAGTTTCCTTTGAATCATCTTGCATCATGGTGAAAAATTGGCTCAAAGTTGTGAAAAAAATGAAGTTTCCAACACTTAGAAAAATTTCTAAGTTTAGAAATTTTGACTTTTCAAAATGAAATCTTGACTTTTTGATTTCTTGATGAAAAAGTTTCATATTTTGACATGTTTTTATGAATTGTGATCTTTGATACTCGATTTTGACCAAAAAGTCAAAGTTTGACTTTTCAGTGTACAGTTGACTTTTGATTAGTTGACTGAAAATCAACTATCAATGAATTGATCTTGAGGGAAGTTTTGAGTCATGCCATTAGGTCAAAATGATGCAATTGAATCCTTGAGATCATGTCTCCAACCAATCAACCATTTGCTAGGTCAAAAATCAGAAATTGCCCTTTCTCAGTCAAAACCCTAATTTTGACCATTTTGCCCTTTTGATAATTTGATCAAAGTTCTTGAGGAATTGTGGTCAAAACTTGAGAAAATGACATATATGAGTTCATAATGTTGATATGGATAAAAAATTATGAAGTTTGACTGTAAATTGACCGTAGTTGACTTTTTTATCAATACAGTTGATTTTTAGGTCAACTGGTCAATTGACTGAGCAAAAATGTGATCCAAGACTTGAAAATTGACATGAGCAATCCAGAGGGTCCAAAATGATCCATGAAAGTCATATGGGGCATTAAAAGTCCATTTATCCTTGTGCAATCTCAAACCCTAATTTTCAGTCATCAGTGCTTGAGAAGGTGTCTTGAGCTGATCAACCCTAGTGCAGTCTTAAACCAAAGGAGATCTTGTGAGAGATCACTTGATAAATGAGAGAGAAAATTTTGGGGTACAACACGCCCCTTCTTGTTTCCGAAATTAATCTTCGACCTATTTGAAAATTGATGATGATATTCGTTTATTTGTAGACTTTACCTAAAAAGACAAAGTTAGTCTTTGTGCAATGTCATGACGTATGTAATGCATTGCGTATTGATGCTCTCAAATTAAACGAGAGTGTCATACGCGTGTCGTATTCATATGTTATGATCCTTGTAAATGATGTATGAATGTGAGATTCCATTGGAGTGTATTAGTAACTCTGTGTAGCATATGTGACTGGGAAAATAAATCCCTGACTGTTGCTGGGGACGAAGAATATGAGTCTTAAATCTTGTTTAGAGTGTCTATTGTTGGGGATTCCTACTTTTTGTTTAGAGGATACTCCGCTGGGGGATTCCTGCTTAATGTTTTGGAGGATATTCCGTTTGGAATGTTTGACTTATACTTGGGAATAGAAGAGTTCAGGAACATATGTCGTTCCTCGCTGTTGTACCCCAAAATTTGCCCTCCCATATTCTCAAAGATTTGTCAAGTCAAGGTCACAAAGTTCTCCAAGGGCTATGCAGTTCAACTGTCTCCTATACAGTCAAAACTAGGGTTTGTATTCTGATCAAGAATTGAAAGTTTTCAAAGGGGCAATCAAGTCTCATATGCTTACAAATGTGGTCAAACACCCTCATGTCAAGTTTCAAGGCATTCAGCTCAAGATTGCACAGTCAAAACCCTAAATTGCACTACAGTCAACTGTAGGGGCAAAATGGTCATTTGACAGTCAAAAGTTCAAATTTTTGGTCAATATATCATTTTGAAGCCATAAACATCATTTGATCAATGCTTGATCATGATTCTCAAAATTTGGCTCAGAAATCATCAAAGATGCAAAAGTTGCTATATTTGGACAACTGAAAAAGTCAACTGAAATTGACCAGGGCATAACTTTCACATGGATTATCAGAAAAATTCCATCCAAAGCTCATTTTGAAGAGAAAGACATTTCCTACAATCCATCTTCATGTTCCAAATCCAAGAAATGCTCTCACAAAAAGTTATCAATTTCAACATTATAGGTCATTTTCAAAAGTCAACAAAAAGTGACTTTAGGTCAAAGGCCATAACTTGAGATTGGTAAATCAAAATGACATGGGACCAAAGGCATTGGTTATAGGACTCAAAGACCTTTCCAAAATGTCCAAGAACATGTGAAAAGCTTAAAAATTGACCAAGTTATGCCTTGTGGAAGTTGGGAAATTTTTAGGAATTTTGAAAAGTCAACAATGATGCAAATGATCCAAAAATGCAAATGGGCCCATTTTTCTTCCAAATTTCTTCATGCCAAGCCTATGCACGACCATTAGGCCCAAAGGGAAGTATTTTCATATTTTTTAATTATTTATTTGAATTTATATTAATATTAATTCATTTAAATTATTTTAATACATGAAAAATATAAATTTGACCTAAAAAAATCTTTTTATGCACATTCCAAGGTCAATATTTCGTGCACTTCTTAAATAGGCAAGTTTTGATGAGATTTGAGCTGATTGAACACAAAATGCACATGAAAAAGATTTGGAAAAGATTTCATGAAAACAAATATTGAAAACAATGAATTCAAAGGATTTTGTACAACTTTCTTAACCTAAATCGTTCCATACAAGTACTAGATCAGAACCCTAATGCCAAGAGACTGAAAGCTGCGCCCAAACAAGCCATTGCATATTGAAATTTTTTCATAAAAACTCAAGAACTGAAAAGTGCCTTAGAGGTCGATTCAAGCCTCCAAAACCATCTCAACAGCTTGCCAAGGTTGTCTTGAACACGTTCCAATCAACAACAACAACTAAAACCTCAAGAATTGGTAGATTAAACTGGAACTGTACAACATGAAACTCACAATCGTATTTTCCATTCTAAGCATTATCATTGCATTCTAATTATGGATTCTTGCTCTTTGTGGTGTTTTAAAGCTAATCATCATATTTAATTTGATTTTCCTGCTGTCTATAAGGATTTGCCATGCGCGATTTTTAGGTTTTTGCAGGTTTCAAATTTGGGGTTTTCTGCCCAAGGAAAAATTATGCTTCCAGACCAGTGCCATTAGCTTAAGCAGGTTGAGACGAAGAAGATGGCACCCTCGCGCTCAATTTATGAGCGTCGAGGGGCTAGTCGCTATTTTCTTATAGGCCCTCTAAAACAACGCTTCAAAAACCGTGGCCTCTGGGTTTTGTTTTTACAGGGATGAAGACGATGGTGTCGTGTCACACGGGGACAGGCCAATTCGAATTTGCGCGCGTTTTAATTACTATGCATTGGTTTTGTTTTTTATTATTTGTTTACCATAATATATTAAATGAAATACAAGTGGCTCAGTGGACAGGGATGCGTGCATGTGACCTTCAAGACCTGGGTTCAAGTCCCAGGTCAGTACAATTTCCATAATATTTTTCTATACTAATTCCCATGCAGGCTCAACAAAACATTCCACCATACGCTGCCAAGGATCAACGGCCATGTGTCCAAAGGAATCAGATCCAAGGCTTAGGTCTGAGGAATACGCTACACTTGGTCAAATGCATCACACCTGATTAAAAAAGTCAATGCACTTCAAGGCTTAATGGGCCAATGTTCTAAGGCCTGAATCTCCCATTTGGGGCAACACCCCACTCTGGTTTGACAAATTTTATTTCTTTTTCTTATATCTTTTAATTATTATTTTAATTGTTGTGTTTATTTTAATTATTGTTTATTTAATTTTTAATCAAAATACAAAAACATCACAAAAAATCAGAAAGGACCAAAAATAATATAATTTTTCTTTTAATTATTTTCTAAATAAATGCTTGTAATTATTTAGCTTTAATTTAGGTTTATCAAATATTTTTCATAATAAAAATCCAAACATGGAATTTAGGTTGAATAACCTTTTATTTTCTTTTTTAATTTTCCTTTTTTTCAGAATAACAATATTATTTATTTATTATTTTATTTTCATAAATTAAAAATTGTACATAAATTAATTTAGAGTTTAATTTAGGTTTTAATTTAATTCTTTCATAATAAACTTAAAAAAACATTAGAACTAGGGTTTAGCATTTTAATTTTAATTAATTTTTCCTTTTTTCTTTTAAATCTAAAAAACACAAAATACCAAAAAAGCATTTAATCATTTAATTTTTTAATTCTCATTAACTTTTAACTTTTTGCAAACGGGTCCAACGCCCATTGTCTAATCATTTAATTTCGCATGATTTATTTTTATCATTCATTGTAATTATGTAAATCTCCCAAAGCCATGTAACTTTACTTTTCGCACTTTATTTTATCGCTTTACTTATTTTCCGCTAAATCGGGTCCGGTTTAATTTTGGCGATGTGGACCCGCGCCATTTGTAATAGCCTTAGATTTATTTTTTCGCAAACTTTATAACTGTTAAAAAGCATGCAAGAATGAATGTCTTAATTAAAATCAAGCGTAGAACACAACAAACATGACAAGACAAATAACTGAAACATGACACACAATTCGCACACACCACCCCTAGGGTACGCCTCACTGTTGCCTTTCGAAAGGTGGTCGTCGAGTAGAGGACGTCTTAGTAAGTCCTCATGATCCGGGAACCTGGCATGAGGGTAGCTTCTAAGGTGTCTTCCCATTGCTCTGGTGATCACCACGTCCCTTAAACTCGAATTGACCCGAACACCTCCAACGGTGGTGCTACCTACCTCTCAATGGTGGGATGGCACTACTTTAAAGGGCTCTTACACAGACGAATTCCTTAGGGTAGGTAGGTTCTCAAGGATACTTGCTCTAATCTCAAAAACAAACAAAAATCTTTTCACACCAACACTTTTCAAAAGCTTTCAAAGCAAATTTTTCAAACACTCTGACGTACGAGTCGATCTGAAATTTTTCAAAGAAACTTTTTTAACCCACATTGAAAAGCAAGCAAACAATTTTGAAAACACAATGAGCAAGTATCTAAGAGCCCATGGATAACCATGGATAGAAAGGGTGCTAACACCTTCCCTTTCTATAACCTACCTCCCGAACCGAGAGCAATCTCTATAAGGAATTTTTCTATGCTTTTGTCCTTTCCATTTGGAGAAAATAAAAGACGGTGGCGACTCTTGCTTCCGCGACATTTCGCGAACCAGCGTTAAACAGTCAGTTCCAGATCCACCGATCACAGAACTGGCGACTCTGCTGGGGATAATACTTAAAGTGAGGTGTACCTTAGGGCTAGCTTATAACTATGTTTTCAATTGTATTGCTTTGTGTGCTTTAAATTGTGGGTTGCTTGGGAGTTCTATAGATCCTAAACCCGGATCTGGGGGATACCTTTCTTAGAAAGTAGCAACAAGACTGTGAGGGAACTGTGCGGGGTATACCGACATGGTTGAAACAGTCTGCTACGTTGATGTGGCACTTTGGTGTGTACCGGTAACCCTTGAGTTCAGTCAAGGAGAGTACGGGGCCTCCGCGTGGTGTCGTGAAGCATCAACAGACCTTAGGAACCTTAATTGAACTATCTTGGCCTCTTTAGGGTAGTGAGATAACTGACTTTGGTGCAGTCCGAGGTTGGTTGATACTCGATACTACACTCAATTGAGGGTTGCTTTCCTGGAATATTTCGGTCGCCAGTTCAGTGGCTAAATCGAAACGATGAACAATGAAAGCAATCCCATGATATTGGGAACCTTAGAACCCGGTTACTTTGATTAGGACAGGTATGAACCCACCAACTTCAAGAGGGTACTACCCAGACCCCATGCTGGCCTTAAACCTTAAGGGCTTGTCTTGTGTGCCGTGTGTGCCCTACATGTTTGTCTTTGTAAATGTCTGTGGTGTGTTTAATCATAGCATCATGACATCATCCAGCATCATATGCATTGACTAACCGTTTCAGGGGTTCGGATTTTTCATCTTTGTTCTTGTTTTGTAGGACATGGAAACTGCTCGTAGAAAGACAATTCAGGTCAATCTTGTAAGGATCCCTCCTCAGCTTAAGGAACTTATATCCAGGATTCCCGAGAACTCTTCATTCAGTGACAGGCATGGAAGCCTCATCAGCTTGGTCAACACCAACATTGAGGAAGATATGATAAAGGTCTTGTTCCAATTCTTTGATCCTCTGCATCACTGCTTTACCTTCTTGGACTATCAGTTGGTACCTACATTGGAGGAGTTCTCCCGGCTCCTGAAGATCCCTATCCTTGATCAGCTACCCTTCAACGGTACAGAAAAGGAACCTAAGCTTGAAGAGATTGCTAAAGCCTTGCACCTACAGTCATCTGACCTCAAAGGACATTGGGAAGTCAGAAGTGGTATCAAAGGGTTCTTGGCCAGGTTTCTGTTTGAGAAGGCCCATGAATGTTGGAACTCCCTTGACTTGCAAGCTTTTGAAGAAGTGGTAGCCCTCCTTGTTTATGGTTTGGTATTGTTCCCTAATCCAGATCAGCTCATTGATATCAGTGTCGTTCAGATCTTTATGTCCAGGAATCCTATACCTACGTTGCTGGGGGACATCCTTCACTCATGTTACACTCGAACCATGAGAAAAAGAGGTGTCCTTATGTGTTGCACTCCCCTCCTGGGAAGGTGGTTTATTTCGCACCTTCCCCAATCAGTCCTGAAGAATGAGCGGGGTTTGAGATGGTCACAACGGTTGATGACTCTTACACATGCAGATATACATTGGTGTCCTAGATCCAGAGGAGATGTCACTATCATTGATCGTTGTGGGGAGTACCCTAATGTTCCTTTACTTGGAATCAGAGGAGGTATTACTTATAGCCCATGCCTGGCTTGGAGACAGTTTGGTTATGCTCTGAGGGACGGTCCTCATGACATGTTAATTCCCGACATAGTTTTTGACTTCGACAATGATACTCAAGGACTTCGTCAGAGATTTATCAGAGCTTGGAGGATGCCCAGTAGGATAGACAGCAAGACACTGGGGCACAGGAACTCCATCCCTTTGGAGCCTTATCTCAAGTGGGTACGCGCCCGCTCCCAGAAGTTAGTGATGCCTTATCCTCACATGCTCCCAGTAATCAAAGAATCTGTCTTGGAAGGGGAAGTGTCTCATGTTATTCAGCACCCTGATATGCCCACATCCTGGGAAGAGATGCAGAAGAGCTGGATCCAGCTTAAGGAGGAACGGAATTCTCTTGAGACTAGTCTGCATGCCAGTGAAAAGAAAGTCCTGGAGCTCACTCGCCTGTTGCATGAGGAGAGGAATCTCAATACCTACATAGCTCCGAAGAGGATGTGCAGTGTATTTTGGGATTGACTTGATTTTTGTACTTTTGCCCATGAGGCCTTGATGTATTAAACAATGGTTTTCTTTAATGATAACGTGTGTTCTTTTTGTCTACAACAAATTTGAACTTTCGAACCCTTGAATGCATTGCATACGCATTTCATACATCATGTGCATAGCAGGTTTTTCCCCTTTTCAGGTTCCTTACAGTTCTTCGCTGTTTATTTCAGCATCATGAATCCCGGATCTGAATCAACAGAGACATCAATCAAGGCTCTCCAGGCGTAGAATGCGCAGTTTCAAGAGCTAATCATGGGTCTAGCTAAAGGCCAAGAAGAACTGAAGACTATGCTCCTGAAGAAGGAGAAGAAGAAGAAGAGAAGAACTGTTCTGTTCAACTCGGGCCGAAGGTTGGGTAATACTCTGCACCATGAAGAGGCTGGTTCTTCTGTTGGCCGGAGTCCTTCTCAGGCAGAAGTCAAGGTTCCTACTCCAGTGGTCTCCGACAACGAGACGGATTTTGATGAGGAGCAGTACCCTCCTGCAGATGACAGGTACAAACAACTGGAAGACAGGTTAAAGGCTATGGAGGTGCAACAGGCACCTGGGCTGGATTTCGGAGATCTGGGTTTGTCGACTGGTGTAATTATCCCGCACAAGTTCAAAGCTCCAACCTTTTCTAAGTATGACGGGGCGTCTTGTCCCAAGCTGCATTTGAGGTCCTACGTTCGGAAAATTCAGCCGTACTCTGCGGACAAGAATCTTTGGATCCACTTCTTCCAGGAGAGTCTTTCAGGGACTCATCTCGAATGGTTCTATCAGCTGGATGGGACCAAAGTTCGTAACTGGGAGGAGCTGGCTACTGCTTTCTACAAGCAGTATCAGTATAATGCCGACCTTGCCCCCACACGTACCCAACTCCAGGGTATGGCGTTAGGCGCAAGCGAAGGTTTTAAAGAGTACGCTCAGAAATGGAGAGACCTGGCTGGCAGGGTGCAGCCACCATTGACTGATCGGGAGTTGGTTGACATGTTCTTGGGGACCCTATCTGGGCCATTCTTTAACCATCTCATTGGGAACTCTTCTGCTGGTTTCACTGATTTGATCTTGACTGGAGAGAGAATTGAGGCTGGGCTGAAATCTGGGAAGATTGCCAAAGGTGCGTCATCATCTAGTTCGGAAAAGAAACCATTCAAGAAGGAGTCTAGCGCTGTATATGGTTCCAGGAGACCAGAGAGAAATGAACACCGCCAATCTGTCAGTGCGGTCATGATTGCTAAGCCTGCTGCCGCTCCCCGGCCAAACAATACTCAGAAGATGGAAAGACCCCGGAGAGAATTCACCCGCCTAGGCATGACTTTGTCGCAGATCCTGCCACAGTTGCTCGCAACTAATTTAGTGACTGTCAGGGAGGCGCCAAAGTTCCCCAATATTGCATCCCCCAAGTACAACCCGAATGCTCGTTGTGCTTACCATTCAGAAAGCCCGGGGCACTCTACCGATGACTGTTGGGCACTAAAGAACAAGCTGCAGGACCTCATTGACGCTAAGGAGGTACAATTTGAGGCATCTGACAAGCCTAATGTGGTGACAGCGCCCCTGCCTGCTCATGGAGTTAATGCTATTGGGGATGAGGAGGAAGTTGATGAAGCTGAGTTTGATAGCTGGATCTACCCGGCAACTGACGAAGGACTTAACAATTGGAGCGCAAAGGACAATCTCCCTGTTTCTTTTGTTACTAAGTAATAAACTTCTTTGTTTCGTTATATTTTGTAATAAACAATGATAAACTCTATGGCCCGGTGTCTTACCCGAGGCACCGTGGTTCTATTTGTGAGGGCATACAAACTGTCATTTTATACATCATGAATGAAAATTTTGGACGTTTTTCGCATTGCAAATGTTGTGTTCCTTTTCCGTCTTTCTTTTCCTTTACATAATTTTCAAAACAGCTGTATTTACACACACACTCACTCATACAGGTTCCAATCCACTCTGGATCTCACTGATAACAGCTCTGCTAATGCCAATTATAGCTTCGAAAATCCGATCAACTTAGCCGAAGACGAAGGTGAAGATGATTGCGAAGTGCCTGGCGAGCTTGCTAGACTGTTGCTTCAGGAAGAGAGGGCAATTCAACCACATGAAGAGCCAGTGGAAGTAATAAACTTGGGTACTGAAGCAGACAGGAAAGAGGTAAAGATTGGTGCCAACCTAGAGCTCAGCGTGAAGCAACGGTTAACCAAGATGTTACATGACTATATGGAGATCTTTGCCTGGTCCTACGAAGACATGCCCGGGCTGGATACCGATATTGTCGTCCATCATTTACCGACTAGGGAAGACTGCCCTCCAGTTAAACAAAAGGTTCGTCGGATGCGTCCAGAGATGTCCGAGAAGATTAAAGCCGAAGTCATGAAACAGTTTGATGCCGGTTTCCTTGCAGTAACTTCTTACCCTCAGTGGGTTGCTAATGTGGTGCCGGTACCTAAAAAGGACGGTAAGGTCAGAATGTGTGTTGACTACAGGGATCTGAACAGGGCCAGCCCCAAGGATGACTTCCCCTTACCTCACATTGATGTCCTTGTTGATAATACGGCTCAGCACAAGGTATTCTCTTTCATGGATGGCTTTTCAGGCTACAATCAGATCAAGATGGCACCTGAAGACATGGAAAAGACTACATTCGTTACTCAGTAGGGCACCTTCTGTTACAAGGTCATGCCGTTCGGATTAAAGAATGCTGGGGCAACCTACCAACGTGCCATGGTTGCCTTATTTCACGACATGATCCATCAAGAGATAGAAGTGTATGTGGACGACATGATTGCTAGGTCCCAGACTGAGGAAGAGCACCTAGATCATCTGCAGAAGTTGTTTGACCGGTTGAAACTGTACAAGCTGAGGTTGAACCCGAACAAGTGTACCTTCGGGGTAAGATCTGGGAAGTTGCTAGGCTTCGTGGTCAGTGATAAGGGAATGCAAGTGGACCCTGCTAAGGTCAAAGCTATTCAAGAGATGCCGGTTCCCAAGACAGAGAAGGAAGTCAGAGGCTTTTTAGGACGCCTGAATTACATTGCTCGATTCATCTCTCATCTGACTGCTACCTGTGAGCCAATCTTCAAGCTGTTGAAGAAAGATCAGGTAGTACGTTGGAACGATGAATGTCAGGCCGCCTTCGACAGAATTAAAGAGTATCTCCAAGAACCACCTATCCTTATGCCACCAGTTGAAGGGAGACCTCTAATCCTATATCTGACAGTGCTTGACAATTCAATGGGGTGTGTGCTGGGGCAGCATGACGAGTCTGGCCGAAAAGAGCATGCCATTTATTACCTTAGCAAAAAGTTTACCGACTGTGAGACCCGATACTCACTGCTTGAGAAAACTTGCTGCGCTTTGGTATGGGCTGCTCGCCGGCTGAGACAGTATATGCTGACTCACACTACCTTGTTGATCTCAAAGATGGATCCGATAAAATACATATTCGAAAAGCCTGCTCTGTCTGGGAGAATCGCAAGATGGCAAATGATCTTTACGGAATACGACATTCAGTACACAACCCAGAAAGCCATCAAGGGGAGTGTATTGGCAGACCACTTAGCTCATCAAGCTGTAGATGACTACCAATCAATGAATTTCGAGTTTCCGGACGAAAGCATCATGATAGTAACTGATTGTGAAGTACCTGGACCGGATGAAGGACCTGAACCAGGATCCCGATGGTCTATGCACTTTGACGGAGCTTCCAATGCTTTGGGAAATGGTATCGGCGCCATCATCATATCCCCTCAAGGTACTCATACTCCACTCACTGCCCGGCTGTGTTTCAACTGTACCAACAACATGGCGGAGTATGAGGCGTGCATCATGGGTCTTCAAGCTGCGATCGACCTAAGGATCAAATTTTTAAGTGTCTTCGGAGATTCCGCTCTTGTGATCAATCAGATCAACGGAGAGTGGGATACGAAACATCCAAACTTGATTCCTTACAGAGAATGTGTGTTGACCCTGATTCTCCACTTCACAGAGATAACCTTTGAGCACTTTCCAAGATAAGAGAATCAGTTAGCGGACGCGTTAGCTACAATGTCTTCAATGTTCAAAGTTAAATGGGATAATGAAGCTCCCCGGATCATCATCTGGAAACTGGACGAGCCGGCATACTGTTGTGATCTCGAAACTGAATTGGTAACTGAGAAGCCTTGGTACTACGAAGTGAAGAGATATCTGGAAGCTCAGGAATACCCTGAAGGTGCATCCATCAATGACAAGAAATTCCTGAGGAGGTTCGCAGCCAAATTCTTCCTAAGCAACAGCATCTTGTACAAGCGAAACCATGATTCAACCTTACTGCGTTGTGTGGACAAGATTGAAGCAGAAAGAATCATGGAAGAGCTACATGAAGGGACCTTTGGTACGCATTCCAGTGGACATACTATGGCTAAGAAAATCCTACGAGCAGGATACTACTGGTCCACAATGGAAGCTGATTGCTACCAACATTCTAGGACATGCCACAAGTGCCAGATCTATGCAGATAAGGTACATGTTCCTCCGGTTCCCCTGAATGTTCTGACTGCGCCTTGGCCGTTTGCGATGTGGGGCATAGACATGATCGGCGAGATAAAACCTACAGCATCCAATGGACATCGCTTCATCCTAGTAGCGATTGATTATTTTACGAAGTGGGTTGAAGCAGCATCCTATGCTACGGTAACCAAGACTGTTGTGGCACGGTTCATTCGGCACAACCTGATCTGTCGATACGGCGTCCCTGAGCGGATTATTACAGACAACGGTACCAATCTGAACAACAAGATGATCGCTGAGCTTTGCGAACAGTTCAAGATACAGCACCACAATTCTTCTCCTTACAGACCGAAGATGAATGGGGCTGTAGAAGCAGCAAATAAGAACATCAAGAAGATCGTGCAAAAGATGACAGTGACTTATAAAGATTGGCACGAGATGTTACCGTTCGCACTGCATGGGTACCGTACCTCAGCTAGGACGTCAACCGGGGCAACTCCTTTCTCACTGGTTTATGGCATGGAGGCAGTCTTGCCGATCGAAGTGCAGATTCCCTCTCTCCGGATAATGAAGGATGCAAATCTGAACGAAGATGATTGGATCCAGACACGACTTGATCAACTCAATCTCATTGACGAAAAGAGACTTGCTGCTATCTGTCATGGTCAGACGTATCAAAAACGAATGATCAGGGCATTTAACAAAAAGGTCAGACCTCAGGAATATCAAGTTGGGGACCTGGTTATCAAGAGAATCATCCTTCCTCAGAGTGATCCAAGGGGCAAATGGACCCCTACATACGAAGGGCCATTTGTGGTTAAGCATGTGTTCTCAGGAGGAGCAATGATATTAACCAACATGGATGGTGACGACCTTCCTCACCCCGCCAATGCAGACATAGTTAAAAAATACTACGCATGAAAAAAGACCCGCTAGGCTGACATGCCTAGGCAAAAATTAGGGCTTCCCGTCGAACCAAAAGGGTTCGGGCAAAATGAAGGGATGAAAATGAAAAAATCTGTACACCCGGCAAGTCGAAAACCTGAAAAGGCGGCTTGGGCAAAAATGGGTATCCCGGTGGACTGAAAACCCGAAAGGGCGGTCCAGGCAAAAATTAGGGATAAAAGCGTAATACTATGTCTCATTGGATCACTTTGCATCCAGAATCCGGTATCTACATCAAGCTCAAACGGCATCGATCAGTCAGCTTCACCTTCAACCAAGGTCATCAAGTGATGAGACGCTCGAAGTTATAAAGGCAATAGCAGAGTTGAAACCCAGTGGATCATTTATCTTTCACACAGCTGTTTTACGTTCTTTTGTACAAAACTTGTATAAACTCTTTTGATCGGCGACGTACCTCTTACTAGGACGTCAGCCTCTTGTATACAAAACGCCTATTTTCAGGCCATTCAAAAATCAATAAAAATATATCTTCAGTTAAATGCGCCAAGTGTTTTTTCTTTTTTCTGTTTTGTTTTGCGAAGAACGTCCAAGGTTCAATTTGTGATGTATGCATTGACAATAATTTGCTAACTCATAAATATTTGCATACGAAACAAAGGAATTAATTGCAGGTGACACTAGAAACAGGGGCAATAAAGAGTTGTCTAAACAATACAATTGTTCTATCCTCCAAGGTACCAAGGTAGGTTCAGCTAAAGAACACGGCCAAGTGTATCTTAATTCCCCAGAGAGTGGTTCAACAAGTCAATACATTCTTCTCCAAACAAAATTATCAAGTCCCAAGGAAATTGAGTATCCTCCCGTAGATCTCAATACTCCCCCAGCAGCAGCATATATTCTTAACAAGTATCCCCGGCAGTCTTGGCCTAAAGATTGTTCCCCGGCGGTATCTCAACATTCAAAGGAGTCATCTCCCCAGCATATCAAGACTCCCCCAGAAGAGTCCAATCCAGTTTCCCCAGGAAAGTTGGAATTCATATCTCCCCAAGCAGTAAGCTTATCCCCAGTAGATTCTGGAAGCTTATCCCTCGCAGAGCACGAACGCGTCGTCCGGCTTGAGTTAAAGAGTTATTTCCTTAACAGGATATAACTGGGTTATCCTCAGCCAAAAGCCATGAAAAGAGCGTCGTCGACAAAGTCTTCTTACCCCAGCGAAGTCCTTCAACACTTCCTATACAGCAAGGGTATCCTCAGCAGCTACTATCAACATTTAGCAAAGCATCTCTACCCCACAGAGTATTGCTTCCCAGCATGGTCGTCAGAGTATCTTTTCCCCCCGCAGACTCTTCATTTGCCAAGTTTATTCCGCAACGGAGTTATTTTCTCCTACCGGTATTCTTGCAGTTATCATCCCCAGCGGAAGCAAAGTCTATTCTTCAACATCAGCCCAGGATACAACTTCCCGGCACCCGTCAAGGATTCACTTTCCTAGACGAAAACATACAAAAAACTTCACATACATCATTATAGCATGCATAACGCACTGCATCATATCATACGAATCTCATTTATGTTGAGAACATCATTGCTTGATCCATATCATGCATTGCATATGACTAACTTTTACCTTTCAGGAAAAATGCAGTTTAAATTCTCAATCACATTTCAAGACTTTGTCCGGTTCAGTTAAATCGACCCTAAGATTTTCCTGATGCTTATCCAGTCAAAGGCCTTCTCTGGTTCAGTCAGATCGACCCTAAGATCTCCCTGATGCTTATCCAGTTGAAGATAGTTCAAGACCTAGACCGGTTCAGTTAAATCGACCCTAAGATTTTCCTGATGCTTATCCAGTCAAAGGCCTTCTCTTGGTTCAGTCAGATCGACCCTAAGATCTCCCTGATGCTTATCCAGTTGAAGATATTCCAAGTCCTCGACCGGTTCAGTTAAATCGACCCCAAGATTTTTCTGATGCTTATCCAGTCAAAGGCCTTCTCTTGGTTCAGTTAGATCGACCCTAAGATCTCCCTGATGCTTATCCAATTGAAGATGTTTCAAGACCTTGTCCGGTTCAGTTAAATCGACCCTAAGATTTTCCTGATGCTTATCCAGTCAAAGGCCTTCTCTGGTTCAGTCAGATCGACCCTAAGATCTCCCTGATTCTTATCCCAGTAGAAGACACCCAAGATTTTCTCAACGAGCGTTGTTAAAGTTAAAATCGCCCAAGGTTCCCTTACCATTCATGCTAAGGTAGCAACCATCCCTGGTTCATTCATCAGCGTTTGAAGCTCCAGATTCAGCTCCTGTAACCAGTCAGGACACGTCTATACCAAACATCTAAAATCAGCCCCTGCAACGTGTCAGGTACTCTTTTCTTCTTTTGCAGGTATGCAGGTTCTAGCTAAAGAATCTCCTACACGATCAACATTCAGATGGCATCTATAAGCCCATCATCCTATCCAGCAACCTCTAAATGGCATCTATAAGCCCATTCCCCCCATCACTGCTACTATGTGAGCGCAAATTTCTGGGCACTCTAGTGTCCAATCATCTTCTACCCTCGGATTACGAAAGGCACGTCAGCCAATCTGCATCCTCAGGTCTAAGAAGATTGAACAGGGGCAACTGTTGTACCCCAAAATTTGCCCTCCCATATTCTCAAAGATTTTTCAAGTCAAGGTCACAAAGTTCTCCAAGGGCTATGCAGTTCAACTGTCTCCTATACAGTCAAAACTAGGGTTTGTATTCTGATCAAGAATTGAAAGTTTTCAAAGGGGCAATCAAGTCTCATATGCTTACAAATGTGGTCAAACACCCTCATGTCAAGTTTCAAGGCATTCAGCTCAAGATTGCACAGTCAAAACCCTAAATTGCACTACAGTCAACTGTAGGGGCAAAATGGTCATTTGACAGTCAAAAGTTCAAATTTTTGGTCAATATATCATTTTGAAGCCATAAACATCATTTGATCAATGCTTGATCATGATTCTCAAAATTTGGCTCAGAAATCATCAAAGATGCAAAAGTTGCTATATTTGGACAGCTGAAAAAGTCAACTGAAATTGACCAGGGCATAACTTTCACATGGATTATCAGAAAAATTCCATCCAAAGCTCATTTTGAAGAGAAAGACATTTCCTACAATCCATCTTCATGTTCAAAATCCAAGAAATGCTCTCACAAAAAGTTATCAATTTCAACATTATAGATCATTTTCAAAAGTCAACAAAAAGTGACTTTAAGTCAAAGGCCATAACTTGAGATTGGTAAATCAAAATGACATGGGACCAAAGGCATTGGTTAGAGGACTCAAAGACCTTTCCAAAATGTCCAAGAACATGTGAAAAGCTTAAAAATTGACCAAGTTATGCCTTGTGGAAGTTGGGAAATTTTTAGGAATTTTGAAAAGTCAACAATGATGCAAATGATCCAAAAATGCAAATGGGCCCATTTTTCTTCCAAATTTCTTCATGCCAAGCCTATGCACGACCATTAGGCCCAAAGGGAAGTATTTTCATATTTTTTAATTATTTATTTGAATTTATATTAATATTAATTCATTTAAATTATTTTAATACATGAAAAATATAAATTTGACCTAAAAAAATCTTTTTATGCACATTCCAAGGTCAATATTTCGTGCACTTCTTAAATAGGCAAGTTTTGATGAGATTTGAGCTGATTGAACACAAAATGCACATGAAAAAGATTTGGAAAAGATTTCATGAAAACAAATATTGAAAACAATGAATTCAAAGGATTTTGTACAACTTTCTTAACCTAAATCGTTCCATACAAGTACTAGATCAGAACCCTAATGCCAAGAGACTGAAAGCTGCGCCCAAACAAGCCATTGCATATTGAAATTTTTTCATAAAAACTCAAGAACTGAAAAGTGCCTTAGAGGTCGATTCAAGCCTCCAAAACCATCTCAACAGCTTGCCAAGGTTGTCTTGAACACGTTCCAATCAACAACAACAACTAAAACCTCAAGAATTGGTAGATTAAACTGGAACTGTACAACATGAAACTCACAATCGTATTTTCCATTCTAAGCATTATCATTGCATTCTAATTATGGATTCTTGCTCTTTGTGGTGTTTTAAAGCTAATCATCATATTTAATTTGATTTTCCTGCTGTCTATAAGGATTTGCCATGCGCGATTTTTAGGTTTTTGCAGGTTTCAAATTTGGGGTTTTCTGCCCAAGGAAAAATTATGCTTCCAGACCAGTGCCATTAGCTTAAGCAGGTTGAGACGAAGAAGATGGCACCCTCGCGCTCAATTTATGAGCGTCGAGGGGCTAGTCGCTATTTTCTTATAGGCCCTCTAAAACAACGCTTCAAAAACCGTGGCCTCTGGGTTTTGTTTTTACAGGGATGAAGACGATGGTGTCGTGTCACACGGGGACAGGCCAATTCGAATTTGCGCGCGTTTTAATTACTATGCATTGGTTTTGTTTTTTATTATTTGTTTACCATAATATATTAAATGAAATACAAGTGGCTCAGTGGACAGGGATGCGTGCATGTGACCTTCAAGACCTGGGTTCAAGTCCCAGGTCAGTACAATTTCCATAATATTTTTCTATACTAATTCCCATGCAGGCTCAACAAAACATTCCACCATACGCTGCCAAGGATCAACGGCCATGTGTCCAAAGGAATCAGATCCAAGGCTTAGGTCTGAGGAATACGCTACACTTGGTCAAATGCATCACACCTGATTAAAAAAGTCAATGCACTTCAAGGCTTAATGGGCCAATGTTCTAAGGCCTGAATCTCCCATTTGGGGCAACACCCCACTCTGGTTTGACAAATTTTATTTCTTTTTCTTATATCTTTTAATTATTATTTTAATTGTTGTGTTTATTTTAATTATTGTTTATTTAATTTTTAATCAAAATACAAAAACATCACAAAAAATCAGAAAGGACCAAAAATAATATAATTTTTCTTTTAATTATTTTCTAAATAAATGCTTGTAATTATTTAGCTTTAATTTAGGTTTATCAAATATTTTTCATAATAAAAATCCAAACATGGAATTTAGGTTGAATAACCTTTTATTTTCTTTTTTAATTTTCCTTTTTTTCAGAATAACAATATTATTTATTTATTATTTTATTTTCATAAATTAAAAATTGTACATAAATTAATTTAGAGTTTAATTTAGGTTTTAATTTAATTCTTTCATAATAAACTTAAAAAAACATTAGAACTAGGGTTTAGCATTTTAATTTTAATTAATTTTTCCTTTTTTCTTTTAAATCTAAAAAACACAAAATACCAAAAAAGCATTTAATCATTTAATTTTTTAATTCTCATTAACTTTTAACTTTTTGCAAACGGGTCCAACGCCCATTGTCTAATCATTTAATTTCGCATGATTTATTTTTATCATTCATTGTAATTATGTAAATCTCCCAAAGCCATGTAACTTTACTTTTCGCACTTTATTTTATCGCTTTACTTATTTTCCGCTAAATCGGGTCCGGTTTAATTTTGGCGATGTGGACCCGCGCCATTTGTAATAGCCTTAGATTTATTTTTTCGCAAACTTTATAACTGTTAAAAAGCATGCAAGAATGAATGTCTTAATTAAAATCAAGCGTAGAACACAACAAACATGACAAGACAAATAACTGAAACATGACACACAATTCGCACACACCACCCCTAGGGTACGCCTCACTGTTGCCTTTCGAAAGGTGGTCGTCGAGTAGAGGACGTCTTAGTAAGTCCTCATGATCCGGGAACCTGGCATGAGGGTAGCTTCTAAGGTGTCTTCCCATTGCTCTGGTGATCACCACGTCCCTTAAACTCGAATTGACCCGAACACCTCCAACGGTGGTGCTACCTACCTCTCAATGGTGGGATGGCACTACTTTAAAGGGCTCTTACACAGACGAATTCCTTAGGGTAGGTAGGTTCTCAAGGATACTTGCTCTAATCTCAAAAACAAACAAAAATCTTTTCACACCAACACTTTTCAAAAGCTTTCAAAGCAAATTTTTCAAACACTCTGACGTACGAGTCGATCTGAAATTTTTCAAAGAAACTTTTTTAACCCACATTGAAAAGCAAGCAAACAATTTTGAAAACACAATGAGCAAGTATCTAAGAGCCCATGGATAACCATGGATAGAAAGGGTGCTAACACCTTCCCTTTCTATAACCTACCTCCCGAACCGAGAGCAATCTCTATAAGGAATTTTTCTGTGCTTTTGTCCTTTCCATTTGGAGAAAATAAAAGACGGTGGCGACTCTTGCTTCCGCGACATTTCGCGAACCAGCGTTAAACAGTCAGTTCCAGATCCACCGATCACACTCGCTCTACTGGGGAATTTAATTCTTATATACCCTGACCGGGGATAAAAGAGATGGATAACCTTTTGAGGTGCTGTCCAATCGGGTTTTCGATATAGATGTCGACTCATCTGGAGAGAATAAGATTGAACGATACCTGGTCCGGTTTCTGATTCAGTAGAAACTCTCTGGGGATAGCAACCCTAATTGTCCTTTGCCGGTAATTTGTGGTAGTTAGAGAAATAGACTCAAACTGGGGAGATTGTATTCTGTTGGGGGAATAAACCTTGTTGGGGAAATGAACCCTACACCTGCTGGAGAAACACTTTACTAAGGAAAACTCTTGCTGAGGAAATGAGCACTGCTGGAGGAAAGAAATCTACAGGGGGTTTTATAGTTTTGGAATAATCTCAGCTGGGGAAGAGAATTTCCATAAACATTGATGTCGTAATCTCTGGTGGATATTGGGACTCTGTAGGTTGGCGATATTGTCGGGGAAAAGATCATACTCCTTTATCCGCTAGGGTGATCTGCTGGTGAGTATGATCATGTTAACAGGTGGAAGATTCCCCAATGTCTGTCTTGAAGGCATATTAGACTTGCGGGGAATGTATCTCTGTTGAAGATGAGCTTGTGTAGATAACTCTGTAGAGATAATTTTGTGGAAACTACTCTGTGGGGATTTATGGATGACTTGAACATCCTATCGACTCCTAAATTTCTTGGTAAGCGTTGATCAAAGTGATAAGCCTTCTACTGATAGACAAGTGATGAGATGACAAGACATGGTCGTACACTTTAATCCCTAACTTTTGTCTGGACTGTCTTTTCATATTTTCAGCCCACCGGGATACCCTTTTTTGCCCAAGCCGCGTTTTCAGGTTTTCGACTTGTCGGGTGTACAAATATTTATATATATATATATATATATATATATATATATATATATATATATATATATATATATATATATATATATATATATATATATATATCCCTAATTTTTTACTGAACCTTTTTGGTTCGATGGGATGTCCTTATTTTTTCTTAGGCTTGTCAACCTAGCGAGTCTCTTTCATGCGTAGTATTTTTCGACTATGTTCGTCTTCACAGGGTGCGGAGAATTTTCACTGTTGGTGTTCTAGCATGCCAGAGAATGTTTTATTGATTGCACGTGGCCCTTTTTTGGAATTCATGTTCAATGCCCCAAGTGATTCAAATGGAGGTATGCCCCTGGCTATTCGACACTTTTGAGATATTCCTTGAATCTTGAATCGACTGCCCCTAGATCAGTTAGACACCATGTCATGCCCCTTGATTATGAAAGGCATGTTACTGGAAATGTCTTTCCATCTGAGCTGATTCTGTTTATTGAGAGGATTTTCGTTCATTGAATATTCGTCGTGCAAATTTCTCTATTGTCGAACAATTAGTCATATGCAAACAATGGCATTGAAAAATGCAAAGCTTATGCCTGTCTTGAAGTTTTGAAAATGCATTTTTAGTAAACAACATAATTTTGTAAGAAAATGAATTCAACTCAGGATTTATAGTAAGCCTTACAGGAGTCAGGATACCTTTTGTAACAGTATGCTTTCGAACTAACCCATGCTTCAGCTAGGACTTTTAAGGGTTGTAGTGTGGCTTGGTTCATGGTTTAAGAAACAAAGGATAAATGCTCAAAATTTATTTGTACCCACCCATTCTCCGTGATGTTCTTCAGTCCTATACTCAGTTAATTGTGTGTTTAGATTCCAAATGAGTCTGGAATCTTTGCCCTGATATTTCGGTGATGGTTCGGATACTGAAAGTTTATTTGAGAAGGAAATCATCATTTTTTGTAATATTTTTTTGTTGAGGATTCGTAGCGACCTCTTTTTTGACTTTACTATCCCTATTTTTTTCCTGAACTGTTTTGAGATCACAGTCAGCGGGATGCCCCAGTTTGTCCTAAGTCTCCTTCATAGGTTTTGACTTAGCGGACTTGTCATTTGAGAGATGATGACTGTCTGTTTTAGTGATTACGGGGAATCATCATTGTCTTTTTATTTTGAAGAGCATCTTTAACACTATTTATCGTGTATGAAGGTAGAGCTTGCGACTGAATGCACATTTGAATTAACTGAGAAACTACCCTGCCCCAGGTTATGATTAATGGTTTCAATTTATGTGAAAAAGAAAACTCCTACTTCTTAGGCTCAATGAGGTTGACTAGGGATTATCTTCCTTATAACTCCACTGTTTAGGATTTGAAAGAACGCATGTATATTGTCAGCAGGGTCTATTCCAAAGCATACTGTAGAGATTATGGTATTATTTTTGTCATCCTCCCTCTAAAGGCTTACAACTTTTAATCGAGAGTTGAATATCACAAAAAGGAAGTAAAAGCATAGTTTAAATATAGTCAAAACAAATTTATTACTTCAAGCCAAACATATGCAATGCATCAATAGAATACCAAAGTTTGACATAAAATAAGTGTTCGAACAATCAAAATAAATTACAATTTGAAAATTCAAATGAAATAAACGCTCTCAATCTTGGCTGTGATTTGGAATGGGAGCAGTGATCATATTGGGGATCTCATGAGGGTCGAACTCAATCTCCTTAGCATCAATCAAATCTTGGATTTTAATTTTCAAAGCCTAGCAGTTATTTGTGTCATGTCCAGGACTATTAGAATGATAGGCGCATCTCATATCAAGATTGTACCGAGGAGAGGAGGGGTTGGGATTCTGAGGAGGACCCTTCAATGTTATCAGCTCTGCCTTCAATGGGAGTGCTTGGGATAATGGCATGTTGATCTTAGTAAATTGTCTCCTAGGTGCATTCGGCCTACGTTGATTGCCTTACTGTTGATGTTGCATTGGTGCGGGTTTGGAGATTAGCACAGCTCCCACTGATTGGTTGCGGTCACTTCTAACACGACCCTTATGGCTATAAATGACATTGTTCTCCTTCTTATCACTGAATGTCTTCTTCACATCACTTGAAAATGCAGCCATTGGAATATTTCCACTCTTGATACCACCTTCTACATGTTCCCTGGTTAGAATTAGCTCAGTAAAACCAGATGAGGAGCTTCCAATCAGATGGTTAAAGAATGGACTTGTCAGAGTTCCCACGAACATATCAACCAGCTCCCTATCGGACAGAGGAGGTTGAACTCTTCCAGCTAAATCCCTCCACTTTTAGGCATAATCTTTAAAACCCTCGTTCGAGCCCATAGTCATATTTTGTAATTGCACACGAGCCGGTGCAAGGTCGGCATTATACTAATATTGCTTGTAAAAAGAAGTACCCAGGTGTTCACAAGTACGAATGTTGTTTCCTTCCAGCTGATAGAACCATTCAAGTTGTGTACCAGACAAACTTTCTTGAAAGAAGTGGACTCATAACTTCCTGTCAGTGGTATGGGGTTAGATCTTTCGAACATACGATCTCAGATGAAGCTTCGGACAGGACACACCATCACATTTAGAAAAAGCGGGGACCTTGAACTTGTGAGGGATGATTACCCCCAGAATAAGACCCAAGTCTTCAAAATCCAGTACATGCACTTTCTGGATTTCCATGTCCTTAAGACGATGCTCCAATTGTTTGTATCTTTCATCCACATGAGGGTAATGTTCATTTGAATAGTCTTCACCTTTAGGAATCTCCCCATAACCATGGTTGCTTTCACCTTTAGCCCTGACACTTCTATCATCTTCCTCTTGGTTGTCGTCTTTATTAGAGGAGGTATTAGCAGTTGGAACCAGTTTAGCAGGACCTTTGAATCTTCTCCCCATATTTAGGATAGCAATTGGCTTCCGAGTCTTCTTTTTCTTGGCGATGAGCGCCATCATGTCTTTCTGTCCCTGTGCTAAGCTCAGGAGAGTCTCCTAGAATTGGGCATTTTGTGCTTGGAGTTCCTTAACAGTCTGTTCTAGAGCCATATTTACTGAAATAAACAGTAAGAAGATGAGAAAACTTGTATGGGGAAACATGTGATGTAACTATTCATGATATGTAAATGCAATATTTTCAAGGATCTCGCAAGGTAAACAAAGAAAATTGTTAGAATCTAACTGCAGTTTTGATTGAAGAACTTCGTATCGTTGAATGTCCTTCTATGAGAATTAAGCTCACCATGCCGAGTGGGTCCTAGCATTTTACTCAGGATGATGTACTTCGTTCTTTGATGGCATTTATGAAGGTTGAGAAAACACTTAGAAGGGGGGGGGGGGGGGTGAATAAGTGTCTCTTTTTCTTTTTCTTAAAGGCTCAATAATAATGGAAAGACACAGTTATTTTTATCCTGGTTCGTTTGAACTCAAACTACTCCAGTCCACCCGCCAAGGTGATTTCGCCTTTCTCAACAAGGACTTAATTCACTATAATCAACTGATTACAATCACACAACAACTGTTGTGACTAACAATGCACAAATAAACTTACAAGTGACTAACACCACTAATACTTAAACTAGTCCTAGTCTACTTGAGAAATCTGACCAAACTTGGTCTCTCAAGGAACAATTACAAGAGTTAAATCTTTACAGATAGTGAAACAAATTTTCTTCTAAGAAAGCTATATCACAACTGTGATTTTTCACTAAGATTAGTTTTGCACAAAGTGTGTGTAAAATAATTTGTGAGCCCAGAATATTTTCACGTAGTTCTTGCTTCTTTTGAATTTGTTAAGTTCTTGGCTTGCGATAAATGTTCTTCTATATATAGTAAGAAGAAAATGAACGTTGTTGCCTTCAAAAGTGGAGAGCAATAAATGTTTGCGTGTTTGCTTGCAGTATTGCATTTTCCAATGAACTAGCGTAGACACTTGAGTGCATGTAGCCGTCTTTTCATTAAATGAGAAAACAAAACTTTGTCAGAGCATGTTTCCTGAAAATTGACAAGACTTGTTAGCTTCTTTATTCTTTCAGAACTAGCTTCATGTCTTGAATCAGAACATGCTTGCATATCTTCTTATCAACGCTTGCTTGCTAAGTACTTCTGATCAGCGCTTGCTTTCAAAGTACTTCTGAACATGGAAACCTGCTAAGCATTAAAAGATGCATTAAAATAGTTTCTTATCAGAGTCAGCATCAGAACTTGCGCTAAAACAAATAGTTCTTTCATCAAAGAACTTCTTCATTTATTTTCAGCTCAGCACGTCAAAATGCTTCTGTCATAACATTATCTGAAACAAATAAATATGTTCATCAGAGTATCAATTATATAGAATATATTTATTGTTATCATCAAAACTCTGAGATATGATCAGAACCAATCTTGTTCTAACAATCTCCCCCTTTTTGATGATGACAAAAATATTCAGGTTTTGAAATAAAATTGAATAAGAGATAAGAATCTCCCCCTGAAATAAATATTTCTATAAGAAAAACTTCCTGAGAATTTTCATTAGAGCTTTGAAACTTTCTTCTATGATTTCTTCAGCAAGTCTTTTGAAGATAATGTTCATTTGAATTAAACTTCCAGAGTTTAGTGATACCTGCAAAATTCTTTAAAACATAGAAAGAAATCTTTGTATTTTGTTAGAATGTTTGAGACTTCGTCCCATAACTGTTAATCAGAGATTAGATCAAAATACTCATTTTCTCCCCCTTTTTGGCATAATCAAAAAGTATATAAAAATAATTGAAGAGCGTAAAGGTTTTAATAAAAGATTCATAGGTACAAAACAACAAACAAAAACAAGAAACATAATGACACTAAGATTTTTTAGAAACAAGAGCCATAAGAAGATTCTTGATCTCAGATGCAGATTCCTTTTGTTTCATCATCCAGTTTCTGATTTCCTGGTTTGTCTGATCTTGCTTATCCAAGCGCTCATGAATAGCTTCATTTTCCCTTTTAAGCTCATTCAGAGTATCCATAACAAGTGAAGTAGGAGTAGAGGATGAAGAAGCTTCAGCAGATACAACCTTTGTAGTAGAAACCGTTTAGTCAGAACGAACAAAAGTTGAAAGTAGAGTGCCCAGATTCACCATAAGAGTTGGAACAGGTTCAGGTGTAGCTTTAGCAGAAGGTTGATTCAACAGAAAAATTTCTAGAGGATTTGAATCTTCAAAGGCATCTTCAGACTCATCTTCTGAAATGTCCATTTGATCAGCTGGAGCATTAGCAATCATCAGAGAAGACTTCTTGTCCCAAATATCAGCAGCTTCTGACTGGAAGGAATGCAGATGTTTGGAGGAGTTCTTAGGCACCTGACAATGACATAAGTCTTGCAACTTCAGTGACTCAGCATCTAAGGTTCTTCTGAACGTTTCCCACAGAAGATATGTTGTTGTTGGGTTCACATTTCTGGTGCAGTCCGCCTTCAGTAGGTCCAACCAAGCTTGTACTTCTGTTAAGAAATTCTGAAAACATACATTTACATCTGGCTGAACAGGTTTGGGAACAGCCTTTTTGTAGGTTTTGTTTTTCAGAAATTGTAGAGATTCAAAATCAACTACAGTTTTCAAAAAGTCAGCTGGTTCAGGATTTTCTGATTGTTCAGGTGTTTCAGTTTGGTCAGGTTGTTCAAAAAGTTCAGGTGTTTCTGATGGATTGAGAGTTTCAGAGGGTTTATGTGTTGGATGTAGGTTATGTTCTAGAGATTGAGGAGGTGAAAGCATTGGTGAGTTAGGTGTTGGAAGTTGTGGAGATGCGGGTGGTGTGACGTCAGGTGAAATGATGATGGTGTTATCAGTAGTGGGGGTAGGATTTTGTAGTTGTGTTCTGTTCATGGCAAAGATATTTTCAGAATGTGGGGTGAATGGTGGCTTTTGTGTGGCCAAAGGTACGTTGATTCCTGGTATTCTCCAAGAGTCAGCAGCATACCATCCAGTAGTTCTGGGTGATAAAGGTCTGGGAGGAGGTCTAGAAAGGTTTTCAGCAGGAATAGTTTGAGAGATAGGTGTTTGAGAGGGTTCTGTTTGAGATGGTTTTGTTTGGGTTTCAGAGGAGTAATCAGAGTCAAAATCACTCAAGTCTGATAAAACTTGATCTCTTTGAGGGTTTTCAGTAAGAGGTTCAGAGGGTATGGTCAAGTCTATGTCAACATCTATGTCACCTAAGGTTTGGGTTTCAGCAGATGTAGACATATTTACATAATCATAAACAAAAATAGTTTCAGCAGGTGTACCTGATTTCTTCTTTTTCTTCCGAGGTCTAGCAGATGGTCCTTCAACTACTTTCCTCTTCATTGGTTGCTGAAAGACAACATCTGGAGCAGCTTCATGTCTTCCTTGAAGCCAAGCAAGATCAATTGGTGTTCCACTTTCTTTGCAAATCTGAATGTAATGCAGGATGATGCGAGGGTGATCTCCTGAGTTGAACACTAGAAAATCAGCAATTGGAATCCTTCTTCTCTTAACAGTTGCTGAAACATAAGGAGTTGGTTCTATCAGCAGTTTGTCAATAATCTTTCTCTTCACCAAGTTCTTTCCAGTCAGAGCTTTCCCACATGTAGGCTCTAACTCCCCCAGCAGATTTGCTTCATCCAAGTGAGCAATCAGACCACTCTCAGTCAGAATGTCTGAAATCAATATCCCCATTGGAATCTAATTCCTTTTTGATTTAGGATTCTTCATTCTTTCCTCTTCCCTAGTTTATTTGACATGAGTCCAGAGATGATCAAACAATAGATAGGGTAAATCAATCTTAACATTTGTTCCAAGACAGGAGAACTTGTTTCCTTCCTATGATGAATGCAACCATGGATGATTCTTGCCCAGATTTTGTACTTATTTTTCAAATCTGACTTTTGAAGACTCTTGCCCATTTGTAAAAATTTCTGCATAAACTTTTGACATTTCCATTCTTCCACTTGAAATTCAAGTCACTCCAGTTCCTTCAAAACCCAGTAGTTTTCTAATGAGATTTTCAGTTATAGAGATTTCCTTACCTATCACAAATGAGAGGATGACTTTTGGAGAAGCAATAGCATGTATCCAAAATTCCTTAACAAGGTGTGGAAAAACAGGACCAACTAGACAGTCAAAGAAGTTTCCCCATCCTTGAAACTCCACAGTAGGAAGAAGACCAAAGCCATTTGCTTTTAAGTTATCAAAATCCACCATTAATTCACTTATAACCTCTGAGATATCCACTGGAATGAGAGTGGTTTTCTCAGGAATGATGTATTGTTCAGATTGGGTGTTCTCAGAATGAGTAGAGGAGGAAGCCATTTGAGCACTTAGGTTGAGAGAAAAAAATGGGTTTCAGAGAAAAATACACAGAGACGGTTGAGTTTTTGAAAGAGAGTGTAAAAAGTGAGAAAGGGTTTTTACAAAGGTATTTATATGAAAAATTTTGATAAATAAGTTTTAAAAAAAATAAAACTGTAAAAAGAGTTTTTTTTGAAAAAAAATAATTAAAAAGAATCTAATCATGACAAGCATTTAATGATAATGAAAATTTAGGGGAAAACGTGAGATTTGAGCAAATCATAACAGTTACCTAGAACGGCGTCAATAGCTTAGCACGCGTGACCTTTCAGAAACACACCATGTGTTCATCTCCTGAAGGTTGCATGGGACAACTATTTGATCTAATGAACTGCTGAGTTTCATAAAGATTAAAATTTTCTAACTGACTTTTCATCTAAATCATCTGAGAACTACATCCAGCAGCAGATATATACTCATCTTCTGTTGTTGAAAGTGTAGTTGTTGCTTGCTTCTTGCTGTACCACGAGATAAGATTGTCACCCAGAAACTGGCAGCTTCCAGAGGTGCTCTTTATTTCAATTCTATCTCCAGGAAAGTCAGCATTACAATAACCTACTAGTCTGAAATATTTTGATCTTTTGTAACACAGACCCAGATTAGTAGTACCTTTCAGATACCTCAGAATTCTCTTAACAGCAGTTAAGTGAGATTCTCTAGGATCTAATTGGAATCTAGCATATAAACATACACTGAATAATATATCAGGTCTAGATGCAGTCAGATAGAGAAGGGATCCAATCATACCTCTGTAGAGCTTCTAATCTACCTTCATACTTACCTCATCTTTTCTGAGTGGGTTGATCAGAGATTCTGAGATTATTCATAGTATTGTCAAGAGGATGATCTTCTGAGTCTTCCTTTGCTTCTAACTTTTCCTTTGCTTCTGACTTTTTAGAGTTTGAGAGAAGATCTTCTGTACCTACAGAAAAATCAATTTGCTTTGGCTGTTGCTGGCCAAGCTTATCATCAAACCTGACTTTGATTGATTCTTCAACAATCAGAGTTTCTGTGTTGTATATTCTATAGCCTTTTGAGTGATCAGAATATCCAAGAAGAAAACACTTTTGTGCTTTAGAATCAAACTTGTTCAGAATGTCTTTAGAGTTCAGAACAAAACAAGTACATCCAAAAGGATGGAAATATGAGATGTTTTAATGGCCTAGAGGAAGAAACAACATTTTATGATTTAAAAGAAAGTTTTGAAAACTTTCCTTTTAGACATGCTACGCACAGAGCTTCTGATGTTGTATTTCCATTCCTGTTTCCAATAGTTTCAGAGCCAATAATCTTCTATTTCTGATTGCCTCTAAAACCTGCGAATATTTTAGATTCCAGGCTTTGGAACATATGCTTTCTTTCCTCCATGTGTAGAGAGTGTTAGAACAATGTTTGAATCTAGTACCCTATATTTAAGTTTTGATGATAACAAAGTGAAAAGATATAGTAGTTATATGTTTCATGTTTGAACTATATGCTGCCTAAAATTACTATGCTCTGACTTGCAGATACGCTGATTAAAATAAGCAAGATCACTTCTTCAGCATCAGAATTTGATTTGATACACCAGCATCAGAAGTTGCTGAATCAGAACGTGAAGATCAGATGATCAACTCACGTACATGCTGTAGCTTGATGAACAGAACTGCGCGTAAACACTCTGATACAGAATCAAATAGTTCATCAGCAGCGAAGCAGAATCAGAATGAGCCAAGCCAGAACGTGCATTGAAGAAGCAACGGTACTGTGCATTGAACGCTAATTAATTCCAACGGCATCATTCTAGACAAGATCTGCTCAAAAAGGAAAGCTTGTTATTAGCATTGAATCAAGAATATTGCATTCAACGTTCATCTTCTCAAGTGCTATATAAACAAGGCTTCGAAGATTATAATGGCTAATGCTTCCAAAATCTCTACACGCACAAAGCTGAACAATAATCTTCATCTACCAGTTTTGCTAAACCAACAAACTCTGATACTCCATTAGTGTTTAGCATTCTAAGTTTCTAAGCTTCATTTGTGTATACATCACAGTTGTGATATAGTTTTGTAGAAAACATTCACACACATTTGTTTTATACCTTTGTAAGAAAGTGTTGCCTTGACAAACCGGATTGTGGTTTGAATCAAGAAGGCTTTAGCAGTTGTTAAAGCAGATTTGTATTCAGTTGAATATAGTGAATTAAGACCTCGTTGGAGAGAGGCGAAATCACCTTGACGGGTGGACTGGAGTAGTTTGAGATCAAACGAACCAGGATAAAAATATCTTGTCAATTGCTTTAAGATTCCAGTTTTACAATTCAACCCCCCCTTCTTGTGTTTTTCACCCCTTCAATTGGCATCAGAGCGCCTGGTTCTGAGCTAAAACACTTAACCGTGTCAGTACAAGATCCAGCGTCAGAAAAACACAATGGCAGGAAACAACTCTCATTTCAGCAATGACAACAATGAGGATAGAGACAGATTCAGCGGCAAACCTCCAGTCTTTGATGGAGAAAACTTTGATTACTGGAAAGACAGAATTGAAAGCTTCTTTCTAGCACATGATGCTGATCTGTGGGATATGGTGACAGATGGATACACGCACCCTGTGAATGCAACTGGTCAGAAGATTGATAGAAAATCAATGACTGATCAACAAAAGCGTGATTTCAAGAATCACCATAAGGCCAGAACTATCCTCCTCAGTGCCATCTCCTATACTGAGTATGAGAAGATCTCCAACAGAGACACAGCTAAGAACATCTTTGATTCTCTCAGAATGACGCATGAGGGCAACGTTCAAGTCAAAGAAACAAAAGCTCTGGCGCTCATTCAGAAGTATGAGGCGTTCAAAATGGAAGAATCTGAATCCATTGAAACTATGTTCTCTAGATTCCAGATTCTGGTAGCTGGTCTCAAAGTTCTGGACAAAGGATACTCTACTGCTGACCATGTCAAGAAGATAATCAGAAGTTTACCCAAGCAGTGGAGGCCTATGGTTACTGCTCTGAAGCTAGCGAAGGATCTCAACAAAATCACTCTGGAGGAACTTATAAGCTCCCTCAGAAGTCATGAGATAGAGCTAGAAGCTGATGAGCCTCAGAAGCAAGGTAAGCCTTTAGCTTTAAAATCTAACAGAAACTCTGAATCTAAAGTTTTGCAGGCAGTTGAAGAAACATCTGATGGATCCTCATCAGAAGAAGACGAACTTTCCCTTCTCTCCAGAAGAGTAAATCAACTGTGGAAGCAAAGACAAAGGAAGTTCAGGAATCCCAGAAGATCTGATCAGAACGAGTCTTCTTCCAGATACAGAAGGACAGATTCTTCCTCTGGATACAGAAGATCTGAAGGCTCCTCCGATAGCAAGAAGCCAAACACAAAAGACATCATCTGCTACGAGTGCAATGAGCAAGGACACTACAAGAGTGACTGCCCAAAGCTTCAGAGGGAAAAGCCCAAAAAGAAGTTTGGAAGAGAGAAGAAGAAAAGTCTCATGGCCACATGGGATGACTCTGACTCGTCTGAAGCTGACTCAGAATCAGATGATGAAAGGGCAAACATAGCGCTCATGGCTAACATTCCAGATGACAGTGAAGCTTCTGAATCAGACTCAGAATCAGACACAGAAGAGGTATTCCCTAACTTCGTTGTTAATTTTACAAAGGCTGAACTTGCTGAAAGCCTCAATGAAATTCTGGAACGTTATCAGCAGATTAGAGCTAAATTCAGAGACCTGAAAAGGAATCTTGAATCTGACTCTAATAAGTCTGAGAGTCTCAAATTGGAAAACTCTGAGCTGAGAGATAAAATTTTAAAATTAGAAAACTCTTTACAAAACTCTCAGAAGGAACCAATTTCTGAAACTCCCAGCAACGCTGATGAGATCATCAAGGAGTATGATCATAGTTTCCAGAAGTTCCTTGCTAAAAGCATAGATAGAAGCAGAATGGCTTCAATGATCTATGGAGTTAGCAGAAACGGCAGGAAAGGAATAGGATACCTAGGTAAGGTTCCTACACCTAAAAATGTCATGGATTTAACCATTAAACACACTCCTCTAAATTCACACTTTGTGTATGGTCACACACATGACATCAAATATACTAGTAGTAAGCATTCTGTGAAACCAAAATTCAACCAGAGTTTTGGTAAAACTAACAAGTCAGGACCCAAGAAGATCTGGGTACCTAAGGACAAAATAATACATGTTGCAGATATCTTTAGCAGCAAGTCAGAAACACCAGTCATGGTACCTGGACTCTGGCTGCTCACGACACATGACAGGAAGAAGGCATATGTTCCAAAGCCTGGAACTTAAGCCTGGAGGCCACGTTGGTTTTGGAGGCAATCAGAGGGGAAAGATAATTGGCTCTGGAACTGTAGGTAACGGAAATCTTCCCTCTATTAATAATGTTCTGCTAGTTGATGGATTGATGCATAATCTGTTATCCATAAGTCAATTAAGTGATAACGGTTATGATATAATCTTTAATCAAAAATCATGTAAAGCTGTTAGTCAGAAAGATGGGACTATCCTGTTTAATGGTAAGAGGAAAAACAACATTTACAAAATCAAACTTTCTGAACTAAAGAGTCAGAACGTAAAATGTCTTCTGTCTGTTAACAACGAGCAGTGGATCTGGCACAGAAGATTGGGGCATGTTAGTATGAGAAGAATATCTCAGATTAACAAACTCAATCTGGTCAGAGGACTTCCAAATTTGAAGTTCAATTCAGATGCTCTGTGTGAAGCATGTCAGAAAGGCAAATTTGCAAAACCTTCTTTTAAATCCAAAAATGTTGTTTCTACCTCTAAGCCATTAGAACTTCTGCACATTGACTTATTTGGACCAGTTAAAACTGCTTCAGTCAGTGGCAAGAAGTATGGGTTAGTAATCGTAGATGACTATAGCAGATGGACATGGGTAAAGTTCTTAAGACACAAGGACGAGTCACACTCTGTGTTTGTTACCTTCTGTAACCAAGTTCAGAATGAAAAAGATCTTAGAATCGTTAAAGTCAGAAGTGATCATGGTGGAGAATTTGAAAATAAAGACTTTGAGTCATTCTTTAATGACAAAGGCATTCTGCATGATTTCTCTTGTCCTAGAACTCCCCAACAAAATGGAGTTGTAGAACGAAAGAACAGAACATTGCAAGAAATGGCCAGAACCATGATCAATGAGACAAACGTTGCTAAGACTTTCTGGGCAGAGGCAATAAACACAGCGTGCTACATTCAGAATAGAATCTCAATAAGACCTATTCTGGAAAAGACTCCATATGAATTATGGAAGAACAGAAAGCCCAACATTTCGTATTTTCATCCATTTGGATGTACTTGCTATATGTTAAATACAAAGAATTATTTGAACAAGTTTGATTCTAAGGCACAGAAGTGTATTATGTTAGGATACTCTGAACGCTCAAGAGGGTACAGAGTATACAATACAGAAACACAGATTGTGGAAGAATCAATCAGTGTTCGTTTTGATGACAAGCTTGACTCTGAAAAGTCAAAGCAGAATGAAAATCTTGCAGGTATAGAAATTGAATTTGCAGGTTCTGAAGACAAGTCATCAGAAGCTCTCAACACAGACATTCCTTCAACGTCTGAAAGGAGCAATGCTAGAAATCCTACAACTGCTGCTGATCAACCTCAGAAGAGATTACCCAGAAGCAGTTTGGATCACCCAGAAGAGACTATCCTAGGAAGAAAGGAAGATCCAATCAGAACAAGAGCAAGCTTCAGAAACTCTGAAGAAACTCTTATGGGACTTGTGTCTCTGATTGACCCTTCTTCTATTGATGAAGCACTTCTGGACAACGACTGGATTCTGGCAATGCAAGAAGAGCTGAATCAATTCACCAGAAACAACGTATGGGATCTCGTTCCCAGACCAAAAGGATTCAACGTCATTGGAACAAGATGGGTGTTCAGAAACAAGCTTAATGAACAAGGTGAAGTCATCAGAAACAAGGCACGACTGGTTGCACAAGGTTATAGTCAGCAAGAGGGGATAGACTATACAGAAACCTTTGCCCCAGTCGCCAGGTTAGAATCTATCAGACTTTTAATTTCATTTGCTGTTAATAGAGGCATCACTCTGTATCAGATGGATGTCAAAAGTGCATTCTTAAATGGTTATATAGAAGAAGAAGTTTATGTTCACCAACCCCCAGGTTTTGAAAATACAAAACATCCAGAACATGTTTTCAAACTGAAAAAGTCACTGTATGGTCTGAAACAAGCTCCCAGAGCTTGGTATGAAAGGCTAAGTAACTTTCTGCTTGAAAATGAATTCACCAGAGGGAAAGTGGACACTACTCTATTCTGTAAAACAGTTAAGAGTGACATTTTAGTATGTCAAATTTATGTTGATGATATTATTTTTGGTTCTACTAATCCTTCTCTTGGAAGAAAATTTGCTAAGTGTATGCAGGCAGAATTTGAGATGAGCCTCATGGGGGAACTGAAATTCTTTCTAGGAATTCAGATCAATCAAACTCCAGAGGGAACTTACATTCATCAGAGCAAATACATCAGAGATCTTCTGAAGAAATTTGACCTCTCAGAATGTAAGCCATCAAAGATTCCAATGCATCCCACGTGCATTCTGGAAAGAGAAGAGGTAAGCAAAAGTGTAGAACAGAAGGTCTACAGAGGTATGATTGGTTCTCTCCTTTATCTGACAGCTTCAAGACCTGATATCTTATTCAGCGTATGTATTTGTGCTAGATTCCAATCAGATCCTAGAGAATCTCACTTAACAGCAGTTAAGCGAATTTTCAAGTATCTGAAAGGTACTACTAATCTGGGTTTGTTTTATAGAAAATCTAGTGATTACAGCTTAGTAGGCTACTGTGATGCTGATTTTGCTGGAGACAGAGTGGAACGTAAAAGTACTTCTGGAAGCTGCCAGTTTCTGGGAGAAAATCTGATCTCGTGGTCCAGCAAAAGGCAATCAACCATTGCTCTGTCAACAGCAGAAGCTGAGTACATAGCAGCAGCAGGATGCAGCACACAAATGCTCTGGATGAAAAGTCAGCTTGAAGACTTCCAGATTTTTGAGAGTAACATTCCTATTCTTTGTGATAATACTTCTGCTATTTGCTTGAGTAAGAATCCTATTTTACATTCTAGAGCTAAGCATATAGAAATAAAACATCATTTCATTAGGGACTATATTCAGAAAGGTATTTTAAACTTGAAATTTATAGATACAGACCATCAATGGGCTGATATCTTTACTAAACCCCTTTCAGAAGATAGGTTTAATTTCATTCTGAAACATCTCAGCATGAAAGTATGCCCAGAATGAAAATGTTTTAATTCCATGTAGTTATCTTCAGAATGTAATTATATTACTGTGAACTTCTGATCAATCTTCTTTCAGAAAGATAGAACATGCAGATTGTATCAGATGCAAGTCTAAAGATCTGAGAGTCTAATCTCAAAGACAGACGTGCTGATCACTACATCAAACAAGTGTCATCCAATCATCAGCAAATCTCTGAAGCAGAACGCGTGCACGCTTATGAGAAGGCAAAGCGCTGATTGGGTGCATTGAGACACATGTCTGGTAACCGTTTTTAAGTATCTTTCTCAAATCCCCCAAAATCAGCAAGCATTTAATGAAAAGTAATCACGCTTGTTAATGGCAATCATTATTTTTTTCTCTCTCTTAAAAACGTTTAATTTTTCAAAATAATTTTTGAAAACTCTATTTTAGCACATCACCAACACTTTTTGATTGCTGACAAAAAGGGGGAGAACAAGAATGATATTTAAAATCAATAACGGCTAACTAGACAGAAATTCTCAAACATTCTAACTCTATTACTTGAAATGTTTTTCTGTTTTGTTTTTAAGTCTACAGGCACTATGAAGACTAGAAGCTAGAAGCTCTGATCAAATGTAGAAGCTCATGTTGCTCTGATCAAATATGAATTTCTGATCGACCTAACACTCTGATCCGAAGCAAAGCTCTGACAGGAAAAGCTCTGAAGCTCTGCTCTCTGATAAGTCAAAGACCTATAATCTGATGCTCAAAGATAGAAAAAGATCTGATCCTGAAGAACACGCATATCAAAGGGAAGTAACAAACTCAGGGGGAGTATCTCTTAACTCTGATTTTTCCGTACTTCTTATTCCGATACATTTCCTAGATACCTTTTCACGTTATTTTTTATTTAAAATATCTAGTTTTTGTCATCATCAAAAAGGGGGAGATTGTTAGAACAATGTTTGAATCTAGTACCCTATATTTAAGTTTTGATGATAACAAAGTGAAAAGATATAGTAGTTATATGTTTCATGTTTGAACTATATGCTGCCTAAAATTACTATGCTCTGACTTGCAGATACGCTGATTAAAATAAGCAAGATCACTTCTTCAGCATCAGAATTTGATTTGATACACCAGCATCAGAAGTTGCTGAATCAGAACGTGAAGATCAGATGATCAACTCACGTACATGCTGTAGCTTGATGAACAGAACTGCGCGTAAACACTCTGATACAGAATCAAATAGTTCATCAGCAGCGAAGCAGAATCAGAATGAGCCAAGCCAGAACGTGCATTGAAGAAGCAACGGTACTGTGCATTGAACGCTAATTAATTCCAACGGCATCATTCTAGACAAGATCTGCTCAAAAAGGAAAGCTTGTTATTAGCATTGAATCAAGAATATTGCATTCAACGTTCATCTTCTCAAGTGCTATATAAACAAGGCTTCGAAGATTATAATGGCTAATGCTTCCAAAATCTCTACACGCACAAAGCTGAACAATAATCTTCATCTACCAGTTTTGCTAAACCAACAAACTCTGATACTCCATTAGTGTTTAGCATTCTAAGTTTCTAAGCTTCATTTGTGTATACATCACAGTTGTGATATAGTTTTGTAGAAAACATTCACACACATTTGTTTTATACCTTTGTAAGAAAGTGTTGCCTTGACAAACCGGATTGTGGTTTGAATCAAGAAGGCTTTAGCAGTTGTTAAAGCAGATTTGTATTCAGTTGAATATAGTGAATTAAGACCTCGTTGGAGAGAGGCGAAATCACCTTGACGGGTGGACTGGAGTAGTTTGAGATCAAACGAACCAGGATAAAAATATCTTGTCAATTGCTTTAAGATTCCAGTTTTACAATTCAACCCCCCCTTCTTGTGTTTTTCACCCCTTCAGAGAGCATCCAGAGTCCAGGTGTTAATACTGGAGTTTCAACCTTGCTATTAAAAATATCTGCAACATAGATGATTTTGTCTTTTGGTACCCATATCTTTTTGGGTCCTCTTGGGTTAGAGTATTTAAAGTTCTGTTTGAACTTTGGTTTAGCATAAAACGCCTTACCAGCATATTTTATATCATGTGTTTGCCCAGTGGTGAAGTGAGAATAGAGAGGAGTGCGTTTGATAACCAGATCCTTAACTTTCTTAGGCTGGGATACTTTGCCTTTGTATACTATACTTATTTTGTCTTTCTTGCTAACTCCATAGATCATTGAATCCATTTTGCTTCTGTCTATGTTTTTAGCCAGAAAATTCTGAAAGCTTTGATCATATTTCTTTATGATCTTATCAGCATTACTGGGATCCTCTGAGATTATTTCCTTCTGAGAGTTTTGTAAATCATTTTCTAGTTTTGAAATCTTTTCTTTTAACTTAGAGTTTTCTGATCTCAGGCTCTCAGTTACTTGAGAGTCATAAGCAATATCCTTTTTCATATTCCTGAATTTGACTCGAAGCTGCTGATATCTTTCCAGAATTTCACTCAGACTTTCTTCTAGTTCAGCTTTAGTGAAATTAACAGTGAAGTCAGGGAATACCTCTTCAGTGTCTGATTCTGATTCTGACCCTGATTTTGATTCAGAAGATTCGGAGACATCTGATAAGTTATCTGTTTGAGCTATATTGGCTTGTTCATCTTCTAATTTTGTTCCATCTTCAGAAGATTCAGAATCATCCCATGTTTCCATAAGACTTTTCTTCTTTTCCTTAACGAACTTCCCTTTATGTTTCTCCTTCTAAAGCCTTGGACACTCACCTTTGTAGTGTACTTGTTTATTGCATTCACAGCAGGTAATGATTCTGTTACTTGATATTTTGTGTCTAGAAGATTGTTCAGATTCATTTCCTGTTCTTCTGGAGTTTCTGAAATTCTTCTGCTTGTGCTTCCACAGCTGATTGATCCTTCTGGAGAGCAGGGATAGTGCATCTTCTTCTGAAGCAGATTCTTCAGAGTTTCCTTCTTCACCCTGAAAAGCTTTAGTTTCATATTTTAAAATTGATTTAAGGGAAACAAACTTACCTTTCTTCTGAGGCTCGTGCTCATCAAGTTCTATCTCATGACTTCTGAGAGCGCAGATGAGTTCTTCAAGAGACACGTTATTCAGATCTTTTGAAACTTTGAAAGCAGTGACCATAGGTGCCCATCTTCTGGGTAAACTTCTGATGATCTTCTTAACATGGTCTTCCTTAGAATATCCCTTGTTCAGAACTCTCAGGCCAGTAATCAGAGTTTGGAACCTTGAGAACATAACTTCTATAGATTCACTTTCTTCCATCTTGAAGGCTTCATACTTCTGGATGAGAGCCAGAGCTTTAGTCTCCTTCACTTGAGCGTTTCCTTCATGAGTCATTTTGAGAGACTCAAACATATCATGTGTTGTATCTCTATTTGTGATCTTTTCATATTCCATTTTAGAGATAGCATTTAGAAAAATATTTCTAGCTCTGTGGTGATTTTTGAAATCAGCTTTTTGTTGTATATCCATATTTTTTCTATCAATCTTATTTCCTTCTGAGTCTGTAGGATGTGTGTAACCATCCAAGACTATATACCATAAATCACTATCATGACCTAGAAAGAAACTTTCTAGTCTACCTTTCCTATAATCAAAATCTTTTCCATCAAACACTAGAGGTCTGGTGTAGTTATTGTTGTTTTGTTCATTTGCCATTGTGTTTTCTTTCTGGATCTTTTCCTGACACGATTAAGTGTTGCACTCAGAGTCAAGCTCTGATACCAATTGAATGTTGAGAAAACACTTAGAAGGGGGGGGGGGGGGGTGAATAAGTGTCTCTTTTTCTTTTTCTTAAAGGCTCAACAATAATGGAAAGACACAATTATTTTTATCTTGGTTCGTTTGAACTCAAACTACTCCAGTCCACCCACCAAGGTGATTTCGCCTTTCTCAACAAGGACTTAATTCACTATAATCAACTGATTACAATCACACAACAAATGTTGTGACTAACAATGCACAAGTAAACTTACAAGTGACTAACACCACTAAGACTTAAACTAGTCCTAGTCTACTTGAGAAATCTGACCAAACTTGGTCTCTCAAGGAACAATTACAAGAGTTAAATCTTTATAGATAGTGAAACAAATTTTCTTCTAAGAAAGCTATATCACAACTGTGATTTTTAACTAAGATTAGTTTTGGACAAAGTGTGTGTAAAATAATTTGTGAGCCCAGAATATTTTCACGTAGTTCTTGCTTCTTTTGAATTTGTTAAGTTCTTGGCTTGCAATAAATGTTCTTATATATATAGTAAGAAGAAAATGTCCGTTGCTGCCTTCAAAAGTGGAGAGCAATAAATGTTTGCGTCTTTGCTTGCAGTATTGCATTTTCTAATGAACTAGCATAGACACTTGAGTGCATGTAGCCGTCTTTGCATTAAATGAGCAAACGAAACTTTGTTAGAGCATGTTTCCTGAAACTTGACAAGACTTGTTAGCTTCTTTATTCTTCCAGAACAAACTTCACGTCTTGAATCAGAACATGCTTTCATATCTTCTTATCAACGCTTGCTTGCTAAGTACTTCTGATCAGCGCTTGCTTTCAAAGTACTTATGAACATGGAAACCTGCTAAGCGTTAGAAGATGCATTAAAATAGTTTCTTATTAGCTTCACGTCTTGAATCAGAACATGCTTTCATATCTTCTTATCAACGCTTGCTTGCTAAGTACTTCTGATCAGCGCTTGCTTTCAAAGTACTTCTGAACATGGAAACCTGCAAAGCACTAGAAGATGCATTAAAATAGTTTCTTATCAGATTCAGCATCAGAACTTGCGCTAAAACAAATAGTTCTTTCATCAAAGAACTTCTTCATTTATTTTTAGCTCAGCATGTCAAAATGCTTCTGTCAGAACATTATCTGAAACAAATAAATATGTTCATCATAGTATCAATTATATAAAATATATTTATTGTTATCATCAAAACTCTGAGATATGATCAGAACCAATCTTGTTCTAACAATTTAGTTAGAGGAAAATAAATTCCCTTGCCCTTACTAAATGTCGGTTCATGATAATTTGGCTGCATTTGGTTAGAGGAAAATAAATCCTTCTTCCCCTTGTTAGGCATCTGGTTCATGATAACCTGTATCACAGGCCCTTGAGATCCTTGAAATGGTTAGTGGAAATGATATGGTATGATGTCATGATGTTATGATGTCATGTTCGAACAATTAATCATACACAAACAAAACACACTAGGCCTTAGGTTTAAGCTTGCGAGGACTTTGTCGGTAAGTACCCTCTTGAAGTTTTAGTTGGCTCAACCTGTTATAAAAGAAATAACCGGGTTCTAGGAGCTTCAATATCACTGATCTTTCTCCCAGGCATTGTTTCAGCATAAGCATCTGATTTGCGGCTGAAATATCCCGAGAGTCTGGTCTCAATGAGTATAGCATAGAGTATCAACCAACTTCAGTCTGCACCAAAGCCGACTATCTCACTAATTTCTAATGGCTAAGTTGTGTCAACTAAGGTTCTATGGTCAATTAGTGCTTTATGACACCACGCGACAGCCTATCATTCTCCTTGATTTAACTCAAGGGACACCAATACCAACCAATGCATCACACTAATATAGCCATCACTTTAACCGTATCAGTATACGTGTACATTTTTCACGATCTATTGATACTTACCTAAAATTCCCCCAGATCCGGGTATAGGATCTTTACAAAAACCCGAGCAAAACCCTGAAATGTAAAGCATACAAATCAAGCAAGTAAAGCATTTTAAATGTGATCTAGCTCTTAAGGTAACCCCACTTTTAGTTTTCCCCAACAGAGTCGCCAGTTCTATAATACGATGGGAGAACTGACTTTATTGGTTTTGTATTTTATCACAAATGTTGCGGTTAGCAAGAGTCGCCATCGACTTTTCTTTTATCCAATAAAGGAAAGGTTGAAAATAACAGGAAAGACCTTTTGAGAATTTTTCTGAGTAAGGGGGTAGGTTATGAAAAGGGAAGGTGTTAGCATCCTTTTCATCCGTAGTTATCTACGGGCTCTTAGTTGCTAGCTCACTTTGAAAATTATTTTTGTGTAAGTCTGTTTTGAAAACATTTTGAAAAGATGCCTTAGTGCGACAAACTTTGCAATGATTCTTGTATCGTTGAGAATGCATACAAAGTGTTTTGTCTTTGAAAATATTTAGAAAAGATAGTATGTGTGATAAGTTGTTTTGGTTTTGTGAGTAAGTGATTAAAAGCTATCTACCTACTCAAAAATTGTTCGTGTTATTTTCCTTTTCCTTTAGATAGTGTTATCCTACCATTAGTTAGTAGGAAGCCCTATCGTTGGATGTTTTGAGGGACAAGTGTGGGTCATCGTACAGTCATAAAGGCAACATATAGGGATACCTTTAGCAATTCGAAGGGACTATCATCATGTATTCGTAGGCAACATCGAGGTACAAGATCATTTACCGAAGGTAGCATCGAAGGGTCATCAAGGGACTATGATCTTTATGATGATTTTTAACCGATGGTCTTTGTTAATGGTATCCCTACGTTCGAGGGACATGACTTCTTTCCGAAGTCAACAAGTGGAGTCACCCTAGAGATGCATGTGTGAAAAGTGATTTTTTTCAAGTTAATTTATCTTGATTAGGTTTTCTAGCGTTTGATTATTATCTTGCCATACAATCCTATTTAACTAACAGTTATATATACATACAGAGCATACAAAATATAGGTGCGGAAAGTAAAAGTGCGGGAAAATAAACCTAGGCTATTACATCCCATGAGCAATTACATAATAAGGAAAAATGCGGGAAAATAAACTAACCTATTACAAAATAAACCATGCGACGTATACATTTGTTTTTTTAGAATTTAAATAGCAAAGAGAAAAGAAATTAGAAGAAGGTACTTAAAACCTAAAGAAAATTTCTAAGTGTTAGGAAAATATTTTTTTGATGTTTTATTATTTGGAAAATAATTAAAGTGATAATAAAATAATTAAAACCTAATTATTTCTAATTTTTTTTCCTTTTTTAAGAAAATTAAGTTAATAATAATAAAAAAAACCTAATGTCTAATTATTTTTAAATAAAAATTAATTAATAAACAAAACCTAAGTCTAAATATTTTTAAATAAAAATTAGTTTATTTTTATTTTTTTTATAGTCTAATTAGAAAGGTAATTAAATTAATTAAGCAAAAGCAAAAAATAATAAAAACAAGAAAATTGAAAAGATAATGGGACCCTCCCCCCTTAATTCAAGGACTATGAATCCGATGGTGGGGTTCTTTTCTCTTGAATGTTCATGTAAAGAGAGATATGAAGCAAGCGTATTTCTATGCCTTAAAAATGGCATATAGACATTTATGCATCAAAGCTTGCATGTGATACGTCAAACTCGTCCTAAATCTCATCGTGAATACATTTGAGCTCATCAAACACATTAGCAATGCATGGAATTTAAGATTGAATTCAAAGAAAAAAAACACAAACCAATGGAGTTTGAAGCACGAGTTCCAGGAACCAAATCTTTTGGTTCTTGGGCTGGATGTGTTTCTGAGGACTTTAGGAAGAGGTCTGGACACTTCATTTGGCTTAAGAGTGGTTGGATCATGTGATACGAATTTGCACTTTTCTTGAGAATTTTGAGATATTTTTGAAGTGGTTCTTGAGGCAGCTTTTTCCGTGTTTTGCACTTGAGAATTGCATGTATTTATAGAGGAATTAAATAGAACAAGAACAAGACAAGAATCTTGTGCCATCATGTCACAATTTATTGCAAAAAAACACATTGAAATCTTTCTAAAATTGTTAAAAAAACATTCCAAACTTGAAGATTCTTGTTCCCAACATGTTTTCACGGTTTTGGCATGTTTGTCATGTGTTTTTGGATCTCCATGTGATTGAAATCAAAAGCCCATCAGCCTTGACCCAATGATTTTATATTTTATTTGATTTACTTGCATTTAAATGAATAAAAATTCAAATAAAAGAAATAAAAATTATAAAAAATATATGAATGGATTTAGAGGTCTTCTAACACATTATGAACATGTTTGAACATCAAAAGTTAGGACCCCTAGTTTAAAATTTCAAGTTTGCTCACTTTGCATTTCATGCATTTTCTCAAAATTTCCTAAATTGCACTGGTCATAACTCTCTCAATTTTCATCTTTTGAAGGTTATCTTGGACTTTTTAGAAAGCTCAGTATTTCCTATACAATTTCTCTTTTGATCATTTTTACATTTGGAGAATTTATCTTGATGTAAGTTTCCTTGACAAAAAGTGTATTTTTGTTGACTTTTAAAATGACCTATAATGTATGGGCTCATATCTTTCAAATGAAGCATTATTTGGACTTGATCATACAGATACAAAGTTGTAGGGAATTGAATTTCCTTAAAAATGGGCTTTGGTTGGGGAAAATTTGATGAAGCATGTGAAAGTTATGCTTGGTCAAAATTCATTTGACTTCTCCTAAGGAAACCCTAATTTGGTAACTTTTGACTTTTGATGATTTGAGAACTTTTCGGAGGAATCATGATCAACCCTTGATCAAATGATGAATATCACTTCAAAATGTTGATGTTGACCAAAAAATATTGAAGTTTGACTGTATGTTGACTACAGTTGACTTTTTACCCAATATAGTTTAATTTTTAATCATCTCAGCAATTGACTGAGCAAACGTGTGATGCAAGGCTTGAAACTTGACATGAGAATTATTGAAGATCTATGGATAACCATGGAAACAACTTGATACCCTTTAAACCTATTCCTCCTTGTGCAAGATTAAACCCTAGTTATGGACCCATTGCCTAGGAGGAGAATTTGTCTAATCAACTCTTGAGCATCCTTGAGCAAATGAGGACCTCATGAGAAAGTCTTGAAGAAAAATGGGAGGGAAAATTTTGGGGTAAAAAATCTACACATATGTGTACTTTTCTATCCTTCTTGGGCACTGGCACAATGTTAGCTATCCAAGATAGATAATCTACCATGACTAAGAACCCTTCCACAAATTATTTAAGGACCTCTTCTCGAATCTTGTTGGACGTGTCTGGACGAGTTATTCTGAGGTTTTGTCTAACTGGAGAACAACCTTCCTTGAGATATAGCTAATGCACCACAATATTTGTATCCAATCCCAACATATCTCTATAAGACCAGGGAAATATATCCACGTACTCATGCAAAAGTTTGATCAGCTTTTCTTTCATGCTTTCCTCCAAGGTTGCCCCTAGCTTGAGCTCTTTCTGATCTTTCTTTGTTATAAGGTCGATGGTCTCAATAGATTCTTGGCATGGTTGTATATCATAAGCTTTTTGTTCTAATACCCTTGCCAATTATTCAGAGAGTTCAAGATCTTCATCATCTTCCTCTTCGGCTTGGTTAATTGGTGCATCAAAATTATATTAGATAGCAACAATAACATTATTAGTGAATTTCGATATGGATCTGCACATTTATCATGTTTTGGTGCAGCTTAGTATGTGAATTTGGAAAATGCATATGAAGAAAAGTATTTCCATTTTTAAACATAAGAGATAATTGCAAGAGAAAGATCGGGATCTTAATTGAATGCAAAACATAACTCATATTAATTGAAAATATTGTTCAAAACAAATTGGGGGCCCTTACAAGCTCCCCCTATGACTCGGGCGTGACATAAGTTCTTTTGAAAATAAGAAAAAATACTTTGGAAAGAAAAAGATCTATGGAATTTCCACGGCTGTCCAATTCTTGAGTTCTTCGCCTTGAGCACACTCACGAATGAGGTCAGATGCTCTTTTGGTGTTGCTTTTGTTGGATATCTTTGCTACTTTCCCACCATGCTCTACCCCTTTGTCGACGAAGGTTTCCTAGATGGGAGGAAACTACATCTTTCCTTTCAGAATAGCCTTTGACGGTTCATAGGCCAAACCAAAACGATATTTTTTCTCAGGTATCTCCATAAATTTACCCCAACCTTTTGAGGTACCATCTTCCATAATTGCTTGTAAATCTCTCCATGAAGTCAGAGTAGGTTTCTTGATTTTCTCCACTGGTAGGGTTACCATTGAAGCAACCTCTAAGACTTGGAACGGTGTCGCTATCCAATCTTTATCCATATTGATATATCTGTAGGACTCTATGTAACTTACAAAGATTTCCTTTTCACCGTCGATTATAAATTATCTTCCTTCAATGAGGAACTCCAATTTTTTATGCATGGTTGAGGTAACAGCTCTTGCCGTATGAATCCAAGGTCGTCCGAGCAAACATGTATATGCTGGCTCTATATCCATCACTTGAAAGGTAATGTAGAACATATGCAGACCGGTCTTGACAGGAAGATCCACTTCTCCAAACACTGAACTTTGAGAACCATTAAAAGCTTTAACTATTGTAGAACTCAACCTTATGACAACACCGTCTAGTGTTAGCTTCATCAGGATGGCTTTTGGTAGTACGTGGAGAGCGAAACCAGTATCACTGAGTACCTTAGATAGGATAGTTGTTCCTATCTGTATAGAAATATACAACGCTTTGTTGTGAGATCTACCTTGTGGAGGTAACTCACTATCATTGAAGCCTAGATATGATCCAAATGTTAGATTCACCATGACTCTATCAAACTCATTTACAATAATCTCTTTCGCAACATGAGTAGAACTTAGAATCTTCATTATAGAATCTCGATGCGCTTCTGAATTGATAAGTATTGTACCCCAAAATTTGCTCTCTCTTATTTTCAAGATCTTCTCTCACACTAGTGGTTACAAACACTTGCTTAAAGAAAATAAAGAATTTGAAGATGGACAAGTGCCTTTCGATGGGCATTTTAAACAAGGCAGCTTCGATGGGCATCTTAAGTAAGGTTGTCTTTCGTTTGGGGCACACAAGGTGTATTTTGACAGGCATGTCAACCAAGTGATGCTTCGATGGCATATCAACAGGGTGACATTTCGATTGTCCAAGTTAAAGAAAATGAGATCGAAAAGAGTAAGAACTGAGAGGTTTCTAGAAGCTCTAATGATGGGCCATTCAAATTTATGCAGATTGAAGACAAAATTGAAGGAGCTCTGGTAAGGAAAACTCCGAGCCTTTCGAATTCATGCAGATTGGAGACAAATTTGAAGGAGCTCTGATAAGTAAAACTCTGAGCCTTTCTAATTCATGCAGATCGTGGCTCAAACGAAGAAGATCTGATGAGGAGAGCCTTGAGCAATTCGAATTGGAACCCAGAGCCATCAAGAAGAATAATGCTTGGGGTTGATCGAAGAAACTCTGATGCTGAGAATATGAGCAATTTGAATCATTACTCAGAGCCATCGAAGAGAGCAGAACAACACTTCGACCAGTCAATAAGATAATGCTTCGATTGGTCAAGTTCAAAGCCATCAAAGAAAGAAAATCTTGAGACTTAATCGAAGTAACCTTGACAAAAATCCTTGAGCCAAATTCGAACAAAACACTTATCATAACCTGTCCAGGTTCACTCAAAGTTCAAAATGGCATGTTTTCCTTGCAAATATGGAAAGTGTTCAATTTTGATCGTGGCTTCAATTGCTGAGTTAAGGGCCAGATTCTTTCCTTGTTTGTTCTTAACTTCACAAGAGTTGATTCGACTAGGGTGATTTTCTTCAAATCAAGTGATCAAAGCAGAGGGTGGCTCAATCAAAGGAGCCATGATAATGAAGCTGGTGCAATTCGAAGTAGAATTCAAAGCCTTCGAAGGAAACAATGCTCTGATGAGGAAAGCTCTGAGTAATTCGAATTGGAGCTTAGAGCCTTCGAAGAGAACAAATTCGAAGGGAAATGGATCTATAGGGGCATGTCAGATTTTGATTTCCATCATATTGGAGGCCCAAAAAACTCATAACAAGCTGGCAGTAACACATGAAAATAGATTGAATCAAATATAGTAAGTTTTTATGAAGAAATCAAATCAAATCTCTTCATCATAATGGACCAAGATTTGATACACAAATGTTGACCTAAAATCCCTTGCCTATATAAACCTCATAATCTCAGAGAAAAAGGACACACACATACTGCCTCACAAAAAAAAACTGAGCCTGCCCCATGAAGTTCCAGGAAGTAGCATAAAATTCCAAAGTTATTAAGACTCCATACCTTTGCAGGCACCTTCCGTCCAGATTAACACTTCGATCGTGTTCTTGGTTGTTTTGTGTTTGATTGCAAATGTTGCTATTAGCAAGAGTTCCCACCAACTTTTCTTTTATCCAATAAGGAAAGGCTAAAAAGAACAGGAAAGATCTTTGAGATGTTTTCTTGAGTTCGGGGGGTAGAATATGAAAAGGGAAGGTATTAGCACCCTTTTCATCCATAGTTATCTATGGGCTCTTAGTTACTTGCTAGATCATTTGCTTTTGTTTGAACTATGTGCCTTATGTGGTTTTTTGAAAGTATTTTGAAAAGGGTGTCTTCGTTTAGGCAAACTTTGTAATGTTTCTAGTTCGTAAGAATGTATACAAAGTGTTGATCTTTTGAAAATGTTTTCAAGATTGAAAGATGTTTTTGAAAGTGTCGGTGTTTGTTTTGAAAATAGCAAGGATGTTTTTGGTAATTGAGCAAGCTACTAGGAACATTTTACCTACTCAAAAGTCTTTCATGTTCATTTCCTTTTTCCTTTGACATTGTTATCTTACCATTGATTTGGTAAGTAACCCTATTTTTGGATGTAAAAGGGATGAGCGTGGGTCACGTATAGCCATGATTAGCAATATTGCAAGGTATCTTAGCATCTTTCTTCAGGGACTAAGATCATTTTGAAAAGGCAACATAGATAGCGTCATCGAGGGCTATGATCTTGTATTTTTGCTTGTTTTTGCTAAGATACCTCACATGCATAGTATGGCCATTTTTATAAGGCAACCAAGTGGATTTTACCCTAGGGGTGCTTGTGTGCAAGTGTATTAATTTTCATGCTTTGTTTAGTCTTTGGTTAGGGTTTGCTACTTGTTGATTTTATCTTCTCATGCAAACCCTAATTACTAGCATTTATATAAATCGATAAATTGCGAAAAGTAAAATTACTATGCTATTACATTATTAGGGGAGGGGGTGTACAAATTTACAAATGGGGATTGCAAGAAAATTAAACCTAATTATCTATTACAACCATATTGAATATTGTACAAAATTGAAAATAAAATGCAAGAATATAAATGTAAAAAGAAATGATTTTTGTGGTTTTTATGAAAGGGTTTTGTCTTGACCTAATTAAAGAAAATGATTAATTAAAATTAAATAAAATTAACTTAAACTAATTAAGAAAAGATATTAATTTGAAAAGGATTTTTAGGGTTTTTTATGAAAAGGTTTTAAATTAATGAAAATAAATTGAAGATTAATTAATTAATATAACCTAAGTTCTAAATTAATTTTAACTAAGAAAATAAAATAATATACTAATTTATCCTAAGTCTAAAAATTAATTATTTAAGAAAATAAATAAATTAATTTGTTTTAAGAAAATGTTTTTAGTCCTTTTGTTTTTCATAAGAAAATAAAATAAACAAGTATAAATAATAAATAAAATATTTTTGGATTTTTTATTAATAGAAATAATAATAATAATAATAATAATAATAATAATAATAATAATAATAATAATAATAAGAATAAGAATAATAATAAGAATAATAAGAATAATAAGAATAATAAAAATAAAAATATTAAAGAAGAAAAGAAATAAAAATAAAAATAAGAAAAAAAAGAAAATAATTAAAGAAATTGGGCCAGGGGTGCACAAGCAAATCAGAGTTAGTAAAAGAAAAAAAACAATAGGCCCAATTTTTGGAAGCCCAGGCGCTGCAAAAAAATAAAAAAATGTCAAAGAAGTGAAAAAAATAGAAAAAGGTCACGCTGAGGCTTGAACCTAGGACCTCATAGTGACAGGCGTGCGCTTTAACCACTGGGGTGGTGATACATCCGTTAACTTGTGTGAAAGGATAAACATATAACACAAAACGCGCCCTGATTACACTTCATCTTCAACCTCGAGCCAAAGGATCTGTAACTTGCTCATTTCTCAACCATTTGCAAAAATGTAAACATGAAAATTGCTCCATTTTGTCACACGAATCCAACCATATAAATATCATAAGCTATAAATCAAAGATGAATGAGAATTTCTAAAAGTGCCAAATTCTGACCTAAATATTTCAGAAAGTTCAAACTCAAAATTCTCCTGGCTTAATCAAAATAAATGAAATCTATGGACATGTATAGTTTCAGGGCAATGATGTCTACATTTTATCTTTACAAATGCAAGCCTAACAATGCCTAAATATGAAGATAGAAGTTCAAGAAAAAGACCTCAAAACTTGAAATCGTGAAATGGATTTGAGCTTGTTTCAGGCAGTGGTGATGATCAAGTTAGCTTCCTTGGACCTCTAGGAAGTTAATGCAATGGTTGGCTTGAGATGAGGGTGGCTGGAATGGTCTGGAGAACTCCAACTGTGATTCTTTATTTTTGAACTTGAAGATGGATGAAGATGGTGTTACAATCGTGTAACAGGGATAGGGATGGCTTATGTATGATGTTTGGAAGATGTTGGAAGCAAAAGGCCAAGAAATGCACGAGAGAAATGGAAGTTTGAAGTTCTTGGTCAGAATATGCAAGAATGGTGGTTTTTGATGCAGTTATAAGTTTCAGAATTTTTAAGAGCTTGTGTATTCGTGTTTTATGTTGCAATAGACTTATGTTTTTGTATGTAAAAGGTTGGAGAGCTATTGCACAAAAGGTTTCTGAGTTATAGGGTTATGGCTCAATTACTTGATTTTTAAGAAAAGTGAAAAATCTGGTTTCAAGGCAGCCAGTACAAGCATGTAGAGTGGTTGACAACTTTAAACAAGCTTATCTGACTTTGTAGAGGAAGCTTGTGCAAAGGGAACAAGTGCAAAGCTCAATGCAAGTTGACTTTGCATAAAGCTTACTTTATGTAAATGGCAATGGTGCCTTTGTGCCATTAATGGAAAATTTACTTGGATAAAGCTTGAATCAAGTGGATAATAGCACAAAAGCAAGTTTAATCTTATGATTATGGAGAAATCTTGAGTTTTAGAGGCCTTCAAAGTAAGATTGTGCAGCATAGGTTTGAAATTTTAATTTTGTTCATCACAAAATGACTTGTAATTTAAGTTTGAAAACCCTAACTTCATCTCTTCGATTCTCCTTGCTCGCAAATGATATCAAAGAGTTCTTGGACATTTTGGAAATCTTGTAGTGTGCTATACAACCCCTCTTTGAATCACTTTTGGAAATTCCCCTTGGAAATATATGAAAAAGTGCCATGAAGTTAGGTCAAAATCCTGACCAAAACTTGGGCAAAATTTCACTAAGTGTTCAATTTCATGACCATGACTTTATGAATTAATAACTTTAGATCCAAGAATTTTTAGGAGAAGTTGTGTAAAGAAATTTTGTAGATATCATGGAGATCTACAACTTTCATGTTCAAAGTTTCTTTTGAATCCTCTTGCATCATGGTGAAAAATTACTCAAAGTTGTGAAAAAAACATGAAGTTTTAAACACTTAGAAAAAATTTCTAAGTTAGAAAACTTTGACTTTTCAAAATGAAATCTTGACTTTTTGATTTCTTGATGAATAATTTTCATATTTTGACATGTTTTGATGAATTGTGATCTTTGACATTGGATTTTGACCAAAAAGTCAAAGTTTGACTTTTCAGTGTACAGTTGACTTTTGATCAGTTGATTGAAAATTCACGGTCAATCCAATTGATCTTGAGCAATGTTTTGGGTCATGACGTTAGGTTAAAAGATGCAATTGAACTCTTGAAACCAGGCTACAAACCAATTGACCATTTTCTAGGTCAATAATCAGAAATTGCCCTTTCTCAATCAAAACCCTAATTTTGACCATTTTGCCCTTTTAATGATTTGATCAAATTTCTTGAGGAATTATGGTCCAAACTTGATCAAATGATAAATATGAGTTTATAATATTGATTTGGATCTAAAATTATGAAGTTTGACTGTAAATTGGCCATAGTTGACTTTTTCCCCAATACAGTTGATTTTTAGGTCAATTGCTCGATTGACTGAGCAAAAGTGTGATCCAAGGCTTGAAACTTGACATGAGTAATCTTGGGGGTCCATAATGATCCATGAAATTCATATGAAGAATTGAAATTTCAATTATCCTTGTGCAATCTCAAACCCTAATTTTGGTCATCAGTGCTTAAGGAGGTGTCTTGAGCTGATCAACCCTAGTGCAGTCTTGAACCAAGAGAGATCTTTGTGAGAAAATATTTGATAAATGAGAGGAAAAATTTTAAGGTACAACAGCTGCCCCTGTTCAATCTTCTTAAACCTGAAGAGTTAGATTGGCAGATCCACTATTCGTGACTTGAATGTGGAAGATGATTGAACACTAGAGTGCCCAGAAATTTGCACTCAAATATGGATGGTGAATGGGCTTATAGATGCCATTTGGAGGAATGTTGGTAAACACTAGAAGAAGTATCAGCACAGATGTCTTATTTATTTATACTAAAACTTGATGTTTTACCTATGAGAAAAAGAGTTAGTAAATGCATATGCCTGCATGATGTTCACCAGATGTGGTATTATGTTAAATGAATATGGTATGTACATGATATGATGTATGTATGTGAGATGTATGTTTTCATCCAGGAAAATAAATCTCTGACTGCTGTTGAGGAAATTCTGGGAGGTAGAATCCCTGATTGTTGTTGGGGATGAAGAATATGCATATCTTCAAACTTTGTTGAAAGGATGCTTTCACTGGAGAATATCTCTTGAATGTCAGTTGTTATCTGGTTGGATCCAGGCTTCACAATTTGATGAGGATGAAGTAGTCAACTGCTATCTGGTCAGATCCAGGCTTCACGATAACTTACTGGGGGAAGAGACAAATTAACTGTTATCTAGTCGGATTCCAGGCTTTGCAGAAAATTTTCTTGAAATTGAATAGTTATTTGGTCGGATCCAGGCTTCACAATAACTTGTTGGGGATACAGAAGTTAACTGTTATCTAGTCGGATCCAAGCTCCGCAGTAACTTGAAGTGGTAACTTCTATCTGATCGGGTCCAGGTTTCATGGTTTTTGGAAAGTTGTACTATTATCTGGTCGAGTCCAGGCTTCATAGTGTCTCTCTAGGGATCATAGTTAGTTGTTATCTAGTCGGGCTCCCGATTTCACAATAAATTATTTGAAAAAACTGTTATCTGGTCGGGTCTAGGCTTTGCAGATTTCTGAGATTGAAGAGGTCAATTGCTATCTGGTCGGGTCCAGGTTTCACCATAAACTGTTTGGGGATTTAGTTGTTATCTGGTCAGTTTCTAGGTTTCACAACGAATCTTTGAGGGTAATTACTATCTGGTCGGATCCAGGCTTCACAACAACTTGCTTGAAAAGATGAAATTGAAAACTGATATATGGTCTAATCTAGGTTTCACAGTAATTTTTTGGGGCAGAGGCAAATGCTACTGGGGAAAAGAAGTTAAACCTTGGTCGGGTTGAGTCTATGTTCTTCTATATCTTTGAAGAGTTAGACTATTATCTGGTCGGGTCCAAGTTTCATAGTATCTTGAAATTGAGATCAACTATTATCTGGTCGAGTCCGGGTTTTAGATACTCAAACTGTTATCTGGTCGGGTCCAGGTTTCAGTAATTCACTAGGGATAGTGGCAAACTCTACTGGAGAAGAGGATTTTTGCTAATGATTTTGTAGGAATTAAACTGCTATCTGGTCAGGCTCAGGCTTCGGTAATTGAAGAAGTCAAACTATTATCTGGTCGGGTCCAGGCTTCAGTAATAACTTGAAAATTGTGCTAATATATGGTCGGGTCCAGGCTTCATAGTATCTTTTTGGAAATAGTAAAGGCTTTGCTGACGGCTTTACTAGGGATCAGGGGTTGTGGCCCTATGATTTGCAATAATCTGAAAGGAAAATTCAAACTGGAGAGTGTAGACTCAGTCGAGTAGAACAGACTTGGCTTGGGGAGGATACACTCAATTGGGGAGAATATACACAACTGGGGAATAACGGGCTCAGCTGGGGAGGATGGACTATGTCGGGGGAATACAGACTCGGTTGGGGAGGATGTACTCGGCTGGGGAATTTTGTGGTTCCTCGATTGTTGTTGGGGAAGTAAAACCTGTTGGGGAAAAAACCCTGTAGGGGAAATAAACCCTGGTAGGGAAGTGAGTTTCTTTTAGGAAGAGATCACGAGGCTAGAACTTGAAAAAATCGACTTAGCTGGAGAGAGAGCTACCAAGAGATTGAGACTCTAGTCGGGGATTATCCTATGCAAAGAGACTTTGTGGGCAACTCCGTTGGGGAAAGGTTTATTGTAGCCGTCCTTGTGGGGATAATGATAATGAGATAACTCTGTGGGGATATTTCATATACATTAAAGAGATGCTTGTTGCTTCTTAGCAGGACACATGTGCCAAATAGTTTTAATTATGTTCATATGCATATGTTCATTCAATTTTAGTCATTGGACAAATTTTCATTCAAAACAAAGACAGAAACTTTGCACTTCAAAGTATATTTATATTGATATTTTGCCCATGAATAGGCGTTTTTATACAGAGAGACGGAGATCCTAGTAAGAGGAAATCATCGAAAGGAAAACAAAATTGAGAATGAAAACAAATAGCCATGTGAAATGATCTCATTTCCTTCCAACTCTACTATTGCCCCAATGTCTTTAAATTTCCCTTGTCGTTGATAGAAGTTTATTGGATTAATCTTGGACCGTTTGAACTTGGACATTGGTGATAAAATTGACTATGTTGATTCCATGGGACATAGTCATACGCTTTTAATCCTTACCTTTTTCCTGGACCACCCTTTCGGGTTTTCATCCCATCGGGATACCCTTTTTTGCCCAAGTCGCCCTTTCGGGTTTTCAACTTACCGGGTGTTCAATCTTTTTCATATATCCCTAATTTTTTCCCAAACCTTTTAGTTTGCCGGGATGCTCTTATTTTGCCTAGGTGTGTTAACCTAGCGGGTCTCTTATGCATAGTATTTTTTAACTATGTTCGCGTTTATAGGATGTGGGAAATCTTCACCATCCATGGTAGTCGGCATCATGGCACCGCCAGAGAAAACTCTCTTGACAACAAATGGCCCTTCATAGGTGGGAGACCATTTTCCTCTAGGGTCTCCTTGTGGTAGAATTATGCGTTTTATCACCAAGTCACCAACTTGATATACTTGAGGCTTGATCTTTTTGTTGAAAGCCTTGATCATCCGTTTTTGGTACGTCTGACCATGGCAAACAGCAGCTAACCATTTTTCGTCAATCAAGTTCAGCTGATCCAATCTCGTTTGAATCCACTCGTCTTCGCCTAGGCCTGCCTCATTCATAATTCTCAGCAAGGGAATCTGAACTTCCACTAGCAAAACAGCTTCCATGCCATAGACTAGAGAAAAGGGAGTTGCCTCAGTTGATGTTCTAGCTGAAGTACGGTAGCCATGTAGAGCAAACGGCAACATCTCATGCCCATCCTTATAGGTTACTACCATTTTCTGCATAATCTTCTTGATATTTTTGTTGGCTGCTTGGACTGCGTCATTCATTTTCGGTCTTTACGGAGAAGAATTATGATGCTTGATCTTAAAATGAGTGCAAAGCTCAATGATCATAGCATTGTTAAGGTTAGTCTCATTGTCGGTGATGATCCTTTCGGGGATACCATAACGGCAGATGAGGTTGTGTCTGATGAATCTGGCTACCACATTCTTGGTGACTGGGGAAAATGAGGTGGCTTCGACCCATTTGGTAAAATAGTCGATAGCAACAAGAATGAAGTGATGTTCGTTGGAAGGGGTGGGCTTAATCTCTCCAATCATGTCAATGCCCCACATTGCAAATGGCCACGGAGCGGTCATGACATTCAGAGGGATAGGAGGCACATGGACCTTGTCAGTGTAGATTTGGCATTTGTGACAAGTTCTTGAATGTTGATGGCAATCAGTCTCCATTATTGACCAATAATAACCGACTCTTAAGATTTTCTTAGCCATCGTATGTCCACTTGAGTGAGTACCAAAGAGACCATCGTGCATGTCTTCCATGATCTCCTCCGCCTCCTTCTTGTCCACACATCGGAGTAGAGTTGAATCATGGTTGCGCTTGTACAATATCCCGTTACTTAGGAAGAATTTGGCTGCAAATCTTCGCAAGAACTTTCTGTAATTGATAGATGCCCCCTCTGGATACTCTTGTGATTCAAGGTATCTCATCACCTCATGGTACCATGGCTTTTCTCCATCGGTGTCAAGCTCATAACAATGCGCAGGTTCATCGAATCTTTCAATTGTTATCATAGGGGCTTCGTTATCCCATCTTACCTTGAACATTGAAGACATGGTTGCCAAAGTATCAGCCAACTGGTTTTCTTCCCTAGGGAAGTGATCTCTTTGAAGTAAGGAATTAGGGATAGCACAAGTTCCTTGTAAGGGATAATATTAGGGTGCTTAGTGTCCCAATCTCCTTTTACTTGGCTGATCACTAGGGTAAAATCCCCGAACACATCCAAATGCTTGATCCTTAAGTCAATAGCAGCTTTCAGACCTAAGATGCATGCTTCATACCCGGCCATATTGTTTGTGCAATCGAAGCATAGTATGGCAGTGAAAGGAGTGTGGAAACCTTTAGGAGATATGATCACAACACCAATTTTGTTACCTAAGGAGTTGGAAGCCCCATCGAATACCATAGTCCATCGGGATCCTTGTTCAGGTCCTTCATATGGTCCAGGTTTCGCACAGTCGGTTACCAGCATGATGTTCTCATCAAGGAAGTAGAAGTTCATTGACTGATAGTCATCCACAGCTTGATGGGCCAAATGATCTGCTAGTACACTTCCTTTGATGGACTTTTGAGTCGTGTATTGAATGTCGTACTCAGTCAAGATCATTTTCCATCTGGTTGTCCGCCCGGAAAGGGCAGGTTTCTCAAAGATGTACTTGATTGGGTCCATCTTAGAAATCAACAGAGTGGTATGAGTCAACATATAATGTCTTAGCCGGCGAGCAGCCCATGCTAGAGCGCAACAAGTTTTCTCGAGCAGTGAATATCTGGTTTCACAGTCGGTAAACTTTTTGCTCAGGTAATAAATAACATGCTCTTTTCGGCCAGACTCGTCATGTTGGCCCAAAACACACCCCATAGAGTTCTCTAATACTGTCAAGTACATGATCAAGGGTCTTCCTTCAACTGGAGGCATGAGAATAGGACGCTCTTGTAGATATTCTTTGATTTTGTCGAAGGCAGCTTGGCACTCATCATTCCATCTGACTACCTGGTCTTTCTTCAAGAGTTTGAAGATTGGCTCACAAGTAGAAGTCAAGTGTGATATGAAGCGAGCAATGTAATTGAGACGACCCAAGAATCCTCTAACTTATTTTTTCAAAATGAGGGACTGGCATTTCTTGGATGGCCTTTACCTTGGCAGGATCAACCTCAATGCCTTTATTGCTGACAACAAAACCTAGAAGCTTTCCAGATCGTACTCCAAACGTGGATTTGTTAGGGTTTAACCTTAGTTTGTACTTCTTCGGCCTCTCAAATAATTTGTACAGATGATCGATATGTTCCTCTTCAGTTTGCGATCTAGCAATCATATTGTCCATATAAACCTCTATTTCATGATGAATCATGTCATGAAACAAAGCTACCCTAGCTCTTTGATATGTTACCCCTACATTCTTCAATTCGAACGGTATGACCTTGTAGCAGAAGGTGCCCCATTGCGTAACGAAAGTAGTCTTCTCCATGTCTTCGGGAGCCATCCTTATTTGATTATAGCTGCATAATCCGTACATGAAAGAGAATACTTTATGTTGAGCAGTATTATCAACTAAGACGTCAATGTGTGGTAGAGGGAAGTCATCCTTGGGGCTTCCCCTATTCAGATCCCTATAGTTTACGCACATGTGAACTTTTCTGTCCTTTTTCGGCACCGGTACCACATTGGCAACCCATTGGGGATAGGATATCACAACTAAGAATCCTGAATCAAATTGTTTCATCACTTCAATTTTGATCTTTTCAAATATATCAGGCCTCATGCGACGAACCTTTTATTTGAAGGGAGGGCAGTCTTCTTTTGTTGGCATACGATGGACTACGATGTCAGTATCCAACCCAGGCATATCTTCATAAGACCAAGAAAATACTTCCACATAATCATGCAACATCTGAACCAACCTTCTCTTGACACTGCTTTCCAAATTAGTGTCGATCTTGATTTCCTTCTTATCTGATTCAGTACCCAAGTTGATAACTTCAACTGACTCTTCGTGCGGTTGAATAGCTTTTTCCTCTTGTAATAGAAGTCTGGCTAGCTCTCCCAGTATGTCACAATCTTCCTCACCTTCATCTTCGGCTTGGTTGATAGGACATTCAAAGTCATAGTCGGCAATAGTAGAGTCATTGGTAATACGATCCAGAGTGGATGTGGACCTGCAAGAGTATGTGCGTGTGCATGTAAGATGCATGGCTATATTTTTTTTGAAAAATGTATTTGCAAGAAAGAAAAGACAATGAACACAAATATTTGAATGCAAAAGAGTCCAATATACTGAATGATCATATGATTAGATGAACATAAATAAAACCCTTGACAAATGGACCAAAGTTCCCCAGGCCAGGAAAATGGCTGAAAATTCATTGTTAAAATATTACAGACAACATGTTCTTGAATTGAAAGAAAAGCAATAACAAGTAGATTACTCCTCAATGAAGGAGATTTGCACAAAGTCCTTTGTATGCCAATTCTTCAGCTCCGTTGTAGTTGGATACACCCACTCTTCAAATGCAGCTCCTTCTTCATAATCACCCACGGTGTTGACTTCATGGCTTCCAATGCGGAGAGGTGGCTTTCCAACACGAGTACGCCTCACTTCCTTCTGAGCTTTAACGGTGAAGCCCAAACCAAATTTGTCCGCTTTAAATGGGATATCGAGGAGTTTCCCCCAAGTATCGTAGTTTCCTTCTCCAATTACTGCACGGGCGTATTTGACTGAAACCATCTTTGGCGTGGCCTTAACAGCTTTAGACTCATCAGAAGAACATTTGGTAGCAGAAATCATCGGTGGTACAACCTCGAAGGCTTGACACAGGGTCTCAATGAATTCTCCATCCATCTCTACGTACTTGAAAGAGTTAAGGTGGCTCACCATAAACTCTTCTTCTCCACAGACGGTGACTATTCTACCCTTGACTGGATATTTTAGTTTCTGGTGGAGGGTTGAGGTTACTGCCCAAGCTTTATGGATCCACGGGCGACCTAACAGACAAGAATAGGCAGGACGAATATCCCTAATATAGAAGGTGGAGTTGAAAATTTAGGAGCCCGCTTTGATTGGAAGATCTACCTCCCCATGAACAGTCCTTTTTTATCCGTCAAATGCCCTTATAATGATATCGCTTGGCTTCAAGACTAAACCTTCACAGTCTAGACGGTCTAACGCCCCCTTGGGTAATACATTCAGAGAAGAACCAGTTTTGACTAGCACATGTTCTAAGGTATTCCCTTTGCACTCGATAGAAACATGTAAAGCTTTATTGTGATTCTTCTCGAGAGGTGTTAAGTCAGCATCTGAAACTCCCAAGCCATTATCAACTGTCAGGCTAGCCACGCAATTCTCAAATTGGTCTGTTGTTGTCTCTTGGGGGACATGTGCCTTTTTCAGAAACTTGATTAATGTTCGAGGATGGGCATCAGAGCAAAGCAGCAATGACAACATTGAAATCTTATAAGGGGTTTGCCCCAACTGTTCTACAATCTTGAAGTCGCTTCTTTTTATGATCTTCAAAATCTCATCCATCTCGTGAGTGGAGGGTTCTCCATCAGCTACGTCCTTAGAGGGTACTTCAATAACATCAGGCTCAACAACCTTATCCTTCCCTCTTGTATCAGTACTTGGCTTGGCAGTAGTAATGCGGATGGGCGTCTTTGTAACCACTGGTGGTGAGATATTGGGTGAAAATATTCTCCCAGTTCTGGTTACTTTGCTTGAGCCAGTTATGTTACCAACATCATCAGCTTTTTCTTCTTCGATCCATGCATCTTCTTTAATCCCATGATAAAACACCTCAGCACCATAATTCCATGGTACTACCTTGTTTAAAGAGTAGGGCATGGGTCCGGGATTGGTAATTATTAAGGGAGCAATAGTGGGTTCATTTGAAATCCTAATAGGACCTTTGGATGTGATCCTAAGAGGCTTATTTGAGATGGTAATAATGGAGAGGTCTTCACGTTTGTTAGTCAAACTTTTGGAAAGTGGGGTCTTCTCGAATAGAATTTCGAGGCTATCCATCCAGCGTTGTATGCCTTTCTTCATCCCTTCACATTTGTTGAGTTTTCTTGTACAGCACACACAGTCCTTTACGCATCCAGGGAAAATCTCGGCTTTCAACAGATTGTTTTTTATTATATTCAGCGGAGTAGTCAATTCTTCAATAGAGGCGACAAAAATTGCATCTTCCACAGCATTAACACCTTTGTCATGCTTCGGCATTGGAGAAGTGATTACAATCGGCATTGGAGGAGGATCAAACTCAATAGTTTTGTTATCAATCAAATCCTGGATTTTGTTCTTCAAGTCCCAGCACTGGTCAATCTCGTGCTTGGGGATGCTTGAATGGTAATGTGATACGGTGGGAGAACTGACTTGAAGGTTTTGCGTTTGATCGCAAATGTTGCGGTTAGGAAGAGTCGACACCGACTTTTCTTTTATCCAAAAGGAAAGGTAAAAAAAGCACAGGAAAGACATTTGAGATTATTTCTTGAGTTCGGGGGGTAGATTATGAAAAGGGAAGGTATTATAGTACCCTTTTCATCCATGGTTTTCCATGGGCTCTTAGTTACTTGCTAGATCACTTGCTTTTGTTTAAAAATGTGCTTTGTGTGGTTTTTGAAAGTATTTTGAAAAGGTGCCATCGTTTGGGCAAACTTTGTGATGATTCTCGTTCGTAAGAATGTATACAAAGTGTTGATCTTTTGAAAATATTTTAAAGTTTGTAAGATGTTTTGAAAGTGTTGGTGTTTGTTTTGAAAATAGCAAGGATGTTTTGGTTTTGAAATTGAGCAAGTAACTAGGAACATTCTACCTACTCAAAAGTCTTTCATGTTTATTTCCTTTTTCCTTTGACGTTGCTATCTTACCACTGACTTGGCAAGTAACCCTATCTTTGAATGTAAAAGGGACAGGCGTGGGTCATCGTATAACCATGATTAGCAATGTTGCAAGGTATCTTAGCATTTCCTTTAGGGACTAAGATCATTTTGAAAGGCAACATGGATGGCGTCATCGAGGGACTATGATCTTGTATTTTTGCTTGTTTTTGCTAAGATACCTCACATGCGTAATATAGCCATTTTTTGTAAGGAAACCAAGTGGATTTACCCTAAGGGTGTTTGTGTGCAAGTGTATTGATTTACATGCTTGATTTGTCTTTGATTAGGGTTTGTTATTTGTTGATTTTAATCTTTCCATACAAAACCCTAATTACTAGCATTTGTATATAAAGCATTTAAATTGCGGAAAATAAAAATACTAAGCTATTACAATACTTAGGGGAGGGGGTGTACAAATTACAAATGTGGAATTGCAAGAAATTAAATCTAAATAATTATTACAACCATATTGAATTTGAATAAATGTATAAAATTAAATAAGTAAAAAATGTAAATGTAAAAAGAAATGTAATTTTTTGCTTGGTTTTCATGAAAAGGGTTTTTTGACCTAATTGTATAAAATAAAATAATTAATTAAAAATAATAAAATTAACATTAAGTAAAATAAATTAATTTAAAGGAAGCAAATTTTTAGGGTTTTTGGTGAATTTAATTAAATTAGTAAATAAAAATAATTAAATAAAAGTCCTAAATTCTAAATTGATTTTTATAAGAAAAATATAATAATATAATGATCAAAATTAAATTACCTAAGTATTTTGGAAAAAAAAGGTAAATTAAATTATGTAAAGAAAATATTTTTGTTCTTTTGTTTTTGTGAAGAAAAATAAACTAAATAAATATAAATAATAAAAATATAAATATTTTTGGATTTTTTATATTAATGAAAAGAATAATAATAATAATAATAATAATAATAATAATAATAATAAAGAAAATGTAAAAGGAAAATAAAATTAAAAACTAAAATAAAATAAAATAACAAAAGAAAAATAAATGGGCCAGGAGCGTAAACAACAAGGCAGGGGGTTAGAACATATAAAAAAAATAAGGCCCAAATAAATGGAGGCCCAGGCGCTGCAAAATTCAAAAAATGTGAGAAAATGTGAAAAAATGCCAAAAGGCAGCGCGCTGGGTATTGAACCCATGACCTCTTGGTTACCAGCGCGCTGCCTTACCACTAGGGTGGCTATACATTCGTTAACTTATATAAAATCATAAATATATATTATAAACTGCTTCTTGAAGACAAACTTCATCTTCAACCTCGCTCCTGGCCAGACCACCTACATCTTGCTCATTTCTCATCTATTTGCAAAAGTGTAAACATGAATCTTGTGGCAAATTCCCTCACGGTTTCAGAAATGTAAAGCATTAAAACTATAGATCAAAGACAAACATGAATTTTAATGGCCCAAATCTGAACCCTAACTTTTTTAGAAATTTCAATCTTAAAATTCTCTAAGCTCAAGCAACATAAATGAAAACTATGGACATGGCTAGCTTCAGGGCAATGATATCTACATTTTTCATTCACAAATTAAATATTAATGATGTTTGTATGAAGATGTGATTCTGAGTTCTAGGTTCTTTCAAGGCTTGAGCATTTGTTTGTTTGTGTCAAATGGTTTGTGTATGTATAAACAAAAGTGTTTGAGTGCATTGGCGAGTCAGAAGTACAAGTTTCTAGATTTTGTCTAGGTTACTTGATTTTGAAGAAAAGAGGGAAGCAAGTTTCAAGGAGAGGTACAAGTATGGGATGGGTGATTGTAAGTGTTTGAAACATTTCTCATGAGTTATAGGACCTGTTTGATCAGAAGAGAACAAGTGCAAGGCTCAAGAACAAGTTTTGTACAAAAAGTCACTTTATTAAAATGGCAATGTAACCTTTCTTCCAAAAATAGATATATAGCATGTCCATTCATTGAATGCTTGAAGTTAGGCCTCTAACAGCTATGTAAACCATTAATTATTGAGTGCCTAACAAGTTTGAGGCCTGAAAAGTAGAGTTAATGTAGCACAACTTTGAATTTGAATTTTGTTCATCACTAAAATGACTTGTAATTAAAGTGATAAAACCCTAACTTCATATCTTCGATTCTCCCTACTCAAGAATGATCTCAAGGAGTTATTAGACATTTTGGAAAGCTTGCAATGTGCTCTACAAACCATCTTTGAATTTTCTTTGAAGATTCCCCTTGGAACTATATGCAAAAAGTGACATGAAGTTGGGTTAAAATCCTGACGAAATTAGGGCAAAATTTCACTAGTTGTTTTGTTTCATGACCACTTGTTCTTAAAATTATAACTTGAGATCCAAGAACTTTTGGGAGAAGTTGTATGAAGAAAAGTTGTATATTTCATGAAGAAAAGTTGAATCACTTTGCATCATAGTGAAAAATTTGCTCAAAGTTGTGAAAAAATAAGAAATTTCCAACACTTAGAAAACTTTTTAAGTTTAGAAATTTTCACTTTTCAAAATGAAATCTTGACTTTTTTATTTCTTGATGAATAAGTTTCATATTTTGACATGTTTTGATGAATTTTGATCTTTGGCATTTGAATTTTACTAAAAAGTCAAAGTTTGACTTTTCAGTATACAATTGACTTTTGATCAGTTGACTACAAAATTCATTTATCAATCCAGTGGACTTGCAATGTTTTGAACCATGTCATTAAGTCAAAATTATGCAATTGGACTCTTGAGATCATGCCTTAAACCAATTGATCATTTTCTAGGTCAAAAATCAGAAATTGCCCTTTCTCAGTCAAAACCCTAATTTTGACCATTTTGCCCTTTTGGAGATTTGATATAATTTATTGGGGAGTTGTGGTCCAAACTTGATCAATGATACATATGAGTTTAAAATGTTGATGGGGATCAAAAATTATAAATTTTGACTGTAAATTGGCCATAGTTGACTTTTTCCCTAATACAACTGATTTTTAGGTCAACTGCTCAATTGACTGATCAAAAATATGATCCAAGGCTTGCAAATTGACATGAGTAATCTTGGGGGTCCATAATGATCCATGAAAGTAATATGCGGCATTGGAGGTTCAAAAATCCTTGTGCAAACCGAAACCCTAATTTTGGTCACCAGTGCTTAAGGAGGTGTCTTGAGTTGATCAAACTCTAATGCAGTCTTGAGTCAAGGATATCTTGTGAGTAAATTCTTGATAAGTGAGAGGGAAAATTTTGGGGTACAATAGCTTCCCCTGTTCAATATTCTTAAACCTGAAGAGTTAGACTGGCAAGTTTTTGCCATTCGTGACTCGGGGGTGGAAGATGATTGGACACTAGAGTGCCCAGAAATTTGCACTCGGTGATGCGATGGTAGAGGGAATGGGATGCCATTTAGAGGGATGATAGAGAGTTGTTAGAGATGGGTTTGTAGATGCCATCCAAAAGTGATTGTTGAATCTGAAAGAGAATCTGAATGAGTATCAGAATGGCATTCGTGTTTGAAGCGTATCTGAACTGTATCTGAAAAGTGGACTCTGAATGAGTATCATAATGGAATTTGTGTTTGGAGCGTATCTAAACTGTATTTGAAAGTTGAATCTGAATGAGTATCAGAATGGCATCCGTGTCTAGAGCGTATCTGAATTGTATCTGAAAGTTTAATCTGAATGAGTATCAGAGTGGCATCCGTGTTTGGAGCGTATCTGAACTGCATCTGAAAGTTGAATCTGAATGAGTATTAGAATGGAATCCGTGTCTGGAGCGTATCTGAAATGTATCTGAAAACTTTGAACATTGTTAATGGTAGTTGTTAACCTTATCCTGAAAAAGGGTAAAATGTTAGCTAAAATGCAATGTCATGTTGTATGAAATGCATGGTATGATGCATTCGTGTTATCAATGTTTATTATATATGGATGTGATGTATGTGTATGTGAGATAGTTTGCTACGTTGTTGTTATATTTGGGAAAATAAATCCCTGACCATTGTTGAGGATATGTAAGTCTCCATGTTGTGAAGTTGAAGTGTTGATGAATTTCCACTTAGAGAAATAAACTTTGTTGTAAGGGAAATGCCGTGTACTGCTTGTAAAATCTTGTTGGGAAACCGTGAAAAACTTGGTGACTTCTACTGAGGATTGATAACTGGAAGCTTTGTTCCGCTGGGGACTAAACTGCACAATGCGGGGGATTTATGGAGATAACTTAGAGAGATTTCCCTACCTCTTAAAGCCATCAGTGATTGTCTTTCTATTTTGTTTATTTGTAAACAGTAATTATGTCCAAATGCATATGTTCAAAAATAAATCATTGGCCGTTTTTGTAAACAAAACACAAGAGTAAAGAAAAACAGATAGTTTTGCACTTTCAAAGGAATATCTTTGTATTGACTTTGAGTAAGTATTTTTGTACAATGAGACAAACATTCTAGTAATAGAATGCCGTCGTAGAAAATGAAATTTGATACAAAGAAAAGATAGTTATGTGCAATAATCCCATGGGGTTCCCATTTTGCTATAGCCTTCGTATCTCTGAGCATCTTGTCTATTTTTTGCCTCGTCCGAAGATGATTGAATTGATCAGAACCTCTGAGTTTGTGAGTGGAAGCCAAAGGTTTTTTGTAAGGTGATCCAACGGGACATAGTCATACGTTTTAATTCCCTAACTTTTGCCTGGACCGCCATTTCGGGTTTTCAATCCACCGGGAAACCTTTTTTTGCCCAAGTCTCCCTTTCGTGTTTTCAACTTGTCGGGTGTACAGATTTTTTTGTTTTATCCCTAATTTTTGCCCGAACCTTTTTGATTCGTCGGGATACCCTTGTTTTTCCTAGGTGTGTCAATCTAGCGGGTCTCTTATGCGTAGTATCTTTTGACTATGTCTGCGTTTGCAGGGTGCGGCAGGTCGTCGTCATCCATGGTGGTCAAGATCATTGCTCCACCAGAGAATATGTTTTTTATTACAAATGGTCCTTCGTAGGTAGGAGTCCATTTGCCCCTGGGGTCACCCTGCGGTAGTATGATGTGTTTGATCACTAGATCCCCAACTTGATACACTTGGCATCTGACCTTTTTGTTGAAAGCTTTGATCATCCATCTTTGATACATTTGACCATGGCAAACAGCAGTAAGCCTTTTCTCATCAATTAAGTTCAGTTGATCAAGTAGAGTCTGGGTCCAATCTTCTTCACTCAACCCTGCATCCTTCATAATTCTTAGAGAGGGGATCTGGACCTCAATAGGCAAGATAGCCTTCATGCCATATACCAGAGAGTAGGGTGTTGCCCCGGTTGATGTGCGCGTCGTGGTACAATACCCGTGGAGAGCGAATGGTAGCATCTCATGCCAGTCTTTGTATGTGACTGTAATTTTTTGTATGATCTTTTTGATATTCTTATTTGCGGCTTCCACAGCATCATTCATCTTCGATCGATAAGGGGAAGAATTGTGATGTTGGATCTTTAACTGCTCGCACAGGGCTGTGATCATAGTATTGTTCAGGTTCGTACCATTGTCTATAATGATCCTCACCTGGATACCGTACCGATAAATGAGATTCTGTTTGATGAACCGCGCAACAACATTCTTGGTAACGGAAGCGAAAGAAGCTGCCTCCACCCACTTGGTAAAATAGTCAATGGCCATTAAGATGAAGCAGTGTCCATTGGAGGCTGTTGGCTTGATTTCCCCAATCATATCAATGCCCCACATAGCAAAGGGCCAAGGAGCCGTCAAGACATTCAGAGGAACCGAAGGTACGTGCACTTTGTCAGCATAGATCTGACACTTATGGCAGGTTCGAGAGTGTTGATAGCAATCTGCTTCCATGGTATACTAGTAATAGCATGTCCGTAGGATTTTCTTTTCCATTGTATGCCCAGTGGAATGGGTGCCAAAAGTGCCTTCATGTAATTTAGCCATGATCCTTTCAGCTTCGACCTTGTCTACACACCGAAGTAACACAGAGTCATGATTGCATTTGTAGAGAATGCCATTACTAAGGAAGAAATTAGCAGAGAATCTCCTTAAGAACTTCTTATCGTTTACTGAAGCTCCTTCTGGATATTTTTGAGCCTCGAGATACCTCTTGACTTTGTGAAACCAAGGCTGGTCCACTAGTTCTTCAGTATTAATCTCATGACAGTGAGCTGGTTCATCCCTTTGTTCAATGGTGATCTAGGGAGCATCGTTATCCCATTTAAGTTTAAACATCGATGACATTGTGGCCAGTGCGTCTGCTAGCTGATTTTCTTCTCGCGGGAAGTGCTCAAAGGTAATCTTCTCAAAATGTGGGAGCAATGTTAAAACATGTTCTTTGTAAGGGATAAGGTTAGGGTGTTTGGTGTCCCATTCTCCTTTGATCTGGATGATGACCAAAGCTGAATCTCCAAATACATCTAAGGATTTGATCCCCAAGTCTATGGCATCTTTGAGACCAAAGACGTACGCTTCGTATTCTGCCATGTTATTTGTACAATTGAAGAAGAGTCTTGCAGTAGAAGGAGTATGACACCCTTCAAGAGATATGAGTACTGCACCAATACCATTTCTGAGTGCGTTAGATGCCCCATCAAAAACTAGGGTCCATCGGGATTCTTGTTTAGGTCCGTCATATGGCCTGAATTCTTCATAGTTGTTTACCATTATGATGTCTTCATCTGGAAATTCGAACTTCATGGATTGGTAGTCTTCCACAGCTTAGTGATCAAGGTGATCAGCTAGTACACTGCCCTTTATTGCTTTTTGGGTAGTGTACTGTATGACATATTCTATCAGGATCATCTGCCATCTCGCTATTCTCCCAGAGAGTGTAGGCTTCTTGAAGATGTATTTTATTGGATCCATTTTATATATCAACAAGGTAGTATGAGTCAGCATATACTGTCTTAGCCGGCGAGCAGCCCATGCCAGAGCGCAGCAAGTTTTCTCGAGTAGTGAATATCTTGTTTCACAGTCGGTAAACTTTTTGCTCGGGTAATAAATAGCGTGCTCTTTTCGGCCAGACTCGTCATGCTGCCCCAGCACACACCCCCATTGAATTTTCCAAAACGGTTAGATACATGATCAATGGTATGCCCTCGACTGGTGGCATTAAAACAGGAGGCTCTTGCAGGTACTCTTTGAACTTGTCGAAAGCAGTTTGGCACTCATCATTCCATTTGACTACTTGATCTTTCTTCAGTAGTTTGAAGATTGGTTCACAAGTAGCTGTCAGGTGAGAAATGAATCTGGCAATGTAGTTCAAACGTCCCAAGAATCCTCTGACTTCCTTTTCAGTATGAGGAGCAGGAATCTCTTGTATGGCTTTTACCTTGGCAGGATCTACTTCAATACCTTTATTGCTCACGACAAAGCCTAGGAGTTTACTAGACCTTACCCCAAATGTGCACTTATTTGGATTCAACCTCATCTTGTACTTATTTAGCCTCTCAAATAGTTTCTGTAAATTATCAAGATGATCTTCTTCTGTTTGAGATCTAGCTATCATGTCTTTTACATAAACCTTTATTTCGTGATGTATCATGTCATGAAATAGAGCTACCATGGCATGCTGATAGGTTACCCCGACATTCTTTAGTCCGAACGGCATAACCTTGTAGCAGAATGTCCCCCATTGTGTGACAAAGATTGTCTTCTCCATGTCCTCAAGCGCCATTTTAATTTGGTTTAACCTGAGAAACCGTCCATGAAGAAAAACACTTTGTGTTGTGTTGTATTGTCAACTAGAATATCAATGTGGGGAAGTGGGAAATCATCCTTAGGGCTGGCCCTATTCAAATATCTGTAGTCCATGCACATTCGTACCTTGTCGTCCTTTTGGGGCATGGGAACAACATTGGCAACCCATTGCGGATAAGAGGTGACGGCTAAGAATCCAGTGTTGAATTTCTTCATGACTTCAACTTTAATCTTCTCTGACATATCTGGTCGCATTCGACGGACCTTTTGTCTTACTGGTGGGCAGTCCTCTTTTGTAGGTAGACGATGTACCACAATATATACATCAAGTCCTGGTATGTCTTCATACGACCAGGCAAAGACCTCAACATACTCGTGTAACAACTGAATCAGACGCTCCTTGACACTGGGTTCCAGATTGGTACCCACCTTGACTTCCCTTTTGTCTTCCTCGGTACCTAGGTTGATTGTGTCCACTGGTTCCTCATGGGGCTGAATGGTCCTCTCTTCTTGTTGTAGTAACCTGGCGAGTTCCCCTGGTACTTCACAATCTTTCTCACCTTCGTCTTCGGCTTGGCATATTAGATTTTCAGAGTCACAAAAGGCCATAGAAGAACTGTTACCCATGGGATCTCGAATGGATGTAGACCTGCATTGTGAGTGTGAGTGTGTGTAACGGTATAGCTATCTTTGAAAGAAATGAAAATGTAAAAAAGAAAAACAATGAGCGCAAAGTTTGTATGAAAAAACATCCATGATTCATTGATATCATATGGAAATGAGTTAATAACCCTTACAAATGGACCATTGTGCCTCGGGTAAGACACAAGGTTTTAAGAGTCTGAATTGTTTTAATATTACAGATCCAAAAAAATGTAAAGACAAATTACTGTGGGATAAAAGTGATCGGGACAAAGTCTCTAGCCTCCCAGTTGCTGAGCCCTCCACTGACAGTTGGGAAAATCCAATCCTCTAGGTCATAGATGTCTTCATCATCCTCCACTACATTGACTTGGTGGTTGCTGATCTACAAGGGCAGTCCTCCGGCACGAACGTGGCGTACAGCCTTCTGAGCACCTGAAGTGAAACCTAGAACAAACTTGTCATATTTGTATGGGATATCTGGGAGTTGTCCCCAAATAGAGCACCCACCTTCTTCTATTACTGCCTTGGCATCTTTTAAAGACGACATCTTGAGCGGAGGCCTTGTGATCTTGGGAACTTGAGACACAGCCTTTGTCACTGCCACATCTTGCGGGACTTCTTCAAAGTGCTGGAATGGAGTTTCAATAAATTCACCATCTAACTCCATATATCTGAAGCAATTGAGATGCCTGATCATATACTCTTCTTCTCCATGAACGGTGATGATTTTCCCTTGAATTAGATATTTCAACATTTGGTGCAACATAGAAGTAACAGTGCCGATGTTGTGAATCCATGGTCGGCCTAGCAAGCAGGAATATGAAGGGAGAATATCCATTACATAAAAAGTTGAATCAAATTTTTGGGTTCCAACCTTTATGGGGATGTCCACTTTCCCATGCATCATCCTTTTTGAGTCGTCAAAGGCTCTCACTACTATATTTCTTGGTTTCAATGTCAATCCTTCACAATCAAGCCTATCAAGAGCCTTTTTAGGAAACACATTCAGAGATGAACTGGTGTCAACCAAGACATGAGCCAGAGACGTGCCCCTGCATTCTACTGAGACATGTAATGCCTCATTATGCTTCCTCCCTCTTGGCGTTAAATCACCATCTGAAAAACCTAAACCATTATTTGTAGTCAAGTTGGCTATGCAGTCTTGGAACTGATCGGAAGATGTTTCTTGGGGTACATGGGCAGTTTTCAGGAATTTTACCAAGGCCTTTGCATGCGCCTCGGAACATAGTAGTAAAGCCAGCATGGAAATTTTAGATAGAGTTTTCCCCAGTTCCTCGACTACATTATATTCGCTTCTGTTTATGATCTTTATAATTTCCTCCATCTCTTTCTGGGAGGTCTTAGGGATAGCCAATGATTGTGCCTTCGTCCGGACAGGCTCAATCAGAATACTTTTACCTTGAATCTCAGTTGATTCGGCAGCAGGAATATCAGTAGGGGTGATAGCGGGGATTCTAACAGCTTTGTCAGCAGGAGTATTTGCAGGACTGGGAATAACCTTTGGAGGAGCAACAACAACATGAATGATTATGGATCCAGAAACTGCTTTTGGGGGAGCAATTTCTGGAGAGAATATCCTTCCGCTTCGGGTAATCTTACTGGTCCCTACGATATTATTGACATCGAAGTCAACCTTCTTGGAACTTGAATCTTTGGCAGCTGGCCAATCTTGCTTGATACCATGGTAGTAGACATTCCCCCCATAATTCCATGGTATGGTTTTGTCTGACGAATACAGGATTGGTCCAGGCATTGTAATTATCAAAGGAGCTATTTTTGGAACTGATGTAATTCTAACGGGTCTTTTGGTGGAGACCCTGGAAGAATTGTCGGAAATGGTCATGATGGAAACATCATTATAAGAAATAGTTGGAATTGAAGCCTTCTCGAACAAAATTTCCTTGTTATCTATTAGGCACTGAACGCCTGCTTTCAATAAAGGACAACTGGTTGGTGAGGACAAACAGAAATGGTAGCTTTCATCACAACCTGGGAAAACACTGGCATTCAATAAGTTCCTTTTGATAGTTAGGAGTGGGGTTATAACTTCATCAACTGAAGTAACAAACATATCCTCCTCAATGGCGTTGGCATTATGGCCGTGCTTGGGCATATGGGCAGAAATGACATTGGGCTTTTCTGGTGCATCGAATTCAATCTCTTTGGCTTCAAGGAGGTCTTGTACTTTGTTCTTTAGAGCCCAATAGTTGTTAGTGTCATGGCCGGAACTCTCATAGTGGTATACACAGCGGGCATTAGGATGATAGTGAGGAGAGATTGTGTTAGGGTTCTTTGGAGCTTCTTTCAAGGTCACTAGGTTGGATCTTAACAAATGCGGCAATACTTGAGATAGTGTCATATTAATTCTGGTGAATTTTCTGACTGGTCTTTCCATTCTTGGTTGGTTGCTTCTTTGCTGATGAGGCGCAGGTTTAGGAATCATAACAGTCCCCACCATTGGACGGAGTTAGGCCCTATCTTGATTTCTATGAGGATATACGGCAACCACTTCTTTATTTCTGATGAATGGCTTCCTTACAGCAGCAGAGGATGCATATTTTTAAATCTCTCCATTCTTTATCCCGGCTTCTACCCTTTCTCCGGTCAATATCAATTTAGTAAAATCTGCCGATGAACTCCCAATTAAGTGATTGAAGAAAGGACCAGACAAGGTGCCCAAAAACATGTCTACCAACTCTCTTTCAGATAGGGGAGGTTGAACTCTTTCGGCCAAGTCCCTCCATTTTTGCGCATAGTCCTTCAATCCTTCACTTGAAACCATGGCCATACTCTGGAGTTGAGTACGGATAGGCGCAAGATCAACATTGTATTGGTATTATTTGTAAAAGGCTGCAGCAAGATCTTCCCAGTTATGAACATTGGCTCTTTCTAGTTGATAAAACCAATCAAGTTGAGTTCCAGACAGACTGTCTTGGAAGAAATGTACCCATAAATCCTTGTCAGCCGTATGGGGCTGGATTTTCCTCACATAGGACCGGAGATGCATTTTGGGACATGAGACTCCATCATATTTGGCGAACACGGGTGCTTTGAATTTGGAGGAATGACAATCCTCGATACTAACCCCAACTCCTCATAGTCCAAGCCAGGCACCTTTTGGATTTCCATTGCACTTAACCATTCTTCTAGATGCTTATACTTGTCGTCGACTGGAGGGAATTGTTCTTTAGAATAGTCTTCTTCTTCCTCTTCCTCTTCTGAATCAGACTGAACAACTATTTCCTTGCCCTTCCCATCTTGATTGTCTTTCTCACCGGATGTTGTTGCAAAGTCTAAGGCCCTTCTTGTCTGCCATTGGAATCTTTTTCCCATGTTCAGAATTCCAGTTATTTTCTTCGTCTTCTTTTTCTTCTCCTCGACCAGCAAGGTCTTCAACTCTTCTTGTCCTTTGGCCAGAGTTAAGAACAACTGTTGAAACTGTGCATTCTGAGCTTGGAGGTCCTTCACCGTTTTCTCGAGATCCATATTACTAAAATAAACAGTAGAGAGATGAGGAGACTTGTTGCAAGAAACCTGCTTATGTTATGATGAATGATAAATGCATATGCAATGATTTCATGGATCTTAAGATTCAAATTTGTTTTAGACAAAAAGGAAACACACGTTATATTAATAAATTAAAGCTTTGAGTACATCAATGCCTTCTTGGGAAAAACAAATACAAAAACTCTAAGATAGAAAGGTAGTAGGCATCCTCTTTGGTGCGATGTAGGCATTCAGATTCTGCTCCTCATGAAGTTTCTTAGTGAGTTCCAAAACCTTCTTCTCGCTTGCGTAGAATTGGGCTTCGAAAGTATCTCGCTCCCCCTTGAGTTGTATCCAATCCATTTGTAGATCTTTAAGAGAGATGAGCACGTCAGGATGTAGGATAGTATATGGAACATCTCCTTCCATGACAGGCTCAATGATTACCGGGAGAATGAAGGGATAAGACATCATAAGACTATGAGCACAAGTTCGTACCCGTTTGAGGTAAGGCTCAAGAGGGATGGATGTTTTATGCCCCAAAGTCTTGATATATACCTTGTTCAACATCCTCCAAGCTAGGATAAATCTCTAGCGAAGACCTTGATCATCGTTGTCGTAGTCAAATACCAAACCTTGAATCAGCATCTCATGCGGGCCATCCCTTTGGGCGTAACCAAATTGTCTTAAAGCTAAACAGGGGTTGTAGGTGATACCTCCCGTAATGCCAAGTAAGGGGACATTAGGGAACTCTCTACAACGGTCAACAATAGTAACATTCTCTATGGATCGGGAGCACCAATGAATGTCTGAATGTTTGAGCGTCATCAACCTTTGTGACCACCTTGAACCTTGCTCGTTCCTTAATACAGATTGGGGAAAATGCGAAATAAACCATCTTGCCAAGAGAGGAGTGCAACACATAAGGACACCTCTTTTCCTTATAGTGCGAGTGTGAAAAGAATATAGGATGTCCCCTAGCAATGTAGGCACCGTGTTGCGGGACATGAAGATTTTGACGGCCATCACATCTATGAGTTGGTCAGGATTTGGAAAAAAACCATCCCATAGATGAGGAGAGCCACAATTTCCTCAAAGGCTTGCAAATCCAAAGAGTTCCAAAAGTTTTGGGCTTTCTCAAACAAGAACTTTTCTATGAAACCTTTGACACCACTCCTTGTTTCCCGATGAGTTGTGACATCAGATGAGTGCAAGTGTAGAGCTTGAGCAATCTCTTCAGGCTTTAGGTCTCTTTCTGTACCATTGAAAGGTAGTTGATTGAGAATAGGAATCCTCGAGAGTCTGGAGAATTCTTCCAAAGTAGACACAAGTTGATAGTCAGGAAATGTGAAGCAATGGTGTAAAGGATAAAAGAACTAAAAGATCACCTTCATCATGTCCTCATCTGTGTTGGAGGTGACCAAGCTGAGTAGGCGACCATGTCTCTCGGTGAATGGAGAGTTTTCAGGAATCCTTGAAGCTATTTCCTTAAGTTGTGGAGGGATCCTTACAAGGTTGACTTGAATAGTTTTCCTGCGAAGAGAATCCATATCCTACAAAAACAAGAACAAAGACGAATCCCAAAATCCTTGAAATGGTTAGTGAATGAGTATGATGTTATGATGTTCATGATGTTATGTACAAGTATGTATATACAAAAAAAAAGCAAACAAGTCCTTAGGTTTAGGCTTTCATAGAGTTTCATAGGTAAGTACCCTCTTAAAGTTTAGTTGGCTCCACCTGTCCTAGTAATAGTAACTGGGTTCTAAGGAGCTCAATATTACCGGTTTGTTCCCTTGGTCATTGTTTCAGCACAAGCCTCTTTAATGGCGACTGAAATATCCCAAGAAACCAAACCTCAATGAGTGTAGTATCGAGTATCTACCAACTTTGGACTGCACCAAAGCCGGTCATCTCACTATATCCTAAAGGCCAAGTTGGTCAAGTAAAGGTTCTAAAAGTTCATTAGTGCTTCATGACATCACTCAGCGGCCCCGTATTCTCTTTGATTAACTCAAAGGCTACCGGTACCCACAAATATGTCGCACTAACGTAGCTATTGCTTAGACCATATCGGTATACCCCATACAGTTTCCATAATGTATTGCTACTTACCTATAATGTATCCCGAATCCGGGTAGAGGATTCAAACCCAAACAAAGAACCATAATGTAAAGCATACAAGTCAAACAATGCAAGCAAGTAAATGTGATCTAACCCTAATGTAACCCCACTTTTAGAATTTCCCCAGTATAGTGCCAGTTCTATGATACGGTGGGAGAAATGACTTGAAGGTTTTGCGTTTAATCGCAAATGTTGCAGTTAGCAAGAGTCGCCACCGACTTTTCTTTTATACAAAAGGAAAGGTAAAAAATCACAGGAAAGACCTTTGAGATTATTTCTTGAGTTCGGGGGTAGATTAAGAAAAGGGAAGGTATTAGCACCCTTTTCATCTATGGTTTTCCATGGGCTCTTAGTTACTTGATAGATCACTTGCTTTTGTTTAAAAATGTGCTTTGTGTGGTTTTTGAAAGTATTTTGAAAAGGTTCCATCGTTTGGGCAAACTTTGTAATGATTCTCGTTCGTAAGAATGTATATAAAGTGTTGATCTTTTGAAAATGTTTTCAAGTTTGTAAGATGTTTTGAAAGTGTTGGTGTTTGTTTTGAAAATAGCAAGGATGTTTTGGTTTTGAAATTGAGCACGTAACTAGGAACATTCTACCTACTCAAAAGTCTTTCATGTTCATTTCCTTTTTCCTTTGACGTTGTTATCTTACCATTGACTTGGCAAGTAACCCTATCTTTGGATGTAAAAGGGACAGGCGTGGGTCATCGTATAACCATGATTAGCAATGTTGCAAGGTATCTTAGCATGTCCTATAGGGACTAAGATCATTTTGAAAGGCAACATGGATAGCGTCATCGAGGGACTATGATCTTGTATTTTTGCTTGTTTTTGCTAAGATACCTCACATGCGTAATATAGCCATTTTTTGTAAGGCAACCAAGTGGATTTACCCTAAGGATGTTTGTGTGCAAGTGTATTGATTTACATGTTTGATTTGTCTTTTATTAGAGTTTGCTATTTGTTGATTTTAATCTTTCCATACAATATCCTAATTACTAGCATTTGTATATAAAGCATTTAAATTGCGGAAAATAAAAATACTAAGCTATTACAATACTTAGGGGAGGGGGCGTACAAATTACAAATGGGGGATTGCAAGAAATTAAATCTAAATAATTATTACATCCATATTAAATTTGAATAAATGTACAAAATTAAATAAGTGAAAAAAGTAAATGTAAAAAAGAAATGTGATTTTTTGCTTGGTTTTCATGAAAAGGGTTTTTGACCTAATTGTATAAAATAAAATAATTAATTAAAAGTAAGAAAATTAACATTAAGTAAAATAAATTAATTTAAAGGAAGCAAATTTTTAGGGTTTTTGGTGAATTTAATTAAATTAGTAAATAAAAATAATTAAATAAAAGTCCTAAATTCTAAATTTATTTTTATAAGAAAAATATAATAATATAATGATCAAAATTAAATTACCTAAGTATTTTGAAAAAAAGGTAAATTAAATTATGTAAAGAAAATATTTTTGTTCTTTTGTTTTTGTGAAGAAAAATAAACTAAATAAATATAAATAATATAAATATAAATATTTTTTTGGATTTTTTATATTAATGAAAAGAATAATAATAATAATAATAATAATAAAGAAAATGTAAAATGAAAATAAAATAAAATAAAATAAAAAAATAAAATAAAATAACAAAAGAAAAATAAATGGGCCAGGAGTGTAAACAGCAAGGCAGGGGGTTAGAACATAGCAAAAAAAATAAGCCCAAACAAATGGAGGCCCAGGCGCTGCAAAAGTAAAAAAATGTGAGAAAATGTGAAAAAAATGCCAAAAGGCAGCGCGTTGGGTGTTGAACCCATGACCTCTTGGTTACCAGTATGCTGCCTTACCACTGGGATGGCTATACATCCGTTAACGTATATCAAACCATAAATATATATTAGAAACTGCTTCCTGAAGACAAACTTTATCTTCAACCTCCCGCCTGGACAGACCACCTGCATCTTGCTCATTTCTCATCTATTTGCAAAAGTGTAAACATGAATCTTGTGGCAAATTTCCTCACGATTTCAGAAATGTAAAGCATTAAAACTATAGATCAAAGACAAACATGAATTTTAATGGCCCTAATCTGAACCCTAACTTTTCTAGAAATTTTAATCTTAAAATTCTCTAAGCTCAAGCAACATAAATGAAAACTATGGACATGGCTAGCTTCAGGGTAATGATATCTAAATTTTTCATTCATAAATTAAACATTAATGATGCTTGTATGAAGATGTGATTCTGAGTTCTAGGTTCTTTTAAGGCTTGAGCATTCGTGTGTTTGTGTCAAATGGTTTGTGTTTGTATAAACAAAAGTGTTTAAGTGCATTGGCAAGCCAGAAGTACAAGTTTCTAGCTTTTGTCTAGGGTTACTTGATTTTGAAGAAAAGAGGGAAGCAAGTTTCAAGGAGAGGTACAAGCATAGGATGGGTGATTGTAAGTGTTTGAAAAATTTCTCATGAGTTATATGACCTGTTTGATCAGAAGAGAACAAGTGCAAGGCTCAAGAACAAGTTTTGCACAAAAAGTCACTTTATCAAAATGGCAATGTAACCTTTCTTCCAAAAATGGATATAAAGCATGTCCATGCATTGAATGCTTGAAGTGAGGCCTCTAACAGCTGTGTAAACCATTAATTATGGAGTGCCTAACAAGTTTGAGGCCTGCAAAGTAAAGTTAATGCAGCACAACTTTGAATTTGAATTTTGTTCATCACTAAAATGACTTGTAATTAAAGTGATAAAACCCTAACTTCATCTCTTCGATTCTCCTTACTCAAGAATGATATCAAGGAGTTATTTGACATTTTGGAAAGCTTGCAATGTTATCTAAAACCCATCTTTGAATTGCCTTTGAATATTCCCCTTGGAACTATATGAAAAAGTGCCATGAAGTTGGGTCAAAATCCTGACCAAATTAGGGCAAAATTTCACTAAGTCTTTTGTTTCATGACCACATGTTCTTAAAATTATAAATTGAGATCCAGTAACTTTTGGGAGATGTTGTGTGAATAAAAGTTTTAGATTTCATGGATATCTACAACTTTCATGTTTGAAGTTTCTCTTGAATCACTTTTCATCATAGTGAAAAATTTGCTCAAAGTTAAGAAAAAATAAGAAATTTTTAACACTTAGAAAAATTTCTAAGTTTCGAAATTTTGAATTTTCAAAATGAAATCTTGACTTTTTGATTTCTTGATTAATAATTTCATATTTTGACATGTTTTGATGAATTGTGATCTTTGGCATTTGAATTTGACTAAAAAGTCAAAGTTTGACTTTTCAGTATATAGTTGACTTTTGATTAGTTGACTGCAAAATTCATCTATCAATCCAGTGGACTTGCAATGTTTTGAACCATGTCATTAATTTAAAATGATGCAATTGGACTCTTGAGATCATTCCTTAAACCAATTGATCATTTGCTAGGTCAAAAATCAGAAATTGCCCTTTCCCAGTTAAAACCCTAATTTTTACCATTTTGCCCTTTTGGAGATTTGATCAAATTTCTTGGGAGTTGTGGTCCAAACTTGATCAAATGATACATATGATTTTAAAATGTTGACGGGGATCAAAAATTATGAAGTTTGACTGTAAATTGGCCATAGTTGACTTTTTCCCTAATATAGCTGATTTTTATGTCAACTGCTCAATTGACTGATCAAAAATATGATCCAAGGCTTGCAACTTAACATGAGTAATCTTGGGGGTCCATAATGATCCATTAAAGTCATATGGGGCATTGGAGGTTCAAAAATCCTTGTGAAAACTCAAACCCTAATTTTGGTCATCAGTGCTTAAGGAGGTGTCTTGAGTTGATCAAACCCTAATGCAATCTTGAGTCAAGGATAACTTGTGAGTAAATTCTTGATAAGTGAGAGGGCAAATTTTGGGGTACAACAGGTAAGCACACTTAGCTTTCGTATTATACTTTGGTGACGAGGTGTCTGGGTTGGCGGGAGGATCGCGCAGTGTCACTAAATTAGCCTTGAGCAAATGTTGAAGGGCTTGAGACAGTGACATGCCTAACCTAGTAAATTGTCTTCTTGGAGTTTCAAAACATTGATGATTTGCAGATGGTCTTGGAGTAGGAGTTAGATTGGAGATTCGGACAGCATTGACAAATGGGTGATCGTTCTTCTAGGTATGGGCCCTTGCCCCGTACACAACATTGACTTCCTTCTTTGCAGAAAAAGGTTTCTTGATAGGATTGGGAGTGGAGGTAGATGCCACAGAGATCTTCCCACTTTTGATGCTACTTTCAACTCTTTCGTCGGTTAAGATCAATTCGGTGAAGCCATAAGAAGAGCAGCCAACCAACAGATTAAAGAAAGGACCAAATAAAGTGCCCATGAACATGTCGATGTGCTCCCTATCAGTCAAGGGAGGTTGGACCCTACTAGCAAGGTCTCTCCACTTTTGTGCATATTCCTTAAATCCTTCATTCTTCCCCATGGTCATATCTTACAACTGAACCCTCGTTGGTGCCAAGTCGGTATTGTACTGATACTGATGGTAGAAGGCAGTAGCTAAATCCTCCCAAGTATTGATATGAGAACCATCTAACTGATAAAACCATTCAAGTTACATTCCATCCAAGCTTTCTTGGAAAAAGTGAACCCATAGCTTCTTATCAGCAGTTAGCGGCTGTATCTTGCGCACATAAGATTTCAAATGGAGTTTTGGACAAGAAACCCCATCGTACTTTGCAAAGATTGGTATTTTGAATTTGTGGGGAATGACTACCCTAGAGATCAAACCCAAATCATCAAAATCTAAACCGAGGAAGGCTTGGATTTCAACAGCTTTCAATCTTTCTTCTAACTGCTTGTATTTGATATCAGCGGGTGCATACTGCTCATTGAAATAATCATCATCGGATACTTGATCATTGATACAATCATCCTGAGTACTCTTGACCTCACCGATCTGGTTCTCATCCTCTTCAGATGAATCTCCTTCTACTGGGATTTGACGGACTATCTCCTTGAACCTTCTACCCATGTTGATTAGAGATTTCTTCTTTGGCTTCTCCTTAATGGCCAGCAAAGCCATCATATCTTGCTGCCCCTTGGCTAGGGCTAGTAGAGTCTCCTGAAACTGAGACTTCCGGGTTTGGAGATCCTTCACAGTTTTCTCTAGATCCATCTTGCTGAAATAAACAGCAGAAAGATAAGGAAACATGTTATGCGAAAACTTGTCATGTTATGATGCATGGAATATGTACATGCAAATGATTTCAAGGATTAGTGAAATTTAAATTTGTATAGACAAAAGAATGAACAAACGTTAATTCTCATTAGACAAAACAAGAAATATTACATCATGCCTCTTGGGCTTACAAAATAACTTTCTAAGATAAAAAGACCGAACGCATCATCTTTGGCGCGAGATAAGCGTTCACACTTTGCTCTTCTTGTAGCTGTTTCGTAAGCTCCAAGATCCTCTTTTCACTAGCATATAATTGAGCCTCGGAAGTATCTTGTTCTTCCTTCAGCTGGATCCAACCCTTTTGTAAGTCTTCAAGATAGGTAGGCATGTCGGGATGGAGGATAGTGTAGGGAACATCTCCTTCGACCACAGGCTCTATGATGACTGGTAAGATGGAGGGATAAGGCATCACAAGTTTCTGAGCACGAGCTCGTACCCATTTAAGGTAAGGCTCGAGGGGAATAGAATTATTGTGTCCTAGTGTCTTGCTATCCACCTTGTTCACCATCCTCCATGCTCGGATAAACCTCTGATGGTAACCTTAATTGTCATTCTCGTAGTCGAATACCAACCCTTGGATAAGCATCTCATGGGGACCATCCCTCCGGGCGTAACCAACCTATCATAGGGCTAAGCAGGGGTTGTAAGTGATACCTCCTATAATGCCAAGTAAAGGGACATTAGGGAATTCTCCACAACGGTCGACGATAGTAACATTCTCCAAAGAGCGGGAACACCAATGAATATCTGAATGTCTGAGCGTCATCAACCTATGGGACCATCTTGAACCTTGCTCATTTTTCAACACAGATTGATGCGAAATAAACTATCTTGCAAAGAGAGGAGTACAACACATGAGGATACCTCTCTTCCTCACAGTGCGAGAGTGAAAAGAATGTAGGATGTCTCCTAACTAAGTAGGCATCGGGTTACGAGACATTGAGATTTTTATGGTGTTTACATCTATGAGTTGGTCAGGATTTGGAAACAAAACCATCCTATAGATTAGTAGGGCCACAATTTCCTCAAAAGCTCGTAAGTACAAGGAGTTCCAACAATCTTGAGCCTTCTCAAACAAAAACTTGGCTAAGAAACCTTTGACACCACTCCTTGTTTCCCAATTAGTTGTGAAATTAGATTTTTGCAAGTGTAGGGCTTGAGAAATCTCTTCTGGTTTTGGATCTCTTTCCATACCGTTGAAGGGTAGTTGATTGAGAATAGGAATTCTCAAGAGTTGAGAGAATTCCTCCAAAGTTGGCATAAGTTGATAATCAGGAAAAGTGAAGCAATGGTGTAAAGGATCAAAGAACTGGAAGAGCACCTTCATCATGTCTTTATCAATGTAGGAGGTAACCAAGTTTAGGAGGCGACCATGCCTTTTGGTAAATGGAGAATTCTCAAGAACCCTTGATGCTAACTCTTTAAGTTGAGGAGCGATCCTTACAAGATTGACTTGAATGGTTTTCCTGCGAATAGAATCCATGTCCTACAAAATAGAACAAAGATAAATCCTAAGATCCTTGAAATGGTTAGTGAGTATGAGTATGATGTTATGATGTTTATGATGTTATGTACAAGTATATATATACAAATAAAGTAAACAAGTCCTTAGGTTTAGGCTTGCATGGAGTCTTATAGGTAAGTACCCTTTTGAAGTTTAGTTGGCTCAAACTTGTCCTAGTAATAGTAACTAGGTTCTAAGGAGCTCAATATCACTGGTTTGTTTCCTTGGGCATTATTTCAACGCAAGCCTCTTTAATAGCGACCGAAATATCCTAAAGAAACCAAACCTCAATGAATGTAGTATTGAGTATCTACCAACTTCGGATTGCACCAAAGCCGGTCATCTCTCTACATACTAAAGTCCAAGTTGGTTAAGTAAAGGTTCTAAAAGTTCATTAGTGCTTCATAACATCACTCAGCGGCCCCGTATTCTCCTTGACTACTCAAGGGCTACCGGTACCCATAAATATGTCGCACTAACGTAGCTATTGCTTAGACCATGTCGGTATACCACGCACAGTTTCCACAATGTATTGCTACTTACCTATAAGGTATCCCAAATCCGGGTAGAGGATTCAAACCCAAACAAAGAACCATAATGTAAAGCACACAAGTCAAACTAAGAAAGCAAGTAAATATGATCTAGTCCTAAGGTAACCCCACTTTTAAAAATTATCCCCAACAGAGTCGCCAGTTCTGTGATACGATGGGAGAACTGGCTTGGTTGTTTTGCGTTTGATTGCAAATGTTGCGGTTAGCAAGAGTCACCACCGACTTTTCTTTTATCCAATAAGGAAAGGCTAAAAAGAACAGGATATACCTTTGAGATGTTTTCTTGAGTTCGGGGGGGGGGGGGGGGGGGGTAGATTATGAAAAGGGAAGGTATTAGCACCCTTTTCATCCATAGTTATCTATGGGCTCTTAGTTACTTGCTAGATCACTTTCTTTTGTTTGAAAGATGTGCTTTGTGTGGTTTTTTGAAAGTATTTTGAAAAGGGAGCCTTCGTTTAGGCAAACTTTGTAATGTTTCTCGTTCATAAGAATGTATACAAAGTGTTGATCTTTTGAAAAAAATTTCAAGTTTGAAAGATGTTTTTGAAAGTGTTGGTGTTTGTTTTAAAAATAGAAAGGATGGTTTTGGTAATTGAGCAAGCAACTAGGAACATTCTACCTACTCAAAAGTCTTTCATGTTCATTTCCTTTTTCCTTTGACATTGTTATGTTACCGTTGATTTGGTAAGTAACCCTATCTTTAGATGTAAAAGGGACGGGTGTGGGTCATCGTATAGCCATGATTAGCAATGTTGTAAGGTATCTTAACGTCTTTCTTTAGGGACTAAGATCATTTTGAAAAGGTAACATAGATAGCGTCATCGAGGGATTATGATCTTGTATTTTTGCTTGTTTTTGCTAAGATACCTCACATGCATAGTATCGCCATTTTTATAAGGCAACCAAGTGTATTTTACCCTAGGGGTGCTTGTGTGCAAATGTATTTATTTTCATGCTTTGTTTAGTCTTTGATTAGGGTTTGCTACTTGTTTATTTTATCTTCTCATACAAACCCTAATTACTAGCATTTATATAAAGCGATAAATTGTGAAAAGTAAAATTACTACGCTATTACATCATTAGGGGAGGGAGGTGTACAAATTTACAAATGGGGATTGCAAGAAAATTAAACCTAATTATCTATTACAATTATATTGAATATTGTACAAAATTAAAAATAAAATGCAAGAATATAAATGTAAAAAGAAATGATTTTTGTGGTTTTTATGAAAGGGTTTTGTCTTGACCTAATTAAATAAAATGATTAATTAAAATTAAATAAAATTAACTTACACTAATTTAGAAAAGAAATTAATTTGAAAAGGATTTTTAGGGTTTTTTATGAAAAGGTTTTAAATTACTGAAAATAAAATGAAGATTAATTAATTAAAATAACCTAAGTTCTAAATTAATTTTAACTAAGAAAATAAAATAATATACTAATTTATCCTAAGTCTAAAAATGAATTATTTAAGAAAAAAAAAAGAAATTAATTTGCTTTAAAAAAATGTTTTTAGTCCTTTTGTTTTTCATAAGAAAATAAAATAAACAAGTATAAATAATAAATAAAATATTTTTGGATTTTTTTATTAATAGAAATAATAATAATAATAATAATAATAATAATAATAATAATAATAATAATAATAATAATAATAATAATAATAATAATAATAAAAATAAAAATAATAAAAATATTAAAGAAGAAAAGAAATAAAAATTAAAATAAGAAAAAAAGAAAATAATTAAAGAAATTGGGCCAGGGGTGCACAAGCAAATCAGAGCTAGTAAAAGAAAAAAACAATAGGCTCAATTGTTGGAAGCCCAGGCGTTGCAAAAAAACAAAAAATGTCAAAGAAGTGAAAAAAAATGGAAAAAGGTCACGCTGGGGCTTGAACCCAGGACCTCATAGTGACAGGCGCGCGCTTTAACCACTAGGGTGGTGATACATCCGTTAACTTGTGTGAAAGGATAAATATATAACACAAAATGCGCCCTGATTACACTTCATCTTCAACCTCTAGCCAAAGGATCTGTAACTTGCTCATTTCTCAACCATTTGCAAAAATGTAAACATGAAAATTGCTCCATTTTGTCACACAAATCCAACCATATAAATATCATAAACTATAAATCAAAGATGAATGAGAATTTCTAAAAGTACCATATTATGACCTAAATATTTCAGAAAGTTCAAACTCAAAATTCTCCTAGCTCAATAAAAATAAATGAAATCTATGGACATGTATGGTTTCAGGGCAATGATGTCTATATTTTATCTTCACAAATTCAAGCCTAACAATGCCTAAATATGAAGATAGAAGTTCAAGAAAAAGACCTCAAAACAGGAAATCGTGAAATGGATTTGAGCTTGTTTCAAGCAGTGGTGGTGATCAGGTTAGCTTCCTTGGACCTCTAGGAAGCTAATGCAATGGTTGGCTTGAGCTGAGGGTGGCTAGAATGGTCTGGAGAAGTCCAACTGTGATGCTCTGTTTTTGAACTTGGAAATGGATGAAGATGGTGTTACAGTCGTGTAACAGGGATATGGATGGCTTATGTGTGATGTTTGGAAGCTTTTGGAAGCAAAAGGCCAAGAAATGCACGAGTGAAATGGAAGTTTAAAGTTCTTGGTCAGAATATGCAACAATGGTGGTTTTTGATGTAGTTATGATTTTTGGAAGTTTTTAGAGCTTGTGTATTCGTGTGTTATGTTGCAATTGACTTGTGTTTTTGTATGGAAAAGGTTGGAGAGCTATTGCACAAAAGGATTGAGTTATAGGGTTATGGCTCAATTGCTTGGTTTTAAAGAAAAGTTAAAAATCTGGTTTCAAGGCAGCCAGTACAAGCATGTAGAGTGGTTGCCAACTTCAAATAAGCTTATCTGACTTTGTAGAGGAAGCTTATGCAAAGGGAACATGTGCAAAGCTCAATGCAAGTTGACTTTGCATAAAGCTTGCTTTATGTAAATGGCAATGGTGTCTTTGTGCCATTAATGAAAAATTTACTTGGATAAAGCTTTAATCAAGTGGATAATAGCTCAAAAGCAAGTGTAATCTTCTGATTATGGAGATATTATGAGGTTTAGAGGCCTGCAAAGCAAGATTGTGCAGCATAGGTTTGAAATTTGAATTTTGTTCATCACAAAATGACTTGTAATTTAAGTTTGAAAACCCCAACTTCATCTCTTCGATTATCCTTGATCACAAATAATCTCAAGGAGTTCTTGGACATTTTGGAAAGCTTGTAATGTTATCTACAACCCCTATTTGAAACAATTTTGGAAATTTCCCTTGTAACTATATGAAAAAGTGCCATGAAGTTAGGTCAAAATCCTGACCAAAACTAGGGCAAAATTTCACTAAGTGTTCAATTTCATAACCATGACTTTATGAATTAATAACTTGAGATCCAAGAATTTTTAGTAGAAGTTATATAAAGCAATGTTGTAGATATCATGGATATCTACAACTTTCATGATGAAAGTTTCTTTTGAATCCTCTTGCATCATGGTGAAAAATTTACTCAAAGTTGTGAAAAAACATGAAGTTTTAAACACTTAGAAAAAATTTCTAAGTTAGAAAACTTTGACTTTTCAAAATGAAATCTTGACTTTTTTATTTCTTGATGAATAAGTTTTTTTTATTTTGACATGTTTTGATGAATTGTGATCTTTGACATTGGATTTTGGCCAAAAAACTTAAAGTTTGACTTTTCAGTGTACGGTTGACTTTTGATCAATTGACTGAAAATTCACTGTCAATCCAATTGATCTTGAGCAATGTTTTGGGTCATGACATTAGGTCAAAAAGATGCAATTGAACTCTTGAAACCATGATTCAAACCAATTAACCATTTGCTAGGTTAAAAATCAGAAATTGCCCTTTCTCAATCAAAACCCTAATTTTAACCATTTTGCCCTTTTGATGATTTGATCAAATTTCTTGAGGAATTATGGTCCAAACTTGATCAAATTATACATATGAGTTTATTATATTGATTTGGATCAAAAATTATGAAGTTTAACTATAAATTGGCCATAGTTGGCTTTTTCCCCAATACAATGCTCAATTGACTGAGCAAAAGTGTGATCCAAGGCTTGAAACTTGACATGAGTAATCTTGGGGGTCCATAATGATCCATGAAAGTCATATGAAGCATTGAAAGTTCAATTATCCTTGTGAAATCTAAAACCCTAATTTTGGTCATCAGTGCTTAAAGAGGTGTCTTGAGCTGATCAACCCTAGTGCAGTCTTGAACCAAGAGAGATATTTGTGAGAAAATATTTGATAAATGAGAGGGAAAGTTTTGGGGTACAACATACCCACACATACTTCCTCATAAAAAAAACGCAGCCTGCCCCACAAAGTTCCAGAAAGTAGCATCAAATTCCAAAGTTATCAAAACTCCATACCTTTGCAGGCACCTTCCGTCCAGATTAACACTTCGATCGTGTTCTTAGAGTTCACACAGACGCACACTCACTCGTGCCCCAGTCATCTCACACCCAGGACTGCAGATCAAGGCGCCTCCAGTGGTAAAAATGTTCAATCTCATTTAATCTTAAATTAAACTCATGATTGCATGTTCATGGTTTTTGTTGTTATTTGTGAGAGATTTAACAAAATGTATGCAAGTTGTAGCGTCTAAATGTTCGAACACCATGGATAGGGTTTTCGAAGTTGGTTGCTTTCGAAACCCATGATACAGGCTATTGCAAATTGAAACAATCCCAGATCCGGGTTCAGGGATTGATTTCGAATGGAATGTTTTCTGTTTTATTTGTTTTCGAACTAACTAAGTTGTAGGACCCAAAGCAGGTTTCATGTATTTCGAATGAACAAGAAGCTCAGATGGTGAAAGGGAATTCGTGCAATCGAAGGGACCAGGGTTCGAATCCATGCCTTATATTTTCAATTTCTAACAAATTTACTTGCCGATCTAGTTCCTGTTTACCGTGGGAATTGGTAAAAAACCGCTGATCCTCCAAAAGGTTACTTATTTGGTGACTCGCAGGATCGATCAGATTGATCCTAAGACATGGTTGATTTTGGGGGTTTTGACTAAGTTTAATGATGGTTAATGACAAGAAAATAAAGACGCTTTATGTAAATTGCATGAAGGAAAAACTTGGTAGAATAAAAGAAAGGCTTTAAATAAAGGCTTCGACTGGAAAAGTAAATGAAAGGCAATAAAGCTCTGGAAATTAAATGACTTTGATTAATTAAAATGGTGTTTCACACATACATTCTCAACAACTCTTTCGCTCACACTGGGTACTTGAGTCTAAATGAGTGACTTGTATATAATTGTGAACACACGCGAAAAACTACGTGAACTACTAGTATTTATACTAAACACATCTCAAATAACCGTCGGGCGGTTACGCTTCTTCGAGATGACTCCACTTGGCATGCTCACAGCATTCGACGCTCCTGATCTTGACACATTGCACTTGGTAACCGCTGGGAACCGTTTTCCCTCCAAACATTTGAATCTCAAACCGTTCCGCTTTGAGCATCGAATACCTTCGTCGAGAAGCACCTTCGACGTCGAAGGCAACATGATTCTTACTTAGAAGAAATTCTCCAAGTACCTTGCCATCTTCTGATGGGCATTTCGACAGAATCAGCTGGTCGAAACCATCCCTCATGATTAATGGTTTATATTAATAAAAACAAGGGTGTCGAGTTTAGGAGCCAACAAATTTCCCCCCAAGAATGCCTTATTTCGACGCTGAAAATAAAAAGGCATTCTTTGAGATTCCACTCGACACCTGTCCTTCATTCTTAGCCACAGATTAACCTGTGCGCTTTTTGTCTTCTACCAACCAACTGGCAATCCCAAGAAAAAACCATCATTCCATCTGTACCTAAGACGTTACCTCAGTACGGTGTTTAGCGTGCCTAATGTCTTTTCACGAATTGTCATCATGACAATTTCCCAAAAACAAGGGCGCACGCTGCACCGTTTCGTTTCTGCAGAACGGCTATGTCAGCGAAGGAGCGCCACGTGTTCCACTATCTTCTGCAACATTAAATGGCCTCGAATTTTGTGATTTCCCAACCACTATAAATAGCGCTAAGTACCCCCTTGTGGGACTTTTTCACGCTATTCTGCATTCAAACCTTATTGTTGAACAAAATCTTCTGCAAACCTGCAAACACTTTGTTCTTCACTCCACCTTCAATCTTAACCCAAAAATGGCTTCAGGTTCCTCTAACGCTCCTAGTTCCAACATTCCTTCTAGAAATGCTAAACCCAAAATCTTCTCAACTGTTCCAACAGTTACCCCTACAGGCCTGCGAAGGGTTCCTGAACCCCTGGAAACTGCTGAGCGTGAAGCTTATTCACATCAACTAATGATTCCGGTTGGATACTCCAACCAAATTTTCGCCATGTCTGGCCCGTTATCCCCATGCATTGATGAATCCACGAAGATCAAGAACTTCTTCCCGGTGCTTGAGGCGCTCAAACTTGTTGGGTGCTCCAAAAAAGCTGCAGATGACAACGAAGATCCCGCTAAGGAGAAGATAGATCTTCGCTTCTTCAATAGGGGTGTTATGGCTTTCAGGTCTAGCCCTAGTCTTACACCAGACTACAGTACTTGGCTAGAGAAGATGGAAAAAAGCCAGGCTTCGATCTGGAAGAACCTGGGAATATACGACCTAGTCATGCTGTCGAAGACGGGTCTCAACTACTCCCCTGAGATGCTGACAGCCTCTTTGCTTTTCTGGGATTATACTCATTTCACTTTCCACCTTCCTTGTGGAATGCTAACACCCACGCTTTTCGACGTGGCTGCCATCACCGGTCTTCGACCAACTGGGGATTATTTCGACCCAGAGGAAATGTCGGAGGACCAAATTGGGTTTTCAGCTACTAAACCCACCTATACCACCTATATCAACCACTACCATGATAGGTCGACAGCCAATGTGACGGGTGTGGAGCATATTGCGTTTCTAGCCCTTTGGCTGTCACGCTTTGTGTTCTGTACGAAGTCTTTACAGGTGACAAAGAAAATGGTCACCCTTGCTACCCAGGTTCACCATGGCCAAAACATTTGTTTGGCAAAATTAATCCTAGCGAATCTGTATGAGTCGATCAGTAGTGGAGCGACTCTGTTAAAGGTCATCGAAAATAGAGCCAGTCTGTTGCTTGCAGGACCCTTTTGGCTACTTCAACTGTGGCTAAATTCCACCTTTGAGTCTTTCTTACCTCAGAAAACTCAAATAAACGAGCAAGCTCCTGAGATAGCAAAAAGGCGTATCGAAGGCACCAGATTGGCTTTACTGACCCCGACTGAAGATGGGCTGGAACTTCAACAAACTTTTGCAAACTTCGTCTTGATGTTTGCAAGAAGAAAAGAATTCACCTCGACCATGGCTCCTTTCGCTCGTCGAAAGGTTGGTCCAGAATGGTTCACCAGGCCCCATCCCAAGTCGCCAGGTGACCCTCATGTCGAAGAACACACAATAATGTGGGAAGCATTCCTCACACCCAGAATAATGCCACTGCGCTTTAAGAGCTCCAAGAATCACCTGAGCTTGATCGCTTACCAACCAAACTTGGTCTCTCGACAGTTTGGTATCATCCAATCACTTCCTTCTCCTATTTTTCCTAGGGAGAAATCAATGTTATATTTTTGCAATGACTATACTGAGGATGCTGCCACCAAGCATATTGGCAGGTATGCTGGTCGAACAGTACTTTCACTGTTCGACTATCAACTTAACTTCCTCTGTTCACCATCCTTCGAAGACTGGTGGAAGAGTTACTATGCTGAAGAGTTCTTCGACGAGAAATATTTTGTGGACGAACTTCAGAAGTCCTTCGTTCTAGTCCTTGACAAAATAAAGAAATGTACGTTCACTCTCCAAATTACTTTTGTCTTTCTATTTCGACTTGTAACTTGTTAATTATAAATTGTGAACGCATTTTCTTTCAGTTGTTCGAAAGCCTGCAGCAAAGAAAGCCGCAGAAGGCCATCAGGGAGGAGGTCCCTTGAAAAAACCTTCAGCACCGGCGAAAACTATAGAAAGCCAACAGGGGGGAGGTCCTTCGATAAAACCTTCAGCACTGGTAACCAAACTTTTATTACTTCCCTCTGGTTTTAACATCCTGTTTTTCGATGTAGCGTTCTAAATCGAACTCCAATTGGTTTTCAGGCACCTTCACCCAAGAAACGACCTGCACTAACGGTCGAATCTGGGAGTGACGACGAGGACGAATCTCCTCCCGCTCCTCTTAAACGGAGAAAACTTAAGAAGGATGCTCCTTCTCCTGAGTCTCGACCCATGATCAGAATAAAGGTTGCAGGGAGAATACCCAGGCCACCTCCAGTGATTATCGAAGAGCCAAAGGAGGAGGAGCTAAATGTTTTGCTCAATAAACACGTCGAAAGTGATAATTCCAGCCCTGGGGCTGAAATTCCTCTGCAGGTAATTTCTCTGACCATTTTTAACTCAGGTGTCGATGCTCATGTTCGATTGTGTCTCTTTCTAAACCAGAAGATTCTTCCTCTTCTATTTTCAGGAGACCACCGAAAGTTCAGCACCAAAGACTTCAGAGACACTAGACTCTGCTGAACACAGTAGGCCACAAGAGGAGGAATTGGCGAACGATGAAGCCAATGCCGAAGCAGAGGAACAACAACCAAAAGAAACTCAAGTGATCGATCTGTCAGAGGAACAACATGACGAAGGGGATCATGTTGATGCTGGCACTGCTGAACTTCAGGTCGAAGAGAGTCATGTTGATGCAAACGCTACTCAACAACTTCAACCTCAAACCAACGCTGCTGTAAGGGTTACCGCCTCGACAAAGCCTAAGTCCAAAGAAGACTTAGCACTCTTGAAGCAAACTGATCCCATTGGCTACCTGAATGCCATTATCGAGAGTAGGGGAAGTTCATCTGACCTTAGTCATGATGCTTCTACTCAATCGGGGAAGTCCACTTCGACTTCTCCTCTCAATGAGGCTTTGATGAAGGTCAAGGCTCAGTTCTTCAAGAAAGATCTGATGAAGGCTTTGGAGGGGGATCCCACTGCTCCGTCTTGTTTGGGAGCTGTTTTGAATGCAGTCGACTTGCTTGCCGTGACTCCAGAGGTTTCGAGCTTTATCTTGGAGTTATACTCCATTGTTGATCAAGTCTCTGCAGACTATCAATGTCAGAGGGGCTTCAACAGCCAGCTCAAAGCGCTACATGGTAAAAGTTCTTCTGCCTGGACTGCGGTAGCTGAGACGACTTCTCGAATTGCAGAGTTGTCGAAGCAAAAAGCATCCAAGCAAGAAGAAATTGACGCCATAGATCGAGACAATGCCTCTATAAAGGCGCAAATCGAAGAGCTGGAGGCCAAGATAAATGCTAATACCAAACACAAGGAGGAGCTTCTCTTGACTGTTTCAGACACAGAGAGCCAAGCTGAAGTTACACGAGGCTTAGAATTTGCTGAGAAAGCCCAAGCCTTCGATGACCAAATTGCCAAGCTTTCCCAGGCGAATGCCTTGTGCAACAAAAGACTGGAGCTGCAGCAGGCCAAGTACCTTCGACTTAGAGATTCTATCCCCTTCTAACTTACTCAGCCATTTATTAACCATGTATTGTAATATTTATTTGACAATGTAACCATTTTGGCTAATTCTTATAAAATTTTCCATTTTGGCTATTTATGGTTAATTTGAATCATTACTTGCTATTTATTTTGATCTCTTGGAGCATAGGTTTATACTTTTTCAAATATTTGCCATTTACTCTCAAGAGTCTTTTATCTTCACCTAACTCTTCGACTTCATAAGCTCCACCAGAAAAAGTTTGGATAATTCTGAATGGTCCTTCCCATTTGGGTGACCATTTTCCCATGCTTCGATCCCTTCGATCCATGGGGAGAATCACCTTCCAAACTAATTCTCCAGGCGAGAATGCCTTAGGTTTCACTTTTTTATTGTAAGAGTCTTCTACTCTTTTCTTCTGAATCCTTAGTAGGTCGAGAGCGCGTAGTCCTTCTTCGTCTAAGTCTACTAGTTCGTCTAACATCATATCCCAATAAACCTCAGAGGGGATATCATGATGTCTCTGAACCCTTGCATATTGAAGACAAATTTCCGCTGGCAACACTGCGTCATGACCAAAAGTTAATCGATATGGTGTTGTACCTATGGCTTCTTTTGGGGACGTTCGACAGGCCCACAAGATCTGGTCTAACGTCTTATGCCAATTTTTTGGCTTCTTCCCTACATGCTTTTTTATCAAGCCAATCACTATTTTATTCGCTGCTTCAACTTGACCGTTTGCCTGTGCATAATAGGGCGTTGATGTAAGGAGTCTAAAGCCTGTTTCTTGAGCGAATTCCTGTATCTTTCGACCGGTGAAAACTGATCCTTGATCAGTCGTTATAGTTTCAGGGATTCCAAATCTAAAGATAATGTTCTTTTGAATAAATTCAATGACATTTTCTTGGTCTACATTGACTAAAGGAATAGCTTCGATCCACTTAGTGAAATAATCAATGCCTACCAATATATACTTCTGGCTCTTTGACGATGCTGGTCGAATCTCTCCAATAAGGTCCAACGCCCATCCTCTAAAGGGCCATGGTTTCACTATTGAATGAAGTTCGCTTGCTGGTACATGTTGGATGCCTGTATGGACTTGACATTCTTGGCAACCCTTCGCGAACTCGACACAATCTTTCAAGATGGTGGGCCAGTATAGTCCTTGTCGAAACAACAACCATTTCATCTTATGGCCTACTTGGTGAGCCCCACATGCTCCAGTGTGCGTAGTCGAAAGGGCTATGTATGCTTCAGTTTCACTTAAGCACTTTAGCAATACCCCTTCAGGCATCTTTTTAAATAACTCATTACCCATGAGTACGTAACTCAACGCCCTATATTTTATTTTTCGTTCTGTCGAAGCTGCTGGATTTTGTAGATAATCCACAATGGGTTTCCTCCAATCTTGCTCTGACAAATTGTCTATGAACGATATTTCAAAGTTCCTTTGATCAGCATACCCTAGTCTTGTCGATTTCAAATCTGTTGGTGACAGACAAGTTGCTTTTATTTTTTCTCGGACTTCGATTGCTCTTTGTAATCTCGTTTTTGAAATTTTGTACCCAGATGCAATTTGTGCCAAATCGTTGGCTATTTGATTTTCCAATCTGGGTATGTGTCGAATGTTGACCATTTCGAATTTTTTCAATAAACGATTTGCTATCACAAAGTACATGATAAGATTTTCTCTTATGCACTTATATTCTTTTGTGACTTGCTTAATGACTAACTCTGAGTCTCCCATTATTTTGACTCGAGTTGCCCCCAATTCCAACAATATCTCAAGGCCAGTAATTAGAGCTTCGTACTCAGCCTCATTGTTCGAACAAGTACCTGATATCTTATACTTGAATGTTGTTGGAATTTTTTCTGGAGAAATAATCAAGACTCCTACTCCTGTTCCATCTTTATGGCTGGAACCATCGAAGTAGAATTTCCAAGGCTCTATCTCCACATAATTTACACTCTCAACCTGAATTGAGTGGTCGACTATAAAGTCTGCCACCACTTGCCCTTTCACTGCCTTAAGAGGCATAAAGGTCAAGGAGTACTCAGTTAACGCTAGCGCCCACTTGCCAATTCGACTGTGCAAGATGGGTTTCGACAACATGTACTTAAAAACATCAAAATGAGACGAAACATACACATCAACTGGCTTTATATATTGTTTGAGCTTTGTACAAGAGAAATAAAGACATAGACATAATTTTTCAACTTCGCTATATCTAGTTTCTGCATCGTTCAAAACTCTACTAAGATAGTAAATGGGTCTTTCGACTCCATTTTCATCTTCTTGGGCTAACATGCTTCCCAAAGTTTTGTCGGATGCAGCTATGTACAATCTCATACTCCTGTTGCTGCAAGGAGGCACCAAAATAGGTGGCTTTGTAAGATACCCTTTGATTTTGTCAAAGGCTTCTTGTTGCTCTTGCCCCCATTCGAATCTTTCTTTGTTCAATCGAAGTAAGGGTGAGAAGGCTTGAGCTTTTCCACTTAGGTTAGATATGAATCTCCTTAAGAAATTTATCTTGCCCAGCAGAGATTGCAGTTCCTTTTTGTTCGCTGGCGCTTTCGCTTCCAGAATTGCCTTCGTCTTGTTCTGGTTGATTTTGATTCCTTTCTTGTGGACGACGAAGCCCAAGAAATCTCCAGCTTTTACACAGAATGCACACTTCAAAGGGTTCATTTTCAGACCATGTTCTCTCATTCTTTCGAATGATTGTCGAAGGTGGTCTATATGGTTCTTCCTGGAAACAGATTTTACAATAATATCATCAATATATACTTGCATAAAAGTGTTAATAAAATCATGGAAGATAGAGTTCATCGCTCGCTGATATGTTGCCCCAGCATTCTTTAGGCCAAAAGGCATCACTACCAACTCGTAAGTGCCTAAAGCCCCGGGGCATCGAAAAGCTGTTTTCGACACATCTTCTTCAGCAATGAATATCTGATTATATCCTGAATAACCATCGAGCATACTCAGGTACTCATAGCCAGCGGCAGAATCCACTAGCATTTCCGCCACAGGCATAGGATATTCATCTTTGGGTGTAGCAGCATTCAAATCTCTGAAGTCTATGCACACCCTCAATGTACCATTTTTCTTAATCACCGGCATAATGTTTGCAATCCATTCGACATACCTCGTAGCTCGTATGAATTTGCACTTCAGCAGTCTTTCGACTTCCGTTTTGATCTTCGACAATATTTCTGGAGCGAAGCGTCTTGGACTTTGCTTGACTGGCTTCTTCCCAGGTTTGATTGGCAACTGAAGTTCTACCAATCCTCTGTCGAGACCAGGCATTTCGTCGTAATCCCATGCAAAACAGTCCTTGAACTCCTTTAACAAGTGGATTACTTCCAACCTGAGTTCTGGGTCTATTTTTGCGCTAATGTAAGTTGGCTTTTTCTCTAACCCTTCGCCCAAGTTGATTTCTTCTAAAGGATCCTGCGCTAACATTTTGATGTTGTTGGCTAAGGGGTCCTTTTCGAATCCCAAAGGCTCATCGTCGTAGATGGCGTCGAGCCTTTGTTCCTGCATTCCTTCTGGCATGATATCAGGAGGTTCTGGATCGAAATCCTTTCCAGGACCTGCGGAAGGTAACTCTTGATCATTGGCCTGTGTGGCCATATATTTTACTTCGGCTTCGAGAGCCGTTATCATCCTTGTTTCGGCTATGTAAGCCGAAATTCGCTGCAATGATTGTGACTCAGTCATTGTCACTGAATTCACTTCCCCAACCAGTTGGTTGGATATCAGTTAGCCCACTAAAGTCAATGTGGGACAAGTCTTCTCTGTCCCATTGAAAACCATGCTCAGGGTGCAGGTATAAGGAACAAAAAGTATTTGGCGCTAGCGCCAAGTCGAAGTCAGGTGTTGGGCATGGCCCAATGTGAGCCAGATTTTTGTCGAAGTCTACCATCCCTAGGTGATTTATTTCGCCCAAGTAATAGCTTTGATCCGCTTCTATGTTTTCGACCATTCCATCAGGACGCCATAGTATCAACCTTTGGTGCATTGATGATGGTACAGCTCCAACACCATGTATCCATTCTCGGCCCAACAAAAGATTATAGTTAGGTTTGGCCGATATGACCATAAACATAGTTGGTCGAAGGATGGATCCCACCTTGATGTCCAGTTGGATCACACCCATAGTGGTCCCTATTCCGCCTTCATAATTCGACAGGACCATGTTGTGAGGCTTGATGTTTTCATCACTCTTGCCTATTTTTCTCAGTATAAAGTGAGGGATGATGTTGATGGTTGCCCCACAGTCTACCAAGATCTTATTTACTGTGGTTTCTTCGAGTTTAGCCCTTATAAATAAAGGCTTAAGGTGATTTTTCATCGCCTCTGTAGGAGGTTCGAAGAACCCATTCTGCTCTTCAGTAGCGCCATTATCCATGACGAAATAGCACACTGGCCTATGCTTGTCCATTTCTTGTTCAACTTCCCAATCGCTTGTTTCGACCTCCACCTGGCGGTTGAACTCTCTTGGCAAAACTGAGACTATGTTCACCATGATATCTAGGGTGTCATCAGACTCAGAGCCATTTTTGTTATCAACTTCACCCTGGTTAGGCCAGACTAGCCTATTGGTCACTGGTTGTCTTTCCAGAGGCTTCCTCTGTTTTCTGAGGGACATTTGAACTTGATTCTGGCTTTGGTTCATTAGCAGCTTCCCTCTCAGCCTTTCGCCGCCTCTGGTATCTCCTCCATTGAGATCGAGACATGGGATTTTTTCCTTTATAGTTGCTTGATGCCTGGGTCACTTTAGGGGTAGCAACCTGAGGTTCTTTCTTATGTGTAAAAGATGAACCTCTTGGCACTTCGAAGGAGTGCCATCTTTCCTTGCTTGGCCTCTTTCGACCATATGTTTTGTACCATGTATCAACTGGCACATTAGTTGGAGGCCTGAAAGTCAGTGGCCTCTTTTCTTGATTTGAACCTTTTTGGTAGGTTCTTCTGGGGTCATGTCGAGTATCAACACTTTCCCTTTTTCTGTTTGCTGCTCTTACACCTTGGATATGTTCAGCAGCTTTTTTGTCGAAAATCAAGCTACATCGAGGACACAGCATCACTTCTGACTTCTTCTTCTGGCATCTTTGCAGGAAATCTTCCAGATTTTCATTTTCCCGAGGGAAAGCAGTTTTGTTGGCTTGTTCTTGCCTAATGGCCTCCTCTGATGCTTTTGGTTCAGAGACTTCGACCATGTTGACATTCATGGTGTCTTTGGTGGCAAGAGTCAACTACTTCATCTGAATCTCCAAGTCCTCTGTCTGGCCTTGAACTGCAGCCAAGTAAGAACTGGGTTTTATTCCAGATTTTTGGGCTCCAACTATCTCCAGCTTTGGGCTTTCGACCGCTTTTTGGACCGCTTTAATTGTCTTTCTGGATAGATTCCCAGAAAAACTGCCAAAGATTGGCATGTTGACATGATCCTTGGTAACTTCGACCATAGTTATTCCTGGCCTCTTCGACTGGCTTCTGGATGCCTCGATCACGTTCACCTCTGAAGGTTCAGCATAATGGGCTTCATCCTGCAAAGGGTTGGAGTCCACAGTCATGGGGGTCTTGTCAGCAAACTTCAACCTCCCTTCTTCGATAGCGTCTTGCACGAGATTCCTGAAAAGAAAACATTGAGATGTTTTATGGCCCAGAAAATTATGATATTTACAAAAGCCTCTTTTCTTTCTTTGATCAAGAGGAGGCACTTTTACCCCTGGGGGTACTATCATTTGGCCATCTTTTACAAGTAAGTCAAATATTTCATCACATTTTGTAATATCAAAACTGTAAGTCTTTTTGGGGAACCTATCGTTGGCCCTTTCCAGACCAGTGGGATTTTTTCCACTTGAGGGGACTAGCAGTTTGCAAGAGTATGGTGGCCCTTGTTTTAGTTCCGCTAAATCGACCTCGCTTTCTTCGACGGCTATAGTTTCGTCGAAGGTTTCTGGATCTTCATCATCCATTTCGACATACGCTACCCTCTCTCTTTTATGAGTTTTTGTCGCCTTGGCTTTTTCAGCCTTAAGGCGTTCTACCTGTCAAACTCTATCGGCCAATTGGGCCATGTCTCTCAGGTATTGAGTGTCTAATTTCTTCCTAATGGAATAATCTAAGCCCCCTGCGGCTATTTCGACTAAATCATGTTCTGGCACTTGCGTAAAGCATCTTGCTTTGAGCAACCTAAACCTATTTAGATATTCGTCTATAGGTTCAGTGAAACGTCTCTTTACACTGGCCAATTCTTTCAGGCTTATCTTGGTTTGTCCCATATAGAATTGCTCATGGAACAATCTCTCCAACTGGGTCCAATGATGGATCGAATTGGGGGGGAGAGTTGTGAACCAAGTAAGCGCGTTCTTTGTTAAAGAACTTGGGAAATACTTAATCCTCAGGTTTTCGTTGTTTGAAATATCTCCTGCTTCGATCAAGTATCTCGCCACATGTTCGACAAGAGATTCTGTCGTGTCCCCTGAAAATTTAGTGAACTTAGGGACTTTACATCTAGGAGGTAAGTCTGTTTGTAACACATATTCTGACAGTGGGGATGTGAAGTTGGGCCTACGAAAGCCCATATTCATCCCGTTTTGCGTCATGATTCTTTCGATCATGGCTGCCAGGTTATTTTCCAAACCCATATTCTGGTATTGGATATGCTGAACTACTTCGTCAGCATTTTGGTTTCTGTTGACTATCCTTACCTCCGGGGCTATGACCTTAGGTTCTTCGACAGGCTGCTCCAATCGTGCCCTAAGGTTTTCTTCGACAGGCTGCTGGACTTGGTTAATTGTGGTTTCTTCCTCTAAAAGTATACCTTGGTTTCCCCTTATTTGCGCCCTTTGGGGCTATCGAATAGGTTGGGGTACCCCAAAGAAATCAGCCAGACGCGTCATTTGTGCTGTCATCTGCTGATTCGACTGGGTGGTGTTTTGTATTAGAGGATTCAGCACTGTACTTAAAGTTTGTGCCAACATTTGAACCATATCATGGTTGCTTTCGTCCATTTGTTGCCTCAAGACTGCTGTCGAGGCATTCGTAAGGCCATGCGCTACTTGGGACGTTCCTCCTAAGAGTTGGGTCCTATTTCTGTTCGCCATACCAACTCCAGAACCTTGGAGTGGCGAAGAGGCACTCACTAAAGGGTCTGAAAAAGTGGACGTAGCGTTCGTCAGGCTAGCCAATTCAGAAGTTGGCATGCCATAGAGTGGTTCTCGATTTGGACCGCCTGTCACAAATCCTGGGGGAACATAAGGCCTAGTTCCTGGATTTCCCCTTGGTGGGGGAGTTCCCAAAGGAGCTCTGGGGCCAGTGAACGGAGGTAATAGCCCCGTTTGTGTGACCGTTACTGCTGGTGTTGAACCAGCGGTTATCGCTTCACTTACGGTTGGGATAACCGTTGTTCCCACATTCGTTTGTGGGATTTCGTTATTGTTTGGCGGGTTCGCCATCGCTTCTCTTCTTCTGGCAGTATTGGTATTGTTAGTGTATATTCTACCACTTCTCAATAACATGCAATACTTCTCGAAAAAGATGATATTCTGTATAAATAAGGTTAAACTTCAAAATCAACACAAGGTCCCACCGGGTGTGCCAATTTGTTTACCGTGGGAATTGGTAAACAACCGCTGATCCTCCAAAAGGTTACTTATTTGGTGACTCGCAGGATCGATCAGATTGATCCTAAGACATGGTTGATTTTGGGGGTTTTGACTAAGTTTAATGATGGTTAATGACAAGAAAATAAAGACGCTTTATGTAAATTGCATGAAGGAAAAACTTGGTAGAATAAAAGAAAGGCTTTAAATAAAGGCTTCGACTGGAAAAGTAAATGAAAGGCAATAAAGCTCTGGAAATTAAATGACTTTGATTAATTAAAATGGTGTTTCACACATACATTCTCAACAACTCTTTCGCTCACACTGGGTACTTGAGTCTAAATGAGTGACTTGTATATAATTGTGAACACACACGAAAAACTACGTAAACTACTAGTATTTATCCTAAACACATCTCAAATAACCGTCAGGCGGTTACGCTGCTTCGAGATGACTCCACTTGGCATGCTCACAGCATTCGACGCTCCTGATCTTGACACGTTGCACTTGGTAACCGTTGGGAACCGTTTTCCCTCCAAACATTTGAATCTCAAACCGTTCCGCTTTGAGCATCGAATACCTTCGTCGAGAAGCACCTTCGACGTCGAAGGCAACAGGATTCTTACTTAGAAGAAATTCTCCAAGTACCTTGCCATCTTCTGATGGGCATTTCGACAGAATCAGCTGGTCGAAACCATCCCTCATGATTAATGGTTTATATTAATAAAAACAAGGGTGTCGAGTTTAGGAGCCAACAGTTCCCCAAGGCCCTCGAACGATGCCTTCGATCAGCCCTCTGGATCGAAAGGCAACTCGGGCTCTTTTTGATCCAGGCTTTCTTTTTTTCAAAATTGCACCCTTTTATTCACTGCCTGTTCCTTCGACTGTGTTATTTTATTTATGTTATCTCTTCTAGCTTTTTTTTAACATAACATCAAAATCAAAAAATAATAAAAAAGGCATTAGGTTTAGTTTTTTTATTAAACTAACTTTGTAAATTAATTATTTAATCATTTTAACCCTTTTTTCTAAATTAAAATTAAATAGACTTAGGATCTTAATTTCATGTCATAATCAGATAAAACAAAAAAAGATTTCCTTTTACCTTAGGATTTTTAGGCATATTTTTAATTCGCGCGCTTACTTTAAATTTCGCATTTTTTATTTATTATTGTAACTGCCTATTGGTTTGTAATAATAATTAGGATTTTACTTTCCGCATTTTTATAATGTATCTCTCCCAAAGCTATATAATAACTTAGGATTTATTTTTCTGCATTTTATTTTCTGCACATTTATTACTTTATTATTTTACTATTATTGTTAGTAAATAGGCTTGTATGGAAAGACTAAAATCAAATGTTAGCTAACCTAACAAAAAGACAAAAAATAATTGAATCTCAACACACTCGCACATGCGCACCTCTAGGGTACCCCCACTTTGATTTCCTTTGAAAACGGTCATAATTCTCGAAACGTGAGAATTTTTAGTGGTTGTCCTTTAGTTCAAGAGATCACAAGTCCCTCGATGACCCTTTCAACGTTGCCTTGGTTAAAAAGTGATCTTAGAACTTTAGGACAATTACTAAAAGTTCTTGCCCAGTTGCTTTAGTGACCGTAAACGTCCCTTCGATAATCCCTCAACATCCAATGACTAGGGTTACCTACTCACTAATAATAGGATAGCACTATCTAAAGGAAAGGAGGAAAATAACACCTTTTTCGAGTAGGTAGATAGTTGTTAGGTACTTGCTCAAAAAATCATTTTTTTCACACTACACTTTCAAAACATTTTTCTAAAACGCTTTATCAACACTCTTGAGGACTGATACAAGAGTTATCATAAAGCAAACAAGCTTTTCAAAACACACAAACACGAAAGCAATTTTCAAAAATGAGCAAGTATCTAAGAGCCCGTGGAAAACCACAGATGTAAAGGGTGCTAACACCTCTCATTTATATAATCTACCCCCCTTACTCAGAAAATATCGAAAAAGGTCTTTTTTTTGTTCTTTTCACCCTTTCCTTTGTTAGATAAAAGAAAAGTCGGTGGCGACTCTTGCTTGCCACGACATTTGCGAATACAAAATGCAAAATCAATATAACAGTCGGTTCTGCCACCGTATCACAATAAGAAACGAGAGTACTGAAATTTTGGTTGGGGTTTGGTATAGTTGATCCTTCACCCTATAATCACTTTTCTTGATTATTTTCAAGAATTCTTCTGCCTCTTGGTCAGTAAAATTTTTGCTCGGAGGTTCTTATTCTTGACTTGCTTTCATCATAACTTTTCCTTTATCCTTAACCATATCGTCATTCTTCTTTTGTTGTTCGGGAGCATAGATTCGACCACTACAAGTTATGCCCCTTGTCCCTACTATATTTGTGACTGCAGGTCCTTAACTTGTTAATTACTCAAATTCTTTCTTTAAGCCATTGACACAGACAGTAGAATCATAAATTCATGGCAAAACTTTGCCACTTTCGTAAGGAGTGGAGATGACCCCCTAATCACCATTGTAGTCTTTGGAATCATTGGTATCCTTAGAGTTTAGCATGGTATTATCATTGGTGCTTTTTTCGTACTTGACTCTTGAAACTACGCGGCCGGAACCTGTCATCTGGATGTCAATGAAACATCAATGAAGTCGCCACCGAACGTCTTTTATCCCGCCGAAAGGGAAAGGTAAACATCGAGAAAACCTGAAAAGGGAGAAATCACGGTCTTTCGACCGAGAGATCGGGTAAGGGAGTCTGTTACGCGAGGGGAAGGTATTAGCACCCCACGCGCCTGTAGTACTCTACGGTATCCACTTTTGTTGTCTAATCTAATGGGTGGTCAAATCCTATGTTTATGGCTTAAAACTAAAAAGGGAATGCATGCAGAAGGAAAAAGAAAATAATGTAGGGAAAATAAAAGTTATGCTCGGTTGGGCCCTACCCCAATGCCTACGTATCCCTTTTAAGGAATCAGAGCAGCCGTAGTTCGGCTTATGTGTTTTGGTTGGTTTGTGTTTTTTTAGTTAAGACAAACAAAGATAATCAAGATGGAAAAACATCGAGTAAAATAACAAACAAAAGAGATGGTCAAACATCGACTAAATAATAACAAGGTAACGTGTCAAAGATGGCGAAACATCAAGTGATAAAACAATACACCTAACAATGACATTGAGAGTCAAAGCAGGATAACATACATATGCGATGGCGAAACATCGGCTAGGAGATAACATGGCAAAGATGGCGAAACATCAATAAAATAGATGACGAAACATCACACCTAACAATGATATTGAGAATCAAGGTAGGATAACAAACATGTGCGATGGAGAAACATCGGCTAAAGGATAACAAAGAGATCATGGTAAAGATGGCGAAACATCAATAAAAAATATGATGAAACATCACACCTAACAATGATATTGAGAATCAAGGTAGGATAACAAACGTGTGCGATGGCGAAACATCGGCTTCTAACAAATGTGTGATGGCGAAACATCGGATAAAAGGTAGCAAGAAATCATGGCAAAGATGGCGAAACATTAATAAAACAGATGACAAAACATCACACCTAACAATGATATTGGGAATCAAAGTAGGATAACAAACATGTGCGATGGGGAAACATCGGCTTCAAACAAATGTGCAATGGCAAAACATCGGCTAAGAGATAACATGGTAGAGATGGCAACACATCAATGAAACAGGTTTAAAAGCAAAGCCAAGAGGCACACAAACTAATAGAATTGGTTTGTATATTTTATTCTGAAGAGGAGTTTGAGTTCATTAGAAGTGTCTTATGATTTGCCAAGAAAACAAGTTTTTATTTTAAAATGCAAAATGCAAAAAGAGAAAAATAACTAAGGGAACCTAGCCTAGCACTACCCCTAGTGTTATCATACAATGATTGACCCTAAGGTTGAGGATAAAGGGAAGATCATATCCTAATATACATGTTAAAGGGGACTCAACAAGACTATCCTATAGGGAACATGCAATGAGAGTGAAGTCGTGATCTCAATATCTAAATTGAGTGACTCATCGATCAACAATTAAAGAGGAAAAGCAATAAACATCCTATGGGGAACATGCAATGAGAGCGAAGTCGTGATCTCAATATCTAAATTGAGTGACTCATCGATCAACAATTAAAGAGGAAAAGCAATAAACATCCTATGGGGAACATGCAATGAGAGCGAAGTCGTGATCTCAATATCTAAATTGAGTGACTCATCGATCAAAAACAAGCACAACACATGCAATCAGACAAAAACCAGAGGGCCTCCTGACATATATCAGCAACAGAGGTCCCATCATGCAATCAAAGAATTATGCAAAATAAAAATGGGAGAAAGGAAGTAGTATAATACCAAACAGATAACTATCTGTAGCAATCAAGCAAGAACAAAAGAAACCCAGAGAAACTTCAAACAAGCTGGCATCAATAAACAAATTGAGTCAGGAATCTATCAGATATGAAAAAGTCCCAGGGGTAATGTATGGCATTCACAATCATATGTATATATCCTGCATAAACCATCAAACATGCCAAGCACAGAAAAACAATGCCGGTTATAAAAGATTGTGTTTCACAAATAAAGTGAAACACAGAGAAGCCTCAAGCCAAAAGTGGCAACTTTCTCAGAGTACCTCGCACATTCAAAAACCAAGTTAGTATTCCATAAGGTGAAAAAATGAGAACAAACATGATGGATTTAGACATGATAAACAAGAAGAAACATGCATATGCACAGATTAGGTCAAGAAGAACAGGGGATTGTTCCTCCTTTCTATCACCATGTTGAATTGACAATTGAATGTCAATCAAGGATCATAAGAGCTTGAGAATAATATGAACAAAGACCATGAAAGTCATTAGCAAACACATTTCAATCATGCACAATTGATCCAAGCAAAACTTCATGAATACAAAAGGAGATGAAACCTACATAATGCACTAGGAGGTTTAAAATATTCAAGTATGGGACATTGAGCCAAAATGGTTTGATGCTAACATGGACAAGTCAGAATCAACATGATCATTAGGTTCCCAATTATAGGCCTCACCCAAGTTCATTGGCCATCAAACAAATTGCAACAAACATGCAAACATAATTGGGTACCTTCACTTCAAAATTACACCAACAACAGGAACAAGGATCCATAATTCAAACCAAAAACATCTTAACATCTTGGAAGTGTTTAGAAGTCAGAATGCAAGCCCTAAGTTCATGAATGATTGGGGAGGAGGACAAATGAAATTCAAAGTTCAATACTAGTTGGCAAAACCACCAAACTAGACAAGTTTTCAAAATTATTTGTGAAAAAATGTCAAACCAAGTCAAATAATTCAAGAAAAATAGTTTTCAAATCCCCAATACATTCATGAACTATGATCAAGACCTGAAATCCAATAAAAGTCCAAAGCACAAAGATTTTGAACATGAAACTTGCACCATAAGCAACAAAACCCTAGATTTTGAATTTTAATTTCAAATATTAATTAAATAGGATTAAAACTCAAACAAATTAAACCAAGGTCATGCAAAATATCAAGAAACCCTAAATATCAGAAAATATATTTTTTCACATTTTTTGAATTAGGAAAAGTCAAGAAAGAAATTAATATTCAAACAATTATGTAATTAACAAATATTCACATATCAAAAACATACATCCCTGAATTTTTGTGATTTTTTGGATAAAAGGAAAATATTAAAAACAAAAAAAACAAACAATTAATAATGAAATTATTATTTAAAGGCAAGAAAATGCAAAACATAACCAAAACTCACAAAAGAGGCAAAACAAAAATATGATCAGGTTCTATGATTAAAAACAAGATTGCATGATTTTTTTTTGGAATTTTTGAATTAATAGAAGTATTAAAAATAAATAAAAAACAAACAAATATTAAAAATAACCTTTGAATTTAAATTTTTAATCAAAAATAAGAAAAATGATGAACCAAAGTCAAAATCAATTTTCACATTATTTTGTGGTTCTCAAATAATTTTTATGGATTTTTTAGATCACTAGAACTATTGAAATAAAAATAAACTTTGAATGATTAATTAATTAAACCTAACAATTTTTGAACCAATCAAAATATTTTCAAAAAATTATCAAAAAAATACACAAAGTCAGAAATATTATTTTGAAATTAGGATAATTTTTTCAGAATTTTCCAATCATTTTTGAGCAGGAAATAAAATTATGGAAATCAATTTATAAAACAAAAATTCAAATAAACCAAAAATTTCAAACAGTCCAATCAGGATGTGCCACTACATCATCTTCAACCTCTGAACATCCAAAAAGCGCGCGCATGGCTCGGGATTAGGGCTCACTTTCATATCAACACAACTCACTCAATTTTGCATCATTTTTGATAAAATCAAAGGCAAATCAAAGCTAGCATGGAAAGGAATATATAGCAATTCGAATCAAATCAAATCATCCACCACATCATCCACAATCAAGCCATGAACATGAACAAAAACAATTTGAATCACGAGTTTCAGAACATCCAAACATGCACAATTCATCAAATTAAACGCTATAAAGCTTCAGAATCATTCCATAGACTTCAAACAACATGATTATAAACTTAAATCACACGGAGCATGGCTAGAAATCAGAATTCAAAGTTGAGAATTCAAACCTTTGAGAAAAATGGATCTACTGTCTCCTTCACTCCAGTTGCTATCCAAGCTTCGATTTATAATCCTTATCACTTGGAGAAGAGAATGCAAGAAGAATTGACCAAAACGCGCGAGGGAGATGGAAGAATCGAAGAAAAATGCAGAGCTACAAGCTATGGAGTTTCTGAATTTGATTGATGAAATGAGGCATGAACCCTTTACACTGAGGCTTGCTTCTCAATATATAGAGCATCAGGAGGAGTGTAGAATAGATTTTTCGCGCTGAAAGCTCTTGGAATCCAAGAAATCTTCTTTTGGCCAAAATTAAGTATGCACATGCAGCCTTGAAGTCCCTCGTGCGTTGGCTTGCTTTTTGCGTTCATTCTAACCCATTTGCCCTTAGGAAGATATTAGCAACAAGATTAGGACTTAAATCCTTGCATTAAGCTTGTGTTGGTGATTTGGCAATTTTGAGCAAGTTTTGCATTTTTTGATTCAAACAAGCTCATGAAGCACATGGGCACGAAATGGTGAGTGTAATGGGCCTCAGCATGTCACAAATTACCAATGGGCTTGATTAGAAACAAAAGTAATGGCTAAAACTTGAGTTTGCAAGAAATGGCCATTTTGCACATTTGCCAAATTTCACTAAAATGCCACAAAATTCAAAAACTCATAACTTGCTCATGCCTTTGAATTTTGACACAAATGAGTACAATTTGAAAAGGTCTTAAAAAGATCTACAAACCCTTAGATTATAGTTTTTGTAAATTAATCCATTAAGGCTCCCAAAATCTATCTTGAAGTTCACTAATTTTGAAATATGACCTATAATTTTGTAACTTCAAAAGGCCATAACTCTTGATTTCTTGCCAATTTGGACATGAGACCAAAAGGAGGTGAAAGATCATTATCTTAGCTTTCCCAGCATATTTCATTTGCATTTTTGTGATCAAAGATGAATAAAATATGAATTTTTGAAATTAAGTCTTCATTTTCCAAAATTAGAAACTTTTAGGGTTTCTTCAAGAACAAGTTTCAACCCAAACTTCAATCTCTTTAATCCAATGATCAAAATGGACTTGAAATATGAAAATTACATCCTTGAATTGATGGTTGACCAAAAGTTCACTTGGTCAACCTTGACTTTGACTGATTTTGACCAAAATGACCATTTTGCCCCTTTGAACCAATTGATCCACTTCCCTTCAAAATTGATGGTTAAAAATTCAAACATATGATCTTCCAAACATATAGAGGCCATGTGCAAAGTTTCACTTCAAAATTCTCAAGAAAACCTGATGAAAACCAAAACCCTAATTTTGGTCAACACATTAGGAGACTGATGAATTATCTTCAAAACTTCAAATCCTCTGGGCACCTTGAACAATCCCTTGTACAAAGACCTTTCAAATATCAAAGAAATGTTGTAGCTCTCAAAATCAAGACTTGCACATTGGCCTACAACCTTGCTCAAGCAAACCCTAAATTGACTGATGAATTCAAAGAGTGATTCCACTTATGATCAAACACAAACTCCAATCTTCTGGGGGTCCAAAGAAATGAATAAAGCATCTTGAGATATGCAAAAACTTTTGAGCTTGAAAGATCCAGAGGTTTAGGTGATAAGGTTCTCTTGAGCAACTTGTCCATGTAATCAACCTTCAAAGCTTTGAGGAAAACTTGATAACTAAAGTACTTTGATCCTATCACAATGTATGAATGCACTATGATGTTCATAATGAAACATAAGCCTAAAAACAAGAGGGTAAATTTTAGGGTGCAACAACTCTCCCCAAGGAATTACAAGAGTTTTATTAGCAACACTCAACCCTTGGCAAGTAATTACCAATGGCTTCTTTGTATTTTCATCGATTGCAGCTACGTATTCTTCTTCAGGGTATTGCCCAAATTGGACTATCCCCTGATCCACCAATTTCTGCAACCTCTTCTCAAAAGCATCATTATGCTCCAAAAGGAAACCATGTTCAAACAGGTGTTCCTTCAGGAGATCTATCATAGTTTTTACTCGTTTAACTGCCCCACAGTTAGTGACTACCTCAATTGAATTCACAGTTGGCCTAGCATGCGGAGGCATGGGGTTCGTCTTGATGTTGGGCTTGTCAAAAGTGATATTTTGAGAATCCAACAAATCTTGAACCTTATGTCTGAAAGCCTAACATTTTTCTATGGTATGCCCTGGAGAGTTGGCATGATATTCGCACCTTACATTGGCATTAATTTTGGCGGGAGTGCCTCAATCGGAGGAGCTAGTGGCTTCAGCTCTACCAGATATGCCTTGAGTAAGTGATGCAGTAGTTGACTATGAGGCATGGGAAGAGGATCAAATCTTCTTGGAGGCCTCTCAAACCAATTATGTTGTTTTTCATGTGGAATTACCAATGGCTGTTGTGCTTTCAGATGTGATGCAACAATATTGATTTCTCCCTCCTTCTGCTTCGAGAAGTTAGGAACGTGCTTATTTGAAATATAAGGAATATTGGATGGTGTTCCTTGTATCTCGCCACTTTTTATACCCGCTTCAATTCTTTCAACAATAGTCACCAAATCAGAAAATCCGGAAGAGATGCTTCCTACCATTTTATCATAGTACAACCCTTGTAAAGTACCATGAACATATCAACCAATTATTTCTCTAAGAGTGGCGGTTGTACGTGGGTTTCCAATTCTCTCCATCACCGAGCATACTCCTTGAAGGACTCATCTTTCTTTTGAGATAAGTTCTGGAGTTGCATACGGTTAGGATCCATGTCCAAGTTGTATTTGTATTGTTTCAGGAATGCGTTAGTAAGTTCTTCCCATGTTTGGATATGGACTCGCTCCAATTGCATGAACCAATCTAGAGATGACCCATTTAAACTATCTTGGAAGCAATGGACCACCAGTTTCTGATTTTGAGCATATGCATGTATTTTCTGGCAGTACATGCGTAGATGGTTCTTTGGGCATGTGAGTCCCTTATATTTTCCAAAGTCGGGTACTTTGAATTTTAGAGGAATCATTACATCTGGAACTAGACCCATTTCGAGAGCATCAACGTCAAAAGCATCGTAGACCTCCACAACCTTCAACCTTTCTTCAAGAGCTTTAAACTGAGTGAGTGCCATGGGATTTTTAACAACATTAGTATGTGTTGTCCTTTGAAGTACTTGGTTAACGTTTCTAAGTCATGGTCTCCATACTATAGGTCTATGTAATTATCCATGTTGTGTGGATTGTTGATTGGAATCTGGAAGGTATGAGATGCCCCTACCTTCAGTGGAGTTGGGACAAATCCTTTAGTATCATCTTTCCTGACCTCTTGTTGAGCCACAGTTGAATTTAGAGGTCCTAATTGTGGTTCTCTTCTTGGTTGATGACCGCTTGATGCACCGATAGTCTGGGCTACTTCTTCAAAGGCTACCCTTGGGATTTGATCTGGTTTCTCAATGATGTTCTTCAAGGCTAATAGAACTTGACTTATATCTCCTTTAATTGATTTAATGCTACTATTCACTCGCTCTAAATCTTCTTGGAAGATGGCTTGATTTTCCTTAATTTGTTCCATCACTTTCTTTTGATGGGCTCTTGTTTGATATGGCGGTCAGAGAGACAGTGCTTTTTTTACCAATGATTTAATTGGAGAATGATTTTTTTTAAATAGTGAGTTTTTGTATAAAGTTATCTAAATATGATGTTTGTGAATGCATGAATGCGTATTAATATGCTAAAAAAATTAATTGTCATCTTATTCACATCGGATTTCCTTATTATATTTTTTCTAGGTTTTGCTTTTTATTGGTGAGCGTCCTAAAATAAATACACAATAATATGGAAACAAATAGTGCCTTTATTTAAATAACAATCATCCTCAAGAGGGAATACAATTCAGATACTAAAAAATATTCGAACCAAAAGTCCATTACTAAAGGAAATAACAAAAGGAGAAACAAAAATTCTCCTAAGTGCGCTTGCAGATTTCTGCCCTAAAATCATTGACCATAACTCGACAAAGCTTGAGGAAATATTTTATATCCTTTAGAATAGGGACCATCACCGTTTCTGCATCTTTCAATCTTCTAGGTATATCACCAATAAGATTGTTCGCCAAGAAGGCAAACTTTGCATGTTTGTCTTTGTACATCCGATACTCCTTGTAAAGCCATCGGATTATGAACTTGTTGTCGGCCCCTACTAAAGAGATCTTCACATATTATGCTTCCCAATATGCCTTTCCAGCCCTCACCTCCTTATAGAGTTCCCTTTGAATGAGGAAATCCTTTTGGAGGCCTTCTAGCTCATGACAAACTTGCTCATACTCATCAGTCTTTTGGGCGAGAAGTCTTTCTACCCTCATCCTCTTGAGATGCTCTCCTACGTCTGATTCTTGTTTATCTTGGAGTCTCATAGTAAGATATTGAATTTTCTCTTCTTGATCTATAGCAGCTTGTGCCAAACTTTGAATTTGAGCTCTCAAGTTCTCTTCCATCTCCTTTTTATCTTGTATCGCCTTTTCATACCACCTATTTAGCTTCCCGATTTCCCTAGCAGTATCCTCTAAATGTTGGTTTTAGGGATCCAAGTTGAAGGTAGCACTCAAATATCCTTCGGTCAAACGTTTCCACTTGAGACTCTCCTTTTCAAATGCTTCACGGTCTCTTTGAATTTGTTGCTCTTTCGACTCAAGATCTTGTTGCATTTGTCTTTTCTCTTTAGCAAGGTCATGAAGGATAAGCTCCAATCCTTCTTTCTCCTTTTGAGCTTGCTCCAATGTTCTTTTTAAGTTGTTTATCTCTTCTACAGACATAGGAAGAGGCTCTGGTACGTCTGGCTTGTACTTGGGATCAATGTCAAATGGTATCTTAATAACTTGAACTCTTTCTAAAACCATTGAGTGTAGGGTTACCTCACCATAACATTCTTCCTTTCGACCTTTCTTTTGTTTACTCTACTCCAGGCTCGAATGATTTTGTTGAGCAATTCACTGTCATCTTTATCCATGTTGTGAATGATCAATTGTTGAAGTTACTCGTCAGAGGGTTTGTCCTCTAAAAGATATCCAAGTTGGTGTAAAGCCAAAGTGGGGTTATAATTAATGCATCCATGTGACCCAATCAAAGGAACATTCAGAAAGTCTCCACAACTATAAATGATATCTCCTATGTTTAACCTTCTTGAATACCATATAATAGAATCAGTGGTGAGAGCTCTTAATTTTTGGGGCCATTTGTATCTTGTCAGATTTGGAACCATGTAGTATTCTTTGTAAAGGCGAGACATGAGCAAAGAATATAAAAGAGGGATGCAACAATTCAACATACCCCTCCCCTTTTCGTAACGAGTATGAAAAAACATAATAAACATCGGCAAGTAAAGCATGAGTTGGGTCCATATTTAATGCTTTTGTGGCTCAAAACACACCAATAGCTGCAGGGTCAATATAGTCCAAAATCCGCGGAAATAGAATTACACCGAAGACAAGCAGTCCCAAACAATCAACACAAGACTCCCATTCTTTTTTATTGGCAAAAGAAAGGGATTTAACTTCTAAATATTGTTTTTTGATCCCTTGTCATCACCATCTATTTTGTAATTAGGTGATAAATCAGCATAGGGTATTCCTAAACCTCTTGCTAAGTCTTTAACATCGACAGTCTGTCCAATTCCCACATAAACTTTGCTTTAAGAAAAATTAAAAGTTCTATCAAATTCCTCCAAAGTTTATGCTAGTTGAAAATTTTGAAAAGTAAAACATCTTAGTGGCGGATCGTAGAACTGTACAAAGACAATGATAACATCCAATTATACATCCACTTTTGTCAACTCAAGGGTATCCCCATAGCGGAAAACAAACATCTTCATGGCTCTGTCAGATAGTTTCCCCTCGATGATTTTTATCTTCCTCATATCTGGCTTGACGGTGCTGTGATACGGTGGGAGAACTGACTTGGGTTTTGCGTTTGTATTCGCAAATGTTGCGGTTAGCAAGAGTCGCCACCGACTTTTTATTTTATCCTAAGGAAAGGTTAAAAAGCACAGCAAAAACCTTTTGAGATGTTTTCTTGGGTTCGGGGAGTAGATTATAGAAAGGGAAGGTGTTAGCACCCTTTCTATCCATGGTTATCCATGGGCTCTTAGTTACTTGCTTAGATCACTTGCCTTTTGTTTTCAATTGTTTTAAATGGTGCTTGAGTGTGTGGGTTTGAAAATATTTTGAAAAGAGGCCGATGTGGTGGCAATCTTTGTAATGATCCATGTGGGGATGTATACAAAGATGTAGGTCTTTTGAAAAGGTTTTCGTTTGTTTTTGAAAGTTGTTTTAAAAGTGTAGTGATGTGTGATTTTGAAATTAGGCAAGTGTTTTGTTTTGCAAGTTTGATTCAAGCAACTAAGAGGTTATCTACTCCTAAATTTCTCAAAAGATTATTGCTATGTTTTAACCCTTTTAACAAGTTTGTTCCACCATTGTATTTGGTGGACAATCTTGTGTTAGGATGTGAGAGGGACAGGCGCGGGTCATCGTTTAGACCATAATTGCAACGACATTGAATGTCTTTGGGCAATTTCTTTAAGGGACTTGATCATTTGTTTTTGTTTGTTTTGAAAAGTTTTGTCGAGGGACTATGATCATTCAAATTGTTTGCTTTGCCCAAAGAAGTTCAACATACAATATGGCCCATTTATTTGAAGGCAACAAGTGGAATACCCTAGGGGTGCAAGTGTGATTTGTGTGTCCATTTTCATGCTTATTTGTCTTGAGATTAGGTCATAACTATTTTTTATCGTTTTTTCGCATACAAACCCTAATTCTAACATGTTATCATTAGAAAGCAATAAAGTGCGAAATTAAATTTACTAAGCTATTACAAAACCAAATATGGGAAGGGGGTACAAATGTTCAAATTGGGATATTGACAAGAATTTAAATCTAAATTATTACATCATTCTTGAATATTTGCAAAGTAAATAAATTGCATAATTAAATGGAAATTAAACAAATATGCAAAATGCAAAGAGAAAGTTTTCTTATATGTATGAGAAAAGTATGGTTTATGTAAGATAAAATAAGAAAATAAAAAGTATTATTTTGAGTATTTTTAACTTTTAGGGCAAAAACCCTAATTTTAAAGAAGATGTATTATTATCTAATTTAATACAAGTATTTATTTATTATTTATAAAAATAAAATAAAATGAAGTACATTATGAAAAAAGTATTTTTGGTATCAAATATTAATAAAAATGAAAAATTCAAGTATTTTTATATTTTTACTTAAATGTATTAATAAACATATATATATATATATATATATATATATATATATATATATATATATATATATATATATATATATATATATATATATATATATATATATATATATATATATATATATATATATATATATATATATATATATATATATATATATATATATATATATTAATTTCTTACATATGCATTATATTCAAAAATATTTAATAAAATAAATAATAATAAAAAAAAGTATTTTTTATGTGGACTATTATCAGAATGTAAACAAAAAATAAAAATTGTATTTACACTATTTTTATATTTATTCTAAATATTAATATGTATATATTTTATGTATAAACAAAGAAATAAATCAAATAAGTATGCCATAAATTCAAAAAAAGATGGAAAAAATATTTTTATGTTTTTTGTATCATGAGAAAAAATAAACAAAGTCAACAAAAAAAGAAAAAGTCAAAAAGAGTCAAAAATGAAGCAAATGGGCTCAGGGGGTGTAATAGCAAATGTGTGGTGTGAATAAGAAAAGATATACAGGCCCAGCCCAAGGAACACTGTCTTCAACCTCCAGCAACAAAATTCAAAAAAACGCGCGCCCCTGTTCTTCAATGTCCAACTCTCGATTCCTGGCTTTTCAGCAAAAACTCATAACACAATAAATGTTCAGCATGAAGAGACGGTTCTAACCATATATGGAACTCGACCTAACTCTCTAAGATGAGGGAGAATTTCTCCTTCCCCAAATCCTAACCTAATTTTTCTGCCATTTTCAAACTACAAATTCTCTCTACTCAGGCAAAAGAAATGAAATGTAAAGATATGTACATGCTCAGGGCTATGAGTAGAACCTTGTTTCTTCACAAACTTAAGACTAAAAATGCATGATAAGAGAGGCACGAGTTCAAAGTTTTACCTGTGCAGCTGAACTTCTATCTGGAGAATGAGGAACTTTCAGTGCAATGTAATGATTGGAAAAGCTTCCTTGAGGTCCAGGGATGCTGTTTCAATGCTTACTTTGTCTTGAGAACTTCTGAATCAAGCTATGGAACTTCAACTGCAAAAGGAAAAAATGAAAATGGTGGAAACTGTTAGGGTGATTACAGGTCAGGTTTTAGGCCATGGTTAGCTTGCATATGTTGTAAGGAAGGTAGAGGAACAGGTTTGGACAAGAATGCTCGAAGGAAATGGAAGTTGGCACTCAAACTGCAGAGGCAACTCTGTTTTTGCAGTTTGAGGATGATTCTGAGATGGAGGGTGTGTTGGAGGTCAAAAGCTCGTGTGTTAGCTTGGATATGTTATGTGTAATGTGTTTGATAACTCCTCTCTTGTGTCTCTAGGCTGAGATTCAAGTTGTCACAAGTTATAGTCTTTTCTTCTATGTTAAGCAACAAAATGCCACTTGATGTTTCTAGCCTGTACAGGCCCTCCCACTATGCTGCTATCCCTTGCCTTGATCAGTGCAATTTGCTCACAAACTTGTGCCAAGAAGATCTTGATTGTACCACTTGGATTGCAAACTTGACATAAAGTTCTTCTTTTCAAGAATGGAAATAGTGCTTTTTCTAGTTTAGGCTTAATTCCTTGTGTAATGACCAAAGGCTTAGAATAACAACTTGGTTCAATGGTTTAGCATTAAATTTATGAGTGTCAAAGGGTTTTAGGGCCTGCAATGTAGCACAAACTATGCTGATTTGAAAATGGTCCAAGTTATGAACATGTTCATGAACCATTCAAAAGTGGATTTTTGCCAACTTGTGAAATTCGAATCTCTCAAGTTATGAGGTTGTTTGGTGAGTTCTTGGACATTTTGGAAAGCTTGGAATGTGTAATACAATCCATCTTTGAAATGCAAATTGAAATTCTAAGTGGAAGGGTATGAAAAGTGGCCTTGAAGTGGGGTAGAAAACCTTGTCAAAATAGGTTAAAATTTCACTAAGTTAAAAATGGTTTAGTGCCCTTATCCAAAAAATTGTAACTTGAGATACAAGCTTCAAATGAGAAAACTTTGTGAATCAAAGTTGTAGATTATTCAACAAGCTACAAATTTCATGTTTTGACTTTTGTTTGAATCCAAATGGATCTTGGTGAAAAGATGGGGCAAAGTTGGGAAAAAATTAGGGTTTTTCATAACTTAGAAAAATTCTAAGTTATGAAAAATTCCATTTTCAAACCCTAATTTGCATTTTGTGATTTCTTGGTGAAAAAGTTTCATGATTTGGCAAGTTTTGATGAAAAATGAATCTTGACTCTTGATTTTGACCAAAAAGTCAAAGTTTGACTTTTCAGTGTACAGTCAAAATTGATCAATTGACTGGGAAATTCAACTGTCAATCTTGTGTACTTGGGATCTTTTGAGCTTGATGAATGTGTAAAGACCATTTCATTGAGTCCTTGAGTCCCTATGTGAACTTGGTTTGCCATTGGCTAGGTCAAACAGTCAAAAATTGCCCTTGTGCAGTCAAAACCCTAAAAATGACCATTTTGCCCTTTTGGTGATCTGATCAAATTTCTTGTGGAATTGTGGTCCAAACTTGATCAAATGGTTCATGTGAGCTCATAATGTTGATGTGGATCAAATTTCATGAGGTTTGACTGTCAATTGGCCACAGTTGACTTTTTCTCCAATACAGCTGATTTTTAGGTCAACTGTCCAGTTGACTGGGCAACACTTGGAATCAAGACTTGAAACTTGGTGTAGGTAAACTTGGGAGTCCAATATGAAGCATGAAAGTCATCTTAGGCATTTTAGGTCAAAACATCCTTGGGCAAACACAAACCCTAATTTGAGTCCACGGTGCAAGGAGAAGTCTTGAGCAGAGGAAACCCTAATTGGACCTTGATCTTCAAAGGTCTTGTGATGAGAAAATGTTGAGGAAATGGGAGGGCAAATTTTGGGGTACAACAGTTGCCCCTGTTCAATCTTCTTGAACCTGAAGAGTTAGATTGACAAGTTTGCCTTTCGTGACTCGAGGGTAAAAGGAGATTGGACACTAGAGTGCCCGGAAATTTGCACTCGCATGCTGGAGTCTCAACAATGTGATGTCAGGAATGGATTTATAGATGCCATTTGGAGAGGTAGTAGATAGGGAGATGGGCTTATATATGCCATCTGGAGACGTGACAGAACCTTGTCGGGAATGGGCTTATAGATGCCATTTGGAAGTGTCGATCGCATAAGAGATTCCTTAGCGAGAACTTGTGTATTTGAGAAAGACGGATGTTTTCCTGGCTTGTTACAGGTGTTTGATCCTCAGTCTCCTTATGCAGATATGCCCTGGTTGGATACAGGTATTGAATCTACAATTGGTTGCTCACAGATATGCCCTGGCTGGATACAGGAGTCGAATCTGGAAATAGTCGTTAATAGATGTGCCCTGGCTGGATACAGGAATCGAATCTTCGAACTCTTCAGACGTGCCCTGGCTAGATACAGGAATCGAGTCTGGAAACGTGGTCAACAGATATGCCCTGGCTGGATACAGGAATCGAATCTGGAGATGTTGTAGTCGATAGATGTGCCCTGGCTGGATACAGGAATCGAATCTTCGAACTTTTCAGACGTGCCCTGGCTAGATACAGGAATCGAGTCTGGAAACTGATCACTCTCAGATGTGCCCTGGCTAGATACAGGTATCGGATCTGGAATTGCGACAGTTGACGGTAATTGTTTTTGGGATTGCCTTTTTTCCTGAAAAGGCAAAAACGTAAGTTGTATGCAATGTCATGATGTATGATATGCATGATATCATGATGTTCAACATGAGATAGTGTTGTATGCGTTTCATCATGTATGTAAGCAAGATGTATGAAAATGTGAAATGTTTATGGATGTAACTTCGCCTTAGGAAAATAAATCCTTGACGGTCGGCCGGAGAATTGCTCTGTGGAAGAGATACTTGGCCGAAGTTTTGCTGAGAGGCCTGTTGAGGATTCTAATGATAGATTCCGCTGGGGATAATGATGATAAACTCCGCTGGGGATCACCAAAGATAAACTCCGCTGGGGATTTGAAGGAGCTTTGCCGAGGGCGGTCTTCCGTGGTTTTTTAGCTGAGGATAACCCAGTTATAAGTCCTTGTGAGGAAATAACTCTAAATAAAACTCGGGAGAGACGTCCGTACTCCGCAGGGGATAAGCTTCCAGAATCTACTGGGGATGAGCTTTAAGACCTGCCGGGGAATGCTGTGTCCTTTCAGGATCGACGGGGAACCAACTCTGCTTGGGGAAAGTACTACTGAACCTTGTTTTACTCTGCGGGGCGTTGAGATGATTTGGCCACATTCTTCAGTTGAACCTACCTTGGTGCCTTGGCGGACAAAACAACCAGACTGCATTAGACAACTTCAATTGCCCCTGTCTCTGATGTCACCTGTAATCGATCTCTTGTTTCATATGCAAATATTTATGAATTAGCAATTTAATGTCAAATGCATATATCAAAAATGAACATTGGACGTTCTTCGCAAGACAAAACAGAGAAAGGAAAACAATGGTAATTTGTATGGACAAGTGAATTTATATTGATTTTGAGTTTGCCTGTAAATAGGCGTTTTTGTACAAGAGGCTGACATCCTAGTAAGAGGACGCCGCCAAATAATATAGAGTTTACAATTTGAAAAAGGAAACAAAACAACTATGTGAACAATCCCACTGGGTTCCAACTCTGCTATCGCCTTTATGTCTTTGAACGTCTCATCGCCTTGCTGCCTAATTGAAGATGAAGCTGATTGGTCGATGCCGAAATCTTGAGCCAGATAATTGATGTCGAATTCCGGATGCGAAGTGATCCAATGAGACATAGTGTTACGCTTTTATCCCTAACTTTTGCCTGGACCGCCCTTTCGGGTTTTCAGTCCACCGGGATACCCATTTTTGCCCAAGCCGCCCTTTCAGGTTTTCGACTTGCCGGGTGTACAGATCTTTATTCATTTCATCCCTTATTTTTGCCCGAACCCTTTTGGTTCGCCGGGAAGCCCTTATTTTTTCCTAGGTATGTCAACCTAGCGGGTCTTTTGTTTATGCGTAGTATTTTTTCACTATGTCTGCATTGGCGGGGTGAGGAAGGTCGTCACCATCCATGGTGGTTAGGATCATGGCTCCTCCTGAGAACACACGTTTAACCACAAATGGCCCTTCGTATGTAGGGGTCCATTTTCCCCGGGGATCACTTTGAGGAAGGATGATGCGTTTGATTACCAGGTCCCCAACTTGATACTCTTGCGGTCTGACTTTCTTGTTAAATGCCCTGATCATCCGTTTCTGATACGTTTGACCATGACAGATAGCAGTGAGCCTCTTTTCGTCAATCAGATTTAATTGATCAAGTCGAGTCTGGATCCAATCCTCTTCATTCAAGTCTGCATCCTTCATTATCCGGAGAGAGGGTATCTGGACTTCAATTGGCAAGACTGCCTCCATGCCATAGACCAAGGAGAAGGGAGTTGCCCCGGTTGACGTCCTTGCTGAGGTGCGGTACCCATGAAGAGCGAACGGTAACATCTCGTGCCAATCTTTATAGGTCACTGTCATCTTCTGCACAATTTTCTTGATATTTTTATTGGCTGCCTCTACAGCCCCATTCATCTTCGGCCGGTAGGGAGAAGAATTGTGGTGCTGTATCTTGAATTGTTCACAGAGTTCAGTGATCATTTTGTTATTGAGATTGGTACCATTGTCCGTAATGATTCTTTCTGGGACGCCGTACCGACAGATCAGATTATGCCGGATGAAACGTGCCACGACACTCTTGGTTACCGTGGCGTAGGAAGCTGCCTCAACCCACTTCGTGAAGTAATCGATTGCCACCAAGATGAAGCGATGCCCATTGGATGACGTCGGTCGGATCTCACCGATCATATCGATGCCCCACATTGCAAACGGCCAAGGCGCAGTCAGAACATTCAAAGGAACCGGAGGGATATGCACCTTGTCAGCATAGATCTGGCATTTATGACAAGTTCGGGAGTGTTGGTAACAATCGGCTTCCATTGTGGACCAGAAATATCCCGCCCGAAGGATTTTCTTAGCCATGGTGTGTCCACTGGAATGTGTTCCAAATGTCCCTTCATGCAGTTCTATCATGATTTTCTCTGCTTCTGCCTTATCCATACAACGTAGCAGAGTTGAATCATGATTCCGTTTGTAGAGAATGTCGTTGCTGAGGAAGAATTTTGCAGCAAACCTCCTCATGAACTTCTTATCATTGACAGATGCACCTTCAGGGTATTCCTGAGCTTCCAAGTATCTCTTCACCTCATGATACCAGGGTTTTTCAATAACCTTCTTAGCCTCGAGCTCACAGCAGTACGCCGGTTCATCCAACTTCCAGATAATGATTCGGGGAGCCTCATTGTCCCATTTAACTTTGAACATTGAAGACATCGTGGCTAGTGCGTCCGCTAGCTGATTCTCCTCTCTAGGGAAGTGTTCGAAAGTTATCTCTTCAAAGTGGGGAAGCAAGGTCGACACATACTCCTTGTAAGGAATAAGATTCGAGTGTTTCGTATCCCACTCGCCTTTGATCTGATTGATCACGAGAGCGGAATCTCCGAAAACACTTAGAAATTTGATCCTTAAGTCGATTGCAGCTTGTAAACCCATGATACATGCCTCATATTCTGCCATATTGTTGGTGCAGCTGAAACATAATCGGGCGGTGAGGGGAGTATGAGTCCCTTTGGGAGATATGATTACAGCGCCGACGCCGTTACCCAAAGCATTGGAGGCTCCATCAAAATGCATAGACCATCGGGATCCTTCCTCAGGTCCTTCATCCGGTCCAGGTACTTCACAGTCAGTTACCACCATGATGTCTTCGTCCGGAAAATCAAAGTTCAATGATTGGTAATCGTCCACAGGTTGGTGTGCCAAATGATCTGCCAGTACACTTCCCTTAATTGCTTTCTGAGTTGTATACTGGATGTCATATTCTGTCAAGATCATTTGCCATCTCGCTATTCTTCCAGACAGAGCGGGCTTTTCAAATATGTACTTGATGGGATCCATCTTTGAAATCAATAAAGTAGTGTGAGTCAGCATATACTGTCTCAGCCGGCGAGCAGCCCATACAAGAGCGCAGCAAGTTTTCTCAAGCAGTGAGTAACGAGACTCACAGTCGGTAAACTTTTTGCTCAAGTAATAAATAGCGTGCTCTTTTCGGCCAGACTCGTCATGCTGCCCCAGCACACACCCCATTGAATTGTCAAGTACTGTCAAGTATAGTATCAGAGGTCTTCCTTCCACCGGGGGCATAAGAATGGGCGGCTCTTGGAGGTATTCCTTTATCTTTTCAAAGGCAGCCTGACATTCATCATTCCAGCGTACTACTTGATCTTTCTTCAGTAATTTGAAGATTGGCTCACAAGTAGCAGTCAGATGTGAGATGAATCGGGCAATGTAATTCAGTCGTCCTAGGAAACCTCTGACTTCTTTCTCTGTTTTTGGAGTCGGCATCTCTTGTATGGCTTTTACCTTGGCAGGGTCCACCTGAATACCCTTATCACTTACAATGAAACCTAGCAATTTTCCGGATCTTACCCCAAAGGTGCATTTGTTGGGATTCAACCTCAGCTTGTATAACTTGAGTCGGTCAAACAACTTCCTCAGATGGTCAAGGTGCTCCTCCTCAGTTTGAGACCTTGCAATCATGTCATCAACGTATACCTCAATCTCATGATGGATCATATCATGAAATAAAGCAACCATGGCACGTTGATAGGTTGCCCCAGCATTTTTCAATCCGAATGGCATGACCTTATAACAGAAGGTGCCCCACTGAGTCACAAATGTAGTCTTCTCCATATCCTCTGGGGCCATCTTGATCTGATTATACCCCGAAAAACCATCCATGAAGGAGAACACCTTGTGTTGAGCTGTATTGTCAACAAGGACATCAATGTGAGGTAGGGGAAGTCATCCTTGGGGCTGGCCCTGTTCAGATCCCTGTAGTCAACACACATTCTGACTTTACCGTCCTTCTTCGGTACTGGCACCACATTGGCAACCCATTGAGGGTAAGAAGTCACTGCGAGGAACCCGGCATCAAACTGCTTCATAACCTCGGCCTTGATCTTTTCAGACATCTCTGGACGCATCCGTCGGACTTTTTGCTTTACTGGAGGGCAATCTTCCTTGGTTGGCAGGTGGTGAACTACAATGTCGGCATCCAACCCAGGCATATCTTCATAGGACCAAGCAAAAATCTCCATGTAGTCTTGTAGCATCTGGATCAATCGTTGCTTCACGCTGAGCTCTAGATTGGCACCAATCTTGACCTCTTTCCTATCTGTCTCGGTACCCAGGTTAATTGTCTCCACCGGCTCTTCATGTGGTTGAATAGCCCTTTCTTCCTGGAGTAGCAGTCTTGCGAGTTCACCAGGCACTTCGCAATCATCTTCACCTTCGTCTTCGGCCAAGTTGATCGGATTTTCGAAGTCATAACTGGCGGTAGCAGAGCTGTTACCAGTGAGATCCAGAGTGGATTGAAACCTGTATAAGTGAGTGTGTGTAAATATAGCTGTTTTGCAATATATATAACACAGAAAGGAAAAAGAGCACAAGATTTGAAATGCAACAAACGTCCAATGTTTTGATTGATGATATATGAAAATGTCATACAAAAAGCCCTCACAAATGGAGCTACGATGCCCCGGGTAGGACACCGAGCCAACAAAGTTTTAACATATTGTTTGTTACAAATTGGAAATCAAAAGAAATTAATTACTGCGTGACAAATGTGATAGGGGTAAAATCCTTTGCCGTCCAGTTGCTTGGTCCGTTGCTGGTAGTCGGGTAGATCCAACTGTCAAACTCTGCTTCCTCCGCATCCTCCTCGATAGCATTCACCCTTGAGCTGGAGATAAACACCGGAGCCTTTCTGATCTTCTCTTTGCGCACAGCCTTCTGAGCCTCTGCAGTAAAGCCTAGCCCGAACTTGTCATTCTTCTGAGTGAAGTCAGGAAGCTGACCCCAGTTTGCACAATTGCCCTTCTGAACCACAGCCCGGGCATCCCTTAGGGAAGCCATCTTCAAGGAAACATTCTCTTCGACTGTTGCTTCTGCTGCTACTGAAATTGGATGTACCTCCTCGAAATGCTGAAAGGGGGTTTCAATAAACTCTCCATCCATCTCAATGTATCTGAAGGAATTCACATGGCTCACCATATACTCCTCTTCTCCTTACACAGTGACGATCTTCCCCCTGACGGGATACTTCAGCTTCTGGTGCAAGGTAGAGGTCACTGCCCCAGCTTTATGGATCCAAGGTCGACCCAGTAGACAAGAGTACGATGGACGTATATCCATCACATAAAAGGTAGAGTCAAACACTTGAGAGCCCACACGAATAGGGATGTTAACCTCTCCATGAACCATCCTTTTAGAACCGTCAAAGGCCCTGACGATGATATTGCTGGGCTTCAGTTCTAGGCCTTCATAATCCAAACGGTCTAAAGCCTTTTTCGGTAGGACATTCAAGGAAGAACCAGTATCCACCAATACATGCGCCAGAGTAGTGCCCCTGCATTCGATAGAGACATGCAGGGCGTCGTTGTGGTCTTTCCCTTTCGCAGTCAGGTCAGCATCTGAAAAACCCAAGCCATTGTCTGCTGTCAGATTTGCTACACAATTAGTGAACTGGACTGCAGTTGTCTCCTGCGGCACATGGGCCATCTTAAGAAATGAAATCAAGGCTTTAGCATGGGCCTCGGAGCATAGCAATAAAGAGAGCATGGAGATCTTGGAGGGCGTATGCCCCAGCTGCTCGACAACATTGAAATCACTTTTCTTTATTATTTTCAGGATCTCCTCCATTTCTTGTTGGGAGGCCTCAGCATTTATGGGTATTGGTGCCTCTATCCGGGCAGGCTCTTCTTCAATCCCTTTGCCCCGAGCATTTGATGACTCGGCAGCAGGAGAAACAACTTGATCAGCAATAGGAACAGGTAAACTTGTGGGTGTTATAAGGAGGGGTTTTCGAATAGCGGGCGGTGCAATGTCAGGCGAGAAGATCCTGCCACTGCGGGTGACCTTGGCTGGACCAGTGATATCGCAGATACTGGCGCCAGTGTCGAATTCTTGTTTGATTCCATTTACATATACGTCTGCCCCATAATGCCAGGGGACAGCTTTATCAGACACGTAGGGGAGAGGCCCCGGAACAGTAATAATCACAGGTGCAACAGTCATGATTTGAACAGGCTTCTTCGGGGGAGCCTTGATTGGATTTTTGAAGATGGTAACCACAGAAATTTCTTTTATCGGAACCAACTGAACAGCAGACTTCTTAAACAGAATCTCCTTGCTATCCATTAGGCTTTGGACGCCTAACCTCAGCAAAGGGCAACCAGACAGGGAAACAGCACAGAACAGGCAACCTTCACTGCAACCCGGAAATAAACCGGCCCGCAGTAGGTTCTTCTTAACGGTCTTCAGAGGGGTAACAACTTCATCTACCGAAACAGCATACATTTCTTCCTCAACGGCATTTACTCTATGCTGGGGCATAGGAGCAGTTACGACATTTGGTCTCTCCGGTGCTTCAAACTGAATTTCCTTTGCGTCGATCAGATCTTGCACTTTGTTTCTCAAGGCCCAGCAATCATCAGTAGTGTGCCCGAGACTATCAGAATGATAAGCACACCGGGCATTTGGGTTATACTTAGGTGACGCAGTGTTGACGACCTTAGGAGCTTCTTTGAGGGTCACCAGGTTGGTGGACAACAGTTGGGTTAAAATTTGAGATAAGGTCATACTCAGTCGGGTATACTGCCTCTTGGGCCTTTCGCTTCTTTGTTGATTGTACTGCTGAGGAGCAGCAACAGGTTTGGAGATGACCAAAGCATTGACGGCTTGGCGACTTTCGGGCTTGACTTGTCTTCTAGGACCATAGACGGCGCTTGCTTCTTTCTTAAACGGCCTCTTCTCAGCACTGGTGGAGGCAGCCTTTTGTATCTTGCCTGACCTGATGCCAGCTTCAATTCTTTCTCCCGTCAATATTAAATCTGTAAACCCAGCGGAGGAGTTACCAACCAAATGATTGAAAAACGGACCAGACAACGTCCCTAGAAACATATCAACCAGCTCTCGATCAGTTAACGGAGGCTGCACCCTGCCAGCCAAATCTCTCCATTTTTGAGCGTACTCTTTGAACCCTTCACCCGTTCCTAGAGACATACCCTGAAGTTGGGTACGCGTAGGAGCGAGATCAGAATTGTATTGGTATTGTCTGTAGAATGCGGTTGCCAAATCTTCCCAGTGTCGGATGCTAGCTCCATCCAATTGGTAGAACCATTCAAGCTGTGACCCCGAGAGACTATCTTGGAAGAAGTGAATCCAGAGGTTCTTATCTGCCGTGTAAGGTTGGATTTTCCTTACGTACGACCTTAGATGTAGCTTTGGACAGGAGACCCCATCATACTTGGCGAAGGCAGGTGCCTTAAACTTGTGTGGAATTACTACTCCAGAAGATAACCCCAAATCTCCGAAATCCAGTCCCGGCACATTCTGAATTTCCATGGCGCTCAAGCGGTCCTCCAATTGCTTGTATCTGTCAGCAGCAGGTGGGTATTGTTCGTCGTTATAGTCCGTCTCGTTGTCGGAGACTGCGGGACTAGGAGCTCCTCCCCCTTGGGGACTGTTCTTCTCAGCAGAAGAAGTAGTTGGATCAGCTTCATTATGGAGTGTGTTCCCAAATCTGCGTCCGGTGTTGAACAATGCAGTCCTCTTTTTCTTCTTCTTCTTCAGGAGTAGAGTCTTCAACTCTTGCTGACCTTGGGCTAGGCTTAGGACCATCTCTTGAAACTGTGCACTTTGGGCCTGAAGGGCCTTGATTGCTTGCTCACTGGAGGAGTCTGGATTCATGATGACTGTGCACACAAACAGCGAAGAAAATTAAGCAACCTGTGAAATAGGGTACCTGCTATGCATATGGTGCCATGGAATGCGTATGTTTTATGTTTTCAAAGACAAACAAGATTCAACTTTGTAGACAAAAGGGAAACACACTTCATTAGATTAAAATTTTCAATTGTTCAACAACTTGCCCTTAGGCATTACAGGAATGAAAAATACTGGAAAGGAAATAAACTACAAAAGGGAACAATCAAAGCTCATCAATGCTCCCATGGCCTCCTCTTTTCAGTGCTGATGTAATTGTTCAGGACCCGTTCTTCTTCCAATTGCTTAGTCAGCCTCTGAATCTTCCGTTCCTGCTCGTTGAACTTCTCTCGATAGAAATCCCGTTCTTCTTTTAGCTGCGCCCAAAATCTCTTCATGGTGTCAAAATCAGTAGGTATCTGAGGAGGGAGGACAGTTGGAGCAGTCCCATCTTCAACGGGGGACTCAAGGATGAGAGGTCTGACAGCTTCGTAGGGCATACCTAACTTCTGAGCACGGATGCGGACCCATTTGCAATAGGGCTTCAATGGCAGAGAAGTCTTTGGTCCCAACTCATGTGGGCTGGCTCTGTGGATTCTGTCCCAAGCTCTAATGAATCCCTGGCGTAGTTTGTCACTGTCTGCCTGAAACTCAAAATGGAAGTGAGGAACCAGCATTTCATGAGGCCCATCTCCTCTGGCTCTTCCAAACTGACGGAGGGCTAAACACGGATTGTAAGAGATTCCTCCTTGGATACCAATCAACGGGACATTAGGGTACTCTCCGCAACGGTCGATAACAGCTACCTCATCCAAACCTCTGAGAGTCCAGGTGATGTCATTATCAGTGAGAGACATTAACCTCCGAGCCCAACCTTTTCCTTCTTCATTCTTCAGCACGAACTTAGGAAGGTGCGAAATAAACCACCTTACTAGCAAAGGAGCACAACACCACGGAGTTCCCCGTTTTCGAGCAGTACGAGCATAGAGTTGTTGTAGAATATCACCCAAAAGAGTGGGTACCGGATTCTGAGACATGAAGATCCTTATGACATGGATACTGATAAAGGTGTCAGGGTTGGGAAACAGCACCAGACCATAGATCAAAAGAGCTAGAATATCCTCATATGCCTTGAAGTCCAAGTCATTCCAGAAATCATTAGCCTTGCCAACCAGAAATTTGACCAAAAAGCCCTTGATCCCATTTCTAGTTTCCCAGTTGGACAAAACCTCTTCCTTGGTCAAAGGGAGAATTGCAGCAATCTCTTCAGGCCTAGGAGTCTTTTCCAAACCAGTGAATGGAGTTTGTTTCAAGACAGGAATCCCAAGCAAATAAGAAAATTCTTCCAGGGTAGGAACCAGCTGGAAGTCTTGAAAGGTGAAACAATGGTACAGAGGGTCATAAAACTGGGTCAGAACACTTATCAGTTGTTGGTCCCATTTTGCAGTGACCAAACCAAGGAGAGAACCATGTTTGTTGATGAAGGAGGTAGTGTTTGGAATCCTTCCAACCAAATCCTTGAGTAAAACTGGTGGTTGAACAAAGTTGAGCCGGACAGTATTTCTACGCACGGGCATCATGATGTCCTGCAAAACAGAGCAAAGATGAAACCTTTTTGTCTTTGAAACGGGTTAGCCTTTTATACAGGATGCATGCAATGGTATGATGGCATGATGCTATGATGAAGCACACCACAAGTATTCACATAGGCAAATAAGGCACACAAGTCACACAAGACACCCTTAGGTTTCAGGCCAGCATGAGTTTCAGGTATTACCCTCTTTTGGTTTTGTTGGTTAAAACCTGTCCTATCAAAAGTAACCGGGTTCTAGAGGATCTCAAATCATTGGCTACCCTCAATCGGTCATAACTCCAGCATCGCAATCTTTTCTCGCGGCCAGAACCATCTCGAGAGTTTAGCCTCAATGAGTGTAGCATACTGCTACTGTCCTAATAGCCAAGTTGGTCAATTTAGGGTTCTAAGGTTGGTTGGTGTTTAATGACCCCTTAGAAGACCTATATTCTCCCCGTTACAACACAAGGGATATAGGTACAGACTAAGATGCCACACCAACGTAGCCACTGCTTCACCCATGTCGGTCTACGCCGGACAGGTCCCTCACAGATTATGCTACCTAAAAAAGGGTATATCCCAGATCTGGGTTAGGATCTATGAACTCCGATGCAAAGCCCACAAATATAAAAGCAAACAAAGCAAACAATTGAAAACAAAAGTGATCTAAGCCCTAAGGTTACTCCATTTTTAAAAGTTGTCCCCAGCAGAGTCGCCAGTTCTGTGATACGGTGGGAGAACTGACTTGGGTTTTGCGTTTGTATTCGCAAATGTTGCGGTTAGCAAGAGTCGCCACCGACTTTTTATTTTATCCTAAGGAAAGGTTAAAAAGCACAGCAAAAACCTTTTGAGATGTTTTCTTGGGTTCGGGGAGTAGATTATAGAAAGGGAAGGTGTTAGCACCCTTTCTATCCATGGTTATCCATGGGCTCTTAGTTACTTGCTTAGATCACTTGCCTTTTGTTTTCAATTGTTTTAAATGGTGCTTGAGTGTGTGGGTTTGAAAATATTTTGAAAAGAGGCCGATGTGGTGGCAATCTTTGTAATGATCCATGTGGGGATGTATACAAAGATGTAGGTCTTTTGAAAAGGTTTTCGTTTGTTTTTGAAAGTTGTTTTGAAAGTGTAGTGATGTGTGATTTTGAAATTAGGCAAGTGTTTTATTTTGCAAGTTTGATTCAAGCAACTAAGAGGTTATCTACTCCTAAATTTCTCAAAAGATTATTGCTATGTTTTAACCCTTTTAACAAGTTTGTTCCACCATTGTATTTGGTGGACAATCTTGTGTTAGGATGTGAGAGGGACAGGCGCGGGTCATCGTTTAGACCATAATTGCAACGGCATTGAATGTCTTTGGGCAATTTCTTTAAGGGACTTGATCATTTGTTTTTGTTTGTTTTGAAAAGTTTTGTCGAGGGACTATGATCATTCAAATTGTTTGCTTTGCCCAAAGAAGTTCAACATACAATATGGCCCATTTATTTGAAGGCAACAAGTGGAATACCCTAGGGGTGCAAGTGTGATTTGTGTGTCCATTTTCATGCTTATTTGTCTTGAGATTAGGTCATAACTATTTTTTATCGTTTTTTCGCATACAAACCCTAATTCTAACATGTTATCATTAGAAAGCAATAAAGTGTGAAATTAAATTTACTAAGCTATTACAAAACCAAATATGGGAAGGGGGGTACAAATGTTCAAATGGGGATATTGACAAGAATTTAAATCTAAATTATTACATCATTCTTGAATATTTGCAAAGTAAATAAATTGCATAATTAAATGGAAATTAAACAAATATGCAAAATGCAAAGAGAAAGTTTTCTTATATGTATGAGAAAAGTATGGTTTATGTAAGATAAAATAAGAAAATAAAAAGTATTATTTTGAGTATTTTTAACTTTTAGGGCAAAAACCCTAATTTTAAAGAAGATGTATTATTATCTAATTTAATACAAGTATTTATTTATTATTTATAAAAATAAAATAAAATGAAGTACATTATGAAAAAAGTATTTTTGGTATCAAATATTAATAAAAATGAAAAATTCAAGTATTTTTATATTTTTACTTAAATGTATTAATAAACACACATATATATATATATATATATATATATATATATATATATATATATATATATATATATATATATATATATATATATATATATATATATATATATATATATATATATATATATATATATATATATATATATATATATATATATATATATATATATATATATATATATATATATATATATATATATATATATATATATATATATATATATATATATATATATATATATATATATATATATATATATATATATATATATATATATATATATATATATATATATATATATATATATATATATATATATATATATTAATTTCTTACATATGCATTATATTCAAAAATATTTAATAAAATAAATAATAAAAAAAAGTATTTTTTATGTGGACTATTATCAGAATGTAAACAAAAAATAAAAATTGTATTTACACTATTTTTATATTTATTCTAAATATTAATATGTATATATTTTATGTATAAACAAAGAAATAAATCAAATAAGTATGCCATAAATTCAAAAAAAGATGGAAAAAATATTTTTATGTTTTTTGTATCATGAGAAAAAATAAACAAAGTCAACCAAAAAAGAAAAAGTCAAAAAGAGTCAAAAATGAAGCAAATGGGCTCAGGGGGTGTAATAGCAAATGTGTGGTGTGAATAAGAAAAGATATACAGGCCCAGCCCAAGGAACACTGTCTTCAACCTCCAGCAACAAAATTCAAAAAAATGCGCGCCCCTGTTCTTCAATGTCCAACTCTCGATTCCTGGCTTTTCAGCAAAAACTCATAACACAACAAATGTTCAGCATGAAGAGACGGTTCTAACCATATATGGAACTCGACCTAACTCTCTAAGATGAGGGAGAATTTCTCCTTCCCCAAATCCTAACCTAATTTTTCTGCCATTTTCAAACTACAAATTCTCTCTACTCAGGCAAAAGAAATGAAATGTAAAGATATGTACATGCTCAGGGCTATGAGTAGAACCTTGTTTCTTCACAAACTTAAGACTAAAAATGCATGATAAGAGAGGTACGAGTTCAAAGTTTTACCTGTGCAGCTGAACTTCTATCTGGAGAATGAGGAACTTTCAGTGCAATGTAATGATTGGAAAAGCTTCCTTGAGGTCCAGGGATGTTGTTTCAATGCTTACTTTGTCTTGAGAACTTCTGAATCAAGCTATGGAACTTCAACTGCAAAAGGAAAAAATGAAAATGGTGGAAACTGTTAGGGTGATTACAGGTCAGGTTTTAGGCCATGGTTAGCTTGCATATGTTGTAAGGAAGGTAGAGGAACAGGTTTGGACAAGAATGCTCGAAGGAAATGGAAGTTGGCACTCAAACTGCAGAGGTAACTCTGTTTTTGCAGTTTGAGGATGATTCTGAGATTGAGGGTGTGTTGGAGGTCAAAAGCTCGTGTGTTAGCTTGGATATGTTATGTGTAATGTGTTTGATAACTCCTCTCTTGTGTCTCTAGGCTGAGATTCAAGTTGTCACAAGTTATAGTCTTTTCTTCTATGTTAAGCAACAAAATGCCACTTGATGTTTCTAGCCTGTACAGGACCTCCCACTATGCTGCTATCCCTTGCCTTGATCAGTGCAATTTGCTCACAAACTTGTGCCAAGAAGATCTTGATTGTACCACTTGGATTGCAAACTTGACATAAAGTTCTTCTTTTCAAGAATGGAAATAGTGCTTTTTCTAGTTTAGGCTTAATTCCTTGTGTAATGACCAAAGGCTTAGAATAACAACTTGGTTCAATGGTTTAGCATTAAATTTATGAGTGTCAAAGGGTTTTAGGGCCTGCAATGTAGCACAAACTATGCTGATTTGAAAATGGTCCAAGTTATGAACATGTTCATGAACCATTCAAAAGTGGATTTTTGCCAACTTGTGAAATTCGAATCTCTCAAGTTATGAGGTTGTTTGGTGAGTTCTTGGACATTTTGGAAAGCTTGGAATGTGTAATACAATCCATCTTTGAAATGCAAATTGAAATTCTAAGTGGAAGGGTATGAAAAGTGGCCTTGAAGTGGGGTAGAAAACCTTGTCAAAATAGGTTAAAATTTCACTAAGTTAAAAATGGTTTAGTGCCCTTATCCAAAAAATTGTAACTTGAGATACAAGCTTCAAATGAGAAAACTTTGTGAATCAAAGTTGTAGATTATGCAACAAGCTACAACTTTCATGTTTTGACTTTTGTTTGAATCCAAATGGATCTTGGTGAAAAGATGGGGCAAAGTTGGGAGAAAATTAGGGTTTTTCATAACTTAGAAAAATTCTAAGTTATGAAAAATTCCATTTTCAAACCCTAATTTGCATTTTGTGATTTCTTGGTGAACAAGTTTCATGATTTGGCAAGTTTTGATGAAAAATGAATCTTGACTCTTGATTTTGACCAAAAAGTCAAAGTTTGACTTTTCAGTGTACAGTCAAAATTGATCAATTGACTGGGAAATTAAACTGTCAATCTTGTGTACTTGGGATCTTTTGAGCTTGATGAATGTGTCAAGACCATTTCATTGAGTCCTTGAGTCCCTATGTGAACTTGGTTTGCCATTGGCTAGGTCAAACAGTCAAAAATTGCCCTTGTGCAGTCAAAACCCTAAAAATGACCATTTTGCCCTTTTGGTGATCTGATCAAATTTCTTGTGGAATTGTGGTCCAAACTTGATCAAATGGTTCATGTGAGCTCATAATGTTGATGTGGATCAAATTTCATGAGGTTTGACTGTCAATTGGCCACAGTTGACTTTTTCCCCAATACAGCTGATTTTTAGGTCAACTGTCCAGTTGACTGGGCAACACTTGGAATCAAGACTTGAAACTTGGTGTAGGTAAACTTGGGAGTCCAATATGAAGCATGAAAGTCATCTTAGGCATTTTAGGTCAAAACATCCTTGGGCAAACACAAACCCTAATTTGAGTCCACAGTGCAAGGAGAAGTCTTGAGCAGAGGAAACCCTAATTGGACCTTGATCTTCAAAGGTCTTGTGATGAGAAAATGTTGAGGAAATGGGAGGGCAAATTTTGGGGTACAACAGGTGCTAACACGGATAAGTTATTTCCCTCTGGCATCCATTTTTAGGATACTCACCAAAAACCTTTGATTTTTTTTCTTAAGAATCCTGTAAATAAGACAACAAAAATGCAAAAATAAATGAATATTTGAAATGCATGAATGTATGGTGGTGAGGTTTTGTGAAAGGTATCCTTAGTTGGTAGGTTCCTAATTTTGGCCTATAGATATTCTACCCTCCCTATAAGGTGGCTTCCTTAAGGGTATCATGGATAATACTAGAGGGAAAGGCATAAGAGCCTCCCTTAAGAGGAGCCTCATTATAGACCGAAACTGTTGTCTCTAAAGTCGTACAAGATCTCGCCATGCGATTTTGTTTTAGAGTTATACAAAGAGTCATAGGTTTCATTCCAAAGTCATATCCCCAAATAGTCTAGCTCTTGAGACATATTCCTTTTTCAGAATTCCATTGACTTTAGGCGAAGTCGTCACAAAAACTCATAGGGATGATATATTTCTTTGGCCAATAGACGAACCTTATTTCTAAGGTTTTGAATTTAGAATTTAAAATCTCACCACAAATAAATAAAATGATAAACAATATCATAATAAATAAATAGACAAAATAAATAAAATAAATAAATAAAACAAATATAGAAACAACACCAAAAACCCTAACAAAATCCTAAACCCAAAAAGAATAGGCTTCTAAACCCTAGGGTTGAGTCCCCAGCAGAGTCACCAATTATCCTAACCTGTAAAAAATAACGAGTCTCCACCACTAATTTTTATCCTAACGAAGGGTGAATAATGGAATAACCCTAATTGTACAAAGATTTTAAGTTCTTGATTCACTTTAGACGAAAGGGAGGTGTTAGGCACCCTTCATCTACCTTGTTCTCAAGGAAGTCCCAGGGTATAAGTTAAAAGAGTAGGATAGGGTTTTAATTTTTTAATTAGGGGAACTCGCCTTGATTTTTAAGTCGCATGCCTACGTATCCTCTTATGAGGAATCATAGTCTCAATTCGTAGTTCGTAGTGTTTGGTTGTATTTTTTTATAGATTGTGGAAATCACTTAGATTCTCCGTGAACCAAGTCTGAGTTTGAAGTTATTTGAATCATAGACGAAGTTCACAGTCGATAAAAGAGATCTCCACAATCCTTTTTGAAAATGTCTTGATTTAATTATGTTAGTAGAAAATGGTTAGTATTTGGTTGGTTAGCTACTTTCGAGTGTATGATGTAATATGAGAAAAAATAATTTGGATGAAAAAAGATTTAATGCAATTAAAAATAGGGTTAGTTTTTAAAAAAATAGTTTGATAAATAACTATTTTATAATTATTTATTAATAATTATGCAAAATCATTTAATGCAAATGCTAAAAAATATGTACAATTAAAAAATAGAAAATATTAAAAGAATTAAGTAATTTAAGAAAATTAATTAATTAAGTTAGGGGTGTAAAACTAAGATTGGGTGGTGTATGAGAATTTATTTGGATTCAAAGAAATTCTGAGCCCAAATGGCTGGGGGTGCAAATTAGTAATATGGGGAGTTAGAGTCTAGGCTAATAGTCCAAATCTCACCTAAGTTAGACAATAAAATAAAATGATGAAAATAAATAGAATAAACCATAATGATTATCATAAAAAATGTAAGGAAACCTTGGACAAATTTAAGCGTAGATCTCATAAGAAAATGCACAGTAAACCAAATATGTGAGGCATGCAACAACTTTATTTTTTTTCTTATATTTGAAAAATAATAATAAAGTAAATAAATGAATGAAGCAATACCTGGTATAAAAATCTCTTCCTTTTATTTTTCCAGGAAATGAACACCACACTCATTGATTTTTTGGGAATGAAAGTCTCTTTTTTTTTCATAAAGAAATTAATAGCAGTAGATTTTTCGAAACTAATGATTGTGCGATGGGGCGGCTCTGCAGATCTAGACGGAAGTTCCAATGGGTTCGCGGTGTGAAGGATAATAAGAATTATTAATTAATTGTTGATCATTGTCTGTTAAAGACAACAACAGTCAACAAGGTTTGTACGAGAGATTGAAAAATTATTGATGAGATTGTTGATTGAAGAAATTATGGTTATTTGTTGGTCATTGTCTGTTAAAGACAACAATCTATAATAAACCAAAGGTAGAAAAAATATTTGTAAGAGAGAACATGAAAAATTATTAGTCATTGAATGATTGTTGATGTGCCAAACTATGAAAATAGAGGGTTATTTATAGTTGAGAATTAGGTCAAAAATCAAGTGAAATTGATCTATTTTTGGCATGATTTTGAAGATTAGAAATTGATTGAAATTTGGTCCTTAACTTGGTGAACAAGATTATGAATCTAGCCTTGTTTATGACTATTCCAAATATTGAGATTGATTTGAAAATATTTTATTTATTTTTCCAAATTTAACTATTAAGTGCATAAAAATCAAATATTTGAAAAATAAAAAATAAATTTAAAATAACCTTAAAATATAAAACAAAAATAATAATAAAATAATCTAAAAATGACCTCTTTATCTTTTCTAAATAAAAAACACAAAAGGACAAAAAATATAAAAGGCAGCAAAATGAGAATTGAACACGCAACCTTATGCTTAACATTCTTACCAATGCTCCCTTACCAACTGTGCTAACTTAATTATTTGAAATAGAAGTAACATTTAAAATTTAAAAGTATGGTATAATATTTTCTATTTTTAAAAAAATATATAAATAATTCAAAATAAACTATTATATACCTTTTAAATAAGTAAAGCTAAATAAATCAACATTAGAAAAACCTAAGCATAGATATAAAGTGAACAAAGATGATAATTAAATAAATTTATTATTTTTAAATAATAATTTTATTTATTATATCAAAGAGACATTTTAAATTCCTAGACCTAATGACTTTTAAATGACCGGATATTGAACTATAGACAACAAGAAAAATAAGCGGGTAAATTTGGGGTATGACAGACTCCAATTTCCTTCTTTTTGAGAATATTCTTGATTACCAAAAAAAACTAATTCTTCTACCTCATCATAATTAAATTCCATCATACACCCTCATTTGATTACATGTGCACCACTTGATTTAATTTTGACTCCAAAAATTAATTACCAAGCCTAATTTTGGTTCCAAACCAAACTCCAAACCATCACTAATTCCAAGCCTAAATTCTATAAATAGAGTCCTCATTTTATTCAATTCTCAAATTTTTGATATCCAAACTCACCTTGCTAAAAATTCTCTCAACTCTCTTCATATACCAAATTCACCCAAAGCTCTTTTTCTATTAAAGTTAGTAAGCTTTTCATTGAAGCTTACTAATCTTTAAGCTAAACCTCCATCCAAACACTTTCTCTTTATTAATTCTATAAATCAAAGCTTGGGAGATTGATTCTTGGAGCTTATTTAAAGCTTAACTCAATGTTGAATAGGTAAATTTTTGGATCCACCATTGTTAAGCTTGATCTTCATCCTTCACAATGTAATCTCTTATTGATCTTGGTGGTTTAATTATTTAAGCTACTTTTTTTATTCCATTGGTGTTAATTCTTCATGATTTAATATAATTTTCGTGCTTAATTAAATACAAGATCATAAGGTGTTTGATGAAATATGTGATCAAGAATCTTCTCTTTGAAATGTTGTTTTTGAAAATTTTGCAGCAGAAATTGGTTTCCTATTTGGAGAAATCGGTTTCTCTCACTGTTTTTGCACCAAATTTGGAAATTTCATGCAGGAAACCGGTTTCCCATATTTTGGAAACTGGTTTCCTGCATAATGCAATTTTTTGCTTTGTGGGGGTTGTTTTGATTTCTTTTCTTTTTTCTACTCTTTTCTTTTGATTGTTGCTTTGGATTGCAATGTTGAATGTCCAATTTCTTTTCAAATTCAATGGAATTAGGATGTAGTTGAAGTTGAATAAATATTCATTAATTCAAATCTATCTTAGATTGAATTATTTAATTCATTCTTGGTGCTTTGAATTAGTGATATTTTTAATACTTTAATTCATCAATTATGAATGATTGAACTTATAATTGAAAGAACTTTGAGGATGTAATCGAATATGATTTTTCTTTCCCTCTGTTGTACCCCAAAATTTGCCCTCTCATTCCTCAAGACAATTCTCACAAAGGACTCCCAAAATCTAAGCTTACACAATGTATTTGGATTTTTCAGCATTAAGATTAAGGAAGAAATTGATAAAAAAGGACAAAACAAATAAAAATGCCCTTTTTGACAAAGTTAAAGGAAAAGCAAGTTCCTTTCGATTTTGCATCCTTTGATTGGACACTCTGGTCTTGGCTGCATCTTTTATTCGGGCGCTAGATTCCTTTGGGGCAAGTTCATTTCATGCTTCGATTAAGGCATTGGACTCGTTTAGCTAAGATCATTTCCTGTTAGTGTTAGATTTCACTTGAATGTTTGTGAAAATCTTTTGATTGGCCACACAGCATCTTACCTGCGTGTTAGCCAAGGCATACAATGCAGAATTTCCTACCATAATAACATGCACAAGGCCAAATTCCCCTTTGAAGCAATTGGTTACAAGCTTCGACAGGGCAACACTTCCCATCAAACAGCTTCAATTCACAAGGCAAAAAGCCTCCTGATGATGTCTTTCGATTCAGGAGGCCAAAGCCTCCTTTATGCCCTCTTTCGATCACACATTTTCCCCCTGCAGGCCCCCTTCGTTTGGGGAAATGGCTTTCCCAGTATTGCAAGCTTCGATTGAGCCTTTCATCCCTTGCATGCATCCTTCATTTGGGGGTGTGATTCCTTCAGCATAAGTCTTTAGTCATGCCTTTCATTTGGGCATGTGGCTCCCCTTCTACAAGCTTTCATTTGAACATGTTTGCATAAGGTTACAAGGCAGGAACTTCCTGCACACACTCTTTTGTTTGGCCATATGGCCCCTTTGCAGGAAAATTTAAATAGGCAGGATCTCCTGTAGAAATGGCCCACTTCAAACACACAAACTTTGCACTATACCATTACCTCATGCGAAGGAAGTACCACGATGTTGCATTCGAAGGGCTTGCCAGGCATGTATAGATGTCCCCAATCAAAGGACATATTTTACTAACCCGTCCCAAAAGCATGCATTTGGACCATTCGAAGGAACCCATGAAGGGCCTGGTCAAAAGGCACTAATTTGGCCCCTTCAAAAGACATCCACATGAGTCGTTCGAATGACACTTCAATTTGAAAAAAGAAATGGTTGTTGAAGAGTCTGGTCGAAAGACAAGCTAGGGGGTAAAGACAAAAGGTTGAGATGCCAAAGGTGCTTGTTTACCAAGCCCCATGCGCTGCCAGGATCATGCCTGATACACTGGCCATAAAACTCCAAAATTGTTGCACAGCAGTCCTACAATGATGCCTTATTCCTTGCACCAAAATGGCAATAAAACATTGTCCCTCGAAAGCTATAAATAATGCATACCTTTTTTGTTTGAACCTTTTTTTTCCCTCTCAAAGCATCATCCCAAGCCATATATAAATAGGAGGCATCACCACACATGTTAAGGACGCCTAAAGGATTGCAAGAAAATACTTGTAAAAATTCTCAAAAATTCTCAAACACTTCCCAACATTCTTTTTGAAATACTTCTATACACTAAGAAAAAACCTTTGATTCACCCTCCAAGTGACCATCAAACCACCCTTCAACCCACTCCCCCAGCTATCATACAGTAGGCCTCTAAGTTATCCCATCACTTGTTATAAAAGAGCCTTCAATCCACTCACACAACCTCTTTCGACCCAGTCACTACTTTCACAGAGTAGCAACTGGACTAGCCCCCGGAAGGTCCCATCGAACTACTATTTTCCGTTAAAGAATGCACTTGCATCTCCCTTCAATTTAAGGACTTCAAGAGGTAAGTTTCTTTCAAACTTGAGTCTATTCTATTTTAATATCATGTGCACATGCCAATAAAAAATGTAGACATTTCTAGACCATGTTTCAGCTTTTGATTCTGACTGCCTATATGCTGAAAACTCAACATTAGTTATTTATGCTTTGGACTTTGAGACCCACCAGTTTTTATGCTAACCCCTGGACTGTAATTATGTTTGGATATTTCATTCTTTAGAATTTAAGATAGGTTGTTATACCCTTCGATTGGCTAGCTGCACAAGCCTTTCAAATCATAATCTGAGGGCCCAATATGCTTACAAAGAGTCAGCAAGGAGTTTGTGGCGAAGCATGGGCTTTGTTGCTCCTAGGCCTCAAACGAAGGCCAGAACCTTGTTGTCTCCAAGCCTTAAACAAAGGCCAGAACCTTTCTATCTCCAAGTCTCAAGCGAATGACAGAACTATGCTAGCTTCCAGGCCCAGATTAAAGGCATGACTATCCTGATTCCAACCCCCAGTCAAAGGAGACAGAGAGGAAAATCGAAGGGCATGACTCCACTGACTTCAGAACCCAAATTGAAGGAAGCCAGGAAATGCAAAATCGAAGGGCCTTTCTACCTGGATCGAAAGACCCATTTTTCTTGCTTTCATTTTATATTTGCCTTTATATTTCCATTCAATTCAATATGGTTGTAATAGTGTAGGATTTTATCTTCTTGCATTTTATTATTTTTGTATAAATGCTAGTAACTAGGATGTATGGCAAGATAAAAAGAACAAGTAGATAACATAAAATTCAAAAGACAAAATGCATGCAATCAAACACATTTGCACACTAGCACCTCTAGGGTAATCCCTCTTTGTTTCCTTTCAGAAAATAGTCATGTCCCTCGAATATGGACGCTTTAGCAAAGACCCTCGATAAAAGATCGTAGTCCCTCGATGACCCTTAATGTTGCCTTCGGTAAACGATCTAGTCCCTAAACGACATTGCTAAAATGTCCCATAGGTTGCTTTCTATGACTATACAAACGTCCCACGCCCATCCCTTCACATCCAATGATGGGGCTTCTTACCAAATCAATGATAAGATAGCAACATCTAAAGGAGGAGGAAAATAATATTTAAGACCTTTTGAGTAGATAGGTTGCTCCTAGTTGCTCGCTTGCTCACAACAAAAACATTTTATACACCAACACTTTCACTTTGAAACATTTTCAAAAGACAAAACACTTTGAACGCGTTCTTATAGAAACGAGAACCATTACAAAGATACCTTTTCAAAATCACTTTCAAAACCCACACCACAAGCACATTTTCAAACAAAAAGTAAGTGATCTAGAAAGTAACTAAGAATCTGTAGATAAATACGGATGAAAATAGTTCTAACACCTTCCCTTTTCATAACCTACCCCCTGAACTCAAGAAAATAATATCGAAAGGTCTTTCCTATTCTTTTCAATCTTTCCTTATTGGATAAAATAAAAGTCGATGGTGACTCTTGTTATCCACAACAATTGCGATCAAATGCAAAACACCAAGTCAATTCTCCAACCGCGTTACAGAACTAGCGACTCTGCTGGGGAATTTACTTTAAAGTGGGGTTACCTTAGGGCTAGATCACCTTTACTTTCTTTCTTTATTAACTTGTTTGCTTTACATTTTTAGGTCTTTGCTTGGGCTTTTGTTAAAGATCCTATACCCGGATCTGGGGCACCTTTTAGGTAAGTAGCAATAAATCATGAAAGTTGTACAGTGTAGACCGATATGGACAAAGTGATAGCTATGTTAGCGTGATACTCTGTCTTGTACGAATGTTTCTTGAGTCAGTCAAGGATAAATTAAGATTCCTTATAGTGTCATTAAGAGCTAACTAACCTTTAGAACCTTTACTTGACTCATTCTAAGCCATTAGAAATTAGTGAGATAGCCGGTGTTGTACCCCAAAATTTTCCCTCCCATATTTCTTAATACATGTCAAGTGAGGTCCTCAAATTGCTCAAGAAAGTCCAAGAGTTGACCAGACAAACTCTCTCCTAAGGTAGTCTACCTCAAATTAGGGTTTCATTTTGCATCAAGATGCTTGAGTCCAAAGGTTCCCAAATTCTCACCATTGTCCTAATATGTTATCAAGATCATCCATGTCAAGTTTCAAGCCTTGCAGAGAAAGTTTGCTCAGTCAATGGCTCAAAGGCCTGAAAATCAACTATGTTAGGTCAAAAGTCAATTGTGGCTCACATAAAGTCAAACCTCAAGATTTTTGGTCAACATCCTCATTTTGAAGTATCATTCATCATTTGATCAAGGTTCGATCATGATTCATCAAGGATTGCTCACAATTCATCAAAACCCAAAAAGTTGCTAAATTAGGGTTTTGCAGGAAAAGTCAACTCAACTTTGAACAAGCATAACTTTCTCATACTTTATCAAAAATGACCCATAAAAATATCATTTTGAAGAGGATTCAATTCCATACAATTCATCTTCATCTCCCAAGTTCAAAATATGCACTCACAAAAAGATATGAATTTGGACATTATAGGTCATTTTGAAAAGTCAGCAAAAACACCTTTTGGGTCAAAGCTTCATACATGAGCATGGAAGACTAAATTGAGATGATACCAAAATGGATGTTTAGAGGACATCCTAATCTTTCTAAAAATTCCAAGAACACCTCTCTAGGGTCAAAATTGAGGAAATTATGCATTGGCCAAGTTGACCTTTTTTGCAAAATTGCCAAAAGTCAAATGTGCTCAAATTTGCATTTTTTGCTAAATGGGCTCAACTTTTTATGCTTTCACTTCAACGATAACATAGTCCACGACCTATGGGACCCTCCATGCTTTATTTATTCATTTATTTAATTTATTTTGATTTTTATTCATTTAAAATTCAAATAAAATCAAATAAATCTAAATAAATCATATATTGTGTTTTAGGGATGATTTTTGCATTGAAGGAAGATCTTATATACTGTCAATTGAGAATCAATTCGTGCAAGGCGTATTTGGTTGGAAAAAAAATGAATTTGAGCAAAATTGGAAAGAAATCATATGCCATGAAAGACCAAATCAAATCTTCATAATGGGCAAGATTGATTTCGTTTTTGTTGACCTAACATGTTGTAGTACATATACTTAAGCAATCCAAGGCATGAGGGAGGTGAGAGAAGTCTTGCAGAGCTAGAACAAAACTCAAAAAATTTAAGAAAAAGTGGTGATCCAATTTCCATACTAGAGACCAAATCGTGCCATCTTTCCCTTGCCAATCGATTGCTGGAGGTCTCAGGATCATATTCCAATCATTAGCAAGCCTCTTCAGGTCCTGAAACCCGTTATAGCAGTCACACGGTTAGCCAAAATTTTTGTTTTCGTTTTCATCAATTTATACACCATTTGCACGTTTTGATTGAATATTCTTATTCTTTAACATGTTTGCAAGCTAATCATTATATTTAATTGCGTTTTTGGTGATTGTATGACAAACTGCCATGGCTAGGGTTTCTTGTTTAGTTTTGGGGCTTTGCAATACAGGTAAAATTGGACATTGATTCTAGTACCATGAGACTCGTGAGGATGAGACAAGTTGATTGGTACCAGCCATGGTCATTTATATTGCCTATGGACAATTTTTGAAATACGCAGGGTTGTAGCTACAGCGCCATGTCCGTAGGTAAAGATGTTGTTACCTAAAACGACGGTTGGGAGGAAGAAGATGGATGCGTGGCATTCACTGATTGGGTTATTTAAATTTCAGCACGTTTTTCCATCAACCATGCTTTTTTCATATATTAGATTTTGTTTTCATTATATATTCAAACAATCCAAATAGCTCAGTTGGCAAACGTGTATTGGGGATAAGCCTAAGGACCTGGGTTTGATCCCCAGGTCCCATATTTGCTTCATGTTATTTTTCAATAAATGATCAGGTATACCTCACGCCCAAGCATCCACAAAGCAACTCAAGATCTGGCTGTTCCATTCATCAACGCTCCAGATCCAATGCCTTTCCCCTGAACGACCACCATACGCCTCCAGTCAACAGCCACATTGAATCAGGCAAAGTCAAACAGGCCTGGATCTTTTGGGCTCAGAATCTCAAACAGCACCCCCCCCCCCCTCAATTGTTAATACAGGCCCACTTACTAACTTTTCTTTATTTTATTTCTTTTTTATTTATTTTTTATTCTTTGCATTTTCTTTACTTATTTTAATTCACAAATTAATTATTTTTTTTACAAAAAACCATAAAATCAATAATTCATCAAAAATTAGGATTAACATTTACTAGAATTAATTCATTTTTTTCTTAAAATTAAAATTTACTAGAATTAGGATTTTCCTTTTTTTTAATTTAATGATTTCTTTATTTTCTTAAAATAATAAAACATGACAAAAACATTTTTTAATCAATCGCAATTGGGTTTAAGTCAAGGGTCAAAACCCAAATTGTCTCGTATATGATTCATCACGCGCGTATTATCATTTTTACGATATTGTTGTAACTGTTCATGGTTTGTAATAGTTTAATCTAGGTTTTTTTTATTTATCGCTTTTTCCCGGTTTTTTGGCTATGTAATTAATCCCCCTCCCTGAAGCCTTGTAATAGCGTAGATTTACTTTCTCGCATTTTAATTCTCGCAAATATTTGACTGTTTAGATGTATGTTAATAGGATTGTATGATAAGAATGCATGACAAATTAATCCAGTTAGAAAACCCTAATGTGCAAAGACTAAATAATTGAAAACAGATCACTCGCACATATCACTCTTAGGGTATACTCTCACTTCGGTTGCCTTCGTTAAATGATCATTAAGTATAGGATCTCTTAGTGGTTTCCCTCCTGTCTAACAAAGATCAAATGTCCCATTCGAATGTTGCCTCGGAAATGTTGCCTCGAATATAATCTTAACACTCTAGGGTTATTACTAAGGTGTGCTAACATTGCTTTAGTGATTGTGCGTCCCTTTCGAATTGACCCTTACAATTCCAGCAATGGTGCTATCTATTTCTCAATAGTAGGATAGCACTGTCTAAAGGAAACAAGAATAGAAACGATCTTTTTTTTTCGAGTAGGTAGATGCTAGTAGGTACTTGCTCAAATCAAAACTTTTTCATACTTACACTTTTCAAACAAACTTTCAAAACAACTTCGTCCCATCCTTGAGGACTGATACAAGGGTTATCATGAAGTCAAACTTTTTTCAAAATGAAGCATGTACACAAGCAATTTTAAAATATGAGCAAGTACCTAAGAGCCCATGGAAAACCATGGATAGAAAGGGTGCTAACACCTTCCCTTTCTATAATCTACCCCCCGTACTCAAAATCTCGAAAAAGGATTTTTCTGTACTTTTTTCCTTTCCGATTGGATGAAATAAAAGTTGGTGGCGACTCTTTCTTACCGCGACATTTTGCGAACATAAAACGAAAAATTCAAACCAGCATTTCAAATAGTCGGTTCTGCCACCGTATCACAGAACTGGCGACTCTGCTGGGGACTTAATAAGTGAGGTATACCTTAGGATCTAGTTCATCATAATTGCTTCTCTTGATTGCTTTGAATGCTTTACTTTTAAGGGTTTTATTTGGGATTTACTATAGATCCTAACCTGGATCTGGGGATACCTTTTAGGTAAGTAGCTATAGACTGTGAGGGAACTGTACGGCGTAGACTGATACGGTTAAAGCAGTAGCTACATTGATGTGGCACATTGGTTGGTAGCGGTATCCCTTGTGGAGAAACGAGGAGAATACGGGGCTGCTGCATGGTGTTGTTAAGCATCAACTGACCTTAGAACCTTTAATCGCCCAACTCGTCCATTAGAAAGTAGTGAGATAGCCGGCCTCAGTGTAAAGCTGAGAACTGGTTAATACTCGATGCTACACTCATTGAGACCATACTCTCGAGATAGTTCTGGCCGCAAGAAAAGATTGCGTGATCTGAAACCATGATTGATGGAGGATGGTCAGTGATATTGAGATCCTCTAAAACCCGGTTACTTTTTTCTAGGACAGGTTGAAGTCAACTTAAACTTCAAGAGGGTACTACCTTTGACCTCATGCAAGCCTTAAACCTAAGAGCTTTGTGTGATTTGACTGTGTTTGCAATATCTGTGTTTGTAATATCTGTGTTTGCTATACCTGTGGTTTACCATGACATCATGTATCATAACATGGCATTCATGCTTCATTTCACTAACCATTTCAAAGACCAAGGGAATTTATCTTTGTTCTGTTTTGCAGATTATGGCTTCCGCGTGCAGAAATACCATCTGAGTCAACTTTGTGCAAATACGTGTCCAACTTAAAGAGCTAGCCTCAAGAGTTTCCGAGACTTCTATGTTCATTAAGAGACACGTTTAACTTCTCAGCTTGGTTACTTCAAATCTTGATGAGCAGATGATGAGCGTACTATTTAAGTTCTTTGATCCCATGCATCATTGCTTCACCTTTCCAAATTACCAGCTGGTACCCACCTTGGAAGAGTTTTCTCATCTATTGGGCATATCCATCCTGGAACAGGTACCCTTCACAGGTATGGAAGAAGTTCCTAGACCAGAAGACATTGCCTCAGCTCTGCATTTGAAACGGGCTGATGTAGTATCCAATTGGGAAACACGAAGCGGGGTCGAAGGTTTTCTAGCCAAATTTCTAATAGACCGGGCTCAGCTATTCTGGGATGATTTGGATTTTCAAGCTTTTGAAGATGTCTTGGCTCTCCTTATCTATGGTTTGGTTCTCTTCCCGAATCCGGATTCCTTTGTAGATGTGAACACTGTCAAGATTTTCCTTTCTCGCAATCCTATGCCTACCTTGCTGGGTGATATCTTGCATGCCCTCCACACTCATACTATAAGGAGGAGAGGTACTCTTATGTGTTGCATGCCGTTGTTGTCAAGGTGGTTTATTTAGCACCTCCCTAAGTCTGTGCTGAAGAACGAAGAAGGTTTGGGTTGGTCTTACAGAATAATGTCACTTGCTCATACAAATATTCTTTGGTGTTCCCAGGCTATGGAAGACACTGCTGTTATTGACCGTTGTGGGGGATACCCTAATGTCCCATTGCTTGGAATCAGCGGGGGTATAACTTACAATCCTTGTCTAGCTTTGCGATAATTTGTTCGTTCTCGGAGAGATAGTCCCCATGAGTTACTTCTTGAGGACATTGTATTTGACTATAAGGAGGATGTCAAGGAGCATCGCCGGAGGTTTATACGAGATTAGGGCATGGTGAACAGATCTGACCCCCAAGAGTTGGGACCAAAGACTTCCCTTCCTATGCAGCCTTACCTCCAATGGGTCCGAGCTCGTGCCTAGAAGCTTGGGATGCCCTATGAGGCCGTATTACCAGTGATTGTAGAGCCTACTAATGAAGAAGACATTCCTTACACGGTTCTCTATCCTTACATGCCCACTGACCCTGGGGAGTTGCAGAGGTCTTGGATTCAGCTGAGGAATGAGCGGGATACTTATCGGGAGAAGTACCATGAAAAAGAAAGGAAGATTTTGAAGCTCACCAGGCAGCTCGAGGAAGAAAGAGTGATCAATGACTACATCAACACAAAGAGGAAGCGACCATGGGACTTTTGATTTTGCTTTTTCTAGTTTTAGATTTTGTTTTATTTACTTCTTTGTAATGCCTTAAAGGCATTGTTGAACCTTTCAAAGTTTAAGCTAATAAAGTTTTGTTTATTTTTTGGTTTACAAATTTAAATCTCCCAAAGTCTTTGAAATCATTACATACGCATCCCATTATCATGCACACCATTACAGGTACCATTACAGGTTTATCATCTTCTTCGCTATTTATTTCAACAGAAATGTCTTTCGATCAAGCCATCAAAGATCTACAGGCACAGAACGCCCAATTCTAACAGATGTTCATAAGTCTATCTAAAGGGCAAGAGGATATGAAGACCCTTATTCTGAAAGAGAAGAAGAAGAATAATAAGGTCGGTATTCTGAACATGGGTAGAAAATTCGGAGAAAGGTTGAGACAACCAGCTGATCTGACCTCCTCATCCAAGGACGGGGAGAACCAAGAAAGAGCAAAGGACCCTAGTCTTGCAGTTTCTGATAATGATACGGATTACGATGATGAGCAATATTCTCCTGCTGAGGATAGGTACAAGCAACTAGAAGACCGTCTGAGTGCTATGGAGATTCAGAAAATACCTGGTTTGGACTTCGGAGAATTAGGACTGGTATCGGGAGTGGTCATCCCTCATAAGTTCAAAGTTCCAGTTTTCGCCAAATACGATGGAGTATCCTGTCCAAAACTCCATCTCCGCTCGTATGTCAGAAAGATCCAACCCCACACTACTGATAGAAATTTGTGGGTGCATTTCTTTCAAGATAGTCTATCAGGGACTCAGCTTGAATAGTTATATCAGTTGGTGGGAGCCAGTGTCCGAAACATGGAAGATTTTGCTACTGCTTTCTACAAGAAGTATCAGTACAACTCCGACCTTGCTCCCACTCGTACTCAACTCCAGGGTATGTCTATAGGTGCAGGTGAAGGTTTTAAAGATTATGCTCAAAATCGGAGAGACTTGGCTGGAAGAGTCCAACCCCCTTTGTCTGATAGGGAGTTGGTTGACATGTTTCTAGGGACGCTATCTGGTCCATTTTTCAATCACTTGATCGACAGCTCGTCATCTGGGTTTACTGAGTTGATTTTGACTGGAGAGAGAGTAGAAGTGGGCATTCGAAGTGGTAAAATATAGAAGGATTCCTCTTCGAGTTTGGTAAATAAGCCTTTCACTGGTAAGAAGGAAGCTAGTGTAGTTTATGGCCCGAGGGGCCAAAACAGATCTGAACACCGTCAAACGGTGAATGTTGTAGTGATACCAAGACCCACAGTTGCTCCACAATGCAACAATCAACAAAGGGTGGAAAGACCGCAACGGAAGTTTACCCGCATCAACACGACTTTGGCTGAAATTCTGCCTTATCTGTTAAAGTCCAACTTGGCAACCTTGAGAGAGGCTCCCAAGAATCCAAACACTGCTTCTCCCAGATACAATCCCAATGCGCGGTGCGCCTACCATTCTGAGAGTCCAGGCCACGACACAAACGATTGCTGGGCTCTGAGGAATAAAGTATAAGATTTGCTGGAAGCTAAGGAGATAGAGTTTGATGCTCCGGAAAAGCCAAATGTTATAACTGCTCCCATGCCCAAACATGTTCGTGGAGTTAATGTTGTGGACACCGATTCGTTTATGACCTCTGTGGAAGAAATCTCTACTCCTCTTATGACGGTTAAGAAAAACTTGTTGTTGGCCGATTTATTTCCGGGCTATCGTGAAGGTTTCCACATGTGTGCGATCCTGCCTTCCGGGTGTTTTTTGTTGAAATCAGGTGTTCAGCACCTGATGGATAATAAAGAGATTTTGTTTGAGAAGACTATGATTCCGTTGGTTCCAAATGAAGACGTTGCCATCATAACCATTTCTGCCAATCCTTCCAAGGTTTCCTCGAGAAAACCTGTTAGGATTACACATGTTCCAAGAATTGCTCCGTTAATAATCACCACTCCTGGTCCCGTCCCATACACTTCGGATAAGGTTGTCCCTTGGCACTATGGCGCTGATGTGTATTACCATGGTATTAAACAAGACTTGAAGAATGAATAAGTTGATATTAATATTGTCGGGGCTAGCAAGGTCACCAGAAGTGGAAGACTCTTTTCTCCCGAGATTTCCCCTCCGACTGTCCACAAACCTGTTGTCATTCCGTTTGCTATTACATCAACTACTGTCTGAATTCCTACTCTAGTTGTCACCCCCGCCACTGAGCCATCTGGGACTCAGGGCAAAGAAATTATAGGTGAGCCTACCCGGACGGAGGCACCTAAGAAAATCATTGTAGAAACCTCTAAACAAGAGATAGAGGAAATACTGAAGATTATCAGGAAGAGCGACTACAATATGGTCAAGCAACTGGGGCAGACCCCATCAAAGATCTCCATGTTGTCCCTGTTGTTGTGTTCTGAGGCCTATGCAAAGGCTTTAATTGCATTTCTCAAGACTGCGCATGTGCCGCAGGAAACTTCAGTCGATCAGTTCAAAGATTGCGTGGCCAGCCTGACTTCTAACAATGGGCTGGGTTTTTCAGATGCAGATATGATACCGAAAAGAAGAAATCATAATGATGCTCTGCATGTCTCGATCGAGTGTAGGGGCACCACTTTGGCCCATGTGCTGGTGGATACCGGGTCCTCATTGAATGTTCTGCTAAAGAAAGCGTTAGACCGTCTGGATTGTGAAGGTTTGATTCTAAAGCCGAGTAACATTGTGGTAAAGGCTTTTGATGGATCAAAAAGAATGGTGCACGGGGAGGTAGACATCCCTGTCAAAGTGGGTTCTCAAACCTTTGGGTCCACCTTCTACATAATGGATATCAAGCCATCATATTCTTGCTTGCTGAGTCGTCCTTGGATTCATAAGGATGGGGCGGTGACTTCCACACTCCATCAAATGCTGAAATATCCGGTGAAGGGGAAGATTGTCATGGTGCAAGGTGAGGAAGAGTATATGGTGAGACATCTTAATTCCTTCTGTTACGTAGAGATGGACGGGGAATTCATAAAAACTCCTTGTCAGAATTTCGAAGAGGTCCCTCAGTTTTCGGCATCAACTGAAGTTACTACCAACAAACCTCTGATGAAGATGGCTTCTCTCAAGGATTCCAGGGCTGCAGTTGAAGAAGGTGGGTGTACCAATTGGGGTCAGCTCCCTGATTTCACTCACAAAACTGGCGAATTTGGTTTGGGCTTTACTACAAGGGCTCAAAGGGCTGTTAGGCATGCACGGATTGGAAGACCTCATCTCCACATCAGCAATCGAGGAGTTAACTCAATTGAGGATAGTGAAGAAGATTCAGACATCGACAGCTGGATCTACCCAACAACCAACGGTGGACTGAACAACTGGACGGCGAAGGACTTCATACCTGTTTCTTTTATCCCGCAGTAATTGACTTTTGTTTTAAGATTTGTAATAAACAGTTTGAAACTTTATGGCCTGGTGCCTCGCCCGAGGCACCTTGGCTTTGCTTGTGACGGCTTATTATTTGGCATTTCATATATCATTAATAAAGCATTGGACGTTTCTTGCATTACAAATTTTGCGCTCTTTGTTTTTTTTTCTGTTTCCCACTTTATCAAAATAGCTATTCGCTTACACACACTCATGTATCATACTGCAGATCCATATCCACTTTGGATCCCATTGATAACAACTCTGCTACTGCCAGTTATGACTTTAAAAATCCGATCAACCAAGCCGAGGACGAAGGTGAGGAAGATTGTGAGGTGCCTGGAGAACTTGCTAGACTATTACAGTGGGAAGAAAGGGCCATATAGCCTCATGAAGAGCCAGTTGAGTCAGTAAATTTAGGTATAGAGGAAGACAGGAAAGAGGTCAAGGTAGGTGCGAATCTGGAGCCTAGTGTCAAACAACGGTTAATACAAATGCTACGCGACTATGTTAAGATCTTCGCCTGGTCCTATGAAGACATGCCCGGTCTGGACACTGATATTGTGGTACATCGCCTGCCAGCCAAAGAAGACTGCCCTCCAGTAAAGCAGAAGGTCCACCGTATGCGCCCCGAAATGTCAGAGAAAATTAAGGCAGAGGTCATGAAACAGTTTGACACCGGATTCTTAGCTGTTACTTCTTATCCGCGGTGGGTTGCCAATGTTGTTCTGGTACCTAAGAAGGAAGGTAAGGTACGGATGTGTGTGGACTATAGAGACCTGAACAAGGCAAGCCCCAAGGATGACTTCCTGCTTCCTCACATTGATGTTCTAGTCGACAACACCGCGCAGCATAAGATCTTCTCTTTCATGGATGGTTTTTCTGGATACAACCAGATCAAGATGGCTCCTGAAGACATGGAGAAGAAAACCTTCGTTACACAGTGGGGCACCTTCTGTTACAAGGTAATGCCTTTTGGGTTGAAGAATGCTGGGGAAACTTATCAGCGCGCCATGGTCGCTTTATTCCACGATATGATTCACCATGAGATCGAGGTTTATATTGATGACATGATATCCAGGTCCCAGACCGAGGAAGAGAACCTTGATCATCTCTAGAAACTGTTTGACAGGTTGAAAACGTACAAGCTGAGGTTGAATCCGAACAAGTGTACCTTCGGGGTAAGGTCTGGTAAGCTTCTGAGTTTTGTTGTCAGTGATAAAGGTATTCAGGTGGACCCTGCAAAGGTAAAATCCATACAAGAGATGCTGGCTCCCTGCACAGAAAAAGAAGTTAGAGGTTTCTTGGGACGTCTGAACTACATCGCCAGGTTCATTTCACATTTGACTGCTACTTGTGAGTCAATCTTCAAGCTGCTGAAGAAAGATCAAGTGGTAAAGTGGAATGATGAATGCCAGACCGCTTTCGAAAGAATCAAGGAATACCTTCAAGAACCACCAATTTTGATGCCTCCAGTTGAGGGAAGACCTTTGATATTATACTTGACAGTACTTGATAATTCAATGGGGTGTGTGCTGGGGCAGCATGACGAGTCTGGCCGAAAAGAGCACGCTATTTACTACCTTAGCAAAAAGTTTACCGACTGTGAGACTCGATACTCATTGCTCGAGAAAACTTGTTGCGCTTTGGCATGGGCTGCTCGCCGGCTGAGACAGTATATGCTGACTCACGCTACCTTATTGATATCAAAGATGGATCCGATCAAGTATATTTTCGAGAAGCCCGCTCTCTCCGGAAGGATAGCAAGATGGCAGATGATCTTAACCGAGTACGACATCCAATACACAACCCAAAAAGCAATCAAGGGGAGTGTATTGGCGGATCATTTGGCGCATCAGGCCATGGATGACTACCAGTCCATGAATTTCGAGTTCCTGGATGAGAATATCATTTGGTCACTGACTGTGAAGAACCTGGACCGGATAAAGGACTCGAGGAGGGATCCCGATGGTCTATGTATTTTGATGGAGCCTCAAACGTATTGGGTAATGGCATCGGAGCTGTAATTATATCTCCTGAAGGATGTCATACTCCGTTCACGGCCCGACTATGTTTTAACTGCACCAACAACATGGCGGAGTATGAAGCGTGCATCATGGGTCTCCGAGCTGCTATTGACCTGAGGATTAAGTTCTTGAGTGTATTCGGAGATTCCGCTCTGGTGATAAGTCAGATCAAAGGCAAGTGGGATATGAAGCACTCGAATCTTATTCCTTACAAAGAGTATGTACTGACATTTCTCCCACACTTTGAGGAGATAACCTTTGAACATTTCCCACGAGAGGAGAATCAGTTGGCGGACGCGCTAGCTACTATGTCTTCTATGTTCAAAGTCAGGTGGGATAATGAGGCTCCCCAGATTACCGTTGAGATTTTAGATGAACCCGCACATTGCTGTGACATTGAGACTGAAGAGGTAGCAGAAAAACCCTGGTTTCACGAGGTAAAGAGGTATCTTGAGGCTCAGGAATACCCCGCGGGGGTATCTGTTAATGATAAGAAGTTTCTGAGAAGGTTCGCTGCGAAGTTCTTAATTAGTAATGGAATCCTCTATAAGCGTAACCATGATTCAACCTTACTACAGTGTGTAGACAAAAGCGAGGCAAAAAGAATCATAGAAGAGTTACATGAAGGTACCTTCGAAACTCATTCCAGTGGACATACTATGGCGAAGAAAATCCTACAAGAAGGATATTACTGGTCCACTATAGAAGCCGATTGTTATCAACACTCTCGAATCTGTCATAAGTGCCAAGTCTATGATGATAAGGTGCATGTACCCCCGGTTCCCCTGAATGTTTTAACGGCTCCTTGGCCCTTTACGATGTGGGGCATCGACATGATTGGCGAGATCAGACCTACTGCGTCTAACGGGCATCGTTTCATTCTGGTAGAAATTGATTACTTTACGAAGTGGGTTGAGGCAGCTTCGTTTGCTACAGTAACCAAGAACATCATGGGGCGGTTTATCTGACATAATCTGATCTGTCGATATGGTGTACCAGAGAGGATTATCACTGACAATGGTACAAATCTCAACAATATGATGATCACCGAGCTCTGCAAATAGTTCAAGATACAGCATCACAACTCTTCTCCCTACCGGTCGAAGATGAATGGGGCTGTTGAAGCGGCTAACAAGAACATCAAGAAGATTGCACAGAAGATGACGATGACGTACAAAGACTGGCATGAGATGTTACCATTCGCTCTTCATGGGTACCTTACCTCGGCACGGACATCGACAGAGGAAACACCCTACTCTTTGGTGTATGGTATGGAGGCAGTCCTACCCATCAAAGTCTAGATACCCTCTCTCAGGATTATGAAGGATGCAGGTTTGAACGAAGACGACTGGATCCAGACCCGACTTGATCAGCTGAATCTAATTGATGAAAAGAGACTTACTGCTATCTGTCATGGTCAGACGTATCAAAAGCGGATGATCAAGGCTTTTAACAAGAAAGTCAGACGTCAAGAGTATCAAGTCGGGGATCTAGTGATCAACGCATCATTCTACCGCAAGGTGATCCCATGGGCAAATGGCCCCCCACATATGAAGGGCCATTTGTGGTTAAGAACATTTTCTCGTGAGGAGCTATGATTTTAACCACCATGGATGGTGACGACCTTCCTCGCCCCGTCAATGCAGACATAGTGAAAAGATACTACGCATAATCAAAGACCCGCTAGGTTGACTGGCCTAGGCAAAAATAAGGGCTTCCCGACGAACCAAAAGGGTTCAGGCAAAAGTAAGGGATGAAAATGAAAAAACTGAACACCCGGCAAGTCGAAAACCTGAAAAGGCGACTTGGGCAAAAAAGGGTATCCCGGTGGACTAAAAACCCGAAAAGGCAGTCCAGGCAAAAATTAGGGATCGAAGCGTAATACTATGTCTCATTGGATCATCTTGTGACTAGACTTCGGTATCAACTATCAAGCTCGGACAGTGCCAATCAATCTGATCAACCTTCGACCAAGCAGCAAAGTGATGAGACGCTTGAAGATATAAAGGAAATAGCAGAGTTGAAACCCGAGGGGATCGTTCCACATAGCTGTTTTTCTTTCTTTTATACAAGTTGTAATTTCTATCTTTTGTCGGTGTTCTCTTACTAGAGCGTCAGCTTCTTTGTACAAAACGCCTATTACAGGACAACTTCAAAAATCAATAAAATTCATTTTCACAAGAAAATTCCAAATTGTTTTTCTTTTTCTGTTTTGTTTTGCAAGAACGTCCAATGATTCATTTTCGATATATGCATTTGGAAATAATTGTAGTTCATAAATATTTACATAAAAAACAAAAGACGATTACTCGTAATTCCAGGAACAGGGACAAACAAGAAGTGCCCAAACCCTACAATTACTCTGCCCATCAGGTACCAAGATGGAATCAGCTTAAGAACATGAGTAGCGGTACATACACTCCCCACAGAGTAAGAAGTATCCAAAGACAGTGGTGTTAGCTTTCCCGAACAAGACACAACTCTCCCCAGCCAAGGTTCACAATCGCGAGTGAGTCGGTAAAGTTTTCCCCAAGCAGAGTTTATTTATCACCAGCAACAGAAATTCATCCCCAGCTGAGTTATTTCTCCAAGTCGGCAGATCCATCAACAGAGTATCTCCTCTCCAACAGAGTTATTCCCCGCAGAGTTGTCTTCAGACAGAGTCTCGTCCGGCAGAATATTTACCAGCCAAAGGGAAAATCCCGGCACAATCATCTTTGTTCACCATCTCTAACAGAAGCAGGGTAATTATGGTTTGTTACAGCAGTCAAGAATACCATTTCTCACACTCTCCAAACAACAGTCATGGATTTATTTTCCCGGACTCAGATTATTATGTCAGCATTTCATGTTCATACATCATGACATGTGCATACATCACATATAACATAGTCTCATTTATTTTGAGAACGTCATTATACAATGCATCTCATGCATCGCATATAACTAACCCTGTATTTCTTTTAGGAAAGACAGTTATTATCAACAATTTCCAGCAGGTCCATGATCAACACTCGAAACTAAACAGAGTAATCATCAGTGCGACAAAAGCAACCTTACCCAGGTTCTTCCTGAAGTCCTACACCGACTCATCACAAAGCAACCTTACCCAGGTTCCCTCTGCAGTTTTACCCAAACTCCTATCGAAGTAACCCTACTATCCAGGTTCCTTCTCACAGTCCTACTATCTAGGCTTTCATGTTGAAGTAACCCTACTATCCAGGTTCCTTCTTACAACCCTACTATCCAGGCTTTCATATTGAAGTAACCCTACTATCCAGGTTCCTTCTTACAGCCTTACTATCCAGGCTTTCATATTAAAGTAACCCTACTATCCAGGTTCCTTCTCACAACCCTACTATCCAGGCTTTCATATTCATGTAACCCTACTATCCAGGTTCCTTCTTACAGCCCTACTATCCAGACTTTCATATCGAAGTAACCCTACTATCCATGTTCCTTCTCACAGCCCTACTATCCAGGCTTTCATATCGAAGTAACCCTACTATCCAGGTTCCTTCTCACAGCCCTACTATCCAGGCTTTCATCCTGAAGTAACCCTACTATCCAGGTTCCTTCTCACAACCCTGATATCCAGGCTTTCATCCCGAAGTAACCCTATTATCCAGGTTCCTTCTCACAGCCCTACTATCCAGGCTTTCATATTGAAGTAACCCTACTATCCAGGTTCCTTCTTACAGCCCTACTATCCAGGCTTTCATATTGAAGTAACCCTACTATCCAGGTTCCTTCTCACAGCCCTACTATCCAGGCTTTCATATTGAAGTAACCCTACTATCCAGGTTCCTTCTCACAGCCCTACTATCCAGGCTTTCATATCGAAGTAACCCTACTATCCAGGTTCCTTCTCACAGCCCTACTATCCAGGCTTTCATATCGAAGTAACCCAACTATCCAGGTTCCTTCTCCTAACCTTACTATCCGGGTTTGACCTCTCTTATCCTCAGACAGCAGTCCACAACATTGTAAGACTAGGATCCGATCAAACGCGATTGGTTACGCATTTCCACAGTAAGTCGCGGTGCAACATATACCCCGACCAAACACACAGTTCATTTTCGCTTCCCAAACCGGAACTATTCCCCAGTAGAGTAACGGACAATTGAAGCTCTTAAAACTCTATTTCTCTCAAGACAAAGACCAGCATTCCCCAGCGAAGTCCTCCTCAACAACAAGTATACGGGTTCTCACAAAGGAATCTCTTATGTGATCAACGCTTCCTCGGATGGTATCTTTAAGCCCATCTCCGAAAATTCTCTAGAAACTTCCAAATGGCATCTATAAGCCCATTCCCGATAGCATAAGTCAAGTATCACTTGATGCGAGTACAAATTTCTGGGCACTCTATTGTTCAATCATCTTCCACCTTCAGATCACGAAAGGCAGACACGCCAATCTACATCCACCTTAACATGTTTGCAAGTTAATCATTATATTCAATTGCGTTTTTGGTGATTGTATGACAAACTGCCATGGCTAGGGTTTCTTGTTTAGTTTTAGGGCTTTGCAATACAAGTAAAATTGGACATTTATTCTGGTACCATGAGACTCGTGAGGATGAGACGAGTTGATTGGTACCAGCCATGATCATTTATATTGCCTATGGACAATTTTTGAAATACGCAGGGTTGTAGCTACAGCGCCATGTCCGTAGGTAAAGATGTTGTTACCTAAAACGACGGTTGGGAGGAAGAAGATGGATGTGTGGCATTCACTGATTGGGTTATTTAAATTTCAGCGCGTTTTTCCATTAACCATGCTTTTTTCATATATTAGATTTTGTTTTCATTATATATTCAAACAATCCAAATAGCTCAGTTGGTAAGTGTGTATTGGGGATAAGCCTAAGGACCTGGGTTCAATCCCTAGGTCCCATATTTGCTTCATGTTATTTTTCAATAAATGATCAGGTATACCTCACGCCCAAGCATCCACCAAGCAACTCAAGATTTGGCCGTCCCATTCATCAACGCTCCAGATCCAATGCCTTTCCCCTGAACGACCACCATACGCCTCCAGTCAACAGCCACGTTGAATCAGGCAAAGTCAAACAGGCCTGGATCTTTTAGGCTCAGAATCTCAAACAGCACCCCCCCATAATTGTTAATACAGGCCCATTTAATAACTTTTCTTTATTTTATTTCTTTTTTCTTTATTTTTTATTCTTTGCATTTTCTTTATTCATTTTAATTCACAAATTAATTATTTTTTTCACAAAAAACCATAAAATCAATAACTCATCAAAAATTAGGATTAGTTTTTATTTTATCAAAGTTAATTTAATTTAGTTTAAATTATGGCAATTGTAATTTGTTTTCAAAAATGAAATCAAATAGAAATTAGGTTAAACTTTTGACTTGATTTTATTTTTGCTTTTCTTTCTCAAATAAATAAAAATACAAAAATAGGTTGTAGATTAAATTAATTCATTTTTTTCTTAAAATTAAAATTAACTAGAATTAGGATTTTCATTTTTTTTAATTTAATGATTTCTTTATTTTCTTAAAATAATAAAACATGACAAAAACATTTTTTAATCAATCGCAATTGGGTTTAAGTCAAGGGTCAAAACCCTAATTGTCTCGTATTCGATTCATCGCGCGCGTATTATCATTTTTACGATATTGTTGTAACTGTTCATGGTTTGTAATAGTTTAATCTAGGTTTTTTTTTATTTATCGCTTTTTCCCGGTTTTTTGGCTATGTAACTAATCCCCCTCCTCGAAGCCTTGTAATAGCGTAGATTTACTTTCTCGCATTTTAATTCTCGCAAATATTTGACTGTTTAGATGTATGCTAATAGGATTGTATGATAAGAATGTATGACAAATTAATCCAGTTAGAAAACCCTAATGTGCAAAGACTAAATAATTGAAAACAGATCACTCGCACATATCACTCTTAGGGTATACTCTCACTTAGGTTGCCTTCGGTAAACGATCATTAAGTATAGGGTGTCTTAGTGGTTTCCCTCCTGTCTAACAAAGATCAAATGTCTCATTCGAATGTTGCCTCGGAAATTTTGTCTCGGAAATGTTGCCTCAAATATGATCTTAAGACTCTAGGGTTATTACTAAGGTGTCCTAACATTGCTTTAGTGATTGTGCGTCCCTTTCGAATTGACCCTTACAATTCCAGCAACGGTGCTACCTATTTCTCAATAGTAGGATAGCGTTGTCTAAAGGAAACAATAATAGAAACGATCTTTTTTTTCGAGTAGGTAGATGCTAGTAGGTACCTGCTCAAATCAAAACTTTTTCATACTTACACTTTTCAAACAAACTTTTAAAACAACTTCGTCACATCCTTAAGGACTGATACAAGGGTTATCACGAAGTCAAACTTTTTTCAAAATGAAGCACGTACACAAGCAATTTTAAAAGATGAGCAAGTACCTAAGAGCCCGTGGAAAACCATGGATAGAAAGGGTGTTAACACCTTCCCTTTCTATAATCTACCCCCCGTACTCAAAATCTCGAAAAAGGATTTTTTTTGTACTTTTTTCCTTTCCAGTTGGATGAAATAAAAGTCGGTGGCGACTCTTGCTTACCGCGACATTTTGCAAACACAAAACACAAAACGTAAACCAGCATTTCAAATAGTCGGTTCTGCCACCGTATCACAGCCGGCTTTGGTTCTGACCGAAGTTTGGTTGATACTCGATGCTACACTCATTGAGATTGGACTTTTGGGATATTTTGGCTGCAATACTTTGGTGCTTGAGCTAGAACAATGCCTAAAAGAAAGGTCAGTGACATGAGACTCCTTAGAACCCGTTACTTTTAATAGGACATGTTGAGCCAACTAAACGTCAAGAGGGTACTTACCTTTAAAGACTCACGCAAGCCATTAAACCTAGGGTCTTTTGTGTGACTTTATTGATATGTCTGTGATTTCAAAGCATAACCATAACATCATAAACATCATGACATACATGCTAACCATTTCAAGGGGATACAGATTTATCTTTCCTTTTTGTTTTGTAGGGTATGGATTCAACTCACAGAAAGACCATCCGAATCAATTTTGTAGAGGTTCCCCCCAAGCTCAAAGAATTGGTCCTGAGAGTTCCCGAGAGCTCATCGTTCAACAAGAGATATGGTCACTTTCTCAGTTTGGTTACTGCCGAGTTTGACGAAGGTATCATGAGTGTTCTGTTCCAGTTCTTCAACCCTAAACACCATTGCTTCACTTTTCTAGATTACCAGTTAGTGCCTACGCTGGAAGAGTTCTCCAAAATACTTTGGTCACCTATATTGGAGCAAGTACCTTTCACCAGCTTAGAACAAGATGCAGTTGCTGAAAGTGTTTCCATATCCTTTCATTTGAAACCATCTTACGTCGAATCCAATTGGGAAAGAAGAAGTGGAGTCAAGGGCCTCCTTGCAAGTTTTCTAATGAAGAAAGCTCATATATTCTTAGATGCCATGAGTTACCATGCCTTTGAAGATGTCCTAGCTCTCTTAATCTATGGATTGATTTTGTTCCCCAATTCAGACCAATTTATAGATGTCAGTGCCATCAACATCTTCCTTGCTTGCAATCCAATGCCTACATTGCTCGGAGACGTGCTACATTCACTCCACACTCGTACTATGAAGAAACGACGGACTCTTATATGTTGTACGCATTTGCTCTATCGGTGGTTTATTTCTCACCTCCCACGGTCAGTAATGAATAATAAATCAGGCTTGAGGCGGAATCAAAGGATAATGTCCCTTTCTCACTTTGATATCTATTGGTGTCCTTGCTCTCAAGAAGATATCTCTTTTATTGATCGCTGCGGAGAATTCAATGTGCCACTTCTTGGTATTAGAGGAGTCATCGCTTACAATCCTTCTTTCAACCTACGTCAGTTCGGCTACACCCGGAGGGATGGTCTCCACGACATGCTCGTCCAGGGTATTGTGTTTGACTATTTAAATGACCTGTAAGGTTATCGCCAGAGGTTCATTCGTGCTTGGGGCATGGTAAAGAAGACTGATAGCAGTGCTTTGGGACGCAAAAACTCCATCCCTTTGGAGCCTTACCTCAGATGGGTACGAGCTCGTGCTCAAAATCTTATGATGCCATATGCTGCTATACTGCCAGTGATCTTGGAGTCTGTTGATCAAGAAGACGAACTTCACATCATTTTTCATCCTGATATACCAACAAGCTTCAAAGACTTGCAAAATTCATGGATCCGGCTCAAGGAAGAACGAGACACCTTTCAGAATCAATTCTACGCCAGTGAGAAGAAAGTTCTGGAACTCACCAAGCAGCTTCATAAAGAGCGGAGTTTGAACGCCTACATCGCACCAAAAAGGATGCGTTCAACCTTTTTGTCTTAGGGGTTTTTGTATTTTTATTTCTTTCATTGTAAGCCCAAAGAGGCATGATGTACTCGAACTTGGATTTATTAATATAACGTGTGTTTCCCTTTTGTCTAAACAAATTTAAATCTCTAATTTCCTTGAAATCATTTGCATATGCATTTTTATTCATTATAACACAAACAGGTTTCTTACAACAGGTCTCCTTATCTTTCTACTATTTATTTCAGTGAGATGGATATTGAACAGACAGTAAATGATCTTCAAGCGTATAATGCTCAATTCCAACAAATGTTCTTGGCTCTGGAAAAAGGACAATAGGGTTTGAAAACTTTGTTGATCAAAGAGAAGAAGAAGAAAGCGGAGAAACCAGTCGTGTTTTGAATCCGGGAAGAAGTTCAAAGGACCAGCCAGACGAACTCTAGATTTCGCAACCTCGTCGGGTGAAGGAGATAACCAAGAATGGGAAAACAAGGAAGTAAATGACCATCTAGAGTCTGAAGAAGAGGAAGAAGTGGACTACTCTGAAGAACAGTATCCCCCAACTGACGATAAATACAAGCAGCGGGAGGATCGCCTCAATTCTATAGAGATCCAGAGGGTACCCGGATTGGATTTTGAAGAGCTAGGACTTGTCCCAGGGGTTGTCATCCCGCAGAAATTCAAGGTCCCCACTTTCGCTAAATATAACGGTGTCTCTTGTCCAAAGCTGCATTTAAGGTGATACGTCAGGAAGATTCAACCCCATACTGCTGATAGGAACCTATGGGTGCATTTCTTCCAAGAAAGCTTTCCAGGGACGCAGTTGGATTGGTTCTATCAGTTGGAAGGGACCAATATTCGCAATTGGGAAGATTTGGTTGCCGCTTTTTTACAAGCAATACCAGTATAATGCTGACTTAGCTCCAACTCAAACACAATTGCAAGGCATGTCTATGGGTGTTGGCGAAGGTTTCAAAATCTATGCTAAAAAATGGCGGGATCTCACGGGAAGAGTCCAACCCCCTCTATCTAACAGAGAATTTGTGGATATGTTCTTAGGCACGTTATCTGGTCCATTCTTTAACCATTTGATCGGAAGCTCTTCGGCTGGATTTACTGAACTAATCATGACTGGTGAACGGGTAGAAGCTGGTATAAACAGTGGAAAAATTCAAAGATATGTATCCTCGAGCACGATGAAGAAACCCTTTACCAGAAAAAAGGAGGTCAGTGTTGCATATGACCATAGGAATCAGAATAAAATTGAACGTCGCCCGACGGTAGAGGTTGTTATGATTTCTAATCTTGTACTAAATCAGCAGCGAAACTATCAGCGCAGGCCAGAGGAGCCCATGAGACGATTCACCCGGATCAACATGACCTTGTCCCAAGTTTTGCCACATCTTTTGAAGTCCAATCTAGTGACTCTAAAGGAAGCTCCCAAGAACCCCAATACTGCTTCTCCTCACTACAACTCGAATGCTCGATGTGCCTATCATTCTGAAAGCCCAGGGCATGATACAAATGATTGTTGGGCCTTAAAGAATAAGGTACAAGACCTTATTGAAGCGAAAGAGATTGAGTTTGACCCCCCAGAAACACCTAATGTGATAATGGTGCCAATGCCCAAACACGGTCAAGGTGTCAACATTGTTGATGATGAGTGTTTTGTTTCCTATGTGAATGATTTAACTACTCCCTTTTTGACTATTAAATAGAACCTATTGCAAGACATTCTATCTCCGGGATATGATGAAATTTGTCGCTTATGTATGTCTCTACCAAATGGCTGTTTGTTACTGAAGATGGGCGTCCAACGCCTGATGGCCAACAAAGAAATCCTGTTTGAAAAAGTTCCTCTCACCAAAAATTCCTATGAAGATGTCTCAATAATCACCATTTCCGACAATCCTCCCAGGGTCTCCACCAAAAGACCCGCTAGTATTACATTTATTCCAAAGTCTTCTCCCCTAATCATCACCATGCCAGGGCCAATACCATATTCTTCGAATAAAGTTGTTCCCTAAAACTATGGGGCTGACGTCTATTACTATGGCGTCGAGCAAGATTTGTTGGCTATCAAAGACAAAGTTGCAAAAGACACTGATCCTGACATCGTCAATATCGCTAGGACCAGTAAGATAACAAGAAGTGGAAGAGTCTTCTCACCTGAGATCTCTCCAAAGACCATTGTTACTCCTGTAATTATTCCCGCTACCGCTCCTACCAGCATTCCCAGTGATACTCCCATTGACAATCCTATTGTTATCCCTGCTGCCGAGACAAGGGGCAAAGAGGTATTATTTGAGCTTGTCCAAAAGAAAACATATCCAGAGGTCATTCTTGAAGCTTCTAGCAAATAGATGGAGGGGATACTAAAAACAATCAATAAAAGTGACTACAACATCGTGGAACAGTTGGGGCAAACCCCCTCGAAAATATCAATGTTGGCCTTACTTTTATGTTCTGAGGCCCATGCCAAAGCCTTGGTAAAGTTTCTAAAGACCGCCCACGTTCCCCAAGAGGCCTCCATTGACCAATTTGATAATTGTGTGGCCAGTCTAACTGCTGATAACGGATTGGGCTTTTCTGACGCTGATTTAACTCCCAAAGGAAGGAAACACAATGATGCCTTGTATGTTTCCCTTGAGTGTAGGGGCATTACATTAGCCCATGTTCTGGTGGATACGGGTTCATCGCTGAATGTCTTGCCAAAGAATGCTCTTGACCGGTTAGGTTGAGAGGGACTCACTTTAAATCCTAGTAACATTGTGGTAAGGCCCTTTGATGGTTCTAAAAGGACAGTGCACAGAGAAGTTGACATCCCTATAAAATTTGGAACTCATACTTTTGATTCAACTTTCTATGTGATGGATATCCGCCCTTCCTATTCCTGTCTATTGAGCCGACCCTGGATTCATGGTGCTGGAGTCGTCACTTCTACCCTACATCAGATGTTCAAGTACCCAACAAGGGAAAAATCATCACGGTTCATGGGGAGGAGGAATACATGGTTAGTCACCTGAACTCTTTCAGGTATGTGGAAATGGATGATGAGTTCATTGAGACCCCATGTTAGCATTTTGAGGAGGTCCCACAAACAGTTGCGACAGCCAAGACTACTACCAAGACTCCAAAAGTTACCATACCTTCATCTAAAATAGCCTCTCTGAAGGATGCTAGAGCAGTAGTTGAGGAAGGTGGATGCACCATTTGGGGTCAACTTCCGGATATTCCCTATAAATCCAACAAATTTGGTTTGGGTTTTACTTCGGAGGCCCAGAGAGTTGTTCGACGAGCTCGTGCTGGAGGACCACCTTTACGTATCAGCAATCATGGAGTCAACACAGTGGAAGACAGTGATGGCAGTTGTGATATGGACGAGTGGATTTTTCCAACCATCAGTGGAGAACTCAACAATTGGGAGGCCAAAGAATTTGTCCCTATTAATTTTATTCAAGAGTAATTGTCTTTTAATTTTCTTGTCATACTTGTAATAATTAAACAATTTAGACTTTAAAATCTTGCGTCTTACCCGAGGCACAATGGTCCATTTGTGAGGGTTGTTATTTCATCTTCATATGTCATCAATAAATCATGGACGTTTTTGCATGCAAATTTTACGCTCTTTTTTCTTCTTTTCCTACCTTTTTATTTTTTTTCAAAGATGGCTATGCTCTTACACACACTCACATATCAAAATGCAGATCCACATCCACCCAGGATCCCATGGGTAACGATTCTGCTATGGCCTATCATGACTTTGAAAATCCGATCTACCAAGCCGAAGACGAAGGTGGAGAAAATTGTGAGGTACCAAGGGAACTGGCCAGGTTATTGCAACAGGAAGAAAGGACCATACAGCCCCACGAAGAGTCGGTTGAAACAGTTAACTTAGGTACCGAAGAGGACAAGAAAGAAGTCAAGGTAGGTGTCAACCTGGAGCCTAGTGTCAAGAAGCGCTTAACTCGGTTACTACATGACTATGTTGAGGTATTTGCCTGGTGTTGTACCCCAAAATTTTCCCTCTTTTCATACACGCATATTATTGGTTTTATGGTTATGGAATAAAGGTATATTTATCAAGCTTCTTTAGGTTACAAGTGACGTTTATTTCGTCAATGGATATTCTCAGAGTATTTTCCGTGCTGAAGATCGGTTCGTCGTTTTGCAACGATTCAGGGTTCAAAGATTCACAAGTCCAACCCGGCGCGTCATATTCAGGTGTTCTTTCGCCAAGATATCTCTGATAACGTATTCTCAAATTTAGGTTCGGCTCAAGAGTTAATTCTTTAAAGAAGTTATCCGAATGTGTGAGTTTTCTCGAAGAAATATGGTGAAAAAGTATGCTGAAAGTACAGTTTTTACGCGCTAAAAAATTCATAACTTGAAGATCGTGGCTCATTTTAAACCCGTTCTGGTGGCCAAAATTTCGTATTGACGTCATCTATGTTTTCATCTCTCACATCTAGAAGCCAATTTCAATCAGAAGGTCTTCAAAAATGCGGATTTATCAAGTATTTTCGTACAGAAAATTTGTGACAGAAGTTTATTTGCGTCATGTTCAGAAAATCATAACTTGGTCGATTTTTATCGTATCGAGCTGGTTCCAGCGCCAAAATTTCATAAATTGAGTTGGCTAAGTTTTCATAGAAGGTACTGAGTTCGAACGGTATTCAAAAGGCCTTTGTTTTTTGCTCAGAGTACGCGTGACGCGCCGAAAATCCTGAATGCTGAATATTATTTTATCTGGGTCGAAACTTCGAAAATTCATAACTCGGTCAATTTTTATCGGATTGGGCTCATATTTTTACACAAGGTCACTGACTCAGAGATCTACAACTTTTCTTCCAAATTCGAGACCAGATTATGCTCCAATCAATACCAGTTTTTTATTGAAGAACGTGTCAGAGTCGACACTAGAGCCCAAAATAAGTTAGTCTGAGCTGAAACTTCAAAAATTCATAACTAATTCACCGTTTATCCGATTTAGCCCATTTTTGAACAGGAGTTATTTCTCGATGTCGGCTACATTTTGTTTTCACATTTCAATTTCAAAAATTGCACTTAAGCCCCTGCGATTTAGCCTGGAATGTGACAAACTCAAGTGAACATTGGAGGCCCAATTGCACATTCAAAGCCCATTTTTTTCTCTCTAATTTCTATTATATAATCTCATCTTTTCACACAAACAAAAAAAAACTTTTTCCACAACGCTGTCAGAATATCAAATTCTTTCAAGAACCCTAAAACCTTGAAATCCTTATTACAAACCTCCATCTCACTACAAACAAGTCATCCCTGTTACAAACCCACATCTCACTACTTCTCTAGTAAGGGTAAGGCTGGCTTGATCTCCATGATCAAAAGGACATAAAAGCATTCATCTCACTACTTCTCCAGTAAGGGTAAGGCTGGTTTGATCTCCATGATCAAAAGGATATAATCATTCATACATGCCATATCGGTTTTAACATTAAATTTTTTTCATATATTGGCTTTCTTTGTATTTCATGATATATATATAGTAATTTATTTAATATATTCATGAGATTCAACACTTCAGATTTAGACAGGATCCTATGCGGGTTCATTATAGAACGTTGAGGCCAAAATACAAATGGCCAAAACAGAACAACCAACGTATGGCACCAATGCATGACAAGGCAGACATCCTTAGAAGGTTAAGGGCGTGGGTTCAACAACCACCCCTATTGGTTTTGATTTTCTTCCTTTCTATTTATCCTTTTACCTATTTTTATTCTTTCTGTTTAAAAATTTTTTTCATAAAACTTAACATTTTTCACAAACCTTTGATTTTTTATAATAAACTCGAATAATTAATTTTAGGTCTTTCTTTAATTTAATTTTAGGTTTTAAATTAATTTTTGGTTCAACAACCACCCATGACATTTGCATTATATTTATTTTCCAACCCTATTTTTCATATTTTTTGGCAAACTTAATCTTTTTTATTAATCATTAGACATAAACTCTTTTTGAAAACTTTTTTATTATTATTAAAATTAATTAGGTTTTAGGATTTTTTAATTAACCATTTTTTTCAAAACTAACCTTTTTTTATAATTCAAACAAATTATGATTAGGTTTTTGTTTTAGTTAGTAACTGAATTTTTGGCTTTTTTTCATTTATTAATAAATTAAGTTAATTAATTTTTTTATTAAAATTAGTTAGAATTAGGTTTTTAATTAACTTAAAATTATTTTCTACAAAAAAAAATACCAAAAACATTAACTTTAGAATTTTCGGTTTTAATTTTTTCTTTAATTTCTTTTTATTTATTCTTTTACATTTTTATTTCTAGGAAAATTGTATAGGTCGCATTATCAATGTAATAGCGTAGATTTATCTTTTCTTCCATTTTTTCTAATTATGTAATTGCTTCCGGGATGTAATAGTATTAGGATTTCTTTTCCACATTCTTCACTATTATGTATCTGCAAAAGCCTTGTAATAGCTAGGACTTTAAACTTTCTTGCTTTTATTTTCGCAAACTATAAACTGCTTAGATGAATGTTAATAGGATTGTATGGAAAGAGTAATTGAAAATTAAAACAGTAGATCACCCTAATGTGCAAAGATTAAATAACTGAAACAAATCATATGCACATATTCACTCCTAGGGTACTCCTCACTTGGTTGCCTCGGAAAACAATGGTCATGTCCCTCGAACGTAGGGATATCTTAGCAAATGACCCTCAATCTAAAAGTCATCATAAAGATCATAGTCCCTTAATGTCCCTCGAGTTGCCTACGAGAAATAATCTTGTCCCTCGATGTTGCCTACGAATATATGATGGCAGTCCCTTCGTAATGCTAAAGTATCCTTACATGTTGCCTTCAATGACCATTACGTCCCTTTCAAATTGACCCTTACAAATTCCAACGACGGTGCTACCTACTCACTAATAGTGGGATAACACTGTCTAAAGGAAACGAGAATAGAAACGATCCTTTTTTCGAGTAGGTAGATAACTGTTAGGTACTTGCTCAAAACAACAAACTTTTCACACTTGCACTTTTTTCAAACAAAGTTTTCAAAAATAACTTTGTAACACTCTTTAGGACAAAAACAAGGTGTTGTACCCCAAAATTTGCCCTCTCATGTTTTCCAAAGTCTTCCCCCTGCATGGTTGACCAGAAACCCTTGCCTAAGGAAAAAGAAAATTTTTGAGTGGTGCTTTAAGTACCTTTCGATTGGCATTTTGAAAGACCCTTCGATTGGTATTCTGAAGGAGCCTTTCGATTGGCATGGATAATTCCTTTCGATTGGCATTATGGACAAGCACTTCGATTGGCATTGTGTCAAGGCCTTCGATTGGAATTCTGAAAGACCTTTTCGTTTGGCACCCTGGGCCAAGCCTTTCAATTGGCATGCCACGGGATCCTTCGATTTAGCATTGTGTCAAGGCAGCTTCGACAGACATGTTAACCATGTCCTTCGATTAGCATGAACAGCACCTTTCAATTGGCCTGTTAACAAAGCCTTTCGATTGGAATTTTAAGAAGTACCCTTTGATTGGTATATGGACAAATACCCTTCAATTGGCATTTCAGAAGGTCCTTGGACTAGAACTTCAGAGTGTCCTTCGACTGGAACTTCAGAGTTTCCCTTAATAAGAACATCAGAACGAAATGACCTTCGAATGGCATTTCAGTGCAGAGTTTCTCTTAATCTAAGATGCTCTGATGAAGGAAGTTCTGAACACGTCGAATCAGAACTTAGACTCATCACAAGGCCAAGGGTTGGTCGAAGTTGTCTAATAGGGAATGTTCTAAATAGATTCGAATTGGACTTTGAAGCTGGCAAAGAAGGCCCATTCGAAGGGTACATAAGAAATCCATTCGAAGGACACACAGCTGGTGAAAACGAATGTCGTGTTGTCCTAGTCTGGTCAAAAGGTGTAGAAAGATGGAGGGTTCGACTCAAAAGATCAAGTTGAACATTCAGACCCATAGGCTAGGCCACGTGTCTTCCCTTTTTAGGCCTGTACCCATTTGTTGTCTAAGACCACTTGCACTTAATAGCACAATACTACCTTTTAGAAAAGTCTGTCTTGAGCCTTGCGCCTATTTTCCTTCAGAAGGAAGCAACCCCATCTGAACCATTCATCTTGCTTTTGTGGCACAAGTGGATATTTACTTTCCAGCTGGGCCTTATTTTATTATTTTATGCACCCCAACTGCCAAGAGGCCCCCACATGTACTTTCACGTTACATTATTCTATCATTTATTTGCAAGGCTGGATTTGGACAACATGTCCACTCTTTTTCTCTATAAATAGAGGAATTCTTGCAAAGCTAAGGGAGGGTCTTTGGACCAGAGGAACAAATCTCCCAAATTTTCTCAAACACCAAAAATCTCTCAAGTCCCTTCAACACTTGTGAGAACAAGCCCAGAATCACATACTTACTTCTGAAGAACAAACACTCTTCAGTATCCTTCGAATCTAGTTTGGAAAGAAACATAAGACTTGTTTCTTTCCTTCCTTCGAATCCAGCATTCCAAGCACAATTGTTGGCCCCCTCTTTCAAATCCAGAATCCTGGGCCTCCACTCAAGGTCCCACATCCATTCAAGGCCTGAAGCAAGGTAAGTTATTCTTACCTTTAAACTTTTCGTTTCATAACATGTAAATACAATTCCTTTTCGTTTGAAACATTGTACATACCATTGTTCCTTTCGTTTCCACCCTTTTAACATGTTATTTTTCAGAGCTAACCCTTTCGTTTTTTTGCTTTCTGTTTACCTGAACTTGCTTTAACTGTTAAACTATTTACCAAACAAATACTAGCATGGCCCCAGGCCATGTTGCCATTTAATGCTTTAAATGAAATAAACAGGAAACAGGAAATAGGAAACGAAGCTTCTGGCTTCTACCCTCATTCTCCAGGTCAAACGAAAGAGACAACCAGGAGGAAAACCATGTTGACTTCTAGGCCCAGACGAAAAGCATGCCTTCACTGATTCCAGGCTCAGTCGAAAGGCATTCCCTCACTGCTTCCAGCCTCAATCGAAAAAGGCAACAAGGCAGAAAGGCCCAGCCAGAGGCACACTTGCACTAAGTCCATGCTCAGGCGAAAGGCACTCCCATGCTGGTGCCAGCCTCCAATCGAAGTACATGACCTGACTGGTGCCAAAGCCCAATCGAAGTACATGACCTGACTGGTGCCAAAGCCAAATCTAAGTCCATGACCTCACTGGTGTGAACTCCCAATCGAAGGCTGCTCCTGCCCAAATCGAAGGAGCTCATTTTTTCTTCTTTTTATCTTATTTTTTCCTTTATATTATTCTACACTTCAATATGGTTGTAATAGTGTAGGATATTTATTTGCTACATTTTTATTGCTTTATACAAATGCTAGTAAATAGGTGTGTATGGAAAGATAAAACCAACAAGTAGACAACCCAAAAATCAAAGACAAAATGCATGCAATCAAACACACTTGCACACATGCACCCTTAGGGTAATTCCACTTGTTGCCTTATAAAAATGGCCATGTTATGCATGTGGGATGTCTTAGCACAAACGAATTGAAAAAAGATCATAGTCCCTCGATGACGCTATCAAAGTTGCCTTTCAAAATGATCTTAGTCCCTACAGAAAAGTGCTAAGTTCACAACATTGCTATCATGGTCTATACGATGACCCACGCTTGTCCTGTTAACATCCTAACACAAGTTTGTTCACCAAATACAATGGTGAAACAACACTGTTAAAAGGGTTAAAAACATAAGAAAGATCTTTGAGTAAAATAGGGTAGACAACTCTTAGTTACTTGATCAAAAATCTTGCAAAACATCCTTGCTATTTTTCAAAACATACTCCATAACACAATTTCAAAACAACTTTCAAAACATTGAAAACCTTTCAAAAAGACATGCACCTTTGTATACATTCAAACAAGAATCATTACAAAGGTTGCCTAGACAAGGCATCTTTTTCAAAACCTTTTCAAAACCGCACATACAAAGCACCATTTCAAACAATTGAAAAGCAAAGGCAAGTGATCTAAAACAAGTAACTAAGAGCCCATGGATAACCATGGATGAAAAGGCTGCTAGCACCTTCCCTTTTCATAATCTACCCCCCGAACCCACGAAAAAATCTCAAAGGTCTTTCCTGTGCTTTTTGACCTTTCCTTAGGATAAAATAAAAAGTCGGTGGCGACTCTTGCTAAACCGCAACATTTGCGAACACAAACGCAAATCCCAAGTCAGTTCTCCCACCGTATCACAGAACTGGCGACTCTGCTGGGGAATTTCTAAAAGTGGGGTTACCTTAGTGTTTTATATCACCTTTACATGCTTACTTTGATTGCTTTACTTTTTGGGTTCCTTGTTTGGGTTTGTTTAATCCTACACCCGGATTTGGGGGCACCTTTTTAGGTAAATAGCAATAAACTGTGAGGGAACTGTGCGGGGTATACCGACATGGTTGAAGTAGTAGCTATGTTAGTGTGACATATTTGTGGGTACCGGTAGCCCTTGAGTAGTCAAGGAGAATAAGGGCCGCTGAGTGATGTCATGAAGCACTAACGAACTCTTAGAATCTTACTTGACCATCTTGGCCTTTTTTAGGGGTAGTGAGATGACCGACTTTGGTGCAGTCCGAAGTTGGTAGATACTCGATACTACACTCATTGAGGATTGTTTTCTTGGGATATTTTGGTCGCCAGTTAAGTGGCTAAACCAAAACAATGAACATATAAAATAATCCAGTGATATTGAGCTCCTTAGAACCCGGTTTCTATTTTAGGACAGGTTGAGCCAACTAACTTCAAGAGGGTACTTACCTACAAACCCCATGCAAGCCTAAACCTAAGGACTTGTTTCCTCTGTGTGAATATGATTACCTGTATATACACTTTCTTACTTCTGCATACATGTACATAACATCATGACATCATACCATAGCATTTTCAATAACCATTTCAAGGATCTCGAGGGTCTTTTGATACAGGGGCACGTTGAACCAGGCGTCTACCAAAGGGAAAGAGGTTTCATTTTCCTCTAAACAAACGCCATCAAAGATCAAGTGCAACAAATTGAATCAGGGGCTATGACCCATTTGACATGGTGAGCTTGATTCTCGTGGAAAGACATCCACCGATACAAAGTTCTCCAATCAAAGATGTTGATCAAAATTCAACCTCTAACATTTTCTTGTGTTTATCCCGCGAGATCCTTGAAAACATGCATCCACATATCATGCATCATATCATGACAGGTTTCTCCCATACAGGTCTCCTTATCTTCCTACTGTTTATTTCAGTAAGATGGATATGGAACAAACGGTGAAAGATCTCCAAGCTCAAAACGCTCAATTCCAACAAATGCTTCTGGCTATGGGTAAAGGGCAAGAAGACTTGAAAGTTATCCTTCTCAAAGACAAGAAGAAGAAATCCAAGAAGACAGCGGACATCCTGAACTTGAGAAGAAGACCTAAAACCCTAGATCTTTCAACTCCACCCAACATAGGGGATAGTCTTGAAGAAAACCACAATTTGGAGATTAATGAAGTTGAAGCCGACTACTCCGAAGAACAATATCCTCCCGCTGATGACAAGTACAAACAGTTGGAGAATCGCCTCAGTGCTATGGAGATTCAACAAATACCTGGCTTGGATTTAGGAGACATGGGTTTAGTTTCTGGGTTGGTCATCCTGCCAAAGTTCAAAGTCCCTATCTTTTCCCTGTATGATGGAGTCTCCTGCCCTAAGATGCATCTAAAGTCTTATGTCCGCAAAATTCAACCATACACAACTGATCCAAAGCTTTGGATCCATTTCTTTCAAGAAAGCCTGGTAGGGACTCAACTCGAGTGGTTTTATCAATTGGAGAGTTCTCGCATCCACACTTGGGAGGATTTAGCTGCTGCTTTTTACAAACAGTATCAGTACAATGCTGATCTTGCACCAACTCGTGTACAATTGCAGAACATGACCATGAGTTCCAACGAAAACTTCAAAGGATACGCTCAAAAGTGGAGAGATCTGGCTGGTAGGGTACAACCTCCTTTAACTGACAGGGAGCTGATTGACATCTTCATGGGAACTTTGACAGGGCCTTTCTTCAAACACTAGATCGGAAGCTCTTCAGCCGGGTTCACCGAGCTAATACTGACCGGCGAAAGGGTCGAAGCTGGCATCAGAAGTGGGAAGATTCAAGAGGAAACACCTTCTAATGATCAGAAAAATCCTTTTAATGGGAAGAAAGAGTCTAATACAGTGACTGGTCAAAAGAGTCGTCATGATCAACATGTAAGGGCAATCCTGATCTCTGATCCCATGCCTGTTCAACAAAGACAGAGCAATAGGCGTAGGGTAAGATATCAAGAAAGGCGGTATACTAACATCAACATGCCTTTGTCTCAGGCGTTACAACATTTGTTGAAGTTGAAGCTAATCACGCTAAAGGATCCTCCTCAAAATCCTGATACTTCCTCTGCTAAGTATGACCCGAGTGTGAGATGTGCCTACCATTCTGACAGTCCTGGACATGACACCGACGACTGTTGGACTTTGAAGAACAAGATCCAAGACTTGATTGATGCCAAGGAGATCAAGTTTGACCCTCCGGAGACCCCAAATGTGATCACTTCTCCTATGCCAAATCATTGAGAATGTCTTTGTTTCATTTGAATTTTCAAGTTGTAATTTCTTTTGTTATTCAAACAATTAGCTGTTGATGTAAAACTCTATTTCATTAATGCATTGCATATGTTTGTCTTGAATTCATCCACTCGTTTTCACTATTCTTGAACTATGCTTTATACTTTCTTTATGACATTTAACTCTTGCAAAAGCTACAAGCCTTTAGAGGGAGGATGACGAAACAATGCCATAATCTCATACAGTATGCTTTTGAACAAACCTTGTTGACGATGTACAGGCATTTCTTTTAAATCCTAAACACTGGAGTTATAAGGAAGATAATCCTTAGTCAACCCCTTCGAGCCAAAGAAGTAGGAGTTTTCTGTTTTAAACACAAATTGAAACCTTTAATTTAAACCTGGGGCAGGGTAGTCTCTCAGTTAATTCAAATGCGCTTTAAGTCGCAAACTCTCAGTTCATAATACAACGAATGACATAAAAAGCATTCCTCTGGAATCAAAAGACAGTGGTGGTTCCTTATCTCATAGGCAGTCATTATCTCTCAAAAAAAGAAAAGCCCACTAAGCCAAAACCTACAAAGGAGGCTTAAGAAATTTGGGGCATCCCGCTGGCTGTAATCTCGAAAACAGGAACAGTCAGGCAAAAGTTAGGGATAACAAATCAAAAGAACGAGGTCGCCACAAATCCTCAACAACATGAAAAATGTTGCAAAAATGACTGCCTTCCAACAAATTCAACTTGTGTGAACCATCACCAAAAACGTCGTTTCAAATTCGAATAGAGTTCGACGCACAATTAATTGAGTTTAGGATTGAAGAACATCACGAAGAGCGGGTGGGTACAAATACACTTTGAGCCTTTATCCTTTGTTTCTTAAACCGTGAACCAAGCCACGTTACAACCCTTCAAAAGTCCTAATTGAAGCATGGGTTAGTTCGAAAGCATACTGTTACAAAAGGTATCCTGACTCCTGTAAGGCTTTGCCCTAAATCTTCTGTTGAATTTGTCTTATAAAAAGTTTTCTTCTAAAAAACGCATTTTTCAAAACTTCGAGACAAGCATAAACTTTGCATCACTTGAATATCACTGTTTGCATTTGGCTATTTGTTTAACAGCAGAGAAATTCACACAATGAATATCCAGTGAACAAAAGCTCTCTCAGTGAACAAAATCAATTCAAAAAAGATGACACTTCCATTGACGAATCTCCTATCAATAGGGGGACTTAACATGTCACTATCCAGCACACCTGGGGCAGTCCAGTCAAGATTTCAAGAAATCTCTGAAGAAGTGCAGAGTAACCAGGGGCAAGTCTCCATCTTCGTCACTTGGGGCATTGAACGTCAACCCCGACAAAGGGTTACATACAATCAAACTTTTTGGCAATGCCACAAACATTCGCTACTAGGGGCAATGACAAGTCTCCCCAAATTCCTTCTCATAGGATGACTCCCAGCAAGGGTTTAATCTCTGAAAACCTTTCCCCAGCTGAATCAACCTCAAGAATCCTCGAGGACTTCCCCCAACGAAGATGTCACCTCTCTAGCGGACTGACGACAGGGTTTATTTCCCCAACAACACCAGGATTCCCCAACTTGAGTTTGCCTCTCCGACTACTACTAATCAAAGGACCACAACTCCTCTTCCCCAGTAGACTACTCTACAATCCCCAGCAAGTTACTGCGAAACCTGGACCCGACCAGATATCAGTTCAACTTTGACTCCCCAGTAGAGCAACGGACGACTAAGACTCCTAAACTCTTTTCCCAAGCAGAAATAAACATACTCCCCACATAGTTTTCAACTTCCCCCAGCAGAGTTCTCCTCAAACAACAAAACAGGAATCCATTGGAAATATTCTAAGCAAAGTTTGAAGACACACATACTCTTCAACAGCAGTCCAGGATTTAATAACTCCCCAACACTTGTCAAGGATTTATTTTCCCAGACAAAATACATTCATTAACATTTCACATTTCATACATCCTATTTACATACATGATAAGTGCATACAACACAATCTCATTTACTTTTGAGAACATCATGACATTATGCATTTCATGCATCATGACATTGCATACAACTAACTCTTTACCTTTTCAGGAAAGATCGATCGACAAATAAAAGTTATCATTACCTTTTGAAGTAGCAGTCGTCAAAGATTCCTTCATTACCTTTTGAGGTAGTAATCGTCAAAGATTCCTTCATTTCCTTTTGAGGTAGTAATCATCCAAGATTCCTCCATCATCCTGTTGAGGTAGTAGTCATCCCAGATTCCTTCATCCTCCTGTTGAGGTAGTAGTCATCCAAGATTCCTTCATCATCCTGTTGAGGTAGTAGTCATCCCAGATTCCTTCATCATCCTGCTGAGGTAGTAGTCATCCCAGATTCCTTCATCATCCTGCTGAGGTAGAAGTCATCCAAGATTCCTTCATCATCCTGTTGAGGTAGTAGTTATCCCAGATTCCTTCATCATCCTGCTGAGGTAGAAGTCATCCAAGATTCCTTCATCATCCTGCTGAGGTAGTAGTCATCCCAGATTCCTTCATCATCCTGCTGAGGTAGAAGTCATCCAAGATTCCTTCATCATCCTGCTGAGGTAGTAGTCATCCCAGATTCCTTCATCATCCTGCTGAGGTAGTAGTCATCCCAGATTCCTTCATCATCCTGCTGAGGTAGAAGTCATCCAAGATTCCTTCATCATCCTGCTGAGGTAGTAGTCATCCCAGATTCCTTCATCATCCTGCTGAGGTAGAAGTCATCCAAGATTCCTTCATCATCCTGCTGAGGTAGTAGTCATCCTAGATTCCTTCATCATCCTGCTGAGGTAGAAGTCATCCAAGATTCCTTCATCATTCTGCTGAGGTAGAAGTCATCCAAGATTCCTTCATCATCCTGCTGAGGTAGAAGTCATCCAAGATTCCTTCATCATCCTGCTGAGGTAGTAGTCATCCAAGATTCCTTCATCATCTGTTTGGAGTAGCAATCGTCTCAGATTACTTCATCACACATCATTATCAAAAAAGACCTTCTTTGGCAATCAGAGACCTTCAAATACAGTCCAGATACGCTCCAGATACGGTTGCCATTCTGTCACTCATTCAGATCCGAGTTAGAGTTTCAGATACATTCCAGACACGGAAGTCATTCTGCTACTCATACAGATCTCAAACTCCAGATATAGTCCAGATACGCTCTAGATACGGTTGCCATTCTGTCACTCATTCAGATCCCAGTTACAGTTTCAGATACACTCCAGACACGGAAGTCATTCTGCTACTCATACAGAGCTCAAACTCCGGATACAGTCCAGATACGCTCTAGATACGATTGCCATTCTGTCACTCATTCAGATCCTAGTTACAGTTTCAGATACACTCCAGACACGGAAATCATTCTGCTACTCATACAGATCTCAAACTCCAGATACAGTCCAGATACGCTCCAGATACAGTTGCAATTCTGTCACTCATTCAGATCCCAGTTACAGTTTCAGATACATTCTAGACATGGAAGTCATTCTGCTACTCATACAGATCTCAAACTCCAGATACGCTCCAGATACGGTTGCCATTTTGTCACTCATTCAGATTCCAGTTACAGTTTCAGATAAACTCCAGACACGGAAGTCATTCTTCTACTCATACAGATCTCAAACTCCAGATACAGTCCAGATACGCTCCAGATACGGTTGCCATTTTGTCACTCATTCAGATCCCAGTTAGAGTTTAAGATACATTCCAGACACGGAAGTCATTCTGCTACTCATACAGATCTCAAACTCCAGATACAGTTCAGATACGCTTTAGATACGGTTGCCATTCTGTCACTCATTCAGATCCCAGTTACAATTTCAGATACACTCCAGACACGGAAGTCATTCTGCTACTCATACAGATCTCAAACTCCGGATACAGTCCAGATACGCTCCAGATACGGTTGCCATTCTGTCACTCATTCAGATCCCAGTTACAGTTTCAGATATACTCCAGACACGGAAGTCATTCTGCTACTCATACAGATCTCAAACTCCAGATACAGTCCAGATACGCTCCAGATACGGTTTCCATTCTGTCACTCATTCAGATCCCAGTTACAGTTTCAGATACATTCCAGACATGGAAGTCATTCTACTACTCATACAGATCTCAAACTCCAGATACAGTCCAGATACGCTCCAGATACGGTTGTCATTATGTCACTCATTCAGATCCCAGTTACAGTTTCAGATACATTCCAGACATGGAAGTCATTTTGCTACTCATACAGATCTCAAACTCTAGATATAGTCCAGATACACTCCAGATACGGTTGCCATTCTGTCACTCATTCAGATCCCAATTACAGTTTCAGATACATTCCAGACATAGAAGTCATTCTGCTACTCATACAGATCTCAAACTCCAGATACAATCCAGATACGGTTGCCATTCTGTCACTCATTCAGATCCCGGTTACAGTTTCAGATACATTCCAGACATGGAAGTCATTCTGCTACTCATACAGATCTCAAACTCCAGATACAGTCCAGATACGCTCCAGATATGGTTGCCATTCTGTCACTCATTCAGATCCTAGTTACAGTTTCAGATACATTCCATACATGGAAGTCATTCTGCTACTCATACAGATCTCAAACTCCAGATACAGTCCAGATACGCTCCAGATACGGTTGCCATTCTGTCACTCATTCAGATCCCAGTTACAGTTTCATATACATTCCAGACATGGAAGTCATTCTGCTACTCATACAAATCTCAAACTCCAGATACAGTCCAGATACGCTCCAGATACGGTTGCCATTCTGTCACTCATTCAGATCCCAGTTACAGTTTCAGATACATTCCAGACATGGAAGTCATTCTGCTACTCATACAGATCTCAAACTCCAGATACAGTCCAGATACGCTCCAGATACGGTTGCCATTCTGTCACTCATTCAGATCCCAGTTACAGTTTCAGATACATTCCAGACATGGAAGTCATTCTGCTACTCATACAGATCTCAAACTCCAGATACAGTCCAGATACGCTCCAGATACGGTTGCCATTATGTCACTCATTCAGATCCCAGTTACAGTTTCAGATACATTCCAGACATGGAAGTCATTCTGCTACTCATACATATCTCAAACTCCAGATACAGTCCAGATACGCTCCAGATACGGTTGCCATTATGTCACTCATTCAGATCCAAGTTACAGTTTCAGATACACTCCAGACACGGAAGTCATTCTGCTACTCATACAGATCTCAACTTTAGATACAGTCCAGATACGCTCCAGATACAGTTGTCATTCTGTCACTTATTCATATCCTAGTTACAGTTTCAGATACACTCCAGACACGGAAGTCATTCTGCTACTCATACAGATCTCAACTTCCAATACGGTCCAGATACGCTCCTGACACGGTTGCCATTCTGTCACTCATTCAGAATTTATCCTTAGCCCAGAGATGCTCCAAACGCAGATACCTTCCTGCTTCTCACCCACTCACCAACGACATACAGTTCAACGAACATTCTTGGATGGCATCTTTAAGCCCATCTCCGACAAGATTCTGTCACATCTCCAGATGGCATCTTTAAGCCCATCCCCAACAAGATTCTGTCACATCTCCAGATGGCATCTTTAAGTCCATCTCCGACAAGATTCTGTCATATCTCCAAATGGCATCTTTAAGCCCATTCCCTCAAACTACGCTTTGACGAGTGCAAATTTTTTGGGCACTCTAGTGTCCAATAATCTTTTACCTTCGAGTCGCGAACGGCAAAACTGCCAATCTAACTCTTCAGATTCAAGAAGATTGAACAGGGGCAGCTGTTGTACCCCAAAATTTGCCCTCTCATGTTTTCCAAAGTCTTCCCCCTACATGGTTGACCAGAAACCCTTGCCTAAGGAAAAAGAAAATTTTTGAGTGGTGCTTTAAGTATCTTTCGATTGGCATTCTGAAAGACCCTTCGATTGGTATTCTGAAGGAGCCTTTCAATTGGCATGGATAATTCCTTTCGATTGGCATTATGGACAAGCACTTCGATTGGCATTGTGTCAAGGCCTTCGATTGGAATTCTGAAAGACCTTTTCGTTTGGCACCCTGGGCCAAGCCTTTCAATTAGCATGCCACGGGATCCTTCGATTTAGCATTGTGTCAAGGCAGCTTCGACAGACATGTTAACCATGTCCTTCGATTAGCATGAACAACACCTTTCGATTGGCCTGTTAACAAAGCCTTTCGATTGGAATTTTAACAAGTACCCTTTGATTGGTATATGGACAAATACCCTTCAATTGGCATTTCAGAAGGTCCTTGGACTGGAACTTCAGAGTGTCTTTCGACTGGAACTTCAGAGTTTCCCTTAATAAGAACATCATAATGAAATGACCTTCGAATGGCATTTCAGTGCAGAGTTTCTCTTAATCTAAGATGCTCTGATGAAGGAAGTTCTGAACACGTCGAATCAGAACTTAGACTCATCACAAGGCCAAGGGTTGGTCGAAGTTGTCTAATAGGGAATGTTCTAAATAGATTCGAATTGGACTTTGAAGCTGGCAAAGAAGGCCCATTCGAAGGGTACATAAGAAATCCATTCGAAGGACACACAGCTGGTGAAAACGAATGCTGTGTTGTCCTAGTTTGGTCGAAAGGTGTAGAAAGATGGAGGGTTCGACTCAAAAGATCAAGTTGAACATTCAGACCCATAGGCTAGGCCACGTGTCTTCCCTTTTTAGGCTTGTACCCATTTGTTGTCTAAGACCACTTGTACTTAATAGCACAGTACTACCTTTTAGAAAAGTCTGTCTTGAGCCTTGCGCCTATTTTCCTTCAGAAGGAAGCAACCCCATCTGAACCATTCATCTTGCTTTTGTGGCACAAGTGGACATTTACTTTCCAGCTGGACCTTATTTTATTATTTTTTGCACCCCAACTGCCAAGAGGCCCCCACATGTACTTTCACGTTACATTATTCTATCATTTATTTGCAAGGATGGCTTTGGACAACATGTCCATTCTTTTTCTCTATAAATAGAGGAATTCTTGCAAAGCTAAGGGAGGATCTTTGGACCAGAGGAACAAATCTCCCAAATTTTCTCAAACACCAAAAATCTCTCAAGTCCCTTCAACACTTGTGAGAACAAGCCCAGAATCACATACTTACTTCTGAAGAACAAACACTCTTCAGTATCCTTCGAATCCAGTTTGGAAAGAAACATAAGACTTGTTTCTTTCCTTCCTTCGAATCCAGCATTCCAAGCACAACTGTTGGCCCCCTCTTTCAAATCCAGAATCCTGGGCCTCCACTCAAGGTTCCACATCCATTCAAGGCCTGAAGCAAGGTAAGTTATTCTTACCTTTAAACTTTTCGTTTCATAACATGTAAATACAATTCCTTTTCATTTGAAACATTGTACATGCCATTGTTCCTTTCGTTTCCACCCTTTTAACATGTTATTTTTCAGAGCTAACCCTTTCGTTTTTTTGCTTTCTGTTTACCTGAACTTGCTTTAACTGTTAAACTGTTTACCAAACAAATAATAGCATGGCCTCAGGCCATGTTGCCATTTAATGCTTTAAATGAAAGAAACAGGAAACAGGAAATAGGAAACGAAGCTTCTGGCTTCTACCCTCATTCTCCAGGTCAAACGAAAGAGACAACCAGGAGGAAAACCATGTTGACTTCTAGGCCCAGACGAAAAGCATGCCTTCACTGATTCCAGGCTCAGTCGAAAGGCATTCCCTCACTGCTTCTAGCCTCAATCGAAAAAGGCAACAAGGCAGAAAGGCCCAGCCAGAGGCACACTTGCACTAAGTCCAGGCTCAGGCGAAAGGCACTCCCATGCTGGTGCTAGCCTCCAATCGAAGTTAATGACCTGACTGGTGCCAAAGCCCAATCGAAGTACATGACCTGACTGGTGCCAAAGCCCAATCAAAGTCCATGACCTCACTGGTGCGAACTCCCAATCGAAGGTTGCTCCTGCCCAAATCGAAGGAGCTCATTTTTTCTTCTTTTTATCTTATTTTTTCCTTTATATTATTCTGCACTTCAATATGGTTGTAATAGTGTAGGATATTTATTTGCTACATTTTTATTGCTTTATACAAATGCTAGTAAATAGGTGTGTATGGAAAGATAAAACCAACAAGTAGATAACCCAAAAATCAAAGACAAAATGCATGCAATCAAACACACTTGCACACATGCACCCTTAGGGTAATTCCACTTGTTGCCTTATAAAAATGGCCATGTTATGCATGTGGGATGTCTTAGCACAAACGAATTGAAAAAAGATCATAGTCCCTCGATGACGCTATCAAAGTTGCCTTTCAAAATGATCTTAGTCCCTACAAAAAAGTGCTAAGTCATTTCACAACATTGCTATCATGGTCTATACGATGACCCACGCCTGTCCCGTTAACATCCTAACATAAGTTTGTTCACCAAATACAATGGTGAAACAACAATGTTAAAAGGGTTAAAAACATAAGAAATATCTTTGAGTAAAATAGGGTAGACAACTCTTAGTTACTTGATCAAAAATCTTGCAAAACATCCTTGCTATTTTTCAAAACACACTCCACAACACAATTTCAAAACAACTTTCAAAAAGACATACACCTTTGTATACATTCAAACAAGAATCATTACAAAGGTTGCCTAGACAAGGCATCTTTTTCAAAACATTTTCAAAACCGCACACACAAAGCATCATTTCAAACAATTGAAAAGCAAAGGCAAGTGATCTAAAACAAGTAACTAAGAGCCCATGGATAACCATGGATAAAAAGGGTGCTAGCACCTTCCCTTTTCATAATCTACCCCCCGAACCCACGAAAACATCCCAAAGGTCTTTCCTGTGCTTTTTGACCTTTCCTTAGGATAAAATAAAAAGTCGGTGGCGACTCTTGCTAAACCGTAACATTTGCGAACACAAACGCAAATCCCAAGTCAGTTCTCCCACCGTATCACACAAGGGTTAAAACAAAGTAAAACAAAACTTTTCAAAGCAAGCACACACAAGCAATTTTCAAAATGAGCAAGTACCTAAGAGGTCAAGGAAAACCATGGATAGAAAGGGTGCTAACACCTTCCCTTTCTATAATCTACCCCCCGTACTCAGAATATCTCGAAAAAGGAATTTTTCTGTGTTTTTTTCCTTTCTGGTTGGATATAATAAAAGTCGGTGGCGACTCTTGCTTACCGCGACATTTTGCAAATAAAAAACGCAAACCAGTATTAACAGTCGGTTCTGCCACCGTATCACAGAACTGGCGACTCTGCTGGGGAAAATAAGTGGGGTATACCTTAGGATTAGTTCATCATATTGCTTCTATTGTTTGATTTGATTGCTTTATTTTTGTGGGCTTTGTATCGGAGTTACTGTAGATCCTAACCTGGATCTGGGGAACACCTTTTAGGTAAGTAGCAATAAACTGTGAGGGAATTGTACAGCGTAGACTGATACAGTTGAAGCAGTAGCTACGTTGATGTGGCACATTAGTTGGTACCGGTATCCCTTGTGGAGGAACAAGGAGAATACGGGGCTGCTATATGGGTCGTTAAGCATCAACTGACCTTAGAACCTATAATTGACCAACTTGGCCATAGGAAGTAGTGAGATAGTCGATCTCGGTGTAGAGCTGAGAACTGGTTGATACTCGATACTACACTCATTGAGACCATACTCTCGAGATAGTTTCGGCCGCAAGAAAAGATTGCGTGAGCTGAAACCATGACCGATGGAGGATGGTCAGTGATATTGAGAACCTCTAGAACCCGGTTACTATTATTAGGACAGGTTGAAACCAACTGAACTTCAAGAGGGTAGTACCTAGACTTCATGCAAGCCTGAAACTTAAGGGCTCTTGTGTGACTTGTTTGCCTTTATCATGTCTGTTATCTGCTATACCTGTTGTATGCTTTTATCATGACATCATGCATCATAACATAACATGGCATATCATACTAACCATTTCAAGGATCTCAAGGGTCTGTGATGTAGGTCATGGCGAACCAAACATCTAGCAAGGGGATTTATTTTCCTCTAGCCAATGTTGTCAAAGGATCTTGAGTCAGGGGCTATGACCCACTCGATATGGTGAGCTTGACTCTGGAAGAAGGACTCTCAACGACACGAAGTTTTTTCAATCAAGCTACAATAAAATTCTAACAGTTTCTTGTTTACCCCGCGAGATCCTTGAAAATATTGCATGCATATCATGCACATCATTACAGGTACCATTACAGGTTTCTCATCTTCTTCGCTGTTTATTTCAGCATAAATGTCTTCTGAAATACCTTCCGATCAAGCTATCAAAGATCTTCAGGCACAAAATTCCCAATTCCAAGAGATGTTCTTGAACTTGGATAAAGGGCAAGCGGATTTGAAGACTCTCATCCTGAAGGAGAAGAAGAAGAAGAAGAAGAAGAAGAAGAAGAAGAAGAAGGTGGTTCTTCTGAATATGGGTCACATATTTGGGAATAGGTTGCGGCAGGAAGCTGATATGTCTCATTCATCCAAAGGAGGAGAGAATCAAGAGGAGGAAAAGGGTCCTAGTCCTATGGTCTCTGATAATGATACTGATTTTGATAATGAACAGTACCCTCCTGCTGAGGATAGGTACAAGCAACTTAAGGACCGTCTGAGTGCTATGGAGATTCAGAAGATCCCCGGTTTGGATTTCGGAGATCTGGGACTGGAATATGGGGTGGTGATCCCTCACAAGTTCAAAGCCCCGGTTTTTGCTAAGTATGATGGAGCATCCTGTCCAAAACTCCATCTCCGCTCGTACGTCAGAAAAATTCAACCTTACACTGCTGATAGGAATCTGTGGGTACATTTCTTTCAAGATAGTCTGTCATGGACTCAGCTTGAATGATTTTATCAATTGGAAGGAGCTAATGTCTGAAACTGGGAGGACCTTGTTGCTGCTTTCTACAAGTAATACCAGTATAACGCCGACCTTGCTCCCACTCGTACTCAGCTTCAGGGTATGTCTATGGGTGCAAGCGAAGGTTTTAAGGACTATGCTCAAAAATGGAGAGATTTGGATGGAAGAGTCCAACCCCATTGTCTGATAGGGAGTTGGTTGATATGTTTATGGGGACGCTATCTGGTCCATTCTTTAATCATTTGATCAGCAGCTCGTCAGTGGGTTTCACCGAGCTGATTCTGACTGGAGAAAGAGTAGAAGCTGGGATCCTGAGTGGTAAGATCCAGAAAAATACCTCTTCGAGTACAGAGAAGAAGTCATTTGGTGGTAAGAGGGAAGCCAATGTTGTGCACGTCCAGAAGAGGCGTAGCAAGGCAGACTACCACCAATCTGTGGGGGCAGTGTTGATCTCTAATTCGGCACGCACACAACGAACACAACAACGAAACAATCAGCCAAGGGTGGAAAGACCTCAAAGGCAGTTCACCCAAATCAACATGCCATTGTCACAAGCATTGCAACACATGTTTAAGATGAATCTGATTACGGTGATAAACCCTCATCCGAACCCTAAGACTTCTTCTCCTAACTACAACCCAGATGCAAGGTGTGCTTATCATTCTGGTAGCCCGGGGCACGATACTAACGATTGTTGGACGCTGAAATACAAGATTCAGAATATGATTGACGCCGAGGAGATCGAATTCGACCCTCCTGAGACTCCCAATGTGATCACTGCTCCCTTACCAAAACATGGCTAGGATTGAAAGCATTTTTGTTCATTTGAATTCTGAAGTTGTATTTTCTTTGCTTATTCAAACAATTATTGTCATGTCAAACTTTCTTATTTCATTAATGCATTACACGTGTCTGTCTTGAATTAATTTTTTCATTATTCTTAAATTTCTTTATATTTCCTTTTCGTGATATTCAACTCTCGACTAAAAAACTGTAAGCCTTTAGAGGGAGGATGACAAAAATGATACCACAATCTCTACAGTATGCTTTTGAACGGACCTCGCTGACGATGTACAGGCGTTGTTTCAAATCCTAAACAGTGGAGTTATAAGGAAGATAATCCCTAGTCAACCCCTTTGAGCCAAAGAAGTAGGAGTTTTTCTTTTCACACAAATTAAAACCCTTAATCACAACCCGTGGCAGGGTAGTTTTCTCAGTTAATCCAGGTGCACAATGAATGGCTTCAAAGACGTCCTTCCAAAACAAAAGACGGTGATGGTTCCCTATAATCGTCAAGACAGGCAGTCATTATCTCTCGAAATAAAAGCCCATTAAGTCAAAACCTATGAAGGAGACTTAAGAAAAAACTGGGGCATCCCGCTGACTATAATCACAAAAATAAACAATTCAGGAAAAAGACAAGGATAATAAAACAAAAAAGAAAGAGGTCCTACAAACCCTCAACAAAAATGACTGCCTATTCAAAATGAACTGTCAGTATCTGAACCATCACCGGAACATCAAGGACAATATTCCAGAACTCAACTGGGGTTCTAAATGCATAATTAGATGAGTTTAGGATCAAGAACATCACGAAGAATGGGTGGGTACAAATAAAATTTGAGCCTTTATCCTTTGTTTCTTAAACCGTGAACCAGGCCACGTTATAACCCTTAAAAGTCCTAGCTGAAGCATGGTTTAGTTCGAAAGAATACTGTTACAAAAGGTATCCTGACTCCTGTAGGACTTGCTATAAATCCTGAGTTGACATCACATTTTATAAAATTTGCTTGTTTTATTGAAAAACGCATTTTCAAAACTTCAAGACAGACGTAAGCTTTGCATTCTTAAAATAACATTGTTTACATATGACTATTTGTTCAGTAGCAGAGAAATTCGCATGACGAATATCTAGTGAACAAAAACCTTCTCAATAAAAAGGATCACCTCAAGTGGAAAAAACACTTCCAACCAAGGGGAACAGCATGATCATTGTCCATCATCTGTGGCAGTCAAGTCAAGATTCAAGGAATCTCTCGAAGATGCCAAATAGCCAGGAGCAAATCTCCATCTGAATCACTTGGGGCATTGGACATGATTTCCAGCAACGAATCTTGTATGATCAAACGAATATCTTCTGGTAGTGTGGCAACACAACACTACCGACAGTGATAACTCCCTACACCCTGAGAGTGTGGACATAGTCAAAAAATACTGCGCATGAACAAAGACCTGCTAGGTTGACACACCTAGGCAAAACAAGGGCGTCCTGGCGAACCAAAAGGTTCGGGAAAAATTAGGGATAAAAACAAAAAAAGATTTGTACACCCGGCAAGTCGAAAACCTGAGAAGGCGGCTTGGGAAAAAAAGGGTATCCCGGTGGACTGAAAATCTGAAAAGATAGTCCAAGAAAAAGTTAGGGATTAAAGTGTACGACTATGTCCCGTTATCTTGTCACTTTCTTATCAGTAGAAGACTTATCATTCTGATCGGTAGTTACCAAGCACCTCATAAGTTGGGATGATACTCAATCCACAAGGCCTCCGCAGGCACTTTCTCCAGCACGTACAAGGGCAGAAAAGTCTTTATGCGAAGTCATTGTCATATCCTCAGCACGCGTCCCAGTAACATCTACACTCCCCGAAGAGTAAGAAATATCCAAAAGCAGTGGTGTTAATTCTCCCCAAGCAGAGTTCATCTTTCACCAACAATGGAAGCCATCCCCAGTGGAGTTTATTTCTTCCACAGACATAAATTTTATCCCCGACAGAGTTCATCATCGCCAGCAACGGTAATTCATCCCCAACCGAGGTTATTGCTCCAAATCAGCGGATCTTCTGATAGAGTATCTCTTCCCCACAGAGTCATTTTTTTCTCGCCAGTTTATTCTCCAGCGGAATTATTCTCCGGCCAAGTTATTCTCAAATCATCTTCGGTTGTTATCCCCAACGAGTGAAACTCTTTATTCTCCAACAACAGTCAGGGATTTATTTTCCCAAACTCGGACGTGCCACAATAGCATTTCATGTTCATATATCATGACGTGCGCATACATATTGCATACAGCATAATCTCATTTATTTTGAGAACATCATCATACAATGCATGTCATGCATCATATACGATTAATCATGTACCTTTTCAGGAAAGATGGTTATCATCAACAACTTCCAGCAAGTTCAAGATTAACTCCAGAAACTAAATAGAGTAATTATCTGCACGATCAAATGCAGCTTTACATGGGTTCGTCACGAAGAAATCTTACACGGGTTTCTCCTAAATGCAGCTTCACACGGGTTTATCCTGAAAAATCTTACACAGGTCCTTTCTCATATATTTCTGAATGAAGTTTTACACGAACTCATCCCAAAGTAACCTTACCCAGGTTCCTCCTGAAGTTTTACACGAACTTATCACAAAGTAACCTTACCCAGGTTCCTCCTGAAGTTTTACACAAACTTATCTCAAAGTAACCTTACCCCGGTTCATTCTGAAGTTTTACACGAACTTATCACAAAGTAACCTTACCCTGGTTCCTCCTGAAGTTTTACACAAACTTATCCCGAAGTAACCTTACCCAGGTTCCTCCTGAAGTTTTACACAGACTTATCCCGAAGCAACCTTACCCAGGTTCCTTCTCGGTCCCGATGTAGTTTCACCCAGACTCATCCTGAAGCAACCTTACCCAGGTTCCTCCTTACAATTTCCCGATGTAGTTTCACCCAGACTCATCCTGAAGCAACCTTACCCAGGTTCCTCCTTACAATTTCCCGATGTAGTTTTACCCAGACTCATCCTGAAGCAACCTTACCCAGGTTCCTTCTCGGTTCAGATGCAGTTTTACCCAAACTCCTCACAAAGCAACCTTACCCAGGTTCCTTCTCAGTTCAGATGCAGTTTTACCCAAACTCTTTACAAAGCAACCTTACCCAGGTTCCTTCTCGGTTCAGATATAGTTTTACCCAAACTCCTCGCAAAGCAACCTTACCCAGGTTCCTTCTCGGTTCAGATGCAGTTTTACCCAAACTCCTCACAAAGCAACCTTACCCAGGTTCCTTCTCGGTTCAGATGCAGTTTTACCCAAACTCCTCACAAAGCAACCTTACCCAGGTTCCTTCTCGGTTCAGATGCGGTTTTATCCAAACTCCTCACGAAGCAACCCTATCCAGGTTCCTTCTCATAACCTTACCATCCAGGTTTCTTTTCTCTTATCTCCAGACAACATTCCACAACACTGTAAGACTTGGACCTATCAAACACGATCGGTTTCACCTTTCCCTAGTAGGTCGCAATGCAGCCTATACACGACTAGATACGCAGTTCTCTTCCGCTTCCTCAAGCCGGAGTTAATTCCCCAGTAGATTAACGGACAACTGAAGCTCCTAAAATTCTATTTCTCCCAAGACAGAGACCAACATTCCTCAGCAGTTTCCTCCTCAATGATAGGAATAGGAATTCTCATCAAAGGAATATCTCAGGAAATCAACATCCTCTAGATGGCATCTTTAAGCCCATCTCCGGTGACCTCCCGTCATCTCCTCCAAATGGCATCTGTAAACCCATTCCCGATACTACCTACATAGTCAAGCATCATTACAGACGAGTGCAAATTTCTGGGCACTCTAGTATTCAACCATCTTCCACCTTCAGATCACGAAAGACAGACGAGTCAATCTAAATCTTCAGGTTTAAGAAGATTGAACAGGGGCAGCTGTTGTACCCCAAAATTTGCCCTCTTTTCATACACGCATATTATTGGTTTTATGGTTATGGAATAAAGATATATTTATCAAGCTTCTTCAGGTTACAAGTGACGTTTATTTCGTCAATGGATATTCTCAGAGTATTTTCTATGCTGAAGATCGTTTGCTGTTTTGATACGATTCGGGATTCAAAGATTCACAAGTCCAACCCGGCGCGTCATATTCAGGTGTTCTTTCGCCAAGATATCTCTGATAATGTATTCTCAAATTCAGGTTCGACTCAAGAGTCAATTCTTTAAAGAAGGTATCCGAATGTGTGAGTTTTCTCGAAGAAATATGGTGAAAAAGTGTGCTGAAAGTGCAGTTTTTACGCGCTAAAAAATTCATAACTTGAAGATTGTGGCTCGTTTTGAACCCGTTCTGGTGGCCAAAATTCCATATTGACGTCATCTATGTTTTCATCTCTCACGGCTGGGAGCCAATTTCGATCAGAAGGTCTTCAAAAATATGAATTTATCAAGTATTTTCGTACAGAAAATTTGTGACAGAAGTTTATTTGCGTCATGATCAGAAAATCATAACTTGGTCGATTTTCATCGTATCGAGTTGGTTCTAGCGCCAAAATTTCACAAATTGAGTTGGCTAAGTTTTCACAGAAGGTACTGAGTTCGAGCGGTATTCAAAAGGTCTTTGTTTTTTGCTCAGAGTACGCGTGACGCGCCAAAAATCCTGAATGCTGAATATTATTTTATTTGGGTCGAAACTTCGAAAATTCATAACTCGGCCAATTTTTATCGGATTGGGCTCATATTTTTACACAAGGTCACTGACTAAGAGATCTACAACTTTTCTTCCAAAGTAGAGATCTGATTATGCTCTGATCATTACCAATTTTTTATTGAAGAACGTGTCAGAGTCGACACTGAAGCCCAAAATAAGTTAGTCTGAGCTGAAACTTCAAAAATTCATAACTAATTCACCGTTTATCCGATTGAGCCTATTTTCGAACAGGAGTTAGTTCTCAATGTCGGCTACATTTTGTTTTCACATTTCAACTTCAAAAATTGCACTTAAGCCCATGAGATTTTGCCTGGAACGTGACGAACTCAAGTGAACATTGGAGGCCCAATTGCACATTCAAAGCCCATTTTTTCCTCTCTAATTTCTATTATATAATCTCATTCTTTTCACACAAACAAAAAAAAAGAGGAAAAAAAACTTTTGCCACAACGCTGTCGGAATATCAAATTCTTTCAAGAACCCTAAAACCTTGAAATCCTTATTACAAACCTCCATCTCACTACAAACAAGCCATCTCTGTTACAAACCCACATCTCACTACTTCTCCAGTAAGGGTAAGGATGGCTTGATCTCCATGATCAAAAGGGCATGAAAGCACTCATCTCACTACTTCTCCAGTAAGGGTAAGGCTGGTTTGATCTCCATGATCAAAAGGATATAATCATTCATACATGCCATATCGGTTTTAACATTAAATTTTTTTCATATATTGGCTTTCTTTGTATTTCATGATATATATAGTAATTTATTTAATGTATTCATGAGATTCAACACTTCAGATTTAGACAGGATCCTATGCGGGTTCATTATAGAACGTTGATGCCAAAACACAAATGGCCAAAACAGAACAATCAATGCATGGCACCAATGCATGACAAGGAAGACATCCTGAGAAAGTTAAGGGCGTGGGTTCAACAACCACCCCTATTGGTTTTGATTTTCTTCCTTTATATTTATCCTTTTACCTATTTTTATTCTTTCTGTTTAATTTTTTTTTTTCATAAAACTTAATATTTTTCACAAACCTTTGATTTTTTATAATAAACTCGAATAATTAATTTTAGGTCTTTCTTTAATTTAATTTTAGGTTTTAAATTAATTTTTGGTTCAACAACCACCCATGACATTTGCATTATATTTATTTTCCAACCCTATTTTTCATTGATGTTTCTTTCCCTATCTATTTTTTGACAAACTTAATCTTTTTTATTAATCATTAGACATAAACTCTTTTTGAAAACCTTTTTTTTATTATTAAAATTAATTAGATTTTAGGATTATTTAATTAACCATTTTTTTCAAAACAAACTTTTTTTTATAATTCAAATAAATTAGGGTTAGGTTTTTGTTTTAGTTAGTAACTGAATTTTTGGCTTTTATTCATTTATTAATAAATTAAGTTAATTAACTTTTTTATTAAAATTAGTTAGAATTAGGTTTTTAATTAACTTAAAATTATTTTCTACAAAAAAAACACCAAAAACATTAACTTAGAATTTTCGGTTTTAATTTTTTCTTTAATTTATTTTTATTTATTCTTTTACATTTTTATTTCTAGGAGAATTGTATAGGTCGCATTATCAATGTAATAGCGTAGATTTATCTTTTCTTGCATTTTTTTCTAATTATGTAATTGCTTCCGGGATGTAATAGTATTAGGATTTCTTTTTCGCATTCTTCACTATTATGTGTCTGCAAAAGCCTTGTAATAGCTAGGACTTTAAACTTTCTTGCTTTTATTTTCGCAAACTATAAACTGCTTATATGAATGTTAATAGGATTATATGGAAAAACTAATTGAAAATTAAAATAGTAGATCACCCTAATATGCAAAGATTAAATAACTGAAACAAATCATATGTAGGTATTCACTCCTACGGTACTCCTCACTTGGTTGCCTCAGAAAACAATGGTCATGTCCCTCGAATGTAGGAATATCTTAGCAAATGATCCTCAATCTAAAAGTCATCATAAAGATCATAGTCCCTTAATGTCTCTCGAGTTGCCTACGAGAAATGATCTTGTCCCTCGATGTTGCCTACAAATATATGATGATTGTCCCTTCGTAATGCTAAGGTATCCTTACATGTTTCCTTCAATGACCATTACGTCCCTTTCGAATTGACCCTTACAAATTCCAACGACGGTGCTACCTACTCACTAATAGTGGGATAGCGCTGTCTAAAGGAAACGGAATAGAAATGATCCTTTTTTTGAGTAGGTAGATAACTGTTAGGTACTTGCTCAAAACAACAAACTTTTCACACTTACACTTTTTTCAAACAAAGTTTTCAAAAACAACTTCATAACACTCTTGAGGACAGAAACAAGGGTTAAAACAAAGTAAAATAAAACTTTTCAAAGCAAGCACACACAAGCAATTTTCAAAATGAGCAAGTACCTAAGAGCCCATGGAAAACCATGGATAGAAAGGGTGATAACACCTTCCCTTTCTATAATCTACCCCCCATACTCAGAATATCTCGAAAAAGGAATTTTTTTGTGCTTTTTTCCTTTTCGGTTGGATAAAATAAAAGTTTGTGACGACTCTTGCTTACCGCGACATTTTACGAACAAAAAACGCAAACCAGTATTAACAGTCGGTTCTGCCACCGTATCACACCTGGTCATACGAAGACATGCCAGGACTCGACACTAATATCGTCGACCATCGTCTGCCGACAAAAGAAGACTGCCATCCGGTAAAATAGAAGGTATATCGCATACGGCCAGAAATGTCAGAGAAAATCAAGACTGAAGTCATGAAGCAGTTCAACACCGGATTCTTAGATATCACCTCTTATCCATAATGGGTTGCCAACGTTGTTCCAGTGCCTAAAAAGACGGTAAAGTACGTATGTGTGTGGATTACAGAGACTCGAATAGGGCAAGCCCCAAGGATGGCTTTCTGCTTCCCCACATTGATATTCTGGTTGATAACACCACACAACATAAAGTATTTTCCTTCATGGACGGTTTCTCCAGATACAACCAGATCAAAATGGCACCTGAGGACATGGAAAAAATGACCTTCGTCATACAGTGGGGCACATTCTGTTACAAAGTTATGTCATTTGGGTTGAAGAATGTTGGGGCAACCTATCAACGTACCATGGTATCTCTGTTTCACGACATGATCCATCACGAGATAGAGGTCTACGCGAATGACATGATAGCCAGATCTCAGACTGAAGAGGAACACCTTGACCATCTGCGGAAACTGTTTGAAAGACTAAAAAAATACAAACTAAGGCTGAACCCGAATAAATGCACTTTTGGAGTGAGGTCTTGCAAGCTCTTAGGCTTCGTTGTCAGCGGAAAAGGTATCGAAGTGGACCCTGTAAAGGTAAAAGCAATACAAGAAATGTTTGCTCCTCGCACTGAGAAGGAAGTCAGAGGATTCTTAGGACGACTAAATTACATCACCATGTTCATTTCCCATCTAACCGCTACTTGTGAACCAATCTTCAAATTTCTGAAGAAAGATCAAGTGGTGGAATGGAACGACGAATGTCAGGCTGCCTTTGATAGAATCAAAGAGTACCTTCAAGAGCCTCCCATTTTGATGCTGCCGGTTGAGGGAAGACTTCTGATCATGTATCTAACAGTCCTGGAAAATTCAATGGGGTGTGTGTTGGGGCAGCATGACGAGTCTGGCTGAAAAGAGCATGCAATATACTACTTGAGCAAAAAGTTTATCGACTGTGAAACCAGATATTCACTGCTCGAGAAAACTTGTTACGCTCTGGCATGGGCTACTCGCCGGCTAAGATAGTATATGTTGGCTCACACTACCTTATTGATATCTGTTGTACCCCAAAATTTGCCCTCCCATATTCTTCAAGATTTGCCAAGGTCAATCTCCAAATGGTTCAAAATCTCTCAAGGGTTGCACAGTCCAATTGCCTCCTAACACAGTCAAAATTAGGGTTTTGGTTCTTGCAAAGAAATTGAGGTTTTCAAGGGTCCAATCAAGTCCCATATGCCTATAAACATTGTCAAGCATCCATATGTCAAATTTCAAGACTCACAACACCAAGTTGCACAGTCAAAAGCCCTAATTGCTTCACATTCAACTGTAGGGGCAAAATGGTCATTTGACAGTCCAAAGTCAAAAAATTTGGTCAACATCTTATTTTGAAGTCACAATCATCATTTGATCAATTCTTGATCATGATTCCACAAGCATGGCTCAAAAATCATCAAGATGCAAAAGTTTCTATTTTTGGACAGCTGAAAAGTCAACTGCAAATTGACCAAGGCATAACTTTTTCATGGTTCATCATAAAAATCCCATCTAATGCTCATTTTAAAGGGGATGACATTTCCTACAAATCATCTTCACACTCCAAGTCCAAGAAATGCTCTCACAAAAAGTTATCAATTTCAACATTATAGGTCATTTTCAAAATTCAACAAAAAGGCACTTTATGTCAAAGACCATAACTTTATATTGGTAAATCAAAATGACATGGGACCAAAGGCATTGGTTAGAGGACTTCAAGACCTTTCCAAAATGTCCAAGAACATGTTCATATCTTCAAAATTGAGCAAGATATGCATTGGAGAAGTTGGGAAATGTTTGGGAACTTTCAAAAGTCAACTTTGCCTAAAACACTTCATTTTTGCTAATGAGCCTCAAATTCTTTCTTGAATCTTTACCCAAGGCTTATGAACGACCCATTGAACTTAATTTGATTTATTTTCTTATTTTTAATTAATTAATTGAATTTATATTAATAATAATTCATTTAATTGGTTTTAATTGTAGGAAAATATCTAAACATGGTTGTCAAATCTTTTTATGAAGCAAATACACTCCATATATGCTGAAGATCTCGTGTATCACTCAAGGGGACAAGATCTCCCAATTTGGCAAGGTTTTCATTCAAAAAAGATTGGAAATTATATGATTGAAAATCAAGGATTGAAAACATTAATTCATGGACTTTTGGGCCAAGGTTTTAACCTAATTCTGTTCCAATACAAATGCTGAGTGAAACCATATTCCTAGACACGTACAATTGCTGCTGAAACCATATAACCAAATTGCAAAAACTCAAGAAAGTTGTGAAACTGATTTCCTATTTGCAGCGCAATTCAAAGCTTCTTTTTGATTCAAACATATTGCCTGAGTCTCCAGGAAGCCATTGCCATCAAAAACCAGTCCTAACACGCGAAGAATCAAAGAACACGAGTCTCACGGTTTGCGTTATTTTTCAAATCTGCATATCATGTTTCATGTGCTTTTAATCCATTTTTTTGATTGGTTTGTGTTGTTAGGGGCCTTCTGAAGCTAATGAGACAGTTTAATTGAACTAACGCGCACTGAATCCAAAATCACCATGGATGAAACCTAGGGTTTTTTGAAGCTCTCAATTAGGGCTTTAGGCATAAGGAAAAATTGGACCACATCATGACTATGGTTGAATTCGTCAAGGCCAGACGAATTCAACCAAATCCTCGCGCTCAATTCATGTAATCTGTGCTGCTAATCGCTATTATTGGGACTTTTGTTTTGTGGGGGTTTAAAACCCCCGCTATCTTGTTCATATTTGCAGGTGAAACAAAGAAGATAATAGGCGTGGCAATATGTGACTGGTTGATTCAAATGGGTGGCGCGCTTTTTCTGAATTCCAGCATAATTATCACTTTTCATATATAATATTTGTTTATCATTATATTTACAAATGCGCTTCATGGCTCAGATGGTGGGAGACTTGGCTGGAAAGCACTGGGACCTGGGTTCGATTCCCAGGTCCCCCATATATTTCTTCATCTTTTTCTTAATCCATTCCAATGCAGCAACGATTCAATGGTCCACCATACGTCCTCACGCCTAAGCTTGCCAAGCGCTCATGATGATCAATCCAGTGGCCAGGAGATGTGGAGCATGGTACACCCTAGTCAAACAGCACGCACATGATTGTGAAAGTCAAACAAAGGCTTTGTGATTCTTGGGCCAGGATTGCTTCAGTTTACCTCCATATGGGCCATCACCCCCCCTTTGGTTTGCTTTGTTTTTATTTTATTTTCTTTTCTTTTCATTGTTTTAATTATTTTAATTAATTCACCAAATTTATTTTTCCTAATAAAAATCAGAAAATCAAAATTGTGAATATATTTTAATTAATTATTAATTTCACCATTAACCTATTTTTGTAAATAAATACTAATAATTAACTTAGTTTAATTTAGGTTTTAATTTTAATCCTTTTTTCTTAATAAATAAAAATTGCATAGAATTAGGTCTTGATATCTTTTAATCATATTTTATTAATTATCATTATTACTATTTATTAATCATATTTTATTAATTATCATTACTACTATTTATTAATTATTATTTTTGTACATATAAATGTAAATTAATTAATTAGCTTAAATTAGGTTAACTTTAATATTTTCTTAATAATTAACATAAACTTAGAACTAGGGTTTTCTTTTGATTTTAATTTCTTTATTTTCATTAAATACAAAAAACATAAAAAACATCTTTCTTGTAAATAATTAATAATTAGATTTAATTGTAATTTAATTTCAAGCAAGGGACAAAAACTCATAATTTCTCAAAAGGGTCCAAAACCCTCGGACGTCCAGTTTAATTTCTATTTTGCGCATTATTTTCTCATTGGATTATTATGTAACTGTTTCCGGATGTAATAGTAATTAGGTTTATTGCTTTTTTACTTTCCGCATCTTTATCAAAAACGGGTCTTTGTTTTTTTGGCGATGTATAGACCCGCGCCTTGTAATAGCATAGCTTTTACCTTTCTGTATTTAATTTTCCGCACTCCTAACTGCTAATTGCATGAAAGAATGTATGATAAGTAAAAGCAACTCGTAGCTCACAATTGCATGATCAAAGATAAATGTTAACCTGAAAACAACACACAATGCACATGCCACTTCTAGGGTACGCCTCACTCGTTGCCTCGAAAGTGGTCGTCAAGTATAGGGTGTTTAAGCGGTCGCCCTTACGTCTAAGATCCAGTTGCCTCGAAATGGTTGCCTCGGATTAAAAAGGATCTAGGACATTAGGGTTACTTCTAAGGTGTCCTACTATTGCTTCGGTGACCACACTGTCCCTACAATCGAATTGACCCGAACCCCTCCAACGGTGGTGCTACCTACCTCTCAATGGTGGGATGGCACTACCTTAAGGACTTTTACACAGCCTAATTCCTTAGGGTAGGTAGATGACTCACGGGTATTTGCTCTCTTCAAAAACAAATCAAAAATCTTTTCACACTGACACTTTCGAAAGCTTTCAAAACAAATTTTTCAAACACTCTTGAGGACAGATACAAGAGTCATACAGAAATCTTTCAATGAAACTTTTTCAAACCCACTCATATTTTGAAAAGCAAACATTTTGAAAACATAAGAGCAAGTACCTAAGAGCCCGTGGATAACCACGGATAGAAAGGGTGCTAACACCTTCCCTTTCTATAAATCTACCTCCCGAACCGAGAGATATTCTCAATAAGGAATTTTGTTGTGCTTTTGTCCTTTCCATGTTGGAGAACATAAAAGACGGTGGCGACTCTTGCTTACCGCGACATTTCGCGAACTAGCTTTAAACAGTCAGTTCTATTTCCACCGATCACAGAACTGGCGACTCTGCTGGGGATACTACTTAAAGTGAGGTGTACCTTAGGATAGATCATACTTGTGTTTTCAATTGCTTTGTTTTGTTTGCTTTATTATTGTGGGCATTGTCTTGGATTTTCATAGATCCTAACCCGGATCTGGGGATACCCTTTTAGGTAGCATAAGCTGTGAGGGACCTGTCCGGCGTAGACCGACACGGGTGAAGCAGTGGCTACATTGGTGTGGCACCTTGGTCTGTACCGATATCCCTTGTGTTGCAACGAGGAGAATATGGGTCTTCTGAGGAGTCATTAACCACCAACCGACCTTAGAACCCTAATTTGACCCAACTTGGCCATAGAACAGTAGCAGTATGCTACACCCATTGAGGCTAAACTCTCGCGATGGTTCTGGCTGCAAGAAAAGATTGCGACGCTGGAGTTATGACCGATTGAGGGTAGTCTGTGATATTGGGATCCTCTAGAACCCGGTTACTTTTGATAGGACAGGTCTTAACCAACAAACTGAAAGAGGGTAGTACCTGAAATTCATGTTGGCCTAAACTTTAAGGGCTATCTTGTGTGACTTGTGTGCCTTATCATGTTTGCCTTTGTGAATACTTGTGGTGTGCTTTATCATGACATCATACCATCATAGACATTGCATGCATCCTGCATAAGAACTGGCCCATTTCAAAGACAAGAGGGTTTCATCTTTGCTCTGTTTTGTAGGACATCATGATGCCTATGCGAAGGAACACTATCCGGTTCAACTTTGTTCACCCACCTGAGTTGCTTGAAGAATTGGTTAGCAGAATTCCAAACACTACTTCCTTCATCCAGAGGCATGGTTCTCTTCTCGGCTTAGTCACTGCAAAGTGGGACCAACAACTGATGAGTGTCCTGACTCAGTTCTATGATCCCTTGTACAATTGCTTCACCTTTCAAGACTTCCAGCTGGTCCCTACCCTGGAAGAATTCTCTGATTTGCTTGGTATCCCTATCTTGGATCAGACTCCCTTCACTGGTTGGGAAAAGACTCTTAGGCTTGAGGAGATTGCTTCAGCCCTTCCCTTGACCCATAAGGAGGTAATGGACAATTGGGTGACTAGAAGCAGAGTTAAGGGCTTCTTGGCCAAGTTTCTGATTGGTAAAGCTAACAGCTTCTGGAATGACTTAGACTTCAGGGCGTATGAAGACATTCTGGCTCTCTTAATCTATGGTCTAGTTTTGTTTCCTAATCCTGATAACTTCATTAACGTCACTGCCATAAGGATCTTCATGTCTCGGAACCCTGTGCCCACTCTCTTGGGTGATATCCTGCAACAACTCTATGCTCGTACTGCCCGAAGACGAGGAACTCTGTGGTGTTGTACTCCTTTGTTAGTGAGGTGATTTATTTCTCACCTCCCTAAGTTCGTGCTGAAGAACCAAGAAGGAAGAGGCTGGGCTCACAGGTTAATGTCTCTCACTAATAATGACATCATTTGGACTCTCAGAGGTTTATATGAGGTAGCTGTTATTGATCGTTGCGGAGAATATCCTAACGTTCCTTTGATTGGTACCCAAGGAGGAATCTCTTATAATCCATGTCTAGCTCTCCGTCAGTTTGGAAGAGCCAGAAGAGTCGGGCCTCACGAGATGTTGGTGCCTCACATCAGTTTTGAGTTTCAGGTAGATAGTGACGAACTGCGCCGTAGATTCATCAAAGCTTGGGACGGAATTCACAAAGCTGACCCACATGAGTTGGGACCGAAGACTTCTCTACTAATGGAACCCTATTACAGATGGGTCCGCATCCGTGCTCAAAAGTTAGGTATGCCATATGAAGCTGTCAGGCCTATCATTCTTGAAATTCCTGATAGAGACGGGATTCCTCCAACTGTTCTCCCTCCTCAGATACCTACTGATGTTGATACACTAAAGAGGTCTTGGGCGCAACTACAAGAAGAACGGGATTCTTATCGGGAAAAGTTCAACGAGCAGGAATTGAAGATCTAGAAGCTGACAAAGCAGTTGGAGAGCGAGCGGGCCTTGAATGACTACATCCGTACTGAGAAGAAGAGACCCTGGGATCAATGATGAGCTTTGGATGTTCTTTTACAGTTTTTTATTTCCCTTTTCAGTATTTCCATTTTATGTAACGCCTAAGGGCAATCTGTTGAACAATTTAAATTCCAAAGTTTAAATCTAATAAAGTGTGTTCCTTTTTGTTTACAAAGTTGAATCCCGATTGTCTTTGAAAACATAAATCATACGCATTCCATTCATCATGTGCATCACAGGTACTCTTCTTTTCAGGTTGCTTAATGTTCTTCGCTGTTTATTTCAGCAGCCATCATGAATCCTGAATCATCTACTGAGCAATCCATCAAGGCCCTCCAGGCTCAGAACACCCAGTTCCAAGAATTGATCATGAGTTTAGCCCAAGGTCAAGAGGAATTGAAGGCTCTGCTGGTCAAGAAGAAGAAGAAGAGAACTTACTATTCAACACTGGCCGGAGGTTTGGCAATACACTGCAGAATGAGGCTGATCAAGCTGGTTCTTCTGTAGGGAAAGGCAGTCCCCAAGGGGGAAGGGTTCCTAGTCGTGTGGTCTCTGACAACGAGACTGATTTCAATGAAGAGCAGTACCCTCCCGCTGAAGACAGGTACAAGCAGTTAGAGGATCGTCTGAATGCCATGGAAATTCAACAGGTGCCTGGGTTGGATTTTGGAGACCTGGGTTTATCTTCTGGGGTGGTGATCCCACATAAGTTCAAGGCACCCTCTTTCGCGAAGTATCACGGGGCTTCCTGCTCTAAGCTACATCTCAGATCTTATGTGCGGAAGATCCAACCGTATACTGTGGACAAGAACTTATGGATCCATTTCTTCCAGGAGAGTCTTTCAGGGACTCATCTCGAATGGTTCTATCAGCTGGATGGAACCAACATTCGTAACTGGGAGGACTTGGCTACTGCTTTTTACAAGCAGTATCAGTATAATGCCGACCTCGCTCCTACACGTACCCAACTCCAGGGTATGTCGCTAGGATCGGGAGAAGGTTTCAAAGAGTACGCGCAAAAATGGAGAGACCTGGCTGGCAGGGTGCAGCCACCGTTGACTGACCGTGAACTCGTGGACATGTTCTTGGGGACCCTGTCTGGGACGTTCTTCAACCACCTGATTGGTAATTCTTCTGCAGGGTTTACAGACCTCATTCTGACTGGTGAGAGGATAGAAGCTGGTATGAAATCGGGGAAGATACAGAAAGGTGCATCCTCAAGTTCTGAAAAGAAGCCTTTCAAGAAAGAAGCCAGTGCTGTGTATGGTCCCGGGAGACAAAATAAACCGGAACGCCGCCAAGCTGTCAACGCGGTGGTAATTTCAAAGCCTGTTGTCGCTCCTCGGCAACCTAACCAACCAAGGGGTGAGAGACCCAGAAGAGAATACACTTGGCTTAGTATGACCTTGTCTCAGATCTTGCCGCAACTGCTATCAACCAACTTGGTAACTGTCAGAGAAGCTCCGAAGGTGGTAAACACAACCTCTCCGAAGTACAATCCCAACGCCCGCTGTGCTTATCACTCTGATAGCCCGGGGCATTCTACTGATGATTGTTGGGCCCTAAAGAATAAGGTTCAGGACCTTATTGATGCTAAAGAGGTACAGTTCGAGGCGCCCGAGAAGCCTAATATGGTGACTTCTCCCCTGCCTGACCATGGAGTGAATGCTATCAGGGTTGAGGATGAAGTGGAAGAATCCGAGTTCGACAGCTGGATATGCCCAACAACTAAGGATGGACTGAACAATTGAACTGCTAAAGACTACATACCTGTTACTTTTGTTACTCAGTAATGAATTCCTTTGTTTTTAAATTTGTAACGAACAATAATTTGAAACTTTATGGCCCGGTGTCCTACCCGGGGCACCGTTGGTTTCATTTGTGAGGGCTTATTACTTGTCATCTCCATATATCATGAATAAAAACATTGGACGTTTTTCGCATTTCAAATCTTGTGCTCCCTTTCTTTCTTTATATATATTGCAAAACAGCTATATTTACACACACTCACTTATACAGGTTTCAATCCACTCTGGATCTCACTGGTAACGACTCTGCTACTGCCAGTTATGACTTCGAAAATCCGATCAACTTAGCCGAAGACGAAGGTGAAGATGATTGTGAAGTGCCTGGTGAGCTTGCAAGACTGTTACTCCAGGAAGAGAGGGCCATTCAGCCACATGAAGAGCCAGTGGAAACGGTAAATCTGGGTACTGAGACAGACAGAAAGGAAGTCAAGATTGGTGTCAATCTAGAGCTCAGCGTGAAACAACGGTTGATTCAGATGCTGCATGATTATGTGGAAATCTTTTCCTGGTCTTACGAAGACATGCCCGGGTTGGATACCGACATTGTGGTTCATCACCTGCCTACCAAGGAAGAATGCCCTCCGGTTAAACAAAAGGTCTGCCGTATGCGTCCAGAGATGTCCGAGAAGATCAAAGCTGAGGTTATGAAACAATTTGATGCCGGGTTTCTAGCAGTGACTTCTTACCCTCAGTGGGTTGCCAACGTGGTTCTGGTGCCGAAGAAAGATGGTAAGGTCAGAATGTGTGTTGATTACAGGGATTTGAACAGGGCAAGCCCCAAGGATGATTTCCCTCTACCTCACATCGACGTTCTGGTTGACAATACTGCTCAGCACAAGGTGTTCTCCTTCATGGATGGGTTCTCAGGTTATAATCAGATCAAGATGGCTCCTGAAGATATGGAAAAAACTACCTTTGTTACTCAGTGGGGCACCTTCTGTTACAAGGTTATGTCGTTCGGGTTTAAAAATGCTGGGGCAACCTACCAACGTGCCATGGTTGCTTTATTTCATGACATGATCCATCATGAGATTGAAGTATATGTCGATGATATGATTGCAAGGTCTCAAACTGAGGAGGAACACCTTGACCATCTACAGAAGCTGTTTGACCGGTTGAAGTTATACAAGCTGAGGTTGAATCCAAACAAGTGCACCTTTGGGGTAAGATCTGGAAAATTACTAGGCTTCGTCGTAAGCGACAAAGGTATTCAAGTGGACCCTGCCAAGGTTAAAGCCATACAAGAGATGCCAGTTCCCAAGACAGAGAAAGAAGTCAGAGGCTTTCTAGGACGTCTGAATTATATTGCCCGATTCATCTCACACCTAACTGCTACCTGTGAACCAATCTTCAAGCTGCTGAAGAAAGATCAAGTAGTACGTTGGAATGATGAATGTCAGGCCGCTTTCGACAGAATTAAAGAGTATCTCCAAGAACCACCCGTTCTTATGCCACCAGTTGAAGGGAGACCTCTAATACTATACTTGACAGTACTTGACAGCTCAATGGGGTGTGTTCTGGGGCAGCATGACGAGTCTGGCCGAAAAGAGAACGCCATTTATTACCTTAGCAAAAAGTTTACCGACTGTGAGACCTGATACTCACTACTCGAGAAAACTTGCTGCGCTTTGGTATGGGCTGCTCGCCGGCTGAGACAGTATATGTTGACTCACACTACTCTGTTGATTTCAAAAATGGATCCAATAAAGTACATATTCGAAAAGCCTGCTCTGTCTGGAAGAATAGCAAGATGGCAGATGATCTTGACAGAATACGACATCCAGTACACGACTCAGAAAGCAATCAAGGGAAGTGTATTGGCAGAACATTTGGCACACCAGGCAGTAGACGACTACCAGTCAATGAACCTTGAATTTCCTGACGAGAACATCATGGTAGTGACTGATTGTGAAGTACCTGGACCGGATGAAGGACCTGAGGAAGGATCCCGATGGTCCATGCACTTTGACGGAGCCTCAAACGCTTTGGGTAACAGTATCGGCGCTGTGATCATATCCCCAAAAGGCACTCATACTCCACTCACCGCCCGGCTATGTTTCAACTGCACCAACAACATGGAGGAGTATAAGGCATGCATCATGGGTCTTCAAGCTGCAATTGACTTAAGGATCAAGTTTCTGAGTGTCTTCGGAGATTCCGCTCTCGTGATCAATCAGATCAAAGGCGAGTGGGATACGAAACACCCAAACCTTATTCCTTACAAAGAATGTGTGTTGACATTGATCCCCCATTTCACAGAGATAACTTTTGAACACTTCCCAAGAGAGGAGAATCAGTTGGCGGACGCATTGGCTACGATGTCTTCTATGTTCAAAGTCAAATGGGATAACGAGGCTCCCCGGATCATCATCTAGAAATTAGATGAACCTGCATATTGCTGTGATCTCGAGGCCGAAGAGGTAACTGAAAAACCCTGGTATCATGAAGTGAAGAGGTACTTGGAAGCTCAAGAATACCCTGAGGGTGCATCTGTTAACGACAAGAAGTTCCTGAGAAGGTTCGCTGCAAAGTTCTTCCTCAGCAACGGCATTCTATACAAGCGAAACCATGATTCAACATTACTGCGTTGTGTAGATAAGACTGAAGCAGAAAGAATCATGGCAGAACTGCATGAAGGTACCTTCGGAACGCATTCCAGTGGACATACCATGGCAAAGAAAATCCTTCGGGAAGGATATTTCTGGTCCACAATGGAGGCCGACTGTTACCAACATTCTCGGACATGTCATAAGTGCCAGATTTATGCTGATAAGGTACATGTCCCTCCAGTCCCTCTGAATGTCTTGACTGCACCTTGGCCTTTTGCAATATGGGGCATTGATATGATCGGTGAGATCAAACCTACGGCATTTAACGGGCATCGCTTCATCCTGGTAGCGATTGATTACTTTACAAAGTGGGTTGAAGCAGCTTTCTACGCTACTGTAACCAAGAATGTTGTGGCAGGGTTCATTCGATACAACCTGATCTGTCGATACGGTGTACCTGAGAGGATCATTACGGACAATGGTACCAATCTTAATAACAAGATGATCACTGAGCTCTGCAAGCAATTCAAGATACAGCACCACAACTCTTCTCCTTACCGGCCGAAGATGAATGGGGCTGTCGACGAAGCAAATAAGAATATCAAGAAGATTGTGCAGAAGATGACAGTGACCTATAAAGATTGGCACGAGATGTTACCGTTTGCTCTTCATGGGTATCGTACCTCAGCAAGAACGTCAACCGGGGCAACTCCCTTTTCCTTGGTCTATGGCATGGAGGCAGTCTTGCCAATTGAAGTCCAGATACCCTCTCTCCGGATAATGAAGGATGCAGGTCTGAGCGAAGATGACTGGATCCAGACTCGACTTGATCAATTAAACCTAATTGACGAAAAGAGACTCACTGCTATTTTTCATGGTCAAACGTATCAAAAACGGATGATCCGGGCATTTAACAAGAAAGTCAGACCACAAGAGTATCAAGTTGGGGACCTGGTAATCAAATGCATCATTCTTCCTCAAAATGATCCCAGGGGCAAATGGACCCCCACATACGAAGGGCCATTTGTGGTTAAACATGTCTTCTCAGGAGGAGCCATGATTCTAACCACCATGGATGGTGACGACCTTCCTCACCCCACCAATGCAGACATAGTAAAAAGATACTACGCGTGAATAAAAGACCCGCTAGGTTGACACACCTAGGCAAAAATAAGGGCTTCCCGGCGAACCAAAAGGGTTCGGGCAAAAATAAGGGATGAAATGAAAAAAATCTATACACCCGGCAAGTCGAAAACCTGAAAAGGCGGCTTGGGCAAAAATGGGTATCCCAGTGGACTGAAAACCAGAAAGGGCGGTCCAGGCAAAAGTTAGGGATAAGCGTAATACTATGTCTCATTGAATCACCTTGCATCCAGAATCCGGTATCAAACATCAGGTTTAGACGGCATCGATCAGTCAGCTTCATCTTCAACTAAGCAGCCGAGTGATGAGACGCTTGAAGACATAAAGGCGATAGCAGAGTTGGAACCCAGTGGGATTATTCCTTTCACATAGCTGTTTTGTTTTCCTTGTCACAAAATTGTATAAACTTTGTGGTTCGGCGGCGTCCTCTTACTAGGACGTCAGCCTCTTGTACATAAACGCCTAGTTACAGGCAAATTCCAAAATCAATACAAATTTACTATTCAGATAAATTGCCAACTATTTTCCTTTTTCTGTTTTGTTTTGTAAAGAACGTCCAATGTTCATTTTTGATATATGCATTTGACACTAATTGCTAACTCATAAATATTTGCATGCGAAACAAAGGATTAATTACAGGTGACATCAGAAACAGGGGCAATAATGAGTTGTCTAAGCGATCTAATTGCTCTGTCCACCAAGGTACCAAGGTAAGTTTGGCTGAAGAATGTAACCCAGATACCTTCACTCCCCGCCGAGTAAGATAAGATTTAACAATTCTCCCCAAGCAGAGTTAGTCTCCCAGCAGCCCCTAACAAGGCACAGTACCCCTAGCAAGTCAGCAACACTCTCCCCGAACAGAGTTAGTCTACTATCAGCCTTAAGGAAGTTGGATTACCCCCAGAAGATATCAATATTCCCCAATGGAGTATACAGACATTCCTAAACAAGCATCCCCGGCAGTCTTAATATTCCTCGACGGAAGTATAAGATTGTTCCCCGATGGAATACCAGACACCCCAGTGGAGCCATTCCCCAGTACGGTTCAAAAGTCTCCCCAGGAGAGTTGAATCAATCTCCCCAATAATAAGCTTATCCCCAGTAGATTCTGGAAGCTTATCACCTACAAAGAACATACGCCTCTTCCCGGCTTTATTCAGAAGATTACTCCTCACCAGAGCTTATAACTGGGTTATCCTCAGCCAATTGCCACAGGAAGATCGTCCTCGGCGAAGTTCTTCCTATTCCCCAGCGAAGTTCATCTTCCAACAGAGATTATCAACGGTATCCCCAGCGGAGTTATCATCAACATCTCAACAAAGTACCTCTCTCCCCACAGAGTAATTCCCCACAGAATAATCTCTTCAACAAAGTTTATTCCCCAACGGAGTCATCTTTTCCTACCAGTTTATTCTTGCAATCATCATCTCCAGCGGAAATGAAGAACTCTCTTCTTCAACATCAGCCCAGGATTTGACTTCCCGGCATCCGTCAAGGATTTTTTTTCCTAGACGAAAATACATTCATAAACATCACATCTTCATACACTATAGCATGCACATACGCATCATGAACATACAATCTCATTTATTTTGAGAACATCACGTATTTCATACATCATGACATTACATACAACTAATGTTTTGCCTTTTCAGGAAAAAGGTCAATACAAAGATGATTACTATCAACTGTCGCAATTCCGGATTCGATACCTGTATCTAGCCAGGGCATATCCGTGAGCGATTACTTGTGGATTCAACACCTGTATCCAGCCAGGGCATATCTGTTGACGACTAATTCCAGACTCGATTCCTGTATCTAGCCAGGGCACGTCTGAAGAGTTTGAAGATTCGATTCCTGTATCCGGCCAGGGCATATCTGTTGACGACTAATTCCAGACTCGATTCCTGTATCCTGCCAGGGCACGTCTGAAGAGTTTGAAGATTCGATTCTTGTATCCGGCCATGGCATATCTGTTGACGACTAATTCCAGACTCGATTCCTGTACCCTGCCAGGGCACGTCTGAAGAGTTTGAAGATTTGATTCTTGTATCCGGCCAGGGCATATCTGTTGACGACTATTTCCAGAATCGATTCATGTATCCTGCCAGGGCACGTCTGAAGAGTTTGAAGATTCGATTCCTGTATCCGGCCAGGGCATATCTGTTGACGACTAATTCCATACTTGATTCTTGTATCCTGCCAGGGCACATCTGAAGAGTTTGAAGATTCGATTCCTGTATCCGTCCAGGGCATATCTGTTGACGGCTAATTCCAGACTCGATTCCTGTATCCTGCCAGGGCACGTCTGAAGAGTTTGAAGGTTCGATTCCTGTATCCAGCCAGGGCATATCTGTTGACGACTATTTCCAGATTCGATTCCTGTATCCAGCCAGGGCACGTCTGAAGAGTTTGAAGATTCGATTCTTGTATCCAGCCAGGGCATATCTGTTGACGACTATTTCCATATTCGATTCCTGTATCCAGCCAGGGCACGTCTGAAGAGTTTGAAGATTCGATTCCTGTATCCAGCCAGGGCATATTTGTTGACAACTAATTCTAGATTTGATTCCTGTATCCAGCCAGGGCATGTCTGAAGAGTTTGAAGATTCGATTCCTGTATCAAGCCAGGGCATATCTGTTGACAACTAATTCCAGACTCGATTCCTATATCGTGTCAGGGCACGTCTGAAGAGTTTGAAGATTTGATTCCTGTATCCGGCCAGGGCATATCTGTTGACAACTAATTCCAGACTTGATTCCTGTATCTGGCCAGGGCACGTCTGAAGAGTTTGAAGATTCGATTCCTGTATCTAGCCAGGGCATGTCTACATAAAGAGTTTGAAGATCAACCCCTGTAACAGGCCAGGTAATTATTTTTCTTTCTCATGTACGCAAGTTCTCGCTAAGGAATCTCTTATGCGATCGACACCTAGATGGCATCTATAAGCCCATCCACATACCAACAGTCTTCAAATGGCATCTATAAGCCCATTCCCGACAAGATTTTGTCACATCTCCAGATAGCATCTATAAGCCCATCCCCTTATCCACCATCTTCCCAAATGGCATCTGTAAGCCCATTCCCGCCATCACACTGCTAACACTCTACTATGTGAGTGCAAATTTCTGGGCACTCTAGTGTTCAATCATCTTCCACCTTCGGATCACGAAAGGCATGTAAGCCAATCTACATCCTCAGGTCTAAGAAGATTGAACAGGGGCAACTGTTGTACCCCAAAAATTTCCCTCCCATATTCTTCAAGATTTGCCAAAGTCAATCTCCAAATGGTTCAAAATCTCTCAAGGGTTGCACAGTCCAATTGCCTCCTAACACAGTCAAAATTAGGATTTTGGTTCTTGAAAAGAAATTGAGGTTTTCAAGGGTCCAATCAAGTCCCATATGCCTATATACATTGTCAAGCATCCATATGTCAAGTTTCAAGACTCACAGCACCAAGTTGCACAGTCAAAAGCCCTAATTGCTTCACAGTCAACTGCAGGGGCAAAATGGTCATTTGACAGTCAAAAGTCAAAAATTTTGGTCAACATCTTATTTTGAAGCCACAATAATCATTTGATCAATTCTTGATCATGATTCCACAAGCATGGCTCAAAAATCATCAAGATGCAAAAGTTTCTATTTTTGGACAGTTGAAAAGTCAACTACAAATTGACCAAGGCATAACTTTTTCATGGTTCATCAGAAAAATCCCATCCAATGCTCATTTTGAAGGGGATGACATTTCCTACAAATCATCTTCACACTCCAAGTCCAAGAAATGCTCTCACAAAAAGTTATCAATTTCAACATTATGGGTCATTTTTAAAAGTCAACAAAAAGGCACTTTAAGTCAAAGACCATAACTTGAGATTGGTAAATCAAAATTACATGGGACCAAAGGCATTGGTTAGAGGACTTCAAGACCTTTCCAAAATGTCCAAGAACATGTTCATAGCTTCAAAATTGAGCAAGATATGCATTGGAGAAGTTGGGAAATTTTTGGGAACTTTCAAAAGTCAACTTTGCCTAAAACACTTCATTTTTGCTAATGGGCCTCAAATTCTTTCTTGAATCTTTACCCAAGGCTTATGCACGACCCATTGAACTTAATTTGATTCATTTTCTTATTTTTAATTAATTAATTGAATTTATATTAATAATAATTCATTTAATTGGTTTTAATTGTAGGAAAATATCTAAACATGGTTGTCAAATCTTTTTATGAAGCAAATACACTCAATATATGTTGAAGATCTCGTGTATCACTCAAGGGGACAAGATCTCCCAATTTGGCAAGGTTTTCATTCAAAAAAGATTGGAAATTATATGATTGAAAATCAAGGATTGAAAACATTAATTCATGGACTTTTGGGCCAAGGTTTTAACCTAATTCTGTTCCAATACAAATGCTGAGTGAAAACCTATTCCTGGACACGTACAATTGCTGCTGAAACCATATAACCAAATTGCAAAAACTCAAGAAAGTTGGGAAACTGATTTCCTATTTGCAGCGCAATTCAAAGCTTCTTTTTGATTCAAACATATTGCCTGAGTCTCCAGGAAGCCATTGCCATCAAAAACCAGTCCTAACACGCGAAGAATCAAAGAACACGAGTCTCACGGTTTTCCTTATTTTTCAAATCTGCATATCATGTTTCATGTGCTTTTAATCCATTTTTTTGATTGGTTTGTGTTGTTAGAGGCCTTCTGAAGCTAATGAGACAGTTTAATTGAACTAACGCGCACTGAATCCAAAATCACCATGGACGAAACCTAGGGTTTTTTGAAGCTCTCAATTAGGGCTTTAGGCATAAGGAAAAATTGGACCACATCATGACTATGGTTGAATTCGTCAAGGCCAGACGAATTCAACCAAATCCTCGCGCTCAATTTATGTGATTTGTGCTGCTAATCGCTATTATTGGGACTTTTGTTTTGTGGGGGTTTAAAACCCCCGCTATCTTGTTCATATTTGCATGTGAAACGAAGAAGATAACAGGCGTGGCAATATGTGACTGGTTGATTCAAATGGGTGGCGCGCTTTTTCTGAATTCCAGCATAATTATCACTTTTCATATATAATATTTATTTATCATTATATTTACAAATGCGCTTCATGGCTCAGATGGTGGGAGACGTGGCTGGCAAGCACTGGGACCTGGGTTCGATTCCCAGGTCCCCCATATATTTCTTCATCTTTTTCTTAATCCATTCCAATGCAGCAACGATTCAATGGTCCACCATACGTCCTCACGCCTAAGCTTGCCAAGCGCTCATGATGATCAATCCAGTGGCCAGGAGATGTGGAGCATGGTACACCCTAGTCAAACAGCATGCACATGATTGTGAAAGTCAAACAAAGGCTTTGTGATTCTTGGGCCAGGATTGCTTCAATTTACCTCCATATGGGCCATCACACCCCCCTTTGGTTTGCTTTGTTTTTATTTTATTTTCTTTTCTTTTCATTGTTTTAATTATTTTAATTAATTCACCAAATTTATTTTTCCTAATAAAAATCAGAAAATCAAAATTGTGAATATATTTTAATTAATTATTAATTTCACCATTAACCTATTTTTGTAAATAAATACTAATAATTAACTTAGTTTAATTTAGGTTTTAATTTTAATCCTTTTTTCTTAATAAATAAAAATTGCATAGAATTAGGTCTTGATATCTTTTAATCATATTTTATTAATTATCATTATTACTATTTATTAATCATATTTTATTAATTATCATTACTACTATTTATTAATTATTATTTTTGTACATATAAATGTAAATTAATTAATTAGCTTAAATTAGGTTAACTTTAATATTTTCTTAATAATTAACATAAACTTAGAACTAGGGTTTTCTTTTGATTTTAATTTCTTTATTTTCATTAAATACAAAAAACATAAAAAACATCTTTCTTGTAAATAATTAATAATTAGATTTAATTGTAATTTAATTTCAAGCAAGGGACAAAAACTCATAATTTCTCAAAAGGGTCCAAAACCCTCGGACGTCCAGTTTAATTTCTATTTTGCGCATTATTTTCTCATTGGATTATTATGTAACTGTTTCCGGATGTAATAGTAATTAGGTTTATTGCTTTTTTACTTTCCGCATCTTTATCAAAAACGGGTCTTTGTTTTTTTGGCGATGTATAGACTCGCGCCTTGTAATAGCGTAGCTTTTACCTTTCTGTATTTAATTTTTCGCACTCCTAACTGCTAATTGCATGAAAGAATGTATGATAAGTAAAAGCAACTCGTAGCTCACAATTGCATGATCAAAGATAAATGTTAACCTGAAAACAACACACAATGCACATGCCACTTCTAGGGTACGCCTCACTCGTTGCCTCGAAAGTGGTCATCAAGTATAGGGTGTTTAAGTGGTCGCCCTTACGTCTAAGATTCAGTTGCCTCGAAACGGTTGCCTTGGATTAAAAAGGATCTAGGACATTAGGGTTACTTCTAAGGTGTCCTACTATTGCTTCGGTGACTACATTGTCCCTACAATCGAATTGACCCGAACCCCTCCAACGGTGGTGCTACCTACCTCTCAATGGTGGGATGGCACTACCTTAAGGACTTTTATGCAGCCTAATTCCTTAGGGTAGGTAGATGACTCACGGGTATTTGCTCTCTTCAAAAACAAATCAAAAATCTTTTCACACTGACACTTTCGAAAGCTTTCAAAACAAATTTTTCAAACACTTTTGAGGACAGATACAAGAGTCATTCAGAAATCTTTCAATGAAACTTTTTCAAACCCACTCACATTTTGAAAACATAAGAGCAAGTACCTAAGAGCCCGTGGATAACCACGGATAGAAAGGGTGCTAACACCTTCCCTTTCTATAAATCTACCTCCCGAACCGAGAGATATTCTCAATAAGGAATTTTGCTGTGCTTTTGTCCTTTCCATGTTGGAGAACATAAAAGACGGTGGCGACTCTTGCTTACCGCGACATTTCGCGAACCAGCTTTAAACAGTCAGTTCTATTTCCACCGATCACAATATCCAAGATGGATCCAATTAAGTACATATTTGAGAAGCCCTCCCTCTCTGGGAGGATAGCAAGATGACAGATGGTCCTGACCGAATACGACATTCAATACACTATCCAGAAAGCAATAAAGGGAAGTGTGCTAGCCAATCACTTGTCTCATCAGGTTGTGGATGACTATCAATCCATGAATTTCGAATTCTCGAACGAAGACATCATGTTGGTAAATAATTGTGAAGAACTCATACCATATAACAGACCTGAACAAGGATCCCGATGGACCATGGTTTTTGATGGAGCTTCCAATGCACTTGGCAACGGCATAGGCGTTATGATCATATCCCCCGAAGGCTTCCATAATCCCTTCACTACTAGATTGTGTTTCAACTGTATCAATAATATGGCGGAATATGAAGCATGTATTATGAGTCTCAAAGCTGCCATAGATTTGGGAATCAAGTACTTAAGTGTATTTATAGATTCAGCCTTAGTTATCAGTCAGATCAAAGGAGAATGGACACGAAGCATCCTAATCTCATCCCCTACAAAGAACATGTGTTGACATTAATCCCACATTTTAAGGAAATTACCTTTGAGCATTTTCCACGAGAGGAAAATTAACTAGAGGAAGCGTTAGCCACTATGTCATCCATGTTCAAAGTCAGATGGGATAATGAGGCTCCTCAGATCACCATAGAGAGGATGGACGAACCAGCTTACTGGTACGAGATTGATACCGAAGAAGTAGTGGACAAGCCTTGGTTCCATGAAATTAAGAGATATCTCGAGGTCTAAGAATATCCGGAGGGAGCTTCAGTCAAAGACAAGAAATTCCTGAGAAGATTCTCTGCTAAGTTCTTCCTCAGTGATGGAGTTGTCTATAAGCGCAACCATGACTCTACTTTGCTTCGGTGCATAGACAAGGGTGAGGCGGATAAGATCATGGCTGATTTACACGAAGGTACCTTTGGCACCCATTCTAGTGGGCACACGATGGCTAAAAAGATCCTACGGGCAGGATACTATTGGTCCACCATGGAAGCAGATTGTCATCAGCATTCATAAACTTGTTATAAGTCTCAGATCTATGCTGACAAGGTACATGTGCCTCCATTTCCTCTAAACATCCTGACCGCTCCTTGGCCATTCACAATGTGGGGTGTTGACATGATTGGAGAGATCAAACCTATAGCTTCTAATGGACACCGTTTCATCTTGGTTGTAATTGATTACTTCACGAAGTGGGTCGAGGCAGCTTCATTCGCTTTTGTTACCAAGAACATTGTGGCTCGATTTATCAAACAAAATCTTATTTGTCGATATGGTATTCCAGAGAGACTCATTACAGATAACGATACCAATCTCAACAATACTATGATCATCGCACTATGCGTGCAATTCAAGATCCAGCATCATAACTCTTCTCCTTACCGATCAGAGATGAACGACGCTGTAGAAACCGCTAATAAAAACATCAAAAAGATCATACAAAAAATGACAGTGACCTATAAGGACTGGTGTCACACGGTGGGAGAACTGACTTGGTTGTTTTGCGTTTTATCGCAAATGTTGCAGTTAGCAAGAGTCGCCACCAACTTTTCTATTATCCAAAAGGAAAGGTGAAAAAGCACAGGAAAGACCTTTGAGATTGTTTCTTGAGTTTGGGGGGTAGATTATGAAAATGGAAGGTATTAGCACCCTTTTCATCCATGGTTTTCCATGGTGTGATACGGTGGCCAGAACCGAGACGTGTTTCCCTTTTTAAGGAATTGCTGGTTTGTGTTTTGCGTTTGTGTTCGCAAAATGTTGCAGTAAGCAAGAGTCGCCACCGACTTTTATTTTATCCAACAAGGAAAGGAAAAAAACACAGAAAAATTCCTTTTTTTGAGATATTTTTGAGTACGGGGGGTAGATTATAGAAAGGGAAGGTATTAGCACCCTTTCTATCCGTAGTTATCTACGGGCTCTTAGGTACTTGCTCATCATTTTCAAAATTGTTTTCTTTGTGTTTGTGTGATTTGAAAAGCTTTTGTTTTGACTTCGATTTAACTCTTGCTTTTGTCTTCAAGAGTGTAATGAAGTGTTTGTGAAAACTTTGTTTGTAAAGGAGTGTAAGTGTGAAAAAATTTGTTTTGATTGAGCAAGTACTTAAGAGCTAATCTACCTACTCGAAAAAAGAATCGTTCTATGTTTGTTTCCTTTAGACAATGTTATCCTACTATTAGTAAGTAGGTAGCATCGTCGTTAGAGTTTTGAGGGTCAATTAGAAAGGGACGTACGGTCACCAAAGCAATGTTATGACGTCTTAGTAATAACCCAAATGTCTTAGATCAATCATCCGAGGCAACAATATCTGAGTCAACTTTCTGAGGCAACTTAGATCTTTGGATAAAAGGACGACCACTAAAGCATCCTATACTCGATGATTGTTTACCGAAGGCAACCAAGTGGGAGTGTACCCTAGGAGTGCGCATGTGCGAGTGATTCAATTTCAGATTATTTATCTTTGCACATTTTAGGGTTATCTAACTGTTTTAAAGTTAAACATACATTCTTGTCATGCAACCCTAATCATACATCTAGCAGTTAATATTTTGCGGAATTTAAAGTGCGGAAATTAAACTAAGCTATTACAAGGCTTCGGGTATTTACATAGCCAAAAATAAACCCTTTGAAAATAAACCGATGAATGAAAAATAAAAGTCATAATTAAAACTATTACACCTTGTGAGCAGGTACAATAATTGGGTAAAAATAATAATAAAGCGCGCGATGAAATTTAGATCGAGAAGAAATTAGGGTTTTGACCCTTCTAACCTAAAAAGAAAAATTGCCTTTTTTTGTTGTTTTTAATATTTTTTAAAGAAAAGAGTTAGGGTTTAAAATTAAATACAAAAATAAGTAAGGATTAAATTAATTAATGAAAATAATTACATGGCCTATTTTTTTGTTTTTGTTATTATTAAGAAAAATAAAATAATTAAGTTAGAAATAAAACCTATTTGTTCTAATTAATTTTAATTATGTGCAAAAAGAATTAAAGTTGTCTAAAATTAAAATCTAATTAAATTAACTAATTTTTTATAAAAATAAAATCTAGACCTAATTTATGAAAAGTAATATTTTTTGTGATTTTTGATTAAAAGAAAATAATTATTTGTTAGTAAATAAAATAAATTAATTAATTAAGCAAAATAAAAAGAAAGGTGAAGAAAAATGGGCCTGAAAGTAAATCAGAGGGGTGCAGATAGCAAGCTTTTGGCCCAAAAGATTTGATCCATTATTGACTTCTTGAATCCAATGCATTGCGTTGACTAGGCTCCATGGTGCTCCTTCATGGATGGCCTTTGGATTTGGCCATCTGGCCACTTGGCAGACTAGATCTTGAGGGAGAATAGTGGTCATTAGCTTCATGTGCATGCTGGAACCTGGAAAGCAAAATAATATAGAGAAATTGGGGGACCTGGGATTCGAACCCAGGTCCTGATGCATTTTGTATGCACTCCACTACCACTGCGCCATTTGCTTTTTGTTGTACATAAGATAAGAAAGAATAATATGCAAAACAAAGATTTAATGGAAAATAATAAAAAACGCGCGCCAGAAGTTTGAATAGGCCAATGGAGAGATGCCATACAGGTTATCCCTAACCTTGCTCCGTTGGTAAAAATTGGAAACTTTTACCTACGGACATATGTATGTCGCTATATCCCTGTCATTTCTCAAAATCAAGCATGGGTAAGATAAATCAAAACTAAAGCTATGAATGGCTTTGTCTGGACCTGTTGAGTTCAATGATGGCCCTTTCATGGCCCAATTTCGCCTGCACAAAAAACTCCTAAATCGAAGCTGTAAACCCTAGCCATGGTGAAATCCAGTACAAGCCATGAAAATGCAATCAAATGTTACAGGAAGCTTGCAAACATGATGGTGATCAAGAATATACAATTATTTTATGCTACAAGTATAACAATAATGCTATTCGGTTTCAAAAAAGAAGCCATGTTGTGGGTGACTTACAGCGCAATATAAGGCCTGGAAACGCTTGCTTTAGATTGCTTTGGCTTGCTGAGGATCCCAGGAATCGATTGAGATGGTTCAAGGATCTTGAATTGGCCTCTAAATGTGAATTCGTGTTTGCACTTTTTCTTGATTTTTCAAGTTTGTGTTCTTGATGTTGTGCCTCCTTTTCTAGCCTCCTTTGGCCTGCCTCGCTTCTATATGTATCAAGGACTGAATTAGGGTTGAAAGAATGCACTCAATCTTCCTCCATCAATGTCCTTGATCTTGATTTGATTCACCTTAAAAATCTTTCCAAAAATGGCCTAAATCCAATCTTTTTATGCACACCAAGCCTTTACACAAGTTTGATTTGATGCTAGCTGTAATTTAAAACCTGAAACAAGCACAAAATCATTTGTTTTCAATATTTTGGATTTTCTATAATTTGTTTTGATTTAAAATGATTTAATTCAAATAAAAATCAAAATAAATAATAAAAATAAGATAATGACAAGTGGCAAAGGCTAGGGCTCGTGGACCATCTTGCCAACTCAAAACAAGTGAAAAAGATTGGGCCCATTTGGCAAAAATGGAAGTTTTAGGCATAGTTGACTTTTGGCAATTTTGCAAAAAGGGTCAACTTCACCAATGCATAAATTCCTTAATTTTGACTCTTTTGAGGTGTTCTTGGACTTTTTAAAAACCTTGAGATGTCCTCAAATCAACCCTTTTGGTCTCATCTCAATTTGACATTCCATGCTCATGTATGAAGCTTTGACAAAAAAGGTGTTTTTGTTGACTTTCCAAAACGACCTATAATGTCCAAATTCATAACTTCTTGTGAGTTCATGATTTGAACTTGGTAGATGAATATGGATTGTAGGAAATTGCATCCTCTTCAAAATGAGCTTTGGATGGGTCATTTCGCATAAAGTATGAGAAAGTTATGCTTGGTCAAAGTTGAGTTGACTTTTCCTACAAAACCCTAATTTAGCAACTTTTGGTTCTTGATGAATTATGATCAATCCTTGATGAATCATGATCAACCCTTGATCAAATGATGAAATATACTTCCAAATGAGGATGTTGACCAAAAATCTTGAAGTTTGACTGTATGTAGGCCACAATTGACTTTTGCCCTAGCACAGTCGACTTTCAGGCCTTTGAGCAATTGACTGAGAAAACTTTCTCTGCAAGGCTTGAAACTTGACATGGATGATCTTGAGAACATATTAGGACAATGTTGAGCATTTGGGGTCCCTAGGACTCAAGTATCTTGATGCAACATGAAACCCTAATTTAAGGTAGATTTCCTTAGGAGAGAGCTTGTCTGGCCAACCCTTGGACTACCTTGAGCAACTTGGGGATCTTTCTTGAAATGTTTTGAGAAATATGGGAGGGCAAATTTTGGGGTACAACATCTGCCCCTGTTCAATTTTCTTAAACCTGAAGATTTAGATTGGCTTGTCTGCCTTTCATGATCTGAAGGTGGAAGATTATTGAACACTAGAGTGCCCAGAAATTTGCACTCGCATGAAGTGGTAATTGTCTTGCGATGTCGGGAATGAGTTTAATGATGCCATTTGGAGACTGATGACGGGAGATGGGCTTAAAGATGTCATCTGAAGGAGTGTCGATCGCATAAGAGATTCCTTAGCGAGAGCTTGTATACCTGTCGTTGAGGAAGATTCCGCTAGGGAAGGCTGATCTTTGTTGAAAGAAGTAGAATTTTAGGAGCTTCGGTCGTCCGTTATTCTGCTTGTGAGTCGTCTCTGTTTGAATTTTAGGAACTTCGGTCGTCCGTATTCTACTGAGGAATCATCTCCGTTGAATTTTAGGAACTTCGGTCGTCCGTATTCTACTGAGGAATCATTTCTGTTGAATTTTAGGAACTTTGGTCGTCCGTATTCTACTGAGGAATCATCTCTGTTGAATTTTAGGAACTTCGGTCGTCCGTATTCTACTGAGGAATCATCTCTTTTGAAGAGGAAAGTTGAACTTTAGGAGCTTCGGTCGTCCGTATTCTATTGAGGAATCATCTCTGTTGAATTTTAGGAACTTCGGTCGTCCGTATTCTACTGAGGAATCATCTCTGTTGAATTTTAGGAACTTCGGTCGTCTGTATTCTACTTAGGAATCATCTCTGCTGAATTTTAGGAACTTTTGTCGTCCGTATTCTACTGAGGAATCATCTCTGTTGAATTTTAGGAACTTCGGTCGTCCGTATTCTACTGAGGAATCATTTCTGTTGAATTTTAGGAACTTTGGTCGTCCGTATTCTACTGAGGAATCATCTCTGTTGAATTTTAGGAACTTCGGTCGTCCGTATTCTACTGAGGAATCATCTCTTTTAAAGAGGAAAGTTGGATTTTAGGAGCTTCGGTCATCCGTTATTCAACTGGGGATTAAACTATTATCCAGTCGTAGCCGGGCTTCACAGCTTGAATTTTGTGAGAATTTGATTGTATCTTTCCTGAAAGGTAAAGGTTAGCTATATGTAATGCATAATATGTATCAAGCAATGATGTTCTCAAAATAAATGAGATTGTGTTTGTATGATGTGTATATGCATGTGTCACGATGTATGGAAATGTGATGTTTTTAGCTGGGGAAAATAAACCCTGGATTACTGCTGGAGAAAAGAGTTGAATTCTTCGTTTTCGCTGGGGATAGTGAATGAAGATGATTGTGAGAATAAACCTGCGGGAGAGGATAACTCCACTGAGGAATAAACTGATGAGGAAATGACTCTGTGGGGAGGACATGCTCTGCCGGAGGATCTATTGATTTGGAAGAATAACCTCAGCCGAGGATGAATTACCGTTGCTGGTGATAATGAAACCTGTTGGGAATTGAGTTTCTGTTTGTAAAAGGAATGAACTCCACTGGGGATGATTTTCCAGTTGCGACTTCACTGGAGATAACCTTTTAGGCTCTTCTGGGGACAATCCTCCAGCTTCTACTGGGGATAATTATCCAAACTCCACTGGGGATAATTTTCCAGTGCTGATGATAGATAAACTCTGCTTGGGGAGAATTTTACCGACTCATTCGCGGTTGTGAGCCTCAGCTGGGGAGAGTTAACACTACTGTCTTTCTCTTACTCTGCGGGGAGTGAATGTACCTTAGTCATATTCTTCAGCTAAATCTATCCATGTACCTGGTGGACAGAGCAATTGTAAGGTCTGGACGATTCTTATTTGCCCCTGTTTCTGATATTATGAGTAATCGTCTTTTGTTTCGTATGTAAATATTTATGAACAACAATTATTGTCAAATGCATATATCAAAAATGAACATTGGACGTTCTTGCAAAACAAAACAAAAAAAAAGAAAAACCATTTGAAATTTATTTGTGAAAATGAATTGTATTAACTCTGAAGTTTGGCCCGTAAATAGGCGCTTTTGTATAAGAGGCTGACGTCCTAGTAAGAGAACACCGCCGAACAAATAGAATTTATACAATTTGTGGGAAAAAACAGCTATGTGAACAATCCCACTGGGTTCCAATTCTGCTATTGCCTTTATATCCTCGAGCATCTCATCACTTTGCTACTTGGTTGAAGGTAGATTAGATTGATTAGTGTCGTCCGAGCTTGATAGTCGATACCGAAGTCTGGTTGCAAGATGATCCAATGAGACAAGTGTTACGCTTTAATCCCTAATTTTTGCCTGGACCGCCCTTTCGGGTTTTCAGTCCACCGGGATACCCTTTTTTGCTCAAGCCGCCTTTTCAGGTTTTTAACTTGCCGGGTGTATAGTTTTTTCATTTTCATCCCTTATTTTTGCCCGAACCCTTTTGGTTCGCCGGGAAACCCTTATTTTTTCCTAGGCCAGTCAACCTAGCGGGTCTTTAATTATGCGTAGTATTTTTTCACTATGTCTGTATTGACGGGGTGAGGAAGGTCGTCACCATCCATGATGGTTATAATCATATCTCCTCCCGAGAAAATGTTCTTAACCACTAATGGCCCTTCGTATGTAGGGGTCCATTTGCCCCTGGGATCACCTTGTGGTAGGATGATGCGCTTGATCACCAGATCCCCAACTTGATACTCTTGTTATTTAACTTTCTTGTTAAATGCCTTGATCATCCGCTTTTGATACGTTTGACCATGACAAATAGCAGTAAGTCTCTTTTCGTCGATTAAGTTCAGCTGATCAAGTCGAGTCTGAATCCAGTCATCTTCGCTCAAACCTGCATCCTTCATAATCCGAAGAGAGGGTATCTGAACTTCAATGGGCAAGACTGCCTTCATACCATATACCAAGGAATAGGGGGTTGCCCTTGTTGACGTACGCGCTGAGGTACGGTACCCATGAAGAGCAAATGGTAACATCTCGTGCCAGTCTTTGTATGTCACCGTCATCTTCTGCACAATTTTTTTGATGTTTTTATTAGTCGCTTCAACAGCCTCATTCATCTTCGGTCGGTAAGGAGAAGAGTTGTGATGTTGTATCTTGAACTTCTTGCAGAGCTCGGTGATTATTGTATTGTTGAGATTTATACCATTGTTCGTAATGATCCTCTCTGGTATGCTGTATCGACAGATCAGATTGTGCCGAATAAACCGTGCCACGACGTTCTTGGTCACTGTAGCAAAGGAAGTTGCCTCAACCCACTTTGTAAAGTAATCAATAGCTACCAGGATGAAACAATGTCCGTTCGATGCAGTAGGTCTGATCTCGCTGATCATATCGATGCCCCACATTGCAAAAGGACAATGAGCTGTCAAGACGTTCAGAGGTACTGGAGGTATGTGCGCCTTATCAGCATAGACTCGGCACTTATGACAGGTTCGAGAATGCTGATAACAATCGGCTTCCATGGTAGACCAATAATATCCTGCCTGAAGGATTTTCTTTGCCATGGTGTATCCACTGGAATGAGTTCCGAAAGTACCTTCGTGTAGCTCTGCCATGATTCTTTCCGCCTCGCTCTTATCCACACATCGCAGTAAGGTTGAATCATGGTTACACTTGTAAAGGATACCATTACTGATGAAGAACTTTGCCGCGAATCTTCTCAGAAACTTCTTATCATTAATAGATGCACCCTCGGGGTATTCTTGAGCCTCAAGATACCTCTTTACCTCGTGAAACCAGGGTTTATCTGCTACCTTTTCAGTCTCAATATCACAGCAATGTGTGGGTTCGTCCAACCTTTCAATGGTAATCTAGGGAGCTTCATTGTCCCACCTGACCTTGAACATAGAAGACATAGTAGCTAGCGCATCCGCTAACTGATTCTCCTCTCTTGGGAAGTGTTCAAAGGTTATCTCCTCGAAGTGTGGAAGCAACGTCAATACATACTCTTTGTAAGGAATAAGATTTGGGTGTTTCGTATCCCACTCGCCTTTGATCTGACTGATCACGAGAGTGGAATCTCCGAATACCCTCAAGAACTTAATCCTTAGGTAAATAGCTGCTCGGAGACCCATGACGCATGCTTCATACTCTGCCATGTTGTTGGTGTAATTAAAACATAATCGGGCGGTAAACGGAGTATGACAGCCTTCAAGAGATATAATCACAGCGCCAATGCCATTACCCAAAGAGTTTGAAGCTCTATCGAAGTACATAGACCATCGGGATCCTTCCTCGGGTCCTTCATCCGGTCCAGGTGTTTCACAGTCAGTCACCAACATGATATTCTCATCCGGGAACTCAAAGTTCATAGACTGGTAATCATCCACTGCCTGATGTGCCTAATGATCTGCCAACACACTTCCCTTGATTGCTTTTTGGGTCGTGTATTGGATGTCATACTCAGTCAAGATCATCTACCATCTTGCTATTCTTCTGGACAAGGCAGGCTTTTCGAAGATATACTTGATTGGATCCATTTTTGATATCAATAGAATAGTGTGAGTCAGCATTAACTGTCTCAGCCGGCGAGCAGCCCATGCCAAAGCGCAACAAGTTTCCTCGAGCAGTGAGTATCGGGTCTCACAGTCGGTAAACTTTTTGCTAAGGTAGTAAATAGCATTCTCTTTTCGGCCAGACTCGTCATGCTGCCCAGCACGCACCCCATTGAATTATCCAGTACTGTCAAGTATAGGATCAAGGGTCTTCCCTCAACTGGAGGCATCAGAATAGGAGGCTCTTAGAGATATTCTTTGATCCTTTCTAAATCGGCTTGACATTCATCGTTCCATCTTACCACTTGACCTTTCTTCAGTAACTTGAAGATTGGCTCACAAGTAGCAGTCAAATGTGAGATGAAACTGGCAATATAATTCAGACGTCCCAAAAAGCCTCTGACTTCTTTTTCTGTTCAGGGAGCTGGCATTTCCTGTATAGCCTTCACCTTTGCAGGGTCCACTTGAATACCTTTATCACTTACGACGAAACCCAGCAGCTTACCAGACCTCACTCCGAAGGTGCACTTATTTGGGTTTAACCTCAGCTTATACAACTTCAACCTGTCAAATAGTTTCTGAAGATGGTCAAGATGTTCTTGCTCAGTCTGGGATCTCGCAATCATGTAATCAACGTATACCTTAATCTCATGATGAATCATGTCGTGGAACAAAGCGACCATGGCGCGCTGATACGTTGCCACAACATTCTTTAATCCGAAAGGCATGACTTTGTAGCAAAAGGTAGCCCACTGTGTAACGAACGTTGTCTTCTCCATATCCTCGGGGGCCATCTTAATCTGATTGTAACCAGAGAAACCATCCATAAAGGAGAAGACCTTATGTTGTGCGGTGTTGTCAACCAGAACATCGATATGAGGTAGAGGGAAATCATCCTTGGGGCTCGCCCTATTCAGATCTCTATAGTCTACGCACATACGGACTTTACCATCTTTCTTCGGTATCGGAACCACGTTAGCGACCCACTACGGGTAAGAAGTGACAGCTAGAAAACCGGCATCAAACTATTTCATAACCTAAGCCTTGATTTTCTCAGACATCTCTGGGCGCATTCGGAGAACTTTCTGTTTCACTGGAGGACAATCTTCCTTGGTGGGCAGGTGGTGAACCACAATATCAGTATCCAACCCAGGCATATCTTCATAATACCAGGCAAAGATCTCAACATAATCACGCAGCATCTGAATCAACCGTTGCTTAACACTAGGCTCCAGATTTGCACTGATCTTGACCTCTTTCTTATCTTCCTTTGTACCCAGATTTATTGTTTCCACTGGCTCTTCATGCGACTGTATGGCCCTCTCTTCCTGAAGTAACAGTCTAGCAAGTTCCCCAGGCACTTCACAATCATCCTCACCTTCGTCCTCGACTTGGTTGATCGGACTTTCGAAGTCATAACTGGCAGTAGCAGAATCATTATTAGTGGGATCCAGAGTGGATGTGGACCTGTATATGATATGTGAGTATGTGTAAGACAAATAGTTGTTTTGCAAGATAGAAAAGAAAAACAAGGAGCACAAAATTTGTAATGCAAGAAAAATGTCAAATGCTTTTATTGATGATATATGGAAATGACACATAATAAGCCCTCACAAACAAAGCCACGGTGTCTCGGGCAAGGCACCGGGCCGTAAAAGTTTCAAATTGTCTGTTACAAATCCAAAACAAAAGTCTATTACTGTGTAATAAAAGAAATGGGCACGAAGTACTTTGCCGTCCAATTGTTCAAGCCACCGTTGGTAGTAGGGTAAATCCAGCCGTCAAACTCAGACTCTTCATCATCGTCTTCAATTGCATTCACTTCCGGATTAGTGATACACAGGGGAGGTCTTCCAATTCGTGCATGCCGAACAACCCTTTGAGCTTCTGCAGTAAAACCCAAACCAAACTTGTCAGTCTTGTGTGCAAAGTCAGGGAGTTGGCCCCAATTCGCACACCCACCTTTTTTAATAACAGCCCGACCATCCTTGAGGGAAGCTATCTTCATTGGAAGATCTTCAGCAACAGTTTCAGTCGACGCTAAAGTCTGGGGGACTTCTTCAAAGTTTTAAAACGGGGTTTCAATGAACTCCCTGTCTATCTCCACATACCGAAAAGAGTTAAGGTGGCTCACCATGTACTCCTCTTCTCCTCGTACTGTAACAATTTTCCCTTTCACTGGATATTTTAACATCTGATGGAGCGTAGAAGTTATTACTCCAGCTTTATGAATCCACGGGCGACCCAGCAAAAAGGAATAAGATGGTCGAATGTTCATCACATAGAATGTAGACGCGAAAGTCTGGGAACCAACTTTAACAGGAACATCCACCTTTCCATGTACCATCCTTTTGGACCCGTAAAAGGCCCTAACCACAATATTACTCGGCTTCAGGACCAACCCTTCACAGTCCAACCGGTCTAACGCTTTCTTGGGTAAAACATTTAACGAGGACCCAATATCCACCAGCACGTGGGCCAAAGTAGTGCCCCTCACTCGATTGAAACATACAGAGCATCATTGTGATTCTTTCCTTTGGCAGTCAAATCTGCGTCGGAGAAACCCAACCCGTTGTCAGCTGTCAAGCTAGCCACACAGTCTTTGAACTGGTCAGCAGATGTCTCCTGCGGCACATGCGTAGTTTTCAGGAAAGCAATCAGAGCCTTAGCATGGGCTTCTGAGTATAACAATAAAGACAACATAGAGATCTTTGACGGGGTTTGCCCCAGTTGTTCGACTATGTTGTAGTCGCTCTTTTTGATGATCTTCAAAATTTCCTCTATCTCCTGCCTAGAGGTTTCAACAATAATCTTCTTCGGTGCCTCCGTCCAGGCAGGCTCACTGGTGATCTTTTTGCCCTGAGCGTCATATGACTCGGCGACAGGGGTAATGATTGGAACATGAACAGGGACAGTAGCAGACGTACTGGCAGGTAGGATAGCAACAAGTTTCCGAACAGTTGGTGGGGAGATCTCAGGAGAGAAGAGTCTTCCGCTTCGGGTGACCTTGCTAGACCCGGCAATATTGCTGATATCAATATCAGCCTCTTCAACATTCAAGTCTTGTTTAATCCCATGATAATACACATCGGCCCCATAATGCCATGGGACAGCCTTATCCGAAGTGTAAGGGATAGGTCCAGGAATAGTAATGATCAATGGAGCAACTCTCTGAACAGATGTAATTGTAACAGGCTTTCTCGAGGAAGCCTTGGAAGAATTGGCGGAAATGGTTATTATGGAAACATCTTCAACAGGAATCAATGGAACCAAAGTTTTCTCGAACAATATCTCTTTGTTATCCATCAGGCATGAACACCTGATTTTAACAAATGACAACCAGTAGGAAGAATGGAACACAGGTGGCAACCTTCGCCACAACCCAGAAATAAACCAGCTGATAATAAGTTCTTCTTAACGGCCAACAATGGAGTAGAAATGTCTTTCACGGAAGTCGCAAACGAGTCGTCATCCACAGCATTCACTCCATGCTTGGGCATAGAAGCAGTCATGACATTTGGCTTTTCTGGCGCTTCAAACTCAATCTCCTTAGCATCAATCAGATCCTGCACTTTATTCTTCAAAGCCCAGCAGTTATTGGTATCATGCCCTAGGCTATCGGAGTGATAAGCACAATGGGCGTTCGGATTATACAGCGGTGATGTAGTACTGGGATTCTTTGGAGCCTCCTTCAGAGTCACCAAGTTGGTTTTCAACAGTAGCGGCAGAATTTGAGATAGAGTCATACTGAGCCGAGTATACTGCCTTTGCGGTCTCTCCACTCTTTGCTGAGTGTTGCGTTGTGGGGCAACAATTGGTCTTGATATTACCACCGCATTAACTGCTTGGCGGCGCTTAGGTCGGTTTTGGCTTCTCGAGCTGTAAACTGCACTAGATTCCTTCTTGAAAGGCTTCTTCTCTGTACTTGATGAAGCACCTTTCTGTATCTTGCCGCTCTTGATACCAGCCTCAACTCTTTCCTCAGTCATAATCAATTCAGTGAACCCAGACGATGAACTACCGATCAAATGATTGAAATACAGCCCAGACAAAGTCCCAAGAAACATATCCACCAACTCCCTATCAGCCAGAGGGGGTTGCACTCTTCCAGCAAGATCTCTCCATTTCTGAGGGTAGTCCTTAAAACCTTCACTCGCACCCATAGACATACCCTAAAGTTGAGTACGCGTGGGAGCAAGGTCGGCATTATACTGGTATTGCTTGTAAAAAGCAGCAGCAAGGTCCTCCCAGTTGCGGATGTTAGCTCCTTCCAGTTGATAGAACCATTCAAGTTGAGTCCCTGACAGACTATCTTGAAAGAAATGAACCCATAGGTTCCTATCAGTAGTATATGGTTGAATCTTTCTAACATACGAGCGGAGGTGTAACTTCGGGCAGGAGACCCCATCATACTTAGGAAAAGACAGGTGCTTTAAACTTATGGGGGATCACCACCCCAGATGCCAAACCACAATCTCCGAAGTCCAACCCAGGTATCTTCTGGATCTCCATTGCGCTCAACCGGTCTTCAAGTTGCTTATACCTATCCTCAGCAGGAGGATACTGGTCTTCATCAAAGTCAGTGTCATTGTCAGAAACTACAGGGCTAGGACCCCTTCTTTCTTCTTGATTCTCTCCCCCTCCAGATGAATGGAACAAATCAGTTTCCTGTCGCAAATTGTTCCCGAATCTGCGACCCATATTCAGGAGGACCACCTTCTTCTTCTTCTTCTTGTCCTTCAAGATGAGAGTCTTCAAATCTTGTTGACCTTTGGCTAAGTTCAAGAACATCTCCTGGAACTGAGCATTCTGAGCTTGAAGAGCCTTAATAGCTTGATCAGTAGGTGTTTCAGAAGACACGTTGTGCTGAAATAAACAGCGGAGAAGATAAGAAACCTATAAGGGTTCCTGTAATGAGGTGTATGGTAATGGAATGCGTATGAAATTATTTCAAAGACTTTAGGGAGATTCAAATTTGTAAACCAAAATAAAACACACTTTATTAGATAAAAACTGGTAACAATGTTTAGCGAATGCCTTTAAGGCGTTACAAAAGAAATACTAAAAAGCAAATCTAAACTAGAAACAATAAAAGACATAAGAATTCCCATGGTCATTTTCCTTTCGTGCTGACATAATCGTTGATTGTCCTTTCAGTCTCTAGCTGCCTTGTAAGCTTCAGGATCATCCGTTCCTGCTCATGATACTTCTCTCTGTAGGTATCCCTTTCTTCCCTTAACTGGATCCAAGACCTCTTCAATGCCCCCAGATCAGTAGGCATATAGGGATGGAGGACCGTATAAGGAACCCCTTCTTCATCAGTATGCTCCACAATCACCGGCAAGACAGCTTTGTTTGGCATCCCCAGCTTTTGAGCACGGGCTCGAACCCACTGGAGATATGGTTGCATAGGGAGAGAAGTCTTCATTCCTAGCTCACGTGGATCAGACCTGTTCACCCTGTCCCAAGCTCGTATAAATCTGCGGCGATGTCCCTCAACATCCCCCTTGAAGTCAAAAACAATGCCTGTAAGTAGCAACTCATGAGGACCATCCCTTCGAGCTCGTCCAAACTGTCGTAAGGACAAACAAGGATTATAGGTTATTCCTCCTCTAATTCCCAGCAATGGAACATTGGGGTATTCCCCACAACGATCAATGACAGCTACTTTTTCCATATCATTAGTACTCCAAAGGATGTCCATATGAGCAAGGGACGTGATTCTGTAAGCCCAACCCATACCTTCCTCATTCTTCAATACAAATTTGGAGAGGTGAGAAATAAACCACCTCGCCATCAGCGGTGTACAGCACATAAGAGTTCCCCTTCTCCGAACAGTACGTGTATAAAGAGCATGCAGAATATCACCCAAGAGTGTAGGCACTGGGTTACGAGACATGAAGATCTTGACTGTGTTCACATTGACAAAAGAATCTGAATTTGGGAACAGAACCAAGCCATAGATGAGGAGAGCCAGGATGTCTTTAAATGCTTGAAAGTCCAGACTATCCCAGAACTGTTGAGCTTGATCAACCAAAAACTTTGCCAAGAAACCTTTAACCCCGCTCCGAATCTCCCAGTTAGATACTACATCAGCCATTGTTAGATGTAGGGCTGAAGCAATATCCTCTGGCCTAGGAGCTATCTTCAAACCTGTAAAGGGTGTCTGCTCTAGAATAGATATGCCAAGTAAATCAGAAAAATCCTCCAAAGTAGGGACCAACTGATAGTCCGGGAAGGTGAAATAGTGATGCAACGAGTCAAAGAACTGGAACAAAACACTCATCATTTGCTCATCCAACTTGGAGGTGACCAGGCTAAGGAGATGACCATGTCTTCTAACAAAGGAAGAAGTATCAGAAACCTTTGAAACCAACTCTATAAGCTGAGCAGGGATCTGCACGAAGTTGACTCGAATGGTATTTTTACGCATAGAAGCCATGATCTGCAAAACAGAACAAAGATGAATCCCCTCGGTCTTTGAAATGGTTAGTCTAATGAAATATGCATGCGATGTCATGATGCATGATGTCATGATAAAAACACACCACAGGTATCACAGATAGCAAACATGGTAAGGGCAAACCAGTCACACAATAGCCCTTAAATTTCAGACTGGCATGGAGTTTAGGTACTACCCTCTTGCAGTTTAGTTGGTTCAACCTGTCCTAGTAATAGTAATCGGGTTCTAGAGGTTCTCAATATCGCTGACCATCCTTCATCGGTCATAATTCCAGTTTAGCAATCTTTTCTTGCATCTGGAACCATCACGAGAGTATGGTCTCAATGAGTGTAGCATACTGCTACTTTCTATGGCCAAGTTGGTTAATTATAGGTTCTAAGGTCAGTTGATGCTTAATGACCCATTAGCAGCCCCATACTATCCTTGTTCCTCCACAAGCGATATCGGTACCAACTAATATGTCACACCAACGTAGCTACTGCTTCAACCGTATCGGTCTACGCCCTACAGTTCCGTCACAGTCTATTGCTACTTACCTAAAAGGTATCCCCAGATCCGGGTTAGGATCTATAGTAACTCCGATACAAAACCCACAAAAATAAAGTAAACAGATCAAACAATTGAAAACAATATGATGAACTAATCCTAAGGTACACCCCACTTATTCATCCCCAGTAGAGTCGCCAGTTCTGTGATATGGTGGCCAGAACCGGGACGTGTTTCCCTTTTTAAGGAATTGCTGGTTTGCGTTTTGCGTTTGTGTTTGCAAAATGTCGCGGTAAGCAAGAGTCGCCACCGACTTTTATTTTATCCAACAAGGAAAGGAAAAAAGCACAGAAAAATTCCTTTTTTCGAGATATTTCTGAGTACGGGGGGTAGATTATAGAAAGGGAAGGTATTAGCACCCTTTCTATCCGTAGTTATCTACGGGCTCTTAGGTACTTGCTCATCATTTTCAAAATTGTTTTCTTTGTGTTTGTGTGATTTGAAAAGCTTTTGTTTTGACTTCGACTTAACTCTTTCTTCTGTCTTCAAGAGTGTAATGAAGTGTTTTTGAAAACTTTGTTTGTAAAGGAGTGTAAGTGTGAAAAAATTTGTTTTGATTGAGCAAGTACTTAAGAGCTAATCTACCTACTCGGAAAAAGAATCATTCTATGTTGTTTCCTTTAGACAATGATATCCTACTATTAGTGAGTAGGTAGCATCGTCGTTGGAGTTTTGAGGGTCAATTCGAAAGGGACGTACGGTCACCAAAGCAATGTTAGGACGTCTTAGATCAATTATCTGAGGCAACAATATTCGAGGCAACTTGGATCTTTGGACAAAAGGACGACCACTAAAGCATCCTATACTCAATGACTGTTTACCGAAGGTAACCAAGTGGGAGTGTACCCTGGGAGTGCGCATGTGCGAGTGATTCAATTTCAGGTTATTTATCTTTGCACATTTTAGGGTTATCTAACCGTTTTAAAGTTAAACATACATTCTTGTCATGCAACCCTAATCATACATCTAGCAGTTAATATTTTGCGGAATTTAAAGTGCGGAAATTAAACTAAGCTATTACAAGGCTTTGGGTATTTACATAGCCAAAAACAAACCCTTTGAAAATAAAGCGATGAATGAAAAATAAAAGTCATAATTAAAAATATTACACCTTGTGAGCAGATACAATAATTGGGTAAAAATAATAATAAAGCGCGCGATGAAATTTAGATCGGGAAGAAATTAGGGCTTTGACCCTTCTAACCTAAAAAGAAAAATTGCCTTTTTTTGTTGTTTTTAATATTTTTTTAAGGAAAAGAGTTAGGGTTTAAAATTAAATACAAAAATAATTAAGGATTAAATTAATTAATGAAAATAATTACATGGCCTATTTTTTGTGTTTTTGTTATTATTAAGAAAAAGAAAATAATTAAGTTAGAAATAAAACTTATTTATTCTAATTAATTTTAATTATGTGCAAAAAGAATTAAAGTTGTCTAAAATTAAAATCTAATTAAATTAACTAATTTTTGATAAAAATAAAATCTAGACCTAATTTATGAAAAGTAAAATTTTTTGTGATTTTTGATAAAAAGAAAATAATTATTTGTTAGTAAATAAAATAAATTAATTAATTAAGCAAAATAAAAAGAAAGTTGAAGAAAAATGGGCCTGAAAGTTAATCAGAGGGGTGCAGATAGCAAGCTTTTGGCCCAAAAGATTTGATCCATTATTGACTTCTTGAATCCAGTGCATTGCGTTGACTAGGCTCCATGGTGCTCCTTCATGGATGACCTTTGGATTTGGCCATCTGGCCACTTGGCAGACTGGATCTTGAGGGAGCATGGTGGTCATTAGCTTCATGTGCGTGCTGGAACTTGGAAACAAAATAATATAGAGAAATCGGGGGACCTGGGATTCGAACCCAGGTCCTGATGCGTTTTGTATGCACTCCACTACCACTGCGCCATTTGTTTTTTGTTGTACATAAGATAAGAAATAATAATAATATACAAAACAAAAATTTAATGGAAAATAATAAAAAACGCGCGCCATAAGTTTGAATAGGCCAATGGAGAGATGCCACGCAGGTTATCCCTAACCTTGCTCCGTTGGTAAAAGTTGGAAACTTTTACCTACGGACATATGTATGTCGCTATATCCCTGTCATTTCTCAAAATCAAGCATGGGTAAGATAAACCAAAACTAAAGCAATGAATGGCTTTGTCTGGACCTGCTGAGTTTAATGATGGCCCTTTCATGGCCCAATTTCACCTGCACAAAAAACTCCTAAATCAAAGTTGTAAACCCTAGCCATGGTGAAATCCAGTACAAGCCATGAAAATGCAATCAAATGTTACAGGAAGCTTGCAAACATGATGGTGATCAAGAATATACAATTATTTTATGCTATAAGTACAAGAATAATGCTATTCGATTTCAAAAAAGAAGCCATGTCGTGGGTGACTTACAGCGCAATATAAGGCCTGGAAACGCTTGCTTTGGATTGCTTTGGCTTGCTGAGGATCCCAGGAATCGATTGAGATGGTTCAAGGATCTTGAATTGGCCTCTAAATGTGAATTCGTGTTTGCACTTTTTATTGATTTTTCAAGTTTGTGTTCTTGATGCTGTGCCTCCTTTTCTAGCCTCCTTTGGTCTGCCTCGCTTCTATATGTATCAAGGACTGAATTAGGGTTGAAAGAATGCACTCAATCTTCCTCCATCAATGTCCTTGATCTTGATTTGATTCACCTTAAAAATATTTCCAAAAATGGCCTAAATCCAATCTTTTTATGCACACCAAGCCTTTACACAAGTTTGATTTGATGCTAGCTGTAATTTAAAACCTGAAACAAGCACAAAATCATTTGTTTTCAATATTTTGGATTTTCTATAATTTGTTTTGATTTAAAATGATTTAATTCAAATAAAAATCAAAATAAATAATAAAAATAAGATAATGACAAGTGGAAAAGGCTAGGGATCATGGACCATCTTGCCAACTCAAAACAAGTGAAAAAGATTGGGCCCATTTGGCAAAAATTGAAGTTTTAGGCATAGTTGACTTTTGGCAATTTTGCAAAAAGGGTCAACTTCACCAATGCATAACTTCCTCAATTTTGACTCTTTTGAGGTGTTCTTGGACTTTTTAAAAAGCTTGAGATGTCCTATAATCAACCCTTTTTGTCTCATCTCAATTTTATATTCCATGCGCATGTATGAAGCTTTGACAAAAAAGGTGTTTTTGTTGACTTTCCAAAATGACCTATAATGTCCAAATTCATAACTTCTTATGAGTGAATATTTAGAACTTTAGAGATGAAGATGGATTGTAGGTAATTTCATCCTCTTCAAAATGAGCTTTGGATGGGTCATTTCTCATAAATTATGAGAAAGTTATGCTTAGTCAAAGTTGAGTTGATTTTCCTACAAAACCCTAATTTAACAACTTTTGTTTCTTGATGAATTATGAGCAATCATTGATGAATCATGATCAACCCTTGATAAAATGATGAAATATACTTCCAAATGAGAATGTTGAACAAAAATCTTGAAGTTTGACTGTATGTAGGCCACAATTGACTTTTGCCCTAGCATAGTCGACTTTCAGGCCTTTGAGCAATTGACTGAGCAAACTTTCTCTGCAAGGCTTGAAACTTGACATGGATGATCTTGAGAACATATTAGGACAATGTTGAGCATTTGGGGTCCCTAGGACTCAAGTATCTTGATGCAACATGAAACCCTAATTTGAGGTAGACTGCCTTAGGAGAGAGCTTGTCTGGCCAACCCTTGGACTACCTTGAGCAACTTGGGGATCTTTCTTGAAATGTTTTGAGAAATATGGGAGGGAAAATTTTGGGGTACAACACATGGGCTCTTAGTTACTTGCTAGATCACTTACTTTTGTTTGAAATTGTGCTTTGTGTGGTTTTTGAAAGTATTTTGTAAAGAGGCCAATGTTTAGGCAAATTTTGTAATGATTCTCGTTCGTAAGAATGTATACAAAGTGTTGATCTTTTGAAAATGTTTTCAAGTTTGAAAGATGTTTTTGAGAGTGATGGTGTTTGTTTTAAAAATAACAAGGATGTTTTGGTTTTGAAATTGAGCAAGCAACTAGAAACAATCTACCTACTCAAAAGTATTTCATGTTTATTTCCTCTTTCCTTTGACATTGTCATCTTACCATTGATTTGGTAAATAACCCTATCTTTGGATGTAAACGGGACGGGCGTGGGTCATCGTATAACCATGATTAGCAATGTTGCAAGGTATCTTAGCATCTTTCTTTAGGGACTAAGATCATTTTGAAAATGCAACATAGATAGCGTCATCGAGGGACTATGATCTTGTATTTTTGCTTGTTTTTGCAAAGATACCTCAGATGCATAATATGGCCATTTCTATAAGGCAACTAAGTGTATTTTACCCTAGGGGTGCTTGTGTGCAAGTGTATTAATTTCCATGCTTTGTTTAGTCTTTGATTAGGGTTTGCTACTTGTTGATTTTATCTTCTCACACAAACCCTAATTACTAGCATTTATATAAAGCGATAAATTGTGAAAAGTAAAATTACTACGCTATTACATCATTAGGGGATGGGGTGTACAAATTTACAAATGGGGATTGCAATAAAATTAAACCTAATTATCTATTACAACCATATTGAATATTGTACAAAATTGAAAACAAAATGCAAGAATATAAATGGAAAAAGAAATGATTTTTGTTGTTTTTTATGAAAGGGTTTTTGTCTTGACCTAATTAAAGAAAATGATTAATTAGAATTAAATAAAATTAACTTAAACTAATTAAGAAAAGAAATTAATTTGAAAAGGATTTTTAGGGTTTTTTATGAAAAGGTTTTAAATCAATGAAAATAAAATGAAGATTAATTAATTAAAATAAGCCTCAGTTCTAAATTAATTTTAACTAAGAAAATAAAATAATATGTTAATTTATCCTAAGTCTAAAAAATAATTATTTAAGAAAAAAAAGAAATTAAAATTTGTTTTAAGAAAACGTTTTTTAGTCTTTTTATTTTATGGAGAAAATAAAATACATAAGTATAAATAATAAATAAAAATAAATTTGGATTTTTTTTATGATTTATGAAAATAATAGTAGTAATAATAATAATAATAATAATAATAATAATAATAATAATAATAATAATAATAATAATAATAATAATAATAATAATAATAATAATAATAATAATAATAATAATAATAATAATAATAATAATAATAATAATGAAGAAATATAAAATAAAAATATAAATATAAATAAAAGTCAGGGGGGTTAGAAAATGAAACAGGGAGTAAAATAAGCAAAAAAGATTAGGCCCAGCAAAAGGGAATCCCAGCGCTGCAAAAATCCAAAAACTATAAAAATGTGAAAAAGAAAAAAAGCAAAAGGCAGCGCTGGGTCTTGAACCCGTGACCTTGAGGTTACCAGCACGCTGCCTTACCACTGGGGTGGCTGTACATCCGTTAATATAACCGAAACGATAAATATATAATACAAAATATGCCCTGATTACACTTCATCTTCAACCTCCAGCCAAAGGACCTGTATCTTCTTCATCTCTCAACAAAAATGAAAATTTCAAACATGAAAGTTGTGGCATTTCTTCCCACGAATCCAACCATGTAAATAACTTAAGCTAACAGTCAAAGATGAATGAGAATTTTTCTGGCCCTAATTCAAAACCTAAAAATTTCAGAAAACTTCAACTCTAAAATTCTCTAAGCTCAGGCCATATAAATGCAAACTATGGATATGTATAGCTTCGTGGCAATGGTATCTATATTTTATCTTCACAAATGCAAGCCTAACAATGCCTAAATATGAAGATAGAAGTTCAAGAAAAATACCTCAAAACTGGAAATCGTGAAATGGATTTGAGCTTGTTTCATGCAGTGGTGATGATCAGGTTAGCTTCCTTGGACCTCTAGGAAGCTAATGATGGCTGGCTTGAGTTGAGAGTGGCTAAAATGGCTTGGAGAAGTCCAACTGCAATGCTCTATTTTTGGCTATGGAAGTTGATGAAGCTGATGTTACAGTCTACAAACAGGGACAAGGATGGTTTGTATTTGATATGAGGAAGCTTTGGAAACTAAAAGGCCAAGAAATGCACGAGTGGTTTTGAAGATTTAAGTTCAAATTCAGAAATGACACTAAAATGGAGGTTTTGTGCAATCTGAATTTTAGGGGCCTTGGGACCGTTTTCAATCGTGTGTTATGTTGCAATATCCTTGTGCATAAGTAAGGAAAAGGTTAGAGTACTTGAGGAGGTCATAAGCACAAGATGTAGAGAGTTGGCTATGTTACTTGATTTTGAAGAAAAGTGAAAACATGGTTTCAAGGTATAGTACAAGCATGACATGAGTTTATGGGAGGCTCTAGACATGTTGCTTTTGCCTTTAACATTGCTTGTGATCAGAAGGAACAAGTGCAAAGCTCTATGCATTGACTTTTTGATTAAAGCTTCTTTACAAGAATGGAATGGTTACTTTCTTCCAAAAATGGAAATGCAAATGATTCAAATGCTTGGACAATGGCTCCATATGTTGTGTAAACATTTAATTATGGAGTGACAAACAAGTTTGAGGCCTGAAAAGTGAAGATTATGCAGCATAGGCTTGGATTTGAATTTTGTTCATCACAAAATGACTTGTAATTCAAGTTTGAAAACCCTAACTTCCTCTCTTCGATTCTCCCTGCTCAAGAATGATCTCAAGGAGTTCTTTGACATTTTAGAAAGCTTGTAATGTGCTCTACAACCCCTCTTTGAATCAGTTTTGAAAATTCCCCTTGGAACTATATGAAAAAGTGCCATGAAGTTAGGTCAAAATCCTGACCAAAACTAGGGCAAAATTTCACTAAGTGTTCAATTTCAAGACCATGACTTTGTGAATTAATAACTTGAGATCCAAGAATTTTTAGAAGAAGTTGTGTAAAGAAATGTTGTAGATATCATGGAGATCTACAACTTTCATGTTGAAAGTTTCTTTTGAATTGATAACGAGAAATCGTATCATATAATTACTACATTTTTTTATCAATTTTCATAATACATTAAGTCGTTTAACTCCCGACTGTTCCGAGTTTTTGTGTCTTTTCACAGGTACAACATGTGTCAACTCAAATCAGTGAAAAAGGATCACATAAAGGAAGTTAACCAAGAATCAGAAGAGAAAGAACCAAATCTGCAAAGTCTGCAGATTTTGTAGCTGTGACGACCGTCACACCCCATGACGAGCGTAACGCTCTCACAACTTGAAGGACGCTCATCACGCATCATTGACGAGCGTAACACGCTATTTAAGCGCATTACGGCCGTCACCCCCTCATGACGATCGTCACACGCTTAAAAACAATGTTATGCATTACAGGAGACGTGGGCAACGTAGTGGACAGTTTTCTTCTTCTGCATTTCCTCAACTTCAGTAACTATCAATCCAAGTCTTCCTCCACTCAAGTTGTTCCAAAATTTTCTCAACTGCAAAATCTTCTACTATAAATATGAGGCAGTTCAATGGATCAGGGTCGAAGAATTTTCTACAGAGCCAAACTTCTACTTTTCTGCATTGTTCTATTTTGTTTGCTTTTGAACCATTTTATACCTACTGTAATTTTTAGTTTCCAGAATTAGTTTCTAGAGTGTTAGTTCTTCATCTAAGAATTAACACGGTCATAGATTTCGATTAATTGCAAGGAATTTGTACGCACTCAAGATTACCACAACAACATTATTTACAGGTTTTTTATGCAATTGATTTTTATTTATTCTTGTGCTATGTCACTTATTTTTATGGATTATATTTTAAGCTGCATAGTTACTAAATATATTATGTCCGGCTAAATTCATTTGTACCGATATGTGACTCCTAAGCACCAAAGAATTCGGTGATAACTTGGCTAAAAACATTTATAAATAATTTTTGATTTCCAATTTCCATGTATAATTTAACTACCCTTGTCATGAGAGTGAGAGGATATTTAACACGATTTTGCCACGAGAGTGAGAAATTAATTAAGGCAAGAACCTGCATGCGAGAGATGGGGTTCGACCCAGATAGTGGTAACGAAACATTAATTTTTAAATACACGAGAGTGTTTTAACAAATTAATTAAACTCAAATTGTTTTCAAAAAGTGTTATTAAATTTAAAGTGCATCCACTAGGTTTAGTAGCATGACTTATTTCATGAACACGAGAGTGTATGTCTCAGGTTTTTAAACAATTCGTTTTTACCGAAATACTTTATATGCCAAGTGATTCATCGAATTCCTGAAGTCCGACTATCACATACCGGTATAGCTATTACTATTGTTTTTAATTAAACTATTTCCCCCTAAAACCAAATATTCATCGCTTAGTTAAACAATTGTAACATTAGATGGTATGCGATTGATCCTCAGTCTCTGTGGGTTTGATAATAATTTAAAACTAGAACGACTAAACTGTATACTTGCAGTTAGTATCCCAATAGACTCATAAAGTCATCGATCAAGTTTTTGGCGCCGTTACCGGGGACTGATTAGTCAATTAAGTACGATTCTTCTGTTGCACATTTAGACTAGGCAACAGAAACCCTTTTTCGATTTGTATGCCAAGGACTCGCTCACAAGGCGAACCACTTGACAAATCAACGGACGAACCTGAACGCATCCTTTCCATAAGACGAACAGTCAGGGATTACTGTTTAAATCACGCTATTCCTTTACCCAAACCCGAAATCAAGATTAATTCTGAAACATATTCTAATTCTTCCTCTGAAACCGAAACTAATCCAGAAGTAGACATGGCCGAAGAACAAAGGACCCGTCCACTGAAGGAGTACGCAGCTCCATCACAACAAGAACCCCATAATAGCATTGCTGCTCCAGCAATAAATCGAAACGATTTTGAGTTGAAACCGTCATTGATATCAGCTATCCAACAACGCCAATTCTCTAGAAATCCTACCGAGGATCCAAATGAACATCTTACAAATTTCGTTCAATTTGTCGACACAGTTATAGCAAATGGTGTTAGTAAAGGTGCAATAAGATTACGTCTTTTCCCTTTCTCGCTAAGAGATAGAGCTTGGGCTTGGTTGCAATCCTTGCCATCAAATTCCGTCACTACGTGGGAAGGACTTAAGACTGTATTTTTAGCACGATACTTTCCCCCAAGCAAGACTGTTGCATTAAGAGCTCAAATCAACGGATTTAGGCAGAAGGATACTGAATCACTATTCGATGCATGGGAACGCTACAAAGACATGATGCGAATGTGCCCACATCACGGATTAGAAAAATGGTTGATCATCCACACGTTTTATAATGGACTCTTGTACAACACAAGACTCTCTATAGATGCCGCCGCAGGTGGTACACTGATGGACAAGCCTTACGACGAAACTAACCAACTCATTGAAAATATGGCTCAAAACCACTATCAGTGGGGAGGAGAAAGAACACCTGTGGAGAAAACTCAAACCAAAAGTGGGTTGTACGAGATTAGTAGCCTAGATAAAGTTAATGCTAAGGTAGATGCTCTTACCCAAAAGATAGAAAGCTTGACCTTACCTCCTGTAGCCACCGTGGCTGCAGTTACCCCAAACTGCGAAGTTTGTGGAGTTCCTGGTCATTTTGGAACCGAATGTCAAATCTTAGTAGGAATATCAGTTGATCAGGTGAATTACGCTCAAGTTAATCCTTATGCTAATACCTATAATCTTGGTTGGAAGAACCATCCTAACTTCTCGTACAAGAACAATAACGCTTTATATGCACCTGGCCAAGCACCTGTTGTACCTCCAAGTTATCAAAAATTCGTTGTTAATGTTCCTAACATTCCTAAGAAATCTAACCTTGAAATCCTAATGGAAAATTTTATCGCTAATCAAGCTCAACAAAATAAAGAATTCCTCAATCAAAACGTTCACACCGGTGAACAATTGAAGCTATTAGCAAATAAGGTAGATGCTCTAGCAACTCACAATAAAATGTTAGAAACCCAAATCTCCCAAGTAGCACAACACCAAGCTAGTTCTGCCGCACCTGCTGGTACATTTCCTGGACAGCCACAACCCAATCCTAAAGGACACTCTAATGCTATCACATTACGAAGTGGGACAGCACTTGATGGACCGGTAGATCCTAGACTCCAAAATCCGACCATGTATCAAAAACCTGAAAAGGAAGCAGAGAAATCGAAAGAACAATCTGAGAATGTAGAGGAAGACGAGAATGCGAACAGAGAGGCTTCAGAAAAACCTTACGTACCCCCACCGCCATATAAACCACCAATTCCATACCCTCAAAGACTTGCAAAATCCAAAAACGAGGGGCAATTCAAGAAATTTGTAGAACTTCTGAAACAATTAAATGTTACTATTCCGTTTACAAAAGCTATAACCCAAATGTCGTCATATGCTAAATTCCTAAAAGAAATATTGTCTAATAAGAAAAAAATTGTTGAAAACGAAACCGTTATGCTAACCGCCGAATGTAGCGCCATAATTCAAAGTAACATGCCTCCAAAGCTAAAAGATCCTGGTAGTTTCTCCATACCATGTGTAATTGGAAAATCTGTCATAGACAAAGCTCTATGTGATTTAGGAGCAAGTGTTAGTCTAATGCCCTTATCTATTTGCGAGAAGCTCAACCTAGGTGACATGAGACCTACCAATATGTCCCTACAACTAGCCGATAGATCAGTCAAATTCCCTGTTGGTATGCTAGAAAACATTCATGTCCGAATAGGACAATTTTACATACCGACTGACTTTATAATAATGGACATCAAGGAAGATTCAAACATTCCCATCATATTAGGAAGACCATTTTTAGCCACTGCAGGAGCCATTATTGACGTTAAGAAAGGAAAGCTTACCTTCGAGGTAGGAGAAGAAAAAGTAGAATTCATTCTATCCCAATTCTTCAAAGCCCCTACTATAGATGACCCGTGTTGTTTCCTAGATATTATTGATGAATGTGTCAAAGAACTAGAAAGCCAAGAAGACACCTATTCTGGGATGTTGAAAATTCCAACACCAACTATCTTCAAGGATGATGACTGGAAACAAGAATATCAAGATGCCAACCTAAGCGAATGTTTCGCCTTAACACCCGATCCTACCCCAACTGATAAGAAAACTGGTATAGAACTTAAAACGTTACCTGAAGATCTTAGGTATGAATTTTTAGATAAAGAGCTGGAATGACCAGTTATAGTCAATGTCAATTTAGGGAAGATCGAAACCGAAAAACTTCTTAATGTGTTAAGGAAGTATCCAATCGCGTTAGGCTATAATATATCAGATCTAAAAGGAATAAGCCCTTCTCTCTGTATGCACCGCATTATGCTGGAGGAGGACTGCAAGACTTCTAGAGAACATCAAAGACGAATAAATCCTATCCTAAGTGAAGTCGTTAAGAAAGAAGTACAGAAACTACTAGAGGCAGGCATCATATACCCAATATCAGATAGCAACTGGGTCAGTCCAGTTCACGTAGTACCTAATAAAGGAGGTGTTACGGTTATAACAAACACAAAAGGCGAATCGGTGGCACAACGTATCCAAACAGGATGGAGAATGTGTACCGATTACAGAAAACTAAACAAAGCTACACGCAAGGACCATTTCCCATTACCATTCATTGATCAAATGCTCGAGCGCTTAGCCAAACATTCCCATTTTTTCTATCTTGACGGATACTCAGGATTCTTCCAAATTCCCATTCATCCTGATGATCAAGAGAAAACCACGTTCACATGCCCCTATGGTACCTTTGCATATCGAAGAATGCCATTTGGACTATGTAACGCACCTGCAACTTTCCAACGATGCATGATGGCGATTTTTGCAGACTTTTTGGACGGAATTATGGAAGTATTCATGGATGATTTTCTGTCTGTGGAGAAAGTTTTGACGGATGTTTATCAAATCTTGAACTAGTACTGAAACGCTGTGTCAATGTCAACCTAGTGCTCAATTGGGAAAAATGTCACTTCATGGTGAGACAAGGAATTGTGTTGGGTCACATTGTATCAAACAGAGGGATTGAAGTCGATAAGGCAAAAATCGAGGTTATCAAAAACCTTCAACCACCCAAAACAGTTATAGAAATAAGAAGTTTTCTAGGACACGCTGGTTTTTACCGACGTTTTATAAAAGATTTCTCTAAAATCACTGAGCCGCTAATTGAATTATTGATGAAAGAAGCCGAGTTTATTTTCGACGATAAATGCTTAAAAGCATTTGAGACGCTTAAAGAAGCCTTAATTTCAACACCTATAATGCAACCTCCTGATTGGAACCTACCATTTGAAATAATGTGTGATGCGAGCGATTATGCTGTAGGCACAGTCCTAGGACAACGCAAGGATAAAAAGCTTCACGCTATCTACTACGCAAGCAGAACACTCGATCCTGCACAAATGAATTACGCCACTACGGAGAAGGAACTCTTAGCTGTTGTATTCGCATTGGACAAATTTCGTTCCTACTTAGTGGACGCCAAAATCATTATTTACACGGATCATGTTGTGATCCGATACTTGCTAAGTAAGAAAGACGCCAAACCACAACTACTCAGATGGATCTTACTCCTACAAGAGTTTGACTTGGAAATAAAAGACAAAAGAGGGACTGAAAACGTGGTAGCGAACCATTTATTAAGATTGGATGGAATCCAAACCGAGAATGTTCCCATAAACGAAGATTTCCCATATGAACGCCTTATTGCTAAACTAGAGATAGATCCTACTGACAATTTAGATCAACGCAATGAACATTTAAAAACTGCGGTAGTAAAAGCTATTTGTACCAACACCACATTACCGTGGTACGCTGATTTCGTTAACTACTTAGCCGCCGGTGTTTTACCACCCGATTTAACGTACCAACAGCGGAAGAAATTCTTCCATGATCTTAAACACTACTTTTGGGATGAACCACTACTCTTTAAAAGAGGCGCCGATGGTATCTACTGTCGCTGTATTCCTAACAATGAAATAGACGATGTCATAGCCCATTGCCATTCCGCCCCTTATGGTGGACACGCTAGTACATCGAAAACTTGTGCAAAAATACTTCAAGCTGGCTTCTTTTGCCCTACTTTATGGAAAGATGTCCACGTAGCAATTATGAACTGCGATAGATGTTAGCGCACAGGAAATATATCTAGACGTGACAAAATGCTGCAAAAAGGGATTCTCAAAGTAGAAATTTTCGATGTATGGGGAATTGATTTCATGGGACCGTTCCCCGCATCTTTTGGAAATAAGTATATATTGGTAGTTGTTGACTACGTATCAAAATGGATTGAAGCCGTCGCTGCACCCACAAACGATACACGAGTAGTACTTAAACTATTCAAGCATGTTATCTTCCCACGATTCGGTATACCAAGACTAGTAATCAGTGATGGCGGTTCCCATTTTATCTCTAGAATTTTCGAAAAACTACTTTCAAAATATGGCGTTAAACATCGCATAGCCACACCATACCATCCTCAAACGAGTGGACAAGTGGAAGTGTAAAATAGGGAAATTAAACAAATCCTTGAGAAAACTGTAGCCACATCCAGAAAAGATTGGTCCTCCAAGCTAAATGATGCTCTTTGGGCATATAGGATAGCTTTTAAAACCCCTATCGGAACAATGCCGTTTAAATTAGTTTATGGAAAATCTTGTCATTTGCCAGTAGAATTAGAACATAAAGCTTACTGGGCCATTAAAACCCTTTACTTAAATTACAAGACTGCTGGCGAGAAACGAATATTAGATATCCATGAATTAGAAGAATTGTGTTTAGACGCTTATGAAAATGCTATAATCTATAAGGAGAGAACAAAAAAATGGCATGATAAGCGTATCTCGCGGAAAGAATTTAAGGAGGGAGATATCGTACTCCTATTTAACTCTAGACTGAAACTCTTCCCGGGTAAATTACATTCCAGATGGTCAGGACCATTCGAAATTAGTAAAGTTCTCCCAAGCGGTGCGGTCGAAATTAAAGGAAATTCCATCGAACCATTTATAGTCAATGGTCAGCGCTTAAAGCATTATTTTAACGTCGGAAATCTAAATTATTCAGCTTATCTGCAGTTAAGTGAGCCACCTACCCCGATACCTAACTGAATAGGTACTATCTGTCGAGCCATCGACATAAAACAAAGGCGCTTCATGGGAGGCAACCCATGTTTACCTTTAATTATTTTTGCTGTTTTGATATGTTTTTATTTTTTTATTTTTTTTCTTTTCTTAATCTTTAAAACTTTCATGTTACATCCCTTACTCCTTTTTATTTTCTTTTTCTTTTATTTTTATTTTTATTTTAAACTTCTTTTTCTTTTTGAATTAACTTCGGCATTTTTAACCTGAAAATACTAACTTAGTTTTTCATACATTTATTAAACATTTTCAGGGGTAATTCTTTAGCTTTAATATTTAGCTCCATGGCACGAGTAAACTACATGAACATAACCTTGAGAAGTAAGCATCAGAGAAGGCGCTTTGAAGATCTAGCTGAGCGTGAGATGTGTCCTACAATTTATGTTGACGACCATGCTATGACTACTTTAGGCATTCGTGAGAGTGTCATGTATCTGCTACACCAAATAGGCTGGGACGTTGCTCCTATTCAGAGATGTTATTGTACCTACCGAAAGTTGACCCTTGAGTTCTTGAGCACACTGAGCTACCTACCAAATCATGGGTTAGGTTTCAACCGCGGGCTGATCACCTTCAGACTGTTTGACATGGACTACCGCTATAATCATAGGGAGTTTGCCAACCTGTTAGGATTCCCTAATGGCCCTGATGTTATTACCATGACCCAGGAAGACCTATTGCTAGATACTGACCTTGATTTCTTCTGGGGTAGCATTGCTGGAAACAACCATCTCGAGTCATCTGACCTTTACTCGGAGTCCATCCACAACCCTGCTATCAGGTACTTCCATAAGATCATTGCCCACACCCTTTTTGGAAAAGAGCAAAATGTTACATCAGTGTCACGTGATGAGCTTTTCATCATGTACTGTGCTTCTCAGAGCCGTCCAGTAAATGGTGCCGCCTATATGCTTGCTAATATGGAACGTATTATACAAACACCAAATGCCCCAATCCTCTTAGGTGGTTTAGTCACTATGATCTCTAATGCCATTGGACTCCGAAGGCCTATGTTAGGATCAACTCCGCACTATGGAATCAAGCCAATGAATATTGAATTTTGCTTCAACACTAGTTTTATAGGAAATCTTGGGCCAGATGAATTCAAGCTGCTAATTAACCATGAAACTATCCACCAGTTTGTGCTCCCGAACCCTATAACTAGTGTCCACAATAGAGAAAACTGGCTTTTTGATCTCCACCATCCTCCTACACCGCCTTCATCTCCTTCCACTGTTGACATCTATGAAGTCCCTAATACCTCTCGAGATGCCGAAGATCCTAAAACACCACCGGGCTACCACCAGTTTCCCGACCCATGGGAGCAGCATGTAGTTTCTACTGAGTCCACCTTCCAGGCTCCAGAGATACCACCACCGCCTCCACCTACTGTCACCCTCGACTCTTTACATGAAGAAATTACCGGAATGCGGGGTGAGCTTACATCTCTACGTGTGGATTTCATCGCTTTTATGGATTTGGTGACAGACCAACTGGATTTCATGCACCAACATATGTTCCCTACTCCTCGTGGCTAGAGATTGTCGATGTTATGCTGATTTGTTCTTCTCTTGCATTTGTATACACAGTGAGGTCACTGTTTAGTTTAAGTGTGGGGGAGGAACCTAGTTTGTTTTAGTATTTTATTATTTTTATTATTTTTATTATTATTTAAGTTATTATTTCCAAACAATTTTTACTAGTTAATGAAATTTCAATTATTCATCAAGTTTCAAATTCTATTGCCTAACTGCCATTATTACATTTTTAACAAAGTTTATTCTTTACATACATGTTATTTCAATTTCAGTATATTTTTCATTTTTTATTAATTTACTGTTCATATTTTCTGCAAAAATTTTGTCATATGACGTGTGTTGGAAATATTGTGCCTGTTTATTGTGCTAGGATATTGAGTTATAATATTGGAAATTAAAAGTGTTACGTTCATTTCATTAATATAATGAATTGAATGTGTGACGCTCGTAACGCCCCCATGACGAGCGTAATACGCGTTTCACCGTGTTACGCCCGTCAGCCCAATGTGATGACCGTCACACGCGCCCAATAGCAGAATCTGCTATTACAGAGCCGTTCCACCTTTCCTCTCAATCCTCCATTCTTCCCAAAACCGTAACATACCCACTCAATTTTTCTCCTCAACTTCCAACACTCTAACACTAAAAACTCCATCAACCCACTACTCAATCCACATTCCAAACCATTTTCACGATTCAATCCTTTTACACGCACTATGGCCAACAATCAGCAAGTTCCCAATCTCACTTTCAGATCCGGCGAACAAGGTGAAACCCAACGACTCAAATTTCAGAAGTTCCAACGCCGCGGTCTCCAACCTACATGGTATGTTGACCTTGATTGTTTGAGGAATTTGGGACTACTAGATAGCATCCGACAACTTTTGCAGAGCGTGAATTTATGGAACCTGTGCCGCGAACCGCAACCCATTTATGAAACTCTAACCTTTGTGTTTCTGAGTTCCTTTGCATACATCACTCCCCCCATCCACGACATTCCAGGAGCTTTATCTGCACCACCTCCTATTACTCTTGAAGAAGTTCTCTGTGCCATCCATCTGCAAAATCAAATGAGTGCCGCACTTGAAAGAAGACAATAGGAACAATATGAGTATTTATGCGCACAAAACACTCAGATCTTGACTGGACAGCGGAGCATGAATGAGAAGTTGGACGAGGCCCTGTCGGAACTCAACACCTTAAGGTTGGACGTCAGCACCCTTGGCTACCAGGATACTGACACAGAAGCCACTCCTACCAGGCGCTCTCGCACCAGGAGTAGAGGACGTGGTCATCAATAGTTTTCTTTATTTTCTAAGTAGTTTACTTTTTCTGTTTCATTTCCTTTCTGTTGGTTTTTGTATTTGTATTTCCCCGCCTATATACTGCAACATTGAGGATAATGTCGGATTTAGTGTGGGAGAGGTACCTTTCCATCTTCTATAAACAAGTAAATTTTTATGATATGTCTCAATTCAAATTCTTCGCTTTATTTAGCCATATCGAAAATTTTTACTTTATCTTCGCATTAGCCCGACATACCTATTTTAACGAAATCCCAGTTGAGGAAGCCGAAAACGAATCAACAAGATCGATACGGTTATGACACTGTAGACTTCCTACTTATGCGATTCGTTTCAATAACCATTATACTTATATCTTGAGTTTTAGTTCTAAAGTAACCCCTAGTAGTTTATACTAGCAGTCAGCACCTCTTGACACAAACCACGTGGAGAATCGATGAATATAAGTGTTTGATGCCTGACCAATGAAATATCCTTCTTATCTCGCTACTAAAAGAAAAGAAATTTTATGCACCAAAATATACGGGCACATATAAGAGTTGAGCAAATAATGAAGGAATCCACTGTTGGTTGGTTCAGAGGTATCTGGTTTTGGACTTGGTAGGGCGTGCTACGGATCGATCCCCTACAACCTCCAATTTGGATAACATATGTAGGGTTGCCACATTCGTGTACCAGACCCCGTGCTAAAAGGATCAAAGTCACTAACCGGTTACTCCACTACGTGTGTGCTAAGACAAAGGGCTTAATGTGATTGCGCCAGAATGAAACCGGGTGAAATAGATACGAGGAACTCTGGGCAGAATTATAACGGAACTGTTGGATAGTTCGTTTGAAATGGAAGCCTACGACTAAGCTTATTTCTTGTGTCATTAGCGTATTGTTAGTGTTTCACTCAAGTATCGGCCGAACTGACGAGGATTTCCCGAAATTGCTTTAAAAATCAAAGGTATGTCATGCATATGCGCTTGATAAAACTTGTCTGATCTTTCTAAATGACTATTTGCTTGAGGACAAGCAAAGGTTTAAGTATGGGGGAATTTGATAACGAGAAATCGTATCATATAATTACTACATTTTTTATCGATTTTCATAATACATTAAGTCGTTTAACTCCCGATTGTTCCGAGTTTTTGTGTCTTTTCACAGGTACAACATGTGTCAACTTAAATCAGTGAAAAAGGATCACATGAAGGAAGATAACCAAGAATCAGAAGAGAAAGAACCAAATCTGCAAAGTCTGCAGATTTTGTAGCTGTGACGATCGTCACACCCCATGACGAGCGTAAAGCTCTCACAACTTGAAGGACGCTCGTCACACATCATTGACGAGCGTAACACGCTATTTAAGCGCATCACGACCGTCACCCCCTCATGACGACCGTCACACGCTTAAAAACAACGTTATGCATTACAGGAGACGTGGACAACGTAGTGGACAGTTTTCTTCTCCTGCATTTCCTCAACTTCAGTAACTATCAATCTGAGTCTTCCTCCACTCAAGTTGTTCCAAAATTTTCTCAACTGTAAAATCTTCTTCTATAAATATGAGGCAGTTCAATGGATTAGGGTCGAAGAATTTTCTACAGAGCCAAACTTCTGCTTTTCTGCATTATTCTATTTTGTTTGCTTTTGAACCATTTTATACCTACTGTAATTTTTAGTTTCCAGAATTAGTTTCTAGAGTGTTAGTTCTTCATCTAAGAATTAACACGGTCATAAATTTCGATTAATTGCAAGGAATTTGTACGCACTCAAGATTACCACAGCAACATTATTTACAGGTTTTTTATGCAATTGATTTTTATTTATTCTTGTGCTATGTCATTTATTTTTGTGAATTATATTTTAAGCTGCATAGTTACTAAATATATTATGTCCGGGTAAATTCATTTGTACCGGTATGTGACTCCTAAGCACCAAAGAATTCGGTGATAACTTGGTTAAAAACATTTATAAATAATTTATGGTTTTCAATTTCCATGTTTAATTTAACTACCCTTGTCACGAGAGTGAGAGGATATTTAACACGATTTTGCCACGAGAGTGGAAAATTAATTAAGGCAAGAACCTGCATGCGAGAGCTGGGGTTCGACCCAGATAGTGGTAACGAAACATTAATTTTTAAATACACGAGAGTGTTTTAACAAATTAATTAAACTCAAATTGTTTTCAAAAAGTGTTATTAAATTTAAAGTGCATCCACTAGGTTTAGTAGCATGACTTATTTCATGAACACGAGAGTGTATGTCTCGGGTTTTTAAACAATTCATTTTTACCGAAATACTTTATATGCCAAGCGATTCACCGAATTCCCGAAGTCCGACTATCACATACCGGTATAGCTATTACTATTGTTTTTAATTAAACTATTTCCCCCTAAAACCAAATATTCATCGCTTAGTTAAACAATTGTAACATTAGATCGTATGCGATTGATCCTCAGTCTCTGTGGGTTCGATAATCATTTAAAACTAGAACGACTAAATTTTATACTTGCATTTAGTATCCTAATAGACTCATAAAGTCCCGATCATGAATCATCTTGCATCATGGTGAAAAATTGGCTCAAAGTTATGAAAAAACATGAAGTTTTAAACACTTAGAAAAATTTCTGTTAGAAAACTTAGACTTTTCAAAATTAAATCTTGACTTTTTGATTTCTTGATGAATAAGTTTCATGTTTTGACATGTTTTGATGAATTGCAATCTTTGACATTGAATTTTGACCAAAAAGTCAAAGTTTGACTTTTCAGTGTACAGTTGACTTTTGATCAATTGACTGGAAATTCACTATCAATCCAATTGATCTTGAGCAATGTTTTAGGTCATGCCATTAGGTAAAAATGGTGCAATTGAACTCTTGAAACCATGATTCAAACCAATTGACCATTTTCTAGGTCAAAAATCAAAAATTGCCCTTTCTCAGTCAAAACCCTAATTTTGACCATTTTGCCCTTTTGATGATTTGATCCAATTTCTTAAGGAATTATGGTCCAAACTTGATAAAATGATATATATGAGTTTATAATGTTGATGTGGATCAAAAATTATGATGTTTGACTGTAAATTGGCCATAGTTGACTTTTTCCCTAATACGCCTGATTTTTAGGTCAACTGCTCAATTGATTGAGCAAAAGTGTGATCCAAGTCTTGAAACTTGACATGAGTAATATTGGGGCTCCATAATGATCCATGAAAGTCATATGAAGCATTTAAAATTTAATTATCCTTGTGCAATCTCAAACCCTTATTTTGGTCATCAGTGCTTAAGGAGGTGTCTTCACCTGATCAACCCTAGTGTAGTCTTGAACCAAGAGAGATCTTTGTGAGAAAATATTTGATAAATGAGAGGGAAAATTTTGGGGTACAACAGTTTCCCCTGTTCAATCTTCTTAAACCTGAAGAGTTAGATTGGCGGATCCGCCATTCGTGACTTTAAGGTGAAAGATGATTGAACACTAGAGTGCCTAGAAATTTGCACTCGAAGATGGATGGTTAATGGGCTTATAGATTCCATTTGGAGGCATGTTGGTAAACACTGGAAGAAGTATAAACAGAAATATCTTGTTGATTTATACTAAAACTTGATGTTTTACCTGTGAGAAAAAAAGTTAGTAAATGCAGATTCCTGCACGATGTTCACCAGATGTAGTAATATGTTAAATGCATATGGTATGTACATGCTATGATGTATGAATATGAGATGTATGTTTTTGTCCGAGAAAATAAATCCCTGACTGCTGCTGAGGAAATTCTGGGGGGTTGAATCCCTGATTGCCGTTGGGGATGAAGAATATGCATATCTTCAAACTTTGTCGAAAGGATGCTTTCACTGGAGAATATCTCTTGAATGTCAGTTGTTATCTGGTCGGATCTAGGCTTCACAATTTGCTGAGGATGAAGTAGTCAACTGCTATCTGGTCGGATCCAGGCTTCACAGTAACTTACTGGGGGAAGAGACAAATTAACTGTTAACTGGTCGGATTCCAGGCTTTACAGAAAATTTTCTTGAAATTGAATAATTATCTGGTTGGATCCAGGCTTCATAACAACTTGCTGGGGATACGGAAGTTAACTGTTATCTGGTCGAATCCAGGCTTCGCAGTAACTTGAAGTGGTAACTATTATCTGTCGGGTCCAGGTTTCATGGTTTTTTGGAAAGTTATATTATTATCTGGTCGAGTCCAGACTTCATAGTGTCTCCTTGGGGATCATAGTTAGTTGTTATCTGGTCGGGCTTCAGGTTTCACAATAAACTATATGAAAAATTGTTATCTGGTCAGGTCCAGGCTTTGCATATTTCTGAGGTTGATGAGGTCAATTTCTATCTGGTCGGGTCCAGGTTTCACCATAAACAGTTTGAGGATTTAGTTGTTATCTGGTCGGTTTCCAGGTTTCACAATGAATCTCTGAGGGTAATTGTTATCTGGTCGGATCCAAGCTTCACAATAACTTGCTTGAAAAGATGAAATTGAAAACTGGTATCTGGTCAGATCTAGGTTTCACATTAATTTGTTGGGGTAGAGTCAAACTCTACTGGGAAAAAAAGGTTAAACCTTGGTCGGGTTGAGTCCGAGTTCTTCTATATCTTTGAAGAGTTAGACTATTATCTGGTCGAGTCCAGGTTTCATAGTATCTTGAAATTGAGATCAACTGTTATCTGTTCGGGTCCAGGTTTCAAATACTTAAATTGTTATCTGGTCGGGTCCATGTTTCAGTAATTCACTAGTGATAGTGGCAAACTCTACTGGAGAAGAGGAGTTTTGCTAATGACTTTATAAGAATTAAACTGCCATCTGGTCGGGTCCAGGCTTCGGCAATTGAAGAAGTCAAACTATTATCTGGTTGGGTATAGGCTTCAGTAATAACTTGAAAATTGTGCTAATATCTGGTCGGGTTCAGGCTTCATGGTATATTTTTGGAAATAGTAAAGGCTTTGTTGATGGCTTTACTGGGAATCAGGGGTTGTGGCCCTATGATTTGCAATAATCAGAAAGGAAAATTAAAACTGGAAAGTGTAGACTCAATTGGGTAGGACAGACTCATCTTGGGGAGGATACACTCAACTGGGGAGGATATACACAGCCGGGGAATAACGGGCTCAGTTGGGGAGGATGGACTATGTCGGGGGAATACAGACTCAGTTGGGGAGGATGTACTCGGCTGGGGAATTTTGTGGTTCCCCGATTGTTGTTGGGGAAATAAAACCTGTTGGGGAAATTAACCCTGTTGGGGAAGTGAGTTTCTTTTAGGAAGAGATCCACGAGGCTTCAACTTGTAAAAGTCGACTAAGCTGGAGAGAGAGATGCCAAGAGATTGAGACTCTGGTCAGGGATTATCTTATGCAAAGAGACGTTGGGGGAAACTCCATTGGGGAAAGATTTATTGTAGCCATCCTTGTGGGGATAATGATAATGAGATAACTCTATGGGGATATTTCATATACATTAAAGAGATGCTTGTTGCTGCTTAGCAGGACACATGTACCAAATAGTTTTAATTATGTTCATATGTATATGTTTATTCAATTTTAGTCATTGGACAAATTTGCATTCAAAACAAAGACAAAACTTTTGCACTTCAAAGTATATTTGCATTGACATTTTGCTCATGAATAGGCGTTTTTGTACAGAGAGACGGAGATCCTAGTAAGAGGAAATCATCGAAAGGAAAACAAAATTGATAATGAAAACAAATAGCCATGTGAAATGATCTCATTGCTTTCTAACTCTATTATTGCCCCAATGTCTTCGAATGTCCCTTGTTGTTGATAGAAGTTGATTGGATTGATCTTGGACCGTTTGAACTTGGACCTTGGTGATAAAATTGACTGTGTTGATTCCACGGGATATAGTCATACGCTTTTAATCCTTAACTTTTGCTTGGACCGCCCTTTCGAGTTTTCAGCCCACCAGGATACCCTTTTTTGCCCAAGCCGCCCTTTCGGGTTTTCAACTTGCCGAGTGTACAATCTTTTGCATATATCCCTAATTTTTGCCCAAACATTTTGGTTTGTCGGGATGCCCTTATTTTTCCTAGGTGTGTCAACCTAGCGGGTCTCTTATGTGTAGTATTTTTTAATAATGTTTGCGTTTATAGGATGTGGGAAATCTTCACCATCCATGGTAGTCAACATCATGGCACCACCAGAGAAAACTCTCTTGACAACAAATGGCCCTTCATAGGTGGGAGTCCATTTGCCTATGGGGTCTCCTTTTGGTAAAATGATGCGTTTTATCACCAAGTCACCAACTTGATATACTCGAGGCTTGATCTTTTTGTTGAAAGCCTTGATCATCCATTTTTGGTACGTTTGACCATGGAAAACAGCAGCTAATCGTTTTTCGTCAATCAAGTTCAGTTGATCCAATCTCGTTTGAATCCACTCGTCTTCACCTAGGCCTGCCTCATTCATAATTCTCAGCGAGGGAATCTGAACTTCCACTAGCAGAATAGCTTCCATGCCATTGACTAGAGAAAAGGGAGTTCCCCAGTTGATGTTCTAGCTAAAGTACGGTAGCCATGTAGAGCAAACGGCAACATCTCATGCCAATCCTTATAGGTTACTACCATTTTCTGCACAATCTTCTTGATATTTTTGTTGGTCGCTTCGACTGCGCCATTCATTTTCAATCTATACGGAGAAGAATTGTGATGCTTGATCTTAAACTAAGTGAAAAGCTCAGTGATCATAGCATTGTTGAGGTTAGTCCTATTGTCGGTGATGATCCTTTCGGGGATATCATAACGGCAGATAAGGTTATGTATGATGAATCTGGCTACCACATTCTTGGTGACTGAGGCAAATGAGGCGGCTTCGACCCATTTGGTAAAATAGTCGATAGCAACAAGAATGAAGTGATGTCTATTGGAAGCGGTGGGCTTGATCTCTCCAATCATGTCAATGCCCCACATTGCAAATGGCCACGGAGCAGTCATGACATTCAGAGGGATATGAGGCACATGGACCTTGTCAGCGTAGATTTGGCATTTGTGACAAGTTCTTGAATGTTGATAGCAATCAGTCTCCATTGTTGACCAATAGTAACCGGCTCTTAAGATTTTCTTAGCCATCTTATGTCCACTTGAGTGAGTACCAAAGAGACCATCGTGCATGTCTTCCATGATTTCCTCCGCCTCCTTCTTGTCCACACATCGGAGTAGAGTTGAATCATGGTTGCGCTTGTACAATATCCCGTTACTTAGGAAGAATTTGGCTGCAAATCTTCACAAGAACTTTCTGTCATTGATAGATGCCCCCTCTGGATACTCTTGTGCTTCAAGGTATCTCATCAACTCATGGTACCATGGTTTTTCCGCATTGGTGTCAAGCTTATAGCAATGTGCAGGTTCTTCAAATCTTTCAATTGTAATCATAGGGGATTCGTTGTCTTATCTGACCTTGAACATTGAAGACATGGTTTCCAAAACGTCAGCCAACTGGTTTTCCTCCCTAGGGAAATGCTCAAAGGTGATCTCTTCGAAGTAGGGAATCAGGGATAGCACAAGTTCCTTGTAAGGGATAAGATTAAGGTGTTTAGTGTCCCAATCTCCTTTTACTTGGCTGATCACTAGAGAGGAATCCCTGAACACATCTAAATGCTTGATCCTTAAGTCAATAGCAGCTTTCAGACCTAAGATGCATGCTTCATACTCGACCATATTATTTGTGCAATTGAAGCATAATCTGGTAGTGAATGGAGTGTGGCAACCTTCAGGAGAGATGATCACAACACCAATTTCGTTACCTAAGGTGTTGGAAGCCCCATCGAATACCATAGTCCATCGGGATTCTTGTTCAGGTCTGTCATATGGTCCAGGTTTTGCACAGTCGGTTACCAGCATGATGTTCTCACCATGGAAGTCGAAGTTCATTGACTGATAATCATCCACAGCTTGATGGGACAAATGATCTGCTAGTACACTTCCTTTGATGGCCTTTTGAGTTGTGTATTGAATGTCGTACTCAGTCAAGATCATTTGCCATCTAGCTATCTGTCCGGAAAGGGCAGGTTTCTCAAAGATGTACTTGATTGGGTCCATCTTAGAAATCAATAGAGTGGTATGAGTCAACATATACTGTCTTAGCCGGAGAGCAGCCCATGCCAGAGTGCATCAAGTTTTCTCTAGCAGTGAATATCTGGTTTCACAGTCGGTAAACTTTTTGCTCGGGTAATAAATAGCATGCTCTTTTCGGCCAGACTCGTCATGTTGGCCCAAAACACACCCCATAAAGTTCTTTAATACTGTCAAATACATGATCAAGGGTCTTCCTTCAACTGGAGGCATGAGAATAGGAGGTTCTTGTAGATATTCTTTGATTTTGTCAAAGGAAGCTTGGCATTCATCATTCCATCTGACTACTTGATCTTTCTTCAAGAGTTTGAAGATTGTCTGACAAGTAGCAGTCAAGTGTGATATGAAGCAGACGATGTAATTGAGACATCCCAAGAATCCTCTAACTTTATTTTCAGAATGAGGGACTGGCATTTCTTGGATGGCCTTTACCTTGGCAGGATCAACTTCAATGCCTTTAATGCTAACAACAAAACCTAGAAGCTTTCCAGATCATACTCCAAACGTGCACTTGTTAGGGTTTAACCTCAGCTTATACTTCTTCAGCCTCTCGAATAATTTGTACAGAGGATCGAGATGTTCTTATTCGGTTTCTGATTTGGAAATCATATCATCTACATATACCTCTATCTCATGATGAATCATGTCATGAAATAAAGCTACCATAACCCTTTGATATGTTTCCTCTGTATTCTTTAATCCGAATGGAATGACCTTGTAGCAGAAGGTGCCCCATTGCGTAATGAAAGTAGTCTTCTCCATGTCTTCGGGAGCCATCCTTATTTGATTATAGCCCGAGAAGCCATCCATGAAAGAGAAGACTTTATGCTGAGCAATATTATCAACTAAGACGTCAATGTATGGTAGAGGGAAGTCATCCTTGGGGCTTTCCCTATTCAGATTCCTATAGTCTACGCACATGCGAACTTTTTCATCCTTTTTCGGCACCGGTACCACATTAGCAACCCATTGAGGATAGAATGTCACAGCTAGGAACCCTGCATCAAATTGTTTCATCACTTCAGCTTTAATCTTTTCAGACATATCAGGCCTCATGCGACGAAGCTTTTGCTTGACATGAGGGCAGTCTTCTCTTGTCGGCAGATGATGAACTACGATATCGGTATCCAACCCAAGCATATCTTCATAAGACCAAGAAAATACTTCCACATAAACATGCAACATCTGAACCAACCTGCTCTTGACACTGCTTTCCAAGTTAGCGTCGATCCTAATTTCTTTCTTATCTGCCTCAGTACCCAGATTGATGACTTCAACTGACTCTCCGTGCGGTTGAATAGCTTTTTCCTCTTGTAATAGAAGCCTAGCTAGTTCTCCTGGTATGTCACAATCTTCCTTGCCTTTGTCTTTGGCTTGGTTTATAGGACATTCAAAGTCATAGTCGGCAATAATAGAGTCATTGGCAATAGGATCCAGGGTGGATGTGGACCTGCAGGAGTGTGTGTGTGTGTGTGTGTGTGTGTGTGTGTGTGTGTGTGTGTGTGCGTGTGCGTGTGTGTGTGTGTGTGTGTGTGTGTGTGAGTGTGCATGTAAGATACATGGCTATTTTAAAAAAAATGTATTTGAAAGAAAGAAAAGACAATGAACACAAATATTTGAATGCAAAAGATTCCAATGTACTGAATGATCATATGATTAGATGAACATAAATAAAACCTTTGACAAATGGACCAAAGTGCCCCGGGCCAGGCATATGGATGAAAAGTCATTGTTAAAATATTACAGACAACATGTTCTTGAATTGAAAGAAAAGCAATAACAAGTAGATTACTCCTCAATGAAGGAGATGGGCACAAAGTCCTTTGTATGCCAATTCTTCAGCTCTGTTGTAGTTGGATACACCCACTCTTCAAATGTAGCTCCTTCTTCAGAATTACCCACAATGTTGACTTCATTGACATCCTTACCATGCTTCGGCATTGGAGCAGTGATTACATTCGGTGTTAGGGGAGGATCAAATTCAATAGTTTTGTTATCAATCAAATCTTGGATTTTGTTCTTCAAGGCCCAGCACTGGTCAGTCTCGTGCCTGGGGCTGCTTAAATGGTAAGCACACTTAGCATTCAGATTATACTTTGGTGACGAGGTGTCAGGGTTGGAGGGAAGATCGTGCAATGTCACTAAATTAGCCTTGAGATATGTTGAAGGGCTTGAGACAGTGACATGCCTAACCTCGTAAATTATCTTCTTGGAGTTTCAAAATATTGATGATTTGCAGATGGTCTTGGAGTAGGAGTTAGATTTGAGATTCGAACAACATTGAGAGACGAGTGATCTTTCTTCTTGGTATGGGCCCTTGCCCCATACACAACATTGACTTTCTTCTTTTTAGCCAAAGGTTTCTTGATAGGATTGGGAGTGGAGGTAGATGCCACAGAGATCTTCCCACTTTTGATGCCACTTTTAAATCTTTCACCGGTTAAGATCAATTTGGTGAAACCAGAAGAAGAGCAGCCAACCAACAGATTAAAGAAAGGACCAGATAAAGTGCCCATGAACATGTCGATATGCTCCCTATCAGTCAAGGGAGGTTAGACCCTACTAGCAAGGTCTCTCCACTTTTGCGCATATTCCTTAAATCCTTCATTCTTCCCCATGGTCATGTCTTGCAACTGAACCCTCGTTGGCGCCAAGTCGGTGTTATACATATACTGATGGTAGAAGGCAGTAGCTAAATCCTCCCAAGTATTGATACGAGAACCATCTAACTTATAAAACCATTCAAGTTATGTTCCAGCAAAGCTCTCTTGGAAAAAGTGAACCCAAAGCTTCTTATTAGCAGTGTGCGGCTGTATCTTGCGCACATAAGATTTCAAATGGAGTTTTGGATAATAAACCCCATTGTACTTTGCAAAGATTGGTATTTTGAATTTGTGGGGAATGACTACCCCAGAGATCAAACCCAAATCATCAAAATCTAAACTGGGGACGGCTTGGATTTCAACAGCTTTCAATTTGTCTTCTAACTGCTTGTATTTGATATCAGCAGGTGGATATTGCTCGTTGAAATAATCAGCATCGGATACTTGGTCATTGATGCAGTCAGCCTGAGTACTCTTGACCTCACCAATCTGGTTCTCGTCCTCTTCAGATGAATCTCCTCATATGGGGATTTGGCGGATTGTCTCCTTGAACCTTCTACCCATGTTGAGTAGAGCTTTCTTCTTTGACTTCTTCTTAATGACCAACAAAGCCATCATATCTTGCTGCCCCTTGGCTAGGGCTAGTAGAGTCTCCTGAAACTGAGAATTCTGGGTTTGGAGAGCCTTCACAGTTTGCTCTAGATCCATCTTGCTGAAATAAACAGCAGAAAGATAAGGAAACATGTTATGCAAAAACCTGTCATGTTATGATGCATGGAATATCTACATGCAAATGATTTCAAGGATTAATGAAATTTAAATTTGTATAGACAAAAGAATGAACAAACATTAATTTTCATTAGACAAAACAAGAAATATTACATCATGCCTCTTGGGCTTACAAAATAACTTTCTAAGATAAAAATACTGAACACGTCCTCTTCGATCTGAGATAGGCGTTAACACTTTGCTCTTCTTGTAGCTGATTTATAAGCTCAAAGACCCTCTTTTCACTAGCATAGAATTGAGCCTCGAAAGTATCTCATTCTTCCTTCAGCTGGATCTAACCCTTTTGTAAGTCTTCGAGAGAGGTAGGCATGTCGAGATGGAGGATAGTGTAGGGAACATCTCCTTTGACCACAGGCTCCACGATGACTGGTAAGATGGAGGGATAAGGCATCACAAGTTTCTGAGCATGAGCTCGTACCCATTTAAGGTAAGGCTCGAGGGGAATGGAATTCTTATGTCCTAGTGTCTTGCTATCCACCTTGTTCATCATCCTCCATGCTCGGATAAACCTTTGACGGTAACCTTGATTTTCATTCTCGTAGTCAAATACCAATCCTTGGATAAGCATCTCATGGGGACCATCCCTCCGGGCGTAATCAAACTGTCGTAGGGCTAAGAAGGGGTTGTAAGTGATAACTCCTCTAATGTCAAGCAAAGGGACATTAGGGAACTCTCCACAATAGTCGACGATAGTAACATTCTCCAAAGAGCGGGAACACCAATGAATATCTGAATGTCTGAGCATCATCAACCTATGGGACCATCTTGAACCTTGCTCATTTTTCAACACAGATTCGAGAAGATGCGAAATAAACCATCTTTCCAAGAGAGGAGTACAACACATAAGGATACCTCTCTTCCTCAAAGTGTGAGAGTGAAAAGAATGTAGGATGTCCCCTAGCAAAGTGGGCAACAGGTTACGAGACATGAAGACTGTAGCGGTGTTCACATCTATGAGTTGGTCAGGATTTGGAAACAAATCCATCCCATAGATGAGGAGAGCCATAATTTCCTCAAAGGATTGTAAATCCAAAGAGTTCCAACAGTTTTGGGCTTTCTCAAACAAGAACTTTGCTAGGAAACCTTTAACACCACTCCTTGTTTCCCAATTAGTTGTGATATCAGATGGTTGCAAGTGTAGAGCTTGAGCAATCTCTTCTGGCTTTGGATCTCTTTCCGTACCGTTGAAAGGTAGTTGATTGGGAATGGGAATCTTTAAGAGTTGGGAGAATTCTTCCAAAGTCGTCACAAGTTGATAATCGGGAAATGTGAAGTAATGGTGTAAGGGATCAAAGAACCGAAAGAGCACCTTCATCATGTCCTCATCAGTGTTGGAGGTAACCAAGTTTAGTAGGCGACCATGTCTTTTGGTAAATGGAGAATTTTCAGGAATCCTTGATGCTAGCTCTTTAAGTTGAGGAGGGATCCTTACGAGATTGACTTGAATGGTTTTCCTGTGAATAGAATCCATGTCCTACAAAACAGAACAAAGATAAATCCCAACAATCCTTGAAATGGTTAGTGAGTATGAGTATGATGTTATGATGTTTATGATGTTATGTACAAGTATATATATTATGATGTTATGTATATATATATATATATATATATATATATATATATATATATATATATATATATATATATATATATATATATATATATATATATATATATATATATATATATATATATATATATATATATATATATATATATATATATATATATATATATATATATATATATATATATATATATATATATATATATATATATATATATATATATATATATATATATATATATATATATATATATATATATATATATATATATATATATATATATATATATATATATATATATATATATATATATATATATATATATATATATATATATATATACACAAACAAAGCAAACAAGTCCTTAGGTTCAGGCTTGCATGGAGTCTTAAAGGTAAGTACCCTCTTGAAGTTTAGTTGGCTCAAACCTGTCCTAGTAATAGTAATCAGGTTCTAAGGAGCTCAATATCACTCATTTGTTTCTTTGGGCATTGTTTCAGCGCAAGCCTCTTTAATGGCGACTGAAATATCCCAAAAAACTAAACCTCAACGAGTGTAGTATCAAGTATCTACCAAATTTGGACTGTACCAAAGCCGGTCATCTCACTACATCCTAATGGCCAAGTTGATCAAGTAAAGGTTCTAAAAGTTCATTAGTGCTTCATGACATGACTCAGCGGCCCCGTATTCTCCTTAACTACTCAAGGGCTACCGGTACCCACAAATATGTCGCACTAACGTAGCTATTTCTTAGACCGTGTCAGTATATCCTGCACAGTTTCCACAACGTATTGCTACTTACCTATAAGGTATCCCAAATCCGGGTAGAGGATTCAAACCCAAACAAAGAACCATAATGTAAAGCATACAAGTCAAACAATGAAAGCAAGTAAATGTGATATATCCCTAAGGTAACCCCACTTTTAGAATTATCCCCAATAGAGTCTCCAGTTCTGTAATACGGTGGGAGAACTGACTTGGTTGTTTTGCGTTTTATCGCAAATGTTGCGGTTAGTAAGAGTCGCCACCGACTTTTCTTTTATCCAAAAGGAAAGGTGAAAAAGCACAAGAACGACCTTTGAGATTGTTTCTTGAGTTCGGGGGGTAGATTATGAAAAGGGAAGGTATTAACACCCTTTTCATCCATGGTTTTCCATGGGCTCTTAGTTACTTGCTAGATCACTTGCTTTTGTTTGAAATTGTGCTTTGTGTGGTTTTTGAAAGTATTTTGTAAAGAGGCTAATGTTTAGGCAAACTTTGTAATGATTCTCGTTCGTAAGAATGTATACAAAGTGTTGATCTTTTGAAAATGTTTTTAAGTTTGAAAGATGTTTTTGAGAGTGTTGGTGTTTGTTTTGAAAATAGCAAGGATGTTTTGGTTTTTAAATTGAGCAAGTAACTAGGAACAATCTACCTACTCAAAAGTCTTTCATGTTTATTTCCTCTTTCCTTTGAAATTGTCATCTTACCATTGATTTGGTAAATAACCCTATCTTTGGATGTAAACGGGAGGGGCGTGGGTCATCGTATAACCATGATTAGCAATGTTGCAAGGTATCTTAGCATCTTTCTTTAGGGACTAAGATCATTTTGAAAAGATAACATAGATAGCGTCATCGAGGGACTATTATCTTGTATTTTTGCTTGTTTTTGCTAAGATACCTCACATGCATAATATGGCCATTTCTATAAGGCAACGAAGTGGATTTTTCCCTAGGGGTGCTTGTGTGCAAGTGTATTGATTTTCATGCTTTGATTAGGGTTTGCTACTTGTTGATTTTATCTTCTCATACAAACCCTAATTACTAGCATTTATATAAAGCGATAAATTGCGAAAAGTAAAATTACTACGCTATTACATCATTAGGGGGGGTGTACAAATTTACAAATGGGGATTGCAACAAAATTAAACCTAATTATCTATTACAATCATATTGAATATTGTATAAAATTGAAAATAAAATGCAAGAATATAAATGGAAAAAGAAATGATTTTTGTTGTTTTTTATGAAAAGGTTTTTGTCTTGACCTAATTAAAGAAAATGATTCATTAGAATTAAATTAAATTAAATTAAACTAATTAAGAAAAGAAATTAATTTGAAAAGGATTTTTAGGGTTTTTTTATGAAAAGGTTTTAAATCAATGAAAATAAAATGAAGATTAATTAATTAAAATAAGCCTAAGTTCTAAATTAATTTTAACTAAGAAAATAAAATAATATGTTAATTTATCCTAAGTCTAAAAATTAATTATTCAAGAAAAAAAATAAATTAATTTGTTTTAAGAAAATGTTTTTTAGTCTTTTTATTTTAAAATAAAATACATAAGTATAAATAATAAATAAAAATAAATTTGGATTTCTTTTATGATTTATGAAAATAATAGTAGTAATAATAATATTAATAATATTAATAATATTAATAATAATAATAATAATAATAATAATAATAATAATAATGAAGAAATATAAAATTAAAATAAAAATATAAAGAAAAGTCATGGGGGGTTAGAAAATGAAACAGGGAGTAAAATAAGCAAAAAAGATTAGGCCCAGCAAAAGGGAAGCTCAGCACTGCAAAAATCCAAAAACTGTAAAAATGTGAAAAAGAAAAAAAAGCAAAAGGCAGCGCTGGGTCTTGAACCCGTTACCTTGAGGTTACCAACGTGCTGCCTTACCACTGGGGTAGCTGTACATCCATTAATATAATTGAAACGATAAATATATAATACAAAATGCGCCCTGATTACACTTCATCTTCAACCTCCAACCAAAGGACCTGTATCTTCTTCATCTCTCAATAAAAATGAAAATTTCAAACATGAAAGTTGTGGCATTTCTTCCCACGAATCCAACCATGTAAATAACTTAAGCTAACAGTCAAAGATGAATGAGAATTTTTCTGGCCCTAATTCAAAACCTAAAAATTTCAGAAAACTTCAACTCTAAAATTCTCTAAGCTCAGGCCATATAAATGAAAACTATGGATATGTATAGCTTCGTGGCAATGGTATCTACATTTTATCTTCACAATTGCAAGCCTAACAATGCCTAAATATGAAGATAGAAGTTCAAGAAAAATACCTCAAAACTGGAAATTGTGAAATGGATTTGAGCTTGTTTTATGCAGTGGTGATGATCAGGTTAGCTTCCTTGGACCTCTAGGAAGCTAATGATGGCTGGCTTGAGTTGAGAGTGGCTGAAATGGCCTGGATAAGTCCAACTGCAATGCTCTATTTTTGGCTATGGAAGTTGATGAAGATGATGTTACAGTCTACAAACAGGGACAAGGATGGTTTGTATTTGATATGAGGAAGCTTTGGAAACTAAAAGGCCAAGAAATGCACGAGTGGTTTTAAAGATTTAAGTTCAAAGTCAGAAATGACACAAAAATGGAGGTTTTGTGCAATCTGAGTTTTAGGGGCCTTGGGACTGTTTTCAATCGTGTGTTATGTTGCAATATCCTTGTGCATAAGTAAGGAAAATGTTAGAGTACTTGAGGAGGTCAGAAGCACAAGATGTAGAGAGTTGGCTATGTTACTTGATTTTGAAGAAAAGTGAAAACATGGTTTCAAGACATAGTACAAGCATGACCTGAGTTTATGGGAGGCTCTAGATATGTTGCTTTTGCCTTTGACATTGCTCGTGATTATAAGGAACAAGTGCAAAGCTCTATGCATTGACTTTGTGATTAAAGCTTCTTTACAAGAATGGAATGGTTACTTTCTTCCAAAAATGGAAATGAAACTTGGATAATGATTCAAATGCTTGGACAATGGCTCCATATGTTGTGTAAACATTTAATTATGAAGTGACAAACGAGTTTTAGGCCTGCAAAGTGAAGATTATGTAACATAGGCTTGGATTTGAATTTTGTTCATCACAAAATGACTTGTAATTCAAGTTTGAAAACCATAACTTCCTCTCTTCGATTCTCTCTGCTCAAGAATGATCTTAAGGAGTTATTGGACATTTTGGAAATCTTGTAATGTGCTATACAACCCATATTTGAATCACTTTTGAAAATTCCCCTTGGAACTATATGAAAAAGTTCCATGAAGTTAGGTCAAAATCCTGACCAAAACTAGGGCAAAATTTCACTGTGTTCAATTTCAAGACCATGACTTTGTGAATTAATAACTTGAGATCCAAAATTTTTTAGAAGAAGTTGTGTAAAGAAATGTTGTAGATATCATGGAGATCTACAACTTTCATGTTGAAATTTTCTTTTGAATCATCTTGCATCATGGTGAAAAATTGGCTCAAAATTATGAAAAAACATGAAGTTTTAAACACTTAGAAAATTTTCTAAGTTAGAAAACTTTGACTTTTCAAAATGAAATCTTGACATTTTGATTTCTTGATGAATAAGTTTCATATTTTGACATGTTTTAATGAATTGTGATCTTTGACATTGAATTTTGACCAAAAAGTCAAAGTTTGACTTTTTAGTGTACAATTGACTTTTGATTAGTTGACTGGAAATTCACTATCAATCCAATTAATCTTGAGGAATATTTTAGGTCATGCCATTAGGTCAAAATGGTGTAATTGAAATCTTGAAACCATGCTTCAAACGAATTGACTATTTGCTAGGTCAAAAATCAGAAATTGCCCTTTCTCAGTCAAAACCCTAATTTTGACCATTTTGCCCTTTTGATAATTTGATCCAATTTCTTGAGGAATTATGGTCCAAACTTGATCAAATGATATATATATATATATATATATATATATATATATATATATATATATATATATATATATATATATATATATATATATATATATATATATATATATATATATATATATATATATATATATATATATATATATATATATATATATATGAGTTTATAATGTTGATTTGGATCAAAAATTATGAAGTTTGACTGTAAATTGGCCATAGTTGACTTTTTCCCTAATATAGTTGATTTTTAGGTCAACTACTCAATTGACTGAGAAAAAGTGTGATCCAATGCTTTAAACTTGACATGAGTAATCTTGGGGGTCCATAATGATCCATGAAAGTCATATGAAGCATTGAAAATTCAATTATCCTTGTGCAATCTCAAACCTTAATTTTGGTCATCAGTGCTTAAGGAGGTGTCTTAAGCTGATCAACCCTAGTGTAGTCTTGAACCAAGAGAGATCTTTGTGAGAAAATATTTGATAAATGAGAGGGAAAATTTTTGGGTACAATAATTGGCATGAGATGTTTCCATTTTCTCTTCACGGTTACCGTACCACGACGTGCACGTGTTTACCCTCGAATTTTGGTAAACAACCGCTGATCTTCCAAATCCTTTCACAGATCCAGTTACTTGCGAGATCGATTAGATTGATCTCAGGACACTAGTGTCTTTATTAATCTTTTAACTTGATTGTTCTATTTAACATGTTTTGTATATGAAGACAAATGGCTTCAAATGTCGAATTAAAATGCATATAAAGTGAAAGTAAAATTAGTTCTAAACTTGAAATGGTAAAAGACTTAAGTAAATGTTACTGGAAATTCTGCAGAAAGTAAATGCATTTATATTAAATGGGTGTATCATACTTACATCCTCAATAAACTCGTTTCTCTTTAACACTTGGTACTTTGAGTAATTTCTGAGTAATTTGTACAAAGATGTTCACCACCTCTATCGAAATACTAAAGCCACTATTTATACTACTTCGACCCTAACGATCTTCTACACGAACTAATGCCACGTTTTTGTTTGCATGTCTTCGATGAACTCAGAGCCTTCCACGCGTCTTTTTGGATAAGATCAAAATATTTGAATTCAAATCTCCTTCTTATCTTCAGCGCCAATCTCTGAAGATGGTCAAACGAAAAAAATGTTTGAAACCTTAGCCACATTTCGAATAAACAATCTTTATTCAATAATTAGAATTGGTAAACCTTTCCAACGAATTTTACTCAATTCGAATCTCAACCTTTATAGCTTCACATAAATAAAGTAGTGGAATATTCAGAAGTATATTCAAGTCTAACTTTAAAATCCTTAGTCAAAATTTCCAGCTAACAAATTGCCCCCAAGAAATATTCATTTCGAAACAAGAAATGTGTATTTTTTTTGCAACCTCTTCAAAATTTCGACTCCTTGAACATGCTGTCAATCTTTCAACTACTCTGACGTCATCCTCATGATGATATTTAATCTCAAAATGTCAAATCACATCATGGGTATCTATAAATTCCATCATTAGCTACAATGACTAGTTCATGTATTGGAACTCACAAAACCGTTCATCAGCACGCAGGATCATGCTACACGTGTCCCACTAACCTGAGAATTTTAATTTCTCTTTCATCAAAATGGTTCACTTTCTTCCATATAAATAATATTTAAATCTCTTTTTCCTTTTTTCAATCTTATTCAACCTTCAAGCTTCTTCTTTCTCAAATCTTCAGCAAAACTTTCTTAACAAATTTATTTTCTTGTTTTTTGTATAGGCCAAAGAGCCTTATGCTGTAATTTCGAACAAAGCCAGTTTGGCACTCCAACACCATGTTTAGCCCTGTTACTTGTTATTTTATCTTTGTTACTCTGTCGAAATCTTTAGATCTTGGATGAAAGGCTTATATTTTTTCAAATACTTACCATTAATTCTTAAGATCCTCTTGTCTTCTGCCAGTTCCTCAATTTCATAGGCATTATTAGTAAAGGTTCTGATGATTCGAAATGGGCCTTCCCAATGTGGGGACCATTTTCCTAACGACTTATTTTTCCTATCCATTGGCAAAATTACTTTCCAAACCAAATCATCATTCGAAAAGATTTTACCCTTAACCCTTTCGTTGTATGCTCTGGCTACCCTTTCTTTTTGTCTTCTCAAGACTTCTAGAGCATACTGTCTTTCTTCGTCCAAATCTAATAGTTCATTCATCATTTCTTCCCAATAGATATCTGAAGGAATCTCATTTTGCCTTTGAATTCTGACTGATTGTAAATAAATTTCTACTGGCAAAACTGCATCATGTCCAAATGTTAGACGAAATGGAGTTGTATTCGTTGCTTCTTTGGGAGATGTTCGACAGGCCCATAAAGCTTGATATAGGGTTTTGTGCCAATTTTTTGGATTTATCCCCACATGTCTTTTGATTAGCCCTATGATCAACTTATTAACTGCTTCGACTTTCCCATTGGCTTGTGCATAATAATGTGTCGATGTTAACAATTTGAAACCCATTTCTTTAGCAAACTCCTGCATCTTTCGACCAGTAAACACTGATCCTTGATCAGATGTAATGGTTTCTGGGATTCCAAATCTATACACAATATGATTTTGTATGAATTCGATAATGACTTCTTGGTCGACATTCACCAGAGGTATTGCTTCTATCCATTTTGTGAAATAATCTATTCCTACCAAAATGTATTTCTGATTTTTTGATGATGATGGTTTTATTTCGCCAATAAGATCCAATGCCCAACCCCTAAAAGGCCATGGCTTGATAATTAAATGAAGTTCACTTGCAGGAGCATGTTAAATTCCTGCATGACCCTGACATTCTTGGCATCCTTTGGTGAAATCTATACAATCTTTCAAGATTATAGGCCAATACATACCAAATCGAAACAACAACCACTTCAACTTGTGACCCGCTTGATGTGCTCCACATGCCCCACTATGTACATTGGATAGTGCTATGTAAGCCTCACTTTCACCTAAACATTTTAATAAAAATCCCTCTGGGGTTTTCTTAAACAATTTGTTGCCTATTAACACATAACTCAAGGCTCTATATTTTACTTTTCTTTCTGCATCCACTGTTGGATCCTTCAAATAGTTTATTATTGGACTTCTCCAATCTGTATCTGCTAAACTATCTATGGCTAAAACCTCAAAATATGCATCATTCAGATAACCTAGCCTTGAATTATTTAAATTTGTTGGAGAAAGTTTAGTTGCTAGTACCTTACCACGTACTTAGATTAGGCCTTCTAGTATTTCCTTCGACACTTTATATCCTGAAGCTATCTGAGCCAGATCATTTGCTTCTTGATTCTTTAGTCTGGAGATGTGCTTGATGTCTACGCATTCGAACTTTCAAAGCAGACTATTTGCCATCACAAAGTAGAACATCAAGTTTTCTTGTATGCACTTGTATTCTTTGGTAATTTTCTTGACTACTAACTCATAATCTCCCATTATTTCGACTCTAGTTGCCCCCAATTCCAGTAAATTCTCAAGTCCTGCTATGAGTGCTTCATACTCTGCTTCATTGTTTGAGCAACGAGAACCAATTATCTCATACTCGAGCTTTGTTGGAATTTAATCTGGAGTAATAATCAAGATTCCAATCCCACTTCCATTTTTATGTGCAGAGCCATCAAAGAATAATTTCCACGGTTCTGGTTCCACAAAGTTTTGGGATATTCTGACCACTGCATGATCGACAATGAAATCAGAGACTACTTTCCCCTTCATTGCTTTCAAAGGCATGAAAGTTAAAGAGTACTCCTTTAAAGCCAAAGCCCATTTACCAATTCGACTGTGCAAAATTGGTTTAGACAACATATGTTTAATAACATCAAAGTGTGAAGAAACAAAAACATCAACCGACTTTATATAATATTTTAATTTTGTACATGATAAGTATAGACAAATACATATCTTTTCTATATTGATATATCTAGTTTTTGCGTCATTTAAGACCCTACTTAAGTAGTAAATGGCTCTTTAGGCACCGTTATCATCTTCTTGGGCCAACATGCTTCCAGTCATTTTGTCTGACGCTGAAATGTACAATCTCATGCCCTTGTTTCTTCTTGGAGGCGAAAGGATTGGTGGGTGCACCAAGTATTGCTTGATCCTTTCGAATGCCTCCTGATGTTCTTCGTTCCAGACAAAGGCCTCTTGTTTTAATCGTAAGAGTGGGGAAAAGGCTTGAGTTCAACCACTTAGGTTGGATATAAACCTTCGTAAGAAATTTATCTTTCCTAAGAGTGATTGCAACTCTTTCTTTGTCGATGGCGCCTTTGCCTCCAAAATTACCTTTTTCTTGTTTTGGTTGATTTCTATACCCTTCTTATGGACCACAAAGCCCAGAAAATCACTTGCCTGCACAAAAAATGCACACTTAAGGGGATTCATTTTTAGGCCATGCTTTCTCATTCTTTCGAATGATTGTCGAAGGTGATCCAAATGGCTTGGCCCTGATATAGATTTCACCACTATGTCATCAATATAAACCTGCATAAAGGTCTTAATGAAATCATGGAATGTTGAATTCATTGCCCTTTTATAGGTTGCCCCATCATTTTTTAGGCCAAAGGGCATAACCACCCATTCATAGGTGCCTATTGCGCCAGGGCATCAAAACGCTGTCTTTGGCACATCTTCTTCTGCAATAAAAATCTGGTTGTATCCTGAATAACCATCTAACATACCAAGGTATTCATAACCATCGGCAGAATCTACTAACATTTCAGCCACATGCATTGAGTATTCATCTTTAGGAGTAGCTGATTTAAATCACGAAAATCTATGCATACTCTAAGAGAACCGTTTTTCTTAATTACATGAACTATATTAGCTATCCATTCGACATACCTTGTGGTCCTGATGAACTTGCAACGTCGGAGTCTTTTGACTTCCTCTTTTATTTTGGACAGGATTTCTGGCGCGAATCTCCTTGGGCTCTGCTTGATGGGCTTTTTGCCATCCTTTATTGGCAGCTTCAATTCGACCAGTTCCCTGCTTAAACCAGGCATTTTGTCATAGTCCCATGCGAAAGAATCTTTATACTCCTTGAGCAATTGGATCACTTCTGCTCTTACTTTTGGGTTCAATTTCGCGCTGATGTACGTTGGCCTCCTTTGAATTCCATCTCCTAGATCCACTTCCTCGAGAGGGTCTTGCCCTAACATCTTCGTGTTGGATGCCGTTGGATCCTTCTCGAATCCCAAAGGCTCATCGTCATAGATGGCATCAAGCCTTTGGTCTTTGTCTTCGACAAGTGTGTCTTCATCAGGTGGTTCAGGTTTGAAGAAAATTCCTGGCCCCTTGTTGTGAATTCCTTCAGCCTTGGCTTCAACAACCATAATTTTAACTTCGGCTTCCAAAGCTGTTTTCATCCTATTTTCAGCCAAATAGGCCAAAATCTTCTTGAAGTAAGAAGACTCAGACATGGACACGGTCTTCGTCTTCCCAGCCAGTTGGCTGCATTCCTGGGGCTCCAAGCACGTCTTCGTCAGGTCCCATGTTTTCCTTGTCCCAATAAAATCCATGTGTTGGGTGAAGGGTAAGGAAATACATTGCATTATTACTTGGTGCTGATGCACCTTCCACTGCAGTGCATGGCCCAATGTTGGCCAAATTCCTGTCGAAATTCCTTCTACCGACATGATTAACCTCATCCATAAAATAGCTTTGGTCTGCTTCTATGTTTTAGACAATCCCATCATCTCTCCATATTGCCACCCTTTGGTGCATTGAGGATGGAACTGCCCCGATTCCATGCATCCATTCACGGCCTAGAAGAAGGTTGTAATTCGTTTTCGCCGCAATTACCATGAACATGGTGGGTCTTGTTATGGTACCTACAGTTAACTCTACTTGGACCACTCCTAGAGTCTTTCCAATTTTTCCTTCATAGTTTGACAACACCATGTTGTGTGGTTTGATGTCTGTGTCGAACATCCCAATCCTCTTCAATAGAAATTGAGGCATCAAGTTCACTGCTGCCCCACCATCCACCATAACTTTGTTAATGCCCACCTGTTCAATTTTAGCCCTAATAAATAAAGGCTTAAGGTGGTTTTTCATACCTGCATCTGGCCTTTCGAAGAAGGCGTTATACTCTTCAACGGCGCCATTATTCATGACATAGTAACATACAGGTTTGTGTTTTGTCATTTCCAATTCGTCAGCCTCTTCGGAGTCTTCGACCTCAGTAACCTGGTCGTACTCATGTGGTAAGACAGAAACCACATTGTAATTTATTTGCAAAGAAGATTCTCCATTGGAATTGAAGCTATCTGTTGACATATCTTCATCATCTATTAGCCCATTGATGGCTAGCTCGTTGTTGTCCCCTTCGCCAGGGACCTTCATCTTCGTAGGAGAGAAAAGTTTCCTCCTTGTTGGGGACTTCTTTTCCATTGTTGGGACAGTTGAAGTTTGGTTGGTGCTTGACTCGCCAACTCCCTTGTTTGTAAGCTCCCTTTGGGCTTTCTTGTTTCGTTGGTGTCGCCTCCATTGGGACCTAAACATGGGGTTCTTCCCCTTGTAGTTCTCCGACACGTGAGATTGTTGCTTGTTGGAGTGAAACTGCCTCCTGAAGGCCCATGCAGTACACCCACCTTCTTCAAATCTTCTCCATTTCGACTTTCCTTTGGCTTCAGTTCTGTTTTGTCCTGCTTTCAGCCATTTTCCCATTGGCATGTTTGTTGGGGGCTTAAATGTTGCCTGTTTGCATGCCCCGGGGTATGGGCTATCTGCCCTTTTGGGGATGCCTCTTGCATTATTGATGTAGAGATCCCTATTCCAGCTTTGATTGTTCCAACACTGAGAGTATGGAATCCTTTTGTAAGCTTCAGCAGTCCTTCCGCCATATAGCGCGCTGCACCATGGGAACATAAGAACTTTTGAACCCATTTTGTGACAATGAACTAAGAATCCCATGAGACTCTCTCCCATTTGGAGGTAAGGTAAGAGTTCCTTACCCCTTCGCCAATTGTTTCTGGCCTTCTCTTGATAGACCCTTTGGTAGGTAGCAGTCGCTCCTTGATCATTCATGATGCTGCACTTTGGGCACACAAGCCCCTTTGGGTTCTTCGAGTGACAATGGAATAAGTAATCCACCAAACTCACCTTTTGGTCGCCTACCTTCATCTTTTCATTCTCCATTTTGAGTCGCTTTTCTATCTCCTCCATTTCTGGGGAGAATTGGTTCAGGTCCACCATGTTCACTTCGAGTTTTGGACCCTCAGCAAGTTTCATTCCTTCGAACTTGACCCTAAGACCATCAATAGTCTTGGTCTTCATTGCACTCTTCATTGCGCCATCAATAGCGCTTGTTTCCTTCTCCGCCACGAGATCATCAGCAAACCCTAGCTTTGAGGCTTTGTCAGACCCCTGGTTTTGTTCTGGTTGTAACCCTTTGCTCCAACAATGTCCACCATGTTGATGGCAGCAGGCTCAGCATAATTGGTCTCGGCAACCTGCATAGGGTCAGCATCAATCCTCATTTGAGGTTTGGGTTTTTCCCCAAACTTCAGCCTTCTATCCTGAATTTCTTTTTGTATCAGATCCCTGAAAAGAAAGCATTGTGAGGTTTTGTGGCCTAAGAAATTATGATACTTACAGAAACCCGTTTTCTTTCGTTGTTCTAACGGAGGAATTTTAGCACCAGAGGGCACTATCATCTGGCCATCTTTAACTAGTAAGTAGAAAATTTCATCACACTTGGTGATGTCAAACGTATAAGATTTTCTTGGAAATTTGTCGCTCCTTTCTGGTTCGACAGGATTTTTCCCATTTGCAGGAGTCAACATTTTGCAAGGGTACGGTGGTCCTTGCTTCAACTCTGCAAGATCTATTTCGTGCTCTTCGACTTCTGAGAAATCCTCTTCGACTTCTCTTTCATCTGAGCAGGCTTCGATATAAGCCACTCTTTCTTTTTTATAACTTTGTTTCGCCCTAGCCTTTTCGATCTTCAAACGCTTAACTTGTCAAACCCTATCAGCCAATTGCGCCATATCCCTCAAATAATGAGGATCTAATTTTTTTCCTGATAGAAAAGTCCAAACCTCTTGCTGCCATTTCGACCAACTCGTGTTCTAGAACTTGTGTGAAGCATCTTGCCTTCAACAAACAGAATCTGTTGAGGTAATCGTTTATGGGCTCACTAAATTTTCGCTTGACATTTGCCAATTTGCTTAGACTAATCTTGGTCTATCCTACATAAAATTGTTCATGAAACAGCCTCTCCAAACGAGTCCAATCATGGATGGAATTCGCCGCGAGGGTGGTGAACCAAGTAAAAGCATTTTTTGTCAGCAAAGAAGGGAAGTATTTAATCCTTAGATTTTCATTATTTGCTATATCTCCTGCCTCCGTAAGGTATCTGGCGATATGTTCTATGGTAGATTCGCTAGTATCACCAGAAAACTTGGTGAATTTGGGTACTTTCCAGCCCATTGGGAATTCAGTTTGTTGAATATATTCTGACAAAGGGGATGTATAATTTGGTCTACACATACCTAAGTTTACCCCATTTCGTGCCATAATCCTTTCAACTAAGGATGCTAGGTTATTATTTCCCACCATATCATTCTGTCGACAACCCTGAAGGATTTCATCAGCATCTTGGTTTCGATTCACCAAAATTACCCTTCTCCCTGGTTCCTCCCTAGGGATAGCCTGTTGGGGTCTGGATGGTTCCTCCCTTCGAATTGGTTGTTGGACTTCGGCTTCAGGGTGAATCAAAGGTTGGGCCTGGTTTATGGTTGGCTCTTCTTGGAATATGATGCCTTGATTCTCCCTTACCCATGTGGGCTGTGGGGGTGGCTGTCGAACTGCTTCTCTGGGCGCACCAAAGAAATCTGCAAGACACCCTATTTGCGCTGCCATCTGTTGGTTTGCTTGGGAATTCTGCAAGTTAGTTTGTGTAGTGCTTTGAATTAAAGGGTTGAAAACCGTACCCATCTGTTGGGCCAATACACCCAACATCTCGTGGTTGCTATCATCCATTTGTTGCCTTATGACTGCTTGTGTATTTGTGGTGATAGCAGGTATTTGGATTGGGTGCGAATTGTTTCTAGCCATATGATTTATCCCAGACCCTAATCCTTACAATGGTGACAAAGTAGATGTTACAGGACGGGTGTATGTCGACATATTATTTTGAAATATCGTCATGAATGAAGTTGGCATGCCATATATAGGATCTGATGTTGGGATTGTAAATCCTGGTGGAAAAGTTCTAGACATACCTATAGAAGGCCTAGGTGTTAATGGTGGATTTTGATTGGCCATAGACACAATGGTATATTCGTTATGGGTGTTTGATGATATAGTTGAAGCGTTTGTATTTTGGGGTATAACTGCAGCGCTTGTTGTCAAAGGGATTGTTGTAGTCCCTTGACTCGCCGTCATCACTTCGTTTGTTTTCGAAGCACTGGTATTTCCTCCCACAGGAGGGTGAACTTGTTGCGCATCACTAGTGGGTGGGTTAGCCATTCCCCTAATGTGTTGTCCTTTTGGTCTAGGATTTGTATTGTTGGCTATTTTTCCACTTCTCAATCTCATGCAATAAACAAGTTAAAACTAAGATGGATAAAGACACAGGTCCCACCGAGTGTGCCAATTTGTTTACCCTCGAATTTTGGTAAACAACCGCTGATCTTCCAAATCCTTTCACGAATCCAGTTACTTGCGAGATCGATCATATTGATCTTAGGACACCAGTGTCTTTATTAATCTTTTAACTTGATTATTGTATTTAACATGTTTTGTATATGAAGACAAATGGCTTCAAATGTCGAATTAAAATGCATATAAAGTGAAAGTAAAATTACTTCTAAACTTAAAATGGTAAAAGACTTAAGTAAATGTTACTGAAAATTTTGCAGAAAGTAAATGCATTTATATTAAATGGGTGTATCATACATACATCCTCAATAAACTCGTTTCTCTTTAACACTTGGTACTTTGAGTAATTTCTGAGTAATTTGTACAAAGATGTTCACCACCTCTATCGAAATACTAAATCCACTATTTATACTACTCGACCCTAACGGTCTTCTATACGAACTAATGCCACGTTTCTGTTTGCATGTCTTCGACGAACTCAGAGCCTTCCACGCGTCTTTTTGGATAAGATCAAAATATTTGAATTTGAATCTCCTTCTTATCTTGAGTGCCAACCTCTGAAGATGGTCGAACAAAAAAAAAGTTTGAAACCTTAGCCACATTTCAAATAAACAATCTTTATTCAATAATTCAAATTAGTAAACCTTTCCAACGAATTTTACTCAATTCGAATCTCAATCTTTATGGCTTCACATAAATAAAGTAGTGGAATATTCTGAAGTATATTCAAGTCTAACTTTAAAATCCTTAGTCGAAATTTCCAGCTAACAACACGTCAATAGGGGCAACTCCTTTCTCCCTGGTATGCGGCATGGAAGTTGTCCTACCAATTGAAGTCCAAACACGTTCTCTGAGAATCATAAAGGATGTAGGGTTGAATGAAGATGATTGGATTCAAACTCAATTTGACCAGTTGAACTTGATTGATGAGAAGAGACTTACGGCTTTCTGCCACGACCAGATGTACCAAAAACGTATGATTAAGGCTTTTAACAAGAAAGTCATATGTCAGGTATATTAGGTTGGTGACTTGGTAATCAAGCGTATCATAATGCCATGTGGTGATTCCAGGGGCAAATGGACTCCTACATATGAAGGACCATTTGTGATTAAAAACATATTTTCTGGTGGGGCAATGATCTTAACCACTATGGACGTTGATGACCTTCCGCACCCTGTAAACGCGGAGATAGTTAAAAGATACTACACATGAAAAAAGACCCGCTAGGTCGATTGGCCTAGGCAAAAATTAGGGATAAATACAAAAAATATTTGTACACCCGGTAAGCTGAAAACCTGAAAAGGCGGCTTGGGCAAAAAAGGGTATCCCGGTGGACTGAAAACCCGAAAGGGCGGTCTAGGAAAAAGTTAGGGATTTAAAAGCATATAACTATGTCCTGTTGGATCACCTTACAACCATTATTCAACATCAATCTTCAAACTCAAATGGTTCTAATCAATCCAATCGGATTCGGATAAGGCAACAAGTGGATGAGACACTCAGAGACATGAAGGTTATAGCAGAGTTGGAACCCCAGGGGATTATTTTACATGGTTGTCTTTTCTTTGTATCAGTTTTCATTTTTACGATGACATTCTCTTACTAGGATGTTCGTCCCTTTGTACAAAAATACTTATTCAAGTTAATACAAAGATATTCCTTTAAAAGTACAAAACTATTTGTTTTTCTTTTTACTTTCCTGTTTTGTTTGCAAAAGCGTCCAATGTTTATTTTTAAACATATGCATTTGAACATAATTACTGTTTATAAATGAGTTCATAAAAAAGGAAAACTAAACAGAAAGACAATTACTAATAGCTTTAAGAAACATGATAATATCTATAGGTCATTTCATGAAATCCCCGTAGGTACTTTCTCCAGCAGGAGTAGAAGCAAGGACATCCTGCTACAGGATCACGGGCGTATCTCTAGTATGCAGCCTAATGGTATCAGGTGCTCTCATATCCCTAACAGAGTGAAATTTCCAATTACCGCTCCAAGGATTCCCTAGTGAAAGTCACCCAGCTTCTCAGAATTCCCCAGTAGATTTTCACCAAGTCCACAAGCAATGCACGGCGTTTCCCTTTCCCAACAGAGATTACTTCTCTAATGACGGAAACCCATCTACCAACACTTCAATTTCAAAAAAATATGAAGGCTTGCACTCCATATTCCCAACAATAGTCAAGGATTTATTTTCCCAATCTAAATAGCACTGCAACAGAACAACTAATATGTGCATACAATACATTCATACATCATAAACATCGAAAACACAAATGCATATATCGCAATTTAATTCATTTGTAGAAACATCATTACACCATGCATTCCATACATCATGGTATTACATACAACTAACTCTTTACCTTTTCAGGAAAGATTAATCAATAGAAAATTGTCATCAAATTTTCAATAAGACAAGGCAATTATCTGTGAACAAGTCAATGGTAGATCAATTCTCGAAATAGGACAGAGTGACTATCTACATGACAAATACTTCCTTCAGACTTCTGCTGGTTCAGTTTAAATCTCTCAACAGTTTATCCTGATTCTTTCCTGTAGACACTTTCTTTGGTTCAAATAAATCGCTCCAAGATTTATCCTGATTCTTTTCCAGACCTCTGCTGGTTCAGTTTAAATCTCTCAACGGTTTATCCTAATTCTTTCCTGTAGACACTTTCTCTGGTTCAGATAAATCGCTCCAAGATTTATCCTGATTCTTTTCCAGACCTCTGCTGGTTCAGTTTAGATCTCTCAATAGTTTATCCTGATGCTTTCCCAGTAGACGTTTTTCCCTGGTTCAGTTTTAAATCGACCAAAGATTTATTATGATTTCTTTCTAGTTAAAGATTATTCAAGACTTCTGCTAGGTTCAGTTTTAAATCGACCAAAGATTTATTCTGATGCTTCTCCCAGTTTAAAGTCAAGCTTAGACTTAGTCTAATCCCTATCAACAATCGCCTTTGGATGGCATTTATAAGCCTATCTCTTCCAACTCTCTATTGTTTCTCCGAATGGCGTATATAAGCACATTCCTTACACCTCAACCACAATATCATCAAGTGAAAATTTCTGGGCACTCTAGTGTTCAATCATCTTCCACCTTCAAGTCACGAATGGCAGATTTGCCAATCTAACTCTTTAGGTTTAAGAAGATTGAACAGGGGCAGCTATTGTACCCCAAAATTTTCCCTCTCATTCCTCAAGACAATTCTCACAAAGGACTCCCAAAATCCAAGCTTACATAAATGCATTTGTATTTTTCAGCATTAAGATTAAGGAAGAAATTGATAAAAAGGACAAAACAAATGAAAATGCCCTTTTTGACAAAGTTAAAGGAAAAGCAAGTTCCTTTCGATTTTGCATCCTTCGATTGGACACTTTGGTCTTGGTTGCATCTTTCATTTGGGCGCTGGATTTATTTGGGGCAAGTTTATTTCATGTTTCGGTTAAGGCATTAGACTCGTTTGGCTAAGATCATTTCCTGTTAGCGTTAGATTTCGCTTGAATGTTTGTGCAAATATTTCGATTGGCTACACAACATCTTCCCTGCGTGTTATCCAAGGCATACAAGGCAGAATTTTCCACCATAATAACATGCACAAGGCCAAAGTCCCCTTTGAAGCAATTGGTTATAAGCTTCGACGGGGCAACACTTCCCATCAAACGACTTCAATTCACAAGGCAAAAAGCCTCCTGATGACGTCCTTCAATTCAGGAGGCCAAAGCCTCCTTTCTATCCTCTTTCAATTACACGTTTTGCCCCCTGCAGGCCCCCTTCATTTGGGGCAATGGCTTTCCCAGTATTGCAAGCTTCGATTGAGCCTTTCATCCCTTCCATGCATCCTTCTTTTGGGGGTGTGATTCCTTTAGCGCAAGTCTTTAATCATGCCTTTTGTTTGGGCATGTGGCTCCCCTTCTACAAGCTTTCGTTTGAACATGTTTGCATAAGATCACAAGGCAGGAGCCTCCTGCACACACTCTTTCGTTTGGCCATATGTCCCCTTTGCAGGAAAATTTGAATGGGCGGGATCTCTTGTAGAAATGGCTTGCTTCAAACACACAAACTCTACACTATGCCCTTGCCTCAGGCGAAAGAAGTACCATGATGTTGCATTCAAAGGGATTGCTAGGCATGTCTGGATACCCCCAATCGAAGGACATATTTTATTGACCCATCCCAAAAGCATGCATTTGGACCATTCGAAGGAACCCATGAAGGGCCTGGTCGAAAGGCACTAATTTGGCCCCTTCAAAAGACATCCACATGAGCCATTCGAATGACACTTCAATTTGAAAAAAGAAATGGTTTTTAAAGAAAGACAATCTAGGGGGTCAAGACAAAAGGTTGAGATGCCAAAGGTACTTGTTGACCAAGTCCCATGCGCTGCCAGGATCTTGCATGATACACTGGCCATAAAACTCCAAAACTGTTGCACATCAGTCCTGCAATGCTGCCTTATTCCTTACACCAAAATGGCAATAAAATATTGTCCCTCGAAAGCTATAAATACAACATGCCCTTTTTGTTTGAACCTTTTGTTTTCCCTCTCAAAGCATCAGCCCAAGCCATCTATAAATAGGAGGCATCACCACACATGTTAAGGGCGCCTAAAGGATTGCAAGAAAACACTTGTAAAAATTCTCAAAAATTCTCAAACACTTCCTAACAGTCTTTTTCAAACACTTCTGTACACTAAGAAAAAACCTTCGATTCACCCTCCAAGTGACCATTAAACCACCCTTCGACCCACTCCCCTAGCTATCGTACAGTAGGCCTTTGAGTTATCCCATCACTTGTTATAAAAGAGCCTTCGATCCACTCACACAACCTCTTTCGACCCAGACACTGCTTTCACAAAGTAGCAACTGGACTAGCCCCAGGAAGGTCCCATCGAACTCCCATTTTCTGTCAAAGAAAGCACTTGCATATCCCTTCGATTTAAGGACTTCAAGAGGTAAGTTTCTTTCAAACTTGAGTCTATTCTATTTTAATATCATGTGCACATGCCAATAAAAAATGTAGACATTTCTGGACCATGTTTTAGCTTTCGATTCTGACTGCTTATATGTTGAAAACTCAACCTTAGTTAGTTATGCTTTGGACTTTGAGACCCACCAGTTTTTATGCTAACCCCTGGACTGTAGTTATGTTTGGATATTGCATTTTTTAGAATTTAAGACAGGTTGTTATACCCTTCGATTGGCTAGCTGCACAAGCCTTTCGAATCATAATCTGAGGGACCAATATGCTTACAAAGAGTCACGAAGGAGCCTATGGCGAAGCATGAGCTTTGTTTTTCCTATGCCTCAAACGAAGGCCAGAACCTTACTGTCTCCAGGCCTTAAACGAAGGCCATAACCTTGCTATCTCCAAGTCTCAAGCGAAAGACAGAACTATGCTGGCTTCCAGGCCCAGATGAAAGGCGTGACTATCCTGATTCCAACCCCCAGTCGAAGAAGACAAAGAGGAAAATCGAAGGGCATGACTTCACTGACTTCAGAACCCAAATCGAAGGAAGCCAGGAAATTCAGAATCGAAGGGCCTTTCTACCTGGATCGAAAGACCCATTTTTTTTGCTTTCATTTTATTTTTGCCTTTATATTTCTATGCAATTCAATATGGTTGTAATAGTGTAGGATTTTATCTTCTTGCATTTTATTATTTTTGTATAAATGCTAGTAACTAAGATGTATGGCAAGATAAAAAGAACAAGTAGATAACCAAAAATTCAAAAGACAAAATGCATGCAATCAAACACATTTGCACACTAGCACCTCTAGGATAATCCCTCTTTATTGCCTTTCGGAAAATAGTCATGTCCCTAAAATATGGGCGCTTTAGCAAAGACCCTCGATCAAAGATCGCAGTCCCTTGATGACCCTTAATGTTACCTTCGGTAAACGATCTAGTCCCTAAACGATATTGCTAAAACTTCCCATAGGTTACTTTCTATGACTATACAAACGTCCCACGCCCGTCCCTTCACATCCAATGATGGGGCTTCTTACCAAATCAATGGTAAGATAGCAACATCTAAAGGAGAAGGAAAAGAACATTTAAGACCTTTTGAGTAGATAGGTTGCTCCTAGTTGTTCGCTTGCTCACAACAAAAACATTTTATACACCAACACTTTCACTTTGAAACATTTTCGAAAGACAAAACACTTTGTACGCGTTCTTATAGAAACGAGAACCATTACAAAGACACCTTTTCAAAATCACTTTCAAAACCCACACCACGAGCACATTTTCAAACAAAAAGGAAGTGATCTAGCAAGCAACTAAGAGGCCGTAGATAACTACAGATGAAAAGGGTGCTAACACCTTTCCTTTTCATAACCTACCCCCCAAACTCAAGAAAATAATCTCGAAAGGTCTTTCCTGTTCTTTTCAACCTTTCCTTATTGGATAAAAGAAAAGTCGGTGGTAACTCTTGCTATCCGCAACAATTACGATCAAATGCAAAACACCAAGTCAGTTCTCCCACCGCGTTACACCCTCTCTCTCTTTCCTTTTATTTTTGGTTGATGAAGATCTTCAATATCATTGGAACTTTTGTTAAGTTCTTGATGAAGATGAGACCATTTTCTTTTTTTTTTGTGGCATTGCTTTTAGAGAATGACCTACATATCATTTCTCTAGCATGTATTAACATAAAGATTGCTATTGACTGACCTCAAAGTAGGTATGACTTCTACATAAGTTCACTTATAATTGCTTAACATAGCACTAAATTTGTCCCGATTCAAAAAATGATCATTCGTGACCTAAACTTTATGTTTGTATGCCCAAGTATGGTTGATTATTTATTTTGGATCCATACCTATGAAGCTTTTTGTTAGGAGGCTTTGATTCTATCAATCCTCTAATGAGTTTTCATTATTCTTTGGTTCAAGATCATTATTCAATCATCGTTGATCATATTTGTGACCATTAACTTCTAAATTCTAACTTTTAACTTCTAACTCATTAACAATTAACTTTACTTTATGCATTTATCTTATATCTTTACTTTATGTAATTTACCTTTAACATTTACATTTCATGCTATTTTCCTTTTGCTCACTTGAACATTTATTTTTATGTCATTTTATCTTTACTCACTCGAGCTTTCTTTTTCTTCTTAACACACTTAATAATCAACTTGAATCATAAAAAACTTAAGCTCTTCTCAGACTATCAGTTACTATCCTTAGCATATTGGAGTTGTGGATCTATTGAACTTAGGATTATAAACCTTGATACTTGGAGACCATGTTACCCTATTGTTATGTTGTTTGAAGTCCTTGGGGTTTACTCCAAGGCACTGGGTTGATTTTCTTTGTGTGTAGGTTATTCTGATGTTTTATCCATGATTGATAATTCCTCTGTATATAGCCATTACTTTGCCCATTTTTTTGAAGACTTTATTTGATTATTATTTTATCCGAGGCACAAGTTTATCTGAGGCTTTCTTCATCTGAAGCTTGGTTTTATCTTGGTATTATATTTGCTTGATTTTTAATCCAAAGGATGAGAATTCTACATTGAATTTATAATATCCAGTGTTGGCTTCTTGTTGGTTAGATCTTTCCTTACATTAACTTTTACTTTGTGCTTTAGGATAGTCTCTTCTTCTCCTTCCATTCTTCTTTAATTTTCAAATTCTTCTTCCTTTTTTTAAAGGATTCTTGTTTTTCTAACTTGAACCGCTTTCATAAAAAAACTTAGACTTAGGTCCATGCATTTTCAAAATTCTTTTCTTAATAAAGTCATCAATCAATCTTAATCAAGATATGACTTCTTTCTTTAATACTTAAAAATTACAAAACAAATTCAAACCTTTTGCCGCTTTGGCTTTTCTCTTTAAAACCTTTTTTTTCTTCTTAAAATTAACCAACACACAAAACTTTTCAAAGTTTATGAGAAGAACTACGAGTGCCATGATCCCTTATTGCACGAAAGAGGTACGTAGGTACAAAGGTTCTCAACCGCAACGTGCGCAATAGTAAAAAACATTTTCTTTTGTTTCTTTAATAACTCTTTCAATCATTCCCTCTAGCAAATAAAAATTTAGATAACACACTCTCTGATTAAAACAAACAAAGTGGATCCTGCAGAGAACCGTAGATGCTAAGGGTGCTAATACATTCCCTTTGCATAACCGACCCCCGTACCTTGATCTATGATCTTTTATTTCACTTTGGATTTTATTCACTCTTTTCTCATTTCCCTTTGGAAACAATAAAGTGCGGTGACGACTTTCACTGATATGAGTTAAGTCAACTAATGACTTAGTCTCAAATTTTTACCGCTACATTTTCGCATACACAGTGCGACAGACATATCTCTCAATAACTTGAATATTGGATACTTCTTCTTGCATGTCCCCCATCACTCCTATCATTTTCACATCCACTTTCTAACTCCTCATTTTCACTTGCACTACCCATCTCCTCTCCATTATCATCTTTCCATTTCTGTTTCTTCTTTTTGCTAGTTCCCTCTTGTATTCCCTCATATTCAATTAGACTGTCCAATGGTTCTATATCATAATCTTCACTCAGATTATAATAATAAAAAATAGTTTCCAAGGCACTATCATAATTATAACTCTCATCCTCACTATCATCAGAGCTTGTATCAACATTCAACAGGGTCGGCCCAATCAAACTGGAGGTCCCGTTCTAATTTAAAAAATAGGCCCAAATTTAGAGAAAAAAATACAATTATAATAATTAAAAATGACATATCAAAAATATAATTATATATTAATAAAAATTATTTAATTATAATTATTTTAACTTTGATCAATCTCATTTTTTTAATGTATTGAATTTTTATCATAGTAATTTTTTGATTTATTGAATTTTTTATAATTTTTTTTATGTTTATAAATATTCATGTAAAAAAATAGACATTTTAAGATTTGGGAGCCCTCTTAAATTTGGGGCCTGTGCCGTAGAACTTGCTGCCCCTGCACAGGACCAAGTCTGACATTCAACAATACATTATTAGTATCTTTTCCATTATGCACTCCACTTTCATCATTAAGATCCTTAACACCAACATTCAGGCCCTCACCATTATCACTAAGACCCCTAACATTGTTATTCAGACCCATAACACTTTCATTAAAACCATGGCCACCAACATTCAAACCCTCACCTTCATCATTAAAACCCTCAACACCATTATTCAATCCCTCACCAACTTGTTCATCATCCCTAATGATTTTTTCATAAAGAACAAATGTGATACACTTCTTCATAATCTCTCACTAATGTTTCTAACAGAAAGGTTAAATATGGTATAATTTTTAAAGATAAGAGATCAAATTGATCATTTTTAAAGGACCAAAATGGACCCAGGTATTAAAGTACTAGACTAAAAATAGTATTAAATTAAAAATATGATATGATATGATAATTTATTATTTTCTAAAATGATTTTTTACTCGGATCGGTTTTTTCTAATACTCTTCAAAATATTATTAAATCCTACTAAAAAAATTAAAAAAAAAAAGCACTTAGATATAGAAAGAAAAAAAAAAGATTTATATGTAAAAGGTACTAGATAAAAAAAAGCCCAACCCACACCCACATCTACATCCATTTAGAAGAGCCCCCATCATATCAAAACCCTAAAAACCACAAAACTCAGATATAGCCGCCGTATCATCGGAATCAAGCCGGAGTTGCATCCTACTCATCTTCCCGGAAAACGCCGCCACACCCTCACCGCTGGCCACACAAACTCTTCCAGGTTTTCTTTTTTCATTCATTTTATTTCTCCGATGTTCTTTCCCCTTTCAATTATCGCGTGCAAAATTCGATTCCACCGCGATTCCACATAATCGCGTCGCAGCATAGTAGACTGCAACGATTCGCAATATAGGGAATAGTTTGATATAAATCAACGGTTAATTGAGTTGGGTTGTGTTGTTTATTTGGGAATTAGGGTAATTGATTGAAAAACTATGCATGAAAGTGTTTACTGGTATGTTTTATTTGAAAAAATTTCAACTTTATGCACTGTTTTTGTTTTGTGATTGACGTATATATTTCTGCCAAGATAGGGTAATTGATTATGTGGGTTTATCTGAATTAATGAGCTTGTGTTTGGGGTGTTAGGTTCTGGGTAAATTGATTTTAATTAAAAGTGAATTGAATGCAAAGTGTTTGAATTGAGTGAAAAAAATATAATGTTTTGAGCCCAAAGCTATACATTTTTACTTCAAATTAGAATAAATTCTAGTGATAAAATCAATTCCAATTGGTATCGAAAAAAGATGAATGATCTTGCGTTTGGCATGTTTGGTTCTGCCTTGGTAAATTGATTTTATTTAAAGGAAATTGAATGTGAGCAATTAAACTGAATTGATTATGTGGGTTTATCTGAATGAATAAGCTTGTGTTTGGTTCTGTTCTGCCTTTTTAAATTTATTTTAATTAAAAGTGAATTGAATGTGAAGTGAGTTTGGTTTGAGTGTGAGCTTTTAAATTGAGCAAGAATGGTGTTTTGAGTTAAAAGCTACACATTTTTACTTCAAATTAGAATATATTTTTTGAGATAAAATCAATTCCAATCTATATCGCCAAAACATAAAATGTGGAGTTTTTCTGAATGAATGATCTTGTGTTTGGCATGTTTGGTTCTGCGTTGGTAAATTAATTTTAACTAAAAGTGAATTGAATATGAAGTGATTTAGGTTTGAATGTGAGCAATTAAACTGAGTGTAAGAATAATGTTGAGTCGATAGCTACACATTTTTACTTCAAATTAGAATAGATTCTAGAGATAAAATCAATTCCCAATCGATGTTGCCAAAGAAGATAACATCAATTTCATGTGTATGTGATCGCTTGTGGCTCTCCCAAATGTGAAAACAAACACACAATGATATTTGTTAGAATATTATAAAATGTATATTATAAAATCTTTATATTAGTTTAGAGTGGCTCTACCGATGTTGAAGACAACAATGATATTTGTTAGTCTTTCAAAACAAAAAGCAAACACGCAATGATATTTGTTAGAATATTAAATGACATATCTTTATATTAGTTAGTTTAGAGTATCTCTTAGTATTAGTTATTATTATAATGATTTGTTCTTGATTTGGGATTTGGGCTATCTATTGAGTTTATGTAGTAATTCTATTATCAATACTAATTTTCTTTCATCTTTCACCTAAAATCTCACAACTTCAACAATATTCATAAAATTTTCATTTTCTTTTCCAGTTTTCGACGATGGGAAAGAAAAAGACAGACGACGCAGGTCCACCTACAAAGGCTAAAGCAAGTGGTAAAGATGTTTCTAAGAAGGAAAAACTTTCTGTATCTGCCTTGTTGGCAAGTATGAAAGAAAAAGCTGATAATCCTATAAAAGCTTCTTCCTCGAGTAAGCCGAAGCCAAAACTTGCTCCAAAAGCTTCTACATACACTGATGGTATTGATCTTCCTCCCTCCTCTGATGATGAATCCGAAGAGGAGTTAGAGCAAAAGCATAGACCTGATGTGAAGCCACTTGAGGTGTCTATTGCTGAAAAGGAGTTGAAAAAGCGTGAAAAGAAAGATATTTTAGCTGCCCATCAGGCTGAACAGGCAAGGAAAGAAGCTCTTAGGGATGATCATGATGCTTTCACTGTTGTCATTGGAAGTCGGGCTTCGGTGCTTGATGGAGATGATGGTGCTGATGCTAATGTCAAAGATATTACGATAGAAAATTTTTCAGTGTCTGCTCGGGGTAAAGAACTTCTGAAGAATGCATCGGTGAAGATATCTCATGGAAAGCGGTATGGTTTAGTTGGGCCGAATGGAATGGGCAAATCAACACTTTTGAAGCTTCTTGCTTGGAGGAAGATACCCGTACCTAAGAATATTGATGTCCTTCTGGTTGAGCAGGAGGTAGTTGGTGATGATAAAACAGCGCTTGAAGCCGTAGTTTCAGCTAATGCTGAACTTGTTAAAGTTCGACAAGAAGTTGCTGATCTACAGAATGCGGCTGCTGGTGAAGAAGGTGTGGATAATGATGATACTAATGAGGACGGGGATGCGGCAGATAAGCTAGCAGAGCTGTATGATCAATTACAACTGATGGGGTCTGATGCTGCTGAATCCCAAGCGTCAAAGATTTTAGCCGGTCTGGGTTTTACTAAGGATATGCAGGGCCGTCCTACAAAATCTTTTAGTGGTGGCTGGAGGATGAGAATTTCTTTAGCTCGAGCACTTTTCGTACAACCCACTTTATTATTGCTCGATGAACCCACTAATCATCTTGACCTTAGGGCTGTTCTCTGGTTGGAAGAGTACTTGTGTCGTTGGAAGAAAACTTTGGTGGTTGTATCACACGACAGAGATTTCCTCAATACTGTATGCTCTGAAATCATTCACCTGCATGATTTAAAACTTCATTTCTATCGTGGAAATTTTGATGCTTTTGAAAGTGGGTATGAGCAGCGTCGTAGAGAGGTGAATAAGAAGTTTGAGATTTATGACAAGCAATTGAAAGCAGCTAGAAGGACCGGAAACAAGGCTCAACAAGATAAGGTCAAGGATCGAGCTAAGTTTGCAGCTGCCAAGCAAGCATCAAAAAGCAAAAGTAAGGGAAAGGTTGATGATGAGGATGAGGCCCAAGTAGAGGCACCACACAAGTGGAGGGACTACAGTGTGGAGTTTCACTTTCCTGAACCTACTGAGCTCACACCCCCTCTTCTGCAGCTTATTGAAGTGAGCTTCAGCTACCCAAACCGAAAGGATTTCAGACTCTCAAATGTTGATGTTGGCATTGATATGGGGACCCGTGTTGCCATTGTTGGGCCTAATGGAGCTGGAAAATCTACACTGCTAAATCTTCTAGCCGGTGATTTGGATCCAAGTGAAGGTGAGGGTGAAGTTCGAAGGAGTCAGAAGTTAAGGATTGGAAGATATTCCCAACATTTTGTGGACCTACTGACGATGGACGAAACACCTGTTCAGTACCTTCTTCGTCTCCACCCAGACCAGGAGGGACTTAGTAAGCAGGAGGCTGTCCGGGCAAAACTTGGTAAATTTGGGCTACCTAGTCATAACCATCTTACACCCATTGTCAAACTATCCGGAGGGCAGAAATCTCGAGTTGTTTTCACGTCGATATCTATGTCAAAACCTCACATTTTATTGTTAGATGAACCCACAAATCATCTGGATATGCAAAGTATTGATGCATTGGCCGATGCCCTTGATGAATTCACAGGTGGAGTTGTTCTTGTTAGTCACGATTCTAGATTGATATCACGTGTCTGTGATGATGAAGAAAAGAGTCAAATATGGGTTGTGGAGGATGGCACTGTCAGAAAATTCCCTGGAACATTTGACGAGTACAAAGAAGATTTGCTGAAGGAGATTAAAGCTGAAGTTGATGATTGAGCTTCCTCTTGTGAGTAACAGTTTTATGGCAACAATTTTCAAATGCATTTCGTTATTATATATACACTTGTCTCTCCTGTATTTTTCTGATAAAGATGATTGTTCCACCTGCAGATCCCAGATTTTGCATCTCTTCTCACTGCTCTTCATCTTCAACTGTACAACTGTGCAACTGAGTGTAATTATATGTTCCGGGAAATGCTGCGAATGCTTTTTGTGAGACTTCAGTTTCAAATTTACCAGTAATATATAGGAAATTGTTGTTCAACTTTTATGACTAAATAAACATCTGTATCATTTTACTAAAGCTGTTGTTTCCATCCGTTCAACAAATCTGTCTCAGTGATGTCTTTTGATTCAAAAGTATAAAGTACAATATACTTCTACTCAAAATACTTTGTAATTTGTTTGACACATTGGATCTCTTGATAAGTTCTTTGAAGCTGTTTGGAAATTTGATTGTGGCTACTATTGATATGTAGTTGTCGAAGGTGAACATAAGGTTATTAGTTATATAACATTTCATGTCATGACAGATAAATTTGTTTCTTATCCATATTGAAAGTTGAGTTTTTAACTGGATGCATTGAATTGAACTTGTGTTCTCATCCTAATAGTTTCCTTCAGATTTTGCTTATAATTGTTTAAAAGAAGATTTCCTAGAAAAAAGGCTGGAGGGTGGAAATGTAAAAACTGAAGTGGGAGAAATGAGTTATTGTGTTTCATCGATTGGCTGAGTTATAAAAAAAATGGTGACTCACCATGATTCTATCAATTTCATATCCCAATTCTTTCTATTTTTACCACATCAATCGTAATTTACTGCATTTTCCTCAGTTATAACATGCAGAACATTGTATTCATATTGAGCATAACATGCAGAACATTGTATTCATATTGAGCATAACACGCAGAACATTGTATTCATATTGAGCAGAAGAGAATAACAACTGGCGAACCTGAATGGTCATTTGTGAAGATGAGACAAGTCGTGAAGATAAGACAAGTCTGTATATTTAGGTAATGTTACACCGCTCAATGAGATTATAACGATCCTGACATGTTATTGAGACTCAGACTGATTAAGATTATCGCTCAATGAGATTTTAACGATCCCGACATGTTATTGAGATTATCGTCGTTGAATTATATATAATGAAAAAGAAGAAAAGTTTGTAAAACTAAATGGACCCATGAGCTGACAATGAAGGGAATCTCTCTCTTTCTTGATACCAACCTTGCATACACATGAGACAAAACTGACGGCCATGATGAGGTCCATAGTGGACCAACCTTATTCAACATTGTAAGAGTACCTCACTCATTTTTCACTGTATTTTAGACAAGAATGTAACATTGCACACAAAGACATTCTCACTTTTTACAGCCTTAACTATTCCCTCACACACTTTTTCATCAACACTGAAAACAACCAAACAGTACAGTATCTCATTATTCTCAACATGGAACATCATGGGAAAAAAACAGTGCTAATCAGAAGAGTTTCACCCCTCATTCGGCTTTCACTAGGTCACAAGTAGACCAAAATAGGCCTCATATTTGGAGTTGTCATAGGAGGGAAACTTCAACTACATTTCTACTCTTTGAATTTTAAAATGAAAATGTAACCAAACTATGCTAATTACAACTATTCACACATGAAAAAAAATAATGCACCCCTAACATTAACATGCAACAATATTAAATTCTTTTTAAGAAAACGTTTTATCATCTATTGTTGTTCTCTCTTATTCAAATGATTAGTTTTTACAATTACGCAAATAAAATATCCAATTTAACCGGAATAAAATATGTATTACCAAAAGACATAACATTGATTTGAACATTAATCTTCTTTATTGGCTATCAACTATTTTTTTAACCAAACATACCCTAAACTTTGACGATGATTGTCACCATTTTTAATTAGACAATGTCTTTCATGTTTTTATTATTGAAAAATATATAAAATAATTTTTTTTCCCTAATAACTATTAGAAATCTGCACACACAATCGTGAATATCAAAGTTCGAACTTGATAATGATATCCAAGTTAACGATATCAATTTCTATTAGTTTAACTAGAATTTACGGTCAATATAAATTAAATTTTGATATACTAATATTCGTTTTTTCTTATTTTTTTAACCCCACAATATAATCATTATTACGATTTCAAAACATTTTCAATGATCAAACTAATATAAACCCTATGATTCCCTTCTCCACCCTAAAACCAACACATTCCTCACCCAACCATTGCTCAATTAAGATGTTTCCCAACCAAAATATCAAACATTATGATTTTCATGTCTTATCAAACAGAAATCAATAATTTGGTGAGTATGGTGTAACATCATTTAAAATAAGTGGTGCAAATTTAAGCTAATGTTTGTTTAATAGTTGCAAAACTACAAGAAATGTACACTCATCAATGTTTGTCCACAAATATTGTATAGTCAATTTAATTTTTTGGTGACTATATATAAATAATTTTTATTGGTGTCATAATCTTTTGTACCTCACCAATTAAGGTAACATAAATAAAAAGTAGTTGCAATGAATTAAGTTTCTATTATTTAAATCCTTACCAGCTTTAATTATTTAGATTATTATTAATCAATGTTATGCACCCAACAACATTAAAAGACGTAGCTCTTATGTAAAATCAATTAAAATACTCATCTAAATTCTATCGACTATAACCACTTAAATTAAATGCAATTCAATTATGGTGGATGGAATGAACAGATTATTATTCTATTAATATTTTAACCAATTTTTTAAATTAACTTTTTTTTAAAAATATTTTAATCAATTTTTTAATTTAATATTTTAAAAATTTTCACCGTTGTATTTTTAGGAATAAATTCGAAAAAAAAAACTTTTAATTAAATTGAAAGGAATCTCTATCATCTGATCTAAATACTAGCAGATAACTCCATTTTGATTTAAATAACAAAGAACAAATAAAATAAAAGTAAATATATATGTTATGATAATTTTAATATTGTGACAATCTCCAACATAAAAACATGAAGAGTCATTGTCCAACATGAAGACTGCAGATATTCACTTTGATATACATGTCTAATAATCTTTTTGTAAGGTTTGAAAATTGTCTTAAAATGAAAATTTGTCTGCTGGATGGATAGTGATATCAACGACTTTATGTTACGAATTAAAGCATCTTAATTTTATGGAACTTATGAAACTTCATTGTCTTTCTTCATTGAGTAAGAACATGAAAATAACATGAAAACATAAGTTTAGTGCATCTTTAAATTCTTTTTCTAGGAGAATAATTTATTTAAATTTAAAATTGGAATTTCGAATTTTTACTTTTAAATATAATTTTTGATACATTTTTTTTTTATAAATAGAAAAAATAGAATAATTATTAGAAACTCACACACATTCTATTCTGACACTTATAATTCAAACTTTGATGTTGATATTTTATTTAATAATATCGACTTTTATTAGTTGAACTAGAATTTACAAATAACTTACTATTTAATTTTAATAATGACACATCAATTTGAAGATACTATTTTAAGAAAATGATCCTTCTAATGTGAAAGTTTTGACGTATTCACGTAATCAGAAGTAGTTTAATCTTAATTACATGATTTAAAAAAATATATTTTATTTTATAAATTATAAAATACTAATTTAAATAAAATTATTTGATTTTGATCAAATGAATCAATCAAATGACTTAGAACTCTTGCGTGATTCGCTAGTGCGATCAAACGCGGATAAATTTTTCACTATTACTATTATTTCGACCTGTATTATTATATTTGTTAAGTTTGTATGTAAAATTTTAAATGAACTTTAACTAAAAATAAGTATTTAATCTAGAATTAAAATATGATGAACTAATAATTGGTGTCTCATGGTATAATGAAGATTAAAACTAACCTATAACTCTATGACATTAGGGGTCAAACAATAAGAGAAATCTACATAGGTAGTCCAATGAATTTAATGCAAATTCCAAAAAGAAAAACTAGATTCTTTCAATATATAAACACATTTTGATTCAAAACCATCTCATTTCACTTTCAAACATTCAAATTTAAGAAAAACCTCTTTTACTATTTACACCTCCAACACAACTTTCAAACCTCTGCAAGATTCTTACTCATTTTCATGGCCTACAATGCTGAGCCATATCCCTATACTTCAAGAAGAAGAGATGAATCAGATTTCAATCTAAGAGAATGGTCAGTGAAAGGTAGAATCAGTAGAGAGAATAACAATACCAATTCTAGAAGGTTTTCGGGTTCTTATATGAAAAGTTTTAGAGAAGATTCAAGGTCTCAAAGATCAAATATAACTATTTCTAGTACTGCTTCTTCACCTGGTTACCCTTTTAAAGGTACATACATATTTTTTCACTATATAGTTCATGAATTTCGTGTCATCGAGTCTAGCGCAAGTGGTTGGTGCACATCGAGTTCAATTCTTACTCATATTGTAAATTTCGATAATATTTTCGCAGATGAAATTGATCCTTCGACATATTCTTTCACCACGGCTCTTAAAGGTAACTAACCGCATTGTCAACTAGAATATAATTATGATTTTAAATTGCGGTTGCTATTATACTTGTAAACTTTAATACTAGAGATGTGATGTTGTTGCAGAGACTTCAAAATTCTTTATATTAGGGTTTCTGACCGCAATTTAAAACTATAACTAGAATAACGTGCTTATGATTATGTTTTCTTTAATCATTTTTTTTTGTCTAAATATTTTTGAATGGTGATTTGATATAGCATTGCAAGCAAGGGTAAGCTATAATAATTGGGAGTGTTTATCACCAGAAGGGTTTGCTTTAAATTCGAAATGGAATGAAGCAGAAAAGTATATATGCAATCCACTTTCAGGAGAGGTACCAATGGAATGTTTATCAGCTAAAACTCTTAGTGGAAGATCCTTTAGACACTCAACAAACAGAATCACAATGTCTGCTCCTCTTGTTTATTCTTCAAGACATGTTCAAATGAAACCATCTATTTACACACATGATGATGTTTCTCTTGAATTTCCAATTCCAGGTTCAATTTACTTCTGCTGATTCCTCCTTTCTTCTTATTTAAGTTTACGTATGAGACTCAGAGCCGTCTTAAGTTTTTTGAAGTCTTGAATAGGTTAGTCACGATTCAAGATTCAACAATGACAAAATAATTATAGGTCTTATTTAATTATGTTTTAACGGTTATAAATATTTATAAAATTTTTATTTAAGTACGATTTGACTGTGACATATGTTTGACTCTGTCTAATATTATATTTTGTACATCCTTCAAAGACAGACATGTTGAGACCTTATAGAAAAATATTTACCTTAGTTGTTTTTAAAGAGCTTATAACGAATATAAAGTTTGACTTTATCAAATTTTTTATTAAGTGATTATGAAAAAAGCACTTAATTAAGTTTGTTTGTATGTCTATGCAGAAAAGAAGAAAGAGGGAATGACAAGAGATGTGGGGACTCAAAGCACACCTCCTTATCTTAGTTCAAGTAGTCCTAGCCCTACTTCAACTCCATCTATCATAGAGAGGTCAAAAACTAGAGATGTAGATTCACCAAATTCAAATTCAAATTCAAATTCAAATTCAAATTCAAATGCTAAAACAAAATCTGATGAAGAAGAGGTATGAAACAAAATCTAGATTATCTTTAATTTAGTTTTAGTGAAGAGGAAACACTAGGACAATTATAGGACACAAGAAATTGCCAGTGTCTTTAAAAACAAAGTACTTGAATTATTATTCAAACTAAGTGAAGAAAATAAAGAGGAAGTAGTTACCACTAGTTCATGGTGTGTTTTCCAAGACAAAAGAATCAAATCTTAATTGTCATATAATTAGACTGTAACATTATAATGTGGGACAATCATAGATTCCACTCTTGTCCCTGTTTGTTTCATGTGAAAGTATCATTCTCCTTCTATAGTTTTTGGCCCCTCTATAATTTCTTCATAGCACTTGCATCTGTCTATGTTTTTAGGATGAAACTCTTAGGTAATTGCTAGGGTGAGGAAGTGTCACATGGTCTATTATGTATCAATATTTAAAAATCGTTAAAAAATTCAACAATGACCGTGACCGATGTTGCCATCTTTATACAGAAATTTAAGATCGTCATTGTCCTAACACTTGATTGAAATAGTGATCTAATCTATACAGAATTTTGAGATAATGATATTTTTTTTCTCTTAAATTATTATTGATCGTGTCACTGTTTCAGTTGTATCAACAAATAGTACAATTTAATTTTATTTACATGTTAGAATGAGATTTGTATCAACGAATAGTACAATTTAATTTTATTTACATGTTAGAATGAGATTTACATACTTTTTTAGTATGTACTCTCTTTGATCATTATTATAAGTAAAATTTCTCTTTTTAAATTTACTGAATAATAGATGTGTTTGATCTTTATAATAATGGCAGAGGAGTATTTATCTAGAGTTAAACTATATGTGACACTTCTTTTGTTCCAAAATTCAACTCAATCCAAATCTTTCTCCCTCTTCAATGATTCAAACACAATAGCAATTAAATAGTACTCTTCTTTTTCAACCTACCTCTTCCCTTTGTCTCATTTGAATCCCCTAAAGATTCTGAAATCATAGTACATCATTTTATCATCTAAAAATCATAGTACATCATTTTATCATCTAACTAAGGTACTATACAAAATGCCTATACTCACATTATCATATACTATAATATTGTGCACTATTTCTTTATTAGGATCATTTTTTTATACTATAATATTGTGCACTATTTCTTTATTAGGATCATTTTTTTTCTTCTATAAGATATTTCTTCTGATCTTATTTATAAATTTTTTTATTTTATTTTAAATTTATTAAATAATCAATATATTTAAATGATATATAGATTAGATATATTACAAATTTAATTTAATTTTTTCTTATAAATAGAACTAGAGATAATAAAAAGATTATGATATTCACCAATTTTTTTACCACAAAATATAATTGATAAGTGTTACCAATTATAGAAACTTTTTCTATGATTAATTGAGAAACACATCACACCAACTAAGCATGACATGATATTGATGTTAGAGTGGCAATGCATGTGCAGGTTGAGGTGAAAGATAATTATGAAACATGGGAGACAACAAGCGAAAAGAATGAGTGGAGAAAGAAAGAAGAGAAGCAACTTTGCAAGCAAATAGGGTGCTTTTCATGGATGATGATGAAAAAGAAAAGACATAGAGAAAGTAATAAAGATGATAAAGAAAGAACAACATCTTTTTCACTTATCACTTCAAAGGGTTGCTAAAGAAAAAAAAAGTGATGATTAAAAGGGTTGCATGTGTACGTTTGAATGAATGATGATGGTTTTTGAGATTCTTCAATTTCACTTTCATTTGAACTATTTTCTTTGAAATCCTTTTTTTTTCTTCCAAAAACAAAAATTTACTTGAGTTTGATTTCTCAAACTTATTAGAGGAAGGACAAATCTCAAAGCTTATAGAGGAATGCAGTGATTATTTATAGATTACCGACTAACGAAATTTCTATGTTGGTCGTGAGAGTTGAACATATACTTCTCTATTATATGAGTCAACTTCTTATAAACTGAATAGTCGATATTTTTGATATTATCTAATTTTTCTTTTATTTGAGTTTTTTTTGTTGGAAATTCACTAAAATTTATGATGAATTTCTATCAATCTTGATGTTTAAGATTGATATCAGCACACAATGACAATGAAAAATATGAAGAAAAAAAAAGAAGACAATTATTTTTCTGCAGAGTTTCTCTCTGCCCACAAACTGTGGAAAACTTTATTATTCACTTTACAACTGTAAAATTTGTGAATACAATTTGATTGACTTGATTACAAAAAAATAGGGATTATTTTCTATTTATAGATTTAGGTTAACTTGTTTCCTAAGCCAAAACCCAAAACTATAAAATCTCAAAATAACTATTTTGAAACTAAATCAAATCTATTTATTTTAGATCTAAATCAAATTTATCTAAATCTAAAATAAATTTGTGTGTAACAAACTTTTTCCACACTTCTAAATCAAATCAAATCTTTTCGATATTCTCTTGTCTCTGTCGAACAAACTGCTTCGACACAAAAATTACTTTCAACACACCACCTAATTCATCGTGTCTAAGTTATCTATATTCATCATCGCTCTTAGTCTTCGAAATACTTCGACATGCAAACCCTTTATCATGATGTCTGCAACCTGATTCTCAGTTCAACAGTGTTCCAAGTTCATCTTCCCATCTGTTACCTGCTCTCGAAGATAGTGGAACCTCATTTCGATGTGCTTGCTTCGACTGTGAGCTATCGAATTCTTCGCTAGGTTGATAACTATCATGCTATCGATCTTCATGGTAATTGCTCCATGATATTTCCCTGTGATTTCTTCGACCAAGTTCACCACCCATGTTGCTTGACATGCTCAAAGATAAGCAACTATGTATTCTGCTTTGCATGATGATAATGTTTCTACTGGTTCCTTTCTCGAACTCCAAGCAACTGATGCACCACCTAGCATAAACACATACTTTGCTGTGGATTTTTTATCTTTAACATTGCTACACCAACTCGAATATGTGTATTCCACTAACTTGCATTCTTTTCCCTTATCAACTGCAGGAAATAAAATGACATAGTCGAGAGTTTCTTTGAGATACCTTAATATCCTGTTCGCCGCTGCTAGATGTAACACCTCAATTCTACCCGACAATTATATAATACGACTCAATACTATGCAAATGCATGTGGTACCATTGGAGAAAAACTCCCATCTCAAAAATTGCCAATTAATAGAGGTATCAACAAGGCATAAGCCTTCATCTCAATATTCGCCAATACAAGCCATCTTAATGAGCATAAGCTCCATCTCAAAATGCAATGTATGCGACACAATCATGAATGTAATGACAACACCATAAATGACAACATCTCAATACAACATCATCGTTGACCAAAAGCCTACACCTTAAAAGCATCTCAACATCTTTTCATCAATATCGTTTATCGATATCATTTATCATCATAAATCATCAAGCATCATTTATACATCATAATTCATCAAAACAAACTCCCATTAACATCATCTCATCAACAACTCAGCCGTACAGTAATACGATAATAACTCATCAATTTCACAATGTTGGTCATAGGCCTATACAAGATATTGCCTATAATTAGTTAATCAACTAAGGCTTACTTCTAAATCATCAAACCTCTACATACTACTATTCTGTAATATTACATCATTATCATCATTAATCCTACTGTTACAAATCAGACAATAATCTATAAACGTCTCATCCTCATCCTTCTTCATAACAACCAACATAGCGATTACCGCGGGAACTAACTCTAATCCTAATTTGGATACTAGGATTATCCTTCCTATTCTTCATTTTAATCCTTAAGAATGAAGTTCATTGCGTTAGCCATTCAACGCTTCAAACGATACCTCAAACAAAATCCGAAAACTCAAGTTACAGCATCTTCAAACTGATTCTGCCAAAACCAGATAACATGGATCGATGCATAACGTCTTGGGTCGACGCGTACTGAGTTTAACACGTCACATGAGTCGATGCATCCTCTCTTGTATCGACTCATACCGAGTCTTCCACATAGCATGTATCGACACATGCTCCTACGTATCGACTCATCATGAGTCTAAAAGCACTCATGTATCGACGCAGGACCCATTCGTGTCGACTCATACTGAGTCTCTAAAATTTCTTGTATCGACACATAGCATTTGGGGTCGACACATACTGTTCTGCTAAGGATATTTTCTGCGATTTCTCTGCGTTTTCACTACGGGTTCTATACTTTAAGCCCTAAAAACATCTCCTAATCATAGAAAATCATCTCTTACGATTATCCTATAATTCTACATCAAATAAACAACATTGGGACATCATCATTCATCTTTCAATCATCAATTCTCATCATACAACAACATATAATTCAATCATGAACAAAATAACACTTTCACATCTAATCCCATAAACCAATTATCATGAACCCTATTATAGAGTCAGAACCTCACCCTTACCTTGGATTGAAGGTTGCTCTATAACTTTCTCCAATTGATTCTCGTTCCGCCTCTTTCCTCTTTTCCAACAGCTTTCACGTTCTTCCTCTCAAACCCTTATTCTTCTTACTGCTTCCTCTTTTCTATTCTTTCTAACAATAATAAAATAACCTATTATTCTCTTTACTCCTTATTGGGCTTAAAACTAATACACCCCCTTATTACTAGTATTCCTTTAAAACAAGCCCACATCAAATAATATCATTCTTCTAATATTATTTCTCCATTTAATAAAATAAATAAATCCAATTGAACACAACACAACTTCAAAAATATTCCAAAAATAATTTAATTAAATAATTAATTAAATTAAAGACGTTACAACTCTCCCCCACTTAGAATATTTCCGTCCTCGAAAATTTACCTTAATCAAACAACTCAGGGTAGGAGTCTCGCATCTTGCTCTCCAACTCTCAAGTCATGCTTTCTCCGGCAGCTCCTTGCCAAACCACTTTAACAAAAGCAATCTATTTGCCTCTCAGAGTCTTAGTTTCATGATCCGCGATCCGTACAGGCATCGTCTCCACTGTAAGATTATCCTGTATTTGCACATCATCCATATGAATCACATGAGATGGATCTGAAATATACTTCCGGAGTTACGACACATGAAACACATCATGTAAATTTGAAAGATTAGGTGGTAAAGCCACTCTATAAGCAATATTCCCCACTCTCTCTGAAATCTGATATGGTCCAATAAAACGAGAAGTGAGCTTCTTAGACTTCAATGCGCGTCCAACACTAGTCACAAGTGTAACTCTCAAAAACACATGGTCACCCGCTTGAAATTATAAATCTTTCCTTCGCTTGCCATGATAACTCTTTTGTCTACTTTGGGAAGCTTTCATCTTTTCTCGAATCAACTTCACCTTCTCGGTAGTTTCACGAACAAGTTCAGGTCCAAGTACCACACTCTCACCAGATTCATGCCAACATAACGGAGTTCTACATCTTCGATCATACAACGCTTCAAAAGGTGTCATCCCAATACTAGAATGGTAACTGTTATTATAAGTGAACTCTATCAACGGAAGATAAGTATCCCACGCACCTCCCTGCTCAAGAACACATGCCCTCAACAAGTCTTCCAACGATTGAATCGTCCGTTCAGTCTGACCGTCTGTCTGAGGATGATACGTTGAACTAAAACTTAACTTAGAACCCAGCGCTTCTTGCAAACTCTTCCAAAAATCAGAAGTAAATCTTGGATCTCTATATGACACAATGCATAAAGGAACACCATGCAGCTTCACAATTACACTAACGTAAATTTTAGCCAACTTCGACACGAAAAAACTGATGTTAATAGGAATAAAATGAGCTGACTTCGTAAGCCTATCAACAATCACCCAAATTGAATCATGTCCTCTTATCGTATTAGGAAATTGATCAGTGCATTTTGATGCACATTTTTCTATGATTATACTTATACATTTTTATGGTTTGTTTAGCTTATTTTTGTATTTTATAGTGTTTTTCTATTTTAGTTTATTTCTACTCTTATTTGATTTTCGCACTTTATTTTCAGCATTAGCAGTCTGCACAAATAAATTCATAACTTGAGCTACGGAAGTCGGAACGAGGCGTGCTACCAGTTGTTGGAAAGCTAAGAGAAATAACTACGATTTTCATTCAGAAGTCGAGAGCTGAATCGGACTGTAGCAGGGCCATAAAATTCGTTGAAGTTGCACCATTTTATATTTAAGTTTTGGGTCATTTGTTTTGGATCTGGGTTATGTTTTCGACCCAGTTGAGTTATGAACCGAATCCTTGTCTTTGCTATACCTAGCATCCGCTATAATAATTTAGTTTTGGGACCTTTTCATTATTCAGAAAAAATACATTTTGCTTTTACGCTTGAATGAAGAACTAATTATCCCGAGTTGATCTACTGTAATCGTATTCCGATGCTTTGAGGTTTTTAACTTATCAATTGAATTTCGTTTCTCTTTCAATTCTATTTTATGAAATTGTATTTGCTTAATTTGTTATTTCATGGAATGTCTTGATTAAATCCGTATGATTGTATTCCTAATCTTTAATCGTTGTTTACGTCGCTTAGTCGTTAAATCACGTTTTATATCGTGTTTGCTTAATTCACGATTGTATTAATCCGTTTGCTTAATTCGGAATGAGAATTCAATCTATTTTATATCTATTGCGCTTGTCAATTGGTATTGAAATCGAATAGAGGTCGAAGCCGCTTAGGGAATTGGTAAGATAAAAACCAATGATTAGCAGGAACCTGAAAACAGTAGATCGACTTATTTTTATAATCACTTATTTTAATCACTTATTTCGTGTTATGAATCGATCCTAAAACCAACCCCATTCAATTTCTATTAGTTATTAATAAAATCAAGAATCCTTACGATACGACTCAAGCCATTGTCGCTATACTGCATTTTACAAAATACTCGTTTTTGATCCGTGTGCGACAGCGGATCAAAATTGGCGCTGTTGCGGGAGATTCTTGTTGTTATTAATTAATATTATAGTCATAGGTTTACTGTTCTTGTTATTTTTTGCTTGGTTTTTTTTTTGTGTTGTTTTGTTGTGTTTGTTGATTTTCAGGATTGCAATTTCGGTTGCAATACAGTTTTTCAGCCTACCAGGTAAGTTAGAAACCTACTGTTTCGATTTTCAGGATCGCAATTTCGGTCGCAAATTCATCTTTTTTCTATTTTTAACGAATTTTTTTAATGTTTTCATAGAGTCGAAAAAAATCGAAAAAATTCTCAAAATTTTTATTTTTCCTAATTAGATTAAATCTGGTGTTATTTTATTTTTCTGAATTTTATTTAATCGATTTATTTCATTGTGTTTGTTTTTTATTATTAGGGACATTGTTGGCTTTTTGAACATTGTTGCTGCATTGCTGTGTATTAGTCCTGGCCACTAGGTCTTGCCGTTCTGAATTTGTTGCTTTTGATCATGAAGTAGAGAAAACCTTGCACACACGGCGTAGAAAAGTCCAGGCTACCACTAGTTTACCACCCACAATTGAGTCTGATTCTGAGTCTGACTATTTGCATAACTTATTTGCTTCGAATTCTGAATTTGTTTTTGATATGGATGACCAAAGAACCTTAAGGCAATTGGCTGCCCCTGATGTGAATTATAATGGCATGTGTATTGAATATGATAATGTTGCTGTTCCTTTTGAATTAAAATCGGGTTTAATACACTTGTTACCCAAGTTTAGTGGTCTTGCAGGTGAGGATCCACACAAACATTTGAAAGAATTTCAGGTCGTGTGTTCTACACCATTGAAGCCTGAAGGGATCACTGAAGATCACATCAAACTTCGAGCTTTTCCTTTTTCATTACAAGGTGCAACAAAGGATTGGATATACTATCTTGAGCCAAATTCAATTGCAAGCTAGAATGCTCTGAAAAAAGTGTTCTTGGAGAGATATTTTCCTGCCTCTAGAGCTGCCTCAATAAGAAAGGAGATTTGTGGTATTAGACAAGGCAATGAGTCGTTGACTGAGTATTGGGAGAGATTCAAACACTTGGTATCTAGCTGTCCTCAACACCAGATTACCGAGCAACTACTTATCCAGTACTTTTATGAAGGTTTGTTACTGATGGATAGGAACATTCTTGATGCTGCTAGTGGTGGAGCACTTATCGATAAAACTCCAGCTGCTACCAAAGCCCTTATTGAAAATATGTCTCTTAATTCTCAACAGTTTACCACTAGAGACAATTATGTTCAAAGCAAAGGCGTGGATCAAATTCAGGTTTCTTCCAACAAAGCTTTAGAGACCAGAATTGACGAGCTCACTGCCTTAGTCAAACAGCTGGCAGTGGCAAAACCTCAAACAACAAATGTGTGTGGTATTCGTGCTTCTTATGAGCATCCGACCGATACCTGTCCTATTATGAGAGACGAGTCCATTACTGAGCTGCCTCAAGCTTATGCAGCCAACCTTTACAATCAAAACAGGTACAACAACACTCCTGACCTGTCCACCAACAAATACCATCCCAATTGGAGGAACCATCCTAACCTTCGATATGGAAATCCATAAACCAGCCAACAACAGAACCCACCCCAAGTGTTTGTCCCTGCACCTTCGGGACCATCCTTAGAGGATCTTGTCAAACAAATGGCTGTCAACAACCTTCAGTTCCAACAAATGATCGATTCTAGCATTCAGACCTTACACACACAGATGGGACAACTTGCTACTCAAATAAACGCCATGCAATCCCAAGGGTCAAACCAACTTCCAGCCCAAACAGTTATCAATCTGAATGGTCCTAATGCTAATGTCAATGCAATTTTTTTGAGATCTGGAAAGGTTACAGAACCAGCTCCTGAAAAAAATAAATAAATTATTGAGGTAACATCTGAACCTTCTCCTTCTGAATCTGCTTCACCTGAACTTTTCTCACCTTCTTCTGTTGCAGTGGAAACTGAAAAAATTAAAGAAAATGAGTATGTTCCACCAGTTCCCTTCCCACATAGAGTTATGAAAAATAAAAGAATTGAGGAGGGAGAGAAAGAAAGAGAGATATTGGATGTTTTTCGAAAAGTCGCGGTAAACATTCCGCTTCTTGATGTAATTAAGCAAGTTCCTAAGTATGCTAAGTTTCTGAAGGATTTGTGTACCAACAAGAGGAGGATTAAGGGAAGTGAAAGAGTCAACTTAGGAAGAAATATTTCTGCTTTTATTCAGCCTAAGCCTTCATCCGAAAAGATTGTAGGCGAGCAAAATGTTTCAGCCCTCACTACTCAGGTTCTGCCACAAAAGCAGAAGGATCCAGGAACATTTTCTATTCCTTGCACCATCGTGAACAGTAAATTTGAGAATTGCATACTTGATTTGGGAGCAGGCATTAATGTGATGCCTACTTCTGTTTATAATAACCTTTGTCTTGGTCCTTTTCAACATACAGGTTTAATCATTCAATTGGCGAACAGGAGAAACACTCGCCCCGCCGGCGTAGTCGAAGATGTCCTTGTTCAAGTTAAAGATTTGATTTTTCCTGCTGATTTTTATATTCTAGACATGGAAGGAGAAACAAAATCCAGCAGAGCTCCCATCATTTTAGGCAGAACGTTCATGAAAATGGCAAAAACAAAAATTGATGTTGACGATGGAACCATGTCCATGGAATTTGGTGACATTATCGCAAAATTCAACATTTTTGATGCCATGAAACATCCCCTGGAGGAGAATTCCATTTTTCACATTGAGTTGATCTCTAGATTGGCTGATGGCACTTGTTCTGAATTATTTTCCATTGATTTTCCGTCTTTATCTGGATTTGATGATGTTTACGTGTGTTCTGATTGTACTGACAATAACTTGTGTGTTGTGTGTGCTGAGATTGATGCTGCCTTGCAGGCTGATGTGTTTCCTACATGTATTGATGAATCTGTTTTTGCAGCTGATGCCCTTGACATCCTTGCTGCCCCAAACACTCCACCCATAGATCAGCCCCCGTCCTTAGAGCTGAAACAACTCCCTGAAAACCTGAAATACGCTTATTTTGTTTTGAAGAAGCATAAGAAAGGAATTGGATTGACCTTAGATGATATTTATGATATTAGTCTGTCCATGTGTATGCATAGGATCTCACTTGAAGATGTAGCAAAAGCAGTGAGACAACTTCGTAACCTTTTGATCCTTGATGTTGTGAAAGATAAGATCACGTTCACGTGCCCATTTGACACTTTTACTTTTAGAAGAACATTCTTTGATCCAGGAATAAAAAGTGAAGGTATTGATAAAAATTGCAAAGTCAAAGGACACCGCCTCAAGCTATTCCATGAGAGTCCCACGTTGGAAGAGGAAACTATACAAATACTCTCGTTGGGAAAGGCTACTTATGCGATCATCTATCCGCCTTGACTTCTCAGGTGTGTTCTTTCCTCTCTCTCCTCTCTCTTATTTTATGCTTGTTTCTTTCAATGAGGACAATATGTGTTTTAAGTGTGGGGGAGAGAATTATTTATTTGTTTTGTTTTCTTTACTTTTGTTCATTGTTTTATTTTCAGTTATAAAAAATAAAAAAAATATGCATCTTTTTGAAAGTTTTGGGTTATAGATTAATCTGAGGTTAGTTGTGAAGACTTGGGAAAGGTTCACAAGATCGATATCGTCTTAACGCTGTAAGTCTCACGCATATGGAAGTTAATTTGAATTTTTATTATGACTTAGCCTTGAATTCTCATCTTTTAATAGCTCTTGAGTAGTTTATTTCAGCAGTCAACACCATTTCACACCCACTCTACGCAGGGAAGCCGATGAAAATAAGTGTGTGATACAAGTTTTATTTGAAAAAAAAAAAGGAAAGAAAAAGGAATGCGCCTTCTATGTTTGGTGACCCTCACCCGGTCACTTAACCCAACGGTCGTAGAACCTACAAAAAAAGTTGATAATAAGACTCGTTGTTAGTTGGTCCAGCGGTTTCTGGTGCTGAATTTGGTAGGGCGGATTACGGTCCGATCCCCCACAACTACAACCGAGTAAGCCAAGGGTTATGCGACATAAGTACCAGAACCCAGTGCAAAAAGGATTAGAGTCACTAACCGGTCGCCTTGCTATGAGTGTGTGGAGATAACGGGCTTAGTGTGATTGCGCCTGAATGAAAAAGAGCAAAAAGAAGGATGAGTAAGTTAGACTTTGGCATAATAATATGTTTCGAATTGGTTTGTATATTCAAGAGACAAGATTAGTGTTCCTACAATATCCTTAGTGTTCAAGATTAGTACCTATTGATGCAATCTTAACCGAAGAAGAGTTTGTAGCCTAGAATGAGTAGCTGATGATGCTGTTGTGTTTCTTTTGATTTTTTTTTGCTCGGAGTGCAAAAGTTCAAGTGTGGGGGAATTTGATCAGTGAATTTTGATGCACATTTTTCTATGATTTTACTTATGCATTTTCATGGTTTGTTTAGCTTATTTTTGTATTTTATAGTGTTTTTCTATTTTAGTTTATTTCTACTCTTATTTGATTTTCACACTTTATTTTCAGCATTAGCAGTCTGCACAAATAAATTCATAACTTGAGCTACGGAAGTCGGAATAAGGCATGCTACCAGTCGTTGGAAAGCTAAGAGAAAGAGATACGATTTTAATTCAGAAGTCGAGAGCTGAATCGGAATGTAGCAGGGCCATAAAATTCGTTGAAGTTGCAGCATTTTATATTTAAGTTTTGGGTCATTTGTTTTGGGCTTGGGTTATGTTTTCGACCCAGTTGGGTTACGAACCGAATCCTTGTCTTTGCTATACCTAGAAGCCTCTATAGTAATTTAGTTTTGGGACCTTTTAATTATTCATAAAAAAATACATTTTTCTTTTACGCTTGAATGAAGAACTAATCATCCAGAGTTGATCTACTGTAATCGTGTTCCGATGCTTTGAGGTTTTTAACTTATCAATTCAATTTCGTTTCTCTTTCAATTCTATTTTATGAAATTGCATTTGCTTAATTTGTTATTTCATGGAATGTCTTGATTAAATTCTTATGATTGTATTCCTAATCTTTAATTGTTGTTTACGTCGCTTAGTCGTTAAATCACGTTTTATATCGTGTTTGCTTAATTCACGATTGTATTAATCCGTTTGCTTAATTCGGAATGAGAAATCAATCTATTTTATATCTATTGCGCTTGTCAATTGGTATTGAAATCGAATAGAGGTCGAAGCCGCTTAGGGAATTGGTAAGGTAAAAACCAATGATTAACAGGAACCTGAAAATAGTAGATCGACTTATTTTTATAATCACTTATTTTAATCACTTATTTCGTGTTATGAATCGATCCTAAAACCAACCCCCATTCAATTTCTATTAGTTATTAATAAAATCAAGAATCCTTGCGATACGACTCGAGCCATTGTCGTTATACTGCATTTTACAAAATACTCGTTTTTGATCCGTGTACGACAGTGGATCAGCAACCCTGTCACAAAGTCTATTGAAATTCTATCCCATTTCCATTCTGGAACTTCTAACGGTTGCATCAATCCTGCAGGCTTCTGATGTTCAACTTTCGACTTCTGACAAGTCAAACATGCATACACAAACCGAGCCACATCACTCTTCATCCCAGGCCACCAAAACAAACCTTTCAAATCTTAATACATCTTTGTAGCTCCTGGATGAATACTCAACTTACTTCTATGAATCTCTTCAAGTATCACTTTCTTCATCTCAGCATCATCAGGAATACAAATCCGACTATGGAACCTCAACACACCTTGCGCATCTAGCTTGAATTTGCTATTCTCAGACTGATCGATCCCAACCATCAAATCTACCAGTTTAACATCCAACTTCTGAGCTCCTCTGATATTGTCTAGAAATTCATTATTAATCTTCAGCATACCCAATATAACACTGCGGAGTAACCTCGCAAACTAAGCTCATATCTCTAAACTGCTCAATCAAATCCAACTCTTTAACCATCATTGCCGACATATGTAAATTTTTTCGACTCAAAGCATCGTCTACCACATTCGCTTTTCCTGGATGATAATTCAAACCGAAATCATAATCCTTTAACAATTCCAACCATCTCTGTTGCCTCATATTCAACTCTTTATGGTCTAATAAATAATTTAAGCTCTTATGGTCACTAAACACTTCAAATCTATAACCATAAAGATAATGCCTCCAAACCTTCAACACAAAAACAATTGCAGCAAACTCTAAATCATGCGTAGGATAGTTCTTCTCATGAGTCCTTAACTTTATTGACGCATAAGAAACTACCTCACCATTCTGCATAAGCACACCTCCTAAACCCATCTTAGAAGCATCACAATACACCACAAAAGGTTCTCCTGGATTAGGCAACGTCAAAATCGGAGCCGACGTCAACCTCTTCTTCAATTCTGTAAAACTTTCTTCGCACTGAACATCCAACACAAAAGCTCTACCTTTATAAGTCAACTTAGTCAACGGAAAAGCCAACTTAGAAAAACCTTCAATAAACCTTCTATAATAACCAGCTAATCCCAAAAAGCTTATAATCTCAGTAGCTGACCTCAGAGTTTCCCATTGCAACACAACATCAACCTTTGATGGATCTACAGTAATGCCACTACCTGAGATCACGTGACCAAGAAAACTAACCTCCTTCAACCAGAATTCACACTTGGACAGCTTTGCATACAACTTCTTCTCTTTCAAAACTTGCAATACTACTCTTAAGTGTTCTGCATGCTCTTCTTCTGACTTAGAGTAAATCAAAATATCATCAATGAACACCACTACAAACCTATCCAAATAAGTATGAAAGATACGATTCATGTATTCAATGAATACTTCCGGCGCATTAGTAACACCAAAAGGCATCACCGAATACTCATAATGTCCATAACACATTCTGAAAGCCGTCTTCTGGATATCTTCATCCTTCACTTTAATCTGATGGTAATTCGACCTCAAATCAATCTTACTAAACACACGAGCATCCACCAATTGATCCATCAAGTCATCTATTCTTGGAAGAGGATACTTGTTCTTAATCGTCACTTTATTCATCTGTCTATAATCAACACAAAGTCTCATACTTCCATCTTTCTTCTTTACTAACAACACTGGAGCACCCCACGGCGATACACTTGGTCTTATAAACTTCTTTTCAAGTAACTCTTCCAATTGCTTCTTTAACTCTAACAATTCAGATGCAGACATCCTGTATGGTTCCATAGACACAATTCTGGTACTAGGTACAAGATCAATTGCAAATTCAACTTTCCTCTCCGGCGGTACATCAGGAATTTCATCAGGGAAAAATTCAGGAAATTCACACACCACCTACAATTCCTCAATTATAGCTTGAGTCTCTACAGATAGCAACGCCATCAACGAGAACATCTGTGCTTCCTCTTGCACCAACTTCCTCAACTGTCTAGCCAACAACAGACTATCTTCCTCTTATTCAGGAGTAGAAAACCTCACAGACTTGTCATGACAGTTAATATGAACACAGTTATGCTCTAACCAGTTCATACCCAAAATCACATCTAAACCCCTTAACGGTAAACAAACCAAATCAACAACAAATTCTCTATCGAAGATCGACAAGGGACATTTCGAACACACAAAAGAAGTAGTCACCAACCCCTTGGCTGGAGTATCGACGACCATTTCTCCATTCATAGAAGACAACATAAGACTCAATCTTTCAACATAATTAACAATAATAAAACAATGAGTAGCACCAGTATCAATAATAGTAATTAAAAGAGTACTAATAATGAAACACGTACCTCTGATAAGTCTATTCTCAACAACTGTCTGATCCTCAACCAAAGCGAACACTTTACCACTTGTCTGCGCCCTCTTTGGTTTCTGACACTAACTACCAATGTGCCCTTCTTCTCTACAATTGAAACAAATCACATCCTTATGTTCACACTCAGATACAACATGTCTGTTCTTACCACAACAGAAACAACTCTTCACTTTATTAGTACACACATTACTCTTATGCCCAGGTTTCCCACATTTAAAACAAACCACACCAGCAGGAGCATCTCCCCCACTAGTCCTCTGACCTTGAGCAACTTTCTGTTTACCTTTACCAGCTGGGGTATCATAAGGATTACCATGATTCTGTTAGTGCTTACCACTCTTCTCACTGATAATCTTGTAATGAGCATTATTATCCTCCTCATAAATCCTGCAACTATCAATCAAATCAGCAAAGACACGGATCTTCTGGTATCCAACTGCCTTCTTGATCTCCGGGCGCAACCTGTTCTCAAACTTGATACACTTCGAAAACTTAGCATCTGCCTCAGCGTTGTGCGAATAAAACTTAGCCAACTCAGAAAACTTGGCAACATACTCAACAACTGACATATTCCCTTGCTTTAGTTCAACGAATTCAATTTCCTTCTTGCCACGAACATCTCCAGGAAAGTACTTTCTCATAAATTCCCTACGAAACACAGCCCAAGTGACATTCTCACCTGCAGCTTCCAATCTCTGACAAGTTCCTAACCACCAGTCATCATCCTCGACTGCTAGCATATGAGTACCATAACGAACCTTCTGTGCTGGAGTGCAATCCATCACATGGAAGATCCTTTCAATCTCCTTCAACCAATCCAATGCTCCGTCAGGATCATAATTTCCCTTGAACGTAGGCGGATTATCTCTCTGGAAAGTCGCCAAGCTATGAGATCCAACATTCCCATCAACATTCGGCTGATTCTCCATCGCATGAGCCATTGCTTCTAACGCAGCAGCAAGTGCAACATCATTCCTTCTAGCCATCTCAACTTATCACTAAAACATAAACAATGGTTAGAACTCAAATTAATAATACTCGATTGTTAGACAACTATGACTTAACGACAAGGTCAGACCAACCTTTGCTCTGATACCAACTTTGTAACACCCCAATTCTACCAGACAATTATATAATGTGACTCAATACTATGAAAATGCATGTGGTACCATTGGAGCAGAACTCCCATCTCAAAAATTTCTAATTAATAGAGGCATCAACAAGGCATAAGCCTTCATCTCAATATTTTCCAATACAGGCCATCTTAACGAGCATAAGCTCCATCTCAAAATGCAATGTATGCGATACAATCATGAATGTAATGACAACACCATAAATGACAACATCTCAATACAACATCATCATTGGCCAAAAGCCTACATCTTAAAAGCATCTCAACATCTTTTCATCAACATCGTTTATCGACATCATTTATCATCATAAATCATCAAGCATCATTTATACATCATAATTCATCAAAACAAACTCCCATTAACATCATCTCATCAACAACTCAACTGTACAGTAATACGACAGTAACTCATCAATTTCACAATGTTGGCCATAAGCCTATACAAGATATTTCCTATAATTAGTTAATCAACTAAGACTTACTTCTAAATCACCAAACCTCTACATACTAATTGTTGTACCCCAAAATTTGCCCTCGCATTTTTCCCACAAGCAATCTCAGCTTCAGACATTTCCTGACTTTTCAAACTGGCTCAAGAATCGGACAAACGGACTTTTCTTGACAGTCAAGCAAAATTAGGGTTTTTACTGATTTTCGGAGCTCTGATTTGTTTCATACAGTTGGCTTAGGGTTTGGATGATTTTTGGTTCAATTTTGATCAGGCGAGCGTTATTTGGCGTTTAATCAGGAGTTAAGGGTTTTGTGGGCATATTCTCAGAAAGATTTAAATTCCACAGCACTTTACGGGTTATTCCGAGATTCGGGTTAAAATTCGCGTTATCTTAATTTAATCAGTAAAAGAGACAGTGGTTTGAATTCATGCGGTTTTCTTTGAGCCAGTCAAATACAGTATGCAGTATTGGATTCAGTGTTTATGACAAATCAGTGAAGAAGGAATGCGTTTGATCAGTCCATTTGGGTTAACTGCTGCTTTGCTTTGGATATTGGATAAGACAGGTTTAATTGATCAATATTGTTTTATTTAAGTTATTTATTATTCTAAAATTGAATGATTGAAATTTATTTTTCGATTGTTTTAATTCAAAGAATTTTAAATAAATAAATAAACAATAAAGAAAATTAGAATTAATTGGATAATCTAGATTTTATTGATATTTGAATTATTTGTACAAATTGTTGTTTATAATTTAAATTACAAACAATAATATACATTAATTTAAATATTAAATAAAATAAAAAAAAAGCTATCCTATTTCTAATTCTTCATTCTTCACTTCGCTCCGGTGCTCCATTTTTATCTGCAAAAAGAAGAAGAAAAGTCAGAAAGCAGTTGAAATTAAAAGAGACAGTTAAAATTTGCTCATCATTAGAGGCCACTGACTGGGATCAGTTGACCCTCTCTACAAATCACGGGATTTCTCCTGGTTCACAGAGAGGGAAGATTTTTATTCATGAATGCAAATGTCAAATGCATAAGTTCCAAAATTCAAGCTGCATAGAATCTCAACTTCAAATTCAAACTAAACTGAAAAATCCAATTCCCACTTCCTATCAAATGCCAAAGTTTACTCAAAGATTACCCAAAAGTACAATTGCTGTCAAAATCTATCCCAAGCTGTCAAAGAAGATATGGAAGATATTACAAAATCCCAAGATATCAAGGAAAAGTCAGCACACAAAGCTGTCAAAAGAAGGATAAAGATGCAGAAAATGTGTTATGCAAGCAATCTTAAATCATCATTTCCCAGCCTAGATGGGCCCCTTCAGAAAAGAGGTACAGCATAAAATCATAATATATTCTTAACTGTACTTTTGGAGAGAAAAAGAGAGATAAAGAGCAATAGGCAGGTTTTAGGCTTAGGCAGAAGAAGGAAAAAAAGATATAACCCAAGAACTCAGTTCAGCAAAAAAAAAGATATAACAAAAAGAAAAGATACACAGGCCAGTACAACTCAGTTCAGCATAGCAAAAATAGTGAAAAGATACAAACTGTCATAAAACCATCAAACCTGCCCATCATCACATTAAAGACAGAAAAAACTCAAACTTCATACCAGCATAACAACCAAATAACCTCATACCTGTCTCAAGAACTACCAATACCCTGTCAAACTAAAACCCAACATACTGTCAATAACCTGCATAACTCAAACACCAAACCAAAATACAAGAACCTACTGTCAACACATAAGCAAAACTACCAACCTGCAGTAGCCTTAACTGCTACCCTGTCAAACAAATAAGTCAACAAGCTTGAACCAAACCATAAAAGTCCATACACAACCTGCCTAATCCAAAAAAAGCACCACTACTGTCAAGGCCTAACCACATAAACCAGATAAAACCCTTGCAAATTCAAGCCTCACCATTTTTGTAAAACCAACATCTAAACCCTTCAATCTAAGCAACTCAGAGTCCAAGCCCTAAGCCCTCAGCATAAACATCACTGGGCGATAATCAATCTCAGAATCTCTTCAACATTCAAGGCAATACCAAGGCAGCCAATGTTCTAAAAGCATACACATATTCAAGAGCTAGCATTCAACAATTCAAAGCAACAAGCATACAGCAACTCAGGGACAAAGAAGAAGCAACAAATTGAGGCAACGTGAGCAGTAGAGAAGAGGAAAGGGAGCCTCAGAAGCAAGCTTCATCATAGGCAAAGGCAACATTCTGTCCATACAAATTCTAAAGGCCACCAATAATTCAAAGGGGCAAAAGTAGAAGAGGTAAAGAAGTGAACATATTAGGGCTTCTCAGCACACGTCATCATCAAAACCCTAAAAAACAGCTATCAGATAAAAAATACCAGGGTCATCAGAAGCAAAGACTCGTCACGCTCCCTCCGTTCATTCCGGCCTCCTAAGCGCCACAGCTCCCCTCCTCTCTCCTCCTTCTCCAAGGTCAGGTAATGAGCTTTCTACCTCTTCTCCTTCACCTCATAATAACGAAAGATCAAGTAAGAACTCAAATCAAAAACATGCAATTCGTAAAAAAGAAAAGAGATAAGAACATAAAACGTTGGAACGAACCTTAAATCAAGAGGACGTGAAGCTTACGCCTTGGAGGGAAGAAAGGTCTGGAGGGCGACGCTGGTGGCCGGAGTGAGTTGCTCAGGAAGCTTGCAAGGATGAAGACGAACATGAACGGCGCGCCGCTGCTAACCCTAAGCGTTATTCCCAAATGAACGATAATCCCTAACCCTAAATTTGTCTCAAGTTCAAATGGGCTTTGCCCATTCTGCACCCCCCAAAAAGCCCATTAAGATTCTCACTTCTAACCAAACCCATTTTAAATACTAACTTTTTTATTATTTATATTACATAAACATTTTTTTTTTCAAAATCATTTTAGTAGACAAAATATATTTCTTACATTCTTTAATATATTTAAAATACTTTTTATATACATGTTTAATTCAATTAACTTGAAAACATTTTTAATACACATTAAAATATATTTTCTTTTTAGCATACATAATTTATTTCTTGATATATAATTGAAATATACCTTGTACATATTTTCTTTTTTTCTTAAAATATTTTTGCACATAAAAATACATTTCCACATCATATAATTAAAAATTGAAAATACTTCTTTTTATTCTTTTAATTAATATACTTTTGTACATAATAATTTAAATACATTTTTCTAATATTAAATTCACAACATTTAATCAAAATACTTTTTGCAAATAAAGATACATTTCTTAATTAAAACTTGAACATTTTCTTTTGTACATAATTAAATATACAAATCAAAGATTCATTAAAATACCTATCTAGGTCAAAAACCCTAATATACTTCAACTTCACATTATCGCACTTGTAAATAATTACACACAATACATATATACCTCATATACATCTCACACTTATACTTACACAATACATTGCCCTACACACATTTTTATCTTATATTTGTATATCCGATATTTACATTTGATCGCACATTCGATTTGGTTGTAACTTATTGGATACTATAAGTCTCATCCCCTTTTGTACATTTATACCCCCACTCCCGGACACTATTTTGTAATAGCGTAGATTTTACATTCCGCAATTTACAGTTTTCCAATTATACCATGGTTAGACCTAGGGTTTGTATGTACATAAAATCAAACGCTAGATAACCTAATACAAGGCAAATATATGTAATCAATACACAATCACACTTGCACCCCCTAGGGTAATCCCACATGTTGCCTCCCAAAATGGGCCATGCTTGCACGTCGAGTATCTTTGGCAAAACAAAATCAAATGATCATAAGTCTCAAAGTGTTGCCTAAACGGAATGATCATAGTCCCTTCAAAGCACATTGCCAAAGACACTTGGCACCATTGTATTCATGGTCCATACGATGACCTGCGCCCGTCCCGAATAAACTTCCTAAACGCAAGATTGTCTACCAATTTCAATGGTGGAACAAAATTGTTAAAAGGGGTTAAAACATGACAAAAAAACCTTTGAGTACAATAGGGTAGACAATACTCTTAGTTACTTGAGATCAAACTTGCAAAAAACACTTGCCTTCTTTTCAAAAACCACAATCCACAACACTTTCAAACAAACTCTCAAAAAACATTTGAAAACATCTTTTCGAAAAGATCCACACTTTTGTAAAACACTCAATCACGAGTCAAATACATTAGTTGCCTAAGACAAGGCATCTTTTTCCAAAACATTTTCAAAAAGCACCCACACACACACCATTTTCAAAGCAATCGAAAAACAAGGCAAGTGATCTAAAAAACCAAGTAACTAAGAGCCCATGGATAACCATGGATGAAAAGGGTGCTAGCACCTTCCCTTTTCATAATCTACCCCCCGAACCTACGAAATATCTCAAAAGGTTTTTGCTGTGCTTTTTTAACCTTTCCTTTAGGATAAAATAAAAAGTCGGTGGTGACTCTTGCTCAACCGCACAAGTGTGAATACGAACGCAAAACCTCAAGTCAGTTCTCCCACCGTATCACAGAACTGGCGACTCTGCTGGGGATTAATTCTAAAAGTGGGGTTACCTTAGGGTTTAGATCACCTTTGTTTTCAATTGATTGCTTTGTTTGCTTTACATTTGTGGGCTTTGCATCGGAGTTTTATAGATCCTAACCCGGATCTGGGGATACCCTTTTAGGTAGCATAATCTGTGAGGGACCTGTCCGGCGTATACCGACATGGGTGAAGCAGTGGCTACGTTGGTGTGGCGTCTTGGTCTGTACCGATATCCCTCGTGTTCAGACGGGGAGAATATGGGTCTTCCAAGGAGTCATTAAGCACCAACCGACCTTAGAACCCTAATTGACCAACTTGGCCATTAGAACACTAGCAGTATGCTACACTCATTGAGGCTAAACTCTCGAGATGGTTCCGGCCGCGAGAAAAGGTTGCGATGCTGGAGTTATGACCGATTGAGGGTAGCCAATGATATGAGATCCTCTAGAACCCGGTTACTTTTGATAAGACAGGTTTTAACCAACAAACTGAAAGAGGGTAGTACCTGAACCTCATGCAAGCCTAAACCTAAGGCCTTGTGTGCTTTGTGTGAATATGTTTGCCTGTATATACGCTTACTTGTTTGTGCATACATGTACATAACATCATAACATCATACCATAGCATTTTAGAATTTTCAATAACCATTTCAAGGATCTCGAGGGTTCTGTCGATGCAGGATTACGTTGAGCCAGACATCTACCAAGGGGCAAGAGGTTTCTCCTCTAACCAATCCAGTCAAAGTTCAAGAACAATAACTTGAATCGGTGGCTATGACCCACTCGACATGGTGAGCTTGATTCTAGTGGAAGGACGTCCACCGGTGCAGAGATCCCCAACCCAAGAGCAAAGTTCAACCTCTAACATTTTTCTTGTGTTTACCCCAAGAGATCCTTGAAAGCATGCATCCACATATCATGCATTTCATTTTGACAATCTTTCCTTTTTCAGGTTTCCTTACTCTCCCGCTGTTTATTTCAGCAAGAGATGGCTCTAGAAAGGTCTGTCAAAGACATCCAAGACCAGACTGCTCAGCTGCAGGAGATGTTCCTGAATTTGTCTCTGGGGCAAGAAGAGATGAAAGCTCTCCTCACCAAAGGCCTGGGGAGTTCCAACAATGCCAGGAGTGATCAGATTGCGGAGCTGCAGTTTGATCTGACAACACTGAGGACTCAAATGATGGGACAGTTGGTGGGCCAGATGGCTCTCATCCAAGACCTATCTCAAAGACAAGAGGAACTCAGAGTTCTTGTCCGCCAACTGCTTCCAAACAACCAACTGGGGCAAACCTCCGAGGTCGAAGAGCAAGTCACCGCTCAGCCTCCATCAACTCAAGAAGACAAAGGGAAAGCTCCTTTGCTTGCTTCAGGGTCACAAGCCCATCAACAACCCCGCCAACGTCAACGTGGCAATCGGCGTAAGCAAGAAAAGTCGGGTAGACAGTTTACGGAGACTGAAATACCATCACTCTTCATACTGAAGCGTCTGTTGGAGGTCAATTTGCTCACTGTAAAGGACCCTCCTCAGAAGCTCAATATCTCCTCTCCTCACTTTAATCCCGACGCATTCTGTGTTTACCACTCCTACAGCCCGGGACACGGCACCAACGATTGTTGGGCCTTGAAGAACAAGATTCAAGATCTGATCGACATTGGGGTGCTGGAATTCATGCCAGACGGCGAGATGAAAATCTTCCGTTAAAGGGTTCTCCATCTGAAGTGACGAAGCTCGAGCTGAGAGACTTTTGCTTCTTTTTGAATTTTCAAAGTTGTAATTTCTTTTGCTATCAAACAATTATCTGTTGATGTTAAACTCTGTTTTCATTAATGCATTGCATATGTTTGTCTTGAAGTCATCCATTCGTTTCACTACTCTTATGCTTTTCTTTATGATATTTGACTCCTGATAAAAAGCTGCAAGCCTGTAGAGGGAGGATGACGAAACAATACCGTGATCTTATACAGTATGCTTTTGAACAGACCTTGCTGATGATGTACAGGCATTTCTTTCAAATCCCAAACACTGGAGTTATAAGGAAGTTAATCCCTAGTCAACCCCTTCGAGCCAAAGAAGTAGGAGTTTTCTGTTCTAAACGATCAAAACCTTTGATATAAACCTGGGGCAGGGTAGTCTCTCAGTCAATTCAAGAGAAAGTGCGCATTGAAGTCGCAAACTCTCAGTTCGTAACACAACGAACGACGTCAAAAAGAGAAAGCATTCCTTTGGAATCAAAAGACAAGGGTGGTTCCCTATCATATAGACAGTCAATCTCTCAAAAGAGAAAAGCCCACCAAGCCAAAACCTATAAAGGAGGCTTAAGAAAGCTGGGGCATCCCGCTGACAGTAATCCCGAAAACGGTAACAGTCAGGCAAAAGTTAGGGATAACAAATCAAAATCAAAATAGTGAGGTCATTACAAAATCCTCTACAACATGAAAAGGGTTGGAAAAGAAAAAGGAGATGATGACTGTCTCCCAAATTCAAACTGGTGAACCATCGCCCAAAAGACGTTCCAAACTCAAAACAGAGTGTGACGCACAATTAACTGAGCTTAGGTTGAAGAACATCACGAAGAACGGGTGGGTACAAATATACTTTGAGCCTTTATCCTTTGTTTCTTAAACCGCGAACCAAGCCACGTTACAACCCTTCAAAAGTCCTAATTGAAGCATGGGTTAGTTCGAAAGCATACTGTTACAAAAGGTATCCTGACTCCTGTAGGGCTTTACTCTAAATCTTGTGTTGACTAGTCTTATGAAAAGTTTTCCGCTAAAAACGCATTTTTCAAAACTTCAAAGACAAACATAAACTTTGCATTATTCGAATATCACTGTCTGCATTTGACCCTTTTGTTTGACAGCAAAGAAATTCATACAGCGAATGTTCGGAGGAACGAAAACTCTCTCAGCAAGTCAAAATCACTTCAAGAGGATAACACTTCCATCAAACCTCCTATCAACAAGGGGGCATGATCTTTCAAATTCAATTAACCTGGGGCAGTCCAGTCAAGGTCCAACAGATCTTTCAAATTCAATTAACCTGGGGCAGTCCAGTCAAGATCCAACAGATCTTTCAAAGTTCAGTTAACCTGGGGCAGTCCAGTCAAGATTTCAAGAAATCTCTCAATATGCAGAGTAATCCGATTCAAGACTCCTTCTTCACCACTTGGGGCATTCGAATGTCAAAAGTGTTCAACAAATCAACTACATCACATCTCCAGATTCGACTCCTGTATCCAGCCAGGGCATATCTGTTGACCACATTTCCAGACTCGATTCCTGTATCTAGCCAGGGCACGTCTGAAGAGTTCGAAGATTCGATTCCTGTATCCAGCCAGGGCATATCTGTTGACGACTATTTCCAGATTCGACTCCTGTATCCAGCCAGGGCATATCTGTTGACCATATTTCCAGACTCGATTCCTGTATCTAGCCAGGGCACGTCTGAAGAGTTCGAAGATTCGATTCCTGTATCCAGCCAGGGTATATCTGTTGACGACTATTTCCAGATTCGACTCCTGTATCCAGCTAGGGCATATCTGTTGACCACATTTCCAGACTCGATTCCTGTGTCTAGCCAGGGCACGTCTGAAGAGTTTGAAGATTCGATTCCTATCCAGCCAGGGCATATCTATCAACTATCACCTTTCCAGATTCGATTCCTGTATCTAGCTAGGGCATGTCTGAAGAATTCCAGATCAACACCTGTAACAATCCAGGAAACATCTGTGAACGACCGATTGTGGACCAACACCTGTAACAAAGCCAGGAAATTATCTACATCACCACTTGGGGCATTCGAATGTCAAAAGTGTTCAAAACCCGACGCAGTTTTACACGGACTCATCATCAGGAAATCCTACACAGATCTCCTCAAAACAGGAATTCCCCAGTAGTTTGGCATACAACCCAAGCTTCTGATTCCCCCAACAGTGGTCCCAAGACTTCTCATTTTTAACAATTAAAGATTCTTGCCCTCCACAGCAGCAACCAGGATTTATTTTCCCCGGTAGCAGTCAAGATGCTTTTATCTTCAGCCATCTCGGATTCATGTATCCTCGGCAAGATTAGCTCCTCAGCTTACATGCGCATTCACCGCATTCATATCATAAACATTAATGTCACATGCATTGCATCATGCATCATGACATTGCATACAACTAACCCTTCACCTTTTCAGGTAAGATCAGTCGACAGACAAAGATCATCTCCCAAGATTCATCCAGAAATAGTTCAGATGTGACCCAGACACGGCGACATTCTGATACTTATTCCAGATTCATTCAGACGCATCATCAAGAAACCCTACACCGGTTCCTCTTCAACTTCAAGACTTCTGAAACAAGTTTACGGATTCTTCCCAGCAACGGATGTCAATCTACCGACTTATTCAGACTCTTCGCAACTTCTGAAAACAGTTTACGGATTCTTCCCTACAACGGATGTCAATCTACCAACTGATTCAGACTCTTCTCAACTTTTGAAGACAGTTTACAGATTCTTCCCTACAACGGATGTCAATCTACCAACTGATTCAGACTCTTCTCAATTTTTGAAAATAGTTTACGGACGCTTCCCAACAAAGGATGTTGCTCTATTGCTTATTCAATCTCAACTCCTGAAATAGTTTACAGATTCTCCAGACATGGACGTCAATCCGTTGCTTGTTCGGACCCCGATTCAGAGATGTTCCGAAACATGGATGCCCTTCTGATACTTGTCCACTCACCATTGACATACAGTTCAACATGTCCAGATGGCATCTATAAGCCCATCCTCCTACCAGCAGTCGCCGAATGGCATCTTTAAGCCCATTCTCAGATGGCATCTCTAAGCCCATCCTTCGACAAAATTCTACTGCACCAGATGGCATCTTTAAGCCCATCACCAAATGGCATCTTTAAGCCCATTCACCTCCACCATCACATCGACGAGCGCAAATTTTCTGGGCACATTAGTGTCCAATCTCCTTTTACCTTCAAGTCGCGAAAGGCAAACTTGCCAATCTAACTCTTCAGGTCAAAGAAGATTGAACAGGGGCAACTGTTGTACCCCAAAATTTGCCCTCGCATTTTTCCCACAAGCAATCTCAGCTTCAGACATTTCCTGACTTTTCAAACTGGCTCAAGAATCGGACAAACGGACTTTTCTTGACAGTCAAGCAAAATTAGGGTTTTTACTGATTTTCGGAGCTCTGATTTGTTTCATACAGTTGGCTTAGGGTTTGGATGATTTTTGGTTCAATTTTGATCAGGCGAGCGTTATTTGGCGTTTAATCAGGAGTTAAGGGTTTTGTGGGCATATTCTCAGAAAGATTTAAATTCCACAGCACTTTGCGGGTTATTCCGAGATTCGGGTTAAAATTCGCGTTATCTTAATTTAATCAGTAAAAGAGACAGTGGTTTGAATTCATGCGGTTTTCTTTGAGCCAGTCAAATACAGTATGCAGTATTGGATTCACAGTGTTTATGACAAATCAGTGAAGAAGGAATGCGTTTGAGCAGTCCATTTGGGTTAACTGCTGCTTTGCTTTGGATATTGGATAAGACAGGTTTAATTGATCAATATTGTTTTATTTAAGTTATTTATTATTCTAAAATTGAATGATTGAAATTTATTTTTCGATTGTTTTAATTCAAAGAATTTTAAATAAATAAATAAACAATAAAGAAAATTAGAATTAATTGGATAATCTAGATTTTATTGATATTTGAATTATTTGTACAAATTGTTGTTTATAATTTAAATTACAAACAATAATATACATTAATTTAAATATTAAATAAAATAAAATAAAAAGCTATCCTATTTCTAATTCTTCATTCTTCACTTCGCTCCGGTGCTCCATTTTTATCTGCAAAAAGAAGAAGAAAAGTCAGAAAGCAGTTGAAATTAAAAGAGACAGTTAAAATTTGCTCATCATTAGAGGCCACTGACTGGGATCAGTTGACCCTCTCTGCAAATCACGGGATTTCTCCCGGTTCACAGAGAGGGAAGATTTTTATTCATGAATGCAAATGTCAAATGCATAAGTTCCAAAATTCAAGCTGCATAGAATCTCAACTTCAAATTCAAACTAAACTGAAAAATCCAATTCCCACTTCCTATCAAATGCCAAAGTTTACTCAAAGATTACCCAAAAGTACAATTGCTGTCAAAATCTATCCCAAGCTGTCAAAGAAGATATGGAAGATATTACAAAATCCCAAGATATCAAGGAAAAGTCAGCACACAAAGCTGTCAAAAGAAGGATAAAGATGCAGAAAATGTGTTATGCAAGCAATCTTAAATCATCATTTCCCAGCCTAGATGGGCCCCTTCAGAAAAGAGGTACAGCATAAAATCATAATATATTCTTAACTGTACTTTTGGAGAGAAAAAGAGAGATAAAGAGCAATAGGCAGGTTTTAGGCTTAGGCAGAAGAAGGAAAAAAAGATATAACCCAAGAACTCAGTTCAGCAAAAAAAAAGATATAACAAAAAGAAAAGATACACAGGCCAGTACAACTCAGTTCAGCATAGCAAAAATAGTGAAAAGATACAAACTGTCATAAAACCATCAAACCTGCCCATCATCACATTAAAGACAGAAAAAACTCAAACTTCATACCAGCATAACAACCAAATAACCTCATACCTGTCTCAAGAACTACCAATACCCTGTCAAACTAAAACCCAACATACTGTCAATAACCTGCATAACTCAAACACCAAACCAAAATACAAGAACCTACTGTCAACACATAAGCAAAACTACCAACCTGCAGTAGCCTTAACTGCTACCCTGTCAAACAAATAAGTCAACAAGCTTGAACCAAACCATAAAAGTCCATACACAACCTGCCTAATCCAAAAAAAGCACCACTACTGTCAAGGCCTAACCACATAAACCAGATAAAACCCTTGCAAATTCAAGCCTCACCATTTTTGTAAAACCAACATCTAAACCCTTCAATCTAAGCAACTCAGAGTCCAAGCCCTAAGCCCTCAGCATAAACATCACTGGGCGATAATCAATCTCAGAATCTCTTCAACATTCAAGGCAATACCAAGGCAGCCAATGTTCTAAAAGCATACACATATTCAAGAGCTAGCATTCAACAATTCAAAGCAACAGGCATACAGCAACTCAGGGACAAAGAAGAAGCAACAAATTGAGGCAACGTGAGCAGTAGAGAAGAGGAAAGGGAGCCTCAGAAGCAAGCTTCATCATAGGCAAAGGCAACATTCTGTCCATACAAATTCTAAAGGCCACCAATAATTCAAAGGGGCAAAAGTAGAAGAGGTAAAGAAGTGAACATATTAGGGCTTCTCAGCACACGTCATCATCAAAACCCTAAAAAACAGCTATCAGATAAAAAATACCAGGGTCATCAGAAGCAAAGACTCGTCACGCTCCCTCCGTTCATTCCGGCCTCCTAAGCGCCACAGCTCCCCTCCTCTCTCCTCCTTCTCCAAGGTCAGGTAATGAGCTTTCTACCTCTTCTCCTTCACCTCATAATAACGAAAGATCAAGTAAGAACTCAAATCAAAAACATGCAATTCGTAAAAAAGAAAAGAGATAAGAACATAAAACGTTGGAACGAACCTTAAATCAAGAGGACGTGAAGCTTACGCCTTGGAGGGAAGAAAGGTCTGGAGGGCGACGCTGGTGGCCGGAGTGAGTTGCTCAGGAAGCTTGCAAGGATGAAGACGAACATGAACGGCGCGCCGCTGCTAACCCTAAGCGTTATTCCCAAATGAACGATAATCCCTAACCCTAAATTTGTCTCAAGTTCAAATGGGCTTTGCCCATTCTGCACCCCCCAAAAAGCCCATTAAGATTCTCACTTCTAACCAAACCCATTTTAAATACTAACTTTTTTATTATTTATATTACATAAACATTTTTTTTTTCAAAATCATTTTAGTAGACAAAATATATTTCTTACATTCTTTAATATATTTAAAATACTTTTTATATACATGTTTAATTCAATTAACTTGAAAACATTTTTAATACACATTAAAATATATTTTCTTTTTAGCATACATAATTTATTTCTTGATATATAATTGAAATATACCTTGTACATATTTTCTTTTTTTCTTAAAATATTTTTGCACATAAAAATACATTTCCACATCATATAATTAAAAATTGAAAATACTTCTTTTTATTCTTTTAATTAATATACTTTTGTACATAATAATTTAAATACATTTTTCTAATATTAAATTCACAACATTTAATCAAAATACTTTTTGCAAATAAAGATACATTTCTTAATTAAAACTTGAACATTTTCTTTTGTACATAATTAAATATACAAATCAAAGATTCATTAAAATACCTATCTAGGTCAAAAACCCTAATATACTTCAACTTCACATTATCGCACTTGTAAATAATTACACACAATACATATATACCTCATATACATCTCACACTTATACTTACACAATACATTACCCTACACACATTTTTATCTTATATTTGTATATCCGATATTTACATTTGATCGCACATTCGATTTGGTTGTAACTTATTGGATACTATAAGTCTCATCCCCTTTTGTACATTTATACCCCCACTCCCAGACACTATTTTGTAATAGCGTAGATTTTACATTCCGCAATTTACAGTTTTCCAATTATACCATGGTTAGACCTAGGGTTTGTATGTACATAAAATCAAACGCTAGATAACCTAATACAAGGCAAATATATGTAATCAATACACAATCACACTTGCACCCCCTAGGGTAATCCCACATGTTGCCTCCCAAAATGGGCCATGCTTGCACGTCGAGTATCTTTGGCAAAACAAAATCAAATGATCATAAGTCTCAAAGTGTTGCCTAAACGGAATGATCATAGTCCCTTCAAAGCACATTGCCAAAGACACTTGGCACCATTGTATTCATGGTCCATACGATGACCTGCGCCCGTCCCGAATAAACTTCCTAAACGCAAGATTGTCTACCAATTTCAATGGTGGAACAAAATTGTTAAAAGGGGTTAAAACATGACAAAAAAACCTTTGAGTACAATAGGGTAGACAAGACTCTTAGTTACTTGAGATCAAACTTGCAAAAAACACTTGCCTTCTTTTCAAAAACCACAATCCACAACACTTTCAAACAAACTCTCAAAAAACATTTGAAAACATCTTTTCGAAAATATCCACACTTTTGTAAAACACTCAATCACGAGTCAAATACATTAGTTGCCTAAGACAAGGCATCTTTTTCCAAAACATTTTCAAAAAGCACCCACACACACACCATTTTCAAAGCAATCGAAAAACAAGGCAAGTGATCTAAAAAACCAAGTAACTAAGAGCCCATGGATAACCATGGATGAAAAGGGTGCTAGCACCTTCCCTTTTCATAATCTACCCCCCGAACCCACGAAATATCTCAAAAGGTTTTTGCTGTGCTTTTTTAACCTTTCCTTTAGGATAAAATAAAAAGTCGGTGGCGACTCTTGCTCAACCGCACAAGTGCGAATACGAACGCAAAACCTCAAGTCAGTTCTCCCACCGTATCACACTAATATTCTGTAATATTACATCATTATCATCATTAATCCAACTGTTACAAATCAGACAATAATCTATAAATGTCTCATCCTCATCCTTCTTCATAACAACCAACATAGAGATTACCGCGAGAACTAACTCTAATACTAATTTGGATACTAGGATTATCCTTCCTATTCTTCATTTTAATCCTTAAGAATGAAGTTCATTGCGTTAGCCATTCAACGCTTCGAACGACACCTCAAACGAAATCCGAAAACTCAAGTTACAACATCTTCAAACTGATTCTGCCAAAACCAGATAACATGGATCGATGCATAACGTCTTGGGTCGACGCGTACTGAGTTTAACACGTCACATGAGTCGACGCATCCTCTCTTGTATCGACTCATACTGAGTCTGCCACACAACATATATCGACACATGCTCCTACATATCAACTCATCTTGAGTCTAAAATCACTCATGTGTCGACGCATGACCCCTTTGTGTCGACTTATACTGAGTCTCTAAACTTTCTTGTATCGACACATAGCATTTGGAGTCGACACATATTGTTCTACTAAGGATATTTTCTGCAATTTCTCTGTATTTTCACTACGGGTTCCATACTTTAAGCCCTAAAAACATCTCCTAATCATAGAAAATCATCTCTTACGATTATCCTATAATTCTACATCAAATAAACAGAATTGGGACATCATCATTCATCTTTCAATCATCAATTATCATCATACAACAACATATAATTCAATCATGAACAAAATAACACTTTCAAATCTAATCCCATAAACCAATTATCATGAACCCTATTATAGAGTAAGAACCCCACCCTTACCTTGGATTGAAGGTTACTCTATAACTTTCTCCAATTGATTCCCGTTCCGCCTCTTTCCTCTTTTTCAACAGCTTTCACGTTCTTCCTCTCAAACCCTTATTCTTCTTACTGCTTCCTCTTTTCTATTATTTCTAACAATAATAAAATGACCTATTACTCCTTATTGGGCTTAAAACTAATACACCCTCTTATTACTACTATTCCTTTAAAACAAGCCCACATCAAATAATGTCATTCTTCTAATATTATTTCTCCACTTAATAAAATAAATAAATCCAATTGAACACAACACAACTTCACAAATATTCCAAAAATAATTTAATTAAATAATTAATTAAATTACAGGCGTTACACTAGATGTGATACCTTTGACTTCTGCATGAATCTACTTACCATACCTACATTGTATGCTAAGTCAGGCCTCATATGAAAAAGATATCTTAATGACCTAATAAGTCTTCTATATTGGATTGGGTCGACATCATCTTCTTCTACATCTTTCGACAACTGCAGTCTTGGTTCTGCAGGTGTCCAAGTCGAGTTACATTCTTTCATCTCAAATCTCTTGAGAATTTCTCCTGCATATCTTCTTTGATGCATCATCAAACCTCTAATTCTCTTGTAGAATTCGATGCTAAGGAAATATGAAATGTCACCTAAATTAGACATTTTGAATTCCTTGTTGAGATCACATTTGAAGTCTTCGATCTTCTTCTTGCAGCTACCTGTTATTAACAAGTCATCGACATAGAGACATAGTATAAGTAATTTACTATTGTTTCTTCTTACATATACTCCATGTTCAGTTGTGCACTTTACAAATTTCTCCCCCCTTAGGAAAATATCAATCTTCTTATTCCAAACTCTTGGAGCTTGTTTTAATCCATACAAGGCTTTATGCCGTTTGTACACCTTTCTCTCTTCGCCATGTTTCACAAACCCAACTAGTTGTTTAACATAGACCTCTTCGTTTAAGGGTCCATTCAAGAATGCACACTTCACGTCCATCTTACATATGTGCCAAATGTTTATTTCTGCTAGACCAGTAACCAACCTAATTGTTTCGATTCTAGCAACAGGTGCAAAAACTTCATCAAAGTCTATTCCTTCTTTCTGGAGAAATCCTTTCGCCACGAGTCTTAATTTGTGTTGAGTTATTTACCCTTTGAGATTCATCTTCACTTTATATACCCACTTGATATCAATTTCCTTCTTGTCTTGAGGCAATTTGACAAGTGACAAAGTGTTGTTGTCTTCGATGGGCTTCACTTCTTTGTTCATTGCTTTCACCCACTTTGAATATTTCAATGCTTCAGCTGCATTAACTAGTTCGACATCTGCATAGGAAGCAGAATGTACTATCTCACCTTTGTTATCAATCACATTATCTGATGTAATCACACATTCTTGCAACCTTGCAGGCATGCATCTTGTTCTTTAAGGTCTTCTTGTACTTGGTTAATCTATAACTACTGGTTCCTCTTGTCGAACTTCTCTTTCGACTTGAGTTTCTGGTTCTTCAAGCAAGATTCTCACTGAATCTTTCTTGACATTTTCAGTCCAATCCCATTCTTTAAACTCATCTATGATCACGTCTTTGCTGATCAAAACGTGCTTGTTCATTGGGTCATACAACTTGTAACCTACTGTTGAATGATATCCTACTAGGATCATTTGACTCGACTTGTCATCAAGTTTTCTTCTCAACTGATCTGGCACATGTCTATGTGCTATAGATCTAAATACCTTAAGATGAATCAAGCTAGGCTTCACACCAGACCAACATTCTTCTGGAGTAATTCCTTTTAACTTCTTCGTCGGACATCTGTTCAAAATATATGTTACAGTCGACACAACTTCACCCCAAAAATATTTAGGTAAATACTTTCCTTTCAACATACTTCTCACCATATTCATGATGGTTGGATTCTTCCTTTTTGCAGTTTCATTCTGTTGTGGAGTGTAGGGTGGCACCACCTCATGTACAATCCCTTCTTTTTCATATAATTTGTCGAAGTCTTTCGACACATTCTCTCCACCACCATCAATTCTTAAAACTTTGAGCTTTCAACCACTTTATCTTTCGACCATAGATTTAAATTTGGTAAATACCTCGATCACTTCACTTTTCTTCTTGATCAAGTAAGTCCATAGTTTTTGACTAAAATCATCTATGAATGTGACAAAGTATTTATTACCTCCTATCGAATCCACCTGGATTGGTCCATATACATCAGAGTATATGACTTTGAGAATAGCCTTCGACCTGCTTCCTGCATCCTTGCTGAAGTTATTCTTGTGTTGATTCTCCTGCACACATTCCTCATATACCTCATTTGGAATGTCAATTTTTGGAAATCCTAAAACCATATTTCTTCTCTTCAAATCTCTGATGTCTCTGAAGTTGAGATGACCTAATTGATAGTGTCATATCCATTCATCTCTGCTAGCTGCAGCCGAAATGCACTTGTGCTCTATCACATTAAGTTCAATCTTGAAGATTCTATTTTGAGACATGGAAGCCTTCAAGATTAACCTTCCATTGGAGTCGACGAATTTCATCATCTTGTCTTTGATCGACAATTTGTACTTCTTTTCTACCAACTACCCTATACTGAGAAAGTTGCTCTTCATATCAGGTATGTATAACATATTGGAAATTAATGACTTTTTGCCATATTTCCTCATAATCAAATCATCTCCAATACCTTCAGTTGCTAGAGTATTGTCATTTGCAAATTTTACCATGTTCTTCATTGAAGGTTTTAGGTTGACAAATTAATCTTTCCTTCCAGACATACGTGATGAGCATCCTGAATCCAAGTACCACCGATCCTTGAATTTATCTTCATCTCTTATTGTGACAATCAACATCATCTCTTATTCTTCATGTTTTGTAAACTTTACATTACTTTCTTGATTCTTTCACTTTTCCAGACAATCACTAGAATAATGACCAAACTTCTGACAATGTAACATTGAATGTGACTCTTATCAGATTTTAGACCACCACCTCTTCCTCTATTTGCAACACCACCTCTTTAGTTGCCTTGGTATGTTCTTCTCTGTTTCGACACGTTTTCTTCGTGCTGGTTTCCTCTACCAGTCTAATTTTTGTAGCCACCTCTACTTTTTTTTTGTCGAACCACTTTCCTTTGCCTTTCTTGTCTCTTGCTGATTGAGCCTGCAAAGCCACACCACTCTTCGACTTTCCTACAACTCTTTCAACCATTATTTGTTCATGAGATTCAAGCGTCCCTTGAAGCTCTTCCTTCGACAAAGATGACATGTTATTCGACTCTTCTATGGAAACTACCACATGGTCGAACTTTGAAGTCAAAGATATTAAGATCTTCGAAACAACAACTCTTGCTGTTAACATCTCTCCACAAGTCTTGATTTGATTCCTTAGTTTCGTAATCCTAGTGAAGAAATCAGATATGCTTTCGCTATCTTCCATCTGAAGAAATTCATACATTCTTTTATGATTTTGTAACCTCACCTCTTTCGCCTTCTCAGAGCCTCCAAATGATTTCTTCCAAATTTCCCAAGCTTCTTTTACAGATTCTACATAACTAACCTTTTTGAAATTGTCTGGGCTGACACATTGATGAATTATAAAGAGAGCTTTATAATTCTTCTTCTTCGATTCTTTGTATTCCTTCTATTCTTCTTCTGAAGCGTCTTCATCAAGTGGTTCTAATCCATATTTCACAAGATCCCAAAGACCTTGAAAGCAGAATATAACCTTCATATGTTTACACAAATTCTCATAGTTATCACCTTTAAGAATTGTGAGACTTACTGGAAACTTTATGTTAGCGTAATTCATCGCCATCGTGATCTTCTTCTTCTTCTTCTTCTTCTTCTTCTTCTTCTTCCTCGATCGTTCTTCCCTTGAATCACTCAACCAGAGCTCTTGATACCAGACGTTGGAAATCCACTAAAATCTATGATGAATTTCTATCAATCTTGATGCTCAAGATTGATATCACCATACAATGACAATGAAAAAATATGAAAGAAAAAAAAGAAAGAAGACAATTATTTTTCTACAGAGTTTCTCTCTGCCCACAAACTGTGGAAAACTTTATTATTCACCTTACAACTGCAAATTATGTATACAATTTGATTAACTTGATTTCAAAAAATAGGGGTTACTCCCTATTTATGGATTTAAGTTAGCTTACTCCCTAAGTCAAAGCCCAAAACTATAAAAATCCCAAAATACCTATTTTGGAACTAAATCAAATCTATCTATTTTAGATCTAAATCAAATATATCTAAATCTAAAATAAATCTGTGTGTAACAAACTGTTTCTACACTTCTAAATCAAATCAAATCTTTTCAACATTCTCTTGTCTCTGTCGAGCAAATTGCTTCGACACAAAAAATTACTTTCAACATTTTTGAAAATATTCTTTTTATAAACAAAAATTCATATGATTTTAGAAACTCATCCGATCAAAATACACTCAAAAGTTAAAGAGCATTGACAAATAGAACTAAAAATTTAAAAAACGTTGTCATATATAAAAAGTCGTCTCAAGTTTTTAGAAACCTTGTGTATGACAGTCTCAGTTTAACTATGACAAAATAAATAGAGATCCTATTAACTACCCCCCATTTCAAAATGACTATCATTTAAGATTTATGTACACAAACTAAAGAATGTAATGATGATATCATAAGACATACACTTTTATAAAATTAATTCTATTAATATATTGAAAGTAGTATAGAACATAAAAAGTAAATGACACAATTAAAAAAATAATAATCATTATTATATTGAAAAATGAAAATGACAATTATTTTGAAACAAAATTTATTTATTAAAACGATTGTCATTTTGAAACATTTTATTAGATAGTATTTGATCAGAATTTAATGGTGACAAATTTTGAATCTTATACAATAGTCTCTTTTACATGCTGTTGAAGACAGCACTAACTCGCTGTGAGATATACTATTCTTTGCACATGAGATGTTTATACCGGCAGGGAAATATGAATCAACTTCTTAACTAGTGTCTCTATTGTTATTTTTACTAGTGAAATAGAAAAGTTAATGCAATTATGATCAAGAGAAGGACTGTGAATCTATGATATAATGTGTCATTTTCTTGTTCTCTATATCTATATTTCTTGTGGTCCATTTTATGTGTGTGATGATGTTTTGTGGTGAAATTTCACTGACAACTTAGCTTCACGTGCATGTTGCTTCATTGGTGTTTGTGTGTGCATTTTGAATCAGAAGGTTCCTATCCCTTTAGTCTTGCTCGTAAGTCACTATTGTTTAACAACTTGTCAAAAATATTTAATGTTTATTAATGAAAAATTCATGATATGAAAAATATAAAAAGTTTATTTAGGGATAGACAATTAGTAAATAAATGTAAGTAATTGTATATGAATGGTTAGTGAACATGTCCAATAGCCAGTAGGTTATAAGTATATTTGTACGTAGAATTATTAAACGTGGTTGTCTCCACAAAAATAGAGAAAAAGAATTGTGTAAAATTCAAAGTAAAAAATAAAGAAAATCCAAGCATATAAAAAATTCAAATGATTTTTAAAAAAATCAAAAGACCTTTATTAAATGGGCCTCATATCCTTAATGCATTGGGCTTGAATACTCTCAATTTAAAACGGACATTGCTCTTTCTATCTCAAAATTTGCCTCCACATCGTAGTGAAAAGTTAAAATTACTTTTAAAATTCAAAAATGTATCTTCAGATACACCTCATTATCAAATAAGTCATTAGTTTTTGAGTCAGATTCTAACATTATGTCAATAATTAATACGGAAATACATCTTCGTGTAACTTACGGAGATACACTTTCGGACGTGTATTTAATTAAAGACTCGTCAGACTTTTCTCCTTCCTCATTTCTCTTTTACTCTCTCAAACTCTCAAATCCTCTCAATCTCCATCAACTCAATTTTAAGTTTCTACTCTCAACAACCAATCAATCAAATAGCTTAACATCAAACTCACATTTAGTAAGTTTTTTATTTTATTTTTCTATATATTTTGTATTTCTCTATACATTTGTAAAAATTGAGCATTAGATTGTGTAATAGATACTTTAGATATGTTATTTAACTTAACAATGTATTTGATAGATAATTTAAATAATCAATGTATGTTTAGGATGTTGGATTCAAATGCATTTCTGTCATTTTCGTTCTACTCCGAGTTGCAAAACAAAATGAAAAATGAACTTCCGAATTTGTTCAACATTTTGATTTTCCAAAATTCAAAAATTCATTTTCTATTTAGTATATATGCATTGTTTGACTTTATGTTCATTGTGTTTCATGTAGGTAATGCTTATGTGTTTTAATTGTATGGATTATAGTTGATAATCAAGAACGATTTGAGCACGATAGAGTATCGCAACATGCACCACTTGAAAGAACCCTACCCTTGCAACCACAACTCGGTTCTGGTTCGATTTATGCAGAGGCGACAACTTCCGAGGCTCATGCATCTCTGCTCATGTCTTCACGTAGAAGGCAGGTGGCACCTCCTGATGCCCTAGAAGCTCCACTTGTCCAGGCCCAAGCACCCCAAGTTCCTGAGGGGTTTGAAGGAGGCCCATCCGACTTATCACCTCTACCTCTATATCTGAACCATGTTGCCTAACATGTGTGGGACGAAAAGGAAAGTTTCAATTGTATTCATTCTTTGAAACACATTTGTTATAATATTCGAAGTTTCTAATGATGATTTATTTTTCTACAGAATCGTGATGCTTTAAAGTACATCAACCATGATCGGATGATTGCGAAGCTGCCTCAGCCTCGTGATCAGTGGTTTTAGGATATGATGTAGCTACCTGGGATGTGATACTTATGTAGGATTATGTATTCTACGATTACCATGTTATATTGTCCGCATTCATTGAGAGATGAAATTCTAAGACGTCATCTTTTCATCTTTCACACGGTGAGATGTCTATCACATTAGACGATGTCTCATGTCTACTACATCTTCCAATAAGGGGAAGATTATTCACTACTACAAATAACACATTTAATGTCGGACGTGAAATGCGTTTTTCCTCGGCACCTGAAGCGAGGCAAATAAGGTCGTCATAAAAAGTATGGACTTATCACCTCGGTATTTAAAACACCGAGGGGTATTTTAATAGCGCATGAGTTCGATCCACAACGTCTGCATTTTTATTATTTACAAAAACTAGCGTCTTTTTTATCTCGGTTTCCAAATAAAACCGAGGGGTGATTATTTTTTTAAATAAAAATCGTTGCATTATTTATCCAGAATATTTCATTTTTTACATAGGAAAAAAACTAATTATCTATGAAGATCAAATACTAGGTTAGGTGAATTAATTTCCCGAAGATCTAGATTTCAGATCTTCAAATCATATAATTTTAGGGTAGATTAAATATTGGGTGCAAGGAGATCTTCGATTGTTGCATTGAAGACCTAGATTTTAGATCTTCAAATCATATAGTGAAAAGGTAGATCAAATGTTATGTGCAAGGATATCTTTAATCACTTTTGCACCCATTTGTTTCTGATATGAACACAAAAAATGGTTAGACAAAAAATGGTTAGTTAAATAAATAATCTTTGCTCAAATAAATATTTAAGAACACAAACCTTAAATCTAAATAATTTTCTGCTCTTGTAATCCATCATAGAGAACTCTTCATGGTAAACACTCTTGCAAACCTAAAACTCTTCATGACGTTACAATGCTTGAGAGACACAAGTCTTGATATTCAATATGCTTTTATAGTGGATGTTTTTTATGTTTCATGTGGATCACTAATGGTAATGTCTTGAGCATTGATAGTCATGAAATGGACGTCGAGGATTTGATTAAGGATTTATTAAATGTACCAATTTTAACGTTAAATTTTACGTCTGTTTTTTAGGAAAACCGACGTGTTATAAAAATTTAACTTAGAAATAAAAAAAAACAATTTAAATAGAGGTTCCAATTTTAACGCTAGAGTTTCCCTTGGTTTTGTAAGAAAACCGACAAGTTAGAACATTTAATTTACAGTTAAAAAATACAATTAACAGGGAATTTAGAACATCATGGTGGCGCTCATGCATTGGAAACGTCTCTTTTAGGTTATCACTAGAATAAAAATGATCATCTTATTTTAAATTCGTAACGTCTCTTTTAGATTATCAAAGTGGCTTTTGATCTATTTAAACGTCTAATTACCAACTCTATATTTTCTTTTTACGAACTTATCAAAAATGGATGCAAATCTGTTGTTTGTTATCAAAGAAAAGTATGTTAACTTCAATGATTTTGAAGGTTTAGAAAAAACATTGAGGGAAGCTATTAACAAACAAAAGTTTAGTGGTTACTTTAACATTCTACATGTCCCCATATACACTAACCTTGTTAAAGAGTTCTAGATGAATGTGTCTGTTGTGCCAGATGGTGATAAAGAAATCATCCAGTCATATGTCAATGGCGATCATTTTTTCATTACTCCATCATTGATTGCTTTGACAATCAACTGTGAAGAGTTTGATAGTTGTGTTTAAAATTATGAATCTAACCATGTGTATGCAAACTAACTTTAATTACTTTATGCCAACAAAAACAATCTCGCTAGTCTTGCTTCTCTACACTCTATTCCAAAATTTTGGTTTCAACTTCTAGTGTCAAATCTCCGCCCAAGAGAGAAAGACATGTAAACGCTTACTTGGTATGACAAGCATCCCTTGTTATTCCTCACCTACAACATGAGAGTTAATATTACTCTTACCATTTTCAACTTCTTGAAGAAAATGATAGAGACTTATCGTGAGGAAAAGACTTTCGTTATACCTTATGGAAGAGTTCTTTATGAACTTTTCAATAAGTTAGAGATGGTTAGGGGTGATGTTGTAGTTGAGTGGACTGAGAAGTTTAAATTTGTTGAGTAGTTTTATTTATTTGTGTTGTTGTAGTTGCTTTGGTGATGTTGTTGTTCCTATCAATGAAATATTTAAATTTTACTATTATTGTCTATTCTTGTTTAACCCAGTTTTTCTGTTAAGTCATTGAAAACTGTTAAAAATACAGAAAATAGGATTCAAAGTGAGGTTCCTTATAGCTATATTACCTTGGTTCTAAAACAAAAATGAGATAACATGTTTATTATTATTTTATGGATTAAAAGGGTGCTAACTTATAGTTGTGTTACCTCATTTTTTTACAACACTGACGTAACATGTTTATTATCTTATTAATAAAATCAAACATTGCACTCTCAAGACATATTCTCTCATTTTTTAGCGTGTTAGACATGAAAGCTCCATCATAAAATGTATTATTTGTTGTAGTGGTTCGACCACAACAAGATTATCAAAGATGAGATAATGGAGTTGATGGTGACATATTTGAGAGTTGACCTAAGGGATATCCTGAAGGAGTTAGAAGACGCCCAAGGGTGTCATGCTAAGTTTGGATTCCTGAAGACGTTGTATGGACAACAACAGAGCAGGTCGCTGGTGATGATGACCAGGTTATGAAGCATAGATCATATGCATTAAAAGCATACCTATTATGCTTATTTGGCACATCCATTTTGATGGACAAAAGTTCCTATCATGTAGACGTGGTTTACCTAAGATACTTCTAACTTGGAGTATATTAATGAGTACAACTGGGAGAGGGAAGGTGCTTGTTAGGTATACCTGTACTCCAAGTTAGATTAAGGTTGTATGAGGAAGACCAAACATATGATAACTAGCTGCACATTGTTGACGATAATATATTTGCATTCTTGATGAATTGTGTAACATTTTTATAACACTCTTGCTACATTATTTCTAATAATTCATATGTACCATTTTCACGCATGGATTCTACAACACTTCCCATACATATCTGACTAGTCATATGTTAATACCCTACACTGAGGATATGCCCCATGCTTATTCATTCACCTCAATAAGAGGGAATCGGGTGACATAGCTCTTCATAGTATATCTTGACCGCATGGTAGTAGATGATATCGTTTCTCCGTGAAACAATCACTAGCCTCTTATTAAAGGTTACTTGCAGGATTAGCTACAATAATCTTAGACTTAGTGTTTTGAGTGTTTTTTTTGGGTTGAAACTTATTGATGTTGGATAAAAAAGGAAAAAGTAAAAGACTCGACTTGTAATTTAAATGTGAGAACTATATCTTGCTATGAATTTAAATGTGGAAGCATTCATACATTGTTAAGCCCGGACTCGCTTCTCTCTTAGATGTAGGTACTTTGAGTGTAATGCTCTAAATGAGAAGAAATGTGACCTTTGACACCGATACAAATGTTAGCTTAAATAGAAAATCTAAAAGTGTAACCATCGATGGTTACCAGTCCCACATTGGGATTCATGGAGAATGACTATAATCTGCTTTGAAAACATCCCCACGTTCTTACTGGCTCAGTGAGTTGGTAACTGCTCTGTCGCCACTTGTTAGTTCCTGTCGACACTTCACCTCCTGTCGAGACTGCCTCTAGAACTGGTGTATTTGTCGACCATATTTCCTAGACTTCTTTAACTTGTTGATGCATCCTGTTTTCTTTATGGTGGACACATACCTTTCTAACCGAAGACACCTTATAGTTAAGGGCTTGCTTCACTAGTCAAAAATAACTTGTCAACAAATTGCCCCCCAAAATGCCATGTTCAACGGAGCCTCTATTGATGGGAGAACTATAACATTTTCTCTTCCCAGTTTTCGACCGATTGTCTCTTCATAATGACGTCATACATAATCATGACTACTTTCTGTGCAACAGTTTCCCATGTCATTCAATCCCTTTCCATGATAACTCATAGTTTTAGGGCGCGAGTTTTCCAACGAATCCCACTAACTTTTCCACTTCTCGGCATGCTCACGCCATATTAAGTGACACTTGTTTCCCTTTTAACTACTTTAAACTCTCTTTAAATAGATCTTCAAAAACTTTTAGTTCCCTTCTTCTCTTCTTGTGCTTCATTTCTTCCAACTCTGTAATCTCTAAAAATCTTGAAGAAACCTATTCTGTTCTTTACAATGGCTACTCCATTTGGTACTCCCTTCAACACTGGTAATAACCCCATAGCCTTCACTATTTATGCGAAACAAAGTTTGAACTTCATCCCATAGCCCTCATTCAAGGTGAAATCCAAGATTAAAGAATGACAACACCAAATGCTCACTCCCTTTGTTGTTGCGAAGAAACTCTTCGCATTCCACGAGCCTTTTCCAACCCAAGAGACACATCATAAAACTATCAACAAGTACTCCCCTTGTTTTACCCCTGCTATCCCCTCCATATTTAATCATACAAAACCCATTGATGTTAGGTTTATGGCTTATGATGACACGATGTTCATTTTTATACATGTGCCAGGCGATACAATGTATCTTTCCTGGCTCGATAATGTCCAAGGGAAACTGAGATCTCAATGGGATAAGATTGGCATCTTCGACGTTATTCAAATTTTGCGGTGCACCCATACAATTGATCCCAACTTTATTCTCGATTCACTCTTCTTTTGAGAAGGTTCGACCAACACTTTCCAACTTCCATGTGGGATGTTGACACCTACCCTATTTGATGTGGCAGTTGATGCGGTGTGTATTCGCAAGTGTACGAATCACGTCAGAGTAATATAAAAGATTATCTATCCACATAGACCAATCGTCAATCTATCGTTTCCTATTGTTACAATGTTTAGCTAAGTCAATATTAAATAGGGAATTGAGCATGCAAGAAAGTAAAGTGTGACGAAATAAACTTCAGATATAAAAGCGGGGTCGAATGTAATTCACATAGTCAGATGATATTCGCAATGCTTCGGAATAGAAGTACTTACAGGGCAATATTTTCTACTAAAGAAAAGAACTAATTTAATAGGAATTGTCACTTTTGCATAATCAGAACTAAGTTTACTCTCTAATCAGACCTTCTTATCGTCACTTATAAAAAGACGTGCATTGTGTTAAAGTAATAAACCTATTTTTAATAAATAAAGTACTTGACCAAGTTGACAAGTATTTTGATATGGAATTTCTAATAAAAAGGGGACCTAACTTTAACCCTATAAACGCATCCAAAAATAGTTTCAAAATTGATTTCTTTGATAAATAAAAATCCCTAACTAACCGGACAAAAAACTTTCGCTTCCTTTGACCATTTAGAACTAACCGAGTTTAACAAAGGGTTGGACGACTTTCGATCTTACCCAACAAAAATAAAGTACAAAAAACTCGTATTAAAAACCAAAATAGCCCATAAGCATTTCTATTGACACATTATTTGGAATATCGATCTAACTAGATTTCTTACATTCTATCCCAGTAAGGTTCAGCCTGACATGGGAATGTAAACAGACATGTTAAAATAAATCGTGCGAGAAAGTAAATAATTTAAAGTGCGGTGCGGGAAATAAACAAAGTAAAAGTAGTGCAGAAAATAAACAAAGTAAAAGCAGGTGCGGGAAATAAACAAAGTAAAAGCAGTGCAGAAAATAAACAAAGTAAAAGCAGGTGCGGGAAATAAACAAAGTAAAAGCAGGTGCGGAAAATAAACAAAGTAAAAGTAGGTGCGGGAAATAAACAAAGTCAAAGCAGGTGCGGGAAATAAACAAAGTAAAAGCAGGTGCGAGAAATATAAATAGAAACCTGCTCCAAACGGGTAGGTTTTAAATCTGGTACAAACTGGAAGTAAAATGCGACTGGAAATAAACAACAGTTGAAAATAAACGTGGCAGGATAAACTTCTGCCGAAGTGCTCCAAACTCGGTTACACACTCAATCTACGAACTCGATCACAGGCTCAATCAACAGTGCAATAATTCCCCGATGTGAAGAATTATCGCTTTAAAATGGTGAAATGATATGGCTTAAGTTTGCAACTATGGTTGGATCAAGTTTGCAACTAAGCTTGGGTGAATTGAAATGAAATCAGGAACTTCTATTTATAGAGGATGAAGAATGCAAGAAATCACAGGAATGCCCCCCAACTCCTTTTGGGGGGGAAAACATCGTCCAAAGGTGGCGCCTGCCATGGAGGCCATGGCGCTCTCCATGAGTGTAAATGAAAGGAAGTGGGGAACGTGGCAGTTGAGGTCAGCAGGAGGTGGTCCACGTCATGGCCTACCCTATGGCTGGCGCCATGGTGGAAGACATGAGTGCAAATTTGACCTAAACTCCTGTTTTTCAGCCCGTTTTCCTTCATTTCTTTAGGGGAGCTCTGGATAATTGAAATACCTGAAAAGGAAACAAAAGATAGGCATAATATGAGAAAACAATAATAAAAAACCTAAATAACATGTGAAATCAGAGTAAAAAACAAGTGCAAAGTAAGTGTTATCAAATTCTCCCACACTTAAACCTTTGCTTGTCCTCAAGCAAAAACTCTAAATAGATTAAGAAGAAAAACGGTGTTAGTGAACAAGTTGGGCTGCAAGGGGCCTCTGGAATTAAAACAGGGATGTATTGATAGGTACTGACTGATTCAAACCAAGGATATCATAGTGACACTCTTCCGTAAAATGGACATAAGCTTCATTATTTTACGAACTAATCCATATCATTCCACTATGCTTAGGCCTATATTTTACCTTTTTTTTCAAATCCTTTTTATTCAGGCGCAATCACATTAAGCCCGTTATTCGTACATGCTCATAGTAAAGTGACCGGGTAGTGATTCTGATCATAAAATGCAGGTCTCTGGTACAAAAAGTTGGTGTAACCCCTTTTATTGACCCATTTATAGTTGCGGGGTATCGGTTCGTAATCCGCCCTACCAAGTTCAGCACCAGATACCTCTGAACCAACTAAAGATGGGTACAATTTTTTTCTTTTTCTTTTTCTTCTTCTTTTGCTTTTGCTTTTGCTTTATTTTTCAGCATACAACTTTTGTTGAGTTAAATAACTTTGTGAGGGTCACCTATCCCGGGGTTATAGTTTATAATAAGAACATAGCATATAGATCATTCACTTCTCTTAGGTCTCCTATGTAGAGCATGCTTAGACCGGAGCTGACTGCTAGGATAAACTATTCAAGGATTTAAGAATGAAAATTTTAAGGCCACGACATAGGGGGTATCAGGATCGAATTCCTAAATTTATGAAGCTTAAGGTGTAAAAACGATGCCGATGCTTCAAAAGGGCTTTCCCAAGTCATACGATATCCTATCTCAACCAGGTCTCATAGCCCAACTAAGTTCAAAACACAATGTTTTTCTTAGAAATTTTTCCCGGTTAGGCTCAAGAAATGGGGGAGTGGACATACACTAGACCATACAGATATAGATGACTCGTCAAAAACATGTATTATTTTGAAAAGAAAGCAAACAATCAAACTAAAGCAAATAAAGAAGTAAAATAACGAGAAGGAAAATGCAGGAAAGGAAAAATAAAGTGAGAAAAAATAAAGCGAGAAAAATAAAGCGAGTAAATCTCCTCCCACACTTAAATTGAACATTGCCCCCAATGTTACGAAATAAGATAAGGAAAGATTCACCTGGTAAAGTACTAAGGTTGGCTGGGTCCCTCGCCATCCTGTGGTGAATGTCTAGGATGACGGGATCGGCTGCAACGACGACTGCTATGAGAAGCCTCAAACTGGTCGAATCTGGCGGACAAGGCAATCTGTTAGTATAAAGATAAAAATAAAATTTGATAAAGTAAAAAGTAAATAAATGCAAAAATTAAAAATAAACCCATGGGTTGCCTCCCATGCAGCGCTTATTTAAAGTCGTTAGCTTGACGAGTAAACTTCATATATCGGAAACTGGTATTGGTGGATCAATCAGAGTGTGGCTGGAGTAGTTGGTGGGAATGTCACCTCCTTCGTAGTGCTTCAACCTCTGCCCATTGACGATGAATGGTCTACAAGAATTGTTCTTGATCTCGACTACTCCAGATCTTAGGATTCTAGAGACCTCAAAAGGACCAGTCCATCTTGAACGTAGCTTGCCAGGAAAAAGTCACAATCTAGAATTGAATAGGAGAACAAGGTCGCCTATATTGAAATCTTTCTTTACAATTATTCTGTCATGCCAAGTTTTAGTTCTTTCTTTATATATTATAGCATTCTCATAGGCAGACTGGCGGAATTTCTCCAATTTATGAATGTCAAGGATGCGCTTTTCACCAGCAGTAAAATATTCCAAATTCAGGGTCTTAATGGCCCAATAGGCTTTATGCTCTAACTCGAAGGGTAAATGACAAGATTTTCCATAGACTAATTGGTAAGGGGTTGTTCCAATAGGGGTTTTAAAAGCTGTTATGTAGGCCCATAGTGCTTCATGTAGCTTATGAGACCAATCTTTTTTGGAAATTGAAACGGTTTTTTCTAAGATTTGTTTAATCTCCCTGTTAGACACTTCTACTTGGCCATTAGTCTATGGATGATAAGGTGTTGCTACTCTGTGATTTACTCCATACTTACTCAAGAGCTTATAAAATATTCTGGATATGAAATGTGATCCTCCATCGCTTATAACGAGACAGGGTGTTCCAAACCTCGGAAAAATGATATTCTTAAATAACTTGACTACCACTCTTGTGTCGTTTATGGGTGATGCAATAGCCTCAATCCATTTAGAAACATAGTCCACAGCTACCAAAATGTACCTATTTCCCATTGAAGGTGGAATGGTCCCATAAAGTCTATACCCCAAACATCAAAGAGTTTAACTTCCTGGATATTCCACATTGGCATCTCGTCACGTCTTGATATGTTCCCGGTGCGTTGGCACCATCGCACTTGACAATGTAGGCATGAACATCGCACCATAAAGTTGGCTAATAGAGGTCTGCTTGAAGAATCTTAGCCTGTGTTTTTGATATACATGCATGTCCACCATAAGGTACAGAATGACAGTGTCTGATGATGTCTTCTATTTCCTCTTCTGGGATGCAACGCCTGAAAATATTATCTATTCCCCTCTTGAATAGGAGTGGTTCATCCCAGTAGAAATGTTTAACATCTTTGAAGAACTTCTTTTTCTGTTGGTAATTTAGATCAGGGGGTATGATATCTTCAGCTTGGTAGTTTACAAAATCAGCGTACCAAGGTACGCTCTTCATTACTGATTTTTTTTCAAAATCTTTATCTCTATAAGGCTCGAAATCATCAGTCTTAGCTATAAGTCTGTCATAGGTGAAATCATCATTTATAGGCAATAAGTCAAGTTTTAAGTGTTCTAATCTAGAGAGGTGGTCAGCGACAATATTCCCTGTGCCTTTCTTATCCTTAATGTCTAGATCAAACTCTTGGAGTAAAAGGATCCATCTAAGTAATCTAGGTTTAGCGTCCTCTTTATTTAATAGATAACGTATGGCAGCATGATCAGTGTAAACAATGATCTTTGCTCCAACTAGGTAGGACCTAAACTTATCTATCGCAAAAATTACTGCCAATAATTCTTTTTCTGTTGTTGCATAGTTGAGCTGGGCGGTATCTAGGGTTCTACTAGCATAATATATAACATGTAATTTCTTGTATTTTTGTTGTCCTAGAACAACACCAACTGTATAATCGCTGGCATCGCACATGATTTTAAAAGGTTGTGTCCAATCTGAGGGTTGCATGATCGGAGCTGAAATCAGTGCTTGTTTCAAAAATTTAAAAGCTTTGAGACATTTCTCATCAAAAACAAATTCAACGTCCTTCATTAGAAGATTAGTCAAAGGTTTTGTTATTTTAGAGAATTCTTTTATAAAACGCCGATAAAAACCAGCATGTCCAAGAAAACTTATAATCTCCCTAATGGTTTTAGGTGGGCTCAGGTTTTCTATTACTTCAATTTTGGCTCTATCGACCTCAATGCCTCTTTCGGAGACAATGTGTCCTAATACTAAACCTTCATTAACCATAAAATGGCATTTTTCCCAGTTTAGCACTAGGTTCACCTTTACGCATCTTTCAAGGATTTTTTCGAGGTTGGAGAGACAATCTTTAAAATTGAATCCACACACCGAGAAATCATCCATGAAAACTTTCATTATTACATCTAGGTAATCTGCAAATATAGACATCATACAACATTGAAAAGTGGCAGGGGCATTACAGAGTCCGTAGGGCATTCGTCTATAGGCGAATGTTCCATAAGGACAAATGAAGGTTGTTTTCACTTGATCCTCAGGGTGAATAGGTATTTGGAAAAATCCTGAGTATCCATCTAGATAACAAAAGTGCGAGTGTCTGACTAGAAGTTCGGGCATTTGATCTATAAATGGAAGAGGGAAATGATCCTTCGTGGTTGCTTTGTTTAATTTTCTATAATCTATACACATACGCCAACCTCCTTTTGTTCGTTTAGCAATATGCTCACCTTTCTCACTTTCTATGAATGTGATGCCTCCTTTCTTTGGCACCACATGCATAGGGCTCACCCAATTACTATATGACATTTGGTAAATTATACCAGCCTCTAGTAACTTAAGAACTTCTCTTTTAACAACATCGCTCATTATAGGGTTTATTTTTCTTTGATGTTCTCTTGAGGGTTTTGAGTTTTCCTCTAACAAGACCCGGTGCATGCACACCGATGGACTTATTCCTTTTAAATCAGAGATGTTATACCCTAAAGATGAGGGATATTTTCGTAAGATCTCTAAGAGTTGAGTTGTCTCGTCTTGACTTAAAATAACGTTAACTATAACAGGATGATTCATCTCTTTATCTAAGAATTCGTATCTGAGGTTCTTGGGAAGTTCCTTCAGTTCTAAAGATGGTTTCAAAGGGCAAGGCATGGGATCAGGAGTAAGCGATAAACATTCATAGAGGTCGTCATCGATGTAAGGTTCTAAACTTTTAAATCCGTCGTCCTCCATAATGGGGGTTGTGATACGGTGGGACGAGAGCTGACTATTTTGGATATGCTGGTTCGCGGTTGCGTTTGTTTTTGCAAAATGTCGCGGTAAGCAAGAGTCGCCACCGTCTTTTATTTTATCCAACAAGGAAAGGAAAAAAGCACAGAAAAATTCCTTTTTTGAGATGTTTCTCGGGTCCGGGAGATAGATTATAGAAAGGGAAGGTGTTAGAACCCTTTCTATCCATGGTTATCCATGAGCTCTTAGGTACTTGCTCAAAGTGTTTTCAGAATTTGCTTTTCTTTGTGTTTGTGGGTTTGAAAAGAGTTTTTGTTTGAAAGGAGTGTAAGTGCGAAAAGTTTTGTTTTGTTTTAAAAGGAGCAAGACTTAAGAACCATCTACCTACTCGAACAAGGAATTAATCTGTACAAATATCCTTTAGACAACGCTATCCCCACTATTGATGAGTAGGTAGCATCGTCATTGGAGTTTTAAGGGTCAATTTAATTAAGGGACGTGTGGTCACTAAAGCAATGTTAGGACGCCTTAGCGATAACCCTAATGTCTTAGATCATTTTTCCGAGGCAACCGTTTCGAGGCAACTATGATCTTTTGACAAGAGGACGACCTCTAAAACTTCCTACTCAATGACCACGTCCGAAGGCAACCAAGTGAGGTGTACCCTAAGAGTGCGCATGTGCGAGTGTGTTATTTCGGTTAATTTTATCTTTGTACATGTTATGGGTGAGCTATGTTGATTTTAGGTTCATACATTGGATCTTGTCATGCATTCCCTATTATCAAACATCTAACAGTTAATATTTTGCGGAATTTAAATTGCGGGAATTAAATCTAAACTATTACAAGGCGTCGGGTATTTACATCGCCAAAAGCAACCCTTTAATTTAAATTGCAGAAAGTAAAATAAAGCGATAAAATAAAGTCCTAATTAAAAGCTATTACATTTCGGAAGCAATTACAATATTGGATAAAATGATACGCGTGCGAGAAATTAAATCGAGCGAGTTTTTAGGGTTTTGACCCTTTTTATGAAAGAAAGAGATTTTTTTTTGAATTTATGGAAATTAAATCTGTTAATAATTAAATTAATTAATTAATTAAAAAAAGATATTTTTGGATTTTTTATATTTAAGGAAATAAAATAAATTGATTAAAAGTTAGTAAAACCTAATTATCTAAATTAATTTTAATTTATTGCAAAAAATGTTAAAAGCTAAACCTATTTAAACTAAATTAATTAAGTTAATATTTATTTACAAAAATAAAGTCAAATTTAATTTTAATAAATAAAAATATTTTTTTTTGTGTTTTTTATTTTATTGAGAAAAATTATTAATTGGTTAGTTTAAATAAATAAAAAAATAATAATAATAAAACAAATAAATAAATATAATGAAAAGAAATAGAAATAAACCAAGGGGGGTGTTGGGCCCAAATCTGGAGGTTTGATTTGCAATTGTTTGGCCCAATTCAAGCAAGCCTGCAATGACTTTTCTAGCTCCCACATGTGTGCATTGACTTTGGAGTATGGTGAGCTTTCAATCCTGGCCCTCAGATTTGGCCTGTAGGCCATCTGGCGTTGATTGCATGAGGGAGCATGGTGGATCTCAGGCCTTGGCATGCACTGGAATACCTGTGGACAAAATTCAACAAATATATGGGGGGACCTGGGATTCGAACCCAGGTCCCATGAGATTTTCCACTAGCGCCTCTTCCAGCTGAGCCATTGTGCTTTATTGTTAGTATATTAAGTAGTGAATATTATATTGGAAAACAATCAATATGCCTGGAATAAAGAAAATGAGCGCCAATAATTTGAATCAGCGAATAGGACGTGGCCACGTAATCGTCTTCTTCGCTGGCCCCTGTATATTTTCATGCGGATTCTTATCCGCAGCAAAATTCGTGGCTTTATCCTATAATGAATTCTAGACTACAAAAATGCAAACCAAGGCCATCATCATGCTCGCCTCTTCCTCCTAAATTCATCCATGGCCATTGATAGTGTTGATTTTACCTGAAACGGAAATTCCTAAAAATAAGAAACCCAAACCCTAGTTTCGGGTAGGGCTTTACAGGCTACAAAAACTTAATTGAATATTGCAGAATGATTGGAAATTGAATGATAAGCATGATTATACAAAAAATTTACTCAAAAGATGCAGGAATATGGGAATACGATTTCGTGTACAGGGCCACTTTCAGAGAAGATTACAGTGCGTTTTAGGTGACGACAGGGCTTGGTTTTGATTCCTATAGCTTCAGTGGGTGTCAAGCAAGGAGATAGCGTGGAGTTTTGGCCTTGAAAACGACTCTAGGATGGATTTCAGATTCCAACTTTTCAAGCTTTTTTCAAGTTTGTTCTTGTGATTTTGTGCAGCCTTTTGGTCGTGTTCTTTGTGCCTTTGCATTGTGTGAGTATAATAGAGTGAATTAGGTTTAATTTTGGGCCTTGAATCCATGAGAATTGATGATTGAAGATTTGATTTTATTCTCCATTAATAAAGCTTTCCAAAAATGTCAAAAACCAATATTTTGTTCCTAACATGGCTTGATTCGGATTTGATTGTGTATATCATGATAATTAAGACCTGTAATGATCAAAAATATATCAAGTTATCAATTTTTAGATTTTATTTAGATTTAAATTGATTTAAAATGAATTAATTCAATAAAAATCAAATAAAATAGAAAAATTAATGAATGGACATAAAACTGAAGATAGGACACGTGTGTGGTGTGACAAGATCAAATCAAGTGGAAAAAAGTGGGCCCTTTTGTCAAAATTTGATGTTTTGGGGATAGTTGACTTTTGGCAATTTTGGAAAAATGCCCAACTTCAACAATGCATAACTTCTTCAATTTTGAACTTTTGTAAGTGTTCTTGAACTTTTTAGAAACCTTGAGATGTCCTATAACCAACCCTTTTAGTCTCATCTAATTTTGATATTTCATGCTCAAGTTATAAGCTTTGGAAAAAATGTGTTTTTGTTGACTTTCAAAAATGACCTATAATGTCCAAATTTGTAACTTCTTGTGAGTGCATTTCTTGATCTTGGGGTGTGAAGATGGATTGTAGTAAATTGCATCCTCTTAAAAATTAGATTTGTATGGGTCATTTCTCATAAAGTATGAGAAAGTTATGCTTGGTCAAAATTGAGTTGACGTTTCCTACAAAACCCTAATTTAGCAACTTTTGAGTCTTAATTAATCTTGAGCAATCCTTGATGAATCATGATAAACCCTTGATCAAATGATGAATTATCCTTAAAAATGAGAATGTTGACAAAAAATCTCGAGGTTTGACTATTTGTAGGTCACAGTTGACTTTTGCCCTAGCACAGTCGATTTTTGGGCCTCTTGAGCAATTGACTGACCAAACTTCTTCTGCAAGGCTTTAAATTTGACATGGATGATCTTGAGAACATATTAGGACATTGGGGAGAATTTGAGGTCATTTTGATGTAAGGACCCTGATGCAACACAAAACCCTAATTTGAGGTTGACTGCCTTAGGAGGTGATTTGACTGTCCAACTCTAGAGCAATCTTGAACCATTTGGAGATTATTCTTGAAATGTCTTGAGAAATATGGGAGGGAAAATTTTGGGGTACAACAGTTTCCCCTGTTCAATCTTCTTAAACCTGAGGATGTAGATTGGCTTTCGTACCTTTCGTGATCTAAAGGTGGAAGATGATTGAACACTAGAGTGCCCAGAAATTTGCACTCGCATGGTGTAGTATAAGCATTGTGATATCGGGAATGGGCTTACAGATGCCATTTGGATATTGTTGGTAGGTGGTTTTGTCTCCTTTGTCTGGATTGGCATCAGAAAAATCTTTAGGAATCGATTTAATTGGACCATAGGGGGTTTTGTCTCCTTTGACTGCGTTCGCATCAGAAAAATCTTTAGGAATCGATTTAACTGGTTTTGTCTCCATTGACTGCGTTCGCATAAGAAAAATCTTTAGGAATCGATATAACTGGTTTTGTCTCCATTGACGGGTTGTCTCTTTTGACGGGTTGTCTCCATTGACGGGTTGTCTCCATTGACGGGTTGTCTCCATTGACGGGTTATCTCTTTTGACGGGTTGTCTCCTTTGACGGGTTGTCTCCATTGAAGGGTTGTCTCCATTGACGGGTTGGCCTCATAAAAATCTTTAGGAATTGATTTAACTGATTTTGTCTCCATTGACTGGCCTCAGAAAAATCTTTAGGAATCGATTTAACTGGTTTTGTCTCCATTGACTGCGTTCGCATCAGAAAAATCTTTAGGAATCGATTTAACTGGTTTTGTCTCCATTGACTGCGTTCGCATCAGAAAAATATTTAGGAATCGATTCAATTGGTTTTGTCTCCATTGACGGGTTGTCTCTTTTGACGGGTTGTCTCCTTTGACGGGTTGTCTCCATTGACGGGTTGTCTCTTTTGACGGGTTGTCTCCTTTGACTGCGTTCGCATCAGAAAAATCTTTAGGAATCAATTTAACTATTTTTGTCTCCATTGACGGGTTGGCCTCAGAAAAATCTTTAGGAATCGATTTAACTGGTTTTGTCTCCATTGACGGGTTGGCCTTAGAAAAATCTTTAGGAATCGATTTAACTAATTTTGTCTCCATTGATTAGCCTCAGAAAAATCTTTAGGAATCGATTTAACTGACTTTGTCTCCATTGACATAGTTGAGAATTTAACTGCATCTTTCCTGAAAGGTAAAGGTCAGTCATAGGCAATGCATGATGTGGATCAAGCAATGATGTTCTCAACATAAATGAGATTGTACGGTATGATGCGTATATGCATGTATCATGATGTATGGAAATGTGATGTTTTAGCTGGGGGAAAATAAATCCCGGAGCTGCTAGAGAATAGAGTTGGATTCTTCGTTTCCGCCGGGGATGATGAACGAAGGTGATAAACTTACAGGAGAATAACTCCGTTGGGGAATAAACTGATGAGGAGATTATTCCGAGGGGAATTACTCTGTGGGGAAGAGATGTTCTGCTGAGGATTTTAACGGTAAACTCCGCTGGGGATTCTGCTGATAAGCTTTGTTGGGGATTTCAATGATAAACTCCGCTGGGGGTTTCAACGATAAACTCCGCTGGGGATGGATTACCGTTGCTGGTGATGCTGAATCTGTTGAGGGATTGGACTCCTGTTCGTGAAAGGATAGAACTTTGCTGGGGGATGATCTTTCAGTTGCAACTTGCTGGGGATAATCCTGTTAGACTCTTGTGGGGATAACCCTCTGAATTTGGCTGGGAAGATTTATTTTGTACTCCGCTAGGAATAAACTTCCAGAGTCTATTGGGGATGATGATTCAACTCCGTTGGGGAAACTTTTTTTGACCGTGCTGGGAAATATTGACTCCACTGAGGGTATCTTGTATTCCGTCGGGGAACATTCTTAGATACCTTTGAGGAATATTAAGACTGCCGGGGATACTCTTATACTTGCTGGGGGATATTCTTATACTCCACTGGGGAATATTAAGACCCTTTTAGCACTGATGGTAGATAAACTCTGCTTGAGGAGAGCTTTGCTGATTTGTTCATAGTTGCAAGTCTCAGCTGGGAGAGCTACTATCATTGTCTTACTCTGCGGGGAGTGAAGGTATCCTAGCCATATTCTTCAGCTGAATATACCTTGGTACCTGGTGGGCAAAGAAACTATACAGCTCGGACAATTCTTAATGCCCCTGCTTCTGATATTACCAGTAATTCATCTTTCGTTTCGCATGTAAATATTTATGAGTAGCAATTAATGTCAAATGCATATATAAAAAATGAACATTGGACGTTCTTTGCAAAACAAAACAGATAAAGGGAAAAAAGTTTGAAATTTCTTTGAAAATGAATTTGTATTGATTTTGAAGTTTGGCCTGTAAATAGGCGCTTTTGTACAAGAGGCTGACGTCCTAGTAAGAGAACACCGCCGAATAATAGAATTTACACAATTTGTGAATAGAAAACAAAACAGCTATGTGAATGATCCCACTGGGTTTCAAATCTGCTATTGCCTTTATATCCTCGAGCATCTCATCACTTTGCTACTGGTTGAAGATGAATCAGATTGATTAGTGTCGTCTGAGCTTGATAGTCGATACCGAAGTCTGGATGCAAGGTGATCCAATGAGACATAGTATTACGTTTTGATCCCTAATTTTTTCCTGGACCGCCTTTTCGGGTTTTCAGTCCACCGGGATACCCTTTTTTGCCCAAGCCGCCTTTTCAGGTTTTCGACTTGCCGGATGTACAAATTTTTTCATTTTCATCCCTTATTTTTTTCCAAACCCTTTTGGTTCGCCGGGAAGCCCTTATTTTTGCCTAGGCCAGTCAACCTAGCGGGTCTTTGATTATGCATAATATCTTTTTACTATGTCTGCATTGACGGGGTGAGGAAGGTCGTCACCATCCATGGTGGTTAGAATCATAGCTCCTCCTGAGAAAATGTTCTTAACCACAAATGACCCTTCGTAAGTAAGGGTCCATTTGCCCATGGGATCGCCTTGAGGTAGAATAATGTGCTTGATTACCAGGTCCCCAAATTGATACTCTTGTCGTCTAACTTTCTTGTTAAATGCCTTGATCATCCATTTTTGGTACGTCTGACCATGACAAATAACAGTAAGTCTCTTTTTGTCGATTAGGTTTAACTGATCAAGCTGGGTCTGAATCCTGCCATCTTCACTCAAACCTGCATCCTTCATGATCCGAAGAGAGGGTATCTGAACTTCAATAGGCAAGACTGCCTCCATGCCATAAACCAAGGAATAAGGTGTTGCCCCTGTTGACGTCCGTGCTGAGGTACGTGTTGGCTCCTAAATTCGACACCTTTGTTTTGTTGATATCAGCCATTAAAGCTGAAGGATGTCTTCGACTGGCTAAGCCTGTCGAAATGACCGTCGAAAGATGGCAAAGTACTTAGAAGATTTCTTCCAAGGAAGAAGGCTGGTTGCCTTCGACTTCGAAGGAGTTTCTCGTCGAAGATGTCTCTTGACGAAAGTGTTCGATGGTTCAGAGTGGAGCAGTTTGAAATTCAAGCTTTTGGAGGGAAAACGGTTTCCAGCAGTTACTACGTACAAACGTGCAAAGATCTGGAGCGTCGAACGTGGAGAACGTGCCAAGTGGATTAATCTCGAAGCAGTGTAACTGCCCGACGGTTACTTGGGATGTTTTAGTATAAATAATAGTGGTCATGTAGTTTCTCGCGTGTGTTCACAATTCTATACAAAGTCACTCATATAGATTCGAGTACCCAGCGTGTGAGAAAGAATTGTTGAGAAATGTATGTGTGAAACACCAATTTTATTAATCAAAGTCATTTACTTTTCCAGAAATTTACTTGCTTTCCTCTTTACATTCCTGTCAAAGCCTTTTACTTTAAGCCTTGTTTATTTTACCAAGTCCTTTCTTCATGCAATTTACTTGAAACCTCTTTATGTTATTTAAAGCCTCTTTATTTAAAGCCTTTATCCAATTTAATCAAACTTCAAAATCAACCTATGTCCTAGGATCAATCTGATCGATCCTGCGAGTAACCAAATAAGTAACCATTTGGAGGATCAGCGATTGTTTACCAAAAACCAAGGTAAACAAATTGGCACACCTGGTGGGACTGTGTGTTGATTGTTGAAAATAATCTCATCTTTTCGAGTTGTATGTTATTTAGAAGTGGTAGAATATACACTAACGATAACAATACTGCCAGAAGAAGGGAAGAGATGGCGAATCCGCCAAACAATAACGAAATCCCACAAACGAGTGTGGGAGCAACGGTTAGTATGACCGTAAGTGAAGCGACAAATGTTGGTTCGACACCAGCAGTATCGGTCACAACCACGGGGCCAATACCTTCGTTAACAGGCCCCAGGATGCCTTTGGGAACTCCCCCACCAAGGGGAAATTTAGGCACAAGGCCTTTGGTTCCCCCAGGATTTATTCCATTCTATGGTATGCCAACTTCTGAAGTGGCAAGCCTGACGAATGCTGCGTCCACTTGTTCAGACCCTTTAGTGAGTGCCTCTTCGCCACTCCAAGGCTCTGGAGTAGGCATGGCGAATAGAAATAGGACCCAACTCTTAGGAGGAACGTCCCAAGTAGCCCATGGCCTTACAAATGCCTCGACAGCAGTCTTGAGGCAACAGATGGACGAAAGCAACCATGATATGGTGCAAATGTTGGCACAAACTTTGAGTACAGTGCTAAACCCTCTAATACAAAACACTACTCAATCGAATCAGCAAGTGACAGCGCAAATGACGCGTTTGGCTGACTTCTTTGGAGTACCCCAACCTATTCGACAGCCCCAAAGGGCGCAAATAAGGGGAAACCAGGGGATATTTTTAGAGGAAGAAACCACCATTAACCAGGCTCAACAGCCTGTCGAAGAAAACCTTAGGGCACGATTGGAACAACCTGTCGAGGAACCTAGGGTAATAACCCCAGAGGTAAGGTTAGTTAACAGAAACCAAAATGCTGAGGAAGTGGTTCAGCATATCCAATACCAGAACATGGGTTTGGAAAACAATCTGGCAACCATGATCGAAAAGATCATGACTCAGAATGGGATGAACATGGGCTTTCGAAGGCCCAACTTTACATCTCCATTGTCAGAATACGTGTTACAAACGGACTTACCTCCTAGATGCAAAGTCCCCAAATTTACTAAGTTCTCTGGGGACACGACAGAATCTACTGTCGAGCATGTGGCGAGATATTTGATCGAAGCGGGTGACATTTCGAATAACGAAAACCTAAGGATCAAGTACTTCCCAAGTTCTTTGACAAAGAACGCTTTTACTTGGTTTACAACTCTCCCCCCCAATTCGATCCATCATTGGACCCAGTTGGAAAGATTGTTTCATGAACAATTCTACATGGGGCAAACCAAGATAAGCCTGAAAGAACTGGCCAGTGTGAAGAGACGTTTCACTGAACCTATAGACGAATATCTAAATAGGTTTAGGTTGCTCAAGGCGAGATGTTTTACACAAGTGCCAGAACATGAGTTGGTCGAAATAGCCGCAGGCGGTTTAGATTATTCCATTAGGAAGAAGCTAGACACCCAATACCTAAGAGACATGGCCCAACTGGCCGATAGAGTTCGACAGGTAGAACGCCTCAAAGCTGAAAAAGCTAAGGCAACGAAAACTCACAAGAGAGAGAGGATAGCGTACGTTGAGATGGATGACGAAGATCAAGAATCCTTCGACGATACTTTAACTGTCGAAGAAGGAGAAGTCGATTTAGCAGAACTGAAACAAGGGCCACCATACTCTTGTAAACTGTTAATCCCCTCAAATGGGAAAAATCCCATTGGTCCAGAAAGGACCAACGATAGGTTCCCAAAAAAGACTTATAGTTTTGACATCACAAAATGTGATGAAATATTCGATTTATTGGTTAAAGATGGCCAAATGATAGTACCCCCAGGGGTGAAACTGCCTCCTCTTGATCAAAGAAAGAAGAGAGGTTTTTGCAAATATCATAATTTTTTGGGCCATAAAACTTCTCAATGTTTTCTTTTCAGGAATCTTGTGCAAGATGCTATCGAAGAAGGGAGATTGAAGTTTGCTGACAAATCCCCCATGGCTGTCGACTCCAATCCATTGCAGGCTGAAGCCCACTATGCTGAACCCTCTGAGGTGAACGTGATAGAGGCAACCAGGATCCAGTCGAAGAAGCCAGGAATTACCATGGTCGAAGTCTCAAAGGACCACATCAACATGCCAATCTTTGGCAGTTTTTCTGGAAATTTATCCAGGAAGACAATTGAAGCTGTCCAGAAAGCGGTCGAAAACCCGAAGTCGGAGACCGCTGAAGCACAAAAAACTGGATCAAAAGCCAGTTCCCACTTGGCCACCGTTCAAGGCCAGACGGAGAATCTGGAGGTACAAATGAAGCAGTTAACTCTTGCTAACAAAGATACAATGAATATCAACATGGTCGAACTTTCTGACCCAAAAGCATCAGAAGAGGCCATGAGGCAAGAACAAGCTAATAAGACTGCTTTCCCTCGGGAAAATGAAAACTTGGCAGATTTTTTACAAAGATGCCAGAAAAAGAAATCAGAGGTGATGCTGTGTCCAAGATGCAGTTCGATCTTTGATAAAAAAGCTGCTGAGCACATTCAAGGCGTAAGAGCAGCGAATAAGAGAAGGGAGAATGCTGATCTTCGACATGATCCCAGAAGAGGTTCTAACCAAGAAAAGAGGCCATTAACTTTTAGGCCTCCAACAAATGTGCCAGTAGACACTTGGTACAAAACCTCTGGCCGGAAAAGGCCAAGTGAGGAGAAATGGCATTCTTTCGATGTGCCAAGAGGTTCCTCTTTGACTCAAAAGAAAGAGCCTCAAGTTGCTGCACCTAAGGTTACACAAGTGTCCAGCAACTACAAAGGTAAAAATCCTATGTCTCGATCTCAATGGAGGAGATATCAAAGGAGACGAAAAGCTGAAAGGGAGGCTGCCAACGAACCTAAGGCAGAAACTAGTTCGAATGTTCCTCAAAGGAAACAAAGGAAACCTCTAGAGAGAGAGAGCCAGTAACCAACAGGCTAGTTTGGCCTAACCAAAGTGAAGTCGAAGACGAAGACGATGCTGAGTCTGACGATACTTTGGACATAATGGTGAATATCGTTTCAGTGCTGCCCAGAGAATTCAATCGATAGGTAGAAGTCGAAGCAAGTGACTGGGAAGTGGAGCAAGAAATGGCCAAACATAGGCCAGTGTGCTATTTTGTCATGGACAATGGTACTACTGAGGAACAAAATGGCTTCTTCGAGCCACCTACAGAGGCGATGAAAAATCACCTCAAGCCTTTATTCATAAGGGCTAAACTCGAAGAAACTACTGTGAATAAAATATTGGTCGATTGTGGGGCAACCATCAATATTATCCCTCACTCTATGCTAAGGAAAATTGGCAAAAGGGATGAGGACATTAAGCCTCACAACATGGTCTTGTCGAACTATGAGGGCGGCATAGGGACCACCATGGGAGTGATCCAGCTAGATATCAAAGTAGGGTCTATCCTTCGACCAACGATGTTCATGGTCATATCGGCCAAACCTAACTACAATCTTTTGTTAGGCCGTGAATGGATTCACGGTGTTGGCGCTGTGCCTTCATCAATGCACCAAAGGCTGCTGCTATGGCGTCCAGATGGGATGGTCGAAAACATAGAGGCAGATCAAAGCTACTACCTTGGCGAAGTGAATCACCTGGGTTTGGCAGATTTCGACAAGAACTTGGCTCACATAGGGCCATGTCCAACACCTGACTTCGACATGGCGCCAGCGCCAAACACCTTTTGTTCCCTATACCTGCATCCTGAGCATGGTTTCCAATGGGACAGAGAAGACTTGTCCCACATAGACTTCAGTGGGTTAACTGATATCCAACCAACTGGTTGGGGAAGTGAATTCAGTGATAATGACTGAGTCACAATCTTTGAAGCGAATTTCGGCTTATGTAGCCGAAACCAAGATGATAACGGCTCTCGAAGCCGAAGTAAAGTACATGGCCACACAGGCCAATGATCAACAATTGTCTGCTGTAGGCCCAGGAAAGGATTTCGATCCAAAACCTCCTGATATCATGCCAGAAGAAATGCAGGAACAGAGGCTCGACGCCATCTATGACGATGAGCCTTTGGGCTTCGAAAAGGACCCCTTGGCGAACAACATTAAAATGTTAGCCCAAGACCCTTTAGAAGAAATCAACTTAGGCGAAGGATCAGAAAAAAGGCCAACTTACATCAGCGCCAAAATCGATCCAGAACTTAGGTTGGAAGTAATCCAATTGCTGAAAGAGTTTAAAGACTGTTTTGCATGGGATTATGACGAAATGCCTGGTCTCGACAGAGGATTGGTAGAACTTCAGTTGCCAATCAAACCTGGGAAGAAGCCAATCAAGCAAAATCCAAGGCGCTTCGCTCCAGAAATACTGTCGAAGATCAAAACGGAGGTCGAAAGACTTCTGAAATGCAAATTCATCCGTGTTACAAGGTATGTCGAATGGATTGCAAATATTGTGCCAGTAATTAAGAAAAATGGTACGTTAAGGGTGTGCATAGATTTCAGAGATTTGAACGCTGCCACCCCCAAAGATGAATATCCTATGCCTGTGGCGGAAATGCTAGTCGATTCTGCCGCTGGTTATGAATACCTGAGTATGCTCGATGGTTATTCAGGATATAATCAAATATTCATTGCTGAAGAGGATGTGTCGAAAACAGCTTTTCGATGCCCTGGGGCCTTAGGCACTTACGAATGGGTAGTGATGCCTTTTGGCCTAAAGAACGCTGGGGCAACGTACCAGCGAGCAATGAATACTATCTTCCATGATTTTATTAACACTTTTATGCAAGTATATATTGACGATATTGTTATAAAATCTGTTTCCAGGAAGAATCATATTGACCACCTTCGACAATCATTCGAAAGAATGAGAGAACATGGTCTGAAGATGAACCCTTTGAAGTGTGCGTTCTGTGTGAAAGCTGGAGATTTCTTGGGCTTCGTTGTCCACAAGAAAGGAATCGAAATCAACCAGAACAAGACGAAGGCAATTCTGGAAGCGAAAGCGCCATCGAATAAGAAGGAATTGCAATCTCTCTTAGGCAAGATAAATTTCTTAAGGAGGTTTATATCTAATCTAAGTGGGAAAGCTCAGGCCTTTTCACCCTTACTTCGACTGAATAAAGAGGGGTTCGAATGGGGGCAAGAGCAACAAGAAGCCTTCGACAAAATCAAAGGGTACCTCACTAAGCCACCTATTCTGGTGCCTCCTTATAGCAATAGGAGTATGAGATTGTACATAGTTGCATCCGACAAATCTCTGGGAAGCATGTTAGCCCAAGAGGATGAGAATGGAGTCGAAAGACCCATTTATTATCTCAGTAGAGTTTTGAATGATGCAGAAACTAGATATAGCGAAGTTGAAAAATTGTGTCTATGTCTGTATTTCTCTTGTACAAAACTCAAGCAATATATAAAACCAGTTGATGTTTATGTTTCGTCTCATTTTGATGTTTTCAAATATATGTTGTCGAAACCTATCTTGCATAGTCGAATTGGCAAGTGGGCATTAGCATTAACTGAATACTCCTTGACCTTTATGCCTCTTAAGGCAGTAAAAGGACAAGTGGTGGCAGACTTTATAGTCGACCACTCAATTCAAGTTGAGGATATTAGTTATGTGGAGATAGAGCCTTGGAAATTCTACTTCGATGGTTCCAGCCATAAAGATGGAACAGGGGTAGGAGTCTTGATTATTTCTCCAGATAAAATTCCAACAACATTCAAGTACAAAATATCAGGTTCTTGTTCGAACAATGAGGCTGAGTATGAAGCTCTAATTACTGGCCTTGAGATATTGTTGGAATTGGGGGCAACTCGAGTCGAAATAATGGGAGACTCAGAGTTAGTCATTAAGCAAGTCACAAAGGAATATAAATGCATAAGAGAAAATCTCATTATGTACTTTGTGATAGCAAATCGTTTATTGAAAAAATTTGAAGCAGTCAATATTCGACACATACCCAGAGTCGAAAATTAAATAGCCAACGACTTGGCACAGATTGCATCTGGGTATAAGATTTCAAAAACGAGATTACAAAGAGCAATCGAAGTTCGAGAAAAGATAAAAGCAACTTGTCTATCACCAACAGACTTGGAATCGACGAGACTAGGATATGCTGATCACAGTAACTTCGAGATTTCGTTCATTGATAATTTGTCAGAGCAAGATTGGAGGAAACCCATTGTGGACTATCTTCAAAATCCAGGAGCTTCGACAGAACGAAAAACGAAATTCAGGGCGTTGAGTTATGTACTCATGGGTAATGAGTTATTCAAGAAGACGCCTGAAGGGGTGTTGCTGAAATGTTTAAGTGAAACTGAAGCATACATAGCCCTTTCGACGACGCATACTGGGGCATGTGGGGCTCACCAAGAAGGCCATAAGATGAAATGGTTGTTGTTTCGACAAGGACTATATTGGCCCACTATGCTGAAAGATTGTGTTGAGTTCGCCAAAGGTTGTCAAGAGTGTCAAGTTCATACAGGCATCCAACATGTACCAGCAAGCGAACTTCACTCGATAGTGAAGCCTTGGCCCTTTAGAGGATGGGCGTTGGATCTCATTGGAGAGATTCGACCAGCATCATCAAAGAGTCAGAAATACATATTGGTAGGCATTGATTATTTTACTAAGTGGATCGAAGCTGTCCCTTTAGTCAATGTAGACCAAGAAAATGTCATTGAATTCATTCAAAAGAACATTATCTTTAGGTATGGAATCCCTGAGACGATAACAACTGATCAAGGGTCAGTTTTCACTGGTCGAAAGATGCAGGAATTTGCTCAGGAAACAGGTTTCAAACTCCTAACATCAACGCCTTATTATGCACAGGCGAATGGTCAAGTCGAAGCAGCTAACAAAGTGGTGATTGGTTTGATAAAGAAACATGTTGGGAAGAAACCAAAGAATTGGCATAAGACGTTAGACCAGATTCTGTGGGCTTGTCGAACGTCCCCAAAAGAAGCCACTGGTACAACACCGTATAGGCTAACTTTTGGCCATGATGCAGTGTTGCCAGCAGAAATTTGTCTTCAATCTGCAAGGGTTCAGAGGCATTATGATATTCCTTCTGAAGTTTATTGGAACATGATGTTGGACGAACTGGTGGATTTGGACGAAGAGAGATTACGCGCTCTCGACCTACTCAGGCTTCAGAAGAAAAGAGTAGAAGACTCTTATAATAAAAAGGTAAAACCTAAGGTATTTTTGCCTGAAGAACTAGTTTGGAAGGTAATTCTTCCCATGGATCGAAGGGATCGAAGCATGGGGAAATGGTCACCCAAATGGGAAGGACCCTTCAGAGTTATCCAAACTTTTTTTGGTGGAGCCTATGAAGTCGAAGAGTTAGGTGGAGATAAAAGGCTCTTGAGAGTAAATGGTAAATATTTGAAAAAATACAAACCTACACTTCAAGAGATAAAAATAAAATAATAAAAGAACAAAACTAAATTAACCATAAAAATGCCAAAATGGAAATTTTATAAATTTCAGCCAAGATGGCAATTGTTGTCGAATATGGATTACAGAATATGGTTACAAAAGAGAATCAATCAAAAGGGAAGAGAGTCCTTGAGTCGAAGATACTTGGCTTGCTGCAGCTCCAACCTTTTCGAACACCAGGCGTTCTCCTGCACTAGTTTGGCAATTTGAGCGTCGAGGCTTTGGGCCCTCTCAGCGAATTCCAGGCCTTGTTTGATTTCAATTTGGCTCTCGGTGTCTGAGATGGTCGAAAGAAGTTCCTCCTTGCGTATAGTGTTGGCATTTATCTTCGCTTCTATCTCTGCGATTTGTGCCCGGAAGGAAGCATTCTCTCGATCAATGGCATCGACTTCTTCCTGCGTAGATGCTTTTTGTTTCGACAACTCCGCAATTCGAGAAGTCGTATCCGAGACAACAGTCCACGCAGAGGAGCTTTTGCCATACAACACCTCAAGCTGACTGCTAAACCCCCTTTGGCGCCTGTAATCTGCTGAGACTTGATCAATCATAGAGTGTAACTCCATGATCAAGCCTGAGACTTCTGGGGCTACAGCTAACAAGTCGACAGCATTCAAGACATCCTTCAAACATGATGGAGCAGTGGGGTCCCCCTCTAAAGCCTTCATCAAGTCCCTCCTGAAGAACTGGGCCTTAACCTTCGCCAAAGCGTCATCGAGAGGAGAGGTTTCAGTAGACTTCCCCGACAGGGTAGGAATCTCCTGACTAGCATCAGACGAACTCTTGCTCTCGATGATTGCGTTGAGATAGCTAACAGGGTCAGTTTGTTTCAAAAGTTCTAAATCCTCTTTTGACCTGTGCTTCGTTGAGGTAACCCTTGCAACAGTATTGTCTTGGGTTTGAGGCTGTTGAGTGTTAGGTGCCTCGACTTGTTGCTCTTCGACTCGGACCGGGGCAGTACCAGCGTCGACTTGGTGCTCTTAGCTAGCGTCACCTTGGTGCTCTTCGCTAGCATCACCCTGGTGCCCTTCGCCAGCGTTATCTTGGTGCTCTTCGCTAGCGTCACCCTGGTGCCCTTCGCCAGTGCCACCTTGGTTCTCTTCGTCAGCAGCACCTTGATTTTCTTCGCCAGCATTGCCTTGGCCCCTTTCTTCATGATTCTCTTCTGACAGATCCACCACCTGAACCGCTTCTGGCTGTTGTTCCTCCACCAGAGGTTCCTCTGTTGGTTTTTCTACCGTTTCAGCATTGGCCTCATTCTCAGTATGGGCTTCGTCATTTCCCAAGCCTTTTTCCTGAGGCCTGCTAAGTTCAGCAGATTCCAGCGTTTCAGAGGTCCTTGGCGGAGAACTTTCAGTAGTATCCTGAAAAAGGAAAGAAGACAAATCTTCAGAGATCGAAAGAGACACAATCGAATATGGGTATCTATACCTAAATTATAAAAAGGTCTAAGGGATTACCTGTGGATTAGCTTCAGCCCCAGGGCTGGAATTGTCGCTTTCGACAGGCTTGTTAAGAAGAATGTTTAGTTCCTCCTCAGTTGGCTCCTCGATGATCACTGGAGGTGGCCTAGGCTTTCTCCCAGCAACTTTTATTCTGATGGTTCGACCTTCAGGAGCAGGAGCAGGAACAGAAGCATCCTTCGTCAACTTTCGCCTCTTTAGAGGGGCAGGAGGAGAATCACTTTCTTCATCGCTCCCAGATTCGACCACCAGTGTTGGCCGTTTCTTGGGCGAAGGTGCCTAGAAAACCAATGGGAATTCGATTTAATAATTGCATCGAAAGTCAAAAATCGAAAGCCAGGAAAAAATAATGAAAGTCTGGTTACCGATATAGAAGGCTTCTTCGAAGAACCTTCCCCCTGTTGGTTGCTTGTGGTCTTCGTCGGCGCTGTAGTCTTCGCCGGCGGTGGAGGTTTTGTTGAAGGGCCTCCTCTCTGTTGGCCTTCTGTAGCCTTCTTGGCTACAGGCTTTCGAACAACTGAAAGCAAATAAAAAGTTAACAGGCTAGCAGTCGAAGAGAAAGACAAAAGTAATGTGAGAGCATGAACTTACATTTCTTTATTTTGTCCAACACAAGGACAAAAGACTTCTGCAGCTCATCCATGAAGTCCTTCTCGTCGAAGAAGTACTCAGCATAATAGCTTTTCCACCACTCCTCGAAGGATGGTGAACAAAGAAAATTAAGCTGGTAGTCAAACAACGAGAGAACTGTTCGACCAACATATCTTCCGATATGCTTGATGGCAGCTTCTTCTGTGTAATCATTGCAGAAGTACATCATGGACTTCTCTCTTTGAAAAATCGGAGAAGGTAGGGTTTGGATAATACCAAACTGGCGAGATACCAGGTTTGGTTGGTATGCAATCAGACTCAAATGAGTCTTAGAGCTCCTGAATCGAAGAGGCATGATCCTTGGTGTAAGGAACGCCTCCCACAGTATTGTATGTTCGTCGACATTGGGACCACTCGACGTCCTTGGATGTGGCCTTGTGAACCATGCTGGGCCTACCTGCCGTCGAGCAAATGGAGCCATAGTTGAAACAAACTCCTTCCTTCGAGCAAACATTAGAACGAAGTTGGTGAAGGTTTGCTGAAACTCCAGTCCATCTTCCATAGGTGTCAGCAGAGCCAGCCTGGTTCCTTCGACGCGTCTGTTCGCTATCGCTGGAGCCTACTCGTTTATCTGAACCTTCTTAGGCAAGAAAGATTCGAAAGTGGCATTTAGCCACAGTTGGAGCAGCCAAAAAGGCCCAGCAAGTAGCAAGTTGGCCCTGTTTTCGATAATTTTCAGAAGAGTAGCCCCATTGCTGATCGAATCATAGAGGCTAGCCAGAATCAGTTCTGCCAAACAGATGTTTTGGCGATGATGCAGTTGAGTAGCAAGAGTGACCATCTTTTTGGTCACCTGTAAAGACTTCGAGCAAAATACAAAGCGAGTCAGCCATAAGGCTAGAAACGCTATGTGTTCGACATCCGACACAGCATCTGTCGACCTGTCATGATAATGGTTGACGAAAGTGGTGTATGTTAGTTTGGTCTCAGAGAAGCCAATTTGGTCCTCCGACATCTCCTCCGGATCGAAGTAATCCCCGGTGGGTCGAAGGCCAGTAATAGCGGTCACATCGAAGAGTGTGGGGGTTAGCATCCCACAGGGAAGATGGAAAGTAAAGTGGGAGTAGTCCCAGAACAGCAGAGAAGCTATCAGCATCTCCGGAGAATAGTTCAAACCTGTCTTCGACAGCATCACTAGGTCGAAGATCCCCATATCCTTCCAGATCGAAGTTTGGTGCTTCTCCATCTTTACTAGCCAAGCAACGTAATCAGGGGTAAGGTTAGGGCAAGACCTGAAGGCCCTAACACCTCTGTTGAAGAAGCGGAGGTCGATTTTTTCATGTGCAGGGTCTTCATTGTCTTCTGCGTCTTTCTTGGCGCATGCGACTGGTTTGAGTTTCTCGACTACCGGGAAATAGCTCTTGATCTTCATAGCCTCAGAGATACTTGGATACATGGGGCCAGACATTGAAAAGATCTGGTTGGAGTATCCAACCGGGATCATCAAGTGGCGTGAGTAGGCGTCGCGAACGGCGATGTCCAAGGGTTCAGGAACCCTTCGTTTGCCTGTAGAAGTTACTACCGGAGCAGTGACGAAAACCTTGGGTTTAGCATTTTCAGTTGGTGCGTTAGCACTAGGAGCAGTAGAACCAGATGCCATGGTTTAGTGTTGAGTTTGAAATGAGGTTGAAGACGAAGTGAAAGAGGAAGAGTTTCTGCAAAGATAACAAGCTTGTATGAAAACAGAGAAGTTTGAAAGGCTAGATGGCGTAAAAAGTCCCACAATGGGATACTCACTGCTATTTATAGTAGTGGGGAAAAATCCCCAAAAACGAGGACATTAAATGCCATTTAATGCTGCAGGAGTTAGTGGGACACGTGGCAGCCCCCTGTTGTTTTAGCCATTCTGCAGAAATAGAGGGACGCAGCGTGCGTCCTCGTTTTTGGGAATTGTCATAATGACAAATTCTGAAATGACATTTGGTACTGCACGCCGTACTGAAAGTGACGTCCTAGGTACGGAACAATGATGGTTTTCTTGGGATTGCCAATAGTTGGTAGAAAACAACAAAAAGTGCACAAGTTAATTTGTGACTAAGCGTGGAAAGACAGGTGTCGAATGGCGTTTCAAAGAATGCCTTTTTCTTTCAGAGTCGAAATAAGGCATTCTTGGGGGGCAATTTGTTGGCTCCTAAATTCGACACCTTTGTTTTGTTGATATCAGCCATTAAAGCTGAAGGATGTCTTCAACTGGCTAAGCCTGTCGAAATGCCCGTCGAAAGATGGCAAAGTACTTAGAAGATTTCTTCCAAGGAAGAAGGCTGGTTGCCTTCGACGTCGAAGGAGTTTCTCGTCGAAGATGTCTCTTGACGAAAGTGTTCGATGGTTCAGAGTGGAGCAGTTTGAAATTCAAGCTTTTGGAGGGAAAACGGTTTCCAGCAGTTACTACGTACAAACGTGCAAAGATCTGGAGCGTCGAACGTGGAGAACGTGCCAAGTGGATTGATCTCGAAGCAGTGTAACTGCCCGACGGTTACTTGGGATGTTTTAGTATAAATAATAGTGGTCATGTAGTTTCTCGCGTGTGTTCACAATTCCATACAAAGTCACTCATATAGATTCGAGTACCCAGCGTGTGAGAAAGAATTGTTGAGAAATGTATGTGTGAAACACCAATTTTATTAATCAAAGTCATTTACTTTTCCAGAAATTTACTTGCTTTCCTCTTTACATTCCTGTCGAAGCCTTTTACTTTAAGCCTTGTTTATTTTACCAAGTCCTTTCTTCATGCAATTTACTTGAAACCTCTTTATGTTATTTAAAGCCTCTTTAGTTAAAGCCTTATCCAATTTAATCAAACTTCAAAATCAACCTATGTCCTAGGATCAATCTGATCGATCCTGCGAGTAACCAAATAAGTAACCATTTGGAGGATCAGCGGTTGTTTACCAAAAACCAAGGTAAACAGTACGGTACCCATGAAGAGCAAATGGTAACATCTCGTGCCAATCTTTGTAGGTCACTGTCATCTTCTACACGATCTTCTTAACGTTCTTATTAGCTGCTTCGACAGCCTCATTCATCTTCGGCCGGTAGGGAGAAGAATTGTGATGCTGTATCTTGAATTGTTCGCAGAGCTCAGTGATCATCTTGTTGTTAAGATTGGTACCATTGTCTGTAATGATCCTCCCTGGTACACCGTATCGACAGATCAAATTGTGCCGAATGAACTGTGCCACAATGTTCTTGGTTACGGTAGCAAAGGAAGCTGCTTCAACCCACTTCGTAAAATAATCAATAGCTACCAGGATGAAACGATGCCCGCTGGATGCCGTTGGTCTGATTTCGCCGATCATATCAAGGCCCCACATTGCAAAAGGCCAAGGTGCCGTCAAGACGTTCAGAGGAACCGGAGGTATGTAAAGCTTACCAGCATAGACTTGGCACTTGTGACATGTCCGAGAATGCTGATAACAATCAGCTTCCATTGTGGACCAATAATATCCTGCCCATAGGATCTTTTTTGCCATGGTGTGTCCACTGGAATGAGTTCCTAAAGTACCTTCATGTAACTCCGCCATGATCCTTTCTGCTTCATTCTTATCTACACATTGTAGTAAGGTTGAATCATGGTTACGTTTGTAAAGAATGCCATTGCTGATGAAGAACTTTGCTGCGAACCTCCTCAGGAACTTCTTGTCATTAACAGATGCACCCTTGGGGTACTCCTGAGCCTCAAGATACCTCTTCACCTCATGATACCAGGGTTTTTCTGTTACTTCTTCAGTCTCAATATCACAACAATGTACATGTTCGTCTAGTTTTTCAATGATGATCCAGGGAGCTTCGTTGTCCCAATTGACTTTGAACATAGAAGACATCGTAGCTAACGCGTCCGCCAACTGATTCTCCTCTCTTGGGAAGTGTTCAAAGGTTATCTCCTCAAAATGGGGGAGCAACATCAATACATACTCTTTGTAAGGAATAAGATTAGGGTGTTTCGTATCCCACTCACTTTTGATCTAACTGATCACGAGAGCGGAATCTCCGAAAACACTTAGAAACTTAATCCTTAGGTCAATTGCTGCTCGAAGACCCATGATGCATGCTTCATACTCCGCCATATTATTGGTGCAGTTCAAACATAGTCGGGCGGTGAACGGAGTATGAGAGCCTTTTGGAGATATGATCACGGTGCCAATGCCATTACCCAAAGCGTTTGAAGCTCCATCAAAGTACATGGACCATCGGGATCCTTCCTCAGGTCCTTCATCCGGTCCAGGTGTCTCACAATCAGTTACCAACATGATACTCTCGTCCGGAAATTCAAAATTTATAGACCGGTAATCATCCACTGCCTGATGTGCCAAATGGTATGCCAACACACTTCCCTTGATTGCCTTTTAGGTCGTATATTGGATGTCATACTCAGTCAGGATCATCTTCCATCTTGCTATTCTTCCGGACAAGGCAGGCTTCTCGAAGATATACTTGATTGGATCTATCTTTGATATCAATAAAGTAGTGTGAGTCAACATATACTGTCTCAGCTGGCGAGCAACCCATACCAAAGCGCAACAAGTTTCCTCGAGCAGTGAGTATCGGGTCTCACAGTCGGTAAAATTTTTGCTAAGGTAATAAATAGCATGCTCTTTTCGGCCAGACTCGTCATGCTGCCCCAGCACACACCCCATTGAGTTATCGAGTACTGTCAAGTATAAGATCACAGGTCTCCCTTCAACTGGTGGCATTAGAATAGGTGGCTCTTGGAGATACTCTTTGACCCTTTCGAAAGCGGCCTGGAATTCATCATTCCAACGTACCACTTGATCTTTCTTCAGTAACTTGAAGATTGGTTCACAAGTAGCAGTTAGGTGCGAGATGAATCGGGAAATGTAATTCAGACGTCCCAGAAAGCCTCTGACCTCCTTCTCTATTCTGGGAGCTGGCATCTCCTGTATAGCTTTCACTTTGGCAGGATCCACTTGAATACCTTTGTCGCTTACAACGAAACCCATCAGCTTACCAGATCTCACCCCGAAGGTGCACTTATTCGGGTTTAACCTTAGCTTGTACAACTTCAGCCGGTCAAACAGCTTCTGCAGATGGTCAAGGTGTTCTTCCTCAGTATGGGACCTGGTAATCATATCGTCGATGTATACCTCAATCTCATGATGGATCATGTCATGAAACAAAGCAACCATGGCACGCTGATACGTTGCCCCAGCATTCTTTAGCCCAAAAGGCATGACCTTGTAGCAAAAGGTACCCCACTGAGTAACAAAAGTTGTCTTCTCCATGTCTTCGGGAGCCATTTTGATCTGATTATAACCGGAGAAACCGTCCATAAATGAGAATACCTTGTGCTGAGCGGTGTTGTCAACCAGAACGCCGATATGAGGTATAGGGAAATCATCCTTGGGGCTTGCCCTGTTCAGATCTCTGTAGTCGACACACATTCAAACTTTACCATCCTTCTTCGGTACCGGAACCACATTGGCAACCCACTGGGGGTAAGAAGTCACTTCTAGAAAACCGGCGTCAAACTGTTTCATAACTTCAGCCTTGATTTTCTCAGACATCTCTGGGCGCATTCGACGGACTTTCTGTTTCACGGGAGGACAGTCTTCCTTAGTAGGCAGGCGATGAACCACAATGTCAGTATCCAAACCAGGCATATCTTCGTAAGACCAGGCAAAGATCTCAACACAAGTCACGCAACATCTGAATCAACCGTTGTTTCACACTAAGCTCCAGATTCGCACCGACCTTGACTTCCTTCTTGTCTGTCTCAGTACCCAGATTCACTGTTTCTACTGGCTCTTCATGCGGCTGAATAACCCTCTCTTCTTGAAGTAACAGTCTCGCAAGTTCACCAGGCACTTCGCAATCATCTTCACCTTCGTCTTTGGCTAAGTTGATCGGATTTTCGAAGTCATAACTGGCAGTAGAAGAATCGTTACTAGTGAGATCCAGAGTGGATGTGGACCTGTATATGTGAGTGTGTGTAAATAGCTGTATATAATAAAGAAAAACAAGGAGAACAAAATTTGAAATGCAAGAATGTCCAATGCTTTTATTAATGATATATGAAAATGACACACAAAAGCCCTCACACATGAAGCCACAGTGCCCCGGGTAAGACACCGGGCCATAAAGTTTAAAACATTGCCTGTTACATATTCAAAACAAAAAGTTTCATTACTGGGTGATAACTGAATGGGCATAGAATCCTTCGCTGTCCAGTTGCTTAATCCACCATTGACAGTCGGGTAGATCCAACTGTCGATATCAAACTCTTCATTATCGTCATCCCTGATTGCATTCACCCCTTCATCTTGTTTAGGCTTTTCTGGTGCCCCGAACTCAATCTCCTTCGCATCAATTAAGTCTTGTACCTTGTTCTTCAAAACCCAACAATCATCCGTATTATGCCCCGGGCTATCAGAGTGATAAGCACAGCGGGAATTAGGGTTGTACTTCGGTGATGTGGTATTTGGATTCTTCGGGACTTCCTTTAGAATCACCAGATTAGTCTACAGCAACTGTGGCAGAATCTGAGATAAGGCCATGTTGAGACGGGTGAATTTCCTTCGAGGTCTCTCGTCCTTTTGTTGATTGTTGTGCTGAGGAGCACCAGCAAGTTTTGAAATAACAACCTCATTAACATCTTGGGTGTTCAGGTCTATTCCGTCTTCTCGAACTGTAGACAGCACTGGACTCTTTCTTAAATGGCTTCTTCTCGGTGCTTGATGAGGCACCCTTTTGTATCTTACCAGCCTTAATACCAGCTTCAATCCTCTCACCAATCAAAATAAGCTCTGTAAACTCAGATGAAGAGCTTCCAATCAAGTGGTTGAAAAATAGACCAGACAGGGTCCCCAGAAACATATCCACAAGTTCCCGATCAGCCAAGGGCGGTTGTACTCTTCCGGCGAGGTCCCTCCACTTCTGAGCATAATCTTTGAATCCTTCACCCGTTCCCATTAACATACCCTGGAGTTGGGTACGCGTGGGAGAGAGGTCAGAGTTGTAATGATATTGCCTGTAGAAAGCAGTAGCCAAATCCTCCCAACTGCGGATACTGGTTTCGTCCAACTGATAGAACCACTCAAGTTGAGTCCTTGAGAGACTGTCTTGAAAGAAATGGATCCATAGGTTTTTATCAGCGGTGTACGACTGAATCTTCCTCACATATGACTGGAGGTGCAACTTCGGACAAGAAACTCCGTCATACTTAGCAAAGGCTGGTGCCTTGAATTTGTGGGGAATCACAACCCCAGATGATAGACCTAGATCACCAAACTCCAAACCGGAAACCTTCTGCACTTCCATAGCACTCAACCGATCTTCCAGTTGCTTGTATCTATCCTCGGCAGGAGGATACTATTCTTCATCGTAGTCCGTCTCGTTGTCGGAGACCACAGGGCTGGGAGCCCTCCTTTCCTCTTGACTATCTTTCCCTCCAGATGAGATGGTCAGATAAACTTCATTCTGAAGCATGTTTCCAAACCTATGCTCTGTGTTAAACAGGATTGTCCTCTTCTTCTTCTTCTTCTTCTCTTTCAGAATCAGGGTCTTCAGGTCTTGCTGACCTTTAGCTAGATTCATGAACAACTCTTGAAATTGGGCGTTCTGGGCCTGGAGGGCCTTGATGGCTTGCTCAGTTGAAGGTTCAGCAGACATGATGAGTGCTGAAATAAACAACGAAGAAGATAAGAGCCCTGTAATGGGTACCTGTTTATGAAGTGCATGGGATGAAATGCGTATGATTATGATTCCAAAGACAATCGGGAGATTCAAATTTGTAAACAAGAAATGAAACACACTTTATTAAATAAACTTCAAAATTCAAATTGTTCAACTGATGCCCTCGGGGCGTTACAAGAATGGAAATACTGAAAAGTAAATAAAATTGGAAAGGAAATCATCAAAGGTCAATCAACGCTCCCATGGTCTCTTCTTATCAGCGCGGACATAGTCGTTGAGAATCCGCTTGTTCTCCAACTGTCTGGTCAACCTCTGGATCTTCTGCTCTTGCTCGTTGAACTTCTCTCGGTAAGAATCCCGTTCTTCCCTCAGTTGCATCCAAGATCTCTTCAGTTCCCCAATGTCAGTGGGCATATAAGGATGGAGAATGGTTGGAAGAACTCCTTCTTCATTAGAAACTTCAAGAGTGATAGGCCGGACAACTTCATATGGCATACCTAACTTCTGGGCACGGATACGGACCCATCTGAGATATGGCTCCATCGGGAGAGAAGTCTTTGGGCCCAGCTCATGTGGATCATATTGGTGAACTTTATCCCAAGCCCTGATGAATCTGCGACGTTGCTCGTCGCTATCCCCTTGAAAATCAAAGATGATACTAGGCATTAGCATCTCATGAGGTCCTTATATTTTGGCACGCCCGAACTGACGTAGATCTAAGCATGGGTTGTAAGAAATTCCTCCATGGGTTCCTAACAGTGGAACATTGGGGTACTCCCCACATCGATCAATAACAGTCACCTCGTCCATACCCTTGAGAGTCTAGATAATGTCATTATGCGAGAGAGACATAACCCTATAAGCCCAGCCCATGCCTTCTTTGTTCTTCAGCACTGACTTGGGAAGGTGCGAAATAAACCACCTTGCTAATAACGGAACATAGCACATCAAGGTTCCCCGCTTTCGGGCAGTACGAGCATAAAGCTGATGAAGGATGTCACCCAAGAGAGTGGGTACCGGATTGCGAGATATGAAGATATTTACCGTATTAACATCAACAAAGGAGTCAGAGTTAGGAAACAATACCAAGCCGTATATCAGAAGAGCCAGAATATCCTCGAATGCCTTGAAGTCTAGGCTATCCCAGAAATAATTAGCCTTACCAACCAAAAACTTAGTCAGAAAGCCCTTTGCTCCACTTCTAGTCTCCCAATTAGCCATTACCTCTTCCTTGGTCAAATGAAGGGCGGGCTGCAACAATCTCTTCGGGCCTAAGCATCTTTTCCCAACCAGTAAACGAGGTCTGCTCCATAACAGAGATACCGAGTAGCTCAGAGAACTCTTCTAAGGTGGGAACCAGCTGATAGTCTTGAAAAGTAAAACAATGGTACAGCGGATCATAGAATTGGACCAGGACACTCATCATCTGCTCGTCCAATTTAGAGGTGACCAAAATGAGAAGATAACAATGCCTCCTGAGGAAGGAAGTAGTATCAGGCATCTTTGCAACCAACTCCTTAAGCAAGGTGGGAACCTGGACAAAGTTAACCCGGATGGTATTCCTACGCATGAGCATCATGATGACCTACAAAACAGAGCAAAGATGAATCCCTCCTGTCTTTGAAATAGGTTAGTCCAATGCAAGATGTATGCAATTTTATGATGTCATGATAGTAAGCACACCACAAGTATCCATAAAAAGCAAACATGGTAAAGGCACACAAGTCACACAGAGAGCCCTTAGATTTCAGGCTGGCAAGGAGCTTAGGTACTACACTCTTTCAGTTCAGTTGGTTTAAAACTGTCCTAAAAATAGTAACCGAGTTCTAGAGGATCTCAATATCACTGACTACCCTCAATCGGTCATAATTCCAGTTTAGCAACCTTTTCTTGCAGCTGTAATCATCGCGAGAGTTTAGTCTCAATGAGTGTAGCATACTGCTACTATTCTATGGCCAAGTTGGTTAATTTAAAGGTTCTAAGGTCAGTTGGTGCTTAATGACCCCTTAGATGACCCATATTCTCCCTGTTCCAACATAAGGGATATCGGTACAATCTAAAGTGCCACACCAACGTAGCTACTACTTCAACCGTATCGGTCTATGCCGTACAATTCCCTCACAGTTTATTGCTACTTACCTACAGGGTATTCCTAGATCCGGGTTAGGATCTATAGTAACTCCGATACAAGCCCATAAAATTAAAGCATACAAAGCATACAATTGAAAACACAATGATCTAATCCTAAGGTACACCTCACTTATAAAATTCCCCAGCAGAGTCGCCAGTTCTGTGATACGGTGGGAAGAGAACTGACTGTTTTGGATATGCTGGTTCGCGTTTGCGTTTGTTTTCGCAAAATGTCGCGGTAAGCAAGAGTCTCCACCGTATTTTATTTTATCCATCAAGGAAAGGAAAAAAGCACAGAAAAATTCCTTTTTTGAGACGTTTCTTGGGTCCGGGAGGTAGATTATATAAAGGGAAGGTGTTAGCACCCTTTCTATCCATGGTTATCCATGGCCTCTTAGGTACTTGCTCAAAGTGTTTTCAAAATTTGCTTTTCTTTGTGTTTGTGGGTTTGAAAAGAGTTTTTGTTTGAAAGGAGTGTAAGTGCGAAATTTTTTGTTTTGTTTTAAAAGGAGCAAGTACTTAAGAACCATCTACCTACTCGAAAAAGGAATTAATCTGTACAAATATCCTTTAGACAACGCTATCCCCACTATTGATGAGTAGGTAGCATTGTCGTTGGAGTTTTAAGGGTCAATTCGATTAAGGGACGTGTGGTCACCAAAGCAATGTTAGGACGCCTTAGCGGTAACCCTAATGTCTTAGATCATTTTTCCGAGGCAACTGTTTCGAGGCAACTATGATCTTTGGACAAGAGGACGACCTCTAAAACTTCCTATACTCAATGACCACGTTCGAAGGCAACCAAGTGAGGTGTACCCTAAGAGTGCGCATGTGCGAGTGTGTTATTTCGGTTAATTTTATCTTTGTACATGTTATGAGTGAGCTATGTTGATTTTAGGTTCATACATTAGATCTTGTCATGAATTCCCTATTATCAAACATCTAACAGTTAATATTTTGCGGAATTTAAATTGCGGGAATTAAATCTAAACTATTACAAGGCGTCGGGTATTTACATCGCCAAAAGCAACCCTTTAATTTAAATTGCAGAAAGTAAAATAAAGCGATAAAATAAAGTCCTAATTAAAAGCTATTACATTCCGGAAGCAATTACAATATTGGATAAAATGATACGCGTGTGAGAAATTAAATCGAGCGAGTTTTTAGGGTTTTGACCCTTTTTATGAAAGAAAGAGATTTTTTATTTTATTTTTGAATTTATGGAAATCAAATCTAAGTTAATAATTAAATTAATTAATTAATTAAAAAAAGATATTTTTGGATTTTTTATATTTAAGGAAATAAAATAAATTGATTAAAAGTTAGTAAAACCTAATTATCTAAATTAATTTTAATTTATTGCAAAAAATGTTAAAAGCTAAACCTATTTAAAACTAAATTAATTAAGTTAATATTTATTTACAAAAATAAAGTCAAATTTAATTTTAATAAATAAAAATAATATTTTTTTTTGTGTTTTTGATTTTATTGAGAAAAATTATTAATTGGTTAGTTTAAATAAAAAATAATAATAATAATAAAACAAATAAATAAATATAATGAAAAGAAATAGAAATAAACCAAGGGGGGTGTTGGGCCCAAATCTGGAGGTTTGATTTGCAATTGTTTGGCCCAATTCAAGCAAGCCTGCAATGACTTTTCTGGCTCCCACGTGTGTGCATTGACTTTGGAGTATGGTGAGATTTCAATCCTGGCCCTCAGATTTGGCCTGGAGGCCATCTGGCGTTGATTGCATGAGGGAGCATGGTGGATCTCAGGCCTTGGCATGCACTGGAATTCCTGTGGACAAAATTCAACAAATATATGGGGGGACCTGGGATTCGAACCCAGGTCCCATGAGATTTTCAACTAGCGCCTCTGCCAACTGAGTCATTGTGCTTTATTGTTAGTATATTAAGTAGTGAATATTATATTGGAAAACAATCAATATGCCTGGAATAAAAAAAAAGAGCGCCAATAATTTGAATTAGCGAATAGGACGTGGCCACGTAATCGTCTTCTTCGCTGGCCCCTGTTTATTTTCCTGCGGATTCTTATCCGCAGCAAAATCCGTGGCTTCATCCTATAATGAATTCTAGACTACAAAAATGCAAACTAAGGCCATCATCATGCTCGTCTTCCTCCTAAATTCATCCATGGCCATTGATAGTGTTGATTTTACCTGAAACGGAAATGCCTAAAAACAAGAAACCCAAACCCTAGTTTCGGGTAGGGCTTTACAGGCTATAAAAACTCAATTGAGTATTGCAGAATGATTGGAAATTGAATGATAAGCATGATTGTACAAAAAATTTACTCAAAAGATGCAGGAATATGGGAATACAATTTCGTGTACAGGGCCACTTTCAGAGAAGCTTACAGTGCATTTTAGGTGACGACAGGGCTTGGTTTTGATTCCTATAGCTTCAGTGGGTGTCAAGCAAGGAGATAGCGTGGAGTTTTGGCCTTGAAAACGACTCTAGGATGGATTTCAGATTCAAACTTTTCAAGCTTTTTTCAAGTTTGTTCTTGTGATTTTGTGCAGCCTTCTGGTCGTGTTCTTTGTGCCTTTGCATTGTATGAGTATAATAGAGTGAATTAGGTTTAATTTTGGGCCTTGAATCCATGAGAATTAATGATTGAAGATTTGATTTTATTCTCCATTAACAAAGCTTTCCAAAAATGTCAAAAACCAATATTTTGTTCATAACATGGCTTGATTCAGATTTTATTGTGTATATCATGATAATTAAGACCTGTAATGATCAAAAAGATACCAAGTTATCAATTTTTAGATTTTATTTAAATTTAAAATGAATTAAATCAATAAAAATCAAATAAAATAGAAAAATTAATGAATGGACATAAAACTGAAGATAGGACACGTGTGTGGTGTGACAAGATCAAATCAAGTGGAAAAAAATGGGCCCTTTTGTCAAAATTTGAAGTTTTGGGGATAGTTGACTTTTGGCAAATTTGGAAAAATGACCAACTTCAACAATGCATAACTTCTTAAATTTTGAACTTTTGGAAGTGTTATTGGACGTTTTAGAAACCTTGAGATGTCCTCTAACCAACCCTTTTTGTCTCATCTCATTTTGATATTTCATGCTCAAGTTATAAGCTTTGGAAAAAAGGTGTTTTTGTTGACTTTCAAAAATTTCCTATAATGTCCAAATTTGTAACTTCTTGTGAGTGCATTTCTTGATCTTGGGGTGTGAAGATGGATTGTAGGAAATTGAATCCTATTCAAAATTAGCTTTGGATGGGTCATTTATCATAAATGATGAGAAAGTTATGCTTGGTCAAAGTTGAGTTGACGTTTCCTACAAAACCCTAATTTAGCAACTTTTGAGTCTTGATGAATCTTGAGCAATCCTTGATGAATAATGATCAACCCTTTATCAAATGATGAATTATCCTTAAAAATGAGAATGTTGACAAAAAATCTTGAGGTTTGACTATTTGTAGGTCACAGTTGACTTTTGCCTTTGCATAGTCGATTTTTGGGCCTCTTGAGCAATTGACCGACCAAACTTCTTCTGCAAGGCTTGAAATTTGACATGGATTATCTTGAGAACATATTAGGACATTGGGGAGCATTTGAGGTCATTTTGATGTAAGGACCTTGATGCAACACAAAACCCTAATTTGAGGTTGACTGCCTTAGGAGGTGATTTGACTGTCCAACTCTTGAGCAATCTTGAACCATTTGGAGATTATTCTTGACATGTCTTGAGAAATATGGGAGGGAAAATTTTGGGGTACAACAGGGGTCGAAGGTAACTTGATATTTTTGTTAGATTCCTCTCGCTTAAGTTCCAATATACACTCGTCAATGACGTCAATGGCATAACAGACATCTCTTATGATTGGTGCTATTAAGAACTTTGAAATAATAAATTCTATCTTTTCATCACCCACCTCAAATGTTAATTTTCCTTTCTTAACGTCAATTATGGCTCCGGATGTTGATAGGAATGGTCTACCTAAGAGGATTGAGATTTCTTCGTCTTCTTTAATATCCATAACCACGAAATCAGTTGGGATATATAGCTAACCGATCTTAACTGGTATGTCTTCAAGTATGCCTATAGGATACTTACCTGATCTATCAGCCAGCTGGAGAGACATTTTAGTCGGCTGCAATTCTCCTAAGTTTAACCTTCTACAAACTGCTAAAGGCATAAGGCTGACGCTAGCTCCTAGATCTAAGAAGGCTTTGTCAATAGTATGATTTCCTAAGATACAAGGAATGGAAAAACTTCCTGGATCCTTTTCTTTCTTGGCAAGTTTATTTTCTGAAATAAAATTGCATTTGATAGGTTTGGGATCATCAAGTCTACGTTTGTTGGTCAGGATGTATTTTAGGAATTTAGCATAAGATGGTATCTGAGTGATGGCTTCAATGAAAGGAATCTGTGCATGGAGTTTTTCTATAACTTTAATGAATCTCTGGTATTGATTGTCAAGTTTGGTTTGTTTAAGTCTTTGCGGAAATGGGACCGGGGGTTTGCACGAGGGTGGTGATTTATTAGTTTTATCTTTTAATTCTGGTTCTTTTTGCTTTTAGGGTTCCTCTGGTTCCTCCACTTGGTCTGTAGGAAAAACATCTGTCTTAGGTTATGAGGGTGTACTCATGGATGGATTCTTGGGTCCATTGTAAGTAGTCCCACTTTGTAAGGAAATGGCATTAGCTTTCCCTTTAGGATTTGGTTGAGGTTGTCCAGGGAATTGTCCTCCAGGTGTATTTTGTGGGGCTTGTGTTTGGGCTATTGCGAGATCTGGGTTTCAAGCATCTTGTTATGCGTAATTATCTGATCAACCTTAGTTCCTAATTGCGTGATTAGTTTGTTTACGTGAATATTTTGATTTAAGAACTCTTTATTTTGCTGGGTTTGAGCTAAAATGAAATTTTCCATGATTTTCTCAAGGTTTGGTTTGGGTGCCACAACTTGCATAGGTTGATTTGGTCTTTGGGCTTGGAAACCTATAGGTCTCGAAGGTGCAGAGTTTTGTATTGGGCTATTGTTTTTATAAGAAAAGTTTGGGTGATTCCTCCATCCGGGGTTGTAAGTGTTTGAAAATGGGTTTCCTTTGGTGTAGTTTACTTGGTCTGAGCAAGGCTCATTCAACAAGTTACATTCCACAGGTTGATGTCCTTGGGTCCCACAGAGTTCGCATTCTGAAGCTACTGCGGATACAATATTAGGGTTTTAGGACATGTTTTGAACTTTTAAGGCAAGAGCGTCCATTTTAAATTGCATCATGTCTAGAGAACTTATCTCATGTTTTCCTCCTTGGGCCTCATTTTTCTCTACCATAGCTCGTTCTGTTCCCCATTGGTAATGGTTTTGGGCCATGTCCTCAATGAGAGCGCAAACTTCTAGGTAAGGTTTATTCATCAATGCGCCACCAGCGGCAACATCGATAGACATCTTTGTGTTGTAATGGAGTCCTTTATAGAAGGTGTGGATTATTAGCCATTGTTCTAGGGCATGGTGTGGGCAGACTCTTAACAGGTCCTTATATCTCTCACATGCTTCAAAAAGTGATTCTCCCGGGTTTGGTTAAACCTAGTGATTTGGTTTCTAAGGACAACAGTTTTGCTGGGCGGAAAATATCTTGCGAGAAATACTCTCCTAAGGTCTTCCTAGGTTGTTATTGAATTGGGTGGAAGGGAATCCAACCAATCTCGTGCTTTATCTCTGAGGAAAAAAGGGAATAATCTTAGTCATATTGCCTTAGGCGAAGCACCATTTCATTTTAAAGTGTCTGCTAATTGTATAAAAGTTTTTAAGTGTTGATTCGGGTTCTCAGTAGCGAGACCACCGAATTGGTTTTGTTGCACCAGTTGTAGCAATGAGGGTTTTAGTTCTAAATTATTTGTGGTTATAGAGGGGTTTACGATACTTGAACCAGGTTCCTCATCTGACGGTTGGGCAAATTCCTTAAGGGGTCTTTGGTTACGATTCTCGGCCATAGTTTTTCTAATTCTACGGAGAAAATGGATGTAATGTTCAGGTTCCGCTAAAGGATTGAATAAGGTTCCGGTGCTGCGAGATCTTCGCATCAACTGGACTGTAAAACTTAGTCTATACAGTGTGACTATAGGGTGCGAAATTTGACGAAATTGATCCCCAGCAACAGCGCCAAAAACTTGATGTGGTGTGTATTCGCAAGTGTACGAATCGCATCAGAGTAATATAAAAGATTATTGATCCATAGAGACCAATCATCAATCTATCGTTTCCTATTGTTATGGTGTTTAGCAAAGTCAATATTAAACAGGGAATTGAGCATGCAAGAAAGTAAAGTGCGGCGAAATAAACTTCAGATATAAAACCGGGGTCGAATGTAATTCACATAGTCAGATGATATTCGCAATGCTTCGGAATAGAACTACTTATAGGACAATATTTTCTACTAAAGAAAAGAACTAATTTAACAGGAACTGTCGCTTTCGCGTAATCAGAACCGAGTTTACTCTTTAATCATACCTTCTTATCGTCACTTATAAAAAGACGCGCAGTGCGCTAAAGTAATAAACCTATTTTTAAGAAATAAAGTACTTGACCAAGTTGAAAAATATTTTGATCTGGAATTTCTAATAAAAAGGGGACCTAACTTTAACCCTATAAACGCGTCCGAAAATAGTTTCAAAATTGATTTCTTTGATAATAAAAATCCGTAACTAACTGGACAAAGCGCTTTCGCTTCCTTTGACCAGTTAGAACTAACCGAGTTTAACAAAGGGTTGGACGACTTTCGATCTTACCCAACAACAATAAAGTACAAAAAACTCGTATTAAAAACCAAAATAGCCCATAAGAATTTCTACTGTCACATTATTTGGAATATCGATCTAACTAGATTCCTTACATTCTAACTCAGTAAGGTTCAGCATGACATGGGAATGTAAATAGGCATGTTAAAATAAATTGTGCGAGAAAGTAAATAATTTAAAGTGCGATGTGGGAAATAAACAAAGTAAAAGCAGTGCAGAAAATAAACAAAGTAAAAGCAGGTGCGGGAAATAAACAAAGTAATAGCAGTGCAGAAAATAAACAAAGTAAAAGCAGGTGCGGGAAATAAACAACGTAAAATCAGGTGCGGGAAATAAACAAAGTAAAAGTAGGTGCGGGAAATAAACAAAGTCAAAGTAGGTGCGATAAATAAACAAAGTAAAAGCATGTGCGGGAAATATAAATAGAAACCTGCTCCAAGCGGGGAGGTTTTAAATCTAGTACAAACTGGAAGTAAAATGCGACTGGAAATAAACAATAGTTGAAAATAAATGTGGCAGGATAAACTTAAGCCGAAGTGCTCCAAACTCGGTTACAGACTCAATCTACGAACTCGATCACATACTCAATCAATAGTGCAATAATTCCCCAATGTGAAGAATTATCGCTTTACAATGGTGAAATTATATGGCTTAAGTTTGCAACTATGGTTGGATCAAGTTTGCAACTAAGCTTGGGTGAATTGAAATGAAATCAGGAACTTCTATTTATAGAGAATAAGGAATGCATGAAATCACAGGAATGCCCCCCCAACTCCTTTTTGGGGGGGGGGGGACATCGTCCAAAGGTGGCGCCTGCCATGGAGGCCATGGCGCCCACCATGATTGTAAATGAAAGGAAGTGGGGAACGTGGCAGTTGAGGCCAACAGGAGGTGGTCCACATCATAGCCTACCCTATGGCTGACACCATGGTGGACGCCATGAGTGCAAATTTGACCTAAACTCCCATTTTTCAGCCTGTTTTCCTTCATTTCTTCATGGGAGCTCTGGATAATTGAAATACCTGAAAAGGAAACAAAATATAGGCATAATAAGAGAAAACAATAATAAAAAACCTAAATAACATGTGAAATCAGAGTTAAAAACAAGTGCAAAGTAAGTGTTATCAGCAGCCACCACTGAGCTTTCCCCACTGGGTATGACCTTTGACCCAACTGAACCGACGAAGCATATGTTTTGCTTCGACCATTTGGATTTCGCCTATTATATCGCTGATCACCATATTATGGACACAAAAAATGTCTCTAAAACTGAGCACATAGCCTTTATGTCCCTCTGGCTCTCCCATTTCTTATTTTGCATATGCTCTTTAAGAATAGTTCAAGATTTCATACCTCTAGCGATTCAACTTCACGAAGGACAAAACATCTCAATGGGCAGGATTTTACTAACGCATCTTTACCAAACTTTAGGCAATGCTTCCATGCAGCTGAAGGCACTCCCTGATCATGACACATACTTAACCCTCTCAGGACCTCTTTAGCTTCTACAACACTGGCTAAATGCCACATTCAAATTTCAACTGGGTCATCCTATCTCTGAATCGATTTTGCATCTAACCAAGGCTAGAACCATTGAAGGTCTGAGGATGTGTTTGACCACTCACCCCCATAAGCTTGATCAATTCGTTTTTATGAAATATATCAACTTATTCGTCAAGACCACCACATTTGTATCAGCCATGGCCCCTTTTATGGAATGATGGTTCGATCCTAACTGGTTTTGAGATCCCTTCCTTAATGTTTCTCAAAATTCCGCCCGCATAAATGCCATTTGGAGGGCCATTTTGACACCCACTGTGCTTTCCTGTCAAATTGACGCTGGCTCGAAAGGATATGTTTTCATGGGTTATCAACCAAACATGGTGTCATGACAACTAGGCCTTAGTCAAATGTCGCATTCATCTTTGTTCTACCGCCAAGGCGACATCGTCTGGGTTGGTAGAAAACTCACTACTAAGGAGCATCAGGCTTACCTCAAATTCCACCGGACAATCCAAACTCTTGGACTTCCAGCTTTTAGCTTTGAACACTCCTTTTTCACTTCAAAGTTGTTCAACCAGTGGTGGCCTCCATATCAAGAGAAATACTTATTTATGCCCATCTTCCTTCAAAGGTTCATCGACGCCTTTAATACCCTGTGTCATACCCCAAATTTGCCCTATCAATTTGATAGTCTTATTTTGTTTCTAATTTCTAAATCATATCATACAATTTTTTCATGTTTGAATAAATATTTCTGGAAGGGCTTAAAAGTAAAAAAGAAGGGTGTGTGTTCTAATCAAGAGATTTATGGGTTTTCTAAATAAAAAAAACTTTATAAACTTTTTCTTTGGGTCCATTAAGATTGTTGCTTATTTGCAAGAAATTTTAAGTGGAGAGTCCATAGTCCATGTTCTATTTTATCATTAGGGTTTTTTTTCCTTCCGTTTTAATACTATTATTAGTTATAATTTTTATTTGATTAATCTTCCTGTAAAAAATATTATTGGCAATTTATTACTGTTTTAAATTATTATTCATCATTAATAATAGGGGTAAATAAGTTTTTTGTCCCTCTAAATATCTCAAATTTTGTTTTTAGTCCCTCTAAAATTTTATTTCAAAGAATGACCCTCTTATAAAATTAAATTTTAACTTTTGGTCCCTCTTGCAATTTAGCGACGGTTTTTACAGCTTAGTGACGGTTTTAGCGATAATTTTTATTTAGCGACGAAATTAGAGACCATTTTAGCTACGATTTTGTCAAGAGGGACCAAAAGTTAAAATTTAGTTTTTTAGGAGGACCATTCTTTGAAGGAAAAATTTAGATGGACTAAAAACGAAATTTGAGATATTTAGAGGGACCAAAAAATTATTTAACCCTTAATAATATTGTCATAAATCTTAATTAAGAAATGATGTGGGTTTTGTAAAGTTCTTTTGGTAGTAGGCCAAACGTGCAAGGCCCAATAGATTAGTGTAGTGCAACCCATTCAATTTCCATTTTAAGAAAGTTGGTCTTTGTGTTTTTATTTATTTATTTATTTACATCCACAACATTTTATTTTTTATTATTATACTAAGTTTTTTCTTCTGCTGAACATTTACATTTTTTGTTTTTGTCTTCTTTTTAGGAAGAGCCTTTTTACTGGCCCAAATAAGAGAAGCGTTGGGCCCATTGATAAAAAAAGACCCACACCCTTGAACCACGAATTGTTTGGTCAATCAATACAGGGACCAAAAGATCCTTTTTTCCCACCCAATACACTGGGCCTGGCCCATAGATAACTAAACCTCCCCTTTTTAAAATTATTATTAATGTGTTTAAATGCGCACCCCTGGCCTTTTGGGCCTGAATTCAAAATCTGAATTCAGGCCCTTCTATTTGCACCCCCTAATATTACTTCATAACTAAAATTGCACCCCCTAGAAAATTCATTTTTTTTATAATTCCATTTTATATATTTATTTATTTATTTTTCTGATTTTTATATATTTATATTTATATTTTAATAATTATAATATTATATATTTATATTTATATTTTAAAAATTTTAATATTACATATTATTTATTATTATAAATAATGGATTATTTTAGACTTAGTTAAAATATAATATTGCTTATTTATATTAAATCACACGCTTAAAAATAACTTTCGCATCATAATTTAATTTAATATTTTATATCAAAATATTAAAACCTGCGACTCAATAAATTACAATATCCGCAAGTGACACGTGGCCAATATCTGGCCACGTGATAAGGAGGCTATATCAGACCTCTTAGCTATACGTCTAAAAATATTCAAATGATCACCAAACTATTTTTCGTAATAAGTTAATTCAACATTAATTTTCGAAAAGGAATGTGAATATATTTAAGTTAACTGCGTACTTGGGCTACAAACTCCACTTATTCGCACTCTTAGACCACATACACGGGAAATTCAAAATATATTTCGCAGTCCATAAAAAACACAAACAACCCCGCAAACTACGAAATATGACTCTGATTCCTCCTAAGAGGATACATAGGCATATGATTAAAAAACATGGCGAGTCCCCCTAACTAAAAAACAAACCCTTTCCCCCCTAAAAAATATTTAAAACCCTATTTTCTTAAAAAGTGCTTCTAAACTTAGTATCCTTGCGAACAAGCTAGATAAGGGGTGCCTAAAACCTTCCCCTCGTCTAGAACTGAGTCCAAAACTAGAATCTCTGAACTTTAGGGTTATTCCTTTATACTCCATTCCTTTAGGATAAAAATCAAGGGTGGTGACTCTGATTAAAAAACCAGTTACAACAGCTGGCAACTCTGCTAGGGACTCAACCCTAGGTTTAGAAGCCTTGTCCTTTAGTGTTAGGATTTTTAAGGGTTTCTTATTTCTGGGTTTTTTATATTTATTTAATTGGTGTTTATTTATTTTATTTATTTTATTTCTTTTTTATTATTCATTTTATTTATATATCTGTGGCGGGGATTTAATTTTCGCAAAAATATTTTAAAAAACCCTTAGAAAGAAGGTTTGTCTATTAGCCAAGGGGATACATCATCCCTATGAGTTTATGTGACGACTTCGCCTAGAGTCGGTGGAATTCCGGAAAAGAAATACGTCTTAAGAGACATCCTCTTGGGAAGTAGGACTTTGGAATGACGCCTATGGCTCTTTGTACAAACCTCAAACTTAAATCTCATGATGAGACCCTTCATGACCTAGAGACAAAAGTTTCGGTCTGCAAAGAGACTCCGCTTAACGGAGGCCCTTGTGCCTTTCCCTTTAGTGTTATTCATGATATCCTTAAGGAAACCACCTTATGGGGAGGGTAGAATATCCATAAAACCAAGCTAAAAACCTACCTTCTAAGGGTTACTTATTCACTAAATCCCGTCGTTTAACATTTTACTCATATATTCATGCATCTCTATATTTCACATGTTCATCACACATCGTTTGCTTTTATTTGTCTTATTCATAGGGTACAAAGGAATATATTTAAAAAAAAAGAGTAAAGGTTTTTTTTGGGTGAGTATCTGGAAATGAATGCTAAAAGAAAACAGCTCGTTCGTATCAATGCTGCTGTGATACGGTGACAGAATTGACTGTTATACTAGTTTTACGTTTGTATTCGCAAATGTTGCGGTAAGCAAGAGTCGCCACTGACTTTTCTTTTATCCAACAAAGGAAAGGGTGAAAAGAATGGAAAAAGACCTTTTGAGAGTTTTCTGAGTAAGGGGGGTAGATTATGGAAAGGGAAGGTGTTAACACCCTTTTCATACGTAGTTTTCTACGAGCTCTTAGATGCTTAGCTCATTTTGAAAATACCTTGTGCTTTGTGTATTTTTGAAAGTATTTCTGAAATTCCAATAGTAAGGCAGCTCGCTTTATGATAACTCTTGTATCAGTCCTCAAGAGTGTTGATAAAGCATTTTTGAAAATGTTTTTGAAAGTTATTTTCTGTAAGTGTAAAAATTTGTTTTGAGCATAGCATCTAGGGACTATCTACTTTTACTCGAAAGGTTGTTCTTTTCCTCTTTTCCTTTAGACAGTGCTATCCTACTATTAGTGAGTAGGTAGCCCTAGTCGTTGGATGTTTGAGGGACAAATGAAGGGACGTTTATAGTCACAAAGGAAATTGGGCAAGAAAACTTAGTAACTACCCTAGGGTTTTAAGATCACTTTTACCGAGGCAACACCGAGAGGGTCATCGAGGGACTTATGATCTTTAAACAGGAGGGTAGCCATTAAAATCTCTCACGTTTCGAGAGTTGTGACTGTTTTCCGAAGGCAACCAAAGTGGGATACCCTAAAGGTGCACATGTGCAATTGTGTTATGTTCAGTTATTTATCTTGTGTTAGCTTTGCTAGCGTTTTATTATTAAGCTCTTGCCATACAATCCTATCAGTCATGCATCTAAATAGTTTATAATTTGCAGTAATTAAAAGTGTGGAAATGTAAAATACTAACTATTACATGGATTTGTGGATGGGGAATTTACAAGTTCAAAAATGGGGAATAAAGCAGAAAAAGTAAAAGTCCTAGTTATTCTATTACATTCAGTAGGCAGTTACAATAGTATGAAAGATAATAATGCTAAAATAAAATCACGCACGAATTAGAAAGGACGTCTAATCCTAAAAAATGAAATCTTTTTGTTGGTTTTTGTTTGATAAACGAGAATAAAATCAGAGTCTACTTGGTTTTAATTTTAAGAAAGTGTTTAGGTAATTAATAATTAATCAACAAAATTAACTTTAATAAAAAAAACTAAAACCTAATTTTTTGTGATTTTTATATTTGTTTTTATGATTAAATAAAAAAGAAATTAAAGTAAATAAATGAATGAAACAAAAAAATGATGGGCCTGATGTCAAAACAAAATTTAGGGGTGCAAGTTGGGAAAAACGTGAGGCCCAAATCTGGGGAGGCCCAGATTAACGCTGACTCCAATGAGGGAGACTCCTTGAGGGTCCATGGTGAGACTGCATTTTTGGGGCACTTGGATCCAGATTAGCTGGGATCTGATGGTGATGGATAGGTGATGTATGGTGCACGCGTGGTATCTGGAAACACTGGATCTGCAATACAAACGTTAGAAAAATAAAATTCCAGACCTGGGTATCGAACCCGAGTCCTTCCTTATTCCACGCACTTGTCTCACCACCCAGCCAACCTGTCATTCATTGACACAAACAAAAAAAAATTACATGTGAAACAAAGTCATAAATATATTTGAATTAAAATCACACGCGTTAGGGTTGCATTGACCAATAGTGAGACGACGTCTGGACACCAGAGTCAGCCCACCCGAGTCAACTTTATGGTTGTCTTCTCCGGTGGGCTCCAACCTTGAACCTGCAAAATAGCCAAAAGAAAAGATTAAAAGCTACCCTATCCCCTTAATTTGAACCCCCTTTATTCCCAACCCGAGGTCTGTTTAGCTTGAAACAACCTAAATCCAGAGATTCGAAGGAAATCTCAAATCGTGCCCTAGCAATGGAACAATCTCATTCTTATGCCTTAGCTTGCATGCTGCATGCTATATCTATGCTATCAATAGTCTTAAACATGAATCAAACGGTTAAAAGTATTAATATGCCATGAAAGTGCAGTTTCGGTTTTGCAAATCCTTACCAATCGAAGATGTTTGGATCTGTGGCTTTGGGCAGGGAAATGCTTACTTAAGGGCTTGAATGCCTTCCTGGGAATATCAGGAGGAAGATAGGGTGATTGGTTTAGAGTGATAATGGCTGTAATTTTCTGTTTGAATTTTGACAAGTTAGATATTTTTTTTGCAATTTTGGGAGCTTCTGCGAGGCAATGTATTGTGTGTGTGGCAATGTTTTGTGTCTGGAGGCAATGTTTTTTTTCTGGAGGCAATGTTTTTTCCTGGCCCTTTGATAGAAAATCCTGTCTTGTATTTATAGGGGTGTGGTGGTGAACAAAAATGGCATTAATCAGCCATTAACCATGGCTTTGAAAGCAAAATCGAAAGTTTTAAGAAGTTTCCATTTTGAGATATTTTCTACCATTTTGGACTTTGAGTGAACCTGGACAGTATTCGTTTCAACTTTCCACATCTCGATTCTTTCGAATGCTCCCAAACTTTGTTCTTTTAGATGGCTCTTAGTCCCAATTCGAATGGTTCAAGGCCTCATAATCATGGCCTCTTCGATTGGGTCACTATCTGCCTTAGTTGCTTGATCTGAAAACTATCCAATCAGCCTAATCGAACTCAGCTCTTCTTCCTTTTGAATATCTTTTCCTTCAATCAGACCAATAGAAGCATCACCTCTTCATCTTGGCTTGTTGAAGCTTCATTTTGTTCTTTCTTTCGAACACAGTTGTATAGGTGGTCCTTCGATTCCAACTCCCACCCTTTGCTTTTGTCTACAAGAATATCTTTATTGCTCACTAGTCCACCATCGATTGGCGAATATAGCTTTTATGCGCCAATCAAAGGATAACCTATGAGCACCAAGACTTTACTTTCGATCACCCAACTCCTTCCTTGTCTGTTCAGGCACATGCCCAAAACTCTAAGATAACTCATATTTGGATGATTCATCTCTGAACTGTCCTTCGATCACACCATGTTTGAAGGTTGTATGTCCTTTGAACTATAAGATTAAATATTTCGAATTCACCATCTTCTTCTTTTCGAAGCGCCCATTCAAACAACATGTCAGTCGAAAGGTCTCTTTTTGTAATGCTTCGAATGGCCTATATTTCAATGGTTCAAAGACGAACCCTTCGAAGATGCTCTTTACCAGTTCTTCATCAATCGTAGGCTTCATAAAAGCATCCTGTTGTACCCCAAAATTTGCCCTCTCATTTATCAAAGGATCATCCTAGACCCTTAGGTTTGCTTCCATCCAAGTCCAAGTCTTGAATTACAAAGTTTCCAAGAAAGTCATTCACAAGGGTGAAATGGTCATTTGCACACTGAAAAGTCAAACTTTGAATTTTGGATTAAAATCAAGTTTCAAGAATCATATTTCATCAAGGCATGAAGTTTGTTTCATCAAGAAAATCAGAAGTCAAGGTTTATGTTGAAAAAGTCAAAATTCTAAATACTTAGAAATTTTTCTAAGTGTTTAAGCAATATGATAAATTCAGAACTTCTGGCCAGATTATCACCATGATGCAAGGTGATTCTGAAAGAACTTATAACACAAGAGTTATAGATCTCAGTAAGATCTAAAACATTGTAGAACAGAACTTCTTCTAGAAATGCTGGGATTTCAAGTTATACATCCTCAAAGACACATCCCTGAAACTTAAACACTTAGTAAATTCTGAGTATTTTCAAATCAGAATTTGTTTACAACTTCTGGGCCAATTTTCACGAAGGTTCAGTCAGAATTTGAAAGAGTAATTCAAAGAGGGCTTACAAATCATGTTATAATCTTTCAAGGACATACTGAAGCAAAGAGATTCAAGGATCAGAAGTTGGATGTTTGTTCTAAGTTGTGCTGATGCTGAATTTCTAACCCAGAATTAAGCTATGATGAATAATCTCATATTGCAGGATTTCTGGTTTGATAAATCTCATCATCATTTAATGCTCATAACCACTTTTGAGTTTTTATCCAAAAGATTTCCCCACATGTAGCATAGAAGTGCATTGCTGTCCTTGAAAAAGAAAACTTTTGTACAAGAGTATGTTAGGCCCATGCTTTGCTTTTGCTTCTGAGGGTATTTTTCCTTAATTCGTGCTTACAAATCCAGCTCAGGCACGACTAAAAGCTGCTAACCACCATACTTGTTTAACTTGCTTTAAGAACAAGTCAGCGCCCTAGCATGATGGATGTACTCTTGACTTCTCCAAGCTACAAAATCCTTGCCTATAAATTGAACTTCATTAGCAACTATGAAGGGAGGGGGGGGGGGGGGGGACTGAAAAGAAAAAGCCTTGAAACCTTGCTAAAATTTCCAAAAATCTGGAACTAAAAACACAAATACAAAACCTGCTAGTTTTTGATTCTTGCATTCAAACTCCAATTTTCCTCAAGTGTTTTTTGACCAAACCATCCATACAACTTCTGATATACACTTAGAATCCGTCCTAACTTCTGTTTTCAGGCTGTAACACGTTCTTCATTAGTCTCCACCTCAAAAGGTCAGAACATTGCTTCTTGGTTGTTCCAGAATTTTCCATCCATTCATTAGCCCAAGATAAAGGTTGTTCCAGCCTGCTGAGCACGTGAGGAAGCTGATCAGAACATTACAAGCAGTCAAAACCAGGCTCCAACTCACAGATCATTTCCTAGCTGCAAGGTAAGCTTCTGTTGACCCTCATCATATTACTTAAGCATTGTTAGATTTGCATGTTCAAAATACAATGTAGACATCCTGATTCTGATGCTGTACATATTCTGAAGCTTCATGTATTTTCTACCTAAGTAGGGAGAATATCAGTTCAGAACTTCCTAAGGAAATTAGGATTAACAGATACATGCTTGTTTTTGATTTACAGTCTTTATATTTTTTATGTTTATGAAACCATGATGGAAGCCTTCCATAATTTCTATGTTTGTATTTTCTGTTCTGTTGAGAAATGACTAAGTTGCAGATGTTCTGATTAGAATTAAGAAAGAGATGGAATTCATCATCAGAGTTTACTTTGTGATACATATTTATGTTTTTGCTGCTAATGTCGGATGTACAGCCACCCCCGTGGTAGAAAACGTGCGCATAAGACATTAGTGCTAAGGGTCCTGAGTTCTACCCCCAAAAGCATCTTTTTAGGTTTATTTAGTGACATTTTCACCCATTTATCTGTCAAACAATATTCCTAAATTAGAACTTCTAGACAACCTTACCCAACAACATTATCACCTCACTCTCTCAAATAGCCGGAACTTCTGATCTTCTAGTGACATTAAAACTTCTAGATTCCCAGCTGTACCAGAGTTCCTAGACTCCCTTAGCAATCAAAACTTTTGGGTTTTCCTTTGTTCCCAGCAACCTCAGAACTTGGTGTACCCAGACCCAGAACTTCTGACCTTCTACTTTCTTACTAACATTTTCTCTCTTGCAGCATATCAGAGTCAGAACTTATGTTCCTTCTCGTTTCAGCAACGTGCTGATTCTGACTCCCTTTTCTCTTATTTACCTTATTTTAGCTTTAATAACTAAAAACACCAAAAACCATTTTATATTTACATACTTTACTTTATCCTTTTTTTAAAACTCAAAGATCAAAAATGTCTTCTTAAGCAAACTTATTTCTTTTTTTAACAAAAAAAAAAAACAAAACTAGTCTGTTTTACATTTCATGTACATTATTTCAATATGGTTGTAATAGATAGCTAAGACTTTAATTTCTCGCAGACCCCATTATAAATTTGTATACCCCATCCCCTTTATGATGTAACAGCGTAGTACTTTACTTTTCCGTATTTTTATTGCTTTCATATATTGTTAGTAATTAGAGCGTATATGGAAAGACATGAATTTAACAAATAGATAACCCTAATCAAGACTAAATGCATGTAAATCAAACACACCTTTGCACACTTGCACCCTTAGGGTAATCCTGTTTTTTCGCCTCTCAGAAAATAGTCATGTCCCTCGAGCATAGGAGTTTTAGCAAAGACCCTCGATAAAAGATCGTAGTCCCTTGATGACCCTCGATGTTGCCTTCGGCAAACGATCTAGTTCCTAAACGACATTGCTAAAACGTTCTATAGGTTTCCTTCTATGACTATACAAACGTCCCACGCCCATCCTTTCACATCCAATGATGGGGCTTCTTACCAAACCAATGGTAAGATAGCAACATCTAAAGGAGGAGGAAAAGAACATTTAAGACCTTTTGAGTAGGTAGATTTGCTCCTAGTTACTCGCTTGCTCACAACAAAAACATTCGTATACACCAACACACTCATTTGAAACATTTTCAAAATACAAACACTTTGTACGCGTTATTATAGAAACAAGAGCCATTACAAAGACACCTTTTCAAAATCACTTTCAAAAACACACTCCACAAACACCTCTTTGAACTATTTTTCGAAACAACACTTTGTACGCGTTCTTATAGAAACAAGAACCATTACAAAGACATTTTCAAAATACTTTCAAAACCCACAAGCATACATTCAAACAAAAGAAAGTGATCTAGCAAGAAACTAAGAGCCCGTAGATAACTACGGATGAAAAGGGTTCTAATACCTTCCCATTTCATAATATACCCCCCGAACTCAAGAAAACGTCTCTAAATGTCTTTCCTGTTCTTTTCAACCTTTCCTTTTTAGATAAAAGAAAAGTCGGTGGCAACTCTTGCTCTCCGTAATAATTGCGATCAAACGCAAAACACCCAAGTCAGTTCTCCCACCGTATCACACATCCTCATATTTTCCTTCGAACCATTCATTCTTCGATCCTAGTGCTTTATTGGACATCAGAATAGACTGCATATTGCTGCCGAAGCTTCTTCGACCCAAAAGCTCATAGGCATATTTTCAGCTTTCGACATACACCTTGTTATGTAAACTTCTTTTCTTTCTCTCAGCAGTTCCATTATGATGAGGCATATAGGGTTCCCTGGAAATCATTTGAAGCTTCTTAAGCAATTGAGGAACCCAATGAACATGTCTTGAGTAAAAATGGGAGGGCAAATTTTGGGGTACCTTAGCTGCCCCTGTTTAATCTTCTTAAACCTGAAGATTTAGATTGGCTTGTATGTCTTTCGTGATCTGAAGGTGGAAGATGATTGAACACTAGAGTGCCAAGAAATTTGCACTCACATGAAGTAACGTCGTTGGTTAATGATATTAGGAATGAGCTTACAAATGCCATTTGGAGAAGATGACCGAGAGTTGTCAAAGATGGGCTTAAAGATGCCATCCAAAGTGGATGTTGACTTCATAAGAGGTCACTTTATGGGGATTACTGTTCCTGTTGTCTGAGGAGGACTCCACTGGAGAATGTTGATTTCTATTCTTTTGCTTGAGTAAAACTCTATGGGGAATAAAGTCTAGAAGCTTTAGTTGTCCATGGCTCTACTCAGGAGTAATTTATGGACTGGAAATATATTAGAAGGAGCCTGTGTAGGTCTACTTCAGGATGAGTTCATGTGAAACTGCATCTGAAAATTGCGAGAAGGAATCCATGTAATATTGCTTCAAGATGAGCCCGTGTAAAGCTGCATCTGGAGATCATAAGAAGGAACCCGTGTAAGATTGCTTCAGGATGAGCCTGTGTAAAGTTGCATCTGGAGAGAAGGAACCCATGTAAGATTGCTTCAGGATGAGCCCGCGTTAAACTTCATCTGGAGATATATGAGAAGGAGCCTGTGTAGGGCTGCTTCAAGATAAGTCCGTGTGAAACTGCATATGAAAGTTACGAGAAGGAATCCGTGTAAGATTGCTTCAAGATGAGCCCGTGTAAAGCTGCATCTGGAGATCATGAGAAGGAACCCGTGTAAGATTGCTTTAGGATAAGCCCGTGTAAAGCTTCATCTAGAGAGAAGGAACCCATGTAAGATTGCTTTATGATGAGCCCATGTTAAACTTCATCTAGAGATATATGAGAAAGACCCTGTGTAGGGCTGTTTCAGGATGAGTCCGTGTGAAACTGCATCTGAAAGTTGCGAGAAGGAATCCGTGTAAGATTGCTTCAAGATGAGCCCGTGTAAAGCTGCATCTGGAGATCATGAGAAGGAACCTATGTAAGATTGCTTCAGGATGAGCCCGTGTAAAGCTACATCTGAAGATCATGAGAAAGAACCCGTGTAAGATTGCTTCGTTTGGTCGTGTAGATAGTCACCCCGTCTTGTATCGGGAATTGATCTATAATCAGCTGTTCATAGATAGTTTCCCTGTCTGGTTTCAGGAATTAATCTGGAACTTGCTTTTGTGTTGGTCGTAGAGATAGCTGCCCTGGCTTATTTCAGGAATTAATCTCTGACCTAAGAGAAATAAAGATAGTTTCCTCGTCTTATTTCGGGAGTTAATCTTTAATATGTAGATAGTTGTCCTGTCTTATTTCAGGTATTAATCTATAATTGGTGATTCACAGATAGTTGCCCTGTCTTGTTTCAGGTATTAATCTGGAACTTGCCTTTTGTTGGTTGTAGAGATAGTTGCCCTGGATTGTTTTAGGAATTAATCTTTGACCTAAGAGAAATAAAGATATTTTCTCTGTCTTGTTTCGAGAGTTAATATTCAATATGTAGATAGTCGTCATGTATTGTTTCAAGTATTAATCAACAATCGATTGTTCACAGATAGTTGTCCTGTCTTGTTTCAGGTATTAATCTGGAACTCGCCTTTTGATGGTCGTAGAGATAGTTGCCCTGGCTTTTATCAGGAATTAATCTCTAACCTAAGAGAAATAAAGATAGTTTCCCCATCTTGTTTCGGGAGTTAATCTTCAATATGTAGATAGTTGTCTTATCTTGTTTCAGGTATTAATCTACAATTGGTTGTTCATAGATAGTTGCCCTGTCTTGTTTTAGGTATTAATCTGGAACTTGCCTTTTGTTGGTCGTAGAGATAGTTATCGCGGCTTGTTTCATGAATTAATCTCTGACCTAATAGAAATAAAGATAGTTTCCCCGTCTTGTTTCGGGAGTTAATCTTCAATCTTCTTATGTAGATAGTTGTCATGTCTTGTTTCAGGTATTAATCTACAATCAGTTATTCACAGATAGTTATCCTGTCTTATTTCAAGTATTAATCTGGAACTTGTTTTTTTGTTGGTCATAGAGACAGATGTCATGGCTTGTTTCAGGAATTAATCTCCGACCTGGTCTTGTAGATAGTCGCCCTGTCTTGTTTAGGGAATTGATCTACAATCAGTTATTCACAGATAGTTGCTCTGTCTTGTTTCAGGAATTAATCTAGAACTGTTGTATTTGTTGGTAAACCCGTCCTACTCCAGGAGTTCATACCACCTGGTCGTGTAGATAGTTTCCCCGTATAGTTTTGGGCATTAATCTTTGACCTGCTATGCATAAGTTAATAGTATTTGTCTATCTGGAAATTCAACGTGAAAAGGTAAAGTCAGTTTCATGCGATGTCATGATGTATGAATTGCATGATGCTCTCAAAATAAATGAGATTATGATATATGAATTTGTACTGCTTATACTATGATGCTCGTAAAATGGCGTATGAATGTAATGTATGAACGTATCAGTTGTTCTATTACAGTGTTGTCGAACTAGGGAAAATAAATCCCTGATTGTTACTGGGGATGAAGAATGTAAGTCTTTAAATTTTGTTGAATTTGAAATACTGGGAGATAGATTTCCGTTGTTTAGAGAAATAAAATCTGTTGGGAAAGGGAAACTCCGTAATCCTCTTGGGGATTTTCATGAAACCCTGTTGAGAAACCAACGGAATTTATGGACCATGCTGAGGAATTATTTCAGATGTCGGGGGAATAATTGGAGATTCTTGTTCTGCCGGGGGTATTGGAACACCTGACATCATTAGGCTGTATGCTGAAAATGTAGCAATGACTTTGTAGTAGGATGTCTCTGTACCACCTGGAGAAAGTATCTGCTTGGGATTTTGTATATGGTTTGAATGTTATCCCAACTCTTGGAGTCTTGAGTAAATTTTGGCCAGGGTGATAAGCCTTCTACTGATAGACAAGTGACGAGATAATGGGACATAGACGTACGCCTTAATCTCTAACTTTTTCCTGGACCGTCCTTTCAGATTTTCAATCCACCGGGATACCCTTTTTTGCCCAAGCCGCCTTTTTCAGGTTTTCGACTTGCCGAGTGTACAGTTTTATTTATATATCACTAATTTTTGCTCGAATTCTTTGGTTTGTTGGGATGCCCTTACTTTTTACTAGGCCAGTCAACCTAGTGGGTCTTTTTTCTTGCGTAGTATTTTCCAACTATGTCCATGTTCACAGGGTGCGGAAAATTGTCACCGTCCATAGTAGTAAGTGTCGCAACATTGCTAGAAAATGTTTTCTTGACCATACATGGCCTTTTGCTGGAATTCATGTCTAATGCCCCAAGTTATTTAGACGGAGGTCTGCCCTTGGCTATTTGACACTTTTGAGAGATTCCTCGAATCTTGACTCGACTGCCCCCAGATCCGTTAGACATCATGTCATGCCCCTTGATTATGAAAAGTATGCTACTGGAAATGTCTTTCCATCTGAGATAATTCTGTCCACTGAGAGGATTCTCGTTCATTGAATATTCGTCGTGCGAATTTCTCTACTGTCAAATAATTAGTCATATGCAAACAATGGAATTTAAAGAATGCAAAGCTTATGTCTGTCTTGAAGTTTTTGAAAATTCTTTTTTTATTAAAACATAATTTGCAAGAATATGATATCAACTCAGGATTTATAGCTAGCCTTACAGGAGTCAGGATACCTTTTTGTAACAATATGCTTTTGAACTAACCCATGCTTCAACTAGAAATTTTAAGGGTTGTAGCGTGGTCTGGTTCACGGTTTAAGAAACAAAGGACAGAGGCTCAAAATTTATTTGTACCCAGCCCGTTCTTCGTGATGTTCTTCAGTCCTATACTTAGTTAACTGTGCATTTAGATCCCAATTAGGTTATGGAATCTTGGCCCTAATATTCCGGTGATGGTTCAGATACTGAATGTGAAGGCAATCATTTTTTGTAATATTTTATTTTGGTGAGGATTTGTATCGACCTCTTTTTTTATTTTATTTTATCATCCCTACCTTTTGCCTGAACTGTTTCTTTTGTGATTACAGTCAACGAGATGCCCAGTTTTTTTTAAGTCTCCTTCATAGGTTTTGACTCAACGAGCTTTTCTTTTGAGAGATAATGACTTCCTGTTTTGATGATTATGTGGAACCATCACCATATTTTGTTTTGGAAGGGCATCTTCAAAACCACTCATCGTATATGAAGATGAAGCTTGCGATTGAATGCACCTTTGAACTAACTGAGAAACTACCTTGCCCCAGGTTATGATTAAGGGTTTCAATTTTGTGTGAAAAAGAAAACTCCTACTTCTTAGGATCAAAGGGGTTGACTAGGGATTATCTTACTTATAACTCCACTATTTTAGGATTTGAAAGAACGCTTGTACATCGTCATCCAAGTCTGTTCAAAAGCATACTGTATAGTGTTGCACCCCAAAATTTACCCTCTTGATTTAGGCTTATGCTTCATCATGAATATCATAGTGCATTGCATTCATACATTGTGATAGGATCAAAGTACTTTGGTTATAAATTTTTCCTCAAGCTTTGAATATTGGTTGCATTGACAAGTTGCTCAAGTAGAATCTTATCATCTAAACCTCTGGATTTTTCAAGCTCAAAGTTATTGCATATCTCAAGATATTTCATCCATCTCTTTGGATTCACCAGTAAAATTAGGGTTTTGTTTGAGAAAGGCTATTGGCCAATATACAAGTATTGATTTGGGGAGCTACAACATCTCATTGGCATTTGAAAATTCCTTGCACAAGGAATTGGTCATGATACCCAGAGGATTTGAAGTTTTGAAGAGGATTCATCAGTTTCCTAAGGTGTTGACCAAAATTAGGGTTTGAGTTTTTATAAAGTTTTTTTGAGAATTTTGAAGTGGAACTTTGCGCATGGCCTCTATACATTTGGAAGATCATATGTTTGAAGTTTTGGTCATCAATTTTGAAGGGAAGTGGATCAATTGATTTAGAGGGGCAAAATGGTCATTTTGGTCAAAATCAGTCAAAGTCAAGGTTGACCAAGTGAATTTTTGGCTAACCATCAATTCAAGGATGCACTTTTCATATTTCAAGTCCATTTTAGTCATTGGATCAAGGAGATTGAAGTTTGGGTTGAAGCTTATTCTTGAAGAAACCCTAAAAGTTACTAATTTTGGAAAATAAAGACCTAATTTCAAAAAAAATCATATTTTATTCACCCTTGATCAAGAAGATGCAAATGAAATAGGCTTGGAAAGCTAAGATAATGATCTCTCACCTCCTTTTGGTCTCATGACCAAATTTGCAAGGAATCAAGAGTTATGGTCTTTTGAAGTTACAAAATTATAGGTCATTTTTCAAAATTAGTGAATTTCAAGCTAGATTTTGGGAGCCTTAATTGATTAATTTGCAACAACTCAAAACTAGGGTATTGTTGATATTTTCAAGACCTTTCCAAATTGTGCTCATTTGTGCCAAAATTCAAAAGTATGAGCAAGTTGTGGACTTTGGGATTTTGAGACTTTTCATCGAATTCATGCATACCATGCAAATTGAAAATTCTTGATAACTTGATTTATGGCCATTTGTTTCACTTCAAACTTGGCCCAGGACCAACATGCAATGTACCAAGGCCCATCATGCCAAAGTTTGAGCTGCACATGGGAAAATGAGAAGGGAAGTCGTGGTTTTGCAAAAAATGGCATGAAGTTGCCTAATCACCAACACTAGCTTAATGCAAGGATTTAAGTCCTAATCTTGTTGCTAATCTCTTCCTGAGGGTAAATGGATTAAAATGCACGAAAAAAGCAAGCCAACGCACGAGGGATTTCAAGGCTGCATGTGAATACTTGATTTTGGCCAAAAGAAGATTTCTTTGATTCCAAGAGCTTTCAGCGCGAAAAACCTATCCTACCCTCCTCCTGATGCTCTATATATTGAGAAGGAAGCCTCAGTGAGAAGGGTTTGTTCCTCATTTTATTAATCAAAGTCAGAAACCCCATAGCTTGTTGCTCTGCATTTTTCTTCGATTCTTCCATCTCCCTTGCGCGTTTTGGCCAATTCTTCTTGCATTCTCTTCTCCAAGTGATAAGGATTGTAGATCGAGGCTTGGATTGCAACTGAAGTGAAGGAGACAGTAGATCCATTTTTTCTCAAAGGTTTGAATTCTCAACTTTGAATTCTGATTTCTAGCCATGCCTCGTGTGATTTAAGTTCATAATCATGTTGTTTGAAGTCTATGGAATGATTCTGAAGCTTTGTAGCGTTTATTTTGATGAATTATGCATGTTTGGATGTTCTGAAACTTGTGATTCAGAGTGATTTTGTTCATATTCATGGCTTGATTGTAGACAGTGTGGTTGATGATTCGACTTGATTCCAATTGCAATTTGTAGTATGAAATGCTAGCTTTGATTTGCCTTTGATTTCATGAAAAATGATGCCAAATCGAGTGAGTTATACTGATCTGAACATGACCCCCAAGCCTGAGATATGCGTGCGTATTTTGAATGTCTAGAGGTTGAAGATGATGTGGTGGCACATCATGATTGGCCTATTTGAATTTTTTGGTTTATTTGAATTTTTGTTTTATTTGACATTTTGTTTAATTTTGTTTTCTGATCAAAACACATTCAAAAAAAAAAAAAAAGTACCATAGGTCAATTTTATTTTCTAGTATTTGACATATTTTTTCTGGATTTTTTTAAAATGATTTGATAGGTTTAAAAAATTCATATACTTATTTAATTATTTATTTGAAGATAATTTTTATTTTAATAGTTCATTTATCCTAAAAAATCCACAAAAATTATTTGAGACTCACAAAATAATGTGAAAATTGATTCCGACTTTGGTTCATCATTTTTCTTATTTTTGATTAAAAATTTAATTTCAAAAGGTTATTTGTAATATTTGTGTGTTTTTTTTTATTTTTAATACTTCTATTAATTCAAAAATTCCCAAAAAAATCATGCAATCTTGTTTTTAATCATAGAATCTGAAAATATTTTTACTTTGGCCATTTCATGATTTTTGGTTATGGTTTTCCTTTTCTTGCCCTTAAATAATAATTTTATTATTAATTGTTTGTTTTTTTGTTTTTAATATTTTCCTTTTATCCAAAAAATTCACAAAAATTTGGGGATGTGTGTTTTTAGCCCTAATATTTTAATATAATTTTGGTTGCTCATTTTTCTAACTTTTTTACTTAAATATCATTTTGATATGTGAATACTTATTATTTGAATAATTGTTTGAATATTAATTTCTTTCTTGACTTTTCCTAATTCAAAAAAATATGAGAAAATATATTTTCTGACATTTAAGGTTCCTTGATGATTTGTATGATCTTGACTTAATTTGTTTGGATTTTGATCTCATTTCACCAATATTTGAGATAAAAAGTCAAAAATTAGGGTTTTGTTGCTTTTGGTGCAAGTTTCATTTTTTAAACCCTTGTGCCTTGGACTTTGTTGGGAATTCAGGTCTTGTTTATAGTTCATGAATGTGTTGGGTATTTGAAAACCATTTTTCTTGAATTATTTGACTTGGTTTGACATTTTTCCACAAATAGTTTTGAAAACTTGTCTAGTTTGGTAGTTTTGCCAACTAGTCTTGAACTTTGAGCTTCATTTGGCATCCTCCTCAATCATTCATGAACTTAGGGCTTGCATTCTGACTTCTAAACACTTCCAAGATGTTTAGATATTTTTTGGTTTGAATTATGGATCCTTGTTTCTATTTTTGATATGATTTTGAAGTGAAGGTACCCAATCATGTTTGCATGTCTTGTTACAATTTGTTTGATGGCCAATGAACTTGAGTGAGGCCTATAATTGGGAACCTAATGATCATGTGATTCTTATTGTCCATATTAGCTCAAACCATTTCACTTGTAAACTTCATATTTGAATATTTTGAACCATCTAATGCATTATGTAGGTTTCATTTCCTATTGTGTTCATGAAGTTGTGTTTGAATTAGCCATGCATGATTAAAATGTGTTTGCTACCGAACTTCATGATTCTTGTTCATATTATTCTCAAGCTCTTATGATCCTTGATTGACACTCAATTGTCAATTCAACAAGGTGATAGGAAGGAGCAACATTCCCCTGCTTTTTTTGACCTAATCTGTGCATATGCTTGTTTCTTCTTGTTTATCATGTCTAAAGCCATCATGTTTGTTCTCACTTTTTCACCTTATGAAATACTAACTTGGTTGTTGAATGTGCGAGGTACTCTGAGCAAGTTGCCACTTTTGGCTTGAGGCTCTTCTGTGTTTCACTTTATTTGTGAAACACAATCTATTATACTGGCATTGTTTTGTGCTTGGCACGTTTGATGGTTTATGCAGGATATATATATATATATATATATATATATATATATATATATATATATATATATATATATATATATATATATATATATATATATATATATATATATATATATATATATATATATATGATTGTGAATGCCATACATTGCCCTTGGGACTTGTTCCTATCTGACAGATTCCTGACTCAATTTGTTTACTGATGCCAGCTTGCTTGAAGTTTCTCTGGGTTTCTTTTATTCTTGCTTGATTGCTACAAATAATTATCTGTTTGGTATTGTACTACTTCCTTTCTCCCATTTTCATTTTGCATAATTCTCTGATTGCATGATGGGATCTCTGTTGCTGATATATGTCAAGAGGCCCTCTGGTTTTTTATCTGATGCATGTGTTGTGATTTTTGATCGATGAGTCACTCAGTTTAGAAATTGAGATCACGACTTCGCTCTCAGTGCATGTTCCCTATAGGATGTTTATTGCTTTTCCTTTTTAATTGTTGATCGATGAGTCACTCAATTTAGAAATTGAGATCACGACTTCGCTCTCAGTGCATGTTCCCTATAGGATGTTTATTATTTTTCCTTTTTAATTGTTGATCGATGAGTCACTCAATTTAGAAATTGAGATCACGACTTCGCTCTTATTGCATGTTCCCTATAGGATAGTTTTGTTAAGCTTTCTCTGACATTCTAATTAAGGTAGGAATCCATGTATGCTAACATAGGATAGGACTTTCCTTTATCCTCAACCTTAGGGTCAACCTTTGTATGATAACACTAGGGATAGTACTAGGTTAGTTTCCCTTAGATGTTTTCCATTTCTATGCATTCTGCATCTTAAAACACAATTTTGTTTCTTGGCAAATCATAAGACATTTCTAATGAACCCAAACTCTTCTTCAAAGTAAAATATACAAACCAATCTTACTTTGTCTTTGTCATCTTGAAGCCGATGTTTCGCCATCGCATCTGTTTGTTATCCTACTTTGATTTTCAATATCATTGTTAAGTGTGATGTTTTGTCATCTGTTTTATCGATGTCTCGCCATCTTTGCCATGATATCTTGTTATTTTGAAGCCGATGTTTTGCCATCACATCTGTTTGTTATCCTACTTTGATTCTCAATATCATTGTTAGGTGTGATGTTTTGTCATCTGTTTTATCGATGTCTCGCCATCTTTGCCATGATATCTTGTTATCTTGAAGATGATGTTTCGCCATCGTACATGTTTGTTATCCTATTTTGATTCTCAATATCTTTGTTAGGTGTGATGTTTTGTCATCTGTTTTATCGATGTTTCGCCATCTTTACCATGATATCTTGTTATCTCTTAGCTGATGTTTCGCCATTGCACATTTGTTTGAAGCCGATGTGTCACCATCGCATCTGTTTGTTATCCTGCCTTGATTCTCAATATCATTGCTAGGTGTGATGTTTTGTCATCCATTTTTTTATTTGATGTTTTGCCATCTTTGACATGTTACCTTGTTATTATTTAGTCGATGCTTTACCATCTCATTTATTCGTTCTATTTGATGTTTTGCCATCTTGACTATCTTTGTTTGACTTAACTAAAAAACACAAACCAACCAAAATATGTAAGCCGAACTACAGATGCTCTGATTTCTTAAAAGGGATACGAAGGCATTGGGGTAGGGCCCAACCGAGCACAACTTTTATTTTCCCGACATTATTTTTCTTTTTCTTTCGCATGCATTCCCTTTACAGTTTTAAGCCATAGACATAGGATTTGACAACACCCATTAGATTAGACAACAAGAGTGGATACCGTAGAGTACTACGGGTGTGTGGGGTGCTAACACCTTCCCCTTGCGTAACAAACTCCCTTACCCGATCTCTCGGTCGAAAGACCGTGATTTCTCCCTTTTCAGGTTTTCTCGATGTTTACCTTTCCCTTTCGGCGGGATAAGAGACATTCGGTGGCAACTTCATTGATCTTTCATTAACATCCATATGACAGGTTCCGGCCGCGTAGTTTCAGCTGGCGACTTCACTGGGGAAAGATTGACCTTTTGCTGGTCCATCCCGGAGTCGATCCTAGCTCTTGTTTGTTTTCTTTTTTGGGTGTTTATTTTACCGCTTTTCATATTTATCTGTTTGCATTGCATCCTGTGTGCGCTTTACTTTCTGCATACTGGATTTGGATGGACTGTTTGGATTCTGGTTTTCTTGGTGGGTGGGTTGTTCCATGAGGTAAAAGGCCTCATACCCAGGCTATGAGTGAATTCCATAGGAACTAGGAATAGAGTGGCCATGACAGCTATGAGGCGGATGCTTTGTAGACCTGACCATGAGACCCATGACTTTAGAGATAGTTCAGATAGGTGTTATCGTATGATGATACCAACATTCGAGCTCTTGTACTCTGATTTGGATTTTAACCTTACCTTGACCTAGATTACACCCGTGAGAGGGGCGGGAAAACTTTTCTTACAGGTACATGTACCGTTGGTTATTTTGTGTTGCAAAGGTGACTCAGGTTCCCATGATAGTTTTGAGGCTTCAGGATTTTCTTTTGATCTTGAGTGGTGCTGTTCTGTGATGGTCCAGCCATGATCCAGTGTGAAACTTTGATCCTATCATGTTGCATCATAGCATATTTATTTCTAAAAAATGATGTAAAAAAAAACTAGCATATGCATGTCATCTTCCAGGGACATTCAAGAGTCTTCTTTCCATCAGAAATGGCCGGTCTCCCTCCAGTTGAGTGTGATCCAGTTCATTTTAAAGAGCTTACCAGGCATAATTTCTCTTATCAGATTCCTGCTATTGATGTGTACGAATTGAAGAGGTTGAGTTCTTACTTGAAGAGTGATGTTCTGAATAATTTCAACAAAAATTATGGCAAATTGTTACTAATCCTTAACACTCCAGTTGATCTGATGGCTTTGATCACCCTCTTCCAGTTCTATGACAAAGAATTACGATGCTTTACTTTTAAATATTATCAACTGATTCCCACCCTAGAAGAGTATGCGTACCTGCTTAATATTAAGCTGTCTGATGAAGTTCCTTTTGTCCAAGTACCGGAGAAGCCGAAGTTCGAAGTTATTGCTGAAACTCTTTATTTAAGCTGGAAAGAGGTGAAAGACAGTTGGAAATCAAGTGAGGGTATTACAGGGTTTTATTTGGATTTCTTAGTGAAGAAAGCTGAAGACTGGGCAAAAAAAGGGAATTGGAGTGACTTCAACTCTCTGTTTTCTCTTATGATATACGGGATCGTCCTCTTCCCTCACAAGAGAAATTTTGTGGATTTGACGGCTATTTGTGTTTTTAGAAACAAGAACCCAATACCGACACTCTTGGCAGATACTCTTTATACCATTCATTCCAGGCATGGAAAAGGTGGTAATGTAGGTTTATGTCATTCGATGCTGTATAAATGGCTTAAGTTGCGCCTACCAGTAAGTGGTCCTTTTGTGGATACCAGGCATTCTCTCCGATGGTCATCTAGGCTTGTCAACCTTACTTCATTTGATATCCGGTGGAATTATGACATGGGGGAATACAAAGTATTATCACTAGCTGTGGAGATTTCCATAATGTTCCCCTCATAGGAACTAAGGGATGTATCAACTATAACCCTGTGCTTGCTTATCGTCAGTTGGGATATGCCATGGATGGACCGCCAAAGGCCGAGGAGGTGTCTGAATCAGTGTATTTTGCTAGAGGAAATGATCCTGTGATGTTGAAAAGAGTGACAAGTGCTTGAAAAATAATTCACAAGAAGGATAGAACTACTTTGGGCAAGAAGGTTCCTATTGCTAGGATTCCTTACATGGAGTGGGTTAAGGCCAGGGTTAAGATCCTGCGGTTACCATTTGCAAGGTCAGCTCCCCTATACGAACAACCTCCTGCTGTTCTGAGTAACACAGTGCCTACCGAGATGTTCACCCAGATTCATGTTGAGAACATTCAGCTTCGTGCAAAAGACTTAGCTCGCAAACTCAAGGAAGCTCAAGGGGAAACTTCTGATACAACCGATTTTAGGAAGAGATCTCATGCTGAAATAGAAGAAGAATTGAGTAAGACTCACCGAGAGTGTCGGAAGCTTTAGGTGTCTGAAAACAGCTACAGGAAGAAGATTCAGAACTTGGAGAAACAACTCAAAGACAAAGATGCTCAGCTTGAGAAGGAACTAGCCCAGAAGTGTGTTGTAGAAGACCGGTTCCAGGAAAGTAAAATAGTCGCATCTCAAATTTTGAAAGAGAAAGCCATACTTGAAGAGTACTGTCAATATCTTGAAGCATGTTTAGTTCCGGAGATTTAGTTTTATTATTTACTTTTAGTATGTTTGGTCACCCCCAGAATTATTGGAAGGGACCAATTGATTGTTGATATTATTCAGTTCTTTTTGAGTTATTGTTAAGACATGTATTTAGTTGTTTATCATTTTACTTTTAGTTGTCCGAAGTCACTTGGACATCGTTTCTTTTGCTTGTAAATAATTGAAGTGTTCATCTTTTTATTCTTTCCCTTTTGATTGTATGGTTGCACGCCGTAACTGATGAATAAAAGTACTCTTGGATACCGGGAAATGGCAAACATATCATGCACATCATGCATTTCATAACATTACAGGTCATCTCAAGACGGTTTTCTTATTCCGCTGCTTTTCTTATTCAGAATTCAAGACGACTACTCATCGATATTCCACCAGAAACAATTTGCCAAGAAAAATGGAACAGGTTCAAGATGAACTCGCTGAAATGAGGGACCAGATGGCTACTCAGTTCATGGAGGTCATCACCAATGTGAATCGCTGACAGGGGGAACTAGCTGCCATTTTAAACAACCAGCGCTGCCATCCAGGGGATGGTGGAAATCAAGGGATCTATCAGGACATTTCTGTAGGATTGGGGGATGTGCAAGATCAGCCTGCTGGAAATTTTCATGGGATGCCGGGAAACCCTTTTATGCGCAACATAGGGCAGTTTCCTCCATCTCCTGGACCTCTTCTTGTGGGGAACAGAAGAGTTAATCAGGGCAGTGTGAGGAATTATCAGGAATAGGATTACGACTTTGACCAGGATGAATATCAGTTTTCTGTGCGGCGTTCAGAGTTGGGGGTTCAGATTGAGGATATGAAGTATCGTTTGTTGGAAGAGCGTCTGAAGGCTGTGGAAGGGAAAGGAGTCCTTGGTATGGATGCTAATGATCTCGGGTTGGTGTCTGGGGTGAAAGTTCCTCCAAAGTTCAAACCTCCTACATTGGAGAAGTACAATGGAACGTCGTGTCCTATCACTCATGCAACTGCTTATTTCCGGAAGATGTCGGCGCATACCGAGGATCAAGGGCTTTTGATTCACTTTTTCCAAGATAGCCTATCTGGGGCATCCCTGGAATGGTACATGAAGCTGGAGAAAACTCATATTCGTTGCTGGAATGATCTTGCTCGGGCTTTTGTCAAACATTATCAGTACAATATGGATATGGCGCCTAATCGCACTCAGTTACAAAATATGTCACAAGGACCAAAAGAATCTTTCAAGGAATACACTCAGAAGTGGCGTGAGTTGGCTGCGAGGGTTCAACCTCCACTCATGGAGAGAGAACTCATTGATATGTTTATGAGTACCCTGCAAGGGCCATTCTATGAACACATGATAGGAAGTACTTCAGAAGGATTTGCAGACCTGGTTATGGCTGGTGAAAGAATTGAGGTAGGTTTGAAATTGGGAAAAATTCAGATTGGAGGTTCTAGTGGCTCATCAGGGGGAAGTAAGAAACCATTCAACACTTACCCTAAGAAGAGGGAAGGCGATGCAAGTGCGGTCTACTCTCATAGGGGAAGAAGAGAGGATCGTCAGCACCAACAAATCAATGTTGTTTCTATTCCTGTTAATGCTCATCCGCAGCAGAGACCAAATACAGTGCCTCAACAACAAAGGCAACAAGATGCTCTCTGTCAGTATAATAATCAATAGTAGAGACAGCCCATAAAATTCGATCCCTTGCCAGTAACTCTTACTGAAGCGCTCCACCACCTGCTTGATTTGAAGTTGATCAATTCGAGAAATATGCCACCGCCACCCGCAAGACTTCCTGTTAACTATGATGCTAACGCTAGATGTGAATTCCATTCAGGCGGGGTTGGTCATTCTACTGACAACTGCTTTGCATTGAAATGCAAAGTACAAGACTTGTTGGATGCTAAGGAAATTGAGTTTACTCCAGTGACTGGTCCGAATGTTACTCAAAACCCAATGCCTATGCATGGAGGGGGTGTTGTTAATATGATTGATGATAATGGTGAAATGTTGAATTTGATCATGAATGTGGAACAAGTAACTACTCCGTTGTGGTATGTTAAGAGGTATTTGTTTGACTATTCTATTTTCCCAGGTTGTACTTCAGAGTGTGCCAAGTGTAGAGAGAAACCGAAGGGCTGTGATGATTTGAAAGTCGGCATCCAGTTGTTGATGAAAGAGGGTTCCTTGCAGTTTGATAGAAAACCGAGCTACTGTAAGATTATTGAAGAGGATGTTGCTGTAATATCTATTCCTTACACCCCTGCGCGCATTCCTGCCCCATCAAGGGCACCTCCTTTGATGATTACGGTACCTGGTCCCATGCTGTATACCAGTGAGAAGGCGGTCCCATGGCATTACGGTGCAGATGTTTATTACCATGGGGTGAAGCAGGAGGTTAATGCTCGTTTGTCTGAGGAAGAACGTGCTGAAGGTAATGAAGAGAAGGTCCATAACTTTTTTGGTGTGGGTCGAATGACTAGAAGCGGGAGAGTATTTGGTCCTTCCAATGTGCAAGATGCGGCAGATGCCTCTGCAAGAGAAAGAGGAAAACAATAGGAGATGATTGGTAATCCAAGGGTTACGCCAGCCAATGTGACTCAACCAATTCCGACACCAGAAGCTTCTTCAGTTCCCGATGAGGTTGAAGAGTTGATGCGAATTATCAGAAAGAGTGATTATAGCATAATTGATCATTTGAGCCATACTCCTTCTAAGATGTCTGTCTTGTCTCTGTTGATTTATTCAGAACCTCACAGAAATGCTTTAATGAAGTTGTTGAAGAATGCGTTCGTGCCACATGAGATAACAGTCAATCAGTTTGAGAAAGTTTGTGCTAACATATCTGCCGGGAACGGTTTGGGCTTCACAGATTTTGATCTTCCTCCAGAGGGACCAGACCATAACAAAGCGTTGCATATTTCGATGGAGTGCAGAGGCACTACTTTATCGCCGGTTTTGGTGGATACAAGATCGTCTTTAAATGTATTGCCCAAGTCAGCATTGATGAAGATTGATTATGCTGGACTAGAGTTGCGCCCAAGCGATTTGATGGTGAAGCGTTTGATGGGTCTCGAAGGTCAGTGTTTGGGGAGGTGGAGATACCAATCAAGGTTGGTCCTCGAACCTTCACGGCCAATTTCTTTGTGATGGATATACAACCAACATACTGCTGCTTGTTAGGGAGGCCGTAGATTCATAGAGCAAGAGCAGTCACTTCTACTCTTCATCAGAAACTCAAGTATCCTGCAGAGGGAAAGGTAATAACCGTGTGCGGAGAGGAAGAGTATATCATAAGTCATTTGACATCATTCCTCTATGTTGAATTTGAAGGTGAGATTCATGAGACTCCATTTCAAGCATTTGAGATAGTTCATGCTGTCAATTTACCTCCTCCGGAGCAGAAAAGGAAACCTGAAACTGTTATGTCTTCTCTCAAAGATGCAAAAGCTGTGGTGGAAGGTGGTAACCCTGAAGGCTGGGGTCAGGTGCTGGATGTTATTCTGAAGTTTGATAAATTTGGTCTTGGTTTTAGCCCAGGTCGGCAGAGTTCGACTCCCAGAGCATCTAGTTTATCTACTCCTGTGAAGTTTTCCCGTCCTTGTGCTACTCAAGAAGGACACATCAGTGCAGTTGGCGACGATGGGGTTGATGGCTACAATGTTGAAGATTGGATTCGTCAGAGTATTCCAGGCCAACCACTCAACAATTGGAATTCTGTGGATGTTATCTGAGTTTCAAGCGCTGAGGAGTAATTTTCTTGTTTCTTTTATAATAATATCATAATTCATACGCTCTGCCCAAGGCGTAGTGGATCATTTGTGTAGGGCCACCATGTTTATTTTCAAAAGTTTATCATGAAATAAAGGACGTTTTTGCATTCAAAATTTTGCTTCTTTTCCTTTTTTAAAATGGAAATGTTTCTCTTTTCACACACTGTCACTAAAAAACACCAAAATGCCATTCATGCAGATGCACTTCCACCACCGATTCTATTGAAAACGACTCTGCTATGGCTCATTATGATTTTGATACTCCTATTTATCAAGCTGAAGAAGAAGCATATGAGGATTGTGATCTTCCTTAGGAATTAGTAAGATTGTTAAAACAAGAAGAGAAAGTTATCCAGCCAAATCAGGATTCGATTGAGGTGGTGAATATTGGCACAAAAAAGGTAATAAGAGAAGTCAAGATAGGGGAAGATCTCGAAGAAAGTGTAAAGGTCAGACTGATTGAGCTACTCCGTGAGTATTCTGATATCTTCGCTTGGTCTTACGAGGATATTCCTGGGTTGGATACATACATAGTAGTGCACCGACTACCGCTCAAAGAGGGTTGTTCTCCTGTCAAGCAGAAGCTCCGAAGAACTCATCCTGAGATGTCCAAGAAGATCAAGAAGGAGGTCCAGAAGCAATTGGATGCAAATTTCTTAAAGGTGTCAATTATTCGCCATGGATTGCAAATATTGTGCCTGTGCCCAAGAAAGATGGAAAAGTCAGGATGTGCATGGATTATAGGGATTTTAACAGGGCAAGCCCTAAAGATGATTTCCCTCTTCTGCATATTGATGTGTTGGTTGATAATACTGCTCATTCCAAAGTGTTCTCGTTCATGGATGGCTTTTTGGGTTACAATCAAATTAAGATGGCCCTGGAGGATGTGGAGAAGACAAAATTCATCACGCCTTGGGGAAATTTCTGTTATAAAGTGATGCCGTTTGGTTTGAAAAATGCCAGGTCAACGTATCAGCGTGCTATGGTCACTCTCTTTCATGATTTGATTCACAAAGAAATTGAGGTTTATGTAGACGATATGATTGCTAAGTCTGACATAGAGGAGGAACATCTTGTTCATCTAAGAAAGTTGTTTAAGAGACTGAGGCAGTTCTTGCTGAGGTTGAACCCGAATAAGTGCACCTTCGGAGTGAGATCCGGCAAGCTTTTGGGTTTTATTGTAAGTGAAAAAGGTATCGAGGTTGACCCGGCCAAGGTGAAAGTGATGCAGGAAATGCCTGAGCCAAAGATAGAGAAGGAAATACGTGGTTTCTTGGGAAGGTTAAACTACATTTCTAGATTTATTTCTCATCTCACAGCCACCTGTGAACCTATGTTCAAATTGTTAAAGAAAAGTCAGACAGTGAAATGGAATGAGGAATGTTAGAAGGCCTTTGACAAAATAAAAGAATATTTGCAGGAACCTCCGGTACTTATGCCTCCAGTGGAAGGAAGGCCACTAATCATGTATCTAACTGTGTTGGAGAGCTTAATGGGTTATGTCCTCGGTCAGCACGACGAAACAGGGAAGAAAGAGCAGGCTATTTACTACTTGAGTAAGAAGTTTACGGAATACGAGTCGAGATACTCATTGTTGGAAAAGACGTATTGCGCGCTTGCCTGGGCCGCCAAACGTTTAAGGCAATACATGTTAACTCATACCACCTACTTGATATCCAAAATGGATCCAATCAAGTACATTTTTGAGAAGCCAACTCTTACGGGCAGGGTAGCTCGTTGGCAGATGATACTCACTGAATATGATATCCAATACACTACTCAAAAAGCAATTAAGGGTAGTGTACTGGCCGACCATCTTGCTCATCAACCCGTGAACGATTATGAACCGATGAAGTTTGATTTTCCAGATGAGGAAATTGTGTATATTCGGGATTGTAATATGCCAGACGCAGACGAAGGACCCGAGCCGGGATCACCTTGGACGCTTGTTTTTTATGGTGCCTCCAATGCCATGGGAAACAGTGTCGGAGCTATTATCACTTCTCCTGAGGGATACCATATTCCTTTCATGGCTCGTATTTGTTTCGATTGCACTAACAACATGGCCGAATATGAGGCTTGCATTTACGGCATTGAAGCAACAATCGTCCTGCGCATCAAATTCTTGAAAGTTTACAGGGATTCCAATCTTGTTATCAGCCAGATTAATGGAGATTGGGAGACTCGCCATCAGAACCTAATTCCCTATTATGAGCATGTTATGAGGATGATTTTGTACTTCGAAGAGATCACGTTTGAGCATATTCCCAGAGAAGAAAACAATCTAGCTGATGCACTGGAAACTTTGTCCTCCATGTTCAAGGTTAAGTGGGCTAATGAGGCACCTTCCATTACCATCAAAAGTTTGAATGAGCCAGCTTTCTGTTTTGAGGCGAGTTTGGAACCAGATGGTAACCCTTGGTTTTATGACGTTAAGCGATATCTTGAAACACAAGAGTACCCGGAAGGGGCATCCGTCACGGATAAGAAGTTCTTGAGAAGATTTTCATCCAAGTTCTTTCTCAATGGTGGTGTTTTGTACAGAAGGTATCATGATGGTCTACTGCTCAGATGTGTTGACAAGAAAGAAGCGGCTAGAATCATTGAGGAGATACATGAAGGTGATTTTGGTACCTATTCCAACGGGCACACCATGTCTAAAAAGATCTTGCAAGCAGGTTATTATTGGTCCACCATGGAGACTGACTGTTACAATCATGCACGGGTTTTCCACAAATGTCAAGTCTATGCCGATAAAGTGCATGTGCCGCCAGTACCTTTGAATGTATTGACTTCCCCTTGGCCGTTTGCGATATGGGGAATTGATATGATTGGCAAGATTGAACCGACTGCATCCAATGGGAACTGTTTCATTCTGGTGGCCATCGATTATTTTACGAAATGGGTCGAAGTTGCATCCTTTGCCAGTGTCACCAAGTAGGTGGTAACTCGGTTCATTAAGCAAAATATTATCTGTCGCTACGGAGTGCCTGAAAAGATCATTACTGATAATGGGTCTAATCTGAATAACAAGATGATGAAGGAGCTTTGTGAGTCTTTCAAAATCAAGCATCATAACTCTTCCCCATATAGACCAAAGATGAACGGTGCTGTCGAAGCGGCCTATAAAAATATCAAGAAAATTATGCTGAAGATGGTGGTAACCTATAAGGATTGGCATGAGATGTTGACTTTTGCTTTGCATGGTTATCATACCACAGTGCGTACTTCGACTGGGACAACCCCATTTTCATTGGTTTACGACATAGAAGCAGTATTGCCGGTAGAAGTCGAGATTCCTTCTCTTAGGATCATGAGGGATGTTGAGCTAGATGAAAGTGAATGGGTACAGAATCGGCTGGATCAGTTGGAACTTATTGATGAGAAGAGGTTGACGGCTGTATGTCACAATCAGGTATATCAACAAAGGATGAGGAGAGCTTTTGATAAGAAGGTATGACCTCAATGTTACAAGCCAGGTGACCTTGGGTTAAAAAGGATAATTCTCCCCCAGGGTGATCCCAGGGGCAAGTCGGTTCCGACTTATGAAGGTCCCTTCATGGTCAGAAAAGTTTTCTCTGGTGGAGCGATGATGCTCACGACTATGGGTGGAGAGTACTTCCCTCTCCCTGTGAATGCTGACATAGTTAAAAAATACTTTGCATAAAAAATAAAAAAACAAAAAAAAACCCCGCTAAACTGAAAACCCGAAAGGGCGGTTTAGGCAAAAAGAGGGTGTCCTGGTGAATCGAAAACCCGAAAGGGCGATTCAGGAAAAAGTTAGGGACTTAAAGCAAATGACTACGTTCAACTTGAGTTCCTTTGTTTCCTTCCTTTGATCCATCACCTGGCATGAGCTCGAGGCTAATCCAAGTATGATCTGTCTGAGAACAGGAAGATGAGAGTCATAAGAGTCATAGCAGAGTCGGGACTTGATGGAAATTCACACTGCCATTTGAAAACACTTGTTTGTTTTGATTTTGTAATTACTTGCTTCTAAATGTAAACGCCTTTTTCACAGTCTGATTTCTCAAAATCAATAAAATATCTTCTTTCAAGTATACATATGTTTTTCTTTTCTCCCTTTTTACTATTTTGTTTGCAAAAATGTCCAATGTTTTGATAAGCATGCGTATATAAACTTCGTGGGCCTCACACGGAAATGGTAATCTAAGTCATGGTCAGTTGGTCGCTTGAAATACGGATAACAAACACAGCTACTATTGTGCAAGAGGTATGTTTGGTTCTCTGATTGATAGGATTCTCATTCACTTTACTCGTGATTGCCATGCCATTTTGTTTCACAAGCTCCGTGCTGTTGGTAAAAGTCTTGGAGCAGGTTAATATCAAGATTACGACAGGTCAGCGAGTTCGGAAAACCTAGTTGGAGATATTTCTTCCCCATAATGGCTTTTATTACGTCTTCTTTGCCGCACTTTCATGTGTTTTCTTGATTGATTGTTTTTAGCATTGTCTGCATATAGAATTTTTGTTTATAGTTGAATGTCAGTAATGATGCGTTGAATATTTTTGCCTTGAAAAAAATTGTTGTTTCATTTTACTTAATCCATCCAGTATCACTCTTTAATTGATTTTCGGGCATTTTGATACCAACTGTGCCAATTCTTTTGCTCAACCAAGAGTTTGGAGGACAAAGTTTAGCTGGAAACGATGACTGTAGTGGTATGCTTTTAAGTAGAACCCAGTTGATGATGTACAGACATTGTTTCAATCTCCAAACAATGGAGATATAAGGGAGTTAGACCCTCATTAACCCCTCTGAGCCTTCTAAGTAGGAGTTTCTTTTCTGTTAAAATAAACAAAAACAAAACCTTTTAACCAGGGGCAGGGTAAATGTTCAGTTGATCTGCTCAAGCATTCAAATTTCAGAAGGAATGACCCCTCTGAGGATCACTACATGATATCAGGAAGAATGTCTAAACCATGATGTTCATTTCCTCACAAAGTCCTAAGGTCGAGATCGAATCGATACAACAATGGATATCTCTCGCCGACCAAGGAATGAGGCATTTGTTTTCTTTAAAAAAAAGAGAAAGAAAGAAAAAATTCAAAGACTTAAAGTCATATTGACTTGTTCGAAGAGGAAAGTATGAATAATAAAGAAATAAAAAGCCCCGCTAAGTCGAAACTTGAAAAACAAGTCGCTTAGGCAAAAGTTAGGGCATCCCGTTGGACTCCCAAAGTTGAAATTCAAAAGATTTTTGTCCAGGCAAAAGTTAGGGAAAAGAGAGCCTAAAAGGCCAAAAAAGAAGAAGAAGAGAGATTATCCAATAAAACTTTCATCAAAAGAGGAGGAACAATAATATCAAAAACAAAAGCAGCAAAAGTTAAGTGAAATCATGTTGGAGAATTTGTCATGATCATTCTACCTTTATAAATCCTTTTGAAAGATGAATGCTTGTGATAAGTCAACTAAACTTAGGACAGGAGAATATCACGAAGGGGGTGGGCACCAAATAACTTGAGCCTTGAAAAACTTTTTTTCAAAAGAACCTCGAACCAGGCTGCGTTACAACCTCTAAAAGTCCTAACTGAAACAAGAGTTTAATTCGAAAGCATACTACAACAGGATAACATTTCCTGCATTCCCAAATATGCGCTGCATATTCATGTTGGTATCTTATCACCTGCATCTTGACTCATTTGTCAAAAAGAAAAAGGGTTTTAAATTTTTTTGCACTCTAGTCAGTGATTCATTCACAACAGAGATGCGACACTTTGTTGATATTTTCAACTTCAAGGCTTAAATAATCGTTGCATCAGGTCTGTCATTCCCAAAATAAACATCTTTTTGTATGCAAAACAATTGTCTAAACATCAAAAAGGAGTTCACGCATTGAAATACCTGTAAAGAGCTTAATGATTGTCACGAAGGGAATGCTTGGTTTTCTTCTTTCTAGACAAAGCCCATACATGTGTAAGACCCTTTCTTTTCCCCTGTGAAGTCTTCTTTTCCCCTGTGAAGTCTTATTTTCCCCTGTGAATTTTCTTTTCCCCAGTGAAGTTTCGTTTCCGCAACAAAGTTTTGTTGCCCCAGGGATTTTCTTTCAAAAAGATTCGTTCTAAGACTTCAAGTTCGGATATGTCATCCATCTCCAGTGGAACCATTTAAGTAGGAACTTGCATTCTGAAGGAGTTTCGATTTACAAACAGAATTGCCAACAGAGATCCCTCGCTTTGACCTCTCATTTCCCAACCGATCTGTTGACCGATGCATCTTTATGTTAAGGATCTTCTCTTATTCCCCAGTAAAGTTTTGATATCGTGTGACTATCTGCAGGATTCATCCTTTGGTTGAGTTCCAAGAGAATATCTCTCCAGCAGGATAATCCTCAACAGAGTTCTATCTCCCCAGTGAGGTCCCGTCTCTTCGGCATGGCTTTGTTCCCCCAACAAAGGTTTTCGTCCCTTTCCGGAAGCTGCAGTGTCGACCTGATCTTCCCTGGGAATTCGCAATTTACTTCTACAGCTCCTCTCAATGTTTGTGGCCTGTTTCTGCCGGTTGCTCGTTTTTTATTCCCCGCAAAGCTCCATCTCTTCGAGGTTCCCTCTCTAGTGGTTCCCCGTATTTTCTCCTTTCCTTTGGATTTTGCAATTTATTTTTGCAAGTCTTGTCTGATTCTGACTTTGTGGTTTTGGCTTCTCAATTGGCCATTCCCCAGTGAAACTTTTAAAACATGCACCATTACATTGCATCTACCAAAACGCGTAGCATTTCCATTATATGGAGCATTGCGCTATATAATTTTTTTCCGAACATACATCGGAGCATAAGCCATTATTATTTCCGTCATCCCTGATGATTTTTCTTTTACTTTGGATTATATCCCCAACGAGGTCTTCATCCTCATTATTTCAGATTCCTCCCTGTACCAATGTCCTTTTGACATCTATCATTTGTTTGTCTGAGTGTCTACTCTTGACTCTAAGTTCAATTTCTCCATGGCGCGGTCTTCTCGGGTTTAGTCTTCACTACCCTCTCCAGTTCATTCCAATGTCTATTGATACACCTTTTTGAATGCCAATTTTGTTCTGATATTCGCTTTCAGTGGGTTTTTAGGTGTACGCCCTAATCTCCTCGCTTTGGGTCGAGTTTCTCCTCGTCGCCTATGCATGAAATCCAGTTTTGTCCTGGTACTCATCTAGCTTAGTTTAGCATAACTAGTTACTGTATCGAGTTTCATATCGTCTTTGTTTTCATACCTTGGGCCCTTTGACGGTGTTCGTTTATCAAGTGCAGTGTTTGTACTGCGTCCCTGGTTTGAAATCAGTCTCTTTTGTCCCTTGGATTCTTCTATCAGTTTTCATCACTATTTATCCATTTATTTGAGACCAGCAAGTGCTCTGAGAAACATGCACTCTCATCACTTTGCTTTGGGTCGAGTTTCGCCTCGTTACCCGTGCGTGAAATCCAGTTTCGTCCTGGTACTCATCTAGTTTAGTTTTGCCTAACTAGTTTTTGAGTCGAGTTTCGTCTCGCTTCTGTTCCTCATCTTTGAGATTCTTTCAGTTCCTTCATACTATCTATCTTAGTTGAGATTAGCAAGTGCTCCTAGAATCACGCACTCTAGCCATTTTTCTTTCAGGTCAAGCTCAGAGTTTCGTCTCCTAACCCGCGTACGTTTTCTGTTGCAGAGTTTAGTTGCGCCTATACTCTGTTGGTTGAGTTTTTTCTCACCCCTTCCTTTTGAAGCCCAGTTTTTCCCTGACACGTTTGTCCGAAAGTTTAGTTGCGCCTATCCTTCTTTTGTTTTCATTCTGTCTCAACCTACGTTGCAGTTACATTCTGACGCATGTCTTGGGAGGTTTTGTTTCCGTTTCTTTAAAGAGTGTAAAATTTAGGGTTCTTTCGTATTCAATCATCTTCAACTCTGAACGCTCGAAAGTTGTCACTTTTCTCACGTATCATGTTGAAGATAACAGGGGCTGTTGTTGCACCCCAAAAATTACCCTTTTGATTTAGGCTTATGCTTCATCATGAATATCATAGTGCATTGCATTCATACATTGTGATAGGATCAAAGTACTTTGGTTATATAGTTTTCCTTAAGCTTTGAAGATTGGTTGCATTGACAAGTTGCTCAAGTAGAATCTTATCATCTAAACCTCTGGATTTTTCAAGCTCAAAGTTATTGCATATCTCAAGATATTTCATCCATCTCTTTGGATTCACCAGTCAAATTAGGATTTTGTTTGAGCAAGGCTATTGGCCAATATACAAGCATTGATTTTGGGAGCTACAACATCTCATTGGTATTTTAAAAGTCCTTGCACAAGGAATTGGTCATGATACCCAAAGGATTTGAAGTTTTGAAGAGGATTCATCAGTTTCCTAAGGTGTTGACCAAAATTAGGGTTTGAGTTTTTATCAAGTTTTTTTGAGAATTTTGAAGTGAAACTTTGCACATGGCCTCTATACATTTGGAAGATCATATGTTTGAAGTTTTGGTCATCAATTTTGAAGGGAAGTGGATCAATTGATTCAGAGGGGCAAAATGGTCATTTTGGTCAAAATCAGTCAAAGTCAAGGTTGACCAAGTGAATTTTTGGCAAACCATCAATTCAAGGATGCAATTTTCATATTTCAAGTCCATTTTGGTCATTGGATCAAGGAGATTGAAGTTTGGGTTGAAGCTTATTCTTGAAGAAACCCTAAAAGTTACTAATTTTGGAAAATAAAGACCTAATTTAAAAAAAAATCATATTTTATTCACCCTTGATCAAGAAGATGCAAATGAAATAGGCTTGGAAAGCTAAGAGAATGATCTCTCACCTCCTTTTGGTCTCATGACCGAATTGGCAAGGAATCAAGAGTTATGGTCTTTTGAAGTTACAAAATTATAGGTCATTTTTCAAAATTAGTGAATTTCAAGTAGAGTTTGGGAGCCTTAATGGATTAATTTGCCAAAACTCAAAACTAGGGGATTATAGATCTTTTCAAGACCGTACCAAATTGTGCTCATTTGTGCCAAAATTCAAAAGTATGAGCAAGCTGTGGACTTTGGAATTTTGAGACTTTTCATTGAATTCATGCATACCATGCAAATTGCAAATTCTTGATAACTTGATTTATGGCCATTTGTTTCACTTCAAACTTGGCCCATGACCAACATGCAATGTACCAAGGCCCATCATGCCAAAGTTTTAGCTGCACATGGGCAAATGAAAAGGTAAATCGTGGTTTTGCAAAAAATGGCATGAAGTTGCCTAATCACCAACACTAGCTTAATGCAAGGATTTAAGTCCTAATCTTGTTGCTAATCTCTTCCTGAGGGCAAATGGATTAAAATGTACGAAAAAAGCAAGCCAACGCACGAGGGATTTCAAGGCTGCATGTGCATACTTGATTTTGGCCAAAAGAAGATTTCTTTGATTCCAAGAGCTTTCAGCGCGAAAAACCTATCCCACCCTCCTCCTGGTGCTCTATATATTGAGAAGGAAGCCTCAGTGAGAAGGGTTCGTGCCTCATTTCATTAATCAAAATCAGAAACCCCATAGCTTGTTGCTCTGCATTTTTCTTCGATTCTTCCATCTTCCTTGCACGTTTTGGCCAATTCTTCTTGCATTCTCTTCTCCAAGTGATAAGGATTGTAGATCGAGGCTTGGATTGCAACTGGAGTGAAGGAGACAGTAGATCCATTTTTCTCTCAAAGGTTTGAATTCTCAACTTTGAATTCTGATTTCTAGCCATGCCTCGTGTGATTTAAGTTCATAATCATGTTGTTTGAAGTCTATGGAATGATTCTGAAGCTTTGTAGCGTTTAATTTGATGAATTATGCATGTTTGGATGTTCTGAAACTCGCGATTCATAGTGATTTTATTCATATTCATGGCTTGATTGTAGACAGTGTGGTTGATGATTCGACATGATTCCAATTGCAATTTGTAGTATGAAATGCTAGCTTTGATTTGCCTTTGATTTCATGAAAAATGATGCGAAATCGAGTGAGTTATACTGATCTGAACATGACCCCCAAGCCTGAGATATGCGCGCGTATTTTGAATGTCTAGAGGTTGAAGATGATGTGGTGGCACATCATGATTGGCCTGTTTGAATTTTTTGGTTTATTTGAATTTTTGTTTTATTTGACATTTTGTTTAATTGTGTTTTCTGATCAAAACACATTCAAAAATCACAAAAAATTTACCATATGTCAATTTTATTTTCTAGTATTTGACATATATTTTTTTGGATTTTTTTAAAATGATTTGATAGGTTTAAAAAATTCATAGGCTTATTTAATTATTTATTTGAAGATAACTTTTATTTTAATAGTTCCTTTGACCTAAAAAATCCACAAAAATTATTTCAGACTCACAAAATAATGTGAAAATTGATTCTGACTTTGGTTCATCATTTTTATTATTTTTGATTAAAAATTTAATTTCAAAATGTTATTTGTAATATTTGTGTGTTTTTTTATTTTTAATACTTCTATTAATTCAAAAATTCCCAAAAAAATCATGTAATCTTGTTTTTAATCATAGAATCTGAAAATATTTTTACTTTGGCCATTTCATGATTTTTAGTTATATAATTATATTATTAATTGTTTGTTTTTTTGTTTTTAATATTTTCCTTTTATCTAAAAAATTCACAAAAATTCAGGGATGTGTGTTTTTAGCCCTAATATTTGAATATAATTTTGGTTGGTCATTTTTCTGAATTTTTGATTTAAATATCATTTTGATATGTGAATACTTGTTATTTGATTAATTGTTTGAATATTAATTTCTTTCTCGACTTTTCCTAATTCATAAAAATATGAGAAAATATATTTTCTGACATTTAAGCTTCCTTGGTCATTTGTATGATCTTGACTTAATTTGTTTAAATTTTGATCTCATTTCACCAATTTTTGAGATAAAAAGTCAAAAATTAGGGTTTTGTTGCTTATGGTGCAAGTTTCATTTTTTAAACCCTTGTGCCTTGGACTTTGTTGGGAATTCAGGTCTTGTTTATAGTTCATGAATGTGTTGGGGATTTGAAAACCATTTTTCTTGAATTATTTGACTTGGTTTGACATTTTTCCACAAATAATTTTGAAAACTTGTCTAATTTGGTAGTTTTGCCAACTAGTCTTGAACTTTGAGCTTCATTTGGCCTCCTCCTCAATCATTCATGAACTTAGGGCTTTCATTATGACTTATAAACACTTCCAAGATGTTAAGATATTTTTTGGTTTGAATTATGGATCCTTGTTTCTATTTTTGATATGATTTTGAAGTGAAGGTACCCAATCATGTTTGCATGTCTTGTTACAATTTGTTTGATGGCCAATGAACTTGAGTGAGGCCTATAATTGGGAACCTAATGATCATGTGATTCTGATTGTCCATATTAGCTCAAACCATTTCACTTTTAAACTTCATATTTGAATATTTTGAACCATCTAATGCATTATGTAGGTTTCATTTCCTATTGTGTTCACGAAGTTGTGTTTGAATTAGCCATGCATGATTACAATGTGTTTGCTACTGACCTTCATGATTCTTGTTCATATTATTCTCAAGATCTTATGATCCTTGATTGACACTCAATTGTCAATTCAACATGGTGATAGGAAGGAGCAACATTCCCCTGCTTTTCTTGACCTAATCTGTGCATATGCTTGTTTCTTCTTGTTTCTCATGTCTAAAGCCATCATGTTTGTTCTCACTTTTTCACCTTATGAAATATTAACTTGGTTGTTGAATGTGCAAGGTACTATGAGCGAGTTTCCACTTTTGGCTTGAGGCTCTTCTGTGTTTCACTTTATTTGTGAAACACAATCTATTATACTGGCATTATTTTGTGCTTGACACGTTTGATGGTTTATGCAGGATATATATATATATATATATATATATATATATGATTGTGAATGCCATACATTTCCCCTGGGACTTGTTCCTATCTGACAGATTCCTGACTCAATTTGTTTACTGATGCCAACTTGCTTGAAGTTTCTCTGGGTTTCTTTTATTCTTGCTTGATTGCTACAAATAGTTATCTATTTGGTATTGTACTACTTCCTTTCTCCCATTTTCATTTTGCATAATTCTCTGATTGCTTGATGGGTTCTCTGTTGCTGATATATGTCAAGAGGCCCTCTGGTTTTTTTTTATTTGATGCATGTGTTGTAATTTTTGATTGATGAGTCACTCAACTTAGAAATTGAGATCACGACTTCTCTCTCAGTGCATGTTCCCTATAGGATGTTTATTGCTTTTCCTTTTTAATTGTTGATCGATGAGTCACTCAATTTAGGAATTGAGATCACGACTTCGCTCTCAGTGCATATTCCCCATAGGATGTTTATTGTTTTTCCTTTTTAATTGTTGATCGATGAGTCACTCAATTTAGAAATTGAGATCACGACTTCACTCTCATTGCATGTTCCCTATAGGATAGTTTTGTTAAACTTTCTTTGACATGCTGATTAAGGTAGGAATCCATGTATGCTAACATAGGATAGTACTTTCCTTTATCCTCAACCTTAGGGTCAACCTTTGTATGATAACACTAGGTATAGTACTAGGTTAGTTTCCCTTAGTTGTTTTCCGTTTCTATGCATTCTGCATCTTAAAACACAATTTTGTTTCTTGGAAAATCATAAGACATTTCTAATGAATGCAAACTCTTCTTCAAAGTAAAAGATACAAACCAATCTTACTTTGTATTTGTCATCTTGAAGTCGATGTTTCGCCATCACATCTGTTTGTTATCCTACTTTGATTTTCAATATCATTGTTAGGTGTGATGTTTTGTCATCTGTTTTATCGATATCTCGCCATCTTTGCCATGATATCTTGTTATCTTGAAGCCGATGTTTCACCATCGCATCTGTTTGTTATCCTACTCTTATTCTCAATATCATTGTTAGGTGTGATGTTTTGTCATCTGTTTTATCGATGTCTCGCCATCTTTGCCATGATATCTTGTTATCTTGAAGCCGATGTTTTGCCATTGCACATGTTTGTTATCCTACTTTGATTCTCAATATCATTGTTAGGTGTGATGTTTTGTCATCTGTTTTATTGATGTTTCGCCATCTTTACTATGATATCATTTTATCTCTTAGCCGATGTTTCGCCATCGCACATTTGTTTGAAGCCGATGTTTCGCCATTGCATCTGTTTGTTATCTTGCCTTTATTCTCAATATCATTGCTAGGTGTGATGTTTTGTCATCCGTTTTTTTTATTTGATGTTTCGCCATCTTTGACATGTTACCTTGTTATTATTTAGTCGATGCTTTACCATCTCATTTGTTCGTTCTATTTGATGTTTTGCCATCTTGACTATCTTTGTTTGTCTTAACTAAAAAACACAAACCAACCAAAATATGTAAGCCGAACTACGGCTGCTCTGATTCCTTAAAAGGGATACGTAGGCATTGGGGTAGGGCCCAACCGAGCACAACTTTTATTTTCCCTACATTATTTTCCTTTTTCTTTTGCATGCATTCCCTTTACAGTTTTAAGCCATAGACATAGGATTTGACCACACCCATTAGATTAGACAATAAGAGTGGATACCATAGAGTACTACGGGCGTGTGGGGTGCTAACACCTTCCCCTCGCGTAACAGACTCCCTTACCTGATCTCTCGGTCGAAAGACCGTGATTTCTCCCTTTTCAGGTTTTCTCAATGTTTACCTTTCCCTTTCGGCGGGATAAAAGATGTTCGGTGGCGACTTCATTGATGTTTCATTAACATCCAGATGACAGGTTCCGACCGCGTAGTTTCATATAGATTATGGTATCTTTTTTGCCATCCTCCCTCTAAAAGGCTTACATCTTTTAATGAGAGTTGAATATCACAAAAAGGAAGTAAAAGCAAAGTTTGAATATAATGAATACGAATGAATTAATTCAAGACAAACATATGTAATTCATTAATGAAATAACAAAGTTTGACATAAATAAGTGTTCGAACAAACAAAAGAAAATTACAATTCGAAAAATCTAATGAACAAAAAGCCTTTTCGTCTGAACTTGTCACTTCAGATGATGTGCCTTTGACGGATGGCAGAAGAATTCAGTCTGACCATCTTGTGTGAACTCCAACACTCCTTCGTTGATTAAGTCTTAAATCTTATTTTTCAACGTCCAACAGCTATTAGTGTCATGTCCAGGACTGTTGGAGTGGGACGCACACCTTACATTTGGATTGTACATTGGAGAGGCGATGTTGGGATTTTGAGGAGGATCCTTCAATGTAACCAGCTTGGCTTCTAACATGTTTTGCAATGCTCTAATAGTTTGCCCCAGACGGTCGTATATGTCTTGATGAAGCTTGCTGATGAGAACCCTCAACTCTTCTTGTTCCCGATTTAAACTTTGGATAAAATCCCTCTGACTATTCATCTGGATTCTCATCCCTTCCATCTCAGCTTGCAGTTGTTCCAACTGGCCATCCCTGTTGTTGTCAGAATTTTTCTTGGTCAAGTTACCAGCGAGGAGTGCTTTCAATTATTCTTGCCCCTTGGATAGATTTAGGAACATTTCCTTGAACTGTCCATCTTGAGTTTGGAGATCTCTATTATTCTGTTCGAGAGCCATTTTCCTTGCTGAAATAAACAGCGAGAAAATAAGAAACCTATACTGGAAGACCTGTTATGCATGCAATGTTTTCAAGGATCTCATGGGGTAAACACAAGAAAATGTTAGAATCCAACTGCAACTTTGATTGAAGAACTTCGTATCGTTGAATATCCTTCTACGAGAATTAAGCTCACCATGTCGAGTGGGTCATAGCATCTGACTCAAGTTGTTGTGTTTTGATCTTTTGACAACATTGGCTAGAGGAAAATAAATCCTCTTTCCCCTTGCTAGACGTCTAGTTCATCATAACCTGCATCATAGGCCCTTGAGATCCTTGAAATGGTTAAGGAAATGTTATGGTATGATGCTATGATGTGTATGATATGCATCAAGCAAAAATGTAAGGTGATGAAAACAAGTATGTCTTTCAGGAAATCCAAGTTATTGGATAATGACTACAAACAAGTCCTGCAAGGAGTACAAACAAAGCCCTGCAATGAGTTCAAGTTTTTAGATAATGAAAGCAAACAAGTCACACAAGTAGCCTAAGGTTCAGGCTTGCATGGGGTTTGTAGGTAAGTACCCTCTTGAAGTTTTAGTTGGTTCAACCTGTCTTAGATGAGTAACCGGGTTCTAAGGAGTCTCAATATCACTGATCTTTCTTTATCAGGCATTGTTTTAGCTCAGGCGATCTTTTCTCGCGACCGAAATATCCCGAAAGTCCGATCTCAATGAGTGTAGCATCGAGTATATACCAATCCTCAGCTTTATACCGAGGCCGGCTATCTCACTAATTTCCAATGGCCAAGTTTGTTCAACTAAGGTTCTAAGGTCCATTAGTGCTTTATGACACCATACAACGGCCCCGTATTCTCCTCGATTTAACACAAGGAATATTGGTACCAACAAATGTGTCACACTAGCACAATGTTGTACCCCAAAATTTTCCCTCTCATTTATCAAATATTTTCTCACAAGATCTCCTTGGGTTCAGGACTACACAAGGATTGATCAGCTCAAGACACCTCCTTAAGCACTGATGACTGAAATCAGGGTTTGAGATTGCACAAGGATAATTTAACTTTCAATGCCTCATATGAATTTCATGTATCATTACAGACCCCCAAGGTTACTCATGTCAAGTTTCAAGCCTTGAATCACATTTTTGCTCAGTCAATTGAGCAGTTGACCTAAAAATCAATTGTATTGGGGAAAAAGTCAATTGTAGTCAATTTACAGTCAAACTTCATAATTTTTGATCCACATCAATATTGTAAACTCATATGTATCATTTGATCAAGTTTGGACCATAATTCCTCAAGAAATTTGATCAAATCATCAAAAGGGCAAAATGGTCAAAATTAGGGTTTTGACTGAGAAAGGGCAATTTCTGAATTTTGACCTAGTAAATGGATAATTGGTTTGAGGCATGATATAAAGAGTTTAGTTTCATCATTTTAACCTAATGTCATGACTCAAAACATTGCTCAAGATTAATTGGATTGATAGTTGATTTTCAATCAACTAATCAAAAGTCAACTGTATACTGAAAAGTCAAACTTTGACTTTTTGGTCAAAATCAAGTGTCAAAGATCACAATTCATCAAAACATGTCAAAATATGAAATTTGTTCATCAAGAAATCAAAAAGTCAAGATTTCATTTTGAAAAGTCGAAGTTTTCAAACTTAGAAATTTTTCTAAGTATGGAAAACTTCATGTTTTTTCACAACTTTGAGCCAATTTTTCACCATGATGAAAGATGATTCAAAAGAAACTTACAACATGAAAGTTGTATATCTACATGAGATATACAACATTTATTTACACAACTTCTCCTATAAATTCATGGATCTCAAGTTATTAATTCATGAAGTCATGATCTTGAAACTAAACACTTAGTGAAATTTTGAGCATTTTAGGTCAGGATTTTGACCTAACTTCTGACCCAAGTTTCACATAGTTCCATTTGGATTTTGCAAAAGTGGTTCAAAGAGAGGTTGTATAGAACATTACAAGCTTTCTAAAAAGTCCAATAACTCTTTGAGATCATTTGTGAGCAAGGAGAATCGAAGGCCAGAAGTTGGGGTTTCAAGTTGTTTTACAAGGCAAATTTTGTGATAAACAAAATTCAAATTTCAAACCTATGCTGCATAATCTTTGCTTTTCAGGCCTCAAACTTGTTAGTCACTCCATAATTAAATGGTTGCACAGCTGTTAGAGGCTTCAACTCAAGCATTCAATGCAATGCCCATGCTTTATGTCCATTTTGGGAAGAAAGTGCACAATGCCATTTTGAAAAAGTAGCTTTATCCACAAAACTTGTTCTTGAGCCTTGCAATGGTTTTCTTCTGATCATACACGACCTATAACTCAAGAGAAGTTTGTCTCAAGCCTCACAATCACTCAGCCCATTCTTGTACTTCATCTTGGAACTATACTTTAACTTTTCTTCAAAATCAAGTAACATAACAACCAGTCTAGAGCTTGTACTTCATACCCTCTCAAGCACTCAAACTTTCTCATTGCTTATGTACAAGTCCTTGGCAATAAAACATAGGCATGCTTAATCTCCAAAATGCTCAAGAACTCAGAACTGTATCACATACCTCCATTCTTGTATAACCTTACCAAAAGTTTGAAACTCACATCTCCCTTGTGCATTTTCAAGTCTTTTTGTTCCAGATTCATTTCTCACCTGATTGCTACTTGTGAACCAATCTTCAAATTACTGAAGAAAGATCAAGTAGTCAAATGGAATGATGAATGCCAAACTTCCTTCAACAAGATCAAAGAGTACCTACAAGAGCCTCCTGTTTTGATGCCACCCGTCGAGGGAAGACCCTTGATCATGTATCTAACTGTCTTGGAAAATTCAATGGGGTGTATGCTGGGGCAGCATGATGAGTCTTGCCAAAAAGAGCATGCTATTTACTACCTGAACAAAAAGTTTACCAATTGTGAAACAGGATATTCACTGCTCGAGGAAACTTGTTGCGCTCTGGCATGGGCTGCTCGCCGGCTAAGAAAGTATATGCTGACCCATACTACCTTATTGATATCCAAGATGGATCCAATAAAATACATATTTGAGAAGCCTTCCCTCTCTGGGAGAATAGCAAGATGGCAGATGATCGTGATAGAATACGACATTCAGTACACTACCCAAAAAGCAATAAAAGGGAGTGTGTTAGCCGATCACCTTGCTCATCAAGCTGTGGATGACTACCAGTCCATGAAATTTGAATTTCCAGATGAAGACATCATGATGGTAAACAACTGTAAAGAACTTAGACCATATGACAGACCTGAACAAGGATCCCGATGGACCCTGGTTTTTGATGGGGAGTCCAACACACTCGGTAATGGCATAGGTGCTGTAATTATTTCCCCTGAAGGATGTCATACCCCCTTTACCGCAAGACTTTGCTTAAATTGTCAAATAACATGGAGGAGTACGAAGCGTGTATTTTTGGTGTCAAAGCTGCCTGCCATAAATTTGGGAATCAAGTCCTTAAGTGTATTTGGAGATTTAGCCTTAGTCATCAGTCAAATCAAAGGAGAATGGGATACAAAACACCCTAACCTCATCCCCTATAAAGAACATGTGTTGACATTAATCCCACATTTCGAGGAAATTACCTTAGAGAAATTTCCACGAGAGGAAAATCAACTAGCGGACGCGCTAGCCACAATGTCATCCATGTTTAAAATCAAATGGGATAACGAGGCTCCCCAGATCACCATTGAACGAATGGATAAACCAGCTTACTGTCACGAGATCAATACCGAATAAGTAGTGGACCAACCTTGGTTCCATGAAGTCAAGAGGTATCTCGAGGCTCAAGAGTATCCGGAAGGAGCTTCAGTCAATAATAAGAAGTTCTTAAGGAGATTCTCTGCTAAGTTCTTCATCAGTAATGGCATCCTCTACAAACGCAACCATGACTCTGTTTTGCTTCGTTGCATAGACAAGGTTGAGGCAGAAAAGATCATGGGTGATCTACATGAAGGCACTTTTGGCACCCATTCCAGTGGACATACGATGGCTAAGAAAATCCTACAGGAGGGGTATTACTGGTCCACCATGGGAGTAGATTGCTATCAACATTCACGAACCTATCATAAGTGTCAGATCTATGATAATAAAGTGCATGTACATCCAGTTCCTCTGAATGTCCTGACTGCTCCTTGGCCATTCGCGATGTGGGGCATCGATATGATTGGAGAAATCAAACCTACAACTTCTAATGGACACCGCTTCATCTTGGTGGCCATTGACTATTTCACAAAGTGGGTTGAGGAAGCTTCTTTTTCTTCCACTACCAAGAATGTTGTGGCTCTGTTCATCAAACATAATCTCATCTGTTGGTACGGTATCCCAGAGAGAATCATCACAGACAATGGTACGAATCTCAACAATACTATGATCATCGTACTGTGCGCGCAATTCAAGATCCAACACCATAATTCTTCCCCTTACCGGCCAAAGATAAATGGCGCTGTCGAAGCCGCAAATAAGAACATCAAACAGATTGTACAAAAAATGACAGTAACCTACAAGGACTAGCATGAGATGCTACCATTCGCTCTCCATGGCTACCGTACCATGGCACGCATATCGACCAGGGAAACACCTTACTCTCTGGTATATGGTATGGAAGCTTTCTTGCCTATTAAGGTCCAGATTCCTTCTTTGAGAATCATGAAGGATGCAGGACTGAATGAAGATGATTGGATCCAAACTCGACTTGACCAATTAAACCTAATTGATGAGAAAAGGCTCACGGCTGTCTGTCACGGCCAGATGTACCAAAAACGCATGACCAAATCCTTTAACAAAAATGTCTGACGTCAGGTATATCAGGTTGGTGGCTTGGTAATCTAGCGTATCATATTACCACAAGGTGACCCTAGGGGAAAATGGACTCCTACATACGAAGGGCCACTTGTGATCAAAAGCATATTCTCTGGTGGAGCAATGATCTTAACCACTATGGATGGAGACGACCTATCGCACCCTGTGAACGCGGACATAGTCAAAAGATACTATGCATAAGAGACCCGCTAGGTTGATACACCTAGGAAAAACAAGGGCATCCCGGTGAACCAAAAAGGTTCAGGAAAAAATTAAGGATAAAACAAAAAAAATATCTGTACACCCGGAAAGTTGAAAACCCGAAAGGGTGACTTGGGCAAAAAAGGGTATCCCGGTGGAGTGAAAACCCGAAAGGGAGGTCTAGGCAAAAGTTAGGGAATTAAAGCGTATGACTATGTCCCGTTGGATCACCTTACAGACAACCTTTAGCTTCGACTGACAAACGCAAGGGTCCTAATCAATCCAATCAACTTCGGACAAGGAAGCAAGTGGACAAGATGCTCAGACACACGAAGGCTATAGCAGAATGGGAACCGCATGGGATTATTGCACATAGCTATCTTTTCTTTGTATCAAATTTCCATTTTTTTGCAACGACATTCTCTTACAGGAATGATCCTCTCATTGTATAAAAATACTTATTTAAAGTTAATACAAAAATAATCCTTTGAAAGTGCAAAACTATCTATTTTTCCTTATTTCTGTGTTTTGTTTACAAAAACGTCAAATGATTTATTTTTGAACATATGCATTTGAACGTAACTACTGTTTACAAATGGACAAAAAAAGGGAACAGAAAAATAGAAAGACAATCACTAATGGCTTTAAGAAATAGGATAATGTCTTTAGAGTATTCCATAAAATCCCCCACAATGTGGAGCTTAATGATATCAAGCTCTCTCACATCCCTGACAGAACAAAACTTCTGGTTATTACTCCCCAGTAGAAGTCGCCCAATTTCTCAGGTTTCCCCAACAAAATTTCACAAGCAATACACGGCGTTTCCCTTACAACAGAGTTTATTTCTCTAATAAATAAAAGTTCATCAACTCATCAGCACTTCAAAACATGAAGACTTACACTCCACATCCCCAACAGTCGTCAGGGATTTATTTTCCCTAAAGTATTACAACAGAATAACTTACATGCCCATACATCGCATCCATACGTCATAACATTGACAACACGAATACATACAACATAATCTCATTCATTTCTTTGAGAACACCATTGTACAATGCATTTCATACATCATGACATTGCATACAACTAATCTTTCATCTCTTTAGGAAAGATCAGTCAGCAGATGGATATCATCAACAATTTGCAAAAGGTCAGAGATTAATACCTGAAACAAGCCAAGACAATCATCTACACAAAAATCTAAAGCAATCCTGCACGGGTTTCTTCTCATTCAGCTTTCAGATACAATTCAGATACGCTCCAGATACGGACGCCATTCTGATACTCATTCAGATTCAGATTTCAGATACAGTTCAGATACACTCCAGATACGGATGCCATTCTGATACTCATTCAGTTTTAGTTTTCAGATATAGTTCAGATACGCTCCAGATACGAATGCCATTCTGATACTCATTCAGATTCAGATTTCAGATACAATTCAAATACGCTCCAGATACGGACGCCATTCTGATACTCATTTAGATTCATCTTTCAGATACAGTTCAGATACGCTTTAGATACGGATGCCATTCTGATACTCATTGAAATTCAACTTTCAGATACAGTTCAGATACGCTCCAATATGGATGCCATTCTGATACTCATTCAAATTCAGCTTTCAGATACAGTTCAGATACACTCCAGATACAGATGCCATTCTGATACTCATTCAGTTTCAGCTTTCAGATACAGTTCAGATACGCTCCAGATATGGATGACATTCTGATACTCATTCAAGTTTCGACTTTCAGACACGAGTCAAATACAATCCATTTGTGGATATTATTCTGGTACTCAACCTAACACATCCACTATTTTAGCATAAATCAACCAGAGATTTATTCTGACACTTCTTCCATTCCTACCAACAATCATTTTTGGATGGCATCTGTAAGCCCATCTGCAACAACTTTCCATCATCTCTCCAAATGGCATCTTTAAGCCCATTCCCTACACCATCAACCACCACATCATCAAGTGCAAATTTCTAGGCACTCTAGTGTTCAATCATCTTTCACCTTCAAATCACGAATGGCGGATCCGCCAATATAACTCTTCAGGTTTAAGAAGATTATACAGGGGCAACTTTTGTACCCCAAAATTCTCCCTCTCATTTATCAAATATTTTCTCGAAAGATCTTCTTGGGTTCAGGACTGCACAAGGATTGATTAGCTCAAGACACCTTCTTAAGCACTGATGACTGGAATTAGGGATTGAGATTGCACAAGGATAATTGAACTTTAAATGCCTCATATAACTTTCATGGATCATTGTGGACCCCCAATATTACTCATGTCAAGTTTCAAGCTTTGAATCACATTTTTGCTCAATCAATTGAGCAGTTGACCTAAAAATCAGCTGTATTGGGGAAAAAGTCAACTATAGTCAATTTACAGTCAAACTTCATAATTTTTTATCCACATCAAAATTATAAACTCACATGTATCATTTGATCATGTTTGGACCATAATTCCTCAATAAATTTGATCAAATCATCAAAAGGGCAAAATGGTCAAAATTAGGGGTTTGACTGAGAAAGGGCAATTTCTGATTTTTGACCTAGTAAATGGATAATTGGTTTGAGGCATGATCTCAAGAGTTCAATTGCATCATTTTGACCTAATGGCATGACTCAAAACATTTCTCAAGATTAATTGGATTGATAGTTGATTTTTAATCAACTGATCAAAAGTCAACTGTATATTGAAAAGTCAAACTTTGACTTTTTGGTCAAAATCAAGTGTCAAAGATCACAATTCATCAAAACATGTCAAAATATGAAACTTGTTCATCAAGAAATCAAAAAGTCAAGATTTCATTTTGAAAAGTCAAAGTTTTCAATCTTAGAAATTTTTCTAAGTATGGAAAACTTCATGTTTTTTCACAACTTTGAGCCAATTTTTCACCATGATGAAAGATGATTCAAAAAAAACTTTCAATATGAAAGTTGTAGGTCTCCATGATATATACAATATTTATTTACACAACTACTCCTAGAAATGTTGGATCTCAAGTTATTAATTCATGAAGTCATGATCTTGAAACTAAACACTTAGTGAAATTTTGAGCATTTTAGGTCAGGATTTTGACCTAACTTCTGACCCAAGTTTCACATAGTTCCGTTTGGATTTTGCAAAAGTGGTTCGAAGAGAGGTTGTATATCACATTACAAGATTTATAAAAAGTCAAAGAACTCCTTGAGATCATTTGTGAGCAAGGAGAATCGAAGGCCAGAAGTTGGGGTTTCAAGTTGTTTTACAAGGCAAATTTTGTGATTAACAAAATTCAAATCTCAAACCTATGCTGCGATCTTTTCTTTGCAGGCCTCAAACTTGTTAGGTACTCCATAATTAAATGCTTGCACAACTGTTAGAGGCTTCAACTCAAGCATTCAATGCAATGCCCATGCTTTATGTCCATTTTGGGAAGAAAGTGCACAATGCCATTTTGAAAAAGTAGCTTTATCCACAAAACTTGTTCTTGAGCCTTGCAATGGGTTTCTTATGATCATACACAACCTATAACTCAAAATAAGTTTGTATCAAGCCTAACAATCACCCAGCCCATGCTTGTACTTCATCTTGGAACCATACTTTAACTTTTCTTCAAAATCAAGTAACATAGTAATCAATATAGAGCTTGTACTTCTGACCCTCTCAAGCACTCAAACCTTCTCATTACTTATGTAAAATTCCTTGGCAACAAAACACAAGCATGCCCCAAAACGCTCAAGAACTCAGAACTGTATCACATACCTCCATTCTTGCATAACCTGACCAAAAGTTTGAAACTCACATCTCCCTCGTGCGTTTTCAAGCCTTTTTGTTCCTAAAGCTTCTAAACATCATTTATAACTCATCCCGCACCATGTTACAAGACTGTAACACCATTAGCACCATCCTCCATTTTCAAAACAAGAGCTTTGCACTTGGACTTCACCAGCACGATTCAGCCATCTCCAGTACAAACTAAGCATTGCATTAGCTTCATGGGACCTCAGTGGAGCTATTTTGATCATCACAACACCTTGAGGAGTGCTCAAACTCAGAACACAATTTCTAGTTTTGAGGTAAGTTTACTTAACTTGGAACTCTTTATACAAGCATCATTAATGTTTAATTTGTAAAATAAAAATGTAGATATCATTGCCGTGAAGCTAGCCATGTCCATAGTTTTCATTTATGTTGCTTGAGCTTAGAGAATTTTAAGATTGAAATTTCTGGGAAAGTTAGGGTTTAGATTAGGGTCATTAAAATTCATGTTTGTCTTTGATCTATAGTTTTAATGCTTTACATTTATGAAATTATGAGGAAATTTGCCACAAGATTCATGTTTACACTTTTGCAAATGGATGAGAAATGAGCAAGATGCAGGTGGTCTGGCCAGACGCGAGGTTGAAGATGAAGTTTGTCTTCAGGAAGAAGTTTCTAATATATATTTATGGTTTGATATAAGTTAACAGATGTATAGCCACCTCAGTGGTAAGGCAGCACGCTGGTAACCAAGAGGTCATGGGTTCAACACCCAGCGCACTGCCTTTTGCATTTTTCCCCACATTTTCTCATATTTTGTTGACTTTTTACAGCGCTTGGGCCTCCTTTTGTTTGGACCTTATGTTTTTTGCTATGATCTAACCCTCCTGCCTTGCTGTTCATACATCCTGGCCCATTTTATTTTATTTTATTATTTTCATTATTATTATTATTAGTATTATTATTAATATTAATTTTTATTGTTAATAATAAAAACCCAAAAAATATTTTTATTTATTATTTTCACATTTTATATTTTATTTTTCTTCACAAAAACAAAAGAATAAAAACATTTCTTTTACATTTTCTTTAATAATTTAAATTTACCTTTTTAAATACTTAGATAATTTAATTTTAATTATTATTATATTATATTATTTATTTTTTCTTGTAAATTAAAATCAATTTAGAATTTAGGATTTTATTAAACTATTTTTAATTACTAATTTAATTAAATTCACAAAAACCCTAAGAAACTTGTTTTCTTTAAATTAATTTCGTTTACTAATTTAATCTTAATTTTCTTATTTTTAGTTAACTATTTTATTTTAATTAATTAGGTCAAAAAACCTTTTCTTGAAGAAAACAAACAAAAATCATATTTCTTTTTACATTTACATTCTTGTATTTTATTTGTTCATTTTGTATATTTTATACATTTATTCAAATTCAATATGGTTGTAATAATTATTTAGATTTAATTTCTTGCAATATTCCCCATTTGTAATTTGTATACCCCCTCCCCTAAATGATGTAATAGCTTAGTATTTTTATTTTCCGTAATTTAAATACTTTATATACAAATGCTAGTAATTAGGGTTTGTATGGAAAGATTAAAATCAATGCTTAGAAAACCTTAATCAAAGACAAATCAAGCATGAAAATTAATACACTTGCACACAAACACCCCTAGGGTAAATCCACTTGGTTGCCTTACAAAAATGGACATATTATGCATGTGAGGTATCTTAGAAAAAACAAGCAAAATGTAAGATCATAGTCCATCGATGACACTATCTATGTTGCCTTTCAAAATGATCTTAGTCTCTAAAGAAAAATGCTAAGATATCTTGCAACATTTCTAATCATGGTTATACGATGACCCACGCTCGTCCCTTTTACATCCAAAGATAGGGTTACTTGCCAAGTCAATGGTAAGATAACAACGTCAAAGAAGAAAGGAAATGAGCATGAAAGACTTTTGAGTAGGTAGAATGTTCCTAATTATTTGCTCAATTTCAAACCCAAAACATCCTTGCTATTTTCAAAACAAACACCAACACTTTCAAAACATCTTACAAACTTGAAAACATTTTCAAAAGATCAACATTTTGTATACATTCTTACGAACGAGAATCATTACAAAGTTTGCCAAAACGATGACACATTTTCAAAATACTTTCAAAAACCACACAAAGCACATTTTCAAACAAAAGCAAGTGATCTAGAAAGTAACTAAGAGGCCATGGAAAACCATGGATGAAAAGGGTGCTAATACCTTCCCTTTTCATAATCTACCCCCTGAACTCAAGAAAACATCTCAAAGGTCTTTCCTGTGCTTTTTCACCTTTCCTTTTGGATAAAAGAAAAGTTAGTGGCGACTCTTGCTAACCACAACATTTGCGATCACACGCAAAACCAACAAGTCAGTTATCCCACTGTATCACACGCAACCATCGCTTCAACCATATCAGTCTACACCATATAGTCTCCACGATCTATTGCTGCTTACCCTAAAGGTGTCCCAGATCTGGGTGTAGGATATTTTAGTAATAACCCAAACAAGCCCTCAAAGATAAAGCATGCAAAAACACAATGTAAAGCAATTTAAAAATGAACTAAGATCTAAGGTAACCCCACTTTTTACATAGTCCCCAGCAAAGTCGCCAATTATGTGATACGGTGGCAGAATCTACTGTTATACTGGTTTTGTGTTTGTATTCGCAAACGTTGCGGTAAGCAAGAGTTGCCATCGACTTTTCTTTTATCTAACAAAGGAAAGGGTGAAACGAACAAAAAAGACCTTTCAAGAGTTTTCTGAGTAAGGGGTGTAGATTATGGAAACGGAAGGTGTTTGCACCCTTTCCATCCGTAGTTTTCTACGGGCTCTTAGATGCTTAGCTCATTTTGAAAATACCTTGTGCTTTGTGTATTTTTGAAAGTATATTTGAAATGCCAATAGTAAGGCAGCTCACTTTATGATAACTCTTGTATCAGTCCTCATGAGTGTTGATAAAACGTTTTTGAAATTTTTTTTGAAATTTATTTTGTGTAAGTGTAAAAATTTGTTTTGAGCATAACATCTAGGGACTATCTACTTTTACTCGACATGTTGTTCTTTTCCTCTTTTCCTTTAGACATTACTATCCTACTATTAGTGAGTAGGTAGCCCTAGTCGTTGGATGTTTGAGGGACAATCGAATGGACATTTATAATCACAACGGCAACTGGGTAAGAAACCTTAGTTACTACCCTAGGGTTTTAAGATCATTTTTACCGAGGCAACGTCGAGAGGGTCATCGAGGGGCTTATGATCTTTAAACCGGATGGTAGCCACTAAAATCTCTCACGTTTCGAGAGTTGTGATTGTTTTCCGAAGGCAACCAAAGTGGGATACCCTAAAGGTGCGCATGTGCAATTGTCTTATGTTTAGTTATTTATCTTGTGTTATATTTACTAGAGTTTTATTATTAAGCTCTTTCCATGCAATCCTATTAGTCATGCATCTAAACAGTGTATAATTTGCAGTAATTAAAAGTGCGGAAATGTAAAATCCTAACTATTACATGGCTTCGGGGATGGGGAATTTACAAGTTTAAAAATGGGGAATAAAGCAGAAAAAGTAAAAGTCCTAGTTATTCTATTACATCCAGTAGGCAGTTACAATAGTATGAAAGATAATAATGCTAAAATAAAATCGCGCGCGAATTATAAAGGACGTCTAATCCTAAAAAAATGAAATATTTTTGTTGGTTTTTGTTTAATAAAAGAGAATAAAATCTGAGTCTACTTGGTTTTAATTTAAGAAAGTGTTTAGGTAATTAATAATTAATTAACAAAATTAAGTTTAATAATAATAAAAAAAATAAAACCTAATTTTTTATGATTTTTATATTTGTTTTTCTGATTAAATAAAAAAAGAAATTAAAGTAAATAAATGAATGAAACAAAAAAGGGATGGGCCTGATGTCAAAACAAAACTGGGGGGGTGCAAGTTGGGAAAAACGTGAGGCCCAAATCCAGAGAGGCTAAGATTAACGTTGATTCCAGTGAGGGAGACTCCTTGAGGGTCCATGGTGAGACTGCGTGTTTGAGGCACTTGGAATAGATTAGCTGGGATCTGATGATGATGGCTAGATGATATATGGTGCACCTGTGGTGTTTGGAAACACTGGATCTACAATACAAACGTTAGAAAAATAAAATTCCAGACCTGGGTATCAAACTCGGGTCCTTCCTTATTGCATGCGCTTGTCTCACCACCCAGCCAACCTGTCATTCATTGATACAAAAAAAAACAATATATGTGAAACAAAGTCATAAATATATTTGAATTAAAATCACGCGCGTTAGGGTTATATGGACCAATAGTGAGACAATGTCTGGACACCGAAGTCAGCACACCAGAGTCAAATTTCCAGTTGTCTTCTCCGGTGGGCTCCAACCATGAACCTGCAAAATAGCCAAAAGCAAAGATTAAAAGCTACCCTATCCCCTTAATTCGAACCCCCTTGATTCCCAACCCTAGGTCTGTTTAGCTTGAAATAACCTAAATCCAGAGATTCGAAGGAAATCTCAAATCGTGCCCTAGAAATGGCGCAATCTCATTCTTATGCCTTAGCCTGCATGTAGCATGTTAGATATGTACTATCAATAGTCCTGAATATGAATCAAACGGTTAAAAGTATTAATATGCCATGAAAATACAGTTTCAATTTTGCAAATCCTTACCAATCAAAGATGTTTGGATCTGTGCCTTTGGGCTGGGAAATGCTTGCTTAAGGGCTTGAATGCCTCCCTGGGAATCTAAGGAGAAAGATAAGATGATTGGTTTAGAGTGATAATGTTTGTAACTTGCTGTTTGAATTTTGACAAGTTAGAGATTTTTTTTGCAATTTTGGGAGCTTTTGCAAGGCAATGTATTGTGTCTGGAGGCAATGTTTTTTTCTGGAGGCAATGTTTTTTCTGGCCCATTGATAGACAATCCTGTATTGTATTTATAGGGGTGTGGTGGTGAATGAAAATGGCATTAATCAACCATTAACCATGGCTTTGAAAGCAAAATCGAAAGTTCTAAGAAGTTGCCATTTTGAGATATTTTCTACCATTTTGGACTTTGAGTGAACCTGGACAGTATTCGTTTCAACTTTCCACATCTTGATTATTTTAAATGCTCCCAAACTTTGTTCTTTTTGATGGCTCTTATTCCCAATTTGAATGGTTCAAGGCCTCATCATCATGGCCTCTTCGATTGGGTCACTATCTGCCTTAGTTGCTTGATCTGAAAAATATCCAATCAGCCCAATCAAACTCAACTCTTGTTACTTTCGAATCTCTTTTCCTTCAATCAGACAATTCGAAGTATCACCTCTTCATCTTGGCCTTTCGAAGCTTCATTTTGTTCTTTCTTTCGAACATAATTGTATAGGTGGTCCTTCAATTCCAACTCCCACCCTTTGCTTTTGTCTACATGAATATCTTTATTGCTCACCAGTCCACCTTCGATTGGTGAATACAGCTATTATGCGCTAATCAAAGGATAACCTATGAGCACCAAGACTTTACTTTCGATCACCCAACTCCTTCCTTGTCTGTTCAGGCACATGCCCAAAACTCTAAGATGACTCATATTTGGCTGATTCGTGTCTGAACTGTCCTTCGATCACGCCATGTTTGAAGGTTGTATGTCCTTCAAACTATAAGATCAAAGATTTTGAATTCACCATCTTCTTCTTTTCGAAGCGCCCATTCAAATAACATGCCAGTCGAAAGGTTTCTTCTTGTAATGCTTCAAATGGCCTATATTTCAATGTTTCAAAGACGAACCCTTTGAAGATGCTCTTTACTAGCTCTTCATGAATCGAAGGATTCATAAAAGCCTCCTCATATTTTCCTTCAAACCATCCGTTCTTCGATCTTAGCGCTTTATTGGACATCAGAATAGACTGCATACTATCGTCAAAGCTGCTTCGACCCAAAAGCTCTTAGGCATATTTTCAGCTTTTGACCTACACCTTGTTATGTACAGTTCTTTTCTTTCTCTCAGCAGTGCCATTATGCTGAGGCATATAGGGTGCCCTGTAAATAATTTGAAGCTTCTTGAGCAATTGAGGAACCCAATGAACATGTCTTGAGTAAAAATGGAAGGGCAAATTTTGGGGTACCACAACTGCAAAGCCAGATGTGACTTAAATCAAAGTTATAAAGGAAAGATTATCCGAAAGGGCCATGAAAACATTTACTCATTGTTATGGGGATACTTTGGATTTATCCAAAGTCGAAGTGCAGTTGGACGCTATTTCTATTCTAGTATAAATCTATGATCTTCCTTTGAGATGTTTCACATTTCAAGATTTCCAGTTAGCTGCGACCTTAGAGGAATTAAATATAATTCTAAATTTCTCCAAAGAGAAAGCTTATATGGGTATTGGACAAACCATTGATATCAAAATGCTGTCCGAAGGTTTAGGATTCCCTTATCCTGAGTTTGCTCTTAATTACAAGAAATAAGGAGAAGTGCGAGGGATTAAAAGGTGTTATTTGGAGAGTAAAGCTCTTGATTTGGAAAATAACAAACAATGGGAATCCTGTGCCAACTGTCTTGGGCTGCTGATATTTGGTGTTGTCTTATTTATGTGCACTATAGATTATATTGACCCTGTATCCATCAGTGTGTTTTGGGGTATAAAAACTTTCAACGCAGACCCCACCCCGGCTCTGCTTGCTGATATCTACTATACCATTCATACACGGCATGAGAAGAAAAGAGGCACCATAAAATGAAGTATTCCATTGCTATACTATTGGTTCATGACTCACCTTTACAAGGAAAGATATTTTTTTCTGAATCTGACAAGGTATGAATGGCCTCAGAAGTTAAGATCTCTCACTTTACAGTCTAGACAGTCTAGTGCCCTCTTGGGTAGCACGTTCAGAGAAGAACCAATGTCGACTAGAACATGTGCTAGGGTGGTCCCCTTGCACTCGACAGAAACATGTAGAGATTTATTGTGGTTCTTCCCAAGCGATGTTAGGTTAGCATCTGAAAATGCCAAGCCATTATCAGGTGTCAAGCTCGCAATGCAATTCTCAAACTGGTCCGTTGTGATCTCATGAGGGACATGAGCCTTCTTCAAGAATTTGATTAATGTTCGAGCATAGGCATCGAAACAGAGTAGCAATGACAACATAGAAATCTTAGAAGAGGTTTGCCCCAACTGTTCCATAATCTTGAAGTTGCTCCTTTTTATTATCTTCAATATCTCGTCCATATCACGAGCGGAGGGTTCTCCATCAGCAACGTCCTTTGCGGGTATTTCTGTCATGACCGGATCAACAACTTTCTCTTTCCCTCTTGTATCAGTACTTGGTCTAGCAGTAGTGATGCAGATGGGCACCTTTGTAACAACTGGTGGTGAGATATTGGGTGAAAACATTCTCCCAGTTTGGGTTACCTTACTTGAGCCAGCTATGTTACTAACATCACCAGCTTTGTCTTCTTCGATCCAAGCGTCTTGTTTAATCCCATGGTAAAACACCTCAGCACCATAGTTCCATGGCCCTGCCTTGTTTGAAGAGTAGGGAATTGGTCAGGGATTGGTAATTATTAAGGGAGCAATAGTTGGTTCATTTGAAATCCTGATAGGACCTTTGGAGGAGATCCTAAGAGGCTTGTTTGAGATGGTGATAATGGAGATATCTTCACATCTATCAGTCAAACTTTTGGCACGCAGAGTCTTCTCAAATAGAATTTCGTGGCTATCCATCAGGCGTTGTATGCCTTCCTTCAACCCTTCACATACATTGAGTTGTTTGGCACAACAAACACAATCTTTCACACAGCCAGGGAAAATCCCGGCTTTCAACAGATTCTTTTTGATGATATTTAGCAGAGTAGTCAAGTCTTCAATAGAGGCAACAAAAATTGCATCTTCAACAACATTAACACCCTTTCAATGATTTAGTATAGGTGCGGTGATTACATTCGGAGTTGGAGGAGGATCAAATTCAATAGTCTTGTTATTGATCAATTCTTGAATCTTATTCTTCAAGGCCCAACATTGGCCAGTCTCATGCCCGGGGCTACTTGAGTGGTAAGCACATTTGGCGTTCGGATTATACTTTGGTGAAGAGGTATCTGGATTGGCAGGAGGATCGCGTAATGTCACCAAATTAGCCTTTAGAAAATGTTGTAAGGCTTGGGATAGTGACATTCATATCCTCGTAAATTGTCTTCTCGGAGTTTCAAAATGTTGATGATTAGCAGATGGTTTTTGAGTAGGAGTTGGATTGGAGATTCGGGAAAAGTTAAAGAATGGATGATCATTCTTCTTGGTACAGGCCCTTGCTCCATACACATCATTGATTTCTTTCTTTGCAGGATAATGTTTCTTGACAAGATTGGAAGTGGAGGAAGATGATATGGAAATCTTCCCACTTTTGATGCCGCTTTCAACTCTTTCTCTGGTTAAGATTAACTCGGTGAAATTGGAAGAAGAACAACCAACCAATAGATTAAAGAAAGGACCAAATAAGGTGCTCATAAACATGTCGATGTGCTTCCTATCAGTCAAAGGTGGTTGAACCTTACTGGCGAGGTCTCTCCACTTTTGTGCGTATTATTTAAATCCTTCATTCTTCCCCATGGTCATATCTTGCAACTAAACCCTTGTTGGTGCCAAGTCGGCGTTATACTGGTACTGATGGTAGAAGGCGGTAGCTAAGTCCTCCCAAGTATTGATGCGGGAACCATCCAACTGGTAGAACCATTCTAGCTACGTTCCGGCCAAGCTCTCTTTGAAAAAGTGAACCCAGAGTTTCCTATCAGCAGTGTGTGGCTGTATCTTGCGCACATAAGATTTCAGGTGAAGTTTTGGACAAGAAACTCCATCATACTTTGAAATGATTGGTATTTTTAATTTGTGGGGGAATAACAACCCCAAAGATCAAACCCAAATCATCAAAATCTAAACTGGGGACGGCTTGGATTTCAACAGCTTTTAATCTGTCTTCTAACTGCTTGTACTTGACATTGACGAGTGGATACTACTCGTCAAAATAATCATCATCAAATGCTTGACCATTGATGCACCCATCTAGGGTACTCTTAACCTCACCAATCTGATTCTCGTCTTCTTCAGATGAGTCTTCTACTACCGGGATTTGACGAACCGACTCTTTGAACCTTCTACCCATTTTGACCAGGGCTCTCTTCTTGGGTTTCTTCTTAGCTGCCAGCAATGCCATCATATATTGCTGCCCCTTGGCTAGGGCCAATGGAGTCTCTTGGAATTGAGATTTTTGTTCCTAAAGATCCTTCACAGTTTTCTCTAGATCTATCTTGCTGAAATAAACAACAGAAAGATAAGGAAACCTGTTGTGCAAAAACCTGTCATGTTATGATGCATGGAAGATGTATATGAAAATGATTTCAAGGATTTATGACATTTAAATTTGTATAGACAAAAGAGTGAACAAACATCAATTTTCATTAATTAGTTCAAAATGATAACAAAATTCCTCTTGGGCTTACGAAATAGCTTTCTAAGATAAAAAGGCTGAACGCATCCTCTTCGGTGCATGGTAGGCATTCACACTTTGCTCTTCTTGTAGCTGCTTTGTAAGCTCCAAGACCTTCTTCTCACTAGCGTAGAATTGAGCTTCGAAAGTACATCGTTCTTCCTTCAGCTGAATCCAACCCTTTTGCAAGTCTTCGAGAGAGGTAGGCAAGTGAGGATGAAGGACAGCGTACGAGACATCTCCTTCAACCACATGTTCCATGATAACTGGTAAGATGGAGGGATAAGGCATCACAAGTTTCTGAGCACGATCTCGTACCCACTTAAGGTAAGGCTCTAGGGGAATGGAACTCTTGTGTCCCAACTTCTTACTATCCATTTTACTTACCATCCTCTAATCTCGTATAATCCTTTGACGGTAACTTTGATTTTCTCTCTTGTAGTCGAATACCACTCCTTGGATGAGCATCTCATGTCGACCATCTCTTCGGGCGTAACCAAACTATCGTAAGACTAAGCAGGGGTTGTAAGTGATACCTCCTCTATTGCCAAGCAAAGGGACATTAGGGAATTCTCCATAACGGTCGACGATAGTAACATTCTGCTAGGATCGAGAACACCAATGAATATCTGAATGTATGAGTGTTATCAACCTATGGGACCACCTCAAACCTTGCTCGTTCTTCAACATAGATCAGGGGAGATGCGAAATAAACAATCTTGCCAAGAGAGGAGTGAAACACATGAGGATACCTCTCCCCCTCATAGTGCGAGAGTGAAAAGAATGTATGATATCTCCCAACAAAGTAGGCACTGGATTGCGATACATGAAGATTTTGATAGCATTTACATCTATGAGTTGGTCAGGGTTTGGAAACAAAACCATCCCATAGATGAGAAGGGCCAAGATTTCTTCAAAAGCTTGTAAGTCCAAAGATTTCCAACAATCTTGAGCTTTCTCAAACAAGAACTTGGCTAAAAAACTTTTGACACCACGCCTTGTTTCCCAATTATTTATGATATCAGATTGTTGTAAGTGTAGTGCTTGGGCAATCTCTTCAGGTTTTGGATCTCTTTCAGTACCGTTGAAGGGTAGTTGACTGAGAATGAGAATCCTCAAGAGTTGTGAGAATTCTTCTAGAGTAGGCACAAGTTGATAATCAGGAAAAGTGAAGCAATGGTGTAGAGGATCAAAGAATTGAAAGAGCACCTTCATCATATCTTCATCAGTGTTATAGAGGTAACCAAGTTTAGGAGGCGACCATGTCTTTCGGTGAATGAAGAATTTTCAGGAACCCTTGATGCTAACTCTTTGAGTTGAGGAGGAATCCTTACGAGATTGACTTGGATAGTGTTCCTGCAGAGGGAAGCCATGTCCTACAAAACAGAACAAAGATAACCCAAAAATCCTTGAAATGGTTAGTGAGAATGAGTATAATGTTATGATGTTTATGATGTCATGTAAAAGTAAGTATATAAAAACAAGGAAAACAAGTCCTTAAGTTTAGGCTTGCATGGAGTCTCAAAGGTAAGTACCCTCTTGAAGTTTAGTTGGCTCAAACCCGTCCTATAAATAGTAACCGGATTCTAAGGGATCTCAATATCACTGATCTGTCTTCTCGGGCATTATTTCAGCACAAGCCTCTTTCACAGCGACCGAAATATCCCGAGAAGTCAAAACTCAATGAGTGTAGTATCGAGTATCAACCAACTTCGGAATGCACCAAAGCCGGCTATCTCACTATGTCCTAATGGCCAAGTTGGTCAAGTAAGGGTTCTAAAGTCAGTTAGTGCTTCATGACACCACTCAACGGCCCTGTATTCTCCTTGACTACTCAAGATCTACCAGTACCCACAAATGTGTCAAACTAATGTAGCTATTGCTTAGACCATGTCGGTATACCCCGCAAAGTTTCCACAACATATTTCTACTTACCTATAAGGTATCCCAAATCCGGGTAGAGGATTAGAACAAGCCCAAACAAGGACCCAAAATGTAAAGCAAACAAATCAAACAAATAAAGTAAATAAAGGTGATCTAACCCTAAGGTAACCCAACTTTTAGGTTTTTTTCCCATCAGAGTAGCCAGTTCTGTAATACGGTGGGAGAACTGACTTGGGATGTTTTGCATTTTATCGCAAATGTCGCGGTTAACAAGAGTTGCCACTGACTTTTCTTTTATCCAAAAGGAAAGGATGAAAACAACATGAAAGACCTTTGAGATTATTTCTTGAGTTCGGGGGGTAGATTATGAAAAGGGAAGGTGTTAGCACCCTTTTCATCCATAGTTATCTATGGGCTCTTAGTTGCTGGCTAGATCACTTTCTTTTGTTTGAAAATGTGCTTTGTGGTGGTTTTTGAAAGTATTTTTGAAAAGGCGCCTTCGTTTAGGAAAACTTTGTAATATTTCTCGTTCGTAAGAACGTATACAAAGTGTTGATCTTTTAAAGATGTTTCATGTTTGGAAAATGTTTTGAAAGTGTTTTTGAAACGGTTTTTGAAAGTGTTGGTGTTTGTTTTAAAAATAAGCAAGGATGTCTGTCTTGAAAATGAGCAAGCAACTAGGAACAATCTACCTACTCTAAAGTCTTTGTTCATTTCTTCCTTTCCTTTGATATTGCTATGTTACCATTGATTGGTAAGAAGCCTTATCTTTGGATGTAAAGGGACGGACGTGGATCATCGTATAGCCATGATAGCAATGTTGTGAAATATATTAGCATTTCTCTTTGAGGGATTAAGATCATTTTTGAAAGGAAACATTTGATAGCATCATCGAGGAGCTATGATCTTGTATTTTTGATTGCTTTTTAATAAGATATTCCACATGCATGACATGGCCATTTTTGTAAGGCAACAAAGTGGAATTAACCTAAGGGTGCAAGTGTGCAAATGTGTTTGATTTATATGCATTGTTTATCTTACATTAGGGTTTGCTACTTGTTGATTTCATCTTTCCATACAAACCCTAATTACTAGCATTTATATAAAGCGATAAATTGTGGAAAGTAAAAATTACTAAGTTATTACATCATTAGGGGATTGCAAGAAAATTAAACCTAATTAACTATTACAACCATATTGAATAATATACAAGAATTGAATAAATAATGTACAAATGCAAATGGAAAAAAGAAATGATTTTGTTTGGTTTTTATGAAGGGGTTTTAACCTAATTAAAGAAAATGATCAATTAAAATTTAAACAAAACTTAATCCTAAATTAATTAAGAAAGAAATTCAGCTAAAAAAAGTATTTTTAGGGTTTTTGTGAAAGGTTTTAAATTACTAATAATAATGTGAAAATTAATTAAAAGAAACCTAAATTCTTAATTAATTTTAAATGAAAAAAAGAAAAATAATAATTAAACCTAAATCTAAATATTAATTAATAAAAATAAATTAATTTATTAAATTAAAATGTTTTTGTTCTTTTTGTTTTATAAAGAAAAATAAAATATAAATGAGCATTTTTAAATATTTAAATAAACTAGTAATTTTTTTTTGGACTTTTTATTAATAAAAAATAATATTAATAAAAATAATAATATTAAAAAGGAAAATAAAATATAAATATAAAATTAAAATATGAAATTAAATCAGGGGGTGTGAAAATGAGAAGAGTGGTTAGGTAGCAAAAACAGACTTGGTTTAGGCCCATAATTGGTTTTTGTAAATCAGAATAAAATGAAATAAAAAAAATAATGGGCTGCGTGTTGTGTAGTGGAATGGGGGTGAGAGGGAGAAAACATGAGAAAGTCTAATGCTGAAGCCCAAACGCGCTGGCTGCAAACAAAAAAAAGAAAAAGAAAATATGAAAAATAACAAAACGGACGCTAGGGCTCGAACCCAGGTTCTAAACGTGAAAGTCGCGCGCTTTAACCATTGGGGTGGTGATACATCCGTTGATTAAAAAAAAACCAACGCATTATATTTTAAAACAAGTCATGAGCCTGTATCTTCTTCTTCCTCGCGACACAAAACTGAACATGATTTTTAAAACCTGTAACTTCTCAAAACTGGATATCGTGAAATGAGTTTGAGCTGCTTTCAAGGTGCTGTAATGATCAGGTTAGCTTCCTCAAGTTCCCAGGAAGCTAATGCAATGATTAGCTTGAGCAATGGATGGTTGGAATGGCTTGGAGAAGTCAATGTGCAGACTCTTTTTTGGTTATGGAGGTTATGGTAAATGGTGTTACAGTTCTGGAATAAGGATAGAGATGAGTTGTATTTGATGTAGGGAAGCTTTAGGAAGTGAAAAGCTAAGAAACGCACGAGGCAAATATGAGTTACAAGTCCAAGGTCAGAAACTGTGCAACAATGGAGTTTTTGAGAAATTTCTGGTTTTAGGGAGTTGGGGAGTGTTTCAGGGTGTTAATGCACATGCTCTAAGTTGCATAATAGTGTCACAATATATAGGAAAAGGTTTTGAGAGCTTGTGGTGATCAGAAGTACAAGTTCACATGTTATGGCTCTTTGGCTTGTTTTTGAAGCAAGTTTGACTAGAATTGTTCCAAGGCAAGGTACAAGGATATATAAAGTGGTTAGGCACTTTAAACATGATTATCTGATTATTTAGAGGATGCTTGTGCAGAAAGAACAAATGCAAAGCTCAAGACAAATTGACTTTGTGATTAAAGCCACTTTACTAGAATGGCAATGTTACTTTGTGCCATTAATGGAAATGCTACTTGGATAAGGACTCAAATGCTTGGACAATGGCTCTATCAGTTGTGTAATAAAGTAATTATTGAGTGGTAAACAATTTTGAGGCCTTCAAAGCAAATATTATGAAGCCTAGCATGGATTTGGTTCATGTGTTCATCAAGAAATGGCTTGTAATTCAAGTTTGAAAACCCTAACTTCTTGACTTAGATTCTCCTTGATAAAATATGATCTCAATGAGTTCTTGCACATTTTGGAAAGCTTGTAACATACTCTACAACCTCTATATTGGACATTTTTTAAGATTCATCTTGGAACTATGTGAAAAATTTCCATGAAGTTAGGTCAAAATCCTGCCTAAACTAGGGCAAAATTTCACTAAGTTTCCAAGTTTCATGAACATGTCTTCACAAAGTCATAACTTGAAATCCATGAATTTTTATAAAAAGTTGTGTTCTAAAATGTTTTATATCTTATTGAGATATACAACTTTCATGTTGGAAGTTTCCTTTGAATCATCTTGCATCGTGGTGGAAATTTTGCTCAAAGTTGTGAAAAAATATGAATTTTCCAACACTTAGAAAAATTTCTAAGTTTAGAAAATTTGACTTTTCAAAATGAAATCTTGAATTTTTTATTTCTTGATGAACAAGTTTCATATTTTGACATGTATTGATGAATTGTGATCTTTGATACTTGATTTTGACCAAAAAGTCAAAGTTTGACTTTTCAGTGTACAATTGACTTTTCATCAGTTGATTGAAATTCATATGTCAACCAATTGATCTTGAGGAATGTTTTGAGCCATGCCATTAAGTCAAAATTATGCATTTGAATCCTTGTGATCATGCCTTGAACCAATAATTCATTTTCTAGGTCAAAAATAAAAAATTGCACCTTCTCAGTCAAAATCCTAATTTTTACCATTTTGCCCTTTTGATGAGCTGATCAAATTTCTTAAGGAATTGTGGTCCAAACTTGATCAAATGACATATATGAGTTCATAATGTTTATATGGACCAAAAATTATGAAGTTTGACTGTAAATTGACCACAATTGACTTTTTCTCCAATATAACTGATTTTAGGTCATCTAATTAATTGACTGAGCAAAAATGTGATCTAAGACTTGAAACTTGACATGAGAAATCTTGAGGGTCCAAAATGATCCATGAAAGTCATTTGGGGAATTAAAATTCTATTTTTCCTTGTGAAAACTCAAACCCTAATTCTCAATCATCGGTGCTTGAGGAGGTGTCTTGAGCTGATCAACCCTTGTGCAGTCTTGAACTAAAGGAGATCTTGTGAGAGATTACTTGATAAATGAGAGGGAAAATTTTTGGGTACAACACACGAGTATATGGATATATTTTCTTGGTCCTAAAAAGACATGTTAGGGTTGGATACATATATTATGGTGCACAAATTACCTCTCAAAGAAGGCTGTCCCCTGGTCTGGTAAAAGCTCAGGAGAACTCGTCCAAATATGTCTAGCAAAATTCGGGAAGAGTTTCTTAAACAATTCAACGCAAGGTTGTTGGCAGTGGTAAACTATCCACCATGGATAGATAACATTGTACCAGTGCCTAAAAAAGATGGCAAACTACGCATGTGTGTGGATTATCAGGATCTAAACAGAGCAAGTCCTAAAGACAACTTCCCTCTACTTCATATAGATGTTATGGTGGACAATACAACTCAAGCTTCAGTATTTTCATTCATGGACGGCTTCTCAGGTTATAATCAAATCAAAATGGCACCCGAAGATATGGATAAGACTACCTTCATGACACCTTGGGGCACTTTCTACTACAAAGTAATGTTATAAGGTTTGAAGAACGCAAAGGCAACCTATCAACGAGCAATGGTGACACTGTTCCATGATATGATTCACAAGGAGGTTGAGGTGTAAGTAAATGATATGATCGCCAAATCGCATACAGAGGAGGACCACATCATACATTTACAGAAGTTATTTGACCGATTGCGAAGGTTTAAATTAAGGTTGAACCCAAACAAGTGTACCTTTGGTGTTAGGTCAGGCAAGTTGTTGGGTTTTATTGTAAGCCAGGATGGTATCAAAGTGGACCCCGCCAAAGTAAAATCTATACAAGAAATTCCAGCGCCAAAGACATAAAAATAGGTTCGTGGTTTCTTAGGATGATTGAACTACATTTCTAGGTTCATATCACACCTAGCTGCCACGTGCGAGCCTATATTCAAATTGTTGCAAAAGGATCAAACTATGACATGGAATGGGAATTTCTAGACGAATTTTGAGACAATAAAGAAATATTTTCAAGAGACACCAATATTGATGCCACCAGTTCCGCGATGACCTCTTATTATGTACCTAACAATACTTGAAGGATCAATGGGATGTGTATTGGGCCAACAAGACGAAACATGTAGAAAAGAGCACGCGATCTACTACCTCAGTAAGAAATTCACTGACTGGGAAACCAGGTACTCGCTCCTCGAGAAAACTTGTTGCACATTGGCTTGGGCTACTAAAAGATTAAGGAAATACATGTTAACACACACCACATGGATAATAGCAAGGATGGATCCCTTAAAATATTTGTTCAAGAAACCAGCTCTTACAGGGAGGATTGCTCAATGGAAGATGTTACTATCAGAGTACGACATACTATATGTCACCCAAAAGGCTATCAAGGATAGTGTATTAGCTGATCATCTAGCCCATCAACCATTGCGAGAGTATCAGCCCATGAAATTTGACTTTTCGGACGAAGATGTTATGGCTATTGACGACTACGAAATACCAGGACTCGACGAAGGACCTGAACCAGGGGCACGTTGGATACTCATGTTCGATGGAGCTTCAAATGCATTAGGACATGGTATTGGGGAAGTATTAACCTCTCCAAAGAAGTATTACAAATCTTATACCGCAAGGTTATATTTTGACTGCACCAACAATATCGCCGAATATGAAGCCTGCATCCTAGGTCCGGAAGCTGCCATCGATTTGAGAATCAAATACCTTAAAGTATTCGGAGACTCCACATTGGTCACATGCCAAGTAAAATGTGAATGGGACACTAAACACCCAAAATTAATTCCTTATCGGGATCATGTTTTAAAGCTAGCTGCGAAATTCACCGAAATTACTTTCAACCACATCCCGAGAGAAGAAAATCAAATGGCAGATGCTGTAGCAACTTTTTCAGCTATGTTTAAAGTAACCTGGCCCAACCACGAGCCACACATCACTATTAGACATTTTGAAGAGCCATCACACTGTCTCTTTATTGAAGAAGGACTGGATGAGAAGCCTTGGTTCTACGACATCAAGAGATATCTTGAAAAGCAAGAATACCCTGAAAATGCCTCTATCATCGACAAACGAACTCAGCGAAGACTAGCATCAAAATTCTTTCTGAGTGGTAACGTAATGTACAAAAGAAATTATGATATGGTTCTACTCAGGTGTGTGGATAAATAAGAAGCGGACACGCTTATGCAGGAAATCCTCGAGGGCACCTTCAGACTCCATACAAACGGGCATGCTATGGTAGGAAAAATTCTACGGGCAGGGTATTACTGGTTAACAATGGAGGCAGACTGTTATCATTATACAAAAACCTATCACAAATGTCAAATCTATGTTGAAAAAATGAATTTACCGCCTACTCCTCTGAATGTCAGGAGCTCTCCTCGACCGTTCTCAATGTGGGGAATTGATATGATAAGTATGATCAAACTAAAGGCATCTAACGGACACCGATTTATACTAGTCTCCATTTATTACTTCACCAAATAGGTATAGGCAGCATCATATACAAATGTGTCAAGCCAAGTGGTCACCCGTTTCATCAAGCAAAATCTCGTATGCAAATACAAAGTTCCAAACAAGATCTTAACTGATAACGGATCCAATCTGAATAACAAAATGATGAAAGAATTATGCGACGATTTCAAGATTGAGCATCATAATTCCTCACCATATCGACCTAAGATGAATGGGGCTATCGAAGCTATGAAATAAAACATCAAGAAAATCATCCAGAAGATGGTGAAGACATACAGATATTGGCACGAAATGATTCCTTTTGCTTTACATGGCTATCCTACTTCTGCACACACGTCAACAGATGCAACCCCTTTTTCACTAGTATACGACATGGAGGCGGCACTCCCAGTTGATATAGAAATTCCATCACTCTGAGTGCTAATGGAAACTAAGCTCGAAGAAGCCGAATGGGTTCAAACACGACTTGATCAGCTCAACCTCATTGAAGAGAAATGTTTGACATTTGTGTGCCATGGTCAATTATATTAGAAACGGATGAATAAAGCCTTCGACAAGAAATTCCGTCATGTTGCCTCATCTTGATTCACGTGGAAATTGGACACCCAACTACGAGGGTCCATTTGTGGTAAAAATGACATTCTCCGGTGGCGGTCTTATCCTGACAACAATGGATAGGGAAGAGTTACCACATCTGGAAAATAAAGGCACCGTCAAAAAATACTATGTATAAGAAAGCTCGCTAAGCTCGACCCCTAAAAAGGAGACTTAGGCAAAAAGGAGCGTCCCAGTGGATTGAAAACCCTAAAAGGGAGATCCAGGAAAAAACTAGGGACATACACCAAAAAAATTATTCCGGTGGATTGAAAACCTGAAAGGGTGATCTAGGAAAAAATTAGGGATTTCACTCAAAGAAATAAAGAACAAAAAGACTGTAATCCAAGAACCACGAACCAAGAAGGAAGGGATTGGTCTAAATCATCTGACTCAAAAGCAAAGAAGATTGGAGCTATACAGAGAATATTGGGAAAATAGAAGTAGCAATCATCATTTTCATTGCCATTTACAACCTTTTATAAAAAATTTCCGTAATTACCTCTTTCTAGGGATTGCATCTTGTACACTTTCCTATTCAGAGGCATATTTATCAATAAAAAATGTTGAAGTTTCTTTCAAATATTTTGACTGTGTTTCTTTCTTTTTTAGACTTGTTTGCAAAGTACTATAATTATTTTTGTGAATATTGCTTGAAATCATTTTTGGGGAATTGACATACCAATAAAAGCATTTGATAAAACATCGAAAAGCATTTTGGTTAGAAAAACATTGAAGGAGTATCCACGCCTGTGTCCATGTCCACACATATCTCTATGCCCACACCTATGTTTGTGACTATGTCAATACCTGCACCAACGTCCACATACTACGTCCACCCCTATGCCTACACCTACGATACAGACATCAAGACCTCACTAACATCTTTCACCAAATCCAAATCCACTTGGAGATACAATAATGGGAAGCAAACACCGTCGGGGAGTTGGTAACTATGAGAATCCGATGGTTTAACAAAATATATCTATCAAAAGCATACACATACATTTGGGGCATACACATACATTTGAGGTATATACATACTTGGGGCATGAACATATGAACATTTAAGGCATAAGAACATAAGCATTCTTGTACATACACATATAAACATTTGGGGCGTACATTACACTTGGATCACACATCAATTTAGGGCATATGCATACATGGCATCTTACAAAGCTACTCTGGCTAAGATTACTTTTGGGATTCATTTTTAGCAGGCTTATCAGTGCAAACTTTTAGTTCAAACTATAAAGCAATTTGGGGTTCATTTTTAGCAGGCTTATCTGTGCGAACTTTTAGTTCAAACTTTAAAGCAATTTGAGGTTCATTTTCCTCACGTTGATGATGGTTGAGACGACATGACAAATATCATCATGATTTTGGGGTTCATTTTCTTCATGTTGATAATGGTTGAGATAACACGACCAATATAATTATGAATTTGGGGTTTGTTTTCTTCATGTTGATAATGGTTGAGAAAACACGACCAATATCATCATGAGTACGGGGTTCATTTTCTTCATGTTAATAATGGTTGAGACGACACGACTAATATCATCATGAATTTGGGGTTTATTTTCTTCATGTTGATAGTGGTTGAGACGACATGACCAATTTCATTATGAGTTCGGGGTTCATTTTCTTCATGTTCATTATGGTTGAGACGACACGACCAATATCATCATGAATTTAGGGTTTATTTTCTTCATGTTGATGATGGTTGAGACGACACGACCAATATAATCATGAGTTTGGGGTTAATTTTCTTCATGTTGATAATGGTTGAGACGACACGACCAATATCATCATGAGTTTGGGGTTCATTTTCTTCATGTTGATAATGGTTAAGACGACACAACCAATATCATAATGAATTCGAGGTTTATTTTATTCATGTTGATAATGGTTGAGACGACACAACCAATATCATCATGAGTCTGGGGTTTATTTTCTTCATGTTGATAATGGTTGAGACAACACGACCAATATCATCATGAGTTTGGGGTTTATTTTCATCATATTGATAATGGTTGAGACGACACGACCAATGTCATCATGAGTTTGGGGTTCATTTTCTTCATGTTGATAATGGTTGAGATGACACGACCAATATCATCATGAATTTGGGGTTTATTTTCTTCATGTCGATAATGGTTGAGACGACACGACCAATATCATCATGAATTTGGGGATTATTTTCTTCATGTTGATAGTTTTGGTTGAGACGACACAACTGACCTCATCATTGAATTTTGGGTTCCACCACTTCAAATCTAGCATATTTTGTTGGTTATAGAATCTTGGTTGTGAGCTGACACAACCAACATCGTCATTCCAAGTGCCAAGTATATGGTTTCAAGTTTTTTCAACTATCTATCCCCTAAGTTGTGATAGATATGCGAATCTTCAAGGTTATATTATTCATCCCCTAGGTTGCGGTGGATAATGTAAGCCCACCCCTGTTGTCTTTTATCCCCTAGGTTGTGATAAATGCACAGGTTCATCCTCGTACTGTTTACTCCATAGGTTGTAGTAAACATATCAAAACTTGTGAAATCCATTGCATTAGTCTCCATGCAGCAATGTGTTATCAAAATTTGTTTTATTTGTCCCCTAGGTTGCGACGAATATACAAAATCTGCATCGCGAACTTACTATATTAGTCTCCTAGTATTAGTAGGTCAACTTTTCAAAACTTGTATCATTTACCTCCTAGGTTACGGTAATAGGCAAATCCTACAACCTCTTAGATACTGATGAGTCATTCACGTCGTCGTGTCTAAGTTCTACCAAAACGCTTTGGTCCAAAATCTAGTAGAATGATACATCATCATCTATGCCTATTCTTTGTTGGATTAAAATATCCAACGTTAACCTTAGGGTTTCGAAGGGCTTAACACCCCCCATGGGCGCCTACACAAGTGTGTTAGGTAGGCCAGGTAGGCCCCTTATTGGATTCTCTATAAGGAAATAGAGTAGCACCTTGTCTACAAGCAATTTCTTTTAACACAATGGTAAGCACTTGATCCAGTTTACATGGTATTAGAGCCTGGTTATGGGTTCAAATCCCCCCGACTAACACGAGGGGGGGGGGGGGGGAGATTATTGGATTAAAATATCTAGCGCCAACCTTTGGGATTGGAAGGGCTTAAAATCCCCATATGTGCGCCTACACAGATGTGTTAGGTGGGCCAGGTAGGCCCCTTGTTGGATTCTCTATAAGGAAATAGAGTACCACCTTGTCTACAAGCAATTGCTTTTAGCACAGTGGTAAGCGCTCGATCCAGTTTACGTGTAATAATTGAAAGGCGTGTACAAATAATTTTTATAGCAAAAATAATATCACAAAAGTGATGTATTATACAATAGAGAAGCACAAGGTAAAACTGGATAATTATGTTTTTCTTTTTCGTGCGCAGTAGTTCTTTTTGACATCTTCTTCATGTCTTCTTTATATAGGCAATGCATGAGAGATATAAGAAGACGCTTTTGGAAGGTTGACCTATAGTAGTACATGTACTTTCCAAACATAGAGATTCTTGTCTTCTTTTAGCTGTTACTATTTTTTGTACCCCAAAATTTTCCCTCTCATTTCTCATGTAATCTCTCACAAGGCCTCCTTTGGTTCAAGACTGCACAAGGTTTGATAAGCTCAAGACACCTCCTCAAGCACTGATGACTGAAAAATAGGGTTTGAGATTGCACAAGGACAAATGGACTTTTAATGCCCATATGACTCTCATGGATCATTTTGAACCCTCAAGATTTCTCATGTCAAGTTTCAAGTCTTGGATCACATTTTTGTTCAGTCAATCGATCAATTGACCTAAAATTAGCTGTATTGGGGAAAAAGTCAAATGTGGTCAATTTACAGTCAAACTTCATAATTTTTTATCCATATCAACATTATAAACTCATATATGTCATTTGATTAAGTTTAGATCACAATTCCTCAAGAAATTTGATCAGCCATCCTCAAAGCAAATGGACTTTTAATGCCCCAAATGACTCTCATGGATCATTTTGAACCCTCAAGATTTCTCATGTCATTTTTGATGATCAGATCATTCCTCAAGGTTTCAAATACTTCATTTTTCCTTAAGGCATGGCTCAAAACATCTCTCAATCTCAAATGATTGATAGTTGATTTTTAGTCAACTGATCAAAAGTCAACTGTACACTGAAAAGTCAAACTTTGACTTTTTGATCAAAATCAAGATCCAAGATCACAATTCATCAAGACATGTAAAAATATAAAACTTGTTCATCCATAAATCAAAAAGTCAAGATTTCATTTTGAAAAGTCAAATTTTTTCTAAGTGTTAGAAAATTCATATTTTTTCACAACTTTGAGCCAAATTTACACCATGATGCAAGATGATTAAAAGGAAACTTCCAACATGAAAGTTGTAGATCTAAATGAGATCTAAAACATTGTAGAACAAAACTTTCTCTAGAAATTCATATATTTCAAGTTATGATTTTAAGAAGACATGTTCATGAAACCCCCAAACTTAGTGAAATTTTGACCTAACTTCATGGAAATGTTTCACATAGTTCCAAGATGAATCTTCAAAAATGTCCAACATACAGGTTGTAGAGTATGTTGCAATCTTTCCAAAATGTCCAAGAACTCATCTATATCATACTTGATCAAGGATAATCGAAGGCAAGAAGTTAGGGTTTTCAAACTTGAATTACAAGCCATTTCTTGATGAACACATGAACCAAATCCATGCTAGGCTGCATAATCTTTGATTTTAAGGCCTCAAACTTGTTTATAAATCCATAATTAAATGTTTACACAACTGATAGAGCCATTGTCCAAGCATTTGAGCCATTATCCAAGTTGCATTTCCATTTATGGCACAAAGTTACCATTTCATTCTTGAAAAGTTGCTTTAATCACAAATTCAACTTTACTTGAGCTTATAACTTGTTCTTTCTACACACACAACCCCTATAAACCAAAAGCAATGTGTCTAAGTCCTCTTTGAACTCAGAACATGCATGTACAACACTTTGAGATTTGTCTTCTCACTTTTCTTCAAAAGCAAGTTATAGAGCCAAAAGGCTAGAACTCAGAAGTCTTGAGTACATGTGATCTCAAACCTTTTCCATACATATACACAAGTCTATTATAAGAAAAGGCACGATTTTAAACATCCTGAAACTCTCCCAAACACCCTTGCTGCATAGAACTGCCCAAACTTGACAGTTTTGAGCAAAAACTCACCATCTCCATTTTCACTCGTGCGTTTTGAAAACTAATCATCCAAACACCTTCCGTACACCATATCAAAGTGATCCAGACCCCAATTTCCTGACTGTAACCCCTCCATCACCATCCCCATTTTCAAAATTGAAGCTTGCAACTTGACTTGAGTTGGGAGTTTCAGCCATCCTCAAAGCAAAGTAGGAGTTGGAATACACTCAAGGAGGTCCAGGCAAGCTAAACAGATCATTAGGACATCTCAAAGGTTGCTGAAACTCCATACACGATTCTCACTTCAAGGTAAGTTTTTCTGAACTGTGTTTTCAAAATTTGTTGGCGCGAGGAAGGAGATGAAGTTGGCTTCCTGATTTGTTTTCAAATATATATTTATGGTTTTGTATTAATGAACAGATGTATAGCCACCCCAGTGGTAAAACGCCCGCCTGTTAACCTTTAGGACCTGGGTTCGAGCCCCAGTGGTACCATTTTGCTCCTTTTTTACATTTTTCTTCCAATTTGTTTTGTTTGAAACAGGCGCATGGGCCTCAATGCTGGACTTTTATTTTTTTTGCTTATTTCTCACCCTTGCTTTCACATTCACACACTTGGCCCAAACCCTTTTTATTTTATTTTTTACTTTTATTTATTTTCTTTTTATTTTATTTATTATTTTTTATTATTACTATTATTATCATTATTATTATTTTTATTAATAAAAATTATAAAAAATATTTTATTTATTATTTTCACATTCTTATTTTATTTTTATTTACAAAAACAAAAAAGATAAAAAACATTTTCATAAACAAATTAATTTCTTTTTCTTAAATAATTAATATTTAGATTTAGGTTTAATTATTATTATTTTTTTTAAAAAAATTAATTTAGAACTTTGGTTTCTTTTAATTAATTAATTTTCATTTTATTTTTATTAACTTAAAACCTTTTTTCACAAAAAAACCTAAAAACATTTTTTATCTTAATTTCTTTCTTAATTAATTTAGTTTTAAGTTTTGATTAATTTTTAATTAATCATCTCTCTTAATTAGGTTAAAACCCTTTCATGAAAACCAAACAAAAATCACTCCTTTTCCATTTACATTCTAGCATTATTTTCTTTTCAATCTTGTACATTATTCAATATGGTTGTAATAGATAATTAGATTTAATTTTCTTGCAAAATCCCCATTTGTAAATTTGTAAACCCCCTCCCCTAATGATGTAATAGCTTAGTATTTTTATTTCCCGTAATTTATCGCTTTATATAAATTCTAGTAAATTAGGATTTATATGGAAAGATAAAATCAATAAATAACAAACCCTAATTCAAGATAAACAAGCATGTAAATCCAACACACTTGCACACTTGCATCCTTAGGGTAATTCCACTTTGTTGCCTTACAAAAATGGCCATGTTATGTATGTGGGATATCTTAGCAAAAAGCAATAAAAAATACAAGATCATAGTCCCTCAATGACGCTATCAATGTTGCATTTCAAAATTATCTTAGTCCCTCAAATAGAAATGCTAAGATATCTCACAACATTGCTATCATGGCTATACGGTGAACCATGCCCGTCCTTTCACATCCAAAGATAAGGCTTCTTACCAAATTAATGGTAAGATAGCAATATCAAAGGAAAGGAAGAAATGAACTAAGACTTTTGAGTAGGTATATTGTTCCTAGTTGCTTGCTCATTTTCAAATAAAACACTCCTTGCTTATTTTCAAAACAAAGACCAAACACTTTCAAAAACACTTTCAAAACATTTTCCAAAACATGAAACATTTTCAAAAGATCAACAATTTGTATACGTTCTTACAAACGAGAACTATTACAAAGTTTGCCTAAACGAAGGTGCCTTCTCAAAATACTTTCAAAAACCACACAAAACATATTTTCAAACAAAAGCAAGTGATCTAGCAAGCAACTAAGAGCCCGTAGATAACTACGGATGAAAAGGGTGCTAACACCTTCCCTTTTCATAATCTACCCCCCGAACTCAAGAAATAATCTCAAAGGTCTTTCCTGTTCTTTTCAGACTTTCCTTTTGGATAAAAGAAAAGTCGGTGGTGACTCTTGCTAACCGCAACATTTGCGATAAAACACAAAACACCCAATTCAGTTCTCCCATCGTATCATAGAGTTGGAGACTCTGCTGGGGATTTACTTAAAAGTGGGGGCTAGATCACTTTTATTTTCTTTCATTGTTTGACTTGTATGCTTTATATTTTGGTTCCTTGTTTGGGCTAGTTCTAATCCTCTACCCGGATTTGTGATACCTTATATGTAAGTAGAAATACGTTGTGGAAACTGCGCGGGGTATACCGACATGGTCTAAGCAATAGCTACATTAGTGTGACATATTTGTGGGTACCAGTTGCCCTTGAGTAGTCAAGGAGAATATGGGGCCACTGTGTGATGTCATGAAGAACTAACTGACTTTAGAACCTTTACTTGACCAACTTGGCCATTAGGATGTAGTGAGATAACCGACTTTGGTGCTGTCCAAAGTTGGTTAATACTCGATACTACACTCATTGAGGTTTGACTTTTAGGGATATTTCGGTCGCTGTGAAAGAGGCTTGCGCTGAAACAATTCCCGAGAAGACATATCAGTGATATTGAGATCCCTTAGAACCCGGTTACTATTTCTAGGACAGGTTTGAGCCAACTAAACTTCAAGAGGGTACTTACCTATGAGACTCCATGCAAGCCTAAACCTAATGACTTGTTTGCCTTGTATATAATTACTTGTACATAACATAATAAAAATCATAACATCATACTCATTCTCACTAACCATTTCAAGGATTTTTAGGATTTATCTTTGTTCTGTTTTGTAGGATACGGCTTCTATCCGCAGGAATACTATCCAAGTCAATCTCGTAAGAATTTCTCCTCAACTCAAAGAGTTAGTATCAAGAATCCCTGAAAATTCTTCATTCACCAAAAGACATGGTCGCCTCCTAAACTTGGTTACCTTTAACACTGATAAAGATATGATGAAGGTGTTATTCCAATTCTTTGATCCTCTACACCATTGCGTCACTTTTCTTGATTATCATCTTGTACCAACTCTAGAAGAATTCTCACAGCTCTCGAGGATTCCCATTCACAATCAACTACCCTTCAACGGTACGAAAAGAGATCCAAAACCTGAAGAGATTGCCTAAGCACTACACTTGCAACAATCTGATTTCACAACTAATTGGGAAATAAGGAGTGGTGTCAAAGGTTTCTTGGCCAAGTTCTTGTTTGAGAAAGCTCAAGATTGTTGGAACTCCTTGGATTTACAAGATTTTGAAGAAATTGCGGCCCTTCTCATCTATGGGATGGTTTTGTTTCTAAACCCTGACCAACTCATAGATGTAAATGCTATCAAAATCTTCATGTCTCGCAATCCAGTGCCTACTTTGTTGGGAGATATCCTACATTCTTTTCACTCTCACACTACGAGGAAGAGAGGTATCCTCATGTGTTGCAATCCTCTCTTGGCAAGATGGTTTATTTCGCATCTTCCTCAATCTGTGTTGAAGAACGAGCAAGGTTTGAGGTGGTCCCATAGGCTGATGATGCTCAGACATTCAGATGTTCATTGGTGTTCTCGATCCTTGGAGAATGTTACTATCATCGACCGTTGTGGGGAATTCCCTAATGTCCATTTTCTTGGAATTAGGGGAGGTATCACTTGCAACCCCTGCTTAGCTTTACGAAAGTTTGGTTATGCCTGAAGGGATGGTCCACATGAGATGCTCATCCAAGGAGTGGTATTCGACTACGAGAGCAACAATCAAAGCTACCGTCAGAAGTTTATACGAGCTTGGAGGATGGTAAGCAAAATAGATAGTAAGACACTGGGACACAATAATTCCATTCCCCTCGAGCCTTACCTTAAGTGGGTACGAGCTCGAGCTCAAAAACTTGTGATGCCTTATCCCTCCATCTTACCAGTTATCATGGAGCTTATGGTTGAAGGAGATGCCCCGTACACTGTCCTTCATCCCGACATGCCTACCTCTCTCGAAGACTTGCAAACAGGTTGGATTCAGCTAAAGGAAGAACGAGATACTTTCGAAGCTCAATTCTATGCTAGTGAGAAAAGGGTCTTGGAGCTTACAAAGTAGCTACAAGAAGATCAAAGTGTGAATGCCTACCTTGTGCCGAAGAGGATGCATTCATTCTTTTTATCTTAAAGAGTTATTTTGTAAGCCCAAGAGGCATGGTGTAATCCTTTTGAACTAATTAATTAAAATTGAAGTTTGTTCATTCTTTTGTATACGCAAATTTAAATTTCATAAACCTTTGAAATCATTTGCATATACATCTTCCATGCATCATAACATGACAGGTTTTCACACAACATGTTTCCTTATTTTTCTGCTATTTATTTCAGCAAGATTGATCTAGAGAAAACATTGAAGGATCTTCAGACACAAAACTCTCAATTCCAAGAGACTCTATTGGCCCTAGCCAAAGGGCAGCAATATATGATGGCACTGCTGGCAGTTAAGAAGAAACCCAAGAAGAAGGCCCTGGTCAACATCGGTAGAAGGTTCAAAGAGTCGGTTCGTCAGATCCCGGTAGTGGAAGACTCATATGAAGAAGACGATAATCAGATTGGTGAATTTAAGAGTACCCAGGACGACTGTGTTAATGATCAAGCGTTTGATGATGATTATTTTGACGAGCATTATCCACCCGCTGATGTTAAGTACAAACAACTAGAAGACAGATTGAAGGTTGTTGAAACACAAGCTGTCCCCGGTTTAGATTTTGATGATTTTGGTTTGATCTCTGGGGTTGTCATTCCCCACAAATTCAAAATACCATTCTTTGTGAAGTACGATGGAGTTTCTTGTCCAAAACTTCACCAGAAATCTTATGTGCGCAATATACAGTTGCACACCGCTAATAAGAAACTCTGGGTTCACTTTTTCCAAGAGAGCTTAACCAGAATGCAACTAGAGTGGTTCTACAGTTGGATGGTTCTCGTATCAATACTTGGGAGGACTTAGATACCGCCTTCTACCATCAGTACCAGTATAATGCCGACTTGTCGCCAACAAGGGTTCAGTTGCAAGATATGACAATAGGGAAGAATGAAGGATTTAAAGAATATGCACAAAAGTGGAGAGACCTCACCAGTAGGGTTCAAAAACCTTTGACTAATAGGGAGCACATTGTCATATTTATGGGCACTTTATCTGGTCCATTCATTAATCTACTGGTTGGCTGCTCTTCTTCTGGTTTCATCGAGCTAATCTTAATCGGTGAAAGAGTTGAAAGCGGCATCAAAAGTGGGAAGGTTTTCGTGGCATCTGCCTTCACTTCCAATCCTGTCAAGAAACCTTTTGCTGCAAAGAAGGAAATCAATGTTGTGTATGGGGAAAGGGCCCGTACCAAAAAGAATGATCATCCGTCTATTAATGTTGTCCAAATCTCCAATCCGACTCTTGCTCAAAGGCCATCTTCTAATCATCAACGTATTGAAACTCCGAGAAGACAATTTACGAGGATATGAATGTCACTATCCCAAGCCTTACAACACTTACTCAAGGATAATTTGGTGAAATTGCACGATCCTCATGCCAAACCAGATACTTCTTCACCAAAGTACAACCCGAACGTTAAATGTGCTTACCACTCAAGCAGCCCTGGGCATGAGACTGACTAATGCTGGGCCTTGAAGAATAAGATTCAGGATTTGATCGATAACAAGACTATTGAATTTGATCCTCCTACAACTCTGAATGTAATCATTGCACCTATGACGAAGCATGACAAGGGTGTTAATGTTGTTAAAGATACGGTTTTTGTTGCCTCTGTTGAAGACTTGACTACTCCGTTGAATATCATCAAAAAGAATCTGTTGAAAGTTGGGATTTTCCCTGGCTGTGTGAAAGATTATGTTTGCTGTACCTAACAACTTAATGGATGCGAAGGGTTAAAGGAAGGCATTCAACGCGTAATGGATAGCCACGAAATCCTATTCGAGAAGACTATGCTTGCCAAAAGCTTGACTGACAAATATGAAGATCTCGCCATTATAACTGTCTCAAACAAGCCTCTTAGGATCTCCTCCAAAGGTCCTATTAGGATTTAAAATGACCCAATTGTTACGCCCTTAATAATTACCAATCCAGGACCAATTCCATACTCTTCAAACAAGGCGGTGCCATGGAACTATGGTGCTGAGGTTTTTTATCATGGGATAAAACAAGACGCTTGGATCGAAGAAGAAAAAGCAGATGATGTTGGTAACATAACTGGATCAATCAAAGTAACTAGAACTGGGAGAATATTTTTACCCAATATCTCACCAGTAGTTGTTACAGAGGCACCCATCCACATTACTGCCTCTAAGCCAAGTACTAATGCCAGAGGGAAAAAGAAAGTTGTTGAGTCCGTCGTGACAGAAATACCTGCAAAGGATGTTGCTGATTGAGAACCTTTCGCCCGTGAGATGGATGAAATATTGAAAATAATAAAAAGGAGCGACTTCAAGATTGTGGAACTGTTGGAGAAAACCCCTTCTAAGATTTCTATGTTGTAGTTTCTACTCCTTAAGGTCCTTAATTTGCTCAAGTTTTCCCAAGAGTTGACCAGACAAATTCTCTCCTAAGGTAGTGTGTCTCAAATTACGGTTTCCACTTTCATCAAGATGTGTGGATCACAAAGGCCCTAAATGATTTCCAAGGTCCTAATATGTTCCCAATATTCTCCATGTCAAATTTCAAGCCTTGTACAAGAAGTTTGCTCAGTCAACTACTCAGATGCTTGAGAATCAACTGAACTAGGTCAAAAGTCAATTGTGGCCCATATACAGTCAAACTTCAAGATTTTTGCTCAACATAATTTTTTAAAGTTATATCCATCATTTGATCAAGGGTTGATCATGATTCCTCAAGAAATGCTCGTAACTCATCAAAACCCAAAAGTTGCTAAATTAGGGTTTCTTAGGAAAAATCAACCAAACTTTGACCAAGCATAACTTCTTCATACTTTATCAGAAAATTTTCATCCAAGGCTCATTTTGAAGAGGATGCAATTCCCTACAACTCATCTTCATCCCACAAGTTCAAAATATGCACTCATAAGAAGATATGAATTTCTACATTATATGTCCTTTTGAAAAGTCAACAAAAACACCTTTTGGGTCAAAGCTTCTTTCATGAACATGGAAGACCCAATTGAGATGAGACCAAAAGGGTTGTTTAGGGGACATCCTAAGCTTTCTAAAAAGTCCAAGAACACCCTCTTAGGGTTAACATTGAGGGAGATATGTATTGTCAAAATTGACCAATTTTTGGAAATGTGCATGAAGTCAATATTGATCAAAATGACTTTTTTTTCCAAATGGGCACATGTTTTCTTGTTTGAAACTTGTTCCTAAGATGGCCCACGACCCCTGAGCTTATCCACCAATTATTTTATTATTTTTATTATTTATTTTTTATCCATTTAAACCAAAATAAATTAATTTAAATAGTAGAATAAACAAATAAAATCAAAGATTTGATTTTATGAGCATATTATGAGTCCATGAACAGCTAGCAAATCAAAAAATTCATGAAAGAGCCAATTGATTGGAAAAGATCTTAATTTGGTCTATTTTGGAAACAAATCATACAAGGAAAAGAATGAAATCAAATCTCCATAATTTGCAAAGATATAATCAGTTTTTGTTGACCTAAATCATTCGATCATATATACCTAACATCTCTAAAGCATAATATTGGTTTTGGGGTCGTGAAAACAAGAGGAAAAAATTGCAAATTTTGGAAGAAAAAGTGCAGACTGTATTCTCTTCCATAGGCCGTTTCAAGTAATTCCAAAGCCATTAATCTATTCCTGGACGTGTTCTGAAGCCATTCCAATCATCCTCGAGCCTTAAAACCTTCAGAAATCACGCCTCACAGTGCCACGTTTTTCATATTTTTTTCAAGATTCATTTTCAATGATTTATCCATCATAAACATGTTTTGATCATATATCCATGCTTGCTATCATATTTTCAATGTTTTTGATTGGTTTGATTGAAGTTTAAGTGCAGGAATGGCACGATGCCATTGTTAGGGTTTTGAGGTCCCAAATTGGGAATTCTATATAAAGGCAAAATTGGACAAAATTAGGGGTATTATCATGCTCAGGAGATGATTTGCAGTTGATCCATGTCTTTGGTTTGAATTTATTCTGCTTGTGCTGCATTTTTTTGAATTTTACAGGTTTATGGCTACGAACAAAATTCGTCACTATAACCTTTAGTGAAGGAAACGACTGTAGGTAAAAGTGTGGCAAAAACAACAGTTATGGGGAAGAAGAATATTAGGTGGAAGAATCCTATTGGGTGATTTGAATCACATGCGTGTTTGGGAAAGACCGCTTTATTTCCTTTATATTTTATTTATGTTATTATATATACAACTAACCATCCCGACAAATTTTGTTTTCTTACTTTGTTTCTACAGATTCAATGCATCATCATCCAAAACGCCTACCATGCGCTACCACCATTTGGCCATTGGATGTATCAATAATTCAGATCCAACGCCTCAAACAATGAAGGACTATGGTGCACACTCAGGCTGGCACAACACATGCCCATTCTTTTCTTTTCTATTTTAATTTTTTTAATTGTTTTTCTAATTATTTTCTTTTTAAAAAAATAACACAAAAATCATTACTTTTTTATTTAATCAAAAAAATCATAAAAACATCAAAATTCTTTTTCATAAAAAACATCAAAAATCTTTTTCATAAAAATATTTTGTTTCTTTAATTAATTAGTTTAATTAAATTAGGGAAATTAAATATTATTTTTCATAATTAAAAAATAATTAGAATTAGGGTTTAATTTTGTACATAACCTAATTTTTTCTCAAAAACTAACCTAAATCTTTTTTCAATTAGATTTTTTAGGTTTCCTAAATTATTCTCGCATTTAATTCGCCGCGTGGATTTTTTAATTTCCTTTTATTATTATTGTAACTGTTTCGAGGTTGTAATAGTAATTAGGGTTTAAATTCCACATTTTTATTTTCAGTCTAAAATAATTATGTATCTGCAAAAGCCTTGCAATAGCTAGGACTTTAAACTTTCTTGCTTTTAATTCCGCAAACTATAAATTGCATAGATGTATGTTAATAGGATTGTATGGAAAAACAAACTGAAAATTAATACAGTAGAAAACCCTAAATATGCAAAGATAAATTAACTGAAAATTACACTCGCAAATGCTCACTCCTAGGGTTTGCCTCACTTGGTTGCCTCGGAAAACAATTTTCATGTCCCTCGAACATAGGGATATCTTAGCAAAAGACCCTCAATCTAAAAATCATCATAAAGATCATAGTCCCTTAATGTCCCTCGAGTTGCCTACGAGAAATGATCTTGTCCCTCAATGTTTCCTATATGATGACAGTCCCTTCAAAATGCTAAGGTATCCTTACATGTTGCCTTCAATCACCATTACGTACCTTTAGATAGTCCCTCAAACATCCAACGTCTAGGTTTACCTACTCACTAATAGTAGGATAACACGGTCTAAAGGATAGGAGGAAAAAAACGTCTTTTTTCGAGTAGGTAGATAACTGTTAGGTACTTGCTCAAACAAACAAACTTTTTTTCACACCAACACTTTTCAAACAAAGTTTTCAAAAACAAATTCATAACACTCTTGAGGACAGAAACAAAGGTTAAAAACAAAGTAAAACAAAACTTTTCAAAACAAGCACACACAAGCAAATTCAAAATGAGCAAGTACCTAAGAGCCCATAGAAAACCATGGATAGAAAGGGTGCTAACACCTTCCCTTTCTATAATCTACCCCCCATACTCAGAAACATCTCGAAAAAGGTTTTTTCTGTTCTTTTTCCTTTTCCTGATTGGATAAAATAAAATTCGGTGGTGACTCTTGCTTACCGCGACATTTTGCAAACAAAAAATGCAAACAAGTATGTGATACGGTGGGAGAACTGACTTGTGATTTGTGTTTTGTGTTCGCAAATGTTCGGTTTAGCAAGAGTCTCCACCGACTTTTTATTTTATCCTAAGGAAATGTCAAAAAGCACAAGAAAGACCTTTGAGATGTTTTCGTGGGTTCGGGGGGTAGATTATGAAAAGGGAATGTGCTAGCACCCTTTTCATCCATGGTTATCCATGGGCTCTTAGTTACTTGTTTTAGATCACTTTCCTTTGCTTTTCAATTGTTTGAAATGGTGCTTTGTGTGTGGTTTTGAAAATGTTTTGAAAAAGATGCCTTGTCTAGGAAACCTTTGTAACAATTTTTGTTTGAATGTTTTACAAAGGTGTTTGTCTTTTTGAAAAGATGTTTCAAAGTTTTTGAAAGTTGTTTGGAAGTTGTGTTGTGGTGTGTGTTTGAAAAAATGGCAAGGATGTTTTGCAAGTTTGATCAAGTAACAAAGAGCTATCTACCCTATTTTACTCAAAGATCTTTCTTATGCTTTTTAACCCTTTTAACAGTGTTGTTTCACCATTGTATTTGGTGAACAACCTTACGTTTGGATGTTGAACGGGACGGGCGCGAGACGTTTATATAGTCATAGAAGGCAACATATGGGACGTTTTAGCAATGTCGTTTTAGGGACTAGATCGTTTACCGAAGGCAACATCGAGGGTCATCGAGGGACTACGATCTTTTATCGAGGGTCTTTACTAAAATGCCCATGCTCGAGGGACATGACTATTTTCCGAGGCAACAAGTGAGATTACCCTAAGGGTGCATGTGTGCAAAGTGTGTTATTTACATGCATTTAGTCTTTGATTTTTAGGTTGTCTACTTGTTGATTTTATCTTACCATACACGCCTAATTACTAGCATTTGTACAAAGTAAATAAAATGCAGAAAGATAAAATCCTACGCTATTACAACCATATCTAAAGGCATAAAATATAAAGGCAAAAATAAAATAAAAGCAAGAAAAATGGAGGTCTTTCGATTGGGGCAGAAAACCCTTCGATTCTGCACTTTCTGGATCTCTTCGATTTGGCCTGAAAAAGGGTGAAGGAATGACTTTCGACTGAAGCCTCATGGTCAGCATGTTGTGCCTTTCGATTGGGACCAGCAAGACAGCATGTTGTGCCTTTCGATTGGGACCAGCAGGACAACATGTTGTACCTTTTGACAGGGACCAGCAGGACAGCATGTTGTGCCTTTCGACTGGGCCTGGAACCATTATAAGATGCAATCTGCCTTTCTGCCTCCTTCGATTGGGCCTGGAGTCAGTGAGGAAGCCTGAGGCTTCGTTTCATATTCCTGTTTCCTGTTTATTTATTTTGAGATATTAAATAGCAACATGGCCTAAGGCCATGCTATCATTACTTCAGGGCCAAGTCAGTTCTTAAAGCATTTGTAATAAACCAAAGAGCAAAACCAAAAGGAGAGGCAGTAAAAACAAACGAAAAGGTAACAAACACTATGTACATGTTTGAAACGAAAAGGAAGCTTATTTACATGTTATGCTAGAAATGAAGGGGTCAAGGTTAAGAATGACTTACCTTGCTTGAGGCTGGAACGTGTGCTGGGCCTTTAAGTGGTTTCCTTGAATGTTTCTGGATTCGAAAGGAGGAACCAGGGGTTATGTCTTTGATACTGGATTCGAAAGAGAAGAACAAGTGTGAGGTTCTTCCTACTGGATTCGAAGGGTAACAAGGTATATGGATGTTTCAGATTCTAAGTGTTTGGATTCTGGGTATGTATTTGATGAGTGTTTAAGTGTTTGAGAAAATTTGGTGTTTTTGAGAATTTCTGAAGATTCATTCGACTGGCCCAAAGGTCCTCTTCAGCTTTGCATAAATTCCTCTATTTATAGAGAAAAATAATGGACATGTCTTCAATAGTCAGCCTTGCAAAAATAATAAAATAGTGTAACGTGACAGTACAAGTGGGGGGGGGGGGGGGGGCTGTTGGCAGCAGCAGCAATGGGGTGCAGGAGATGTGACTGAGGCCTCTAACGTTGCTTGTGCTCATACCAAATTCAATTTGAAAGCTTCTTTTGTGATAAAGTACTCTCTGTTTGAAGAAAAAGTATGTAGCCTTTAACCCAGAACAGTAGTATCCAGAAGGTAAAGTTAAAAACCTTTGTATAAGCTTCTGACTATATAAAGATTTGGACGCAACACAGCCTGGCAAATGAGATTTGGTCTTGAGCAAGAGTGAGATCGAAGCACACCTGTTTGAAGGAAGCCTTTGCCTCAGTCGAATCTTGTGGTCGAAACAAGCTAACCCTAAGGAAGCTATTGCCCAATCGAAAGCTCATGCTCGAAGGAAGCATATTGCCCAATCGAAGCCTGGGTCGAAGCAAACATATTTCTCAATCGAAAGTTCGTGTTCGAAGGAGGCTTAGAGTTCAACATGAAGGACATATCCATGTTGCATTCGAAGGAGGCTCTTGCTCCACTGAAGTTTTCATCCAGGCACACAGAAGGTGAGTGCCCAAACGAAGACTTGCCTTGCAGGGGGTACATGTGGCCAGTAGGTCATGGCCTTCGATTGCAAACATGCAAGCAGCAAAAGACACAAACGAAACCTCCAACAAGAAGTCACATGCCCAGGCGAAAGAGGCACGCTAGCAACCACTTTGAGAAATCGAAAGAAACCAAGAGTCAATGGAAGGATGCTGATCGAAAGAGTCCTAAAGGCCAATCGAAAGAGCTGAAACGAAGAACACTTGTATTTCTCCAATTTTTGTCAAAATAATATTTTTATCTATTTTCTCTATTTTTGACAGTTTCCAGAGTACTTGTGCAAGCTCGAACCTTGAGAATCCTTGTGAGAAAGGCCTTGATAATTGAGAGGGCAAATTTTGGGGTACAACACAGTATTAACAGTCGGTTTTGCCACCGTATCACAGAACTGGCAACTCTGCTGGGGAATAAATAAGTGAGGTATACCTTAGGATCTAGGTCATTAAATTGCTTCTCTTGATTGTCTTGATTGCTTTACTTTTGAGGGTTTGTTTGGGGTTACTATAGATCCTACACATGGATCTTGGGGAACTCATTAGGTAAACAACAATAGATCGTGGAGACTGTACGACATAGACCAATATGGGTTCAGTGATGGCTGTGTTGGTGTGGCACTTTGGTTGGTACCGGTATCCTTCGTAGGGAAACAAGGAGAATACGGGGCCGCCGCATGGTGGCGTGAAACACCAACGGACCTTAGAACCTTAGTTGAACAAACTTAGCCATTAGAAAGTAGTGAGATAGCCGGCCTCTGTGTAGAGCTGAGGATTGGTTGATACTCGATGCTACACTCATTGAGATCAGACTTTCGGGATATTTCGGCCGCAAGAAAAGATTTATTGAGCTGAAACAATGCCCGATAAAGGATGGTCAGTGATATTGAGATCCTCTAGAGCCCAGTTACTTTTTAAGACAGGTTTGAAACCAACTAAACTTCAAGAGGGTACTGCCTTTAACCTCATGCAGGCCTTAAACCTAAGGACTTGGTGTGATTTGACTGTGTTTGCTATACCTGTGTTTGCTATACCTGTGGTTTCTCATGACATCATGCATCATAACATGGCATCCATTCTTATTGCACTAACCATTTCAAAGACCAAGAGAATTTATCTTTGTTCTGTTTTGCAGATCATGGCTTCCGTTCGTAGAAACACTATTTGAATCAGCTTTGTTAAGATACCTTCCCAACTCAAAGAGCTAGCATCAAGGGTTTCTGAAACTTCTGCGTTCACTAAGAGACATGGTTAACTTCTCAACCTGGTTACTTAAAACTTTAATGAAAATATGAGGAGTGTACTCTTCCAGTTCTTTGATCCCAAGCACCACTGCTTCACCTTTCCAGACTATTAGTTGGTACCTACCTTGGAAGAATTCTCTCAGCTGTTGGACATACCTATTCTTGAACAATTGCCCTTCACAGGTCTAGAAGAAGTTCCTAAGCCGGAAGTCATTGCCTCAGCTTTGCATCTGACACGAGCCGACGTGGTATCCAATTGGGAAACTAGAAGCGGAGTCAAGGGTTTTCTAGCTAAGTTTCTGATAGACAAGGCCCAGCTATTTTGGGATGATATGGATTTTCAGGCTTTTTAGGAGGTCTTGGCTCTTCTAATCTATGGGTTATTCCTATTCCCTAATCCGTACTCATTCATAGATGTAAATGCTATCAAGATCTTCCTCTCCCGCAACCCTGTGCCTACCTTGCTCGGAGATATTTTGCATGTTCTCCATACTCGCACCATGAAGAGAAGTGGGGTTCTTATGTGTTGCATGCCATTGCTGTCGAGGTGGTTTATTTCTCACCTCCCTAAGTCCGTACTGAAGAATGAAGAAGGTTTTGGTTGGTCGCAAAGGATAATGTCACTTTCTCATACAGATATTCTTTGGTGTTCTAGAGCTATGGAAAACATTGCTATTATTGACTGCTGCGGGGAGTACCCTAATGTCCCATTACTTGGTATTAGAGGAGGTATAATCTACAATCCTTGTTTAGCTCTGCGACAATTTGGTCACGCTCAAAGGGATGGTCCTCATGAGTTACTTATCGAGGGCATTGTATTCAACTATGAGGATGATGTTAAAGAGTATCGCCGAAGGTTCATACGAGCTTGGGGCATGGTAAATCGATCTGGCGCCAGGGCTTTGGGGCCAAAGACTTCCATTCCTATGTTTTGTACCCCAAAATTTGCCCTCTCATTTATCAAGACTTTTCTTACAAGACTTCTTTGACTCAAGACAAGATTAGGGTTTGGTCAGCTCAAGACATCTCATCTTGCACTGATAACCCAAAATTAGGGTTTGAGTTTGCACAAGGATTTTTAGACCACCAATGCTTCATGTGACTTTCATACATCATTTTGGACCCCTAAGATTGTTCATGATAAGTTTCAAGCCTTGAACCACATTTTTGATCAGTCAATTGGACAGTTGACCTAAAAATCAGCTGTATTGGTAAAAAAGTCAACCATGACCAATTCACAGTCAAACTTCATAATTTTTTATCCACATCAACATTTTAGATTCACATGTATCATTTGGTCAAGTTTGGATCACAATTCCTCAAGAAATTTGATCAAATCATCAAAAGGACAAAATGGTCATAATTAGGGTTTTTGGCTGAGAAAGGGCAATTTCTGATTTTTAACCTAGAAAATGACCAATTGAGTTCAAGCATGATTTCAAGGATTCAGTGGCATCATCTTGAGTCAATTACATGGTTTAAAACATCTCAAGTTCATTGGATTTACAGATGAAATTTGCAGTCAACTGATCAAAAGTCAACTGTACACTGAAAAGTCAAACTTTGACTTTTTGGTCAAAATCAAGTGCCAAGGGTCATAATTCATCAAGATATGTCAAAATGTGAAACTTGTTCACCAAGAAAACCAAATTTGAATATTAGGGTTTTGAATTTGAAAATTTTCATAACTTAGAATTTTTCTAAGTATAGAAATTTTCTTATTTTTTCTCAACTTTACACCACTTTTACACCATGATGCCTAATGATTCAAGGAAACTTCCCAACATGAAAGTTGTAGATCTCCATGAAATATACAAATTTTCTTTACAAACTTTTCCCTAAAGATGCTTGAATCTCAAGTTATAAATTTGTGAATACATGGTCATGAACTTCTTAACTTCGTGAAATTTTTCCCTAATTTAGGAAGGTTTTGGACCCAACTTCATGGAAAGTTTTCACCTAGTTCCAAGAGGTATCTCAAAATGTATTTCAAAGATGGATTATAGAGCACATTGCAAGATTTCCAAAATGTCCAAGAACTCTCCAAGATCATTTTTGAGTAGCGAGAATCGAAGAGAGGAAATTGGCATTTTCTCACTTTTGTTCAAGCCATTTTCATGAAGAACCAAGTTGCAAATCAAACCTATGTTGGCTATTTCATGCTTTGAAGGTCCTAAAATTGCTACACACTCCTTAATTAAATACTTACACAGTTGACAAATCCTCTATCCATGCTTTTGAACTTTTACACAACTTGTAATTCCATGTTGGGCAAAAAGGCTTCATTGCCATTTTCATAAAGAAGCACTTTTGCAAACTTGTCAACTTGGAGCTTTGAACCCGTCCCCTTGATGTATACAAACCATACAGGTCTCAAGAAACTTGTACAAACTCATACCAACCCTAAAGCAAGCTGGTACAAGCATGTGGGTTTGGTCTTGTCACTTTGCTTCAAGTACAAGAAAAGTTGCAAAAAGGCTAGGGCTTGTACAACCGATAAAGAGCTGACTTTAGATCATTTCTATACTAATATGCAAACAATATGCAATACATAACACGCTGGGCAAGGACCTGAAACTCTCTCAAGCAGCAAAACACCAAAAAACAGCCCAAACATACAGTTTCTGCATATACACATCCAACATCTATTTGGCTTGTGCGTTTTGTGTTTAGACCATTAAAACATCTTACATATTAGATATCAAACTCATCCAAACCATCATCCCTATTCTGTAACCTCTGTTTAACCATTTTCCATTGTTAACTTTGAAGCTTGCAGTTGGACTTGGTCAGGGAGTTCTAGCCACTTCCAGAGCAAGGTAAGAGTTGGAATATATTCAGGGAAGCTCAAGGAAGCTCAAGCAATCATCAGGCCTCCATTAAAGTCCCTGCATTTCTATACACGACTCCAACTGAAGGAGGTAATTTTTCAAAGTCTATCTCCTTGTATAAGGCAACCTCAAGCCACGATCTGTGAATAAAAAATGTAGTTCTCATCCTAACGAAGCTATACATATCATTATCTTGCATTTATATTACTTGTATTAAGAGAATTTGGAGTTTGAAATCTCTGAAAATTTTAGGTCACGATTTAGGGATTTCAAAATTCTCTTCGATCTTTGATAGTTAGATTACATAATTTATATGGTTGGAATCGTGAGTTCAAATGCTACATTTTTCATGTTATAAGTTTTCATTTTTATGCAAGCATGAGGAAGTTACAGGTTGAATTGGCCATGGCGTGAGGAAGGAGAAGGCAGGACAGGGATGAAGCTGTCTTGGGCTTTTTTGGCTTCCTGGGCTCGTTTTTGCTAGCATCATCACCACTGTTTTGCTATTACACCCCCTGCTAACTCTTTCATATTTTCTTTTTTTCATTTTTTTATATATTTAATACTTTTAATTATTTTCTTTAATGATAAAAAATCCTAAAAAATAATTTATTTATTTTTACACTTTTATTTTATTTTTTTATTATTTCTTACATAAAAAATTAATTTATTTTGATAAGATTTAATTTATTTTCTTAATAAACTCATAAATATGATTAAATATACTTAATATTTTTATTTTACATTTCCTATTTACAAATACTTATTTTTTGCACATATTTAATTTTTAATATTTATATACAATATTATTTATTATTTTTTCTACAAAAAAATGCACAAAATAATGATATAGAAACATTATTTTCTTTTAAGTAAAAATTAGGGTTTAATCCCTTTCAAAAGAATTAAATATTTTTCCTTACATTTTTTAGGTTTAAATTCAATATTCTTTTATACAAAAACAAGACATAAAACATCTTTTCTTTATATACATATTGCATTACATTTTAAATATTGTATTGTATTTATTTAAATTCGCGCAAATTCGATTTGGGTTGTAATAATATATTTAGCTTTATATTTGTGCAAATCCCCATTCAAACTTGTATTCCCCCTCCCATAAAATTGTTGTAATAGCTTAGTATATTTACATTACACAATTTATTGCTTTCATATGCCATGATTAGTAATTAGGGTTTGTATGACAAGAACGAAACAAAACAAATAGAAAACCCTAAATGCAAGATCAAAAGCATGAAAAATGATACACTTTGCACACAAGCACCCTTAGGGTTTCTCCCACTTGGTTGCCTAAAATAAAATGGCCATGTTACACATGCGAAGTATCTTGGCAAAACAAAACAAATATCAGATCATAGTCCCTCGATGACGCTATTCAAAAGTTGCCTTACAAAATGATCTTGGTCCCTCAAAATGCTAAGATACTTGGCAACATTGCTATCATGGTTATACGATGACCCACGCCCGCCCCGTTTCCATCCAAAGATAGGGTTGCTTACCAAATCAATGGTAAGACAACAATGTCAAAGGAATAGAAAATACATGAGAAAGACATTTGAGTATGTAGATAGCTTCTAGTTACTTGCTCCATTTCAAACAAAATCCTTGCTATTTTCAAAACAAACACATACACATTTCAAAAACATCTTACAAACATTGGAAACATTTTCAAAAAAGACAAACATCTTTGTATACATTCTTACGAACGAGAATCATTACAAAGACTGCCTAAAACAAATGGCCTCTTTTACAAAAAATACTTTCAAAACCACATTAAACACCATTTCAAACAAAAAACCAAAGCAAGTGATCTAAGCAATTAACTAAGAGCCCATGGAAAACCATGGATGAAAATGTGAAATCAAGCTTTCCAAGTGTTTTGAGGAAGACAAACTAGCATGCAAAAATGAATGGATCAAGATAGAAGATTTATCTCAAGCAAGATCCATTGATCAAGATTAACATTTCAAGACTTATGGCTTTAGGTATATGAAATTTTTGGTCTTATGCTCTTAGTGCTCAAAACTATTTTTAATCATGCATTTACTTTATTAAAATAATATTTTGAGTATATACTATATATGATTGAAGAAGGATGTTTTAAATTGCTTAAAATCTTTGAAAATAATGATTTTTCAATTTTTGTACACAAGCAATCGATTGTCATGCTAGGACAATCAGTTGCAGTCAAAAAACAAAAGTTTATGTCTTTGACAACAATCGATTGTCATCTAGCAGCAATCGATTGGCATGTGTTTTGTTTTCAAATTTTTTGAACGTTGGCCTATGAGCAACCGATTGCTCCTCAAAAACAATCGGTTGTCATAGTTATATTTTTCAAAATTTTTAAACGTTGCTTTTATATCAATCGGTTGTTGCTTTAGTGCAACCGATTGTTGTGCTTCAGATTTTGAAAATTTTCATTTTTCCAGCAACTTTTTGTAACACCTTTTCATGGAAATCTTTGTATCTTTTCAAATACATTTTTTTCCCAGTAAAAATGGTTTAAACATTGCTATGATTCATTGAAGAGGTATTACTACACTATAAATTATTTTTATTTAGAATTTTGAAAATACAACAACAATCACTAACAACTATTACTTTCTATTCTTTTGATCATACTCTATATACTCAAGATTTGTGTTCATCATTTTCATATGCATACTGAAAATTGTTCTTGAGCACTTATAAGAGTATTCCATCTTAAATTTCATATTGAATAGAAAAGATCATTCAAGTGATTGACATTGCTCTTTCATCTTTCAAACTCTTATACAAATTAAACAAACTATTGTATCCTTGTTTTCAGGATTGTTGGAAACAAGAAAGACACTTAGGGAGGATTGTTCTCTTTTTGGTCTTAGTGAAAATCCAAGAGGATTGTTCTTGGTCCAAGAGGACTGTTCTTGGTTGTTTGGTAGTCTTTGTACAAATTACCAACTATAAGGAAATCTCTTTCATGTTGAAAGGGGACTGGAGTACTTTCGGACCGTGAGGGGAACCAGGATACATCTGTGTTTTTTACTTTCCGCATTTACTACTTTCATCACTTATTAGAAAAAGAAAGAAAAGAAACTCGTGCAAAAATATTCATACAATTTAGAAAAAGTTTTAAAGAACCTAATTCACCCCCCTCTTAGGCGCATCTTAACTTACAATTCGTATCAGAGCAGGTTATAGGTAACCTGTTCCTACTAGATCCAGAATGGCTTCCGCAAACAACAATTCTGTGTTCAGAGACGGTGGCAGTAGCAACAAGCCTCCTCTATTCTGTGGTGAATATTTTGATTTCTGGAAGATCCGTATGAAGGCTCATATAGAAGAACAAGGAGAAGAAATATGGGATGCTGTCCAAAATGGCCCTTTTGTTCCGGTAATTATAGTAAACGGCGTTGGCTCATCAAAGCCTAAAACTACGTGGGATGATGATGATAAGAAAAAGGTCTTGTATGACAAAAAGGCAATAAACCTCCTTCAAAGCGCACTTAGTATGGATGAATTCTTCTGTGTCTCAGCATGTACAACAACAAAATAAATTTGGGATACACTGGTTGAAACACATGAAGGAACAACTAAAGTAAAGATATCGAGACTTAATACGTTAAGTTAAGAATATGAATTGTTCCGTATGCAACCCGGAGAATCCATTCTTGATTTACAAAATAGATTTGTGCATCTAACAAATCATCTAAGGGCACTTGGCAAAACATTGACCAATGATGAGTTAAACCTAAAAGTGCTCAGATCCTTGACTAGAGAATGGCAACCAAAAGTAACGACAATCTCATAAAGGAAGAGTCTTGCTACTATGACATCCATAACTTTGTTCAGGAAACTTCAAGAATATGAGACAAAACTTGGTAGATTGGAAAAGCGTGAAAATCAAGAAAAGAAGTCTAAGAACATTGCCTTGAAGATTGACTCCAAGGAAGACGAAAAGAAAGATAATCCTGATGAAGATGAAAACTTCATGCTTCTCGTTGGAAGACTTGGAAAATTCTTTGGTAAAAATGACAAAGCCTTCTCGCACTCGAAGAAGAAGGAAGGATCCTCATCAACACAAGAAGTTACTTGTTATGAATATGGTAAACAAGGTCACATCAAACCGGACTGTCCAAAAACTTTCAAAGAAAAGTGGCTACAAAGGCAATAAGGAATCAAAAGATAAGAAAGCATATGTTGCATGGGAAGATGTTGAACTAAGTTTGTCATCTGACTCCGATAGCGACGAAAGTGCCAATCTTGCGTTAATGGCATCACACCACTCCGAAAGCGAAGATGATGAGGTTAGTAACGTATTCTATCTTTTTGATAGTGATGCACAAGGTGCTATAAATAAACTGTTACATGAATGCCAAATTCTGTACAAAACTATCTCATCACAAAAGAAACAAATTTCATCATTGGAAGAAAAATGTGGATCTATTGAAAAAGATCTCAAAGATGAAAAGCAAAAAGTTAGTGATGAAAAACAGAATTTTGTATGCACAAAGTGTGAATCTCTCTCTTTCCAAATTGTCCAATTGAAAAGGGTTCTTGAAAGGTATGAAAAAGGACAAATTGGAATGGAAGGTGTTCTTAGCCAACAAAGATACTCAAATTACAAAAGTGGTCTTGGATACTCAAAATTTTCAAAACCAAGTACCAACAAAACCATCTTTGTCAAGGCTAGCGATCAACCAACCAAAGAGAAAGAAATCTCTCCCAAAATAGTTCATCACTATCCTAAAAAGAAAATACCCTCTAAGAAGAAATCTTATCCTTCTAGATATAGAAGTAAATTTGAACCTACTTGTTTTTATTGTGGTATTCGAGGACACACACCTAATGTTTGTTATGTTAGAAACTTTGGCATGGCAAATGGGAATTATGTGTGGGTTAAGAAAGGAACTAATTATGAAGGACCCAAAGCAACTTGGGTACCTAACAAAACCTAATATTTTTTTGTAGGTAAGCTTGACGACCACTTCAAATCTATGGTATCTCGATAGTGGTTGTTCCAAGCATATGACGGGAGATATCGACAAATTTTCACATCTAACGCTTAAGGCCAAGGGTTATGTGACGTATGGAGATAACAACAAAGGAAAGATTCTTGGCATAGGAAAAGTTGGTGGTCCACCTTTCACATCAATTGAAGATGTTCTTTATGTCGAAGGACTAAAGCACAATCTTCTAAGTATTAGTCAACTATGTGACAAAGGTTTCAAGATCAAGTTCACTAAAGATGAATGTTTGATAGAAGATGAAGTCACACATGAGGCTAAACTTAAAGGTAAAAGAGTAAATAATATTTTTATGATTTCCCTTAACGATTTGTCTTTGAAGGTTAAATGTCTCATGGAAAACAACAACGACTCATGGCTATGGCACAAAAGAATCACTCATATTCATATGGAGCATTTAAACAAATTGATTAAGCATGACTTTGTTGTTGGACTGCCTAAGATAAAGTTCATCAAAGATAGACTTTGCGATGCATGTCAAAAGGGAAAGAAAACAAAATCAACTTTCAAATCCAAGAATGTGGTGTCCACTACTAGGCCACTACAATTGCTTCATATGGACTTGTTTGGCCCTTCTAGAACAAGGAGCTTCAGAGGTAATGTATACGCTCTAGTTATTGTTGATGAATTTTCTAGATATACTTAGACACTCTTTTTAGTGTAGAAAAATGATGCATTCAAGGCGTTCAAGAAATATGCAAAGCAAATTCAAAATGAGAAGTCACTATCTATTACCTCCATAAGAGGCGACCATGGTGGAGAATTCCAGAATTCCTCCTTTGAAGATTTCTGTGAAGAACATGGAATATCACATAATTTCTTAGCACCAAGGACTCCTCAACAGAATGGAGTTGTAGAAAGGAAGAATAGGTCTCTTATTGAACTTGCAAGGACAATGCTTAGTGATTCAAACCTTCCAAAATATTTTTGGGCGGATGCTGTAAGCACGAAATTCTTTGTAAGCAATAGAGTTAATATTCGACCTATCTTGAAGAAGACTCCGTATGAACTCTTTCGAGGAAGGAAACCAAATATTTCATTCTTTCATGTCTTTGGCTGCAAATGTTTTGTCCTTAACAACGACAAAGACAACCTTGGTAAGTTTTATGAAAAATCGGATGAAGGTATTTTTCTTGGATACTCCTTATCTAGTAAAGCTTATCGTATTTACAATAAAAGAACTTTAACTATTGAGGAATCTATGCACGTATCATTTGATGAATCTAACCCCTCCGAGGAGGATACTATTGTTTTAAATGATGATGATGATGAGATTTTAGATATTCCTCAAGAAGATGGCTCTAAGACCAACAATGAGAATCATTTGGAACAACAAGAAGAACAAATTCCGGAAGAATCAAATGTCAATGATCTACCTAAGGAATGGAGAACCCATAGAGATCACCCTATTGATAAAATCATCGGTGACATTAGTCAAGGCGTTTCAACAAGATTGAACCTCAAAGATGCTTGCTTGAACATGGCGTTCGTTTCTCAAATCGAACCTTCCAAAGTCGATGATGCATTAGGAGACGACCAATAGATGATTGCTATGCAAGAAGAATTAAATCAGTTCGAGAGAAATCAAGTTTGGGAACTTGTTCCTAGACCAAGTGACAAACACATCATAGGTACCAGATGGGTGTTCAAAAACAAACTTGATGAGAATGGTATAATTGTCCGAAACAAAGAAAGATTGGTAGCCCAAGGATACATCCAAGAAGAGGGAATTGAATTTGAAGAAACTTTCGCTCCGGTTGCAAGGTTAGAAGCTATCCGTGTTTTACTTGCTTACGCTTGTTCATTGAATTTTCAGCTTTACCAAATGGACGTCAAAAGCGCATTCTTAAATGGATACATCAATGAAGAAGTCTATGTCAAACAACCCCCGGGCTTTGAAGACTTCAAGAATCCTTCACATGTCTTTAAGTTGAGAAAAGCTCTTTATGGCTTAAAATAAGCACCTAGAGCATGGTATGACAGACTCAGTACATTCTTATGCGAAAAAGGTTTCGAGAAAGGTAAAGTGGATAAGACCTTGTTCATAAAGAAGATCAAAGGTAACACTTTATTAGTACAAGTCTATGTCGATGATATTATATTTGGTTCAACTAACAAAGATTTGTGTGAAGAATTCTCGTTGATGATGCAAGGAGAATTTGAGATGTCTATGATGGGCAAGATGAACTACTTTCTTGGATTGCAAATTAAGCAACTGAAAGATGGTATCTTCATCAATCAATCAAAATATTGCAAGGAACTTTTGAAAAAGTTTGATATGGATAATTGCAAATCAATGCACACGCCAATGGGCTCCGGTACTTATGTTGATCAAGAGGAATCCGGTATTTCCATTGATATTACTAAATATTGAGGCATGATTGGCTCACTGTTATACTTGACGGCAAGTCGTCCTGACATCATGTTCAGTGTATGTCTGTGTGCATGATTTCAAGCAAACCCGAAGGAATCTCACCTTATGGCGGTAAAAAGAATCATGAAATATCTCAAAGGAACAACCAATGTCGGCCTATGGTACCTAAAAGGTAATATATGCAATTTAATTGGTTATTCTGACGCTGATTATGCAGGATGTAAAACAAATAGAAAAGAACAAGTGGCACCTGTCACATTTTGGGAAATGCACTAGTCTCTTGGGCATGCAAGAAACAAGCTTGTGTGGCTCTTAGTACGGCCGAGGCGGAATACATTGTAGCGGGTAGTTGTTGTGCGTAAATTCTATGGCTCAAGCAACAACTCCGTGACTACGGACTCGACCATGGATGCATTCCACTCCGATGCGACAACACAAGTGCAATCAACATTACAAAAAACCCTATGATGCATTCTAGAACAAAGCATATCGACATTCGACATCACTTTCTTCTTGATCATGTACTTCAAGGATATGTCGAAGTCACCTTCGTGGATATGCATAATCAACTAGCAGATATCCTCACTAAACCGTTGGCAAAAGAACCATTCTTCAAGATCCGAAGAGAGCTAGATATCTTGGACGAAAATGACATTATCTAATTAAGGTACATGGCTATGATCTTAATCTTAACTTTATGGTAATATATCATGATCCATGTTTTTATTACTAAATTTTTGATATATGACCATGAAATCCCCAAAAAATTAAGTATTTTTTTCACTTTTTCACTAATGACAATCGGTTGTCATAGAGTGACAATTGGTTGTTGCTAAAAAAATTTAGTTTTTGTTTTCACAAAAATCGGTTGTCACTCCACGACAACCGGTTGCTCTCTCAATTCTTTCGCCCCTGTTTGAATTTTTCAAAGGGTGCAATCGGTTGTCATCAAACAACAATCGATTGCACAGTTCAAGATTTTGATTTTTTTTTTATTTTTTGTAGTTACACTCTCTTTTATTCTTTCTATTCCATTGCCATTACTATTATTTATTTTGTACCATATTTTTATTCTCTTTTTGAATGTTTTAAGTGTTTGGTCAACAACTTTTTAATGCTTAGTCTTTTCCTATGACACAATTTTTTGGATAGTCACACACTCAAGAATCTCTATGCGACAAGTCTTTATTGTCTTGACTAAACCATTGAATGCCTTACCTATCCATTGAATGCCTATCCATCTATAAAAGGCCAACCAAAACCTAAAAACTTCATATATCCTCTTTTGTCTCAAGAAACCCTAAAAACACCAAATACCTTTTCCCCTTCCAATTCTCTTATTCCTCACCATGTCAACATCAAAGAAAGGCAAGGGAAAAGCTTCTTCCTCATATCAAGGTGATGATGTATCAAAACTCATTCCATCAAGAATCCAAAGGGAAAGATTTGTGTCTCACTTTCAGAAGAAGACTGTTCTTCTACCATGGTTCGGTAATCTTGACAACTTCTATTCCGAATGCTTCAGTTTTCCAGCATTATTTAGATCTCAAGGGATAGACAAGCTGATTGGTGTTAATGGACCCATTTACCCCACTTTGGTTAGGATTTTCTACAGCAATCTAACCATTAGTAGAGGATACATGATCTCAAATATCAAAGGGGTTCCTATAGAACTCACAGTGCAGAATTTTGGTGAAGCTTTGGGTATTCCACATGATGGTGCTTGCATTAAACTTCTCTCAAATGCAAATCTGCATGGCTACAGCAAAAGAGACTTCTACTATGGAATTGCAAGAATTCCCGAGTGTGATTTTATTTAGAAAAGGCAAAGGCTTATTGGTGGAACTCCGGAGAGGAACTCTTGGTCTGCAGGAATTCTCACTATTGATAATCGTTTGATCCACTACTTTTTGGCTTATGTTATTATGCCAAAGTTTTCAAACATTTCCAACGTTAACGATTGTGAGATGCAGATTGGGATTCAAATCAACTGGTCTTATGTGATTCTACATCATTTTGCACTACATAATGAAAATTCTTCTGCTCTTCCTTATGGCTCCTGGCTTACCCTTGTGTTTGAGAAGTTCAATGTTCCCTTGTCTGGTGAATACATGGTGCCTATGACTAACCCCAAACATGAAATCACTCCGAAGAAAGTATGTAATACCAAAACCGGCGTCAAATTTGATCCGATTAATAGAACCATCACATACATTCATACTCCTCCACAAAACCAACCTCCACAAGAACAACCACTTTAAAACCAACCTCCACAACCAATGGAAAACTCTTTCAATCAAGTGTTTGAATACCTTCAATACATGAACAACAACATGAACAACCAACTTTCTCATCTATATGCCCATACAAATGTCCCTCCTTATGAAGTTCAACCCTATCATTACCCTTTCGTTCAACCTCAAACCAATGAAGGCAATGATGGTGAAGATCAAGATGATGAAGACTTTGTTGAAGACACTTCATGTATTGTGATCCCTTTCATTTTGTGCACTTTGTTTCTGTTATATCTATGTATGCAAACTTTAGTTATGCTATGTTGTTTCTATGCGCAAACTTTTTATGATCTTCTTTCCCATTACTTTTTGCTAATGACAAAGGGGAGAAGACTTTGTAGTTTCTTTTGTGTTTCTCTAACCCAAATTGCAGCAAGCAAGCAATCTTCAAAACCCTCATGCAATAGATCAAGGGGGAGTCTTTGACTTAGGGGGAGTTTTTAAACAACTTGATTAGAGAAAACCAAGATGCACTCCAAACTTCAAGCAATGGTTGTCATCATCAAAACGGAGGAGACTGTGAAATCAAGCTTTCCAAGTGTTTTAATGAAGACAAACTAGAATGCAAAAATGAATGGATCAAGATAAAAGATTTATCTCAAGCAAGATTCATTGATCAAGATCAACATTTCAAGACTTATGGCTTTAGGTATATGAATTTTTTGATCTTATGCTCTTAGTGCTCAAAACTATTTTTAATCATGCATTTACTTTATTAAAATAATATTTTGAGTATATACTATGTATGATTGAAGAAGGATGTTTTAAATTGCTTAAAATATTTGAAAATAAGGATTTTTCAATTTTTGTACAAAAGCAATCGATTGTCATGCTAGGACAATCTGTTGCAGTCAAAAAACAAAAGTTTCTGTTTTGACAACAATCGATTGTCATCTAGAAGCAATCAATTGTCATGTGTTTTGTTTTCAAATTTTTTGAACGTTGGCCTATGAGCAACCGATTTCTCCTAAAAAACAATTGGTTGTCATAATTATATTTTTCAAATTTTTTAAACGTTGCTTTTACAGCAATCGGTTGTTGCTTTAGTGCAACAGGTTGTTGTGCTTCAGATTTTGAAAAATTTCATTTTTACAGCAACTTTTTGTAACACCTTTTCATGGCAATCTTTGTATCTTTTCAAATACATTTTTTTCCAGTAAAAATGGTTTAAACATTGCTATGATTCATTGAAGAGGTATTACTACACTATAAATTATTTTTATTTAGAATTTTGAAAATACAACAACAATCACTAACAACTATTACTTTCTATTCTTTTGATCATACTCTATATACTCAAGATTTCTGTTCATCATTTTCATATGCATACTGAAAATTGTTCTTGAGCACTTAGAAGAGTATTCCATCTTAAATTTCATATTGAATAAAAAAGATCAATCAAGTGATTGACATTGCTCTTTCATCTTTCAAACTCTTATACAAATCAAACAAACTACTGTATCCTTGTTTTCAGGATTGTTGGAAACAAGAAAGACACTTAGGGAGGATTGTTCTCTTTGTGGTCTTAGTGAAAATACAAGAGAATTGTTCTTGGTCCAAGAGGATTGTTCTTGGTTGTTTGGTAGTCTTTGTACAAATTACCAACTATAAGGAAATCTCTTTCATGTTGAAAGGGGACTGGAGTACTCTCGGACTGTGAGGGGAACCAGGATACATCTTTGTGTTTTTTACTTTCCGCATTTACTGCTTTCATCACTTATCAGAAAAAAGAAAGAAAAGAAACTCGTGCAAAAATATTCATACAATTCAGAAAAAGTTTTAAAGAACCTAATTCACCCCCCCTCTTAGGTGCATCTGAACTTACAATTGGTATCCGAGCAGGTTATAGGTAACCTGTTCCTACTAGATCTAGAATGGCTTCCGCAAACAACAATTTTGTGTTCAGAGACGGTGGCAGTAGCAACAAGCCTCCTCTATTCTGTGGTGAATATTTTGATTTATGGAAGATCTGTATGAAGGCTCATCTAGAAGCACAAGGAGAAGAAATACGGGATGCTGTCCAAAATGGCCCTTTTGTTCTGGTAACTGTAGTAAACGGAGTTGGCTCATCAAAGCCTAAAACTACATGGGATGATGATGATAAGAAAAAGGTCTTGTATGACAAAAAGGCAATAAACCTCCTTCAAAGAGCACTTAGTATGGATGAATTCTTCCGTGTCTCAGCATGTACAATGGCAAAAGAAATTTAGGATACACTGGTTGAAACACATGAAGGAACAACTGAAGTAAAGAGATCGAGACTTAATACGTTAAGTCAAGAATATGAATTGTTCCGTATGCAACCCGGAGAATCCATTCTTGATTTACAAAAGAGATTTGTGCATCTAACAAATCATCTAAGGGTACTTGGCAAAACATTGACCAATGATGAGTTGGACCAAAAATTGCTCAGATCCTTGACTAGAGAATGGCAACCAATAGTAACGGAAATCTTAGAAAAGAAGAGTCTCACTACTATGACATCCGCAACCTTGTTCGGGAAACTTCAAGAATACAAGACAGAACTTGGTAGATTGGAAAAGCGTGAAAATCAAGAAAAGAAGTCTAAGAACATTGCCTTGAAGATTGACACCAAGGAAGGCAAAAAGAAAGATAATCCTGATGAAGATGAAAACTTCATGCTTCTCGTTAGAAGACTTGGAATATTCTTTGGTAAAAATGACAAAGCCTTCTCGCACTCAAAGAAGAAGAAACACTTCAAGAAGAAGGAATGATCCTCATCAACACAAGAAGTTACTTGTTATGAATGTGGTAAACAAGGTCACATCAAACTGGACTGTCCAAAAGGGTGCTAGCACCTTCCCTTTTCATAATCTACCCCCCGAACTCAAGAAAACATATCAAAGGTCTTTCCTGTGCTTTTTCACCTTTCCTTTTGGATAAAAGAATAGTCGGTGGTAACTCTTGCTAACCGCGACATTTGTGACAAAACGCAAAACCTCGAGTCAGTTCTCCCACTGCATCACAGAACAAGAGACTCTGCTGGGGAAAATTATAAAAGTGGGGTTACCTTAGGGTTTTAGATCACATTTATTTGCTTACATTGTGTGACTTGTTTGCTTTACATTATGGTTCTTTGTTTGGGTTTGAATCCTCCACCCGGATTTGGGAAACATTATAGGTAAATAGCAATACATTGTGGAAACTGTGTGGGGTATACCGACATGGTCCAAGCAATAGCTATGTTAGTGTGACATATTTGTGGGTACCGGTATCCTTTGACTCAATCAAAGAGAATACGGGGCCGATGAGTGATGTCATGAAGCACTAATGAACTTCTAGAACCCTTTACTTGACCAACTTGGCTTTTAGGATGTAGTGAGATGACCGACTTTGGTGCAGTCCGAAGCTGGTAGATACTCGACACTACACTCATTGAGGGTTGGTTTCTTGGGATATTTCGGTTTCCATTAAAGATGCTTGAGCTAAAACAATGGCCAACGAAACAATCCAATGATATTGAGCTCCTTAGAACCCGGTTACTATTTTTAGGACAGGTTGAGCCAACTAAACTTCAAGAGGGTACTTACCTATAAAACCCCATGCAAGCCTAAACTAAGAACTTGTTTGATTTGTTTGTACATGCATACTTGTACATAACATCATGGATATCATGAACATCATATGCATCCACTAACCATTTCAAGGATTTTGGAGATTCATCTTTGTTCTTGTTTTGTAGGGTATGCATTCACTTCGCAGGAAAACTATCCAGATCAACCTTGTAAGAATTCCTCCACAACTCAAGGAGCTAGCTTCAAGGATCCCTGAGAACTATCCATTCACCGAGAGGCATGGTCGTCTACTAAACTTGGTCACCTCCAACACAGAGGAGGATATGATGAAGGTTCTCTTCCAGTTCTTTGACCATTTGCATCATTGCTTCACATTTCCTGACTATCAACTTGTTCCCACTTTGGAAGAATTCTCTCAAATCTTGAGGATTCCTATTCTCAATCAACTACCTTTCAACGGTACGGAAAGAGATCCAAAGCTAGAAGAGATTGCTCAATCCCCGCACTTGCACTCATCTGATGTCACAACTCATTGGGAAACTAGAAGTGGTGTCAAAGGCTTCTTGGAAAAGTTTTTGTTTGAGAAAGCCCAAAGCTGTTGGAATTCCTTAGACTTGCAAGCTTTTAAGGAGATTGTAGCTCTTCTCATCTATGGGATGGTCCTGTTCCCCAATCCTGACCAACTCATAGATGTGAGCATTGTCAAAATCTTCATGTCACGCAACCCAGTGCCTACATTGCTTGGGGATATCTTACACTCTTTTCGCACTCGCACAATGAGGAAAAGAGGTGTTCTTATGTGTTGCACTCCTCTCCTGGCAAAATGGTTTATTTCTCATATTCCCAAATCAGTCATAAAGAATGAGCAAGGTTTGAGGTGGTCACAAAGGTTAATAACGCTTAAACATTATGATATTCATTGGTGCTCTCGATCCAAAGAGAATGTTATCATTGTTGACTGTTATGGGGAATTCCCTAATGTCCCTCTACTTGGCATTAGGGGAGGCATCACCTACAACCCGTGCTTAGCTCTAAGACAGTTTGGTTATGCCCGAAGGGATGGACCGCATGATATGCTGATTCAAGGTTTGGTTTTCGACTACGACAACGACGATCAAGGTCTTCGCAAGATTCATCCGAGCTTGGAGGATGCTAAACAAGGTGGATAACAAGACTTTGGGACACAAGAATTCCATCCCTCTTGAGCCTTACCTCAAGTGGGTACAAACCCATGCTCAAAGTCTTATGATGCCTTATCCTTCCATTCTCCCAGTGATTATTGAGCCTGTTAAGGAGGGAGAAGTTCCATACACTATCCTACATCCTGACATGCCGACATCACTCGAAGATCTACAAAGGGATTGGATCCAACTCAAAGGAGAGCAGGATACTTTCGAAGCCCAATTCTACGCAAGCGAGAATAAGGTTTTAGAAATCACTCGGCTACTTCATGAGGAGCAGACTCTAAATACCTACATTTCACCAAAGAGGATGCACAATGTCTTTTTATCTTAGAATTTTGTATTATTTTGCCCAAGGGGAATTGATGTACCCAAATTCTATCTTATTAATATAACATGTGTTTCTTTTTGTTTAAAACAAATTTGAATTTTTTAAATCCTTGAAAGCATTGCATGTATACATATCATTCATCATAAACATAAGCAGGTCTTTTGCAACCAGTGTCCTTATCTCTCTACTGTTTATTTCAGTAAGATGGATCTCAAACAGACAGTCAAAGATCTTCAAGCTCAAAACACGCAGTTTCAACAGTTGCTCATGACCCCAGCCAAGGGGCAAGATGAATTGAAGACTCTGTTACCTGAAGAGAGAAAGAAGAAACCAAAGAAAGCCACTGGGGTACTGAATATGGGGAGAAGATTTCAGGGACAGACTAGAAGGACTCTGAATTTTGCAACCACTTCCGGGGAAGGAGAAGGAAAAGGAAAAGAAACGGTAGTACCATCAGAATCTGAAGAAGAGGAGGAAGAAGAAGACTACTCTGAGGAACAATACCCTCCGGCTGATGATAAGTACAGGCATCTCGAAGAGCGTTTAAGCGCTATGGAAATACAAAGGGTACCAAGTCTAGATTTTGAAGAGTTGGGGTTAGTGTCAGGAATTGTGATCCCACCAAAGTTTAAATTACCCCTATTTGCAAAATATTATGGAGTGTCGTGTCCTAAAATGCGCCTCCGATCATATGTCAGAAAGATCCAGCCGCACTCTACTGATAAAGACCTATGGGTGAATTTTTTCCAAGATAGTTTATCAGGAATGCAACTTGATTGGTTTTACCAATTGGAAAGGGCCGACGTCCACAATTGGGAAGACCTTGCCACAACTTTCTATAAACAATACCAGTACAATACCAATTTGGGGCCTATCCGTACTCAACTTCAGAGTATGTCTATGGCTTCAAATGAGGGTTTCAAAGACTATGCACAAAAATAGAGGGATCTAGTGGGGAGAGTGCAACCCCCTCTGTCTGAAAGGGAGTTGGTAGACATGTTCTTGGGTACTCTATCGGGCCCTTTCTTCAACCATTTGATTGGGAGTTCATCTGCTGGATTTACTGAGTTAGTTTTAACCGGAGAAAGGGTAGAGGATGGCATAAAAAGTGGAAAGATTCAGAAAGACTCATCTGCCTCTACAGCCGTGAAAAAACACTTCACTGGGAAGAAGGAGGTATCTGTTGTGTATCCACAAAGAAACCAAGGGAGAGCTGAGCGCCGACCAATGGTAGGAGATGTTATGATCCCAAAATATACATCTGATCAACCAAGGAGTAACCAACCAAGGGTGGAGAGGCCAGTCCGGCAATTCACCAGGCTTAATATGAATCTAGCACAGATTTTACCACATCTGCTGAAATCTAATCTGGAAACCTTAAAATAGGCTCCAAAGAATCCCAACATGAGATCCCCCCATTATCACCCGAATTCCAGATGAGCATACCATTCCAAAAGTCCGGGCCACGACACCAATAAATGTTGGGCTTTGAAAAACAAGATTCAAGACCTCATAGATGCAAAGGAGATTGAGTTTGAGGCGCCAGAGAAACCAAATGTCATTTTTGCCCCCATGCCTATACATGGTCACAACGGCAACGCTATCGAGGAAGATTTGTTTGTTGCTACAGTAGATGAACTCTTGACTCCACTTCCGATCATCAAGTTGAATTTTTTGAAAGCTGGTATATTCCCAGGTTGTGACAAAGACTGCCGTATTTGCTTATCCTCCCAAATTGATTGCCCTCTGTTGAAGACAGGTGTCCAACGACTGATTGACAACCAAGAAATTCTGTTTGAGAATGTTCTTGTTTCACCCGTTCCAGTTAAATAAGTTTCAATCATAACCATCTACGCCAATCCTTCCAGGGTCCCCAAAAGGCCCGTTAGGATTACATCAGCTCCAAAGACGACTCCACTCATAATTACAATGCCCGAGACGGTCCCATACGAATCAGACAAAACAGTACCGTGGAATTACGGTGGAGAAATCTACTACCATGGTATTAAACAAGATGGGTTGACCACCAAAGAAGAAAGCTCCGAAGAAGAAAGTTTTGACATTAGCAATATTGCCGGAACTAGCAAGATTACCCGTAGCGGTAGAATCTTTTCTCCAGAGATTGCCCCTCCAAAGGCAGTTTTTGGACCCGTGGCCGTTCCGAAGATTACCTCTGTACCAGTGATCATACCTGCAAGTGTACCTACCAACAAAGACGACATAATTCCTGTCCCTACCAATACTTCTACTGCTGAGAATAGGGGAAAAAGCATTTAAGAAGAGCCTGTCCGGATGAAGGTTCAATCACTAGCTATTCCCGAAACATCCAAGAAGGAGATGGAAGAGATCCTAAGGATAATAAAGAGGAGTGACTATGACGTGGTTGAACAGTTGGGGCAAACTCCCTCCAAGATCTCCATGCTAGCCTTGTTGTTGTGCTCTGAGGCATATGCGAAAGCTCTGGTAAAATTTCTGAAGACCGCTCATGTGCCACAAGAGACATCTGCTGACCAATTCCAAGATTGTGTGGCCAGTTTGACAACTGATAATGGCCTAGGCTTCTCTGATGCTGACTTGACTCCCAAAGGGAGAAAACACAACGAGGCATTACATGTCTCTGTGGAGTGTAGAGGAACGACTCTGGCCCATGTCTTGGTAGACACGGGTTCATCTTTGAACATCTTGCCGAAGAAAGCCCTTGATAGATTGGATTGTGAAGGGCTGACATTAAAGCCTAGTAACATAGTTGTGATAGCATTTGATGGTTCGAAGAGGATGGTCCACGGGGAGGTGGACATCCCGATAAAGGTGGGAACCCAGATTTTCAACTCAACCTTCTATGTGATGGACATCCGTCCCTCTTACTCCTGTCTGTTAGGACGCCTCTGGATCTATAATGCCGATGCCGTCACCTCCACACTACACCAAATGCTGAAATACCCAGTCCAAGGAAAGATCATAACTGTCCATGGAGAAGAGAAGTACATGATTAGTCATCTGAATTCCTTCCGATATGTGGAGTTGGATGGCGAGTTCATTGAAACCCCTTTCCAACATTTTGAAGAAGTCTCTCAAGAAGTAGCGGTGACCAAGGCGGTATCCTCGATTCCCAAGATCACAAGACCTCCGCTTCGGAGTCATCTCTAAAGGACGCTAAGGCAGTAGTGGAAGAGGGTGGATGCACCATCTGGGGGCAACTTCCAGACATCCCGTATAAATCAGACAAGTTTGGCTTGGGGTTCACTTCAACTGCTCAGAAGGCTGTGCGTCGTGCCCGTGCTGGAGGGCCACCTTTGAAGATTAGTAACAGAGAGGTCAACGCAGTGGAAGATGTTGAAGAAGATGGCAGCTTGGAAGATTGGATATTTCCTACTGTCAATGGAGGACTTCACAACTGGGAAGCCAAAGACTTTGTCCCAATAACTTTCATCTCTCAGTAATTTATCTTTTACATTTCCATTGGACTTGTAATATTCACGAACAATTCGCACTTTAAAAACCTTGCGTCTTACCCGAGGCACAATGGTCCATTTGTAAGGGTTTTTATTTCATTTTCATATGACATTCAATGAATCATGGAAGTTTTTCCACATACAAACCTTTTGTGATCATTGTTTTTCTTTTACATTTTATTGTTTAAAGACGGCTACGCCCTTACACACACCCACACTCACAAATGCAGGTACCCCTCCATTCCGGATCCCATGGGTAACGATACTGCTATAACCTTCAGTGACTCTGAAGATCTAATCTACCAAGCCGAATTCGAAGGTGAGGAAGATTGTGAGGTGCCAGGGGAATTGGCCAGACTACTACAACAAGAGCAAAGAGCTATTCAGCCTCATGAGGAACTGTTGGATACAATCAACTTGGGTACCGAGGAAGATAAAAAGGAAATCAAAGTGGGTGCCAACCTAGAGTCGAGTGTCAAGGAACGCCTAATTCAACTATTTCATGATTATGTTGAGATCTTTGCTTGGTCATACGAAGACATGGCGGGACTCGATACAGACATCGTGGTACATCGTCTACCCACAAGAGAAGACTGTCCACCAGTGAAACCAAAAGTCCGCCGCATGAGACCTGACATGTCAGAGAAGATCAAAGCGGAAGTCATGAAACAGTTCAATGCTGGATTTCTGGCTGTCACTTCTTATCCTCAATGGGTAGCCAACATTGTTCCCGTACCTAAAAAGGATGGTAAAGTACGAATGTGTGTGGATTAGAGATTTAAACAGGGCTAGCCCTAAAGATGATTTTCCACTTCCACACATCGACATTCTGGTTGATAATACAGCCCAACACAAAGTATTTTCCTTCATGGACGAATTCTCAGGATATAACCAAATCAAAATGGAACCTGAGGACATGGAGAAAACTATGTTTGTCACACAGTGGGGCACGTTCTGCTACAAAGTGATGCCATTCGGACTGAAGAATGTCGGGGCAACCTATCAACGTGCCATGGTAGCTTTTTTTCATGATATGATACATCATGAGATAGAGGTCTACGTAGATGACATGATAGCCCGATCACAAACTGAAGAGGAACACCTTGATCACTTTCAAAAGTTGTTTGAAAGGTTGAAGGAGTACAAGCTAAGATTAAATCCAAACAAGTGCACATTCGGAGTCCGGTCTGGTAAACTCCTAGGTTTCGTCGTCAGAAACAAAGGCATCGAGGTTGATCCTACCAAAGTCAAAGCGATACAAGAAATGCCTGCTCCTCGCGCTGAGAAGGAAGTCAGAGGATTCTTAGGACGCCTGAACTATATTGCCAGATTCATTTCTCACTTGACAGCTACTTGTGAGCCAATCTTCAAACTATTGAAGAAAGATCAAGTAGTTAGATGGAACGACGAATGCCAGATTGCTTTTGACAAAATCAAAGAGTATTTATAAGAACCTCCTGTCTTGATGCCACCAGTAGAGGGAAGAATGCTGATCATGTATCTGACCGTTTTAGAGAACTCAATGGGGTGTGTATTGGGGTAGCATGACGAGTCTGGCCGAAAAGAGCACGCTATTTACTACCTGAGCAAAAAGTTTGCCGATTGTGAAACCAAATATTCACTGCTCGAGAAAACTTGCTGCTCTCTGGTATGGGATGCTCGCCGGCTAAGACAATATATGTTGACTCATACCACTTTGCTGATATCTAAGATGGATCCGATAAAGTACATCTTCGAAAAGCCTGCTCTGTCTGGAAGAATAGCTAGATGGAAGATGATCTTAACAGAATATGACATAAAATACACTACCCAGAAATCTATAAAGGGCAGCGTGCTAGCTGATCATCTTGCTCATCAATCTGTAGAAGATTATCAGTCCATGAAGTTTGAATTCCCGGACAAAGACATCATGACATTAGACAATTGTGAAGAAATCAGACCATATGACGGACCTGGACAAGGATCCCGATGGACCCTGTTCTTTGATGGGGCATCCAATGCACTTGGTAATGGTATGGCGTTATACTCATATCTCCGGAAGGGTGTCATACTCCCTTTACTGCCAGACTTTGCTTCCACTGTACGAACAACATGGCAGAATACGAAGCGTGCATTTTTGGTCTCAAGGCTGCCTTGGACTTGGGAATCAAATCCTTAGATGTGTTCGGAGATTCAGCTTTGGTCATCAGTCAGATCAAAGGAGAATGGGACACTAAACATCCCAACCTTATCCCTTACAAAGAACATGTTTTGACATTGTTACCACATTTCGAGCAGATTACCTTCGAGCACTTCCCCCGAGAAGAAAATCAGCTAGCAGATGCTCTAGCCACGATGTCATCTATGTTTAAACTTAATTGGGATAACGAGGCTCCCCAGATCACCATTGAACGAATGGATGAGCCAACACACTGTCACGAGATTAATACTGAAGAAGTAGTGGACCAGCCTTGGTTTCATGAAGTCAAAAGGTATCTCGAGGCTCAAGAATATCCAGAAGGAGCTTCAATCAATGATAAAAAGTTCCTTAGGAGATTCTCCGTTAAGTTCTTCCTAAGTAATGGCATCCTGTTCAAACATAATCATGATTATATTCTACTCCGTTGTATGGATAAGATTGAGGCTGAAAAGATCATGGATGAATTACATGAAGGTACCTTTGGCACTCACTCTAGTGGGCATATGATGGCGAAGAAAATTCTACGGGCAAGCTATTATTGGTCTACCATGGAAGCAGACTGCTATCAACACTCCCGGACCTGTCATAAGTGTCAAATCTATGCGGACAAGGTGCATGTGCCTCCGGTTCCTCTAAATGTCTTAACAACTCCTTGGCCCTTCGCTATGTGGGGAATTGACATGATTGGAGAGATCAAGCCTACAGCCTCCAATGGACACCGCTTCATTCTAGTGGCCATTGACTATTTCACAAAGTGGGTCGAAGCAGCTTCCTTCGCATCCGTTACTAAGAATGTTGTTGACCGCTTCATCAAGCAGAATCTTATTTGCCAGTACGGTATCCCAGAAAGGATCATCACTGATAACGGTATGAACCTTAACAATACTATGATCACCGCCTTGTGCGAGCAGATCAAGATTCAACATCACAATTCATCCCCCTATCGGCCTAAGATGAATGGTGCAGTCGAAGCTGCTAATAAAAACATTAAAAAGATCATACAGAAAATGACAGTCACCTACAAAGATTGGCATGAGATGCTACCATTTGCTCTCCACGGATATCGTACCACGGCTCGTACATCAACCAGGGCAACACCTTATTCTTTAGTTTATGGCATGGAGGCTGTCTTGCCTATTGAGGTTCAAATCCCCTCTTTGAGAATTATGAAAGATGCAGGTTTGAGTGAAGACGATTGGATCCAAACCCGGCTTGATCAACTGAACTTAATTGATGAAAAAAGACTTACTATTGTTTTCCATGGTCAGATGTATCGAAAACGGATGATCAAGGCTTTCAATAAGAAAGTCAGGCGCCAAGTATATCAAGTTGGAGATCTAGTGATGAAGCGAATTATCTTGCTACAAAGTGATCCCAGGGGAAAATGAACTCCTACCTATGAAGGACCATTTGTAATCAAGAATATCTTTTCCGGTGGGGCAATGATCTTAACCACCATGGATGGTGACGATTTGCCGCACCCTGCGAATGCAGACATAGTCAAAAGATACTATGCATAAGAGACCCGCTAGGTTGACACACCTAGGCAAAAAGGGGCATCCCGGTGTACCAAAAGGTTCGGGAAAAAATTAGGGATAAAATATAAAAAATTTGTACACCCGGCAAGTTGAAAACCCGAAAGGGCGACTTGGGCAAAAAAGGGTTTCCCAGTGGATTGAAAACCTGAAAGGGCGGTCCAGGCAAAAGTTAGGGAATTGAAGCGTATGACTATGTCTCGTCGGATCACTTTGAGGAAAATCTATTCAATGACAAACTCGGAGATTCTGATCAATTCAATCATCTTCGGACGAAGCGACAAATAGACAAGATATTCGGAGATATGGAGGCTATAGTAGAATGGGAACCCCATGGGATTATCACACATAACTATCTTTCTTTGTATTAATTTTTCTTATGACACCATCCTCTTACTAGGATGTCTGTCTCCTTTGTACAAAATACTTATTCAAAGTGAATACAAAGATATCTCTTTAAAGTACAAAAAACTATTTGTCCTTTTCTTTTACACTTGTGTTTTATTTGCAAAAATGTCCAATGATTCATTAATGAACATATGCATTTGAACATAATTATTGTTTACAAATAAACAAAATGAAAAAGAACAATTACTGGCAGGTTAAAAGAATAGGAAAATGTCTTTAGGCTATTCCATGAGCAATCCCTATAGTACGTCATTAAGATCCCCAGCGGAACTGAAACTTCAAACTATTGATCCCTAGTGGAAACCATCCAGTTTCTCCAAATTCCCCATCAATTTTCCTTGAAGCCGGAAAACCAACCGAACAACAGCTAACTTCTGTTTCTCCCTAACCTAGGATAACTCCCTAGTAGAGTGGCAGACGACCGAAACTCTTGAACTTTTTCCCAAACAGGAATAAGATTTTTCCCCACAGAGTTTTCATTGCTCCCCGACAGAACAAAGTTTCCCATTGTTAAATCCCTAGTAGAAGTCATCAAAATTCTCTGGATTCCTCAAGCAGATTACTCAAGCAGTATATGGCATTGCTCACAACAGAATTTTTGTCAATTACTCCAACTTCAAAACATGAAGAATCCACATATCCTCAGTAGCAATCAAGGATTTATTTTCCTCAGCAATACAGCGAATTAGCTTATATGCGCATACATTACATCCACATATCATAAACATTAATTAAAACACGTATATTGCATCATACATTTCATGCAACATAACCTTGTGTTCAACTAACATTTTACCCTTTTCAGGATAAGATTAACAATCTACCATTATGCAATCTAGAGACAGTACGGATACGCTCCAGACACGGATGCCATTCTGATACTCATTCAAATTTCAACTGTCAGATACAGTTCAAATACGCTCTAAACACGGATGCCATTCTGTTACTCATTCAGATTCCAACTATCGGATACGGTTCAGATACGCTCCAGACACGGACACCATTCTGTTACTCATTCAAATTTCAACTATCAGATACAGTTCAGATATGCTCCAGACACGGTTGCCATTCTTTTACTCATTCAGATTTCAACTTTCATATACAGTTCAGATACGTTTCAGACACGGAAGCCATTCTGTTACTCATTCAGATTCAAGTTCAGATACAGCTCGGATACGCTCCAGACACAAATTCTATTCTGTGACCCATACGGATTCAGTCTCCAGATACAGCTCAGATATGTTCCAGATACAGACACCATTCTGATACTTATTCTTTTGACTTACAACTTACAATTCAACAAACATTATTGGATGGCATCTACAAGCCCATCTCCAACAAGATTCTATCACCTCTCCAAATGGCATCTTTAAGCCCATTCCCTCAACTACACTTTGTCGAGTGCAAATTTATGGGCACTCTAGTGTCCAATCATCTTTTACCTTCGAGTCACGAACGATAAAACTCGCCAATCTAACTCTTTAGGTTCAAGAATATTGAACAGGGGCAGCTGTTGTACCCCAAAATTTTCCCTCTCATTTTTCAAGACTTTTCTCACAAGACTTCTTTGACTCAAGACAAGATTAGGGTTTGGTCAGCCAAGACATCTCATCTTGCACTGATAACCTAAAATTAGGGTTTGAGTTTGCACAAGGATTTTTAGACCACCAATGCTTCATGTGACTTTCATACATCATTTTGGACCCCTAAGATTGTTCATGATAAGTTTCAAGCCTTGAACCACATTTTTGATCAGTCAATTGGACAGTTGACCTAAAAATCAGTTGTATTGGGAAAAAAGTCAACCATGGCCAATTCATAGTCAAAATTCATAATTTTTGATCCACATAAACATTTTAGATTCACATGTATCATTTGGTCAAGTTTGGATCACAATTCCTCAAGAAATTTGATCAAATCATCAAAAGGGCAAAATGGTCATAATTAGGGTTTTTGACTGAGAAAGGGCAATTTCTGATTTTTAACCTAGAAAATGACCAATTGAGTTCAAGCATGATTTTAAGGATTCAGTGGAATCATCTTGACTCAATTACATGGTTTAAAACATCTCAATTTCATTGGATTGACAGATGAAATTTGCAGTCAATTGATCAAAAGTCAACTGTACACTGAAAAGTCAAACTTTGACTTTTTGGTCAAAATCAAGTGCCAAGGGTCATAATTCATCAAGATAGGTCAAAATGTGAAACTTGTTCACCAAGAAAACCAAATTTGAAAATTAGGGTTTTGAATTTGAAAATTTTCATAACTTAGAATTTTTCTAAGTATAGAAATTTTCTTATTTTTTCTCAACTTTACGCCACTTTTACACCATGATGCCTAATGATTCAAGGAAACTTCCCAACATGAAATTTGTAGATCTCCATGAAATATACAACTTTTCTCTACAAACTTTTCCCTAAAGATGCTTGGATCTCAAGTTATAAATTTGTGAATACATGGTCATGAACTTCTTAACTTCGTGAAATTTTGCCCTAATTTAGGAAGGTTTTGGACCCAACTTCATGGCAAGTTTTCACCTAGTTCCAAGAGGTATCTAAAAATTCATTTCAAATATTGATTATAGAGCACATTGCAAGCTTTCCAAAATGTCCAAGAACTCTCTAAGATCATTTTAGAGTAGGGAGAATCGAAGAGAGGAAATTGACATTTTCTCACTTTTGTTCAAGCCATTTTCATGAAGAACCAAGTTGCAAATCAAACCTATGCTGGCTATTTCATGCTTTACAGGTCCTAAACTTGCTAAACACTCCTTAATTAAATGCTTACATAGTTTACAAAGCCTCTATCCATGCTTTTGAACTTTTACACAACTTGTAATTCCATTTTGGGCACTTTCATAAAGAAGCACTTTTGCAAACTTGTCAACTTGGAGCTTTGAACCTGTCCCCTTGATGCATACAAACCACACAGGTCTCAAGCAACTTGTACAAACTCATACCAACCCTAAAGCAAGCTGGTACAAGCATGTGGGTTTGGTCTTGTCACTTTGCTTCAAGTACAAGAAAAGTTGCAAAAAGGCTAGGGCTTGTACAACCGATAGAGAGCTGACTTTAGATCATTTCTATACTAATATGCAAATAATATGAAAGACATAACACGCTGGGCAAGGACCTGAAACTCTCTCAAGAAGCAAAACACCAAAAAACTGCACAAACATACATTTTCTGCATATACACATCCAACATCCATTTGGCTCGTGCGTTTTGTGTTTAGACCATTCAAACATCTTACATATTAGATATCAAACTCATCCAAACCATCATCCCTTTTCTGTAACCTCTGTTTCACCATTTTCCATTGTTAACTTTGAAGCTTGCAGTTGGACTTGGTCAAGGAGTTCTATCCACTTCCAGAGCAAGGTAAGAGTTGGAATAGATTCAGGGAAGCTCAAGCAATCATCAGGCCTCCATTAAAGTCCATGCATTTCCATACACGATTCCAGCTGAAGGAGGTAATTTTTCAAACTCTATCTCCTTGTATAGGCAACCTCAAGCCACGATTTGTGAATACAAAATGTAGTTCTCATCCTAACGAAGCTATACATATCAATATCTTGCATTTATATTACTTGTGCTAAGAGAATTTGGAGTTTGAAATCTCTTAAAATTTAAAGTCATGACTTAGGGATTTCAAAATTCTCTTTGATCTTTGATAGTTAGATTACATAATTTATATGGTTAGAATCTTGAGTTCAAATGCTACATTTTTCATGTTATAAGTTTTCATTTTTATGCAAGCATGAGGAAGTTACAGGTTGAACTGGTCATGGCGTGAGGAAGGAGAAGGCAGGACAAGGATGAAGCTGTCTTGGGCTTTTTTGGCTTCCTGGACTCGTTTTTGCTAGCATCATCACCATTGTTTTGCTATTACACCCCCTGCTAACTCTTTCATATTTTATTTTTTTCATTTTTTAATATATTTAATCCTTTTAATTATTTTCTTTAATAATAAAAAATCCTAAAAAATAATTTATTTATTTTTACACTTTTATTTTATTTTTTTATTATTTCTCACATAAAAAATTAATTTATTTTGATAAGATTTAATTTATTTTCTTAATAAACTCATAAATATGATTAAATATACTTTTTTATTTTACATTTCCTATTTACAAATACTTATTTTTTGCACATATTTAATTTTTAATATTTATATACAATATTATTTATTATTTTTTATACAAAAAAATGCACAAAATAATAATATAGAAACATTATTTTCTTTTAAGTAAAAATTAGGGTTTAATCCCTTTCAAAAGAATTAAATATTTTTCCTTACATTTTTTAGGTTTAAATTCAATATTCTTTTATACAAAAACAAGACATAAAACATCTTTTCTTTATATACATATTGCATTACATTTTAAATATTGTATTGTATTCATTTAAATTCGCGCAAATTCGATTTGGGTTGTAATAATATATTTAGCTTTATATTTGTGCAAATCCCCATTCAAACTTGTATTCTCCCCTCCCATAAAATTGTTGTATTAGCTTAGTATATTTACATTATGCAATTTATTGATTTCATATGCCATGATTAGTAATTAGGGTTTGTATGACAAGAACGAAACTAAACAAATAGAAAACCCTAAATGCAAGATAAAAAGCATGAAAAATGATACACTTTGCACACAAGCACCCTTAGGGTTTCTCCCACTTGGTTGCCTAAAATAAAATGAACATGTTACGCATGCAAAGTATCTTGGAAAAACAAAATAAATATGAGATCATAGTCCCTCGATGACGCTATTCAAAAGTTGCCTTACAAAATGATCTTGGTCCCTCAAAATGCTAAGATACTTGGCAACATTGCTATCATGGTTATACGATGACCCACGCCCGTCCCGTTTACATCCAAAGATAGGGTTGCTTACTAAATCAATGGTAAGACAACAATGTCAAAGGAATAGAAAATACATGAGAAAGACATTTGAGTAGGTAGATAGCTTCTAGTTACTTGCTCCATTTCAAACAAAATCCTTGCTATTTTCAAAACAAACACATACACATTTCAAAAACATCTTACAAACATTGGAAACATTTTCAAAAAAGACAAACATCTTTGTATACATTTTTACGAACGAGAATCATTACAAAGACTGCCTAAAACAAATGGCCTCTTTAACAAAAAATACTTTTAAAACCACATCAAACACCATTTCAAACAAAAAACCAAATCAAGTGATCTAAGCAAGTATCTAAGAGCCCATGGAAAACCATGGATGAAAAGGGTGCTAGCACCTTCCCTTTTCATAATCTACCCCCTAACTCAAGAAAACATCTCAAAGGTCTTTCCTGTGCTTTTTCACCTTTCCTTTTGGATAAAAGAAAAATCGATGGCGACTCTTGCTAACCGCGACATTTGTGAAAAAACACAAAACCTCGAGTCAGTTCTCCCACCGCATCACACTATGGAACCTTACCTCCAATGGGTACGAGCTCGTGCCCAGAAGCTTATGATGCCCTATGTGGCCGTTTTACTAGTGATTGTGGAACCCGCTACTGAAGAAGGCATTCCTTACACGGTTCTCTATCCTTACATGCCCACTGATCTTGGGGAATTATAGAGGTCTTGGATTCAGATGATGAAGGAGAGGGATACTTACAGGGATCAGTTCCATGCCCATGAGAGGAAGGTTTTAGAGCTGACAAAGCAACTGCATGAAGAAAAGGGACTCAATGACTATCTCAGCACAAAGAGGAAGCATCCATGGGAATTTTGATGTCTTTTATAATTTTAGATTTGTTTTTAATTGTAACTCCTAAAAGGAATTTGAACTTCAAATTCAGCCAATAAAGTTTTATTTATTTTGGTTTGAAAATTTAAATTTCCCGAAGTCTCTGAAATCATTGCATGCGCATCCCATTATCATACACATCATTACATGTACCATTACAGGTTTCTCATCTTCTTCGTTGTTTATTTCAGCAAAAATGTCTTCCGAGCAAACCATCAAGGACCTTCAGGCACAGAACACCCAGTTCCAACAAATGTTCTTCAGTCTGGCAAAAGGGCAGGAGGATCTGAAAGCCCTCATCCTGAAAGAGAAAAAGAAAAAGAAGAAGGTTGCCGGTATTCTGAATATAGGCAGAAGTTTTAGAGGGCCATTAAAGCAACAAGTCGATCTGACCATTTCTTCTAAGGAAGGGGAGAATCAAGAAGAAGAGACAAGGGAGAAAGATCCCAGTCCTGAAGTTTCTGACAATGATACCGACTACAATGATGAGCAGTATCCTCCCACTGAGGATAGATACAAGCAGTTGGAAGATCTCGTGAATGCTATGGAGGTCCAGAGGATACCTAGGTTGGATTTCGAAGAATTGTGATTGGTGTCGGGAGTTGTCATCCTGCAGAAGTTCAAAGCTCCAATTTTTGCAAAGTATGATGGGGTGTCCTGCCCAAAACTCCACCTCCGCTCTTATGTCAGAAAGATCCAGCCCCACACCGCTGATATAAATTTGTAGGTTCATTTCTTTCAAGATAGTCTGTCAGGGACTCAACTTTAATGGTTCTATCAACTGGAGAGAGCCAATGTCCGAAATTGGGAAGAACTGGCTGCTGCTTTTTATAAGCAGTATCAATACAACGCCGACCTTGCTCCTACTCGTACTCAACTCCAAAGTATGTCCATGGGGGCAAGTGAAGGCTTTAAAGACTATGCCCAGAAGTGGAGAGACTTGGCTAGAAGAGTCCAACCCCCGTTGTATGATAGGGAGTTGGTTGGTATGTTTCTGGGTATGCTATTTGATCCAGTCTTTAATCATTTGATTGGTAGCTCGTCAGTGGGTTTCATCGAGCTGATTCTGACTGGAGAAAGAGTAGAAGCTGGAATCCAGAGTGGTAAGATCCAAAAAAATACCTCTTCGAGTATAGAGAAGAAGTCATTTGGTGGCAAGAGGGAAGCCAATGCTGTGCACGGCCAGAAGGGGCGTAGCAAGGTAGACTACCACCAATCTGTAGGGACTGTGTTGATCTCTAATTCGACACGTACACAACGACCACAACAACGAAACAATCAGCTAAGGGTGGAAAGACCTCAAAGTCAGTTCACCCAAATCAACATGCCACTGTCACAAGCATTGAAACACATGTTGAAGATGAAGCTGATTACGGTGATAAACCCTCATCCGAACCGAAGACTTCCACTCCTAACTACAATTCGGAAGCAATGTGTGCTTATCATTCTGACAGCCCGGGGAACGATACTAACGATTGTTGGACGCTGGAATATAAGATTCAGAATATGATTGATGCCAAGGAGATCTAATTTGACCCTACTGAGACTCCCAACGTGATCACTGCTCCCTTTCCAAAACATGGCTAGGATTGAAAGCATTTTTGTTCATTTAAATTCTGAAGTTGTATTTTCTTTGCTTATTTGAACAATTATTGTCATGTCAAACTTTATTATTTCATCAATGCATTACACTTGTCTGTCTTGAAATAATTTGTTTTCATTATGCTTAAATTGCTTTATATTTTCTTTTCGTGATATTCAACTCTCGACTAAAAAACTGTAAGCCTTTAGAGGGAGGATGACGAAAATGATACCACAATCTCTACAGTATGCTTTTGAACAGACCCCGCTGACGATGTACATGCGCTATTTCAAATCCCAAACAGTGGAGTTATAAGGAAGATAATCCCTAGTCAACCCCTTTGAGCCAAAGAAGTAGGATTTTTTCTTTCACACAAATTAAAACCCTTAATCACAACCTGGGGCAGGGTAGTTTTCTCAGTTAATCCAGGTGCACGATGAATGGCATCAAAGACCTCCTTCCAAAACAAAAGACGATGATGGTTCCCTATAATCGTCAAGACATGCAGTCATTATTTCTCGAAATAAAAGCCCATTAAGTCAGTTCTGTGATACGGTGGGAGAACTGACTTGAGATTTTGCGTTTGTGTTCACAAATGTTTCGGTTTAGCAAGAGTCTCCATCGACTTTTTATTTTATCCTAAGGAAAGGTTAAAAAGCACAGGAAAAACCTTTGAGATGTTTTCTTGGGTTCAGGGAGTAGATTATGAAAAGGTAAGGTGCGAGCACCCTTTTCATCCATGGTTATCCATGGGCTCTTAGTTACTTGTTTAGATCACTTGCTTTGCTTTTCAATTGTTTGAAATGGTGCTTTTCAATTTTTTGAAATGGTGCTTTGTTTGTGGTTTTGAAAGATATTTTGAAAAGAGGCCATCGTTGTGGCAACCTTTGTAATGATTCTTGTTTGAATGTATACAAAGGGGTTTTTTTCTTTTAAAAAGATTTTAATGTTTTGAAAGTTTGATTTGGATAATGTTTTGAAATTGTGTTGTGAAGTGTGTTTGAAAATAGCAAGGATGTTTTTGCAAGTTTTGATCAAGTAACTAAGAGCTATCTACCCTAATTTACTCAAAGATCTTTCTTATGTTTTTAACCCTTTAGATAGTGTTATTTCACCATTGCATTTGGTGAACAACCTTGTGTTAGGATGTTAAACGGGACAGGCGCGGGTCATCATATAGACCATGATAGCAATTGTGTTAAGCATCTTTGGCAATTTTCTTGAGGGACTTGATCATTTTTGGTTTAGGCAACCAAGATAGCATCATCGAGGGACTATGATCTTTTGTTTTGTTTTTGATTTGCCAAAGTACCCAACATGCATACCATGGCCCATTTTTGAAGGCAACAAGTGGATTGTAACCCTAAGGGTGCAAGTGTGTATTGTGTTTGATTTTCATGCATTTTTGTCTTTGATTAGGTCAAGCTATTTCTTGATTTTGATTTTTCATGCAAACCCTAATCCTCTAATCATGGCATAATTGAAAGCGTAAAATGCGAGAATTTAAAGTTCTAAGCTATTACAATATGATTATGGGGATGGGGGTACAATTTTGAATGGGGGGTATTTGACAAGAAATATAAACCCTAGTTTACTATTACATCCAAATTGAATCTCAAATGCATAAATATTTAAATGTACAATATTTAAATAAACAAGATAAATAAATATTAAATAATATGTATTATGCAAAAAAAAGGTTTGTGTTTACCTATGTATGTAAAAGTATTTTTGATGTAAAAAAGTATAAAGAAATAAATAAAAAAAGGTTAATTTAATTGTTTAAGGGATGAAACCCTAATTTCTTTAAGAAAATAATATATTATATTATTTATATACAAAAAATATATTAATATGTATAAAAATGAAATATACTTAAAAAGGTATTTTTTAGTATAAATAATAATAAAAATAAAAATGTAATATTTTTGTATTTTTATTCTAAGTATTTAGTAAAATAAAAGTATATATATATATATATATATATATATATATATATATATATATATATATATATATATATATATATATATATATATATATATATATATATATATATATATATATATATATATATATATATATATATATATATATATATATATATATATATATATATATATATATATATATATATATATATATATATATATATATGAATTTTTTTTATTAATAACCAAGTATTAAAATAATATTTCGCAAATAACCGGGTTTCGGAAAAAATACGCAAATAACCATGTTTCAGATGACTGCCCAAAGGAGGAGCCATCTGAAATGGCGCATGCACCTATATTTTTAAGGGAGGTGCCATCTCAATTGGCGCCTATGTGCTTAGGGCATGCCCTAAGCCAAGTGAGATGGCGCCTAGGTGTAGTTTTAGGGCAAATTTTTTTTTTCCTTTCCGGTGCATTGCGTGTTGGACATAGATCAACAAAATGGACTTTTTATTAAAAAAATAAATAATTACATCCAATTGTATTACATTAAAATAACAGTAAAAAAAACAGATTAAAAAAAATGGATACAAAAATACTGGAAAAAAAAGATACATCAGTGATCCCCCGGTTCCGCATCCCCGTCCTCGCCTTTCTCGTGATGGGTGCCGTCGCGTTTCCTGCTGCGGCAAGGTCGATGGCCCACCGAAGTCAATGCGGTCCGAATCCATAAAATCAGTCAGATCTCCATATCTAGAAGATCCGCTCTGGTACAGTCGGTTACCCATACCCTTAAAGTTTGGTCGTGTTGGCGGTGGGTGGGGTTCCATGGTTGGTCTGTAGCTTTGGTCGTCTGAGTACGGGGGTAGAAAGGAAATGGATCTTGGGGTGTTTGGTATTGAGGATGTTGGGTGGTTTGGTGATATTGTGGGTGATGGTAGGTTGGGTCGGCTTGGTCGTAATCTTCCGACATTCCCATATCAGGGCTAAGGCTGGATGTTGAGGGCGCCATATTGAGATATGTGGAAGACTGAAATTGTGTGTGGGGTATGTGGGTGTGCTGGTATTGGGGTTGGTATTGTGGTTGGGTTTGAGGCATATCGGGGTATTGGTAGTTTGGTGGTGATTGTGGTTGGTTGTGCGGCATTTGATTGTAGTTGTGTTGTGGTGAGGAATGTGGTTGGGTGTTTGTGGGTCTGTTTCTTCTTGGGGGTTGGTGGGAGGTTGATGGGTTTTGGGTTTGTTGATGGGGAATCGAGGGTTGTTCCCATTGTGTGCGTGGGTCAACCAAGTACCTTGGATGAGACACGTGTATTTCTGGGTTACTAACCGACCTGTACGACGATAAATATTGATCCGTGTGTCGCATATTACCTTGAGTAAGGAAAACCGGGAATTGCAAGACATAGCGGTGACACCTCTGCCACATCTTACACCATTCAGGAGCGAAGTCTTTCCAGTTGGTAAGACCCCACTGGGCGTCGACCCTTTTAAGATGCCATGGGGACAAATCTGTTGGATCACTTGGTATCTCTTGATGCATTCCGAACTGCATCTTCACACGGTCGCTGTGGTGCATCTCCACAATGTTGAACAGAATGATTGCAGTCTTCGCAGTCCAAGTTGCTGCATCCTCCGGGTTTGGATCATGGCCCAAACCCAAATATGGTCTCCAGACGAACTGCGATAAAATTTAAATCAGGTTAGCGCAAAAGTAATGTATAAATAATTTAAATGAACAAAAGTTAAAAGCTACGACGTACGTCATCTGGGCCTAAGTGATCCAACAGATTGCGCTAGAGTGCGACATTGAATCTTGGATTCTTGCCGTAATCCATACCCCTCACGCAGTACCTAAAGGAAATGAGAAACATGTTATTCTTAGCATATATTTTGGGAAGAGCAGAATAGTTATAAATGCTATAACTTGATGACTTACTTTGTTGCGTACGGGAAACCGAAAGTGTTGTTGTTGACGGGGTTTAAGGACTCCATCCTCCACCAACCCCAGGCTTGTAGTAAAAAAGCGCACCCATAAAATGTACATTTTTCCTTGACTGCGTTTTTGCACAAGGAACTGTATAGGTGGGCTAATACTGCAGAACCCCAACTATATTTTCTTGTTTTTTCAAAATTTGTTAGTAAATGTAAGTACATAAAATTTACACTATTTCCCGTACTTTCGGGAAATAAAAATGTACCAAAAAGTATCATAAGATACGTTCTGGCTTTTACTACTCTGTCATTCTCTGAGGAATTTTCATTTAATTCCAAACTTGCATAATGACGTTTCAGCTCAGTGAGTAGTATTCCCTGCCCTCTTGCTCCACCACCTTCTACCATATCCCTACCCAACAGTTCTTCACACTGAGAGTTGGGTTGTTGAACCGACCCGTTCACGGCCTTACCGTCGACAGAGAGACCCAGTAGCATGTACACATCCTCTAGCGTGATGGTACATTCACCTATTGGTAGGTGAAATGTATGGGTCTCCGGTCTCCACCTTTCCAACATTGCAAGAATGAACTTCGAGTCAATGGTGCAGTTGGAGATCTTTATCACATGTCCAAAACCTGCATATTCCAGATAAGGGACGATAAATGGGCCGGGAGCCAGGTAGTTGTGCGAACGGATTCTGAATCTTTTTGTGTCCTGAGTTCATAATTTAATAGGTGTAAGATTAATTAAGATGAACAACACATTATTTGAAGTATGAAAAATGTATAACCAAAGAAGAAACTTACAAATGCAGCAATGTTTTCCCTTGTGCCTCTGTGAGTATCGCCCATTGTTAGAAGAGCCATTGTTTAAAATGCTTGAGAGTATGAAAGACTTAGGAAGAGATAGAGAGTATGATAGACTTATGAAATATTTCGTAGCAGAGAGTGAGACTTGTGTGGGTGTGAGAGATGTATGATATGGTATGTATTTATAGGCAAATAAGTTTGATGTAGTGGTTGCTTGTGCTTGCATGCCCGCGAAGTGTCACATTTGCATGCTTAGGGGGTTACACATATGCATGCATGCATGTACAAAAAATGAAAGGTGTCACTCTTGCAGGCTAGGTGGCAGCCCATGCATGTATCACGATTGGACAGTAAGGGAGGCGCCATTGGACTTGGCGAAAGAGTACAAAAATGAATGGTGTCGCCACCCCAATTGGCGAATAAGAGGTGTCCTTTGTTACAGCATAGGCTCAGGCTACGTGACAGACTTGGAGGATTCCTTTCATTATTGCATGTAAGCCCATTGGAGTTGATGGGAGGAGTCTTACAAAATAAATGTATATGTGCAGAATAGGGCAAGGCTAGGTGGCAGCCTATGGGGTTTCATAAGCCGATGCATGTATCACGATTGGACAGTAAGGGAGGCGCCATTGGACTTGGCGAAAGAGTACAAAAATGAATGGTGTCGCCACCCCAATTGGAGAATAAGAGGTGTCCTTTGTTACAGCATAGGCTCAGGCTACGTGACAGCCTTGGGGGATTCCTTTCATTATTGCATGTAAGCCCATTGGAGTTGATGGGTGGAGTCTTACAAAAAACATGTATATGTGCAGAATAGGGCCAGGCTAGGTGGCAGCCTATGGGGTTTCATAAGCCCATGCATGTATCACGATTGGACAGTAAGGGAGGCGCCATTGGACTTGGCGAAAGAGTACAAAAATGAATGGTGTCGCCACCCCAATTGGCGAATAAGAGGTGTCCTTTGTTACAGCATAGGCTCAGGCTACGTGACATCCTTGGGGGATTCCTTTCATTATTGCATGTAAGCCCATTAGAGTTGATGGGAGGAGTCTTACAAAATAAATGTATATGTGCAGAATAGGGCCAGGCTAGGTGGCAGCCTATGGGGTTTCATAAGCCCATGCATGTATCACGATTGGACAGTAAGGGAGGCCCCATTGGACTTGGCGAAAGAGTACAAAAATGAATGGTGTCGCCACCCCAATTGGAGAAATAGTGGTGTCCTTTGTTACAGCATAGACTCAGGCTACGTGACAGCCTTGGGGGATTCCTTTCATTATTGCATGTAAGCCCATTGGAGTTGATGGGAGGAGTCTTACAAAATAAATGTATATGTGCAGAATAGGGCAAGGCTAGGTGGAAGCCTATGGGGTTTCATTATTGCATGTAATATTATTGGCAGCCTTGGGGGGTTGCATCCTTACTTAATTGAAATTTTTAGCCTTACGTTTATCATAACATTGATTCACATAATCTGTCAAATCTTCCAACCTTCAAATGTTCTTACAATCAAACATTCCAACCTTCAAATCAGTCATCAAATTCATACATTCCAACCTTCAAACATTACAGCATTCATACCTTCATACAATCAATAAACCTCAAACATTCCAACCTTCAAACCTTAAAACAATTCTATGCAATAGCCTCTTCACCACAATTTGTCGTCAAAGCACATTTCAACGGTGAGACATACATTTGTCCCACAACTGGGTTTTTGTTTAGAGACACAGACAACATTCGATTTCTCTTAAACGGGAAAGCCAATTTCTCGTAATTCAAAAAAAGATTGGAGGCCAAACTTGAACGAGGCCCGGTGTCCCAGATATTTTATGAGAATCCAGTTTTCTTTGGAAACAACCAAGTAATTTTTTATAAGGTTGAAGTTCAAGATGACGAGGATCTCCAGAATATGATTTCCAGCCATGTCTATTTTGGATACGACTCTATTGAGTTGTACGTTTTGCTTCAAGAGGCTCCGGTGACACAGGAGGTTGAGCCTCCGGTGACACAGGAGGTTGATCCTTTGGAGAATGAACAAGATGAGGTAGATGCAGTTGATGATGAAGAAGAAGATAACGAGTTAGAGTTTGATGAAATGGTGAACGATGATTCTGACGATGATGGCATCCCTAGTATTCCTACAGACAAAATCTACACACCACCTCCGCACATGACAACCTTCAACATGGGCGAAGATGAACCTTCTACTGACTTATTTTTCAAACCGTATATGCAGTCGGATGAAAATTTAAAAGAGAAGGACAAGTTTCGTAACAGAGAGGAATGCATCAGGGCCATTAAAAAATTTCACATGCTCAACTCGGTTGATTTTAAGGTGGATCGTGTCAACCCGGAAAGGTACAAGATCAAGTGTGTCCACCCTGACTGTATGTTCAAGCTGACTGCATCATTCAGATTAAGGAGTGACTGCTGGGTCATAGGTTCCATGACTACCCACACTTGTGTAAGTTCCACTCAATCACAGGACCACCGAAAACTCAACTATGATCTAATCTGTGAAGAAATCCTACCCCTGGTCAGCAACGACCCATCTTTGAAGGTGAAAACAATCATCTCCCACATCACCACGATTTTTAACTACACTTCGTCTTATCGTAAGGCGTGGTTAGAAAAGACTAAGGCGATTGAAAGGGTGTACGGAAACTGGGAGGAGTCATACCGAGAACTTCCCCACTACCTGAATGCACTCAAGACGTATTCTCCAGGTAGTGTTTACATTCTGGAAACATTGCCAGCGTACGCCCAAGATGGTAGTCTACTGCATGGCAACGGAATATTCAGTCGCGTGTTTTGGGCATTTCAACCATGCATCACAGGGTTTGCATCATGCAAACCAATTTTAAAAATTGATGGGACTTGGTTGTATGGGAAGTACAAAGGCACGCTATTGATGGTAGTTGCACAAGATGGAAACAACAACATTTTCCCCGTTGCGTTTGCCCTTGTCGAGGGGGAGACCGGTGGTGCTTGGAGCTTTTTCCTGAAAAATCTTCGGACACACGTGGCTCCTCAACCAGATCTCTGTTTGATCTCGGACAGACATGCCACCATTGAAAGTGCCTACAATAATCCAGCAAATGGTTGGCATGACCCTCCTTCTACGCATGTCTATTGCGTTAGGCATATCGTCCAGAATTTCTCGAGGGAGGTCAAGGAAAAAACATTGAGGAAAGCGGTTATGAATGCGGGATATGCATTGACACAACCCACATTCAAATATTACCGCAACGAGATCCGTTTGTCTAATCCGGAAGCCGGTAGGTGGATCGACAATATTCCGGTGGGAAAATGGACTAGGTCATACGACAATGGCCAAAGATGGGGGCATATGACAACGAATCTTATTGAATCAATGAATGGGGTATTCAAGGGCATACGAAACCTCCCAATCACTGCCTTGGTAAAATCTACGTATTTTAGGATGTCTGCGTTATTTGCCAAAAGAGGTGAAATGTGGAATGCGGTGTTGCAATCTGGACAACTATGGAGTGAAAGCTGCATGAAATACATTAAGGCTGAAAGTGCTAAAGCCAACACTCACATGGTTATACGGTTTGACCGACACAGCCACAACTTCATTGTGAAAGAGACAATCGACCACAATGAAGGCCTGCCAAGACAAGAATACAAGGTCATTTTACCTTCTCAATGGTGCGATTGTGGCAGGTTTCAAGCATTTTGTATGCCTTGCTCTCATGTCATTTCCGCTTGTGCTCATACCCATCAAGACGCGCTTCAACTGCTGTCAAACGTTTACAAATCTGAAACGTTGCTCACTGTTTACAACAACAACTTTCCTTTGGTGGAAAAACCAGATTATTAGCCTGAATACAACGGCGATATAGTTTGGCACAATGACCAAATGCGAAGGAACAAGAAGGGTCATCCCAAAAGTAGGCGCATCACAACAGAAATGGACGATCTTGACAGGTTGGAAAGAAAGTGTGGTTTATGCCGTCAGGTCGGACACAATCGCAAAAACTGTCTGAATCGGGCGTCTGGCTCGACCACATAAATATTGTAATACATAAAATCTTTTCAATATTTGTGTTGTAAACATTTGGGTTTTCCGTTAACAGATTTTGCTACAATTAATAAAACGCGTACAACAATAATTAACGATATTCAATCTAGGAAATTACAACTGTTAACACAATTTCATCTGACCCATGCATCATCAGCATTACATCACTGTCTGTTTTGACTTCCTCCAACCACACATTAGGTCTTCCTGTCGCATGTGAGGTTGTTGTTCGTTTTCGCTGGATCCTTCGATTTTCCCCCCTCCGCAATGTCTCCATCTAGCCACCGCATCAACTCCCGCTTCAGACGCTCCATGGAGTGAATGTGCCAGAATTTTATTTTCATCGCAGGTTTCGTGGCGGAGAATATAACGTAACAATCTCTGCTAAAAATCATAGGCGACATCATGACGCAAATAAAGGAGTACAAAATAAAAATACAGTGCGAGAAAGTGTGAGAAATTTCGGAGAAACGGACGAATTATTTATAAAACAACATTTTGCCCTAGTTTTGCCCTAGGAGCCAAGTGAGATGGCGCCTCCTCTCACTTTTAATGCGCCATCTCACTTGGCTAAAAGCCAAGGGAGGCGCCAAGTGAGATGGCGCCTAGGGCAAAACCCTAGGTGGAGGCGCCAAGTGAGATGGCTCCTCCTTTGGGGAGTCATCTGAAACATGGTTATTTGTGAAATATTATTTTAATACATGGTTATTAATAAAAAAAATTCTATATATATATATATATATATATATATATATATATATATATATATATATATATATATATATATATATATATATATATATTAAATTTATTAAATATGTATAATATAAAATAAAATATGTACAAAAATAAATTATATTTTAAATAATATTTTCAGTATGAATAAAAATAAGAAATAAAAATAAAAATATATATTTACATATTATTTTCAAGTTTTCAAATAAATTACAGAAGTATTCAAAATGTTTTTATGTTAGAAAAATCAAAATAAAATACCAAATAAATGTAAAAAATTATAAAAATATTTTTTGAGCATTTAATATATTTGGAAATAAATAAACAAAGTCAGAAAAGAAAACAAAAATACAAAATATAATTATTCAAGAAATTGGGCCAGGGGGTGCAAAAATGAGAAAGAGGGTGTTAGAAGCAAGCCAGGTCAGGCCCAGCCCAAGCCAACTTCATCTTCTTCCTCCAGTTTGAAACACGCACGCTTTCCCTATTCAAATGCTACATCCTGTATACGTGATCTTTTGCCAAAACACACAACATCAAACTTGTAGAGAATTTCAATACAATTCTAACCATATAAAGCATTAATCCTGACTCTCAAAGACCAGAGAGAATTTCTCTGGCCCTAAAATTTGACCTAGTTTTTTCAGCATATTCATGGATGAAATTCTCCTAGCACACTTAATATAAATGAAAACTGAGCATATGTATGGCTTCCTAGTAATGAACACTATATTTTTTATTCACAAACCTAAGGCTAAATGTTCCTAAATAGAGAGATAGAAAGTGAGAAAAAACCTGTTTCAGTTGGATTTGTGTAGGGAAATGCAGTGCTTCCCAACAAGTTGTGAGGTGTCTGGTAGCTTGCCTGAACTTCACTTGATCTTTTCCAATAGCTAGCTTTCCTTGAATGTCCCTGAATCAGCCTCTAGAACTCAACCTGCACAAGCTTGAAATGAAAATGGTGAACACTGTAAATGGAGTTACAATTGGCAATGGAGGGTTGGGATAGCTTGAGTGAGTTTAATGGAATGTGTTTGAAGCAAAAAGGGGCAAAACGCACGAGCCAAATGAGCCGTGGCACTCAAGTTGCAGCACCTGCCCTGTTTTGCCAAAGAAGTGTGATTTCTATCTATGGGAGGTTTTGAGGCTCAAGCCCTCGTGTTTCTTGCTTAAAGGGTTGTATGAAAGTTGTTTAAAATGTTTGTGTAAACTAACAATGGCTGGTTTTCAAGTTGTCTAGTGTTTGGACAAATTGCTTATTTTTGAAGTAAGAAAGTGAACTTGTTATTACAGGCCTGCACAAGCCATCAAATATGCTGCATACTTTGCTCTTGGCCCATGCAATTTGTGGATTTGATTTGGCTTCTGAGATATGGAGCAATGTTCAAGGGATAGTGGTTTGACATAAAGCACACTTTTGCAAAAATGGAAATGTGCCTTTTCCTACTTAGGGCTTAGTTTTGTGTACAATGCCCAAATGGCCAAGATAATGAATTAGCTCAATGTATTTGCATTAAATTATGGTGTGTGAAATGGTTTAGAGGCCTGAAAACTAGTACAAGGCATGCTGGTTTAAAAATGCCACTTGAGTGAACATGAATTTGCCATGGATACAAAGTGAGTTTTTTCCAACTTCAAGCATTCGATTCTCCCTAACCACAAATGTGTTTGAGGAGTTCTTGGACAATTTGGAAAGCTTGCAACATGCTCTATAATCCATATTTGAAATGCAACTTGAAACTCCAAGTGGAACTATGTGAAAAATGGCCAAGAAGATAGGGAAAAATCCTGCCTAAACCAGGGCAAAATTTCTCTAAGTTAAAAGTTTTAGGGACCCTTGTTCCAAAAATCATAACTTGAGATCCAACCTTCTTTTGAAACAAAATAGTGAATAAAAGTTGTAGACTTTGTGGAGGACTACAACTTTCATGTTATAAGTTTTGTTTGAATCCACTTGAATCATGGTGAAAATTTGGGACAAAGTTAGGCAAAATTAAGAAAATTTCATAACTTAGAAAAATTATAAGTTATGAAAATTTTCAATTTCAAACCCTAATTTGCAATTTTGGGTTTCTTGATGAACAAGTTTCATAATTTGACACATCTTGATGAAAAATGAGCCTTGGCACTTGATTTTGACCAAAAAGTTAAAGTTTGACTTTTCAGTGTACAGTCAAATTTTGATCAGTTGACTGAAAAATTCATCTATCAATCCCATGCATTTGAGATCTTTTGAACTTTTTGAATAGGTCAAGATGGTGCCATTGAGTCCTTGAGTCCTTGGTTGAGCTTAATTTGCCATTGGCTAGGTCAAAAAGCCAGAAATTGCCTCTGTATAGTCAAAACCCTAAAAATGACCATTTTGCCCTTTTGGTGATCTAATCAAATTTCTTGTGGAGTTGTGGTCCAAACTTGATCCAATGATTCATATGAGTTTATAATGTTTATGTGGGTCAAAATTCATGAGGTTTGAGTGTAAATTTGCCACAGTTGACTTTTTCCCCAACACAGTTGATTTCTAGGTCAACTATCCAATTGACTGGGCAAAAATTTGATTCAAGGCTTGAAACTTGGTATGGACAAACTTACGAGTCCAAAAAGAAGTATGAAAGTCAATTTGAGCATTGAAGGTCCAAAAATCCCTGTGCAAACTCAAACCCTAGTTTAGGTCATCAGTGCAAGGAGGTGTCTTGAGCAGAGCAAACGCTAGCCTGATTTTGAGTTCCAAGAGACTTGTGATGAGAAATGTTGATAAAATGAGAGGGAAAATTTTGGGGTACAATAGTTGACCCTGTTCAATCTTCTTGAACCTGAAGAGTTAGATTGGCAAGTTTGCCTATCGTGACTCGAGGGTAAAAGAGGATTGAACACTAGAGTGCCCGTAAATTTGCACTCGTCAAAATGTAGGTTGAGGGAATGGGCTTAAAGATGCCATTTGGAGACAGTAGAATTTTTCCGGAGATGGTATTAAAGATGCCATCCATGATTGTTTGTTGAAAATCAGGAGAATGAACATCAGAATGGTACCAGTGTTTGGAACGTATCTGAGTTGTATCTGGAGATTTGATTGGTATGAGTAAAGGAATGGCGTCTGTGTCTTGAGCGTATCCGAGCTGTAACTGTATTTGATTCTTGAATGAATATCAGAATGACTGTCGTGTCTGGAGTGTATCTGTATTCTGAATGGGGTGACAGAGAAACATTTGTGTATGGAATATCTATGTGCTGGGGATAAATTCCGAATGAGTGACAGAATGGAAACCGTGCTGGAGCGTATCTGGATTGTATCTGAAGTTGAGATATGTATGAGTAGCAGAATGACTTCCGTGTCTGGAGTGTATCTGTATTGTATCTTGACTTGAAATTCTGAATGAGTAATAGAATGACCGCAGTGTCTGGGGTGTATCCACATTGTATCTTGACTTGAAATTCTGAATGATTAATAGAATGACCGCCGTGTCTGGGGTGTATCCACACTGTATCTTGATTTGAAATTCTGAATGAGTAATAGAATGACCGCCGTGTCTGGGGTGTATCCATACTGTATCTGAAATGTCTGATTAGTTGTTAATGATAGCTTTTTAATCTCATCCTGAAAAGGGTAGAATGTTAGCTAAAGCACAAAGTTATGTTGCATGATATGTATGATGCAATAGAATGTGTTTCATCAATGTTTATGATGTATGAATGTAATGGATGTGCATGTAAGCTGATTAGCAGTCTTGCTGAGGAAAATAAATCCTTGATAAAGGGAGATAATGAAATCTTTGACTGCTGCCGGAGAAAGTAAATCCTTGACCGATGCTGAGGATTCCAAAATCTTTGATTGTTGAGAATGAGAAATCCTGGGATCACTGTCGGGGATTGAAAATCCTTGGTGACTTGTGGGGATTATCAAAACTTTTGACAACTTTCGCGGGGAATGAGGATTCTTCATGACCTTCATGGGGAAATAAGGAAAAAACCCGATGACCTCTATTGGGGAATTAAAACCTGTGAGGCTTCAAATGGAGAAACATGAACTAGAATCCTCGTTCTGTTGGGAAATAACTCTGTGGGGAGAGTGCTTATTCTACCGGGGAAGTCAGGAGCTTGGGTTGTATGCCAATCTACTGGGGGAAGTTGGGGAAAACTGAATGGTTCCCGCTGGGGATTGATAGTTGGAAATTTGACTCCGCTGGGGAAGAAGGTTTCATCTTCGCTGAGGGTCTGTAGTTCAACGTTTTCGGGCTCCACTGGGGATCGGGAGTTTAGAGACTTAACTCTGAAGGGAATTTTAAAATTTAACTCCGCTGGGGATATGTACCTCTAGGTTTTAGCTTTGTTGAGGGTATGAATGACATATTGCAGGGGATTTCTTCTGGAATAGCCTAAAGACGTCTTCCTATACTTTCGACCTACCAGTAATTATCCTTTCTCATTTTGTTTTATTTGTAAGCAATGATTATATTCAAATGCATATGCCTATTTAACAAACCATTGGACGTTTTCGAATAAAACATAAGTTTAAAAAGAAAAGAAAGGCAAGCAAATTTCTGCACTTTGAAGTATATTTGTATTAACTTTTGTAAGTATCTTTGTACAAAGGAGACAAACGTCCTAGTAAGAGAATGTTGTCGTAAAAATTGAAAAATTTTATACAAAAAGAAAGATGGCTATGTGTAACAATTCCATGGGGTTCCCATTCTGCTATAGCCTTCACAACTCTGAGTATCTTGTCCATTCGTTGCTTCGTCCGCGGATAATTGGATTGATCAGAAGCTTGGAACTTGTTGGTGAAGAGATTGTCCTTAAAGTGATCCGACGAGACATAGTCACACGCTTTAATTCACTAAATTTTTCCTGGACCGCCCTTTCGGGTTTTCAGTCCACCGGGAAACCCTTTTTTGCCCAAGTCGCCCTTTCGGGTTTTCAACTTGCCGGGTGTACAGATTTTTTTATTTTATCCCTAATTTTTGCCTGAGTCGCCCTTTCGGGTTTTCGATTCACCGGGAAACCCTTTTTTTCCCAAGTCGCCCTTTCGGGTTTTCAACTTGTCGGGTCATTTATGCGTAGTATCTTTTGACTATGTCTGCGTTCGCAGGATGCGGCAAGTCGTCACCGTCCATGGTGGTCAGAATCATTGCCCCACTAGAAAAGATGTTCTTGATCATAAATGGCCCCTCGTAAGTAGGAGTCCACTTGCCCCAGGGATCACTTTGCGGCAAGATAATCCGGTTGATTACAAGATCTCCGACTTGATATACATGACGCCTGATTTTCTTGTTGAAAGCCTTGATCATCTGTTTCTGATACGTCTGACCATGACAAACAGCAGTAAGTCGCTTCTCATCGATCAAGTTAAGTTGATCAAGCCGGGTCTGAATCCAATCGTCTTCACTTAAACCAACATCCTTCATAATTCTCAAGGAGGGAATATGAACTTCCATAGGTAAAACAGCCTCCATGCCATATACTAAAGAAAAGGGGGTTGCCCCAGTTAAAGTACGCGTCGTGGTACGATATCCCTGCAAAGAAAACAGTAACATCTCATGCCAGTCCTTATAGGTGACTGTTATCTTTTGAATGATCTTGATATTTTTGTCCGCAGCTTCAACAACACCGTTCATCTTTGACCGATAGGGAGATGAATTGTGATGTTGAATCTTGAACTGCTCGCACAGAGCGGTGATCACAGTATTATTCAAATTTGTACCGTTGTCCATGATGATCCTGTCGGGGATACCATACCGGCATATGAGGTTCTGCTTGATGAAACGGGAAACCACATTCTTTGTAACGGAGGCGAAGGAAGCTGCTTTGACCCACTTGGTAAACTAAACAATAGCCTCCAGGATGAAGCGATGTCCATTGGATGTCGTGGGCTTGATCTCTCCAATCATGTTGATTCCCCACATTGCGAATGGCCAAGGAGCTGTCAGAACGTTGAGAGGAACTGGAGGAATATGTACCTTGTCAGCATAGACTTCACATTTGTGACAAGTACGGGAATGTTGATGACAATCAGCTTCCATGGTAGACCAGTAGTAGCCTGCCCTTAGAATCTTCTTAACCATCATATATCCGCTCAAGTGGGTGCCAAAGGTGCCACTATGTATTTCGGTCATGATTAACTCGGCTTCAACCTTGTCTACACAACGAAGTAGAACACAATCATGGTTGCGCTTATATAAGATACCATTGCTCAGGAAGAACTTGGCAGCAAATCTCCTTAAGAACTTTTTGTCATTGACGGAAGCTCCTTCAGGGTATTCTCGAGTCTGGAGATACCCTTTGATTTCATGAAACCAGGGTTGTTCCACTACTTCTTCGGTATTAATCTCATGATAGTGTGCAGGTTCGTCCATTCGCTCAATGGTGATTTGGGGAGCCTCATTATCCCAATTGAGTTTAAACATGGAAGACATTGTAGCCAGAGCATCCGCTAGCTGATTTTCTTCTCGCGGGAAGTGCTTAAAGGTAATCTGCTCGAAATGAGGCAACAATGTCAGGACATGTTCTTTGTATGGGATAAGATAGGATGCTTAGTGTCCCACTCTCCTTTGATTTGACTGATAACCAAAGTTGAGTCCCCAAATACGACCAAAGATTTGATTCCCAAGTCAATAGCAGCCTTGAGGCCATAGATACAAGCTTCATATTCAATGATGTTGTTGGTACAGCTGAAGCAAATTCGGGCAGTGAAGGGTGTATGGCAACCTTCCAGAGAAATAAGTACCACACCGATACCGTTGCCAAGCGCATTTGAAGCACCATCAAAGTACAGGGTCCATCGGGATCCTTGTCCAGGTCCGTCATATGGTCCGTTACTTTTAATGTTGTCCAATGTCATGATGTCCTCGTCAGGGAAGTCGAATCTCAAAGATTGGTAATCTTCGACGGCTTGATGAGCTAGATGGTCAGCTAGTACACTCCCCTTTATAGATTTTTGGGTTGTGTACTAAATATCATACTTTGTCAGGATCATTTGCCATCTAGAGATTCTTCCAGATAAAACAGGCTTCTCGAAGATATACTGAATCAGATCCATTTTAGAAATCAACAAGGTGATATGTGTCAACATATACTGCCTTAGCCAGCGAGCAGCCTATACCAAAGCGCAACAAGTTTTCTCGAGCAGCGAGTAGCGGGTCTCACAGTCGGTAAACTTTTTGCTAAGGTAATAAATGGCATGCTCTTTTCGGCCAGACTCGTCATGTTGGCCCAGTATGCACCCCATTGAGTTATCCAAAACAATCAGATACATGATTAGCGGCCTTCCCTCGACGGGTGGCATCAAGATAGGAGGTTCCAACAAATACTCCTTGATCTTATAAAAAACAACTTGACAATCATTGTTCCATTCAACCATCTGATCTTTCTTCAACAACTTGAAGATTGGCTCACAGGTAGATGTTAGGTGAGAGATGAACCTTGCAATATAGTTTAAGCGTCCCAAGAAACCTCTAACCTCCTTTTCAGTGTGGGGGGGAGGGAATTTCTTGTATAGCTTTGAATTTAGCAGGATCAACCTCAATGCCTTTGTTGCTGATGATAAATCCCAAAAGTTTACCAGACCTGACTCCAAAAGTGCACTTTCTAGGGTTCAGTCTGAACTTATATTCCTTCAATCTGACGAACAACTTTTGCAGATGATCAAGGTGTTCTTCTTTTGTCTGTGAATGGGCTATCATGTCGTCCACGTAGACTTCGATCTCATGATGTATCATATCATGAAACAAAGATACCATGGCTCGCTGATAGGTTGCCCCGACATTCTTCAGTCCGAATGGCATCACTTTGTAGCAGAAGGTACCCCACTGCATAAGAAAAGTAGTTTTCTCCATGTCTTCGGGGGCCATTTTGATTTGGTTGTATCCCGAGAATCTATCCATGAAGAAAATACCTTGTGTTGAGCTGTGTTGTCAACCAAGATTTCAATGTGTGGTAGTGGAAAATCATCTTTAGGGCTAGCCCTGTTTAAGTCCCGATAATCCACACACATTCTGACTTTGCCGTCCTTCTTAGGCACGGGCACAATGTTAGCAACCCATTATGGATAGGAAGTAACAACCAAAAAGCCAGCATTGAATTGCTTCATTACCTTAGTTTTGATCTTTTCAGACATGTCGGGCCTCATCTGACGGACTTTTTGTTTGATCGGTGGATAACCTTCTCTTGTAGGGAGACGGTGAACCACAATATCTGTATCTAGTCCCGACATGTCTTCATAGGACCAGGAAAAGATCTCAACATATTCATTCAGCAGCTCAACTAGACGCTCTTTGAAACTTGGCTCCAGGTTGGCACCCACCTTAACCTCTTTCTTGTCTTCCTCTGTTCCCAGATTGATGGTTTCTAGAAACTCTTCATGGGGCAGGATAGCCCTCTCTTCTTGTTGCAAAAGTCTGGATAACTCTCCAGGCATTTCACAGTCTTCATCACCTTCATACTCGGCATGATTGACTAAGTCTTCAGAGTCACCGAAGGCTAATGCAGAATAGTCACCCATGGAATCCGGAGTGGATGGGTACCTGCATTTTGTGAGTGTGGGTGTGTGTAAGGGATAGCCATCCTTAAACAAAACAAAATGTAAAAGGAAAGAAAATGAACACAACAGTTTATAGATGAAAACGTCCAATGATTCACTTAAAAATGGCATATGATAATGAAGAAATCAAGCCCTTACAAATGGACCTATATGCCCCGGGTAAGGAATAAGGTAAAAATAGTGTACGAATTGTTTAATTATTACAGACCAAAATAGGAAATTGTTCAAAGATAAATTACTGGTTGATGAAAGTGATGGGAACGAAGTCTTTCGCTTCCCAGTTGCTTAATCCTCCTTCGACGGTTGGAAAGATCCAATCTTCAAAGTTTTCTTCTTCATCAACATCTTCCAAGGCATTAATTTCATGGTGAGTGATTTTTACGGGTGGTCCTCCAGCCCGGGAGCGACACACAGCTTTCTGGCCAGCAGCAGTAAAACCTAGTCCGAACTTGTCCGTCTTGTGAGAAAAATCAGGCAGTTGTCCCCACACTGTACTCTTTCCTTCTTTGATTACGGCCTCCGCATATTTGAGGGATGCCATCCTAGACACAGGCTTGGAAACGATAGGCACATCTGTCATTGTCTTCACAACTGCGGCTTCAAGAGGAACCTCTTCAAAATGTTGGAAAGGCGTTTCTATGAATTCGCCATCCAACTCCACATAGAGAAAGGAGTTGAGGTGACTTATCATGTACTCTTCCTCACCGTACACCGTTATAATCTTACCCTGAACTGGATACTTTAGCATTTGGTGCAGAGAGGAAGTGACTGCCCCAGCATTGTGGATCCACGGCCTTCCCAACAAGCATAAATATGAAGGACGAAAGTCCATCACATAAAAGTTAGAGTTAAAAATTTTTGTGCCCACTTTGATTGGAATGTCCACTTCTCCGTGAACCATCCTCTTAGAACCATCGAAGGCTCTAACAACGATGTTCCTGGGTTTTAGGCTCAATCCTTCATAGTCCAATCTGTCCAACGCCTTCTTCGGTAGAACATTTAACGATGAATCGGTGTCAACCAGAACATGGGAAAGTGTGGTCCCTCTGCATTCTACCGAGACATGCAGCGCGTCGTTGTGCTTCCTTCCCTTAGGAGTCAGATCAGCGTCAGAAAAACCACGACCATTATCGGCATTAAGGTTAGCCACGTACTCTTGAAACTGGTCAGCATAAGTTTCTTGGGGCACATGTGCCGTCTTGAGAAATTTGATCAACGCCTTAGCGTGAGCCTCAAAGAAGAGTAGGAGAGCCAACATGGAGATTTTGGAAGGGGTCTGCCCTAGCTGCTCCACAACATCGTAGTCACTCTTCTTGATTATCTTTAAGATTTCTTCCATCTCTTTATGGGTGGTCTCGGGGATTACCACAGTCTGAGCCTTCGTCCTGACAGGCGCTTCTAGTATCCCCTTTCCCTTATTGGAAGTAACATCAGAGGGTCTAACTTCATGAGCATCAATTTCTTCAATTATCGGGCTTTGCACAGATGGCTTGACAGGTACAGAAACTCTCGAGGGTCCGAAGACTGCTCGTGGAGGAGCAATCTCCGGAGAGAATATCCTTCCGCTGCGGGTTATCTTGCTTGTTCCCGCAATATTCCCTATATTAGGGATTTCATCATCGAAATTCTCTTGGACTGATTCAATCTGCTTGATACCATGGTAGAAGATTTGTCCTCCGTATTTCCATGGTATCATCTTGTTAGATTTATATGGGACAGGCCCCGGCATGGTGATTTTCAACGGTACAAATTTAGGATCAGGCGTGATCTTAACAGGCCTTTTGCAGGTCTTGGAAATATCGTCGAAGATGGTTATTATAGCAATTTCATTGGTCGGAGTATCATGAGTGATAATATCAACAAGAGTCTTTTGAAAGAGGATCTCTTGGGTATCCATCAGGCGTTGGATGCTTGATTTCAACAGTGGGCAGTTAGCTTGTAAGTTTGAACAAAAGTAACAGTCTTTTCCACAGCCTGGGAATATCCCGGCTTTCATCAAATTCACTTTAATAACTGGTAACGGAGTTAAAAGGTCATCAATAGTGGTAACATGAAGGTCTTCCATAACGGCATGGACATTATGACCGTGCTTCGGCATTGGGGCAGAAATCACATTCGGCTTTTCGGGCGCATCAAATTCTACCTCCTTGGCGTCTATTAAGTCTTGGATCTTGTTTTTTAGAGCCCAACAGTTGTTGGTATCATGCCCTACACTGTCAGAGTGGTATGCACATTTTTCATTGGAGTGATAATAAGGAGAAGAGGTATTAGGGTTTTTCGGCGCTTCTTTCAAGTTGGTGAGGTTCAACTTTAACAGATGAGGAAGGACTTGAGCCGGTGTCATGTTGATTCAGGTGAACTGTCGTTGTGGCCTTTCCACCCTTTGTTGATTAACTCTTGGTTGATTGCTGCGAGGTTGATCGGTTGAAGAGTTTTGGATCATAATAGCCCCCATAGTTGGTCGGCGCTCTGTTCTCCCTTGGTTTCTCTGGTTGTGAACAACAAAAACTTCCTTCTTAGCTGGGAAGGTCTTCTTAATAGCAGCGGAAGCGGAGGCATCTTTCTGAATTTTACCACTTTTAATGCCAACTTCAACCCTTTCCCCGGTCAGAATTAATTCAGTGAATCCTGCAGATGAACTCCCGATTAAATGATTAAAGAACGGACCAGACAGGGTCCCTAAAAACATGTCAACCAGCTCTCTATCCGACAAAGGTGGCTGCACCCTTCTAGCCAAATCCCGCCACTTCTGGGCATACTCCTTAAATCCCTCATTAGAGGACATACCCATACTTTGTAGTTGCGTACGAGTAGGCGCTAGATCTGCATTGTATTGGTATTGTCGGTAGAAAGCAGCAACTAAGTCTTCCCAGTTATGAACATCTGATCTCTCAAGTTGATAGAACCAGTCCAATTGTGTGCCTGACAAGCTATATTGAAAAAAGTGGACCCAAAGATCCTTATCAGAGGAGTGAGGTTGGATCTTTCTAACATAGGACCTCAGATGCATCTTTGGACAGGACAAACCGTCATACTTAGCAAATGTAGGAACTTTGAACTTGGGAGGAATGACGAACCTAGCAACCAATCCTAGTTCTTCGAAATCTAAACCAGGTACCCTTTGCAACTCCATGGCTGCCAACCGATCCTCAAGATTTTTATACTTATCATCCGCCGGGGGATATTTCTGTTCGGAGTAATCTTCGTCCTCTTCCTCTTCTTCTTCTTCCACTTCAGATTCAGAAGGCATCACAATTCCTTTTCCTTTACCAATCCCTTCGTCAGACATCGAGGGGAACTCGAGAACTTTTCTAGCCTGGTTTTCAAACGTTCTTCCCATAGTGGCCATACCAGTCCTTTTCTTCTTTTTCTCTTTATCTTTCTCCAATAGTGCTTTAAGGTCCTCTTGACCCTTTGCTAAGGTCATGAGGAGTTGCTGGAATTGCGAATTCTGTGCTTGCAGATCTTTAACCGTCTGCTCCAAATCCATCTTGCTGAAATAAACAGCAGAAAGATAAGGAAACCTGGTGCGAGGACCTGTTTATGCATATGATGAATGATATGTTATTCATGTAATGCATTCAAGGATTCAGAAATTCAAATTTATTGCAAAAAAAAAGAACACACGCCATATTTAAGAAGAAATTTGTTAGTACATAAATGCCCCATGGGAAAAATATTACAAAATTCTTAATGTAAAAATACATTGCGCATCCTCTTTGGCGTGATGTAAGTGTTGAGAGTTTCCTCCTCATGAAGTCGGAGGGTACGCTCCAAAACCTTCTTCTCACTGGCATAGAAGCTGGCTTCAAAAGTATTTCGTTCTTCCTTGAGCTGGATCCAACTCTTTTGTAATTCTTCCAATGATGTTGGCATGTCTGGATGTAGGAGGGTGTATGGAACCTCTCCTTCCATAACAAGCTCTTTGATCATGGGGAGAATGTGAGGGTATGGCATCATAAGACTCTGGGCGCGGGTTCGTACCCACTTGAGATAAGGCTAAAGAGGGATGGAATTCTTGTGCCCCAGTGTCTTACTGTCCACTTTGTTGGGCATCCTCCAAGCTCGGATAAACCTTTGTCGAAGTCCTTGCGCATCGTTGTCGAAGTCAAAAACCAAGCCAGGGATCAGCATGTCATGAGGACCATCTCTCTGGGCATATCCAAACTGCCTCAGAGCTAAACAGGGGTTGTAGGTAATGCCTCCCCTAATGCCAAGTAAAGGGACATTAGGGAATTCTCCACAACGATCAATGATGATGACATTTTCTCTGGACCGAGAACACCAATGAACATCAGAATGTGTGAGGGTCATCAACTGTTGTGACCACCTTAAACCCTGCTCATTCTTCAAAACTGTTTGGGGAAGGTGAGAAATAAACCACCTTGCTAGAAGAGGAGTACAACACATGAGAACACCTCTTTTCCTCATTGTTCGTGTGTAAAATGAGTGTAGGATGTCCCCAAGCAATGTAGGCACAGGATTCCGAGACATGAAAATCTTGACAGCATTCACATCTATAAGCTAATCAGGGTTTGGGAACAAGACCAACCCATAAATGAGAAGTGCTACAATCTCCTTAAAAGCTTGTAGATCTAGAGAATTCCAACAGTCTTGTGCCTTCTCAAACAGAAACTTTTCCAAGAAACCCTTGACACCACTTCTGGTTTCCCATTGACCTTTGATATCAGATGGTTGCAAGTGTAAGGCTTGAGCAACATCTTCAGGCTTTGGTTCTCTTTCTGTACCTTTGTAGGGTAGTTGATGGAGAATAGGAATCCTCAGGAGTTGAGAAAATTCCTCCAAGGTAGGTACTAGTTGATAATCAGGGAATGTGAAACAATGGTGTAGGGGGTCAAAGAACTGGAAGAGAACTTTCACCATGTCTTCTTCAATGTTGGAGTTGACCAAGTTGATAAGTCTACCATGTCTTTCACTGAAGAGAGAATTCTCTAGAATCTTGGAAGTAAGCTCCTTGAGTTGAGGAGGGATTCTCAGAAGGTTGACTTGAATTGTTTTCCTGCGAAGAGATTCCATGACCTACAAAACAAGAACAAAGATGAAGATCCGAACCCTTGAAATGGTTAGTGGATGCATATGATGCTTTATGATGTTCATGATGTATGCACAAGCACATGTAAAAACAAGTCACATAAGATCCTAGCTTCAGGCTTGCATGAGGTTTCATAGGTAAGTACCCTCTTGAAGTTAGTTGGCTCAATCCTGTCCTATAAATAGTAACCGGGTTCTAAGGAGCTCAATATCACTGGATTATTTTCTGTGTTCATTGTTTTGGTTTAGCCACTTAACTGGCGACCAAAATATTCCAAGAAAACAACCCTCAATGAGTGTAGTATCAAGTATCTACCAACTTCGGACTGCACCAAAGCCGGTCATCTCACCACCCCTAATAAGGCCAAGATGGTCAAGTAAGGTTCTAAGAGTTCATTAGTGCTTCATGACATCACTCAGCGGCCCCGTATTCTCTTTGATTGACTCAAAGGCTACCGGTACTCATAAATATGTCGCACTAATATAGCTATTGCTTCAACCATGTCGGTATACCCCGTACAGTTTCCATAATGTATTGCTATTTACCTATGAATGTTTCCCAAATCCGGGTAGAGGATTTCAAGCCCAAACCAGAGAACCAAATGTAAAGCAATCAAAACAAACAAGATAAGCATGCAAAGGTGATCTAAACCCTAAGGTTACTCCACTTTTAAAATTCTTCCCCAGCAGAGTCGCCAGTTCTGTGATACGGTGGGAGAACTGAGTTGAATTTTTGTGTTTGTGTTTGCAAATGTTTCGGTTTAGCAAGAGTCGCCACCGACTTTTTATTTTATCCTAAGGAAAGGACAAAAAGCACAGGAAAGACCTTTAAGATGTTTTCTTGGGTTCGGGGAGTAGATTATGAAAAGGGAAGGTGCGAGCACCCTTTTCATTCATGGTTATCCATGGGCTCTTAGTTACTTGTTTAGATCACTTGCTTTGCTTTTCAATTGTTTGAAATTGTGCTTTTCAATTGTTTGAAATGGTGCTTTGTGTGTGGTTTTGAAAGATGTTTTGAAAAGAGGCCATCATTGTGGAAACCTTTGTAATGATTCTTGTTTGAATGTATACAAAGGGGTTTTTGTCTTTTGAAAAGATTTCAATGTTTTGAAAGTTTGATTTGGATAATGTTTTGAAATTGTGTTGTGAAGTGTGTTTGAAAATAGCAAGGATGTTTTTGCAAGTTTTGATCAAGTAACTAAGAGTTATCTACCCTAATTTACTCAAAGATCTTTCTTATGTTTTTAACCCTTTTGACAGTGTTATTTCACCATTGCATTTGGTGAACAACCTTGTGTTAGGATGTTAAACAGGACAGACGCGGGTCATCGTATAGACCATGATAGCAATTGTGTTAAGCATCTTGGGCAATTTTCTTGAGGGACTTGATCATTTTTGGTTTAGGCAACCAAGATAGCGTCATCGAGGGACTATGATATTTTGTTTTGTCAAAGTACCCAACATGCATACCATGGCCCATTTTTGAAGGCAACAAGTGGATTGTAACCCTAAGGGTGCAAGTGTGTATTGTGTTTGATTTTCATGCATTTTTGTCTTCGATTAGGTCAAGCTATTTGTTGATTTTGATTTTGCATACAAACCCTAATCCTCTAATCATGGCATAATTGAAAGCTTAAAATGCGAGAATTTAAAGTTCTAAGCTATTACAATATGATTATGGGGATGGGGGTACAATTTTGAATGGGGGTATTTGACAAGAAATATAAACCCTAGTTTACTATTACATCTAAATTGAATCTCAAATGCATAAATATTTAAATGTACACTATTTAAATAAACAAGATAAATAAATATTAAATAATATGTATTATGCAAAAAAAAAGGTTTTTGTTTACCTATGTATGTAAAAGTATTTTTGATGTAAAAAAGTATAAAGAAATAAATAAATAAAAGGTTAATTTAATTGTTTAAGGGATGAAACCCTAATTTCTTTAAGAAAATAATATATTATATTATTTATATACAAAAAATATATTAATATGTATAAAAATGAAATATACTTAAAAAGGTATTTTTTAGTATAAATAATAATAAAAATAAAAATGTAATATTTTTATATTTTTATTCTAAGTATTTAGTAAAATAAAAGTATATATATATATATATATATATATATATATATATATATATATATATATATATATATATATATATATATATATATATATATATATATATATATATATATATATTAAATTTATTAAATATGTATAATATAAAATAAAATATGTACAAAAATAAATTATATTTTAAATAATATTTTCAGTATGAATAAAAATAAGAAATAAAAATAAAAATATATATTTACATATTATTTTCAAGTTTTCAAATAAATTACAAAAGTATTCAAAATGTTTTTATGTTAGAAAAATCAAAATAAAATACCAAATAAATGTAAAAAATTATATAAATATTTTTTGAGCATTTAATATATTTGGAAATAAATAAACAAAGTCAGAAAAGAAAACAAAAATACAAAAATATAATTATTCAAGAAATTGGGCCAGGGGGTGCAAAAATGAGAACGAAGGTGTTAGAAGCAAGCCAGGTCAGGCCCAGCCTAAGCCAACTTCATCTTCTTCCTCCAGACTGAAACACACGCGCTTGCCCTGTTTAAATGCTACATCCTGTATACGTGATCTTTTGCCAAAACTCACAACATCAAACTTGTAGAGAATTTCAATACGATTCTAACCATATAAAGCATTAATCCTGACTCTCAAAGACCAGAGAGAATTTCTCTGGCCCTAAAATTTGACCTAGTTTTTTCAGCATATTCATGGATGAAATTCTCCTAGCACACTTAATATAAATGAAAACTGAGCATATGTATGGCTTCCTAGTAATGAACATTACATTTTTTATTCACAAACCTAAGGCTAAATGTTCCTAAATAGAGAGATAGAAAGTGAGAAAAAACCTATTTCAGTTGGATTCGTGTAGGGCAATGCAGTGCTTCTCAACAAGTTGTGAGGTGTCTGGTAGCTTGCCTGAACTTCACTTGATCTTTTCCAATAGCTAGCTTGCCTTGAATGTCCCTGAATCAGCCTCTAGAACTCAACCTACACAAGCTTGAAATGAAAATGGTGAACACTGTAAATGGAGTTACAGTTGGCAATGGAGGGTTGGGATAGCTTGAGTGAGTTTAATGGAATGTGTTTGAAGCAAAAAGGGGCAAAACGCACGAGCCAAATGAGCCGTGGCACTCAAGTTGCAGCACCTGCCCTGTTTTGCCAAAGAAGTGTGATTTCTGTCTATGGGAGGTTTTGAGGCTCAAGCCCTCGTGTTTCTTGCTTAAAGGGTTGTATGAAAGTTGTTTAAAATGTTTGTGTAAGCTAACAATGGCTGGTTTTCAAGTTGTCTAGTGTTTAGACAAATTGCTTATTTTTGAAGTAAGAAAGTGAACTTGTTATTACAGGCCTGCACAAGCCATCAAATATGCTGCATACTTTGCTCTTGGCCCATGCAATTTGTGGATTTGATCTGGCTTCTGAGATATGGAGCAATGTTCAAGGGATAGTGGTTTGACATAAAGCACACTTTTGCAAAAATGGAAATGTGCCTTTTCCTACTTAGGGCTTAGTTTTGTGTATAATGCCCAAATGGCCAAGATAATGCATTAGCTCAATGGATTTGCATTAAATTATGGTGTGTGAAATGGTTTAGAGGCCTGAAAACTAGTACAAGGCATGCTGGTTTAAAAATGCCACTTGAGTGAACATGAATTTGCCATGGATACAAAGTGAGTTTTTTCCAACTTCAAGCATTCGATTCTCCCTAACCACAAATGTGTTTGAGGAGTTCTTGGACAATTTGGAAAGCTTGCAACATGCTCTATAATCCATATTTGAAATGCAACTTGAAATTCCAAGTGGAACTATGTGAAAAATGGCCAAGAATATAGGGAAAAATCCTGCCTAAACCAGGGCAAAATTTCTCTAAGTTAAAAGTTTTAGGGACCCTTGTTCCAAAAATCATAACTTGAGATCCAAGCTTCTTTTGAAACAAAATTGTGAATAAAAGTTGTAGACTTTGTGGAGGACTACAACTTTCATGTTATAAGTTTTGTTTGAATCCACTTGCATGATGGTGAAAATGTGGGACAAAGTTAGGAAAAATTAAGAAAATTTCATAACTTAGAAAAATTCTAAGTTATGAAAATTTTCAATTTCAAACCCTAATTTGCAATTTTGGGTTTCTTGATGAACAAGTTTCATAATTTGACACATATTGATGAAAAATGACCCTTGGCACTTGATTTTGACCAAAAATTCAAAGTTTGACTTTTCAATGTACAGTCAAATTTTGATCAGCTGACTGAAAAATTCATTTGTCAATCCCATGCATTTGAGATCTTTTGAACTGGTTGAATAGGTCAAGATGATGCCATTGAGTCCTTGAGTCCTTGGTTGAGGTTAATTTGCCATTGGCTAGGTCAAAAAGTCAGAATTTGCCTCTGTACAGTCAAAACCCTAAAAATGACCATTTTGCCCTTTTGGTGATCTGATCAAATTTCTTGTGGAGTTGTGGTCAAAACTTGATCCAATGATTCATATGAGTTCATAATGTTGGTGTGGGTCAAAATTCATGAGGTTTGACTGTAAATTGGCCACAGTTGACTTTTTCCCCAATACAACTGATTTCTAGGTCAACTGTCCAATTGACTGGGCAAAAATTTGATTCAAGGCTTGAAACTTGGTATTGACAAACTTATGAGTCCAAAAAGAAGTATGAAAGTCAATTTGAGCATTGAAGGTCCAAAAATACCTGTGCAAACTCATACCCTAGTTTAGGTCATCAGTGCAAGGAGGTGTCTTGAGTAGAGCAAACATTAGCTTGATCTTGAGTTCCAAGAGCCTTGTGATGAGAAATGTTGATAAAATGAGAGGGAAAATTTTGGGGTACAACAGTTATTATCAAGCAGAGTCTCTCCTCGGCAGAATATCCGTAAACAAGGGGAAAATCCCCAACATAGTCATCTCTGGTTCACCATCTCCAGCGGAAGTAGAAGAACCACTTTTTCTACGACAATCAGGAACTCAATTTCCATTACTCTCCAACAGCAGTCAGGGATTTATTTTCCCAAACTCAGACATGCCACAGTAGCATTTCATGTTCATATATCATGACGTGCGCATACATATTGCATACGGCATAATCTCATTTATTTTTAGAACATCATCATACAATGCATGTCATGCATCATATACGATTAATCATGTACCTTTTCAGGAAAGATGGTTATCATCAACAAATTCCAGCAAGTTCAAGATTAGCTGCTAAAACTAAACAGATTAATTATCTACACGATCAAATGCAGCTTTACACGGGTTCGTCACGAAGCAATCTTACACGGGTTTTTCCTAAATGCAACTTCACACGGGTTTATCCTGAAAAATCTTACACGGGTCCTTTCTCATACATTTCCTCCTGAAGTTTTACACGAACTTATCCCAAAGTAACCTTACCTAGGATCCTTCTGAAGTTTTACACAAACTTATCACAAAGTAACCTTACCCAGGTTCCTTCTGAAGTTTTTACATGAACTTATCCCGAAATAACCTTACCCAGGTTCCTCCTGAAGTTTTACACAAACTTATCACGAAATAACCTTACCCAGGTTCCTCCTGAAGTTTTACACAAACTTATCACAAAGTAACCTTACCCAGGTTCCTCCTAAAGTTTTACACAAACTTATCCCAAAGTAACCTTACCCAGGTTTCTCTTGAAGTTTTACACGAACTTATCCCAAAGTAACCTTACCCAGGTCCCTTCTGAAGTATTACATGAACTTATCACAAAGTAACCTTACCCAGGTTCCTCTTGAAGTTTTACACAGACTTAGCCCAAAGTAACCTTACCCAGGTTCCTGCCAAAGTTTTACACGGACTTATCCCGAAGTAGCCCTACCCAGGTTCCTCCTAAAGCCCTACACAGACTCATCACGAGCAACCTTACCCAGGTTCCTTCTGAAGTTTCACTCAGACTTATCCTGAAGCAACCTTACCTAGGTTCCTTCTCGATTCAGATGCATTTTTACCCAAACTCCTCACAAAGCAACCTTACCCAGGTTCCTTCTCAGTTCAGATGCAGTTTTACCCAAACTCCTCACAAAGCAACCTTACCCAGGTTCCTTTTCGGTTCAGATGCAGTTTTACCCAAACTCCTCACAAAGAAACCTTACTGAAACAACCCGGCCGGAACCTCGTCATCTGGGTGTAATGAAACATCAATGAAGTCGCCACCGAACTTCTTTTATCCCGCCGGAAGGGAAAGGTAAACATCGAGAAAACCTGAAAAGGGAGAAATCACGGTCTTTCGACCGAGAGATCAGGTAAGGGAGTCTGTTACGCGAGGGGAAGGTATTAGCACCCCACACGCCCGTAGTATTCTACGATATCCACTCTTGTTGTCTAATCTAATAGGTGTGGTCAAAACCTATGTCTATGGCTTAAAACTGAAAAGGGAATGCATGCGAGAAAAGAAAACAATGTATGGAAAATAAAAGTTGTGCTCGGTTGGGCCCTACCCCTTTGCCTACGTATCCCTTATAAGGAATCAGAGCAGCCGTAGTTTGGCTTATATATTCTGGTTGGGGTTTGTAATTTTTAGTTAAGACGACAAAAACAGTCAAGATGGCAAAACATCAAATAAAAACAACAAACACAGGAGACGATAAAAAATCGACTAAATAATAGCAAAGTAACATGTCAAAGATAGCGAAACACTAAATGATAAATCATCACACCTAACAATGACATTGAAAGTCAAAGTAGGATAACCAACATGTGTGATGGCGAAACATCAACTTCAAACAAGTATGCGATGGCGAAACATCTGATAAAAGATAACAAGGTATCATGGCAAAGATGGCAAAACATCAATAAACCGAATGACAAAACATCACACCTAACAATGATATTGAGAATCAAAGTAGGATAACAAACATGTGCGATGGCGAAACATCGGCTTCAAAAAAACGTGCGATGGAGAAACATCGGCTTAAATATGACAAGGTATCATGGTAAATATGGTGAAACATCAATAAACCGAATGACAAAACATCACACCTAACAATGATATTGAGAATCAAAGTAGGATAACAAACATGTGCGATGGCGAAACATCGGCTTCAAACAAATGTGCGATGGCGAAACATCGGCTTAAAGATAACAAAAACAAAACCAAAAGGCGCACAAATAAATAGGATTGGTTTGTATCTTTTACCTTGAAGAAGGGTTTGAGTTTATTAGAGGTGTTTTATGATTTTCCAAGAAAACAAATTTTGTTTTAAGATGCAAAATGCAAAGGAAGGAAAAAACAACTAAGGTAAACTAGCCTAGAACTATCCCTAGTATTATCATACAATGATTGACGCTAAGGTTGAGGATAAAGGAAAATCCTACCTTAAACAACATGCTAAAGGAAGCTTAACAAAACTATCCTATAAGGAACATGCAATGGGAGCGAAGTCGTGATCTCAATTTCTAAATTGAGTGACTCATCGATCAACAATTAAAGAAGAAAAATAATAAACATCCTATAGGGAACATGCACTGAGAGCGAAGTCGTGATCTCAATTTCTAAATTGAGTGACTCCTCGATCAACAATTAAAGAAGAAAAACAATAAACATCCTATAGGGAACATGCACTGAGAGCGAAGTCGTGATCTCAATTTCTAAATTGAGTGACTCATCGATCAAAAGCAAACACAACACATGCATCAAACAAAAAACAGAGGGCCTCCTGACATATATCAGCAACAGAGGTCCCATCATGCAACATAGAACTATGCAAATAAAAGAAAGGAAATAGTGCAATACCAAACAGATAACTATCCGTAGCAACTGAGCAAGAATAAAAGAAACCAATAGAACTTCAAGCAATCTGGCATCAGCAGACAAATCAAGTCAGAAATTACGCCATCAGGATGTAAATAATGAGGTTATCAGATATGAATAGATCCCATGAGCAATGTATGGCATTCATAATCACATATACATATATCCTGCATAAACTATCAAACATGCCAAGCATAAGAGTAGTGCCAATATAATAAACTGTGTTCCACAAATAAAGTGAAACACAGTAGCCTCAAACCAAAAATGGAAACTTTCCTCAAAGTACCTCGCACATTTAACAACCAAGTTAGTATTCCATAAAGTGAAGAATGACTCACATAAGGGATGGATGAAACATGATGAAGTGGGAAAAACATGATAACAATTATCAAAGCATTAGGCATAGTAGACAAAAAGAAACAAGCATTAGGTCAAAAAAATAGAGGAATGTTGCTCCTTTCTGTCACCATGTTGAATTGACAATTGAATATCAATAAAGGATCATGGGAGCTTAGGAAGAATAAAATCAAAGACCATGAAGGTCAGTAGCAACCACAATTCAATCATGCACAATTAATTCATCACAACTCACAAGCATAATAGAAGAGAAATTCCACACAATGTATCAAAAGGTTTAAACATTCAAACATAGGGCATTAAGTGAAATGACTTGAGTTTACATAGATAAACAGAACCAACATTATAATTATGTGCTCAATCATAGGCCTCACTCAAGTTCATTGGCCATCAAACAAATTGCAACAAGATATGCAACATTAATTGGGTACCTTTACTTCAAAAATGCATCAAAAATAGAAACAAGGATCAATAACTCAAACTAAAAAATTCTTAGCATCTTTGAAGTGTGTAGAAGTCAGAAAGAAAACCATAAGTTCATGAATGGTTGAGGAGGGGGCCAAATGTGGCCCAAAGTTCAAAACTAGTTGGCCAAACTACCAAACTAGACAAGCTTCCAAAATAATTTGTGGAAAAATATCAAACCAAGTCAAATAATTCAAGAAAAATGTTTTTTAGATCCTCAATACATTCATGAACCATAATCAAGATGTAAATTCCATTGAAAATTCAGAGCATAATGGTTTTGAAAATGAAACTTGCACAATAAGCAACAAAACCCTAATTTTTGACTTTTAATCCTAAATATTGATCAGGTAAGATTAAAATTCAAACAAAACCCTAAATGTCAGAATACATATTTTTTCACATTTTTTGAAATAAGGAAAAGTCAAAAATAAAATCAAATTCAAGCAATTAATCAATTAAACAAATATTCATATCTCAAAATAAATTTCTAAACAAAAATCAGAAAAATATCCAAACAAAATTATATTTAAATATTAGAATTAAAAACACACATCCCTTATTTTTTGTGGAATTGTTTGAATTAAGGGAAATACTAAAATAAAAATCAAACAAACAATTAACAATTAAACTATTATTTATTGGAAAAAATGTAAACCCTAGCCAAAAGTCACAAAAAGGTCAAAGTAAAATTATATTCAGATTCTATGATTAAAAACAAGCTTGCATGATTTTTTTTAGGATTTTTGAATTAATGGAAGTATAAAAATGAAAATTATAAAGCAAAAATTCAAAATAAACTTCTCAAATTAAATTCATAATCAAAAATAGAAGAAAAAAAAGCTAAACAAATTTCAGAATCAAATTCTACATTATTTTATGAGTCCAAAATAGTTTTTGTGGAATTTTTAGATCAAAGAAACTATTAAAATAAAAATAAACTTTAAACAAACAATTAATTAAACTCATTAATTTTTAAACCAATCAAAACATTTTTAAAAATTCCAATAAAATTACAAAAAATAATATAAATTATTTTGAACTTATGATAATTTTTTCAGAATTTTTCAAATTGTTTTGATCAAGAAAATAAAATCAGAGAATCAATTGAAATTTAAATAACAAAAACAAGAACAAGGCCAATGAGATGATGCCACACATCATCTTCAACCTCCAGCCCAGGCAAAACACTCGCTTCCATCAGTTCCAACATGCTCACTTCAGATCCATCAAACAAACACGATTCTCAACCAAAATCCATGAGATTAAGCTCAAATTAAAGCTAATATATCATACTATATCATGCAATTCGGATCAAACTCAGAGATCAAGCATAGATCAAGAAATCAAATCTCAAAAACTGGAAAAACACACTGCAAACATCAAAACCAGAAACATGATTTCACAAAATCTGCTTGAGTCAGAGCTCAAATATACATCAATTCTAATGATTGGCCAGCTATAAACACAATGCACACCATAAAACACTTCAATTCATGCTCAAATCAAGGTTCAGATTCAGTGAGCATACCTGAAAAAGTGAAAAATAAATTCACTCGGTGCCTCTGAAATCTAACAAGAAACCCTTATGAATAGCTTCCATGTGCTCCAATGAAGGTGTTTGAGTAGAGAAATGAGGAATGGATCAAGAGAATTGAGTTGCTCAATTCAAGTTGCAGAGCAAGAAAAATGAGAAAATTCTGAGGAGCTTCTTCCAATGCAGTGCGTGTGTCTGTGAAAGGAGAGCGTGAGAAGCTTATATAGAGTGTTTGGAGTGAGGTTAGAGTGGTAATTCAAGATGAGAGTCGTTGGATGGGAAAAGTGAATTTTCTATCAAAACAAAACAAGTGTGATGGCCATTTGCGTTTTGCTTGGTATTCTGGCAATGCTTGCAGTCGTTTTGAGCAACAAAAGGAGAGTGTGAGTGAGTGAAAAAAACGTGATGAGGTGAGTTGTCCTCTCTTGCACATGGGACTTATTTTCTTGAGTGAGAAGTTTCCTATTTTTGTCAAAAATGTGAAAATGAGAGAGGCACGAGGTATGCACCTGGTTTGGCCTTTTTTGGCGAGCACATAAGGTGTTCAATTCGTGCCAAGCATGTGCAAGTGGACTCTAAAATGATTTAATCAAAACTGAACCAAAACTCGAAAATTGCCATGGCCAAGCATACACCAAAAATCAACTGACTTCCAACTGAGCCTATTTCAAATTGGCTCGTGAATTTTCCAAATTTCTTTGAGCCAAATAAAATTCATATGATGAGCTTCACAATGATCTTTGATTCATCAAAAACGGTGGAGAAATGAAAGAGATGCGGAAATTAGGATTCCTGGGTAATTCAAGCCATTTTGCCTAAGACTGCGCGCGTACTGACCTGCCCATGTACCTTCAAAAATCCGGTTTTGCCACCCAACTTCCTCAAACCACAACTTCCTCAATTTTAATCCAATTTGAGTGATTCCAAGTTTAATGAGAAGCTTTCATGGAAGGCAACAAAATGCTCTTTTTAATTTTTCAAATTGAGGCTTGAGTCTCAATAAATTGATTCCATAAAATGGCATGCGAAGTGTTTAATGAAATTACGTGCATGACTTGCCCAAGAGAAATCATCTTGACACTTAGAATTTTTTTAATTTTTTAAGTTACTTCTTGAACAAGATACACTCAAATTCACCATTTCTCATGATTCAAAGATGAATTTGGGTATGGAATATGAAAAGAGGATTCTTAAATTGATGGTTGACCAAAAGTCCACTTGGTCAACTTCTGATTTTGACTGATTTTGACCAAAATGACCATTTTGCCCCTTTTGATCAATTGAATCATTTCCAATCCAAATTGAACCTCAATTTTTCAATCCTAAATGCTTAAAAACATGTGGTGAATCATGGAAACAAGTTTGGCTAAAGAAGTCAAAGAAATCCTGATTAAATCCAAAACCCTAGTTTTGTACCATGTGCTAGGAGATAGCTTGATCAAACTTCAAAACCCTAATTCCACTGGGTATCACGAGAGACTCTTTGATAAAATTTGATTCTAATGATGATAAGATAGTGATGCTTAATGAATTGGCTCATTTAGACCCTAATTACTTCAACTTGGACCAAATCCTAATTTTGGTTAATATCTTAGGAGACTGATGAACCATCTTCAAAACTTCAAATCTTCTGGGCATCCTGGACAATTTCTTGTACAAAGACTTTTCAAATACCAATGAGATGTTTTAGCTTCCAAATCAAGACTTGTACATTGTTCAATAGCCTTGATCAAGAAAAACCCTAATTTGACTGGTGAATCAAAAGAGAGATTCCTCTTATAAACAAACACAAACTTCAATCCTCTGATGATCCAAAGGGATGGATAAAACATCTTGAGATATGCAATAACTTTTGAGCTTGAAAGATCTAGAAGTTTAGATGATAAGGTTCTACTTGAGCAACTTGTCAATGCAATCAACCTTCAAGGCTTGAGGAAGACTTGATAATCAAAGTACTTTGATCCCATCACAATGTATGAATGCAATGCAATATGATATTCATGACAAAACATAATCCTATATCAAGAGGGTAAATTTTCGGGTGCAACACTTACCTAGGTTCCTTCTCGGTTTAGATGCAGTTTTACCCAAACTCCTCATGAAGTAAACTTACCCAGGTTCCTTACCATAAGCCCTACTATCCAGGTTCCTTCTCATATCCTTACCATCCAGGTTTCTTTTCTCTTATCTCCAAACAGCAGTCCACAACACTGTAAGAGATGGACCTAATCAAACACGATCGATTTCACCTTTCCCCAGTAGGTCGTGATGCAACCTATACACTTACCAGATATGCAGTTCACCTCCGGAGTTAATTCCCCATTAGAGTAACGGAAAACTGAAGCTCCTAAAATTCTATTTCTCCCAAGACAGATACCAACATTCCTCAACAGATTCCTCCTCAACGACAGGAGCAGAGATTCTCATCAAAGGAATATCTCAGGAAATCAACATCCTCTAGATGACATCTTTAAGCCCATATCTGACGGTACTCCATCACGTCTTGGATGGCATCTTTAAGCCCATACCCGACAATTCTCTAGCAACTTCCAAATGGCATCTATAATCCCATTCCCGACATCACATATCAAGTATCACTTCATGCGAGTGCAAATTTCTGGGCACTCTAGTGTTCAATCATCTTCCACCTTCAGATCACGAAAGGCAGGCAAGCCAATATACATCCTCAAGTTTAAGAAGATTGAACAGGGGCAGATGTTGTACCCCAAAATTTTCCCTCTCAATTTACTTAATACATACTCCTAAAGGTCCTCAATTTGCTCAAGTTTGCCCAAGAGTTGATCAGACAAACTCTCTCCTAAGGTAGTGTGTCTCAAATTAGGGTTTCCACTTTCATCAAGATGTGTGGATCACAAAGGCCCCAAATGATTTCCAAGGTCCTAATATGTTCCCAAGATTCTCCATGTCAAATTTCAAGCCTTGCACAAGAAGTTTGCTCAGTCAACTGCTCAGATGCTTGAGAATCAACTAAACTAGGTCAAAAGTCAACTGTGGCCCACATACAGTCAAACTTCAATATTTTTGCTCAACATCAAAATTTTGAAGTTATATCCATCATTTGATCAAGGGTTGATCATGATTCCTCAAGAAATGATCCTAACTCATCAAAACCCAAAAGTTGCAAAATTATGGTTTCTTAGTCAAAGTCAACCAAATTTTGACCAAGCATAACTTCTTCATAATTTATCAGAAATTTTCCATCCAAGGCACATTTTTAAGAGGATGCAATTCCCTACAACTCATATTCATCCGACAAGTTCAAAATATGCACTCATAAAAATATATGAATTTCTACATTATAGGTCCTTTTCAAAAGTCAACAAAAACACCTTTTGGGTCAAAGCTTCTTACATGAACATGGAAGTCCCAATTGAGATGGACCAAAAGGGTTGTTTAGGGGACATCCTAAGCTTTCTAAAAAGTCCAAGAACACCCTCTTAGGGTTAAAATTGAGGGAGATATGTATTGTCAAAATTGACCAATTTTTGGAAATGTGCATGAAGTCAATATTGATCAAAATGACTTTTCTCAAAATGGGCCCATGTTTTCTTGTTTGAAACTTGTTCCTAAGATGACCCACGACCCCGGAGCTTATCCACCTATTATTTTATTATTTTTATTATTTATTTTGATTTGTTATCCATTTAAATCAAAATAAATCAATTTAAATAGTAGAATAATCAAATAAAATCAAATATTTGATTTCATGAGCATATTATGAGTCCATGAACAATTAGCAAATCAAAAAATTCGTGAAAGAGCCAATTGATTGGAAAAGATCTTAATTTGGTCTATTTTGGAAACAAATCATACAAGGAAAAGAATGAAATCAAATCTCCATAATTTGCAAAGATATAATCAATTTTTGTTGACTTAAATCATTCTATCATATATAAATAACATCTCTAAAGCATAATATAGGTCTTGGGGTCGTGAAAACAAGAGGAAGAAATTGCAAATTTTGGAAGAAAAAGTGCAGACTGTATTCTCTTCCATAGGCTGTTTCAAGTAATTCCAAAGCCAACAATCTGTTCCTGGACGTGTTCTGAAGCCATTCCAATTATCCTCAAGCCTTAAAACCTTCAGAAATCACGCCTCATAGTGCCACGGTTTGCATCTTTTTTTCAAGATTCGTTTTCAATGATTTATCCATCATAAACATATTTTGATCATATATCCATGCTTGCTATCATATTTTCAATGTTTTTGATTGGTTTGATTGAAGTTTAAGTGCATGAATGACACGATGCCATTGTTAGGGTTTTGAGGTCCCAAATTGGGAATTCTATATAAAGGCAAAATTGGACAAAATTAGGGGTTTTATCATGCTCGGGAGATGATTTTCAGTTGATCCATGTCTTTGGTTTGGATTTATTCTGCTTGTGCTGCATTTTTTTTGAATTTTACAGGTTTATGGCTACGAACAAAATCCGTCACTATAGCCTTTAGTGACAGAAACGACTGTAGGTAAAAGTGTGGCCAAAAACAACAGTTATGGGGAAGAAGACAATTAGGTGGCAGAATCCTATTGGGTGATTTGAATCACGCGCGCGTTTAGGAAAGACCACTTTATTTCCTTTATATTTTATTTATGTTATTATATATACAACTAATCATCCCAGCAAATTTTGTTTTCTTACTTTGTTTCTACAGATTCAATGCATCATCATCCAAAACGCCTACCATGCGCTACCACCATTTGGTCCGTTGGGTGTATCAATAATTCAGATCCAACGCCTCAAACAATGAAGGACTATGGTGCACTCTCTGGCTGGCACAACACATGCCCATTATTTTCTTTTCTATTTTAATTTTTTAAAATTGTTTTTCTAATTATTTTCTTTTTAAAGAAATAACACAAAAATCATTACTTTTTTATTTAATCAAAAAAATCATAAAAACATAAAAACTCTTTTTCATAAAAAACATCAAAAATATTTTTCATAAAAATATTTTATTTCTTTAATTAATTAGTTTAATTAAATTAGGGAAATTAAATCTTATTTTTCATAATTAAAAAAAAATTAGAATTAGGGTTTAATTTTGTACATAACCTAATTTTTTCTCAAAAACTAACCTAAATCTTTTTTCAATTAGATTTTTTAGGTTTCCTAAATTATTCTTGCATTTAATTCGCCGCGTGCATTTTTTAATTTCCTTTTATTATTATTATAACTGTTTCGAGGTTGTAATAGTAATTAGGGTTTAAATTCCGCATTTTTATTTTCAGTCCAAAATAATTATGTATCTGCAAAAGCCTTGTAATAGCTAGGACTTTAAACTTTCTTGCTTTTAATTCTGCAAACTATAAATTGCTTAGATGTATGTTAATAGGATTGTATGGAAAGACAAACTGAAAATTAATACGGTAGAAAACCCTAAATGTGCAAAGGTAAATTAACTGAAAATTACACTCGCACACGTTCACTCCTAGGGTTTGCCTCACTTGGTTGCCTTGGAAAACAATGCTCATGTCCCTCGAACGTAGGGATATCTTAGCAAAAGACACTCAATCTAAAAATCATCATAAAGATCATAGTCCCTTAATGTCCCTCGAGTTGACTACGAGAAATGATCTTGTCCCTCGATGTTGCCTATATGATGACAGTCCCTTCGAAATGCTAAGGTATCCTTACATGTTGCCTTCAATGACCATTACGTCCCTTTCGATAGTCCCTCAAACATCCAACGACTAGGGTTCCCTACTCACTAATAGTAGGATAACACGGTCTAAAGGATAGGAGGAAAAGAACACCTTTTTTCGAGTAGGTAGATAACTGTTAGGTACTTGCTCAAACAAACAAACTTTTTTTCACACCAACACTTTTCAAACAAAGTTTTCAAAAACAACTTTGTATCACTCTTGAGGACAGAAACAAGGGTTAAAAATGAAGTAAAACAAAACTTTTCAAAACAAGGACACACAAGAATTTTCAAAATGAGCAAGTACCTAAGAGCCCATGGAAAACCATAGATAGAAAGAGTGCTAACACTTTCCCTTTCTATAATCTACCCCCCATACTCAGAAACATCTCGAAAAAGGTTTTTTCTGTTCTTTTTCCTTTTCCTGATTGGATAAAATAAAAGTCAGTGGCCAATCTTGCTTACCGCGACATTTTGCGAACAAAAACGCCAACCAGTATTAACAGTCGGTTCTGCCACCGTATCACACCCATGCTCGGACATTAATCAAATTCTTGAAAAAGGCTCATGTCCCTCATGAGACCACAATGAATCCGTTTGAGAATTACGTGGCGAGCTTGACGGTTGATAACGGCTTGGAATTTTCAGATGCTGACCTAACACCGCTCGGGAAGGAACACAATAAAGCTCTACATGTTTCTTTCGAGTGCAAAGGGACTACCTTAGCACATGTTCTAGTCGACACTGGTTCTTCTCTAAACATACTACCCAAGGGGGCTTTAGAATTTCTAGACCGTGAAGGTTTAGTCTTGAAACCAAGTGATATCATTGTCAGGACCTTTGATGGATCAAAAAGGACAGTTCCTGGGGAAGTAGATCTTCCAATCAAGGTGGGCTCACAAGTTTTCAATTCCACCTTATACATCATGGATATCCATCCTTCCTATTCTTGTTTGTTGGGTCGCCCTTGGATCCATAAAGCTGGGGCAGTACCCTTAACTCTCCATCAAAAACTCAAATATCCGGTCAAGGGAAGAATTGTCACCGTGTATGGAGAGGAAGAGTTTATGGTAAGCCACCTTAACTCTTTCAAATATGTAGATATGGATGGAGAATTCTATGAGACCCTGTGTCAAGCCTTTGAAGTTGTACCACTAATGGTTGCTTCTACCAAATGTTCCTCTAATGAGTCCAAAGTTGTTAAAGTCGTGCGGAAGATGGTTTCAGTCAAAGATGCTCATGCTGCGATTGAAGAAGGAAACTGTGATACTTGGGGGCAACTCCTCGATATCCCATTTAAGGCAAAAAAGTTTGGTTTGGGATTCACCGTCAAGGCTCAGAAGGAAGTGAGGCGTGCTCGTGCAGGGAAGCCACCTTTCCGCATTGGAAGCCATGAGGTCAACGTTGTAGGTGATTCTGATGAAGAAGCTACATTTGAGGATTTGATGTATCCAACTACAACAGAGTTGAAGAATTGGCACGCAAAGGACTTCGTGCCCATCTCCTTCATTGAGGAGTATTCTACTTGTTTATTTCTTTTTATTTGAATTCAAGAACATTTTGTCTGTAATATTTTAACAATGACTTTTAAGCCATGCGTCTGGCTCGGGACACTTTGGTCTATTTGTCAAGGGTTTTATTTATGTTAATCTAATCATATGATCATTCAATACAAATCATTAGACTCTTTTTGCATTCAAATCTTTGTGTTCATTGTATTTCTTTCAAATACATTTTTCAAAATAGCCATGTATCTTACATGCACACACACACTCTTGCAGGTCCTCATCTACCCTGGATCTTATTACCATTGACTCTTCTATTGCCGACTATGAATTCGAATGTCCAATTAACCAAGTCGAAAACGAAGGCGAGGAAAATTGTGAAATACTGGGATAACTAGCCAGACTTCTATTACAAGAGGAAAAGCTATTCAGCCGCACGAAGAGTCAGTTGAAGTCATCAACCTGGGTACTGAGGCAGACAAGAAGGAAATTAAGATCGGCTCTAACTTGGAAAGCAGTGTCAAGAGCAGGTTGGTTAAGATGTTGCATGATTACGTGGAAGTATTTGCTTGGTCTTATGAAGACATGCCAGGGTTGGATACCGACATCGTGGTTCATCGTCTGCCAACAAAAGAAGATTGTCCTCCTGTCAAACAAAAGGTTCGTCGCATGAGGCCTGATATGTCTGAAAAGATAAAAGTTGAAGTGATGAAACAATTTGATGCAAGATTCTTAGCTGTGAGATCTTATCCCCAATGGGTTGCAAATGTGGTGCCAGTGCCAAAGAAAGACGGAAAGGTTCGCATGTGCGTAGACTACAGGGATCTGAATAGGGAAAGCCCTAAGGATGACTTCCCTCTACCACACATTGACGTCTTGGTCGATAATACTGCCCAGTATAAAGTTTTCTCTTTCATGGACGGCTTCTCTGGCTATAATCAGATAAGGATGGCTCCCAAAGACATGGAGAAGACAACTTTCGTTATGCAATGGGGCACCTTTTTCTATAAGGTCATGTCGTTCGGATTGAAGAATGCAGGGGCAACATATCAAAGGGCTATGGTAGCTTCGTTTCATGATATGATCCATCATAAAATAGAGGTGTATGTGGATGATATGATTTCTAGATCACAAACTAAAGAGGAACAACTCGATCACTTGTTCAAGCTATTCGAAAGGTTGAAAAAGTACAAGTTGAGGTTAAACCCTTACAAGTGCACATTTGGAGTACGATCTGGAAAGCTTCTAGGTTTTGTTGTCAGTAATAAAGGCATTGAAGTTGATCCTGCCAAGGTAAAGACCATCCAAGAAATGCCAGTCGCCCACTCTGAAAAGCAAGTTAAAGGATTCTTGGGTCGTCTCAATTACATCGCTCGCTTCACATCTCACTTGACTGCTACTTGTGAGTCAATCTTCAAACTTTTGAAGAAAGATCAGGTAGTCAGATGGAATGATGAATGCCAAGCTGCCTTCGACAAAATCAAAGAATATCTACAAGAGACTTCTATTCTCATGCCTCCAGTTGAAGGAAGACCCTTGATCATGTACTTGACAATACTAGAGAACTCTATGGGGTGTGTTTTAGGCCAACATGACGAGTCTGGCCGAAAAGAGCGTGTTATTTATTACCTGAGCAAAAAGTTTACCAACTGTGAAACTAGATATTCACTGCTTGAGAAAACTTGCTGTGCTCTGGCATGGGCTGCTCGCCGGCTAAGACAATATATGCTGACTCATACCACTCTGTTGATTTCTAAGATGGACCCAATCAAATATATCTTCGAGAAACTTGCTCTTTCTGGATGGATGGCAAGATGGAAAATGATCTTGACTGAGTACGAAATTCAATACACCATGCAAAAAGCCATCAAAGGAAGTGTACTAGCTGATCATTTGGCCCATCAAGCTGTCGATGATTATCAGTCCATGAACTTTGACTTTCCAGATGAAACCATCATGCTGGTGACCGTTTGTGTGAAACTTGGACCGTATGACGAACATGAACAAGGATCCCGATGGACTATGGTCTTCAATGGGGCTTCCAATGACTTAGTAACATAATTGATTCTATGATTGTATCCCCTGAAGGTTGCCACACTCCTTTCACTACCATACTATGCTTCGATTGCACGAATAATATGGCTGAGTACGAAGCATGTATTTTAGGTCTGAAGGGTGCCATCGACTTGAGGATCAAGTAATTGAATGTGTTTGGGGATTCTGATCTAGTGATTAGCCAAGTAAAAGGATATTGGTACACTAATCACCCTAATATCATCCCTTATAAGGAACTTGTGCTATCCCTGATTCCCTACTTCGAAAGAGATCACCTTTGAGCACCTCCCTAGGGAAGAAAATCAGCTAGCCGATGCCTTGGCAACCATGTCTTCAATGTTTAAGGTTAGATGGGACAACGAAGCCCCTATGATTACGATTGAGAGATTCGACGAACCTGCACATTGCTATGAGCTTGACACTAATACAGAAAAAGCTATGGTACAATGAGGTGATGAGATATCTCGAACCACAAGAGTACCCTGAGGGGGCATCCATCAATAAGAGAAAGTTCTTACGAAGATTTTCAGCCAAATTCTTCTTAAGTAACAAAATCTTGTACAAGCGCAACCATGACTCTACTCTACTCCGATGCATGGACAAGAAGGAGGCAAATAAAATTATGGAAGACATGCACGATGGTCTCTTTGGGAATCACTCAAGCGGACATACCATGGCCAAGAAAATCTTGAGAGATGGTTACTATTGATCAATAATGGAGACTCATTTCCATCAACACTCTAGGACTTGTCACAAATGTCAAATCTATGCTGACAAGGTCCATGTGCCTCATATCCCTTTGAACGTCATGACCGCTCTGTGACCATTTGCAATGTGGGGCATTGACATGATTGGAGAAATCAAGCCCATTGCTTCAAATGAACATTGCTTCATTCTTGTCGCTATCGACTATTTTACCAAATGGGTCGAAGTCGCCTCGCTTGCCTCAGTCACCAAGAATGTGGTAGCCAGATTCATCAAACATAACCTCATATGCCGCTATGGTATCCCCGAAAGGATCATCACCGACAATGGGACTAACCTCAACAATGATATGATTACTGGACTTTGCACTCAGTTTAAGATCAAGCATCACAATTCTTCTCCATATAGACCCAAAATGAATGGCGCAGTCAAAGCGGCCAATAAAAACATTAAGAAGATTATGCAGAAAATGGTAGTAACCTATAAGGACTGGCATGATATGTTACCCTTTGCTCTACAGGGCTACCGTACTTCAGCTAAGACATCAACTGGGGAAACTCCCTTTTCTTTGGTCTATGGCATGGAAGCTTTTTCCAGTGGAAGTTCAAATTCCCTCACTAAGGATTATGAATGAAGCAGGCTTAAGCAAAGACGAGTGGGTTCAGACGAGATTGGATCAGTTGAACTTAATCGATGAAAAACGATTGGCTGCTATTTGTCATGGTCAGACGTGCCAAAAATGGATGATCAAGGCTTTCAACAAAAAGATCAAACCTCGAGTATATCAAGTTGGTGACTTGGTGATAAAGTGCATCATTCTGCCACAAGGAGACCCTAGAGGCAAATGGACTCCCACCTATGAAGGGCCATTTGTTGTCAAGAGAGTGTTCTCTGGAGGTGCCATGATGTTGACTACCATGGATGGTGAAGACTTCCCACATCCTATAAACACAGACATAGTAAAAAAATACTACACATAAGAGACCCACTAGGTTGACATACCTAGGCAAAATAAAGGCATCCTGGAAAACCAAAAGGTTTGGGAAAAAATTAGGGATATATGCAAAAGATTGTACACCCGACAAGTTGAAAACCCGAAAGGGCGACTTGGGAAAAAATGGGTATCCTGGTGGGCTGAAAACCCGAAAGGGCGGTCCAGGCAAAAGTTAAGGATTGAAAGCGTGTGACTATGTCCCGTGGAATCACCACTGTCAGCTTTATCACCAAGGTCTGAGTTCAAATGGTCCAAGATCAATCCAATCAACTTCTGTCAACGGCAAGGGGCATTCGAATACATTGGGGCAATAGTAGAGTTGTAATGCAATGAGATCATTTCACATGGCTATTTGTTTTTGTTTTCAATCTTTGTTTTCCTTTCGACGATTTCCTCTTACTAAGATCTCTGTCTCTTTGTACAAAAAAATGCCTATGCATGGGCAATATATCAATACAAATATACTTTGAAGTGAAAACTTTTTGTATTTATTTTGAATGCAAATTTGTCCAATGACTAAAACTGAACGAACATATGCATATGAGCATAATTAAAAATGTTTGGCACATGTGTCCTGCTAAGTAACAACCAGCATCTCTTTAATGTATATGGAATATACCCACAAGACAGCTACAATAAACCAATCCGCAACAAAGTTACCTACAAAGTCTATTTGCATAGGTTGATCTCCAGCCAGAGTCTCAGTCTCTTGGTAGCTCTCTCCCTAGATAAGTTGATCCTACAAGAAGAAGAACTCGCCTCATCAGCAGTTCATCAAGTATTCATCAACAGGGTTTATTTCCCCAACATGTTTTATTTCCCCAACATGTTTTATTTCCCCAAAAGGGTTTATTTCCCCAACAAGGTTTATTTCCCCAACAAACAACGAGTAGCATAACTCTTCAACCGAGTTTGTATTCCCCTTACATAGTCTATCTTTCCTAGCTCAGGCTGTTATGCCCAACTGAGTCTATCCTCCCAAGCTGAGTCTATTATCCCCAGTTGAGTCTATCCTCCCAAGTTGAGTCTGTCTTCCCCGACTGAGTCTACACTCTCTAGCTTGAGTTTCCCTTTCAGACTATTACAAATCATAGGGCCACAACCCGTAATCCCCAGTAAGGTCGTTAACAAAACCTTTACTATCTCCAAAAGATACTATGAAGCCTGGACCCGACCAGATAATAGTCAACTTCTCAAGTCACTATAGAGCCGGGACCCGACCAGATAATAGTGAAAACCTTTCAAAAACTAGGAAAACTGGACCCGACCCGATAATAGTTCAACTCTTCGAGATATAGAAGAACCTTGACTCGACCAGACTAGGGTTTAACTTCTTTTCCCCAATAGATTTTGCCTCTACCCCAACAAGTTATTGTGAAGCCTGGATCCGACCAGATATCAGTTTTCCAACTTCATCTTTTTAAGTAAGTTATTGTGAGGTCTGGATCCGACCAAATAGCAATTCCCCTCAGAAGTTTGTTGTAAAACCTGGAATCCGATCAAATAACAACTAAATCCCCAAGCAATTTATTGTGAAGCCTGGACCCAGCCAGATAGCAATTAACTTCATCCACCTCAAAATCTGCAAAGCCTGGAATCCGACCAGATAGCGATTCAATGTCATCAAGTTACTGTAAAGCCTGGATCCGACCAGATATTAGTTCAAATTCATCTATTCATCAAGTTATTATAAAGCCTGGATCCGACCAGATAACAACTAGCTACATTTTCCAGCAAGACACTATGAAGCCTGGACCTGACTAGATAATGGCATAACTTTTCAAAAACTATGAAGCCTGGACCTGACCAGATAGTAGTTACCACTTCAAGTTACTATAAAGCCTCAACCCGACCAGATATCAGTTTAACTTCATCCTTTCTAGCAAGTTATTGAAAATCCTGGAATCTGACCAGATAATAGTTAACTTCCTTATCCCCAACAAGTTGTTGTGAAGCGTGGATGTGACCAGATAACAATTCAATTTCAAGAAATTTTTTGCAAAGCCTGGAATCCGACCAGATAACATATAATTTATTCTCTCCTAGTAAGTTATCGTGAAGCCTGGAACCCGATCAGATAGAAGTTGACTTCCTCATCCTCAGCAAATTATGAAGCCTGGATCCGACTAGATAACAGCTAGCATTCAAGAGATATTCCCCAGCGGAAGCATTCCTTCAACCAAGTTTGAAGATATGTATATTCTTAATCCCCAACAGGAATCCAGATTCAGAACTCCCTAGCAGCAGTCAGGGATTTATTTTCCCGGACAAATCATGCACTCATACATCATAGCATATACATACAAAATGCACTTAGCATGATCTCATTCATCTTGTGAATATCATGCATATATCCGCATTTTTACTAACCCCTTTTCCCATAGGTGAAACATCAAGTTTTAGTGTAAATCGACCAAAGATTTATGCTGATACTTCTATTGGTGTTTACCACCATTCCTCCAAATGGCATCTATAAGCCCATTCTCAATACATCTTCGAGTGCAAATTTCTGGGCACTCTAGTGTTCAATCATCTTCCACCTTCAAGTCACGAATGACGAATCCGCCAATCTAACTCTTCAGGTCAAAGAAGATTGAACAAGGGAAGCTGTTGTACCCCAAAATTTTCCCTCTCATTTCTCAAGTAATCTCTCACAATATCTCCTTTGGTTCAAGACTGCACAAGGTTTGATCAGCTCAAGACACCTCCTTAAGCACTGATAACTGAAAATTAGGGTTTGAGATTGCACAAGGAAATATGAAATTTTAATGCCCCATATGACATTAATGTATCATTTTGGACCCTCAAGATTGCACATGTCAAGTTTCAAGTCTTGGATCACATTTTTGCTCAATCAATTGATCAGTTGACCTAAAATCAATTGTATTGGGGAAAAAGTCAATTGTGGTTAATTTACAGTCAAATTTTATAATTTTTTATCCATATCAACATTATGAACTCATATATGTCATTTGATCAAGTTTGGATCACAGTTCCTCAAGAAATTTGATCAGATCATCAAAAGGGCAAAATGGTCAAAATTAGGGTTTTGACTAAGAAGGTGCAATTTCTGATTTTTGACCTAGAAAATGACTTATTGGTTTGAGACATGATCTCAAGGTGTAAAATAATTTATTTTGACCTAATGGCATGGCTCAAAACATCTCTCAAGCTAAATTGATCGATAGTTGATTTTCAGTCAACTGATCAAAAGTCAACTGTACACTGAAAAGTCAAACTTTGACTTTTTGATCAAAATCAAGTTACAAAGATCACAATTCATAAAGACATGTCAAAATATGAAACTTGTTCATCAAGAAATTAAAAATTCAAGATTTCATTTTGAAAAGTCAAAATTTCTAAACTTAGAAATTTTTCTAAGTGTTGGAAAATTCATATTTTTTCACAATTTTGAGCCAAATTTACACCATGATGCAAGATGATTCAAAGGAAACTTCCAATATGAAAGTTGTAGATCTAAATGAGATATAAAAAATTGTAGAACACAACTTTCTCTATAAATGCATATATTTCAAGTTATGATTTTAAGAAGACATGTTCATGAAACTTCCAAACTTAGTGAAAATTTGCCCTAGTTTAGGCAGGATTTTGACCTAACTTCATGACAATTTTTCACATAGTTCCAAGATGAATCTTCAAAAATGTCCAACATATAGGTTGTATATGATGTTACAAGCTTTCCAAAATGTCCAAGAACTCATTGAGATCATACTTGAGCAAGGAGAATCGAAGGCAAGAAGTTAGGGTTTTCAAACTTGAATTACAAGCCATTTCTTGATGAACACATGAACCAAATACATTTGATCTCAAACCTTTTACATACATATACACAAGTCTATTTCAAGAAAAGTCATAATTTGAAACATCGTGAAACTCTCCCAAACACCCTTGCTGCACAGAACTGCCCAAACTTGACAGTTTTAAGCAAAAACTCACAATCTCCATTTTCCCTAGTGAGTTTTGAAAACTAATCATACAAACACCTTATGTACATCATATCAAAGTGATCAAGACCCCTATTTCCTGACTGTAACCCCTCCATCACCATCCACCATTTTTAAAATTGAAGCTTGCAACTTGACTTGAGTTGGGAGTTTCAGCCATCCTCAAAGCAACGTAGGAGTTGGATTACACTTAAGGAGGTCCATGATAGCTAAACAGATCATTAGGTCATCTCAAAGGTTGCTCAAAATCCATACACGATTCTCACTTCACAGTAAGTTTTTCTTAACTGTGATATCTTGATACAAGCATCTTTTGTACATACATTTTGAAGTAGAAATGTAGGTATCATTGCTCTGAAGCTAACCATGTCCATGGTTTTCATTTATATTGACTGTGTATTGAGAATTTTGGATTTGAATTTTATGAAAAATTAGGGTTCAGTTTGGTACTAACATAAATTCATCCTTATCTTTGAGTGTTAGCTTAAGTTAGTTACATGGTTAGATTCGTGGTGGAAAAATGCACAAGTTTCATGTTTACACATTTGAAAATGATTGAGAATTGATGAAGTTACAGTTTTCAAAATTTGTTGGCGCGAGAAAGAAGATGAAGTTGGCCTCCTGACTTGTTTTCAAATATATATATTTATGGTTTTGTATTAATGAACGGATGTATAGCCACCCTAGTGGTAAAGCGCGTGCCTGTTAACCTTTGGGACCTGGGTTCGAGCCCCAGTGGTACCCTTTTGCCCCTCTTTTACATTTTTCTTCCATTTTTTTTGTTTGAAACAGGCGCATGGGCCTCAATGTTGTGCTTTTGTTTTTTTGCTTATTTCTCACCCCTGCTTTCACATTCACACACCTGGCCCAAACCATTTTTATTTTATTTTTTACTTTTATTTATTTTCTTTTTATTTTCTTTATTATTTTTTTATTACTATTATCATTATTATTATTTTTATTAATAAAAAATATAAAAAATATTTTATTTATAATTTTCACATTTATATTTTATTTTTCTTTACAAAGACAAAAAAGATAAAAAACATATTCTTAAACAAATTAATTTCTTTTTCTTAAATAATTAATATTTAGATTTAGGTTTAATTATTATTTTTCTTTTTATATTTAAAAATAATTTATAACTTAGGTTTCTTTTATTTAATTAATTTTCATTTTATTTTTATTAACTTAAAACCTTTTTTCACAAAAAAACCTAAAAACATTTTTTAACTTAATTTCTTTCTTAATTAATTTAGGTTTAAGTTTTGATTAATTTTTAATTAATCATATATCTTAATTAGGTTAAAACCCTTTCATGAAAACCAAACAAAAATCACTCCTTTTCCATTTACATTCTAGCATTATTTTCTTTTCAATCTTGTACATTATTCAATATGGTTGTAATAGATAATTAGATTTAATTTTCTTGCAAAATCATTTGTAAATTTGTACACCCCCTCCCCTAATGATGTAATAGCTTAGTATTTTTATTTCCCGTAATTTATCGCTTTATATAAATGCTAGGGTAATTCCACTTTGTTGCCTTACAAAAATGGCCATGTTATGTATGTGGGATATCTTAGCAAAAAGCAATAAAAAATACAAGATCACAGTCCCTCGATGACGCTATCAATGTTGCATTTCAAAATGATCTTAGTCCCTCAAAGAGAAATGCTAAGATATCTCACAACATTGCTATCATGGCTATACGATGAACCACGCCCGTCCTTTCACATCCAAAGATAAGGCTTCTTACGAAATCAATGGTAAGATAGCAATATCAAAGGAAAGGAAGAAATGAACTAAGACTTTTGAGTAGGTAGATTTTTCCTAGTTGCTTGCTCATTTTCAAATCAAACACTCCTTGCTTATTTTCAAAACAAACACCAAACACTTTCAAAACATTTTCCAAAACATGAAACCTTTTCAAAAGATCAACACTTTGTATACGTTCTTACGAACGAGAACTATTACAAAGTTTTCCTAAACGAAGGCGCCTTTTCAAAATACTTTCAAAAACCACACAAAACACATTTTCAAACAAAAGGAAGTGATCTAGCAAGCAACTAAGATCCTGTAGATAACTATGGATGAAAAGGGTGCTAACACCTTCCCTTTTCATAATCTACCCCCCGAACTCAAGAAATAACCTCAAAGGTCTTTCCTATTCTTTTCAGACTTTCCTTTTGGATAAAAGAAAAGTCGATGGCGACTCTTGCTAACCCCAACATTTGCGATAAAATGCAAAATATTCAAGTCAGATCTCCCACCATATCACACTATTGATTAGCCATGAATAAAATGTAACTCTTTAGAACATGCTCACATCAGAAGATGAATGTTACCGTTAAGACTCCTTTTCTTTCCAGAACTTTACATATCAGAATATCAGAGTTCTTGTTTCACAACGTTGGTGCATTCAGAAGTTGTAACCTAGAACTTCTTCATTTAGCATTTTACACGGATTTACTCCTAAGTATGTTGTGTCTAAACAGATCTTCAAAACAAAACTCTTTTATCTTCTTACATCAGAACTTCTATTCTATGTTCTAGCAGATCTTTTCTCATCTTCTATGCTTCTTACATCAAAACTTCTCTGCATATTAAAATACTTTATTAGAGAGCATATATGTTCTTTTATATATATCATGTGTTTGTTATCATCAAAACTCTTACAGGGATGTAGAACCAAACTATGTTATAACAATCTCCCCCTTTTTGATGATGACAAAAACTTGTATACTTTAATAGAATACTTAAAGAACATAAAGCATAGAAGTCTCCCCCTGAGTTGAATACTCAGATGAAGAAAAAAGTACTTCCCTGAAGATTTCTGAATAGAGCTTTGAGAAGAGTCAAAATATCTTACATTCTTCACAAGCATAGGAAGGCTGTACAGCGTATTCTTATATTAGCTCTAACAAATCTTGGGGTTTTCCAATATTTAATAAACTTTTGATTAAATGTGTGAGACCTGAATATTTTCACACTATTCAATCGAAAGGTGATTAAATAGGGGAAGCTGTCATACCCCAAAATTTCCCTATCAACTTGATAGTCTTATTTTTTTTCTAATTTCCAAATCATATCATGCAATTTGTTCATGTTTGAATAATTATTTCTCGAAGGGCTTAAAAGAAAAAAAAAATAAGGGTGTGTGTTCTAATCAAGAGATTTGTGGGTTTTCTAAATAAATAAAAAACCTTTATAAACTTCTTCTTTGGGTCCATTAAGATTGTTGCTCATTTTCTAGAAATTTTAAGTGGAGAGTCCATAATCCATGTTCTATTTTATCATTAGGGGTTTTTTTCCGTTCTAATACTATTATTAGTTATAATTTTTATTTGATTAAACTTTCTGTAAAAAATATTATTGACAATTTATTACTGTTTTAAATTATTATTCTTCATTAATAATATTGTCATAAATCTTAATTAAGAAACGATGTGGGTTTTTGAAATTTCTTTTGGTAGCAGGCCAAACATGGAAGGCCCAGTAGACTAGTGTAGTGCAACCCATTCAATTTCCGTTTTAAGAAAGTTGGTCTCTGTGTTTTTTATTTACATCCACAACATTTTATTTTTTACTATTATACTAAGTTTTTTCTTCTGTTGAACATTTACATTTTTTGTTTTTGTCTACTCTTTAGAAAGAGCCTTTTTACTTGCCCAAATAAGAGAAGCGTCGGGCCCATTGATAAAAAAAGACCCACACCCTTGAACCACAAATCGTTTGGTCAATCAATACAGAGTAATTCTCCTTCTTTTCCTTTTCCAGAAATCCGACCAAGGCAACAATAGAGCCAACATCGACTTACAAATACAAAATCAATAAACAACATTCTTAAATTTACAAATAATATTCCAAAACATTCCATAAGCACAAAACATAAGCAATCTCTTATCAATAAATTTCCAGAACATAACGATTTATTACAGAACAAATATGGAAACAAGTACAAAATCCAAAAACAAAAGTGGAACGCAATTTCCAAATTCCTAAACTAATCAGACAATAAACGACAGACTTAATGTTTGTTTCCTATTCTATAATCCCTAACGTGATATAAAACCCAAGTTTCCAAAACAAAGGAGGGAGGCGGAGAGATGACAATATAGGAAAATATATAGAAAAAAGGATAAGTACAGTAGAGAGAAGCGAATTACAGTAAAAAAAGAAAGGGACATTGGCGAACAGAGGACGCTTTTTTTTCCATCACCATCTCATTTCCACGAGTATGCTTTGCATCACCAGAGATACCCTTAAAAGAAATCTAGGGTTCCAACATCTAGAACCCTAAATTCCAAATCGACGCTTCCAATTTTCCGGTTACTTAAAGTCGAAAATGAGTAGACGATCAATGGAGAAAGGTCAAGGTTCGAAGATGTGAAATATAGTGAGGTAGCTCAATCTTTTTTTTCTCCTATAAATACATAGTTTTGTTTGGGTATGGGGGTCGGGGGTTATTTGAACCCGAGATGAGAGACGACCGAGCGCCGCCGCGGGAGGGACAATAGATTTTTTTCTGCATGGGTATAGTTTGGGATGGGAAATGAAGAAGAGAGATGGAGAGGGGATCGAGAAAAGGGAAAACCTAAAATAGAAAGGTCTTGTTGTTGTTTTGTAAAAAACAACTTTTATTGTGTTTGGTAATCATGTACATGTGAATATACACTAGTTATCTTACTCCCTAATTCATAACGGTTTAATTTTAATCAGTTGACTCAGGATGTGCACGCCCATAGTATGTCCATATGCGCGACTGTACGCTATCCAACGAATCCTTTTTTTTTCCACCCAATGCGCTGGGCCTGGCCCATAGATAACTAAACCTCCCCTTTTTTAAATTAATGCTAACGTGTTTAAATGCGCACCCCCTGGCCTTTTGGGCTTGAATTCAAAATCTGAATTCAGGCCCTTCTATTTGCACCCTGTAATATTACATCATAACTAAAATCGCACCCCCCCCCCCCCCCCCCCCCCAGAAAATTCAATTTTTTATAATTTTGTTTTTTATAATTCCATTTTATATATTTATTTATTTTTCTGATTTTTATATATTTATATTTATATTTTAATAATTACAATATTATATATTTATATTTATATTTTAATAATTATAATATTACCTATTATTTATTATTATAAATAATGGATTATTTTAGACTTAGTTAAAATATAATATTTCTTATTTATATTAAAATCACACGCTTAAAAATAACTTTCGCAGCATAATTTAATTTAATATTTTATATCAAAATATTAAAACCCGAGACTCATTAAATTACAATATCCGCAAGCGACACTTGGCCAATATATGACCACGTGATAACGGGGCTATATCAGACCCCTCAGTTATACGTCTAAAAATATTTAAACGATCACCAAACTATTTTTCGCAATAAGTTAATTCAACATTAATTTTCGAAAAGGAATGTGTTGGCTCCTAAATTCGACACCCTTGTTTTTATTAATATCAGCCATTAAAGCTGAAAGATGTTTTCGATGTTTTCGACCAGCTGGGTCTGTCGAAATGCCCATCAGAAGATGGAAATGTACTTAGAGGATTTCTTCCAAGGGAGAATTTGGTTGCCTTCGACATCGAAGGTGTGGCTCGTCAAAGATGCCTCTCGACGAAGGTGTTCGATTTCTCAGAGTGGGTTGGTTTGAAATTCCAACGTTTGGAGGGAAAACGGTTCCCAGCGGTTACCAAGTGCAACGTGCAAAGATCTGGAGCGTCGAACGTGCCAAGTGGAGTCATCTCGAAGCAGTGTAACTGCCCGACGGTTACTTGGGATGTTTAGTATAAATATTAGTAGTTCACGCAGTTTTTCGCGTGTGTTCACAATTATATACAAGTTGAAATTCTGGCTGCAGATACTCAATGTCACATTCAATGTTATGACACCGTATCTGACTTACTATATGACAGTAAATACAAAAACAATAAAGAACACAGTCAATTGTTTACCCAGTTCAGTGTGCAACAACACCTACTCTGGGGGCTACCAAGCCAGGGAGGAAATCCACTATAAGAGATGTTAATTCAGGAATAAACCAACCAGTTTATCTCCTTCACTTAAGACCTACCCAATGCAATTTCAATCTAAGTACAACTTAAACCTGAGTTCCTACTCACTCCCCCTCAATCACAGCAGTGATACATAAAACAATTTGACTAGTGATTTTATGAAGACACTCTTCAAAAACAAACACTTGATTAAGCTTCACAGCTTTTTAATCAAGCAACACAATCACTCTTGCTTCACAGCTTTGAGTGATGCACACAACTAACTTGACTCTGCTTCACAGCTTTAGTCAAGGAACATTCAAACACTCTTGCTTCAAAACTTTGAGTGCTACACAACCCTTACAATTAAAAACCTATTCCAAGTCACTTATCACAATGATAATTGCTTGGAGTACAATAATTAAACCTATACAGATTACAAATGATCTTCAGATCAAAAAGGGATGCCTTGCAAAACAACGGCTCTGTTGAATATATAGCAGCTGCAACTTCAGTTAGGGTTTCCACAAAAACCTAGGGTTAATTCCGTTTGACCTTAAGACTAGGTCACAAGACTTTATTAACCAGGTTAGGGTTGAGCTAGGTTACCCCTCAGAAAACGCAGGATTCTGTTCTGGAAAGACTGAGTTTATTTTCCTGAAAAAACTCAGAATTACCCAACCTGCAAACCTGTTAGTTCAGAACAGGATGTCTTAACATCTGTTATGACATCTGAGAAAACTGTCTACTGATTCAGCAAAATGTGATCATTTTGCAAAATGCTCAGATACACACTTATAAACATCAGTTCCTGAATGACAATATTTTTCTGCAAAGGTACCTAATGAATCAGTACAAACTAAACTAGAATGTTATGACATCAGTCATGACATTCACCCATACACTTGGGTTTTACCAAAAATGCAAGCCAATACCTAAACAACTACAAACTCCCCCTTTGGCAGATTTTTGGCTAAAGACCCTAAGCAATCAGAGATAGATAGCAGCAGAAATAAGTGACTGCAGAAAAATAGAATGTCTAATTGAGCAAGTACCAAAATATTCTCCCCCTCTTTAGCCACAAACGGGCCAAAGATACATGTTCATACAGATTATACAGTTATCCAAAAAGATAATAAGAGCAACAGCAGAAAAAATTCTGAACACACTTCCAAACTTTACCAGATATCAGCACCAACCAGCAACACCACCAAACAGCAACCAACCTTTAAGCACTGTCATCAGACTCAGAGGATTCGGGCTTCTTCCTTTTCTTGTGAGCAATGTCAGCATTCTTCTCTTTGTTTGATGTCTCAACATTCTTAGAGACATCTGGATTTGTTTCAGCATTTGAACTTTCTTGGTTCAGAGGAACAGAAATGCCAGGAACTGAGTGGTTCTCGTTCAGAATTCTTGAAACAATTTTTGCTATTACTTGATTAACATAGGTTGTCCCTTCCCTATTTGCAATTTCAAGGGGAACTGAAGAAGAAGGATGAGATGGATTACCAGAGGCAGAAGCTTGGGACTTTCCTGCATGTCTTGATCTCTACTCTTTGACCTTGGTGGGGTTAGTTCCCACTTTTCTACGAGAAGAGATCTCCAGAACTTCAGAGTCCAGACAGGAAGAGATTGTCCTAGAATCTTGATCAGAGGAAGAGGTTGAAATAGTCGTATTGGATGATGATGGTGTTTGAGACATTCTGACAATTTTAGAGCACCAATAGCACTTGAAGAGAAGATTCTGATTGAGAGACTGGGTTTTGATGAGGAGACGAGAGGGGAAGGAAGAAAAGGAGTGTCTATTCAACTTCTTAAAAGAATTGTAGGAAATGGGAAAATATAATTTTAACCCAATCAGAACAAGCATAACTCCTTTAATCCTTGTTTTAAGCAAAATTAATTGCTACAATTCCTCATGTTGGCAAATACCCAACTTACCCCTTAAGTTTTCAAATTGATTTGCATCTAGAGCCTTGGTAAAAATGTCAGCCAGCTGTAGCTCAGTGGCAACATGTTCCAATTTGATTGTCTTCTCTTCTACAAGGTCTCTGATAAAGTGATGTCGTATGTCAATATGTTTGGTCCTGCTATGCTGAATGGGATTCTTGGAAATGTTGATTGTACTCAGATTGTCACAGTACAATGTCATAACATCTTGTGTGACATTATACTCAGTGAGCATCTGTTTCATCCAGATCATTTGAGAGCAGCTACTACCAGCTGCAATGTATTCAGCTTCAGCAGTAGAAAGAGACACACAATTCTGTTTCTTGCTGAACCAGGAAACCAGATTATTTCCCAAGAAGAAACATCCTCCAGAGGTGCTTTTTCTATCATCAGCACTACCAGCCCAATCAGCATCACAGTAGCCAGTCAGAGCTGGTTCACAGCCATGAGTATACATCAATCCATAGTTGTAAGTTCCACTTACATACTTCAAAATTCTCTTCACTTGATTGATATGACTGACTTTGGGATCAGCTTGGTATCTTGCACAAACACCAACTGCAAAGGCAATATCAGGTCTGCTGGCAGTTAGGTACAACAAGCTTCCTATCATGCTTCTGTACAGACTTTGATCCACCTTAACCCCACTTGAATCTTTGGAAAGCTTTAGATGAGTAGGAGCAGGAGTCCTTTTGTGACTTGCATTCTCCATACCAAACTTCTTTACAATGTTCTTAGCATACTTGCTTTGAGATAAGAAGATTGAGTCCTCCATCTGTGAGACTTGTAGTCCAAGAAAATAAGTTAGTTCTCCCATGAGACTCATTTCGAATTCAGCCTGCATCTGGTCAGCAAAGTGTTTAACCATATGTTTTGACATTCCTCCAAACACTATGTCATCAACATATATTTGTGCAACCATCAACTTCCCTCCTTCAGTTTTGACAAAGAGAGTTTTGTCCAAGCCTCCTTTTCTGTAGCCTTTGTCTGAGAGAAACTTTGTTAACCTGTCATACCATGCTCTAGGAGCTTGTTTCAGGCCATATAGGGCTTTTCTCAATTTGTAGACATGATCAGGGTGGGTTGGATCCACAAAGCCTTTAGGTTGTTCTACATAAGCTTCCTCATTCAAGTACCCATTTAGAAAGGCACTTTTCACATCCATCTGAAATAACTTGAACTTCAGAAGACAAGCAATTGACAACAAGAGTCTGATTGATTCCAGCCTGGCTACAGGTGCAAAGGTTTCATCAAAATCAACCCCTTCAACCTGGGTGTATCCTTGAGCAACAAGTCTTGCCTTATTTCTGGTGACAACTCCTTCAGCATCTGACTTGTTCTTGAATATCCATTTTGTCCCAATGATGTTAGTTCCTTCAGGTCTAGGAACCAGTTCCCAAACTTCATGTTGTTTGAATTGGTTCAGTTCATCTTGCATTGCACCAATCCAATATTCATCAGTTAAAGCTTCCTTGACATTTCTTGGTTCCATTTTGGACACAAAACAAGAGTTTGAGATGATTTCTCTAGATCTTGTGATGACTCCACTATTGGGATCTCCTATGATGAGCTCTTTTGGATGATCCTTCTGAATTCTGATGGAAGGGATCTTGCTAGCTTCCTTTGATTCAGATTCTGTTGTGGTGGAGTTGGGTAGGTCATTCTGTTGGGTTGAAGTCTCAAAGAATGTTTCAACAGTACAAGGAACATCTATTTCTTCATGATAATCATCAATTATAACATTTATTGATTCCATCATGGTTTTGGTTCTGGAGTTGAATACTCTATAAGCTCTGCTGTTTGAGGAGTATCCTAGAAATATGCCTTCATCACTTTTAGGGTCCAGTTTTCTTCTTTGTTCACGATCAGCCAGAATATAGCATTTGCTGCCGAACACATGGAAGTACTTCACAATTGGTTTTCTTCCTTTCCAGAGTTCATATATGGTGGATGAGGTTCCCTTCCTCAAGGTGACCCTGTTATGAACATAGCAGGCTGTATTCATAGCTTCAGCCCAAAAATACATAGGAAGTCTTTTGGCATGTAACATTGCTCTGGCAGATTCCTGTATGGTCCTGTTTTTTCTTTCCACAACTCCATTTTGTTGAGGTGTTATAGGAGAAGAAAACTCATGACTAATTCCTTCTGAAGAACAGAAATCATCAAACTTGCTGTTTTCAAATTCCTTGCCATGATCACTTCTGATTCTGACAATACTCCCTTCCTTTTCTCGTTGAATTCTTTTGCATAATTCTTTAAAAACTTCAAATACATCAGATTTTTCCCTAATGAAATTAATCCAGGTGAATCTGGAAAAATCATCCACAACCACATAGGCATATCTTTTTCCACCAAGACTCTCTACTTGCATTGGTCCCATCAGATCCATATGAAGAAGTTCTAGAACCTTAGAGGTGGTCAGATGTCTTGACTTTGGATGTGACATCCTAGTCTGCTTACCAACCTGACATTCACCACAAACTCTTTCTTCATCAATTTGTATCTTGGAATCCCTCTGACTGCCTCCAAGGAGATAATCCTCTTCATACCTCTTAGATGAAGATGGCCAAGTTTTTGGTGCCACAGTTTCACCTCTTTTTCTTCTTTTGCAATGGAACACACAGATGAGAAATTAGTGTTCTCAGGCTCCCACAAGTAACAGTTGTCTTTGGATCTGACTCCTTTCATTACTATCTCTTGTTTGTCATTGATTACAAGACATTCAGATTTTGAGAAATTGACCTTGAATCCTAGATCACACAATTGACTGATACTAATGAGATTAGCAGTCAGCCCTTTTACCAGTAGTACTTCATTTAGACTTGGAACTCCAGGGCAGTCCAAATCACCAACTCCTTTGATTTCACCTTTAGCACCATCTCCAAAGGTCACAAAACTGGTGGTGTGAGGCTTAACATTATTGAGGAGGTTCTTGATTCCAGTCATGTGTCTGGAACATCCACTGTCAAAGTACCAGTCTTCCTTTGCAGAGACCCTCAGGGAAGTGTGGGCTATCAGGGCAGTATCCTTTTTCTTCCATTTAGGAGCATGTGGTACCTTTTTAGACTTAGGTTTGATACCTGAGTTCTGATTAGGGTATCCATGCAATCTGAAACAGAAGGGCTTTATGTGGCCATATCTCCCACAATGATGACATCTCCATCTTTGGTACCTTTTCTTCATATGTCTCTGTTCCTGATGTTGAGAGTTGTGTTGAGACATCTGTTTTGACATTTGCTTACCAGTACCAGATTTCTTTGCTTCCATAAATCCTAGTCCAGATTTATTTCCCACATTTTGTCCAACCTGAAGGATCTCTTCCAATTTATCTGTTCCATTTGTCAGCATCTTGACAGATTTGGTCATTTGATTCAGTTGTGAGTTCAACAATTGAACTTCTCCTTCTAGATTACTTATAGTTTCAAGGTTTGCCCTTTTTTCAGCTTCCAGCTTTATGATGAGTTTTGATTGTTTCTCATTCTGCACACAGACTTCAGTACTTCTGATACACAATTTCTTGTAAGTATCAGCCAGTTCTTCAAAAGTCACCTCTTCATCACTGATGTCACTTTCAGAGGTACAAACACCAGTTAAGGCAGTAACTAGTTTGGCAGATTCTTCTTCAGAATTACTTTCTGAATCACAGTCAGACCAAGTAACTGTCATTCCTTTCGTTTGTTTCTTAAGAAAGGTAGGACATTCAGCTCGAATATGCCCATATCCTTCACAACCATGGCATTGAATTCCTCTTCCTTGATTTCCCTTTTCTTCTGACCTTGGTCTTCTGCTGGAACTGTCAATGTCAGAGGGAATGTTATGAACATTAGACCTTGACTTTGGATCTATTCTTTTGATGAGTTTGTTGAACTGTCTTCCAAGCATGGCTATAGCTTCTGAAATATTTTCTTCAGCATCAGTGTTGGACACAAGTGCTATGCTCTTGTTCTTCTTGTCACCATTATCAATGATCCCCATCTCAAAAGTCTGAAGAGACCCAATAAGTTCATCCACTCTCAACTTGTTGATGTCCTGGGCTTCCTCTATGGCAGTTACCTTCATTGCAAATCTTTTAGGCAAGGATCTGAGAATCTTCCTCACCAGTTTTTCTTCTGACATCTTTTCTCCCAGAGCTCCTGAGGTATTGGCAATCTCCAAGATGTTCATGTGAAACTCATGAATGGTTTCATCTTCCATCATTTTTAGATTCTCAAACTTGGTAGTCAACATCTGAAGCCTTGACATTTTTACTTTGGAAGTGCCCTCATGAGTAGTTTTGAGAGTGTCCCAAACTTCCTTGGCCAGTTCATATTGATGTACTAGTCTGAAAATGTTTCTATCAATTCCATTGAACAAGGAATTTAAAGCTTTGGAATTTCCCAGGGCTAACTCATCTTCTTCTTTACTCCAATCTTCCTCAGGCTTCAGACTGATTGTCCCATCTTTCTCAGTTATGGTGGGATGGATCCATCCTTTGTCAGCAGCTCTCCAAGCCTTTTTGTCCAGAGATTTTAGGAAGGCAATCATACGAGGTTTCCAGTAGTCATAATTAGTTCCATCCAGAATGGGTGGTCTATTTCCAAAAACTCCTTCTTTGTCCATAGTGCCAGAAAGTGATATCCCTAGATCTCACCCAGTAATACAGGCAGGGTGCCTGCTCTGATGCCAATTGAAATTCTGGCTGCAGATACTCAATGTCACGTTCAATGTTATGACACCGTATCTGACTTACTATATGACAGTAAATACAAAAACAATAAAGAACACAGTCAATTGTTTACCCAGTTCAGTGTGCAACAACACCTACTCTGGGGGCTACCAAGCCAGGGAGGAAATCCACTATAAGAGATGTTAATTCAGGAATAAACCAACCAGTTTATCTCCTTCACTTAAGACCTACCCAATGCAATTTCAATCTAAGTACAACTTAAACCTGAGTTCCTACTCACTCCCCCTCAATCACAGTAGTGATACATAAAACAATTTGACTAGTGATTTTATGAAGACACTCTTCAAAAACAAACACTTGATTAAGCTTCACAGCTTTTTAATCAAGCAACACAATCACTCTTGCTTCACAGCTTTGAGTGATGCACACAACTAACTTGACTCTGCTTCACAGCTTTAGTCAAGGAACATTCAAACACTCTTGCTTCAAAACTTTGAGTGCTACACAACCCTTACAATTAAAAACCTATTCCAAGTCACTTATCACAATGATAATTGCTTGGAGTAAAATAATTAAACCTATACAGATTACAAATGATCTTCAGATCAAAAAGGGATGCCTTGCAAAACAGCAGCTCTGTTGAATATATAGCAGCTGCAACTTCAGTTAGGGTTTCCACAAAAACCTAGGGTTAATTCCGTTTGACCTTAAGACTAGGTCACAGGACTTTATTAACCAGGTTAGGGTTGAGCTAGGTTACCCCTCAGAAAACGCAGGATTCTGTTCTGGAAAGACTGAGTTTATTTTCCTGAAAAAACTCAGAATTACCCAACCTGCAAACCTGTTAGTTCAGAACAGGATGTCTTAACATCTATTATGACATCTGAGAAAACTGTCTACTGCTTCAGCAAAATGTGATCATTTTGCAAAATGCTCAGATACACACTTATAAACATCAGTTCCTGAATGACAATATTTTTCTGCAAAGGTACGTAATGAATCAGTACAAACTAAACTAGAATGTTATGACATCAGTCATGACATTCACACATACACTTGGGTTTTACCAAAAATGCAAGCCAATACCTAAACAACTACACAAGTCACTCATATAGATTCGAGTACCCAGCGTGTGAGAAAGAATTGTTGAGAATGTATGTGTGAAACACCACTTTTATTAATCAAAGTCATTTATTTTCCAGAAACTTTACTTGCTTTCCCCTTTACTTTTCCTGTCGAAGCCTTTATTTCAAGCCTTCCTTTATTTTATCAAGTTCTCTTCTTCATGCAATTTACATAAAGCTTCTTTATTTCCTTGTCATTTAACCATTATCAAAATTAATCAAAACCCCAAAATCAACCATGTCTTAGGATCAATCTGATCGATCCTGCGAGTCACCAAATAAGTAACCATTTGGAAGATCAGCGGTTGTTTACCAATAACCACGGTAAACAAATTGGCACACCCGGTGGGACTGTGTGTTAATTTTTGAAGTTTAACCTTTTTAAACATAATCTCATCTTTTTCGAGAAGTATTGCATGTTATTGAGAAGTGGTAGAATATACACTAACAATACTGATACTGCCAGAAGAAGAGAAGCGATGGCGAATCCGCCAAACAATAACGAAATCCCACAAACGAATATGGGATCAACGGTTATCCCAACCGTAAGTGAAGCGATAACCGCTGGTTCAACACCAGCAGTAACGGTCACAACAACGGGGCCATTACCTCCGTTCACAGGCCCCAGAGTGCCTTTGGGAACTCCCCCACCAAGGGGAAATCTAGGCACAAGGCCTTATGTTCCCCCAGGATTTATGACAGGCGGTTATAATCGAGAACCACTCTATGGCATGCCAACGTCTGATTTGGCTAGCCTAACAAACGCAGCGTCCACTTTTTCAGACCCTTTAGTGAGTGCCTCTTCGCCACTCCAAGGTTCTGGAGTAGGTATGGCGAATAGAAATAGGACCCAACTCTTAGGAGGAACGTCCCAAGTAGCACATGGCCTTACAAATGCCTCGACAGCAGTCTTGAGGCAACAAATGGACGAAAGCAACCATGATATGGTTCAAATGTTGGCACAAACTTTAAGTACGGTGCTGAATCCTCTGATACAAAATACCACCCAATCGAATCAGCAGATGACAGTGCAAATGACGCGTTTGGCTGATTTCTTTGGAGTACCCCAACCTATTCGACAGCCCCAAAGGGCGCCAATAAGGGGAAACCAAGGTATACTCTTAGAGGAAGAAACCACTATCAACCAAGGCCAGCAGCCTGTCGAAGAAAACCTTAGGGCACGATTGGAACAGCCTGTCGAAGAACCTAGGGTAATAACCCCAGAGGTAAGGTTAGTTAACAGAAACCAAAATGCTGACGAAGTAGTTCAGCATATCCAATACCAAAATATGGGTTTGGAAAATAATCTGGCAGGCATGATCGAAAGAATCATGACTCAAAATGGGATGAATATGGGCTTTCGTAGGCCCAACTTCACATCCCCACTGTCAGAATACGTGTTACAAACAGACTTACCTCCTAGATGTAAAGTCCCTAAGTTCACTAAATTCTCTGGGGACACGACAGAATCTATTGTCGAACATGTGGCGAGATACTTGATCGAAGCAGGAGATATTTCAAACAACGAAAACCTGAGGATTAAGTACTTCCCAAGTTCTTTAACAAAGAACGCTTTTACTTGGTTTATAACTCTCCCCCCCAATTAGATCCATCATTGGACCCAGTTGGAGAGATTGTTCCATGAGCAATTCTACATGGGACAAACCAAGATAAGCCTGAAAGAATTGGCCAGTGTAAAGATACATATCTAAATAGATTTAGGTTGCTCAAAGCAAGATGTTTTACACAAGTGCCAGAACATGAGTTAGTCGAAATAGCCGCAGGCGGCTTAGATTATTCTATTAGGAAGAAGTTAGACACTCAATACCTGAGAGACATGGCCCAACTGGCCGATAGAGTTCGACAGGTCGAACGCCTTAAAGCTGAGAAAGCCAAGGCAACGAAAACTCATAAGAGAGAGAGGATAGCGTATGTTGAGATGGATGACGAAGATCCAGAAACCTTCGACGAAACTATAACCGTCGAAGAAGGCAAGGTCGATTTAGCGGAACTAAAACAAGGACCACCATATTCTTGCAAACTGTTAGTCCCCTCAAGTGGAAAAAAACCCACTGGTCCAGAAAGGACCAACGATAGGTTCCCCAAAAAGACTTATAGTTTTGATATTACAAAATGTGATGAAATCTTTGACTTGGTTGTAAAAGATGGCCAAATGATAATACCCCCAGGGGTAAAAGTGCCTCCTCTTGATCAAAGAAAGAAGAGAGGCTTTTGTAAATATCATAATTTTTTGGGCCATAAAACGTCTCAATGTTTTCTTTTCAGGAATCTTGTGCAAGACGCTATCGAAGAAGGGAGGTTGAAGTTTGCTGACAAGACCCCCATGACTGTGGACTCTAACCCGTTGCAGGCTGAAGCCCATTATGCTGAACCTTCAGAGGTGAACGTGATCGAGGCATCCAGAAGCCAGTCGAAGAGGCCAGGAATCACAATGGTCGAAGTCTCAAAGGACCATGTCAACATGCCAATCTTTGGCAGTTTTTCTGGGAATCTATCCAGAAAGACAATTGAAGCGGTTCAGAAAGCGGTCGAAAGCCCAAAGCTGGAGACAGTCGGAGCCCAAAAATCTGGAACAAAACCCAGCTCTCACTTGGCTGCAGTACAAGGCCAGACAGAGGACTTGGAGTTTCAAATGAAGCAGTTGACTCTTGCCAACAAGGATACCATGAATGTCAACATGGTCGAAGTCTCTGAACCAAAAGCATCAGAGGAGGCCATGAGGCAAGAACAAGCTAACAAAACTGCTTTCCCTCGGGAAAATGAAAATTTGGCAGATTTCCTACAAAGATGCCAGAAAAAGAAGTCAGAAGTGATGCTGTGTCCCAGATGCAGTTTGATCCTTGACAAAAAAGCTGCTGAACATATTCAAGGTGTAAGAGCAGCAAACAAAAGAAGGGAAAGTGTTGATCTTCGACATGATCCCAGAAGAGCCTCCCAAAGAGGTTCAAACCAAGAAAAGAGGCCACTGACTTTCAGGCCTCCGACTAATGTGCCAGTAGATACATGGTACAAAACATCTGGTCGAAAGAGGCCAAGCGAGGAAAGATGGCACTCCTTCGATGTGCCAAGAGGTTCATCTTTAACACATAAGAAAGAGCCTTAGGTTGCTGCCCCTAAAGCAACACAGGTGTCAAGCAACTACAATCGGAAAAATCCCATGTCTCGATCTCAATGGAGGAGATACCAGAGGCGACGAAAAGTTGAGAGGGAGGCTGCTAATGAACCAAAGGCAGAAACCAGTTCAAATGTTCCTCAAAGAAAGCAAAGGAAACCTCTGGAAAGAGAACCAGTAACCAATAGGCTAGTTTGGCCTAACCAAGGTGAAGTTGATGACGAAGATGGTTCTGAGTCTGATGACACTTTGGACATCATGGTGAATATAGTCTCAGTGCTGCCCAGAGAGTTCAACCGCCAGGTGGAGGTCGAAACAAGTGATTGGGAAGTGGAGCAAGAAATGGCCAAACATAGGCCAGTGTGCTATTTCATCATGGATAATGGCACTACTGAGGAGTAAAATGGGTTCTTCAAACCACCTACAGAGGCGATGAAAAATCACCTCAAGCCTTTATTTATAAGGGCTAAACTCGAAGAAACCACAGTAAATAAAATCTTGGTGGATTGTGGGGCAACCATCAACATTATTCCTCACTTTATGCTAAGGAAAATAGGAAAAAGTGATGAGAACATCAAGCCTCACAACATGGTCCTGTCGAACTATGAAGGCGGCATAGGGACCACTATGGGAGTGATCCAACTGGATATCAAGGTGGGATCTATCCTTCGACCAACTATGTTTATGGTCATATCAGCCAAACCTAACTATAATCTTTTGTTGGGCCGTGAATGGATTCATGGTGTTGGAGCTGTACCATCATCAATGCACCAGAGGTTGCTGCTATGGCGTCCTGATGGGATGGTCGAAAACATAGAAGCGGACCAAAGCTATTACCTGGGCGAAGTGAATCACCTAGGGCTGGCAGACTTCGACAAGAACTTGGCTCACATTGGGCCATGCCCAACACCTGACTTCGACTTGGCGCCAGCGCCAAATACTTTTTGTTCCCTATACCTGCACCCTGAGCATGGTTTTCAATGGGACAGAGAAGACTTGTCCCACATAGACTTCAGTGGGTTAACTAACATCCAACCAACTGGTTGGGGAAGTGAATTCAGTGATAATGACTGAGTCACAATCATTGAAGCGAATTTCGGCTTACGTAGCCGAAACAAAGATGATAACGGCTCTCGAAGCCGAAGTAAAGTACATGGCCACACAGGCCAATGATCAATAGTTATCTTCTACAGGTCCTGGAAAGGACTTCGATCCAGAACCTCCTGATATCATGCCAGAAGGGATGCAGGAACAGAGGCTCGACGCCATCTATGACGATGAGCCTTTGGGCTTTGAAAAGGACCCCTTGGCGAACAACATCAAAATGTTAGCGCAAGATCCTTTAGAAGAAATCAACTTGGGCGAAGGGTCAGAGAAAAAGCCAACTTACATCAGCGCAAAAATTGACCCAGAACTTAGGTTGGAAGTAATCCAATTGTTGAAGGAGTTCAAGGACTGTTTTGCATGGGATTACGACGAAATGCCTGGTCTCGACAGGGGATTGGTAGAACTTCAGTTGCCAATAAAACCTGGGAAGAAGCCAATAAAGCAAAGTCCAAGACGCTTCGCCCCAGAAATATTGTCGAAGATCAAAACAGAAGTCGAAAGACTGCTGAAGTGCAAATTCATACGCGTCACGAGGTATGTCGAATGGATTGCCAACATTGTGCCAGTAATTAAGAAAAATGGTACATTGAGGGTGTGCATAGATTTCAGAGATTTGAATGCTGCTACACCCAAAGATGAATATCCTATTCCTATGGCGGAAATGCTAGTCGATTCTGCCGCTGGCTACGAGTACCTGAGTATGCTCGATGGTTATTCAGGATATAATCAAATATTCATTGCTGAAGAAGATGTTTCGAAAACAGCTTTTCGATGCCCTGGGGCTTTAGGCACTTACGAATGGGTAGTGATGCCTTTTGGCCTAAAGAACGCTGGGGCAACATACCAGCGAGCAATGAATTCTATCTTCCATGATTTTATCAACACTTTTATGCAAGTATATATTGATGACATTGTTATAAAATCTGTTTCCAGGAAGAACCATATAGACCACCTTCGACAGTCATTCGAAAGAATGAGAGAACATGGTCTCAAGATGAACCCTTTGAAGTGTGCATTCTGTGTGAAAGCTGGAGATTTCTTAGGCTTCGTTGTCCACAAGAAAGGAATCGAAATCAACCAGAACAAGACGAAGGCAATTTTGGAAGCGAAAGCGCCATCGAATAAAAAGGAACTGCAATCTTTGTTAGGCAAGATAAATTTCTTAAGGAGATTCATATCTAACCTAAGTGGGAAAGCTCAAGCCTTTTCACCCTTACTTCGACTGAACAAAGAGGGATTCGAATGGGGGCAAGAGCAACAAGAAGCCTTCGACAAAATCAAAGGGTACCTTACAAAGCCACCTATTTTGGTGCCTCCTTGTAGCAACAGGAGTATGAGATTGTACATAGCTGCGTCCGACAAAACTTTGGGAAGCATGTTAGCCCAAGAAGATGAAAATGGAGTCGAAAGACCCATTTACTATCTTAGTAGAGTTTTGAACGATGCAGAAACTAGATATAGCGAAGTTGAAAAATTGTGTCTATGTCTGTATTTCTCTTGTACAAAACTCAAGCAATATATAAAACCAGTTGATGTGTATGTTTCGTCTCATTTTGATGTTTTCAAGTACATGTTGTTGAAACCCATCTTGCACAGTCGAATTGGCAAGTGGGCACTAGCATTAACTGAATACTCCTTGACCTTTATGCCTCTTAAGGCAGTAAAAGGACAAGTAGTTGCAGACTTTATAGTCGACCACTCAATTCAAGTTGAGAGTATTAATTATGTGGAGATAGAACCTTGGAAATTCTACTTCGATGGTTCCAGCCATAAAGATGGAACAGGAGTAGGAGTCTTGATTATTTCTCCAGAAAAAATTCCAACAACATTCAAGTACAAGATATCTGGTTCTTGTTCGAACAATGAGGCTGAGTATGAAGCTCTAATTACTGGCCTTGAGATATTGTTGGAATTGGGGGCAACTCGAGTCGAAATAATGGGAGACTCAGAGTTAGTCATTAAGCAAGTCACAAAAGAATATAAATGCATAAGAGAAAATCTCATTATGTACTTTGTGATAGCAAACCGTTTATTGAAAAAATTTGAAATGGTCAACATTCGACACATACCCAGATTGGAAAATCAAATAGCCAACGATTTGGCACAAATTGCATCTGGGTACAAAATTTCAAAAATGAGATTACAAAGAGCAATCGAAGTTCGAGAAAAGATAAAAGTAACTTGTTTGTCACCAACAGACTTGGAATCAACAAGACTAGGGTATCCTGATCAGACTAACTTCGAAATTTCGTTCATAGACAATTTGTCAGAGCAAGATTAGAGGAAACCCATTGTGGATTATCTTCAAAATCCAGTAGCTTCGACAGAACGAAAAACAAAGTATAGGGCGTTGAGTTACGTACTCATGGTTAATGAGTTATTTAAAAAGACGCTTGAAGGGGTATTGCTAAAATGCTTAAGTGAAACTGAAGCATACATAGCCCTTTCGACTAAACACGCTGGAGCATGTGGGGCTCACCAAGTAGGCCATAAGATGAAATGGTTGTTGTTTCGACAAGGACTATACTGGCCCACCATGTTAAAAGATTGTGTCGAGTTCACCAAGGGTTGTTAAGAATGTCAAGTCCATACAGGCATCCAACATGTACCAGCAAGCGAACTTCACTCGATAGTGAAACCTTGGCCCTTTAGAGGATGTGCGTTGGACCTTATTGGAGAGATTCGACCAGCATCGTCAAAGAGCCAGAAGTATATATTGGTAGGCATTGATTATTTTACTAAGTGGATCGAAGCTATTCCTTTAGTCAATGTAGACCAAGAAAATGTCATTGAATTTATTCAAAAGAACATTATCTTTAGATATGGAATCCCTGAGACTATAACTACTGATCAAGGATCAGTTTTCACCGGTCGAAAGATGCAGGAATTCGCTCAGGAAACAGGCTTTAAACTCCTAACATCAACGCCTTATTATGCTCAGGCAAATGGTCAAGTCGAAGCAGCGAACAAAGTAGTGATTGGCTTGATAAAGAAGCATGTTGGGAAGAAGCCACAAAATTGGCATAAGACGTTAGACCAGATTTTGTGGGCCTGTCGAACGTCCCCAAAAGAAGCCATAGGTACAACACCATATAGGCTAACTTTTGGTCATGACGCAGTGTTGCCAGCAGAAATTTGTCTTCAATCTGCAAAGGTTCAGAGACAACATGATATTCCATCTGAAGTTTATTGGGATATGATGTTAGACGAACTAGTAGATTTAGACAAAGAAAGATTGCGCGCTCTTGACCTACTAAGGCTTCAGAAGAAAAGAGTAGAAGACTCTTATAATAAAAAAGTGAAACCTAAGGCATTCTCGCCTGGAGAATTAGTTTGGAAGGTGATTCTTCCCATAGATCGAAGGGATCGAAGCATGGGAAAATGGTCACCCAAATGGGAAGGACCATTCAGAATTATCCAGACTTTTTCTGGTGGAGCTTATGAAGTCGAAGAGTTAGGTGACGATAAAAGGCTCTTGAGAGTAAATGGCAAATATTTGAAAAAGTATAAACCTATGCTCCAAGAGATAAAAATAAATAACAAGTAACGACTAAATTAACCATAAATAAGCCAAAATGGAAAATTTTATAAATTAGCCAAAATGGCAATATTGTCAAATACATATTACAATATATGGTTAAAGGGCTGAGTCAATCAGAAGGGGATCGAGTCTTTGAGTCGAAGGTACTTCGCCTACTGCAGCTCCAATCTTTTGTTACACAAGGCATTCGCCTGGGCAAGCTTGGCAATTTGGTCGTCGAAGGCTTGAGCTTTTTCAGCAAATTCTAGGCCTTGTGTGATCTCAGCTTGACTCTCGGTGTCTGGAACAGTCGAGAGAAGTTCCTCCTTGCGCTTAGTATTGGCATTCATCTTGGCCTCTAGTTCTTCGATTTGCGCCTTTATGGAAGCATTCTCTCGATCTATGGCATCAAATTCTTCTTGTTTAGATGCCTTTTGCTTCGACAACTCCACAATTCGAGAAGTCGTCTCTGCTACAGCAGTCCATGCAGAAGAGCTTTTGCCATATAACGCTTCAAGCTGGCTATTAAAGCCCCTTTGTCGCTGATAGTCTGCTGAGACTTGATCAATAATGGAGTGTAACTCCATGATAAAGCTTGAAACCTCCGGAGGAACAACTAGCAAGTCTACGACATTCAAAACAGCCCCGAAATACGATGGAGTAGTAGGGTCCCCCTCCAAAGCTTTCATCAAATCTTTCTTGAAGAACTGAGCCTTAACCTTCGTCAAAGCCTCATCGAGAGGAGAAGTTTCAGTAGACTTCCCCGACTGAGTAGAAGCCTCCTGACTAATATCAGACGAACTTCCCTTGCTCTCGATAATGGCATTCAGATAGCCAACAAGATCAGTTTGCTTCAAGAGTTCTAAGTCTTCTTTCGACCTATGCTTTGTTGAGGTGATAACCTTTGCAGCAGCGTTGTCTTGGGGTTGAGGCTGTTGAGTAGCATTTGCCTCGACTTGACTCTCTTCGACTTGAACTTCAGCAGTACCAGCGTCACCATGATCCCCTTCGCCAGCGTCAACGTGATCCCCTTCGCCAGCGTCAACGTGATCCCCTTCGTCATGATGTTCCTCCGACAGATCAACCACCTGAATCTCTTTTGGTTGTTGCTCTTCTGTTTGTGGATCTTCTGTTTGTTGTTCTTCTGTCTCAGCATTGGCTTCATTTGTTTCAGCATTGGCTTCATCGTTCACCAAGTCTTTCTCTTGTGGCCTACTGAGTTCAGCAGAGTCCAATGTTTCAGAAGTCCTTGGCGCTGAGCTTTCACTGGTTTCCTGGAAAAAGAAGAAGAAGAATCTTCTAGGTTAGAAAGAGACATAATCGAACGTGGGTATCGACACCTGAGTTAAAAAAGGGTCAGAGAGATTACCTACAGAGGAACTTCAGCCCCAGGGCTGGAATTGTCGCTTTCGACAGGTTTATTGAGAAGAACATTTAGTTCCTCCTCCGTTGGCTCTTCAATAATTACTGGAGGTGGCCTGGGCCTTCTCCCAGCAACCTTTATTCTGATTGTTCGAGTCTCAGGAGAAGGAACGTCCTTCTTCAGCTTTCTCCTTTTAAGAGGAGCAGGGGGAGAATCGTCTTCTTCGTCACTTCCAGATTCGACCGTCAGTGCTGGTCGTTTCTTGGGTGAAGGTGCCTAAAAACCAATTGGAGTTCGATTTAGAAGCTGCATCGAAAGTCAGAATGTTAAAGCCAGAAGAAAATAATAAAAGTCTGGTTACCGGTGCAGAAGGCTTTTTTGAAGGACCTTCCCCCTGATGGCTTGTTGTAGTCTTCGCCGGCGCTATAGTTTTCGCCGGTGGTGGAGGTTTTGTCAAGGGGCCTCCTCCCTGATGGCCTTCTGCAGCTTTCTTGGCTGCAGGCTTTCGAACAACTGAAAGAAGACAAAATAATTAACAGGCTACCAGTCGAAAGGGAAAGACAAAATAATTTGGAAGGATGAACTTACATTTCTTTATTTTGTCCAATACAAGAACAAAAGACTTCTGAAGTTCGTCCACGAAGTCCTTCTCGTCGAAAAACTCCTCAGCGTAGTAACTTTTCCACCACTCTTCGAAGGATGGTGAGCAGAGAAAGTTAAGCTGATAGTCGAACAACGAAAGGACTGTTCGACCAGCATACCTGCCGATATGCTTGGTGGCAGCTTCTTCAGTGTAGTCGTTGCAAAAATATAACATAGACTTCTCCCTGGGAAAAATAGGAGAAGGAAGTGTTTGAATGATACCAAACTGGCGAGAAACCAAGTTTGGTTGATACGCGATCAGGCTCAAGTGAGTCTTGGAGCTCTTGAATCACAGGGGCATTATTCTTGGTGTGAGAAATGCTTCCCACACTGTTGTATGTTCTTCGACCTGAGGGCCACTTGAGGACTTAGGATGGGGCCTCGTGAACCACTCTGGACCAACCTTTCGTCGAGCAAAGGGAGCCATGGTCGAAACAAACTCTTTCCTTTTTGCAAACATCAAGACGGAGTTTGTAAAAGTTTGTTGAAGCTCCAGCCCATTTTCAGTTGGGGTCAGCAGAGCCAATCTGGTGCCTTCGATGCACCTATTTGCTATCTCCGGAGCTTGCTCATTTATTTGAGTCTTCTGAGGTAAGAAAGACTCGAAGGTGGCATTGAGCCACAGCTGAAGTAGCCAAAAAGGTCCTGCAAGCAGCAGACTGGCTCTGTTCTCGATGATCTTCAAAAGAGTGGCTCCGCTGCTAATTGACTCGTACAGATTCGCCAAGATCAGTTCTGCCAAACAAATATTTTGGCCATGATGGAGTTGGGTGGCGAGGGTGACCATCTTCTTGGTCACCTGTAAAGACTTTGTGCAGAACACAAAGCGTGACAACCATAAGGCTAGAAACGCGATATACTCTACATCCGACACAGTGGCCGTCGACTTATCGTGGTAATGGTTGATATATGTGGTGTAGGTTGGTTTTGTGGCAGAGAATCCAATCTGATCCTCCGACATTTCCTCTGGGTCGAAATAGTCCCCAGTGGGTCGAAGGCCAGTGATGGCAGCCACGTCGAACAGCGTGGGTGTCTGCATTCCACAGGGAAGGTGGAAGGTGAAATGAGTGTAATCCTAGAAAAGTAAGGAAGCTATCAACATTTCTGGGGAATAGTTAAGACCCGTCTTCGACAACATGATCAGGTCAAATATTCCCAGGTCTTTCCAGATCGAAGCCTGGCTTTTCTCCATTTTTTCCGGCCAAGCACTGTAGTCAGGAGTGAGGCTAGGGCTAGACCTGAAAGCCCTAACACCCCTATTGAAGAAGCGAAGATCGATTTTCTCCTTAGCGGGATCTTCGTTATCCTCTGCATCTTTCTTAGAGCATCTAACAGGTTTGAGCTTTTCGAGCACTGGAAAGAAGCTTTTGATCTTCATGGCTTCAGCGATGCTTGGGTTGAGCGGGCCAGACATGGCGAAGATTTGGTTGGAGTATCCAACCAGAATCATGAGTTGGCGTGAATAAGCGTCACGTTCAGCAATGTCTAGGGGCTCAGGGACCCTTCGTTGGCCTGTGGGAGTAACTACAGGGGCAGTGGAGAAAATTTTGGGTTTAGCATTTCTGGAGGGGATGTTAGAACCAGGAGCAGTGGAAGAACCGGACGCCATTGTTGATGATAAGGTTGAAGATGAAGTGAAGAACAAAGTTGTTTGCAAAGTTTGCAGAGAGTTTGTGTTCAAAGAAGTTTGAAGGAAAGGTAGCGTGAAAAAGTCCCACAATGGGTACTTGGTGCTATTTATAATAGTTGGGGAAATCCCCAAATTCGAGGACATTTAATGCCATTTAATGTTGCAGAAGGTAGTGGGACACGTGGCGTCCCCCTGTTGACATAGTCGTTCTGCAGAAATGAAAGGGTGCAGCGTGCGCCCTCGTTTTTGGGAATTGTCATGATGACAATTTGTGAAAAGACATTTAGTACGCTGCACGCCGTACTGAGGTGACGTCTTAGGTACAGATGAAATGATGGCTTTTCTTGGGATTGTCAGTGGTTGGTAGAAGACAAAAAGTGCACAATTTAATTTGTGACTAAGAGTGAAAAGATAGGTGTCGAATGGAGTTTCAAAGAATGCCTTTTTCTTTTCAGAGTCGAAATAAGGCATTCTTGGGGGGCAATTTGTTGGCTCCTAAATTCGACACCCTTGTTTTTATTAATATCAGCCATTAAAGCTGAAAGATGTTTTCGATGTTTTCGACCAGCTGGGTCTGTCGAAATGCCCATCAGAAGATGGCAATGTACTTAGAGGATTTCTTCCAAGGGAGAATTTGGTTGCCTTCGACGTCGAAGGTGTGGCTCGTAGAAGATGCCTCTCGACGAAGGTGTTCGATTGCTCAGAGTGGGTTGGTTTGAAATTCCAACGTTTGGAGGGAAAACGGTTCCCAGCGGTTACCAAGTGCAACGTGCAAAGATCTGGAGCGTCGAACGCTGAGAACGTGCCAAGTGGAGTCATCTCGAAGCAGTGTAACTGCCCGACGGTTACTTGGGATGTTTAGTATAAATATTAGTAGTTCACGCAGTTTTTCGCGTGTGTTCACAATTATATACAAGTCACTCATATAGATTCGAGTACCCAGCGTGTGAGAAAGAATTGTTGAGAATGTATGTGTGAAACACCACTTTTATTAATCAAAGTCATTTATTTTCCAGAAACTTTACTTGCTTTCCCCTTTACTTTTCCTGTCGAAGCCTTTATTTCAAGCCTTCCTTTATTTTATCAAGTTCTCTTCTTCATGCAATTTACATAAAGCTTCTTTATTTCCTTGTCATTTAACCATTATCAAACTTAATCAAAACCCCAAAATCAACCATGTCTTAGGATCAATCTGATCGATCCTGCGAGTCACCAAATAAGTAACCATTTGGAAGATCAGTGGTTGTTTACCAATAACCACGGTAAACAGAATGCGAATATATTTAAGTTAACTGCGTACTTGGGATAACAAACTCCGCTTATTCACACTCTTAGACCACATACGCGGGAAATTCAAAATATATTTCGCAGTCCATAAAAAATACAAACAACCCTGCGAACTACAAAATATGACTATGATTCCTCCTAAGGGGATACGCAAGAATACAATTAAGAATTGTGGCGAGTCCCGCTAACTAAAAAACAAACACTTTTCCCCTAAAAAATATTTAAAACCCTATTTTCTTAAAAAGTACTTCTAAACTTAGTATCCTTGCGAACGATGTAGATAAGGGGTGCCTAACACCTTCCCCTCGTCTAGAACCGAGTATGAAACTAGAATATCTGAACTTTAGGATTATTCCTTTATACTCCCTTCCTTTAGAACAAAAATTAAGGGTGGCGACTCTGATTAAAAAACCAGTTACAACCCCCTAGAGACTCAACAACCTGTTACCTCGTCAATCTTTCAGGAACATGAGCATCCTCCGCCAGTCGAATTAAATCAAGGTTCCTCCTCCGAAATGGTGAAGAAAATGACAACAACCTTCTTCATCGAATCAGTCCCACAAGAGCACAATGTTGCGCACCAAACTTTCAGGTATATGTTATTTTCCTTTTTTTTCTTTTTCTGCCTCTAGTTCTTATGCTAACTTCAGAACTCTCCTTAGGGGCTTCACACAAAATGTTGAACCAATTCCAACCACAACTGATCCTAAAGGTGACAATGCTGTAAAGTTTAGTCAGGACCAAATTTCACGTCTTGCCCAATGTTGTGCCCATCGACTCTGAAATCCAGGCTTTGAAGAAATAGGATCCACTGGTAGCATTCAGAAAGATTCATCTACTTCGACATACACCTATTACTTCACCAACCCCCGGTCCGACCTCTCTACCCATCGCTGAATTAGATGCCGAAGTAATCCACGCACTTCACCAACTAAAATCTTAATTGTTTGAGAGTTAGTTTTTAGCTGTTGTCGAAGAGGAAGTTTCATGGAAATTGAGATTTTTAAACTTCTCGATGCCATTTCCCAACATACTATTCCTGACTCCTTGGCTCAGTATTTGATCTACTTTGAGTCTTTCTTCAGCCAACTCGCAAAAGATCTTACCTTCCACCAACACACTTATATCCAGCTTAAAACCAAAGCGAATGAAATAAGAGTCGAGTGGGAATTGAGTGAAATTTGCGGAAAAAAGGTTAATGATTTTGAGGCTGGTAGGCGGACACGCCTTGAACAACACTCCACTTTTGACCAAGAAATCTTGAGCTATCAAAACCATATCGAAGCGCTCAAACAGAAGATTCTCGATATCGAACATCAGAAAGCCTTTTTAAATTCATCTGAAGACCATTTGCTCGATGAAGTCCAACAATCCACTCTTGAGGGAATAGTTCATGGTGAAAAGGTCCTTCAACTTAGGAGCAAGATTAGTCACCTGACAACTAAGAAGACCTGTCTCGACCAGAAAGCCACTTATGACAAAACCCATTTGGAAGATCTTAAATCCCGATTTCCTTTGTAATTATTTTGTTGCTCACATTCTAGCTAAGACTCATTTCTGAATATGTAACCCCTTTGGGGACTTTTGATATCCATCTTGGTATTTATCCATTTTTTCCAACAATATTTTGACATGCTTTATTTTAAATTAATTTGAATCTCTTGAAGCATATGCTTATATTTTTTCAAATATTTCCCTTTTACTTTTAAGATTATTTGATCGAAGCCTAAATCTTCAATCTCATACGCGTTACTTGTGAACGTTTGCAATACTTGGAATGGTCCTTCCCAATTTGGTGACCACTTCCTCAAAGTTCTATCTTTCCGATCCATGGGAAGGATAAATTTCCACACATAGTCATCGACGACAAACATTTTAATTTTGGCCTTTTTATTGTAGGCCCTTGCAACTTGCTCCTTTTTTTGAATTAGCATATCCAACGTAGATAATCTTTCTTCATGTAGATCTACTGTCTCATCAAGCATCATATTCCAATACTATTCTGATGAAAGTTCGTGTTGACGCCGCACTTATACTGATTGGAAGTGTATCTCGATTGGTAGGACCATGTTGTGTCCAAATGCTAGTCGAAAAGGTGTCGACCCAGTCGCCTCCTTGGGAGACGTTCGAAAAGCCCATAAAACTTGATATAACGTCTTGTGCCAATTATTGGGTTTCTTAGAGACGTGTTTTTTAATTAACCTAATTACTACTTTGTTAGCAGCTTCTACCTGACTAGTGACTTGAGCGTAATAAGACATGGGTGTTACCAACTTGAAACCTATTTCAAATGCAAACTCTTGCATTTTATTCCCAATGAAAACTGACCCTTGGTCTGTAGTGATTGTCTCAGGAATTCCAAATTTATAAATGATGTGATTTTGAATGAAGTCAATCACTGCTTCTTGGTCAACATTGAACAACGGTATTGCTTCTATCCATTTGGTGAAGTAGTATATCCCCAATAGGATGAACTTTTATTGTTTCAACGAGGCTGGTAGAATTTATCCTATGATATCTAGCACCCATCCTCGAAACGACCACGACTTAAAAATTGTGTGTAGTTTGCTTGCGGGTACACATTGAATACTTGCATGCTTTTGGAATTCTTGACATCCTTTAGTGAATTCAATACAGTCTTTCAACATACTTGGCCAATACACACCCTGTTGAAATAAGAGCTACATCATTTTATGGCCGACTTGGTGGGCGCCATAGGCTCAACTGTGGATTTCGACCATTGCCATGTACGCCTCAGTATTCCCCAAGCACTTAAGTAAAATCCCTTCAGGAATTTTTTTAAACAACTCATTGCTCATGCACGCATAACTCAAAGCCCTATATTTTACCTTTCTGTCGGCATCTCCAACCGGATTTTCCAAATAATTCACAATTCGCTTTCGCCAATCTGTGTCTGGCAAATTGTCAATTGCAAAAACTTCAAAATTTTCGAAACTCGCCAAATCATCTCCTCCAACTTGTGTGATTGATAATTTTGATGATGGGGTCCTTGTTGAGACCACATTCTCTCTCACTTCAACAAAACTCTTCAGTTTGTCTGTCAATACCTTGTACCTAGAGGCAATTTGTGCCAAATCATTAGCCACTTGATTTTCTAATCTGGGCACATGTGTAATGCTTACAACTTCAAAATATTCTAGCAATTGATTAACCAATGAAAAATACACAAATAAGTGTTCTTTAATGCACTTATACTCTCGAGGGATTTGTTTAACCACTAGCTTTGAATCACCTTTGATTTGAACCTTTTTGCACCTATGTCTCTCAAACGTTTAAGCCCAATAATCAGAGCTTCATATTCTGCTTCGTTGTTAGAACATTTTCCTTCTATCTTACATTGGAATTTTGTTGGTATCCCTTTTGGAAAGATAATCAGAACCCCGACCCCAGTTCCATTCTTATGGCTTGACCCGTTAAAATATAATTTCCAAGGGTTGGTGTCTATCAGATTCACTGATGGTTCGACTATTTCATGATTGACTATAAAGTCTGCCGTAATTTGGCCTTTCATGCCCCTCAAAAGCATGTAAAACAATGAAAACTCAGTTAAGGCTAGTGCCCATTTACCAATTCTACTATGCAAAATTGGTTTGGACAACATATGTTTAATGACATCACAGTGAGACGAAACATAAACATCAACTGGTTTAATATATTGATTAAGCTTAACACATGAGAAATACAAACACATGCACAATTTTTCTATCATGCTATAACTAGTTTCTGCATCTATTAATACTAGACTAAGGTAATATATCGGTCTTTTGACTCCATTATCATCCTCTTAGGCTAAAATGCTTCCTATTGTTAAATCAAATGCAACTATGTACAATCTCATGTTATCATTTATACTAGGTGGTAATAAAACAATAGGCTTTGTCAAATATTCTTTGATTGTGTCAAATTCCTATTGTTTCTCCTTTCCCCAATGGAATTCACTTTCCTTCTTGATCTTCAGTAATGGCAAGAACACCTTTATCTTTCCACTTAGATTTGAGATAAATTGTCCCAAGAAGTTGATTTTCTCTAACAAAGATCGCAATTGTTTCTTTGTCAAAGGAGGCTTGAGATCTAAAATTGCCTTTGTTTTTCTTTGATTGATCTTGGTGCCTTTTTTGTGTACTACGAAACCTAAAAAGTCTCCTGCATGTACACAAAAAGAACATTTTAGTGGATTCATTTTCAATCCATATTTCCTCATTCTTTCAAAAGATCGTCGAAGATGGTCTAAATGACCATTCTTAAATGAAGATTTTATCACGATATCATCAATATATATTTGCATAAAATGTTCTATGAAATCATGGAACATATAATTCATTGCCCTTTGATAGGTTGCTCTGGAATTTTTCAAACCGAAAGGCATTACCACTCATTCATACGTTCCTAATGCTCATAGGCATCTGAATGCCATTTTAGGAACATCCCTTTCTGCTATAAAAATTTGGTTATAGCCAGAATAATCATTGAGCATGCTAAGATACTCATATCCTTCAGCCAAATCGACTAACATTTCTGCTACAAGCATCGAATATTCATCCTTAGGGGTAGCATTACTCAAATCCTTAAAGTCTATGAAAATCTAAGGGTTCCATTTTTCTTAATAGCAATAATAATGTTTTCTAACCATTTAACATACGTTGCAGTTCTGATGAACTTGCTTTTGAGTAGCCTTTCGATCTCCTGTTTGATCTTCAAGGTGATTTCCAAAGTGAACCTCCTAAGATGCTGCTTCACTGGCCTCTTGCCTGGTTGAATAGGAAAACGATGCTCTACTACATTTTGACTTAGCCCAGGTATCTCACCATAGTCCCAAGCGAGGAAATCTCTGTATTCCTTCAACATCTTGATCAACTTGACTTTCATCTTCGACCCAGCTCTAGTGTTGATGTAAGTTGGCCTCTTTGTCACACCATCCCCTAGATCAATTTCTTCTAGAGGATCTTGAGCTTACATATTTTGTACTTAATTCAATGGGTCTTTTTCAAATCCCAAAGGTACATTGTCATAGATATAATCTAACCTCCAGCTTTATGAAGCTATTGTTTGGCCTTGTTGGCCTTTTTCTTGATTTTTTGTTTTGGCTTCGACATCAATGTTTTGAAGTTTCTCAGCTCTAAATCCAACTTTCTTTTGTTTTCAGCCACATAAGACAAACTTTCTGAATCACTGGTCATCATTGTCGACCATAGGCCACCCCGTAGGTGGAATCGACTCCCTAGACACTGCTGTTTCTTCAGAATCCCACCTAAAACCATGACAAAGATCCAAGCTTAGAAAATTATTGAAGTTTTCATTAGGAGTGTAATTATCATCATCATATGGAGCCACAATGGCCAAGTGATGGTTGAAGGACTTCTTCCTTCTTTTAACATCATCGACCTTATAGTAGCTCTGATCAGCTTCTATATTTCCCACTACACCATCTTTCTCCCAAATGGAAATCCTTTGGTGCAAAGTCAACGAGACTGCACCTATTCCGTGGATCCAGTCACAGCCAAGTAATAAATTGAAGTTTGCTTTAGAATTTATGACCATGAACAAAGATGACCTGGTAGTTGTTCCGACAGCCAATTCGACCTGAATGACCCCAAGTATACTGCTGATTTTCCCTTCATAGTTTGATAAAACCATGTTGTGAGGTCGAATATCTAACCCACACTTCCTCATTTTCTTGAACAAAGCATGTGACATTAAGTTTACAATTGCTCCACCATCGACAAACAATTTATTCACCGACATGCCATCTACCTTTTCCCTTATAAACAAAGGCTTAAGATGATACAACATCCCTAGGCTTGGTTTCTCAAACACAAACTTCTTTTCTCCGATAACACCACTATTCATCACATAGTAACATATAGGCTTTTCATCAGCCGCTTCGTCGGAGGTGAAATATTTTCATTTTCTGATACATCTGACACTCTATCATATTCTGCAGGTAGAATCGACACAATTGCATAATTAATGATGAAGTCTTCACCATAATCATCATCCACCATGTCATCTTCTGGTGAAGGTTCATAATTAGGCTCTTCCTCTCCTTCACCCTCAGATGTAGGAGTATACTCAGGTGTGGGAGTATATCCAACATTTTGTGTTGCTATCAAAACTTTATCAACCAAATGAGCTACCCTCATGGCCAATCTTTGATTAACATTGATCTTTTCCTTTTCAGTTAACCTTGACCTTAGATAAAATCATTTTTGAACTGGTACTTCACCCAGTTTTGAAACCTCCATTGGTTGCGTGCTTTCGACACACATAGCATCTTCGATAGGTTTTGATTGGGATGTCGAAGCCTCTTTTGCAGTTTTTTTATTCCTCTGGTAACGCCTCCACTGTGTCCTTTGTCATCAGATTTTCCCCATGTAATCAAGAGAAAATTGATAACCCTTCGACCCAACCTTCTTTTCTTGGGCCTCAGCTTCATGTACAATTACCTTCCACTTTGGCCTTTTGCCTCACTTTTGGCTCATAAGTTCCACCCATTTTTATTTCTTGTGGGGTGTCCGACAGAGGGCGAAAGGTATTTGGACGAGTATGTTGGAACAATATCATGTACTCTTCGTTGCGTAAAGGAATTCCTTCTTTGTCATAAAAAACCTTGGAACTGGAGGCTTCTCTTGCTTAAGATCCTTTTTTTTACAGCTTCATACTTCTCAGCTGCTTCTTCGTCATACACAGCGTTGCATCTTGGGCATAATTTGGCCTTCGACCCTCTCACTCTGCATTTTTCCTGAAAGTTAGTCAAACTCTCTTCAGGTTAAGGGTACACTGCCTGCAATCCCTCTCCCATCTTCATGTCAAAACTATCATTAGTTCCAACCATCATAACTTCTATGTCACCAATCATTATGACTTCTCTATCAAAGCCCTCCGTAGCTTCGACCATCATACAATCCAAAGGCTTTGAATATAAAGCCTTCTCCACCTTCAAAGGATCAGTGTCAACCTGTATCTTTGGATTTTCTCCAAATTGAAGCTTGCCTTATTTCAAATCCTTCTGTACCAAATCCCTAAAAATAACACATTGAGAAGTTTTATGACCAAGAAAATTATGAAATTTATAGAATCCCCTTTTCATCTTTTGTTCAAGTGGGGGATTCTCCAGGCCCTGAGGAACTACAATTTGATCATCAACCACCAAATCAATAATTTCATCATATTTGGTTATGTCAAAAGTATAGGTCTTGGTGATGGCTTTTCCATTCTTTTCAGTTTCAATGAGGTTTTTCCTGTTTGAAGAACTCAACAGCTTACACCCATAAGGAGGTCCAGGCTGGAGTTTAGCCCTATTAACATTTCTCTCTTCTCCTAACTCGTCTTCGTTAGAAGAACACCCATCAGTGGCTATGTAACTAACCCTCCCTTTTTTTGTGGTATTTGTTTGGCTTGGTTTTTTCAGCTTTCAAATGTTCGATCAGTCTAACTTTGATAGCTAACTGAGCCATAGCTTTCAAGAACTGAGTATCTAGCAATTTCTTTCTAATAGAATACTCTAACCCATTTGTATCCATTTCGACTAACTCATATTATAGGACTTGTGTAAAGCATCGCACTTTCAGAAGTCTGAACCTTTTAAGGTATTGGTCTATTTACTCAGTGCTATTTCATTTAACACTGGACAATTCTGTTAGGCTTCTTTTAGAGTTCCCCATGTGAAATTGTTCATGGAACAATTTCTCCAACTGAATCCACGTTTGGACCGGCTGTGGGGGAAGCATTGTAAACCAAGTAAACACATTCTTTGTAAGCTTGATGATACCAATCAATATCGGAATGAGTGAGAGACATAATCTTCGGTTCCCACCATGGTTCCTTCTTGATATCCCAAAAAAGCAACAGACCAAGGAAAGTGGGAAATAAACCACTGATATAACAATGATGTGCAACAAATGATCATCCCTCCCTGATAAAACTTCCAAAGATGGATGGAATAAAAAGTATCTCCTAACAGTGTAGGGACTGGGTTCCCAATCAGAAAGACCCCAATGACATTAACATCCACAAATTCGTCAATGTTAGGAAACAAGAACAACCCATAAGCAAGAAAAGCAAATATAGCCTCAAAAGCAGTTGTACTCTTCATCTTGGGGAAGTAACTAGATTTCTCCCATAGAAATTGAGCAGGTAAAACCCTAATTCCTTCTTTGGTAGTCATGTTAACCTCAATCTCATACTTCTTCAAGTGAGTTATGGTAGCAATCTCACGAGACTTAGGCTCTCCTTCTAAATTGGTGAAAGGAATACAACCAATATTAGGTAAACCAAGTAAGTAAGAATACTCCTCCAATGTGGGCATCAGCTGATAATCAGGGAAAGTAAAACACTGGCACAACGGATCATAGAACTGGACCAATATAGAAAGAATACCCTCCTTCATCTTGAGCTTCATAAGAGGCATGACAGATCCATACTTCTTTTGAAAATCTATAGAGCTCTCAATCTCAGGAATCAAACTCATCAGTTCCTCTATCTTAGGATCCTTGAAACTGTACTTCTGAGTCTTTCGTTTTCCAAAATCCATGTTTAAAAAGTACTTGGAATATTTGCAAAAGTCAACCCTTAAGTTCCTTGAAGAAACTATTTTAAAGAATGCTCATGGGTGCATGAATGCATGATGCAACAATCACACACAAGATCACAAACACGGGGGTTCATAAGTTCGGCGTCATGTGTATGAAGCAAAAGGTACTACCCACAAGGTAAGGGCTAATAGTTTAGCACCTGCCGAACAAGGTTCTAAAAATTTCCCAGAGTCTACATCCTTCCTTCGGATATTGCCAACGTTCCAATTAACCCAGTAATCAACAATATTATTAGAAAAAACTCGTCTGAGTGTAGCATCGCATGACAACCACTTCCAGATTGCTCTGTTAAAGTCTCAACACTACACCTAAAAGGCCAAGATGGGCTAAGGGTTCTACAAACCTCAGCTTTAGCAGGCTCCCAGGTCGAAAGCAGCACGTCTTCCTGATTGCTCGATAAAAAAATACTACAGTCAAAGGGGCCTCCACTGAGTGGGGGGTCTCATGTCTCCTTTTTTGTATTCCTCCCTCAAAGTTAACATAACTATACCACCCGTCCTATCTTAAGTTTGCCCAAGTCTGGGTAGAGGACTTATAAGAGATTACCAAGCACCCTGAAAATCAGAAAAATCCACACATACATATATACAAATATAAAACAAATATAGCACATACACAAGTAAACAAAAATAGGCTCAAACCACTTAGAGATGCAGTCCCCAGCAGATTTGCCAGTTTTCTGTAGCGGTAGAAATATTGAGACTAAGCCATTAAGTTGACTTGACTCGCACAAATCTAATAAAAATCGTCACTGTGCTTTATAGTTTCCAAAGGAAATGGGAAAAGAGCAAATAAACCCAAAAGAGAGGGGGAGAGAATATAGGTATGGGGTAGTTATGAAAAGGGAAGGTATTATCACCCTAAACATCTATGGTACTCCGCAGGAACCTCTTTGAAAATTTGTGTATTTTGGCTATAAAAGGTGTATACAAAAATAGATGGTGGAGATGAGAAAAGAAGTATTTTTTTTTTACAATTTTGCACCCGCCGCGGTTGCAAACCTTTAGTGCCTACGTACCACCTTCCGTGCAATAGGAGATCAGGGTACTTGTAGTTCACCTTAAAAAATTTAAAACACAAGTGTGTTGGTTAATTTTAAGAGACGAGACATCATAGTCATATCCGAGTGGAAGAACATACTTACTACCCACAATTATGAGAAAGGAGAATTTGCATTATCTCAAAGTGGAGGATATAGTTTGGATTTTAAAATCAACAAAGCCTCACTCAACACCCAAGTGGAAAATATCTCACTCACTACATATCATAGAAGTATAGTAGCTCACGTCACTACAAGAATCGACAAGAGTCTAATCTTTTGAGAAAAGTTTTAAAGTAAAAAACCAAAGTGATAAAATGGTTTGAATGAGTTTGAATGACTTTAAGTCTTCTCACAAAAAATGTAAAAGTATGTCTAAGATTGATTAAAATTCGATTAAGAAAAGATTTTGGAAAATGCATGAACCTAAGTCCAAGTTTATTATGAAAGCGGTTCAAGTTAGTAAACAAGAAGAGTTTTGAAAAGGAGGATGAAGAATTTTGAAATTTAAGAAGATGGGAGGAGATGAAGGGACTATTCTAAAGCATAATGTAAAAGCTAAGGAAAAGAATGATGTAACCAACAAGAAGCCAAGACTTGACATAAGAGGTCAATGTAGAATTCCCATCCTTTGGATTGAAACCCAAGAAAGAAAGAAAAATACCAAAACTCCGAGAAAACCCAAGCTTCAGATGAATTAAGTCTTCACAAAAACTGGTCAGAGTAACAACTGTATACAAATGAATTCTTAATATTAGACAAAATATATAATCAGAATAACCCGCACACAAAGAAAATCAACCCAATGTCTTAGGGGTAAACCTCAAGAACTCAAGACAAAATAACCATAGAGTCACAAGGGTAATCAAGGCTTCTAATCATAAGTCCAAGAGGTCCATAACTCCATAATGCCAAGGATAGTAACCAAATAGTCCAAGTAACCTTAAATTTTTTTAATGTTCAAGTTGGTTATCAAGTGTCTTCAAAAATAAAAGAAAGCTCAAGTGAGCAAAATAATAATAACAAAAAGACATAAAGATAAATGCTCAAATGAGCAAAGATAAAATGACATAAAGATAAATGCTTAAGTGAGAAAAGATGAAAATAGTATGAAATATAAATGCTAAAGTAAATGGTGCATAAAATTAAAGGCATAAAGTAAAAGCACCAAGTAAAGTCAATTGTTAGTGAATTAGAAGTTAGAGGTTAGTTGAATGACCATCTTGAAACTTGCATTTGAAAATTCATTAGAAGATTGATAAAATTAAAGCTTCTTAACAATAAGTTTCATTTACTTTTTGTCAAGCATATTATTCATTTCAAGTACTCAAGGCAAGCATATATGATCAATGATGTTTAAATGATTCACTTAGACTAAAGTTCATGAAAGTTCATTAGAGGATTGATAATATCAAAGCCTCTTAACTATGAACCTCAAGGTTATTAGATTAAAGGTTTCAAATTAAACACACTTGGGCTTGCAAACATAGGTTTGGGCAACGAATGATCACTTTTTGAATCGGGACAAATTTAGCGCTATGTTAAGCAATCGTAAGTGGACTTATGTAGAAGTCACACCTATTTTGAGGCCGGTCAATAGCAATCTATGTGCCACATATTAGAGAAATGATATGTAGATTATTCTCTAACAACATGTAGCACAAATAAGAAATGGATAAGATGAAGAGGGAGAGGATGTATCAGATGAAATTAGGGTTTCAAATATCATTAACATCATTCATCTATTTTGGTGGATTTGGTTTTTTAATCTATCAACACCCAAGATCCAATGAGGTTGAGGAATTTGTTCTAAAATAACATCCAAATCAGGACCAATAAAAAATAATAAAATAATAATCAATAAAACAACATTTAAATGATTAATAAAAAATAAATAATTGGTAAAATACACAAAGTATATTAAAACACCAAAGAAAAATCCAAAAAAAAAAAAGTCAGAGGTCAAACACGAGTCAATAAGTATTGACAAAAATTATCATTATTTTTTTAAAGTCAGAAACTATTTTTAAAATTTAAAGAAATAAGCAAAATAAACCAAAAATTGTAAAAAATAGTAAAATAAGAAATAAAAATAAAATGAGGTCACCAATATTTAACAAGAGGTCATTGGATCCTTCCATATTTTTTTTCTTCAGAATTTAAAAATCAAGAAAAGTATTTTTAAACAATTAAAACAAGTTAAATAAAGTGAAAAATAAAAAATATCAAATCACAAAATAAAATTGTGAAAAATAAGAATCAGAAATAGAAAACCAAAAGTATTTTTGAGAATTTTTTTGAGAGTTTTTGAAGTTGAAATGACTTTTTTTAATGAATTTTTGAAGTTTAAAACAATTAAAATATAAAAATTAGAAAATAAAATAAAACCAAAAATATGTGGACCATCTGATCAATGTCAAACACGTTAGTAAGCAAATCTGAGGGACTTGGCACGGTGTGCATCTTATGGGCCTTATTGAAAAACACACAGAATCAAATAAATCTGGGCCAATCAAAATAATCGATTGTCACGCTATCATTGGTTGAAGAACGACACATGTGTCGTCTTCAACCTCCAGACCTCCGCACGTGCGGTTTTCATGAGATTCTTCAAACAAAATCGTTAGAAGCTCAAACCGGTATCATTGGATTCGTCTCTTCCAGACGATCTTAACCCCGCCCTTGCAAAAAATTTCTTTAAACCATAACTCATTCGATTTGAGAAAAACCAGAAGAAAAAAGTTGGAAAAGGATATGTAAATTCATGAGCGAAACTCACTTCCAATTAAAATCTAATGGTGCGATCAATATCAAAGTGATGAGAGCTACATCATAATACAATTTTAGTGAGAATTGATGGAGGAATCTACATGTTGAAGTTCAAATTCAGAGCTCTGAAACTTTACTTGGTTAGCACGATTCAGGGTACCTCAAGGCTTGGTTCTGCTTTTTTTAGCTTCAAGGAAGTTCAAGGATAAAGAATCAGCAAAGAAATTGGATTGAAAAATGCTTTAGGACCAAATTCGAAGTTGCAAAATTGAGACATATGGAGGAAGTTCAACAAAGGTTCTTTGTATCTCTAAAGCTTGTATAATGAGTGGGATATTATCCTCTATTTATAGGGAATCAAATGGGATGCTTAAGCGTGTGAAATGATGTGATTTGGAGAGAATTCATGTGAAGTTGTGTCATACCGAAAATTTGACCCATCAAAATAATCACATTATGTTACTTTTCTTTTTTCAAATTATTTATATTTTTGTAATATTCTATGGGGGGTTTTAGTTCAAGGAGAGGTGTATTGATATAAATTGGACCATCAATATCTGATGACCCATTAGGGCTTCATTCATTTTTAGGAGAGGTGCATTTCCATAGAGAGAGGTGCATGTTTTGAATCAGTTGAGGCCCATACGGGTTCACGTTCTTGAAAGCACACTATGGTATTAGGGTTCATTTTTAAGAAAGGGGCGTTTGGACCAAAGTTAATCTCCTCATCCACTTATTTTTTATTATCAATTATGTTATTATTGCTAACATTATCAAATTTATTATTACTATTTATGGGAAATCAAAATTTTATTTGTTTTATTATTTGGAAAACACTAACTAAAAGACAAATAGAAACCAAAAAGGTATGCCTTTCACTAACAGGCCCAAGCGCTTATTACAGCCCAAAGCTAAAAAACGATCACTGTTTGGATTGATGAAAAGAAACGCATGATTAATGTTAGGAACAATTACTATTCAAATTAAAATCCAAACAAAATCAAAACAGATACGCACATTGAATCGAACTAATTCAAAACCTAAATTAAATAGAATCTGAAATTCTGGCTGCAGATACTCAATGTTACGTTCAATGTTGTGACACCGTATCTGACTTTCTATAAGACAGTAAATACAAAAACAGTAAAGAACACAATCAATTGTTTACCCAGTTCAGTGTGCAACAACACCTACTCTGAGGGCTACCAAGCCAGGGAGGAAATCCACTATAAGAGATGTTAATTCAGGAATAAACCAACCAGTTTATCTCCTTCACTTAAGACCTACCCAATGCAACTTCAATCTAAGTACAACTTAAACCTGAGTTCCTACTCACTCCCCCTCAATCACAGCAGTGATACATAAAAACAATTTGACTAATGAATTATTGAAGACACTCTTCAAAACATACACTTGATTATGCTTCACAGCTTTTTAATCAAGCAACACAAACACTCTTGCTTCACAGCTTTGAGTGATACACAAACCTAACTTGACTCTGCTTCACAGCTTTGGTCAAGAGACATACAAACACTCTTGCTTCAAAGCTTTGAGTGCTACACAACCCTTACAATTAAAACCTATTCCAAGTCACTTATCACAATGATAATTGCTTGGATTACAATAGTTAAAACTATACAGCTTCTAAATGATCTTCTGTCAAAAAGGGATTGCTTTCAAAACAGCAGCTCTGTTGAATATATAGCAGCTGCATCTTCAGTTAGGGTTTCCCCAAAAAGCTAGGGTTAATTCCGTTTGACCTTAAGACTAGGTCACAGGACTTTATCAACCAGGTTGGGGTTGAGCTAGGTTAACCCAAGGAAAATGCAGGATTCTGTTCTGGAAAGACTGAGTCATTTTCCTGAAAAAACTCAGAATTAACCAAACTGCAAACCTGTTAGTTCAGAACAGGATGTCTTAACATTTTTTATGACATCTGAAAACCTGTCTACTGATTTAGGTAAATGTGATCATTTTGCAAAATGCTCAGATACACACTTATAAACATCAGTACCTGTATGACAATATTTTTCTGCAAAGGTACCTAATGAATCAGTACATACTAAACTAGAATGTTATGACATCAGTCATGACATTCACACACCTGGTTTTGCCAAAAATGCATGCCAATACCTAAACAACTACAAACTCCCCCTCTGGCAGATTTTTGGCTAAAGCCCCTAAGCAATCAGAGATAGATAGCAACAGAATAAAATGACTGCAGAAAAATAGAATGTCTAATTAAGTACCAAAATATATCTCCCCCTCTTTAGCCACAAATGGGCCAAAGATACATGTTCATAAAAATTATACAGTCATCCAGAAAAAGTAATGAGAGCAGAACTAAAAACTGAACACACTTCCAAACTCCACCAGGGACCAGCAGCAACTCCACCAAACAGAAACTCCACCAACCTTTAAGCACTGTCATCAGACTCAGAGGAGCTAGTTTCTTCAGTATTGAGATGACATTCAGCTTCTACACCCTCTTCCCTTCTGTTTCCTTCAGCTTCCTCCTTTTCTAACCTGACAATTAGGTTTTGTAGGGTCTTTTTCCTAGCTTCCAGTTCTTTGCAGGTCTCTTTTAATACAGCTATGACATCAGATGTCTTGGAATGGGTCTTCACAGACGATGTCTCAGCTGATGTTATGACAATATCAGGAGCATGAGATCCCTGAAACAGTTTGTAGTGCAACCCAAGGGCAGGAGCTCTTTTGCAAGCAGTATCTCTTGCCACCAGGATATCAGGGTATTGTGCAAGGATAATTCCACAAAGGAGGGAGGGAAAGGCAATTGGTCCTTTGACAGCATAACTACCAGCATGTTTTAAAGTTTGTTCAAAAATATGCCTGCCATAGTCAAAAGTAGTCTTGGTTCCCACAGCATAAATAAATCTCCCCAATCCTGTGGAGATAGTTGATTTATGGTTTGTAGGCACCCAGTTGGCTGCACCAATCTTGTGCAGGATGGCAAATTTCATGCTAAGTTTGTTGGCATTCAGTTTGCCTTTCAAGGGCCAGCACTTCACTTGCCTTGCTGTGATGGTTTGACAAACTTCATTGTCAGTGACTTCCAGATCAGGACAATCCTCATTTGATTTTCCAAGAAATTTGTTAATTTCTGATGGAGAGAAATTAACTCTTCTTCCTCTAACAAAAACACTTTCAAAGTCAGCTGACCTTCCATCAGCACATCATTAGACAAGTTAACTATGAACTCCTTGACCATATTTTCATAACACTTGTTAAATTTTATCACTGTCTTCATCAGTCCAGCATTCTTGATCAGGTCCATGATGTCTTTGCACTCCATGACATCATTGTTGAGTTCTCTTTCTAAAGCTATTCTCTTCAAGCAAACATACTTCCATCTGTTTGCATTGTCAGGGTGGTGGAAAGAGATGTTGTCTGTTGGGACTTCAGGAACTCTAGCAATTTTGCTGGAGGGCAGTTTCCTTCTGATAGGAATTTCTTCAGCATCAATCTCAAACTCTGATTCCTCATCAGAATCAGAATATTCAGGATCTTTTCTCTTCTTTGTAATTGGTTGTCTACCAGTATACACCTGGGCTTTCACCTTCCCTTTGGACTGACCAGTTTTCACAGATTCTACCCCAGCCTTGCCTTCAGCCTTGGATTTCTTAACAACAGGTTTATCTTTGGACACACATTTTGCATCATTCTGATTACCCTTTCTTTTCATCAATCTCCTAGCTATGCTAGGGTTTACATTGGCAATCAGATCATTATCTGAGTAATCCTCATCCACATCAATGATAGGTGGATCAACAGTATTTTCTGAAGGGTTCTGAATGTTGTCATTTTGTGTCACAACATTCTCAGAGACATCTACATTCTCAGAGACGTCCACATTTGGGCTTCCTGATTGATTTAAAGGGACAGAAATCCCCGGTACAGGTTGGATTCCGCTTAGTATACTAGTAACAAGCCTAGCAATAGCTTGATGAACTTGAACTGATCCTTCTCTATTTGGTACAGAAGAAGAAGGATGAGAAGGATTACCAGAGGCTGCAGCTTGAGCTCTTCCTGCATGTCTAGTTCTCAGCTTTTTGACTTTGGCGGGGTCAGTTGCCATCTCTCTGAGAGGAGTGACCTCAAGAACTTCAGATTCTATGCATGTGGTGATTGCTCTAGAGTCTTGGTCAGATGATGAAGATGATGTTTGAGACATTTTGATTGACTTAGAGCACCAGTAGCAATTTGAGAGAAAATTTTGATTGAGAGAAGGGAACAGGTTGCAAAGTCGAGAGAGGTAGGAGGCAAAAGATAGTCTTTTCAACTTCTTAAAGATTTTGAAAGAATTGGGAAAACATATGATTAACCCACTAAAAATAGACTTAACAAAATTAACTCCTTCAACCCTTGTTTTAAGCAAAATTAATTGCTATAATTTCTCATGTTGGCAAATACCCAACCTGCCCCTCAAGTTTTCAAGTTTATTTCCAACAAGAGCCTTGGTAGAAGAATCAGCAAGCTGAAGCTTAATGATACCATGTTCCAGTTTAATTGACTTCTTCTCTACAAAGTCAATGTGCTTGGTCCTGCTATGCTGAATAGGGTTCATGGAAATATTGATTGTATTCAGATTGTCACAATATAATGTCATAACATCTTGTGAGACATTATACTCAGTGAGCATCTGTTTTGTCCAGATATTTTGAGAACAGTTACTCCTAGCTGCAACCATTTCAGCACAGAGTTGGGAAGGCATTCTTTTGACATGAATCATAGTTCTGGTTGATTCTTGAATGATCTTATTTTTCTTTTTGTCAACTCCATTTTGATGGTGAGTTATAGGAGAAGAGACTTCACGACTCATTTCTTCAGGGAAACAGAATTTATTAGACTTGTTGTTTCCAACATCCTTGTCATGATTACTTCTGGTTCTGACAACACATCCTTCTTCAAGTTTATTCACCACATCATAGACATGTTTCTTTTTACCAAGCCTTTCAATTTTAAGTTCACCACAAACCCTTCTTTTATCAATCTGTAGTTTTGGAGTCCTTCTGACTGCTTCCATAGAGATAGCTCTTTTCATTCTTCTTAGATGAAGATGACCAAGCTTATGGTGCCACAGTTTCATCTCTTTTTCTTCTTTGGTAATTGGACACATAGTGGAGTTATTAGTGTTCTCAGGCTGCCACAAGTAACATTTATCTTTGGATCTGATTCCTTTCATTACAACTTCTAGTTTTTCATTAATTACTAGACATTCAGATTTTGAGAAGTTGACCTTGAATCCTAGATCACACAATTGACTGATACTAATGAGATTAGCAGTCAGCCCTTTTACCAGCAGTACTTCACTCAGACTTGGAACTTCAGGGCAGTCCAAATTACCAACTCCTTTGATTTCACCTTTAGCACCATCTCCAAAGGTCACACAACTAGTGTTGTGAGGTTTAACATGATTGAGAATGTTCTTTATTCCAGTCATGTGTCTAGAACACCCACTGTCAAAGTACCAGCCTTCCTTTGCAGACACTCTCAGGGAAGTGTGGGCTATCAGGGCAGTAACCTTTTTCTTCCATTGAGGAGTATGTGGTACCCTTTTTGACTTAGGTTTAACACCTGAGTTTTGATTAGGGTATCCATGCAATTTGAAGCAGAAGGGCTTTATGTGTCCATACCTCCCACAATGATGACATCTCCATCTTTGGTATTTTTTCTTCATATATTTCTGTTTCTGATGTTGAGAGTTGTGTTGAGACATCTGCTTTGACAATTGTTTATCAGGCCTGATCTTCTTGTCTGCACCAGATTTCTTAGCTTCCACAAATCCTAGTCCAGATTTCTTTCCCACATTTTGTCCAACTTGAAGAATCTCTTCCAATTTGTCTGTTCCATTGGTCAGCATCTTGACAGATTTGGTCATTTGGTTCAGTTGTGAGTTCAGCAATTGAACTTCCCCTTCTAGATGACTTATAGTTTCAAGATCTGCCCTTTTTTCAGCCTCCAGCTTTATAATGAGTTTTGATTGTTTCTCATTATGCACACAGACTTCAGCACTTCTGATACACAATTTCTTGTAGGTATCAGCCAGTTCTTCAAATGTCACTTCTTCATCACTGGTGTCACTTTCAGATGTACAAACACCAGTTAGAGCAGTAACTAGTTTGGCAGATTCTTCTTCAGAATTACTTTCTGAATCACAGTCAGACCAAGTAACAGTCATTCCATTCTTTTGTTTCTTAAGAAAGGTTGGACATTCAGCTCGAATATGCCCATATCCTTCACAGCCATGGCATTGAATTCCTCTGCCTTGGTTTCCCTTCTCTTCTGACCTTGATCTTCTGCTGGAACTGTCAATGTCAGAGGGAATGTTATGAACATTAGACCTTGACTTTGGATCTATTCTTTTGATGAGTTTGTTGAACTGTCTTCCAAACATGGCTATAGCTTCTGAAATATTTTCTTCTTCATCCTCCTTGTTTTCAACATCAGTGTTAGATACAAGTGCTATGCTCTTGTTCTTCTTATCACCATTATCAGTGATCCCCATCTCAAAAGTCTGAAGAGACCCAATAAGTTCATCCACTTTCAACTTGCTGATGTCCTGGGCTTCCTCTATGGCAGTTACCTTCATTGCAAATCTTTTAGGCAAGGATCTGAGAATCTTTCTCACCAGTTTTTCTTCTGACATCTTTTCTCCCAGTGCTCCTGAGGTGTTGGCAATCTCCAAGATGTTCATGTGAAACTCATGAATGGTTTCATCTTCCATCATTTTTAGATTCTCAAACTTGGTAGTCAACATCTGAAGCCTTGACATTTTTACTTTGGAAGTGCCCTCATGAGTAGTTTTGAGAGTGTCCCAAACTTCCTTGGCCAGTTCATATTGATGTACTAGTCTGAAAATGTTTCTATCAATTCCATTGAACAAGGCATTTAAAGCTTTGGAATTTCCCAGGGCTAACTCATCTTCTTCTTTACTCCAATCTTCATCAGGCTTCAGACTGATTGTCCCATCTTTCTCAGTTATGGTGGGATGGTTCCATCCTTTGTGAGCAGCTCTCCAAGCCTTTTTGTCCAGAGATTTTAAGAAGGCAATCATACGAGGTTTCCAGTAGTCATAATTAGTTCCATCCAGAATGGGTGGTCTATTTCCAAAAACTCCTTCTTTGTCCATAGTGCCAGAAAGTGATATCCCTAGATCTCACCCAGTAATACAGGAAGGGTGCCTGCTCTGATGCCAATTTAAATTCTGGCTGCAGATACTCAATGTTACGTTCAATGTTGTGACACCGTATCTGACTTTCTATAAAAGAGTAAATACAAAAACAGTAAAGAACACAGTCAATTGTTTACCCAGTTCAATGTGCAACAACACCTACTCTGGGGGCTACCAAGCCAGGGAGGAAATCCACTATAAGAGATGTTAATTTAGGAATAAACCAACCAGTTTATCTCCTTCACTTAAGACCTACCCAATGCAACTTCAATCTAAGTACAACTTAAACCTGAGTTCCTACTCACTCCCCCTCAATCACAGCAGTGATACATAAAAATAATTTGACTAATGAATTGTTGAAGACACTCTTCAAAACATACACTTGATTATGCTTCACAGCTTCTTAATCAAGCAACACAAACACTCTTGCTTCACAGCTTTGAGTGATACGCAAACCTAACTTGACTCTGCTTCACAGCTTTGGTCAAGAGACATACAAACACTCTTGCTTCAAAGCTTTGAGTGCTACACAACCCTTACAATTAAAACCTATTCCAAGTCACTTATCACAATGATAATTGCTTGGATTACAATAGTTAAAACTATACAGCTTCTAAATGATCTTCTGTCAAAAAGGGATTGCTTTCAAAACAGCAGCTCTGTTGAATATATAGCAGCTGCATCTTCAGTTAGGGTTTCCCCAAAAAGCTAGGGTTAATTCCGTTTGACCTTAAGACTAGGTCACAGGACTTTATCAACCAGGTTGGGGTTGAGCTAGGTTAACCCAAGGAAAACGCAGGATTCTGTTCTGGAAAGACTGGGTCATTTTCCTGAAAAAACTCAGAATTAACCAAACTGCAAACCTGTTAGTTTAGAACAGGATGTCTTAACATTTGTTATGACATCTGAAAACCTGTCTACTGATTTAGGTAAATGTGATCATTTTGCAAAATGCTCAGATACACACTTATAAACATCAGTACCTGTATGACAATATTTTTCTGCAAAGGTACCTAATGAATCAGTACATACTAAACTAGAATGTTATGACACCAGTCATGACATTCACACACCTGGTTTTGCCAAAAATGCATGCCAATACCTAAACAACTACAGAATCAACTCTTAACATAAGTCAGATACAAAACTTAATAGAAAATAAAAAACAATCAAATCTTTTACATGGACAACTTATACAGAATCAAATCGAATCAAAAAAGTTTGTTATTACAAATTATAGATTACAAACAAATCATAAACAGATCTTGAAAATCCCTAATTCTCCTAAGTAACGACAAAATTATAAAACTATTTCCTAAATCATCTAATTCAAAAAAGCTATAAAAATCCTAAAATCGAAACAGAAGAGAGGAGAAAACTACAGAGGAGATTGTCACAAAAATTGACAGAAGAAGAAGAAGAACAGAGAAGAGGGTGCCTCCATCCAATCACTGCCGCTCCATGTGAACAAGGGTTTCAACATCTGAAACCCTAGCAATCCCTCTCTCTCTCTCCATTGCACCACTACATCACTTCCGTACCTGCAAACACAAGGAGGAAAGGAATCATAAATAGGATCGGAACTCAGAGCCACAAAGAAATGAACATTAGAGGTAAGTTACCGCGAATACATAACTTTTTGCAATTTGTTTTGTTGTTTGTCACGTTGATTTGGGTTTTGGTTGGGATAGATTATAGAAGAAGGGTTTGATTTGGGTTGCGCCGCCGCCGATAGGAATATGGATTTGGCATTGTTGTTGAGAGGAAGAGAAGGTTGAGAGAGATTGAGTGAAAAGAGAAAGAGAGTAACAAAATATAAAAAAAACTGTTTTGTAAAATGAAAATATATTTTGTTTCATGATTAAACGCTTGTTACCCGATGGTCCTTATCATGCGCCATCCACCACGTCCACAGATATCAATCCAATGTCCCTGATGCGCGTGCCTACCGTATGACAGTGCTCCTGCCTGTATGGAGTCCAAATGGACTCCCGAACCCTTTGGGCCAAGCCCAATCTCTAAACGCACCCCCTTTCAATTTTGTTTTTACTAACACACACAACTCCTCACCCCCTAGGCCTGATGGGCCAAGTCCAAAATCTGGACTTGGGCCTCTACTTCTCACAATCCCCAGTTTTTCTACGTAGGACAAATTCAAAACCCCTATCTTATTGGGACTGAATTCAATATCTTAATTCAGGGCCCTAATACTTGCGCCCCCCATTTTTATTAGCCTAACTTTATTTACACCCCTTGCGTTTTTTTAATTCCTTTTTTATTTTATTTTATTATAATTATTTTTTATAATTTATATTTTAATATATTTATAGTTTTAATGTTATTTATTATTATTAAATCAAATAATATTTTTCTAAACTCATCCAATATTTATTATTTGTTTGCATTAAAATATTTTTTTAGCATGCATTATAAGACTTTTTTTTACAATTAATACGTAAAAAATATTTAACCATCAATAAATTATTTGTCATAAAACAAATTAAACTCCACAATCAATTTTCAAAAAGGGGAATTCAAACATCTTCATAATCCATAAAAAACACCAACCCATGCAAACTACAAATTAAGACTCTGATTCCTCCTAAGAGGATATGTAGGCATATGACTAAAATCATGGTGAGTTTCCCTGATAAAAAAATTAAAACCCTTACCCTAAACCTTTAAAGTCTAAACCCTGGTATCCTTGTGAACAAGGTATATGAGGGGTTCCTAACACCTTCCCTTCATCTAAAACGAAGTAAGAACCTAGAATCTCTGTGTACAAAATTAGAGTTTCCTATTATATTTCATTCCTTAGGATAAAAATTAGTAGTGGCGACTCTCGATTTAAATCTAGTAACAACAAGTTGCAAGCATGAAAAATGTGACTTATATTTGCTTAAAACTCAGCCAAAACTTGCATTTCAAGGTGATAATCACTTTTGGAAGATTGTTAAGCATTATTAAAAGTAAAAATGTGCAACAAATTTATGATTAGAGGTCACATTAACCAATTTGCAATGTGACTGTTTTGGAAAAATCAGTTTCATGGTGCCAACTTCGAATCCATGGTATAAACAACTCGAGGGGCTTTACGACATGATTCTTGAAGAATTTGGAAGATGAGGTTACAATATTTTTAATGTTCCAAGAAAGAATCCATTTGGATAATTGAGAAATTTTTTATGTCCAATTGAATTTGTGAAAAACACATGGATCTTTTGTACTTAGAAAAATTCTATGTGTTGTACTTCAAAATGACCTATAATGTTCTTCAAAATTAAATGACTTTCTACTCCAAATTTGATCTTGATTTATGAATATGACACGAAGTAGACCTCATTAATTAAAGTGTGGAATTGGTATCACTCAAAAATCATAAAAATTGAAGGAGTTATTGTCTTTGGAAGATGAGGAACAAATTTGGGGAAATCACAAAAGACCTATAATATTTTCAATTCTTCAACCGCTTTCCAAGCATTCTCTAGTCTTGCACATGAAAATAAAGTTGTAGAAGACATCTTAAAGATTATTATGGAAAAATAATGGGCTCAAGGAGAGAAAAATTGACCAAGTTATGATAATTTGAAGTCAAACCCTAAAATTCAAAGGCCTTTCAAGGAGACTTGTAATCTTTCTCAACTTTTAGTGATCTTCAATTCAAAATTAGCCTTAGATTTCTGAAGAGAGCTTGTTAAGGTACCTTTAAAGAGAATCATGGATTTGGAACCAATCAAAAATCTCAAACAATAAGCAAGATATGGCCCTTATAAGTTAAAAAAACCCTAGCTTAGAGAGTGTCAAAATGGCTTGAAACTCCTTTCAACTTTTGATGATTTTTCTTGCACAATTGGATATTGTCATGTTAAGAGAGGTTGTTGTAGATGATGATAAGAATCCATAGAAAAAATAACCAACTCAAAATGTTGAAAATCGAGAGATTTATGCACTTGTGATCACTGAATCTAGTATTTGCTCAATTAGGTCAAACTTGTTGAGTCAACCTTGAATCTCTTTGATCTTTTTTGGAAACATAAGCACGATGAATCATAATAGGCCTTGAAATGATGTTGTCTTGAAGCCTAATCAAAGATGGAGCTTAAGTATCAATGAAGCTTATTGAAGAAGACATGGAAATAAACACATGAACCTATGAATCTTCTTGATGAATTCCACCACAAACTTTGAGGAGATGTTGACTTAAATAAATTGAGATAGCTCATTGAACCACAAATCTTTGATGTCATAGACATGATCTTGAAAATTGATCTCTTGCAATCCATTAGAGAACCATTTGATTGAGAATCACCCCTAAAACCCTAGATTAGATTGTGAGATGAATGTAATTGTGATCACTATAATATGAACATTCAAAGGAACATATATAGACATATTAATGTTAGTTAAAAGAACACATGTACAAGATAGATAATTCAAAGTGCTTGGTAATCCATCAAGAACAAACTTAAAGATAGGATAAAGAGAGAAACAACCATAATGTATGTGTCTTGATGCATTGTGACATGAGATAATGAGAAATCTTAGGGGCAAAAATTGGGTATAACAGTTGCCCTGATATAAGTGTCTTATATTTGGAGATACGAAGGTTAAAATCTTCTTCTCGACGCGATTGAAGATACTTAAATACAAAAAAAACCTTATTTTTGGCCCTAAGATGCCATGAAATGCTTATGATAATGAATGCAAACAAATCCAAAAGTGACACAAAACACCACTGAGTAAGCAGAAGATAAAAAAATAGATCAAAAAGAGAGTCCAACCAGGAAGATAAATCGCTGGGAGACAAAAGACTCAACTCTACCGGGGTAAAGCCCAAATAGGAGATAAAGAGTCACTAACTCAAATAATGAGGAAAAAGAAATGGATGACAAGGATTGACAAATAACTGTGAACTACCCCTTCTAGAGGTGATAGCCAAAAAGAGAGTAACATCGACTCACAGGGGATCATAAATTAACGACTCGAAGGATGCAAATAGAAGCGGTAAGATAATATCGGTAAATACCAATATTATGGACGGTAAAAATGATTGGAATCAGTAATTATGACTAGAAAAAAACGGTTGACAACACTGCTTATGGCTGGGAATAAATCAACTCTATTAGAGTAAAATGAATTTCAACAATGAACTATCTCCCGTAATGAAGAGACTATCATTCATTAGAGTACAAACATCTCAAAAACTAACTATCTCCCATAGTGAACATACTACCATCCATTGAAGTACAACTCTCAACAACGAACTATCTCCCTTAATGAAGAGACTACCATCCATCAGAGTAAAACATCTCAACAACGAACTATCTCCCTTAATGAAGATACTACCATCCATAGGAGTAAAACATCTCAACAACAAAATATCTCCCTTAATGAAGAGACTACCATCCATTGGAATACAAATCTCAACAACGAACTATCTCCCTTAATGAAGAGACTACCATCCATTGGAGTAAAAATATCAACAACGAAGTATCTCCCTTAATGATGAGACTACCATCCATTGGAGTAAAACCTCAACAACAAACTATCTCCCATAATGACAAGACTACCATCCATCAGAGTAAAACCTCAACAACAAACTATCTCCCATAATGACGAGAATACCATCCATCAGAGTAAAACATCTAAACAACGAACTATCTCCCATGATGATCAGACTATCATCCATTGGATTAAAACATCTCAACAACGATTTATCTCCCATAATGACGAGACTTCCATCCATCAGAGGAAAACCTCAACAATGAACTATCTCCCATAATGACGAGACTACCATCCATCGATGTAAAACATAAACAATGAAATATCTTCCATAATGACGAGACTATCATCTATCGGAGTACAATCTTCTCTGGCATTAACAAACTTACTAAGGAAGAACAAGTTTCTCAAATAAAGAGACCTGCCACTTGCTGTTTACAAAGAGAATTGCAATAATGTTGCTGGGGAATGAATCTTGACTTCCTGGGTAAATGCCAATACGTTCCTGCTGAGGAGATAAATTCTTCACGTGCAAAATAAATGCACATCCAATCTAGGTTTCACAGCCTAAAGAGATCAAAATAGTATTGTCGTTGTGGACCACAAATTAAAACCAGGAACAAACCAGAGTGAAACAGTCAACCAAGACACCATCCAATGAGGAATAAACTCAAATAGGAACTAAATTCCATCCAGATAATGAGCTGGGTAGGAAGGCTAAAGTAAAATTCTTCCACGAGGGATAACTCAGGAGAGAAATTGAAAGGATATACACTTTCTGCTTAAGGTTGACACTCTATTGGAGAGAGGATAACATAACTCTGCAAAGAGGACCCTATGCTAACAAAAACATCAGTGAATGTCAATGATCAATGAATTTTAATTTAGCTATGCATGATGTATGTATGAGTGCATCGATGGAATTATGTACATGCTGACAAAACAAACATACTGTACTAGGAATAACTAGAAAAAACCAACTTGGGTAAAGACGACACTTGACTAAATCACATCCAGGATGAAGATTCCATATGATAATAAACACTAACTAAGAAAAAAAACTCATACTTCCCGACTTAAATCCACTGGGAAGAAACATGGCTTAAAAATATTCACAGCATAATCTGATGGAAATGAACCAATACAGTTGCAAGGATATAACCCCTTCCTCAGAGCTTCACCAGGGAATATCATACATACTTTTCTAGGGAAAACAATGTCATTTCGTCTAGACTTCAAATGGGAATTCCACACTAACTTCACTAGGGAAAACAATGCCACATAGTCGAGGGGAGCCCAAATACATTATTCAATATCAAGAGTAATAGTTGTGCAAACTTCTTTGGGGAAAAATTATGAAACTTCTTGGGGGTAACAACTTTTAGAGAGAAGCATCATCTTTGCTTCATTTGGGGATCTAAGAAGTTAGCAACATAACAAGAAGTCAAAATTATGGAATTTTAAATCAAACTCAACACTTGGTGAGAGAAAACCCAAAAATTTGACAGTTGTTACATTGCCTCTTAGAAAAGGTACTGCCCTTGTCTGGCTACTCAGCACGAAAAAAATCTGCGTCAAGTCCTGACTGGAGAATATGGGATAAAGGCATCAAACCGACTATCTAAGGGATGAAACACAAGAGGATCATGCACATATCAACAAGAGTAATCCCAATATACCTTTTGGGGAATATTTTCAAAATTTGGAGTTCGTCCATCCTTGGAATCACTACTTTTGTCCTACTTGAATCAAAAAATTAAGATAAAAAGTAATTTTCAAATTCTTTTCAAAAATATGTTTTTAATTATTAATTATTTTTGTTTTGAAAATTACTATCAATAATAAATGAAATTTTTGTAAATAGAACATAATAGGAACTACAAAGAATTGGATAAAGGCTCAAACTTTATTAACAGAATGGTAGTCCGCAAATGGCGTGACTCCATGGATTATTAAAAAGTTTGGAAAATGGTAAATACATGGAAAAAATACATTGAGATACAATGACCACTATTCTCCATAACAACTTTGAACTCCTGAGCAGAGGCTTCAATTGTAGTGTAATGAGAATCCGAGAAGATTGTTGCTTCAATGATCAAGTCTTGTCTGACGTATTTACTTGCCAATAAATCCCTAACTTTTTCCCAGGTTTCCCTCGTGAGTTTTCAACCTACCGGGAAAATTTATTTTGTTTGTGTATTTAACTTTTGCCTAGACCGCCCTTTCGGGTTTTCAGCCTACCGAGACGCTTCTTTTTTTCCTAAGCCGCCTTTTCGGGTTTTTGAATTAGCGAGCTGTTATTTCATTTCTTTAGGTAAAGTATTTCTTGACTGAGTCAACATTCATAGGACGTGGGAACTCCTCACCATCCATAGTTTCAAGAATTAATGCACCTCTAGAGAAGGATTTCTTGAAAACATATGAGACTTCATAATTGGGAGTCCACTTTTCCCTAGAACCAGTGTTAAAAGACATGATCTCTCTGAGCACGAGGTCGCCTTATCTGAATTCACGAGACCTGACCTTTTTATCAAAAGCTTTCTTCATTATTTTCTTATATAACTGACCATGTCACAAAGCTGTCATTATATTTTCTTCAATTAAATTCAACTGGTCAAATCTGTTCTGGACCCATTCAGCTTCTGATAATTTGGTTTCCATTATTACACGCAAAGAGGGAATCTCTACCTCAACAGAGAGCACTACTTCTATACCATACACAAGAGAGAATGGATTTCCCCAGTTGAAGTACATACGGATGTACGATACTCATGTAAAGCCAAAGGGAGTATCTCATGCCAATCCTTATAGGTAACAACCATCATCTGGATAATCTTCTTAATGTTTTTGTTAGCAGCTTCAACAACCCAATTCATCTTGGGCCTGTAAGGAGACAAACTGTGATGGATAATCTTAAATTCTTCACAAAGCTCCGTCATCATTTTGTTATTCAGATTTGAGCCGTTGTTAGTGATAATCCTTCTTGGCACACCATACTAACATATAAGATTGTTTTTGATAAAGTGTACTACCACCTTCTTGGTGACGTTAGCATAAGAAGCTGATTCCACCCACTCAATTGCTACTAAGATGAAACGATGTCCATTCGACGCCTTGGGTTCAATCATTCCAATCATATCAATACTCCACATGGAAAAAGGCCATGGGGAAGAAATAACATTTAGAAGCATTGGAGGCATATGAATCTTGTCAGCATAAATCTCACATTTGTGGCACTTCTTTGCAAACTTGTAACAATTAAATTCCATTGTCAGCCAATAGTAACTTGCCCTAAGCATCTTCTTTGCCATCGAATGTCCATTGGCATGGGTAACAAAGGAACCTTTATGGATCTCATGCATTAACATGTCCGCTTCGTGTCTACCCATGCATCTGAGTAAGACCATGTCATGATTTCTTTTGTATAACACATCTTCATTAAGGAAAAAGCTACCTGCCAACCTTCACAATGTCTTTCTATCTTTGTTCGACGCACCAATCAGGTATTTCTGAGTTTGGAGAAAGTGCTTGATATCATAATACCAAAGTTTTTCATCTGACGTCCCCTCTGTAGCAAACATATGAGAGGGTCTATCCAGACGTTGAACTGTGATATGAGGTACATCGTTTAAAGCATCTACTTGGTACATGGAAGCCAAAGTGGCTAAAGCATCTGCCATTTGATTCTCATCTTTAGGAATATGATGGAATTCAACTTTATTGAAGAAAGGTAATAATCTTCTTGCATAATCTTTGTAGGGAATCAAGCCAATGTAACGAGTCTCCCATTATCCTTTGATTTAATTTATTACCAAAAAGATGAATCACCATATACGTCAAGAATTTTAATTCTGAGATCTATAGCCTCTTCAAGACCCATGATACAAGCTTCATACTCTACCATATTATTGGTACAATCTAATGCTAACCTTGCAGTAAAATGGATATGTGACCCATGGGGAGTGATAATCAAGGCGCCAATTCCTTTTCCATAAGCTTTTACAGATCCATCAAACACCATCCCCCACCAGGATTCAGGATCAGGACCTTCCTCAAGCAAAGGTTCATCACAATCATTTACTTTCAAAAACATCACATCCTCATTAGGGAAGTCATATTTAATAGACTGATAATCGTCAACTGGTTGGCAAGCAAGGTACTCTGCCAACACACTACCTTTAATAGCCTTATGAGTATGGTATTCAATATCATATTCATACGACAACATCTGCCAACAGGAAATTCTTCCAGTAAGAGCATGTTTTTCAAAAATATACTTAATTGGATCCATTTTGGAAATCAACCAAATAGTGTGATTCAACATATATTAACGCAATCTCTTTTCCGCCTAGGCCAAAGCACATCATTTTTTTCTGGCATAGAATACCGTGACTCACAATCAATGAACTTCTTGCTGAGATGATAAATGGCATATTCTTTTCTTCCCGTTTCATCTTGTTGTCCCAAAATACAACCCATGGAATTATCTAACACACTCAGATACATAATCAATGGTCTTCCTTCAACGGGAGGGAGCAAGATAAGAGGCTCAAGTAGATACTCTTTAATTCTTTCAAATTCCCTTTGACAATCATCCGTCCACACAAAACCTTGGTCTTTCTTCAAGAGCTTGAAGATTGGTTCACATGTTGCAGTCATATGAGAAATAAATATGGAAATGTAATTCAAACATCCAAAGAAGTATCTAACTTGCTATTAAGTTCTTGGTGCAAGAATTTCCTGAATTTCCTTAACTTTATCAGGATCAACTTTAATTCCTTTTTGGCTGACAATGAAACCTATCAACTTTCCTGAACGAACACCAAAAGTACACTTATTTGAATTCAAGCAAAGACAATACTTCCTTAAACACTGAAGTAATTTTAACAAGTCTTCTATATGCCCTTCCTCAGTCTGAGATTTGGAGATCATATCAACAACATATACCTCAATTTCCTTATGCACCAGATCATGGAGTAAGGTTGTCATAGCCCTCTGGTACGTTTCACCAGTGTTCTTCAACCCAAAGGGCATCATTCTCTAACAGAATGTTCCATAGGGTGTGATAAATGTTGTTTTTTCCATGTCCTCAGGAGTCATTCTAATTTGATTGTATCCAAAAAATCCGTCCATGAACGAGAACACTTTGAATTTTGCTGTACTGTTAACCAACATATCAATATACGATAATAGGAAGTCATCTTTCAGACTTGCTTTATTTAAATCTCTATAATTGACGCACATGTGGACATTTCCGTATTTCTTTGGTACCAGAACAATATTGGCAATCCATTGAGGGTACACTGATGTCACTAGAAAACTGGCATCAATCTACTACAAAACCTCTTCTTTAATCTTCACTGCCATATCAGGATGAGTTCTTCGTAGCTTCTGCTTGATTGGTGGACATTCTAGCTTAAGCGAAAAATAGTGTTCCACAATATTGGTATCTAAACCAGTCATATATTGATAAGACCAAGAAAATATATCCACACACTCTTTCAACAATTCAGTTAACCTTCTCTTTACATCGTAATGAAAAAGTTCCCCAATCTTGACTTCTTTCGGATCTTCATCTGAACCTAAGTTAATTGTCTCCAATGGCTCTTTATACGGATGGATAGTATTTTCCTCGTGCTCAAGAAACCGTGAAACCTCTTATGGGATTTCATCATATTCCTCTTCTTTAGCCACATACACAGGATATTCAAATTTGGGAGAGGGTGCAAGGTCATTGCACTCAACGAGTTTTTTTAATTAATCTACACATATGATTTATGATTGATTTTAGAAAATGACACATATAACAAGTGATTATGCCGATTCATTTACAATTATTATTTATTTCAAAAGGTTTTTTTTATTACCATTTTCCAGGAAAAAGCAGAAAATAAAGGCATAATTTGAGAATCAAAAACAACTTTTATTAATCATCTTAAAAATAAAAACAAAAGATACGCCCATACAATCATTACTTCCACCTTGGGCAGAGTGAAAGACTTTTGAAAATAATAACAAAAAACAAACTACTTTGAAATGTGAATGTAAGAAGGAACATCAATAATGATCCAATTCTAGATTCTGACTCCATGTGTCACGAAGTTTGGCATCTCTTTCTCTCGCTCATCTTCGAGAATAGCATTGATCCTTGGAGTAGTCGGATGAAGATATCCTGCACTGTGAAAGATTTTTTGACATTTAGTCAAAGCGGACTTCGGCTTCATAACTTCCTTATTCATGGAGAAACCCAAACCGGTCTGATTCCTGTTCACCGGTAGATTAATAACCTTCCCCCACACCTTACTAGGGCCTTTTTTCACTACCTGTTGCGCATCTTTGAATGAGGTGATAGAATTTTCATTCTTCCTTATATTTTCAATGGACAAAGCTTGGAAATGAGTTCCAACATCGACTTCATTAGCTTCTACAATGATAAAGGAAGATAAATGAGATATAAACAGAGCTTACTCACCATTCACAATGACTAATTTTCCTTCATGAACAAATTTCAGCTTCTGATGTAAGGTTGGAGTTACAACTCCTGCTTGAAGGATCCAGGGTCGTCTCGATAAACATATATAGGCTGGGAAAATATCGATAACTTGAAAGGAAATCTAGAATAAGTGTGGACCTATATGAATAGGTAAATCCACTTCTCCGATGACAGACTTTCTCGAACTATCAAAAGCTTTTATTATAATGCCACTAGGGCGCATATGAGTTCCTTGGTACTTAAGCTTCACGAGAGTACTTCTCGATATGACATTAAAATTAGATCCATTGTGAATCAACACATTGGACGAGGAGTTATTCTTATAATTCATAGAAATATGGAGAGTCAGGTTATGGTTTCTTCCTTTATCAAGAAACTCGTCATCACAAAATCTCAGATTATTACAAGATGTAATATTCCCCACAACATTGCTGGAATGATCCAGAGACATATCCCTTTCAACATAACCCTGATCTAACACCCTCATCAGAGATTCCCGATGAGTAGAGGAGTTCATCAACAAGGCTAGAATGGAAATCTTAGAGGGAGTCTGCAACAGCTGATCCACAATCTTGTAATCACTCATCTTGATGATTTTTAACAGATCACCAATACCCTTTTCCAAGGTAGCACCCCTAGATCCTCCTTCCACTTTCTTAGGCTCAACATAAGTCTCAATAATATTTTTTCCAGGATTAACATCTCCTTGAAAGTTAGGGGCGAAGACACGACCACAACGAGTTATCTAACTAGCTTCAACAATATTCTCAACATGGGACAAAGGTTGGATAGGAATTTCAACACCATCTTCCAGGATAGTTGCATTATACTTATAAGGAACAACTTTATCTGATTCATATGGGATAGGACGAGACAAACATATAACTATGGGAGCAACAACAGGCTTGTTGTGGTATGTAATCTCTACAGGAGCGGTGATAACACTTACTTTAAACTTGTTTTTTACTCTGATTTCACATGTTACTTAAGTTTTTTATTATTGTTTTCTCGTATTATGCCTATCTTTTGTTTCCTTTTCAGGTATTTCAAATATCCAGAGCTCCCCTGAAGAAATGAAGGAAAACAGGCTGAAAAATAGGAGTTTAGGTCAAATTTGCACTCATGGCGTCCACCATGGCGCCAACCATAGCGTAGGCCATGATGTGGACCACCTCCTGCTGACCTCAACTGCCACGTTCCCAACTTCCTTTCATTTACACCCATGGCGGGCACCACCTTTGGACGATGTTTTCCCACCCAAAAGGAGTTGGGGGGCATTCCTGTGATTTCCTGCATTCCTCATCCTCTATAAATATAAGTTCCTGATTTCATTTCAATTCACCCAAGCTTAGTTGCAAACTTGATCCAACCATAGTTGCGAACTTAATCCATATAATTTCACCATTATAAAGCGATAATTCTTCACATCAGGAAATTATTGCATTGTTGATTGAGTCTGTGATTGAGTTCGTAGATTGAGCCTGTAATCGAGTTTGGAGCACTTCGGTAGAACTTTATCTTGCCACATTTGTTTTCAACTTCTGTTTATTTCCAGTCGCATTTTACTTCCAGTTTGTACCAGATTTAAAACCTCCCCGTTTGGAGTAGGTTTCTATTTATATATTCCGCACTGCTTTTACTTTTTTTATTTCCCGCACTGCTTTTACTTTATTTATTTCCCGCACATGCTTTTACTTTGTTTATTTCCCGCACCTGCTTTTACTTTGTTTATTTTCCTCACTTCTTTTACTTTGTTTATTTCCCGCACTTCTTTTACTTTGTTTATTTCCCGCACCTGCTTTTACTTTGTTTATTTCCCGCACCGCACTTTAAATTATTTACTTTCTCGCATGATTTATTTTAACATGTCTGTTTACATTCCCATGTCAGGCTGAACCTTACTGGGCTAGAATGTAAGGAATCTAGTTAGATCGATATTCCAAATAATGTGTCAATAGAAATGCTTATGGGCTATTTTGGTTTTTAATACGAGTTTTCTGTACTTTATTGTTGTTGGGTAAGATCGAAAGCCGTCCAACCCTTTGTTAAACTCGGTTAGTTCTAACTGGTCAAAGGAAGCGAAAGCGCTTTGTCTGGTTAGTTAGGGATTTTTATTATCAAAGAAATAAATTTTGAAACTATTTTCGGACGCGTTTATAGGGTTAAAGTTAGGTTCCCTTTTTATTAGAAATTCCATATCAAAATACTTTTCAACTTGGTTAAGTACTCTATTTCTTAAAAATAGGTTTATTACTTTAATGCAATGCACGCCTTTTTATAAGTGACAATAAGAAGGTCTGATTAGAGAGTAAACTCGGTTCTGATTACACGAAAGCGACAGTTCCTGTTAAATTAGTTCTTTTCTTCAGTAGAAAATATTGCCCTATAAGTAGTTCTATTCCGAAGCATTGCGAATATCATCTGACTACATGAATTACATTCGACCCTGCTTTTATATCTGAAGCTTATTTCGCTGCACTTTACTTTCTTGCATGCTAAATTACATGTTTAATATTGACTTAGCTAAAAACCATAACAATAGGAAACGATAGATTGAAGATTGGTCTCTGTGGATCGATAATCTTTTATATTACTCTGACGCGATTTGTACACTTGTGAATACACCGCATCAAGTTTTTGGCGCCGTTTCCGGGGAACAATTTTGTCAAATTTCGCACCCTATAGTCGCATCGTCTAGACTAAGTTTTACAGTCCGGTTAATGCGAAGATCTCGCAGCACCGGAACCTTATTCAATCCTTTAGCAGAACCTGAACATTACATCCATTTTCTCCGTAGAATTAGAAAAACTATGGCCGAGAATCGTAACCAAAGACCCCTTAAGGAATTTGCTCAACCGTCAGATGAGGAACCTAGTTCAAGTATCGTAAACCCAGCTATAACCACAAATAATTTTGAACTAAAACCCTCATTGCTACAATTGGTGCAACAAAACCAATTCGGTGGTCTCGCTACTGAGAACCCGAATCAACACTTAAAAACTTTTATACAATTAGCAGACACTTTAAAATGCAATGATGCTTTGCTTGAGGCAATACGACTAAGATTATTCCATTTTTCCCTCATAGATAAAGCACGAGATTGGTTAGATTCCCTTCCACCTAATTCAATAACAACTTTGGAAGACCTTAGGAGAGTATTTCTCGCAAGATATTTTCTGCCCAGCAAAAATGTTGTCCTTAGAAACCAAATCACTAGATTTAACCAAAACCTGGGAGAATCACTTTTTGAAGCTTGGGAGAGATATAAGGACCTGTTAAGAGCCTGTCCACACCATGGCCTAGAACAATGGCTAATCATCCACACCTTCTATAATGGACTCCATTACAACACAAAGATTTCTATCGATGCTGCCGCTGGTGGCGCATTGATGAATAAATCTTACCTAGAAGCCTGCGCTCTGATTGAGGACATGGCCCAAAACCATTATCAATGGGGAACAAAACGAGCTACGGTAGAGAAAAAGGAGACCCAAGGAGGAAAACATGAGATAAGTTCTCTAGACATGATGTAGGTTAAAATGGAAGCTCTTGCCTTAAAAGTTCAAAACATGTCTTAAAACCCTAATATTGTAGCCGCAGTAGCTTCCGAATACGAACTCTGTGGGACCCAAGGACATCAACCTGCAAAATGTAACTTTTTGAATGAGCCTTGCTCAGACCAAGTATATTACACCCAAAGAAACCCATTTTCAAACACTTACAACCCCGAATGGAGGAATCACCCAAACTTTTCTTATAAAAACAATAGCCCAATACAAAACTCTGCACCTTCGAGACCTACAGGTTTCCAATCCCAAAGACCAAATCAACCTATGCAAGCTGTGACACCCAAACCAAACCTTGAGAAAATCATGGAAAATTTCATTTCAGCTCAAACCCAGCAAAACAAAGAGTTCCTAAATCAGAATATTCACGTAAACGAACTAATCACGCAATTAGGAACTAAGGTTGATCAGATAATTACGCATAACAAGATGCTTGAAACCCATATCTCGCAGATAGCCCAAACACAAGCCCCACAAACTACACCTGGAGGACAATTCCCTGGACAACCTCAACCAAATCCTAAAGGGCAAGCTAATGCCATTTCCTTACAAAGTGGGACTACTTACGATGGACCCAAGAATCCAGCCATGAGTACACCCTCACAACCTAAGACAAATGTTTTTCCTATAGACCAAGTGGAGGAACCAGAGGAACCCGAAAAGCAAAAAGAACCAGAATTAAAAGATAAAACTAATAAATCACCACCCCCGTATAAACCCCCAGTCCCATTTCCGCAAAGACTTAAGCAAACCAAACTTGACAATCAATACCATATATTCGTTAAAGTTATAGAAAACCTCCATGTAGAGATTCCTTTCACCGAAGCCATCACTCAGATACCATCTTATGCTAAATTCCTAAAAGACATCCTGACCAACAAGCGTAGACTTGATGATCCCAAACCTATCGAATGCAATTTTATTTCAGAAAATAAACTTTCCAAGAAAGAAAAGGATCCAGGAAGTTTTTCCATTCCTTGTATCTTAGGAAATCATACTACTGACAAAGCTTTCTTAGATCTAGGAGCTAGTGTCAGCCTTATGCCTTTATCAGTTTGTAGAAGGTTAAACTTAGGAGAATTGCAGCCGACTAAAATGTCTCTCCAGCTGGTTGATAGATCAGTTAAGTATCCTATAGGCATACTTGAAGACATACCAGTTAAGATCGGTCAACTATATATCCCAACTGATTTCGTGGTTATGGATATTAAATAAGACGAAGAAATCCCAATCCTCTTAGGTAGACCATTCCTATCAACAGCCGGAGCCATAATTAACGTTAAGAAAGGAAAATTAACATTTGAGGTGGGTGATGAGAAGATAGAATTTATTCTTTCAAAGTTCTTAATGGCACCATTCATAGGAGATGCTTGTTATGCCATTGACGTCATTGACGAGTGTATATTGGAACTTAAGCGAGAGGAATCTAACAAAAATATTAAGTTACCTTCGACCCCCATTATAGAGGACGATGGATTTAAAGGTTTAGCACCTTACAACGATGACGACCTCTATGAATGTTTATCGCTTACTCCCAATCCCATGCCATGCCCTTTGAAACCATCTTTAGAACTGAAGGAACTTCCCAAGAACCTCAGATACGAATTCTTAGATAAAGAGATGAATCGTCCTGTTATAATTAACGCTATTTTAAGTCAAGACGAGACAACTCAACTCTTGGAGATCTTACGAAAATATCCCTCAACTTTAGGGTATAACATCTCTGATTTAAAAGGAATAAGTCCATCGGTGTGCAGGCACTGGATCTTGTTAGATGAAAACTCAAAACCCTCAAGAGAACATCAAAGAAGAATAAACCATATAATGAGCGATGTTGTTAAAAGAGAAGTTCTTAAGTTACTAGAGGCTGGTATAATTTACCAAATATCATATAGTAATTGGGTGAGCCTTGTGCATGTGGTGCCAAAGAAAGGAGGCATCACAATCATAGAAAATGAGAAAGGTGAGCATATTGCTAAACGAACAGAAGGAGGTTGGCGTATGTGTATATATTATAGAAAATTAGACAAAGCAACCAGGAAGGATCATTTCCCTCTTCCATTTATAGATCAAATGCTCGAACGTCTAGCCAGACACTCGCACTTTTGTTATCTAGATGGATACTCAGGATTTTTCCAAATACCTATTCACCCTGAGGATCAAGAGAAAACAACCTTTACCTGTCCTTATGGAACGTTCGCCTATAGACGAATGCCCTTCGGACTCTGTAATTCCCCTGCCACTTTTCAACGTTGTATGATGTCTATATTTACAGATTACCTAGATGGAATAATGGAAGTTTTCATGGAAGATTTCTCGGCGTGTGGATTCAATTTTAAAGATTGTCTCTCCAACCTCGAAAAAATCCTTGAAAGATGCGTAGAGGTGAACCTAGTACTAAACTGGGAAAAATTCCATTTTATGGTTAATGAAGGTTTAGTATTAGGACACATTGTCTCCGAAAGGGGAATTGAGGTTGATAGATCCAAAATTGAAGTTATAGAAAACCTCATCCCACCTAAAACCATTAGGGAGATTAGAAGTTTTCTTGGACATGCTGGTTTTTATCGGCATTTTATAAAAGACTTCTCTAAAATAACAAAACCTTTGACTAATCTTCTAATGAAGGACGTTGAATTTATTTTCGATGAGAAATGTCTCGAAGCTTTTAAATTTTTGAAACAAGCACTGATTTCATCTCCGGTCATGCAACCCCCAGATTGGACACAACCTTTTGAAATCATGTGCGATGCCAGCGATTATGCAGTTGGTGTTGTTCTAGGACAACGAAAAGATAAGAAATTACATGTTATATATTATTCTAGTAGAACCCTAGATACCTCTCAGCTCAACTATGCAACAACAGAGAAAGAATTACTTGAAGTAATTTATGCGATAGATAAGTTTAGGTCCTACCTAGTTGGAGCAAAGATCATTGTTTACACTGATCATGCTGCCATACGTTATCTATTAAATAAAAAGGACGCTAAACCTAGATTACTTAGATGGATCCTGTTACTCCAAGAGTTTGATCTAGACATTAAGGATAAGAAAGGCACAGATAATGTTGTCGCTAACCACCTCTCTAGATTAGAACACTTAAAACCTGACTTATTGCTTATAAATGATGATTTCACCTATGACAGACTTATAGCTAAGACTGATGATTTCGAGCCTTACAGAGATAAAGATTTTGAAAAAATTTCAGTAATGAAGAGCGTACCTTGGTACACTGATTTTATAAACTACCTAGCTGCAGATATCATACCCCCTGATCTAAATTACCAACAGAAAAATAAGTTCTTCAAAGATGTTAAACATTTCTACTGGGATGAACCGCTCCTATTCAAGAGAGGAATAGATAATATTTGCAGGCGTTGCGTCCCAGAAGAGAAAATAGAAGACATCATCAGACACTGTCATTCTGCACCTTATGGTAGACATGCAGGTATATCTAAAACGCACGCCAAGATTCTTCAAGTAGGCCTCTATTGGCCAACTTTATGGCACGATGTTCATGCCTACATTGTCAAGTGGGACCAATTCCAACGCACCGGGAACATATCGAGACATGACAAGATGCCAATGAGGAATAACCAGGAAGTTGAACTCTTTGATGTTTGGGGTATAGACTTTATGGGACCATTTCCACCTTCAATGGGAAATAGGTACATTTTGGTAGCTGTGGACTACGTGTCTAAATGGATTAAAGCTATTGCATCACCCACAAACGACACAAGAGTGGTAGTCAAGTTATTTAAGAATATCATTTTTCCAAGGTTTGGAACACCCCGTCTCGTTATAAGTGATGAAGGATCACATTTCATATCCAGAATCTTTGATAAGCTCTTGAGTAAGTATGGAGTAAAGCACAGAGTAGCAACACCTTATCACCCACAAACTAACGGCCAAGTAGAAGTGTCTAACAGGGAGATTAAACAAATCTTAGAAAAAACCATTTTAATTTCCAGAAAAGATTGGTATTAGAAGCTGCATGAAGCACTATGGGCCTACATAACAACTTTTAAAACCCCTATTGGAACAACCCCTTACCAATTAGTCTATGTAAAATATTGTCATTTACCCTTCGAGTTAGAGCATAAAGCCTATTGGGCCATTAAGACCCTGAATTTGGAATATTTGACTGCTGGTGAAAAGCGCATCCTTGACATTCATAAATTGGAGGAATTTCGCCGGTCTGCCTATGAGAATGCTATAATATATAAAGAAAGAACCAAAACTTGGCATGACAGAAGAATTGTAAAGAAATATTTCAATATAGGCGACCTTGTTCTCCTTTTCAATTCCAGGTTGCGACTTTTTCCTAGCAAGCTACGTTAGATATAGACTGGTCCTTTTGAGGTCTCTAGAATCCTAAGATCTGAAGCAGTCGAGATTAAGAACAATTCTTGTATCCCATTCATCGTCAATAGGCAGAGGTTGAAGCACTACAAAGGAGGTGACATTCCCACCAACTACTCTAGCCACACTCTGATTGATCCACCAGTACCAGTTTCCGATATATGAAGCTTACTCATCAAGATAACGACGTTAAACAAGCGCTGCATGGGAGGAAACCCATGAGTTTATTTTTATTTTTTGCATTTATTTACTTTTTACTTTATCAAATTTTATTTTTATCTTTATAGTAACAGTTTCAAAATTTATGATTTCAGGCATCACCTGCTAGCCGTCTTTGCTAACTACATTTTTCAGGATGGAGCATTTCGATGACATGCATGTTTCCTTCCGAGATGACACTCAGAGACAACGCTATGTGGTCCTTTCACAGCGACCCATGGCACCGACGAGATATCCAGACCAGATTTGTATGGAAGCTCTTGGCTTTGAAGCCAGTATCAAGTATCTATGCAACCATCTAAAGTGGGATGAGTATGCAGATGACCTAAATGTGACCTACAAGAACCTCACCTTAGGATTCCTCAGTTCATTCGAGTTTGAGCCCTATAATGGCCAGGATGGATATCTCACTTTCAGACTATTCGGGATAGAATATTGTTTTACCCAGAGGGAGTTTGGCGACTTGATAGGCTTCCAGACCATACCCGATGATATACCTGAGCTGCCAGTTGGCTATTTCATGACTAGGGACATAGAGAAATGCTGGAGAGATATTACTGCTGGAGGGAGCCTTTATCCTTCCACTCAGCTATCCCCCGTTTATGATTTCTCACATGATTGTTGTCCTGAGACACACATGGACCATAACTTTTGGAGGACTAGTTACATCTATTGCTAGAGCTCTGCACCTTGACGCTGAGATAACTATCCTTGCACCCATGCCTCCCCGCACAATTAATTTGAAATTTCTAAAAGATATGAAATTGTGCAAGGTGATGAGAGCGAGTGGTTTTGAACTTATGGTTCGGGGTGTCGCTATCCCATCAGTCGTTCTGGCTTGCACTAGACGTACTGATGTACGAATTACGAGGAACTGGACCTACGATCTAGATGCTCCACCTTTTACGGGTCCATTACCTCCTAATGTTCCACTTGGGGACGAACACGAGACTGATGAAGAATACGAGCAGATGGATTAACCTCATGCCCCACCTGTGTCCCCCCACCATGCTTCACCCACACACACTGCACCTTCTACTTCTAACACTTTTGTAGGTACGGCTCCTGGCTTCTACATTACTGAAGAGATGTGGCATGACAAGCTAGCCCGGGAGGAGAGAAGATATGGTTTACTTTCTGCCATCCAACATCAGCTGGCAGATAACATGAGTTTCATGGAGGCGTCACGACAGTAGTCGGACCGCTCTTTTCAAAGTCTTATGGAATCTCAATTGGCGATATCCCGCGAGCAACATAGGCAACAAGCCCATTTCAGAGGCACTCCGCCCTCATGGAGGCCACTCAAGGTTCCCTTTTTGGCAACCTTCGCAAGATTCAGAGTTCACAGATTGCCTTGTCCGCCAGATTCGACCAGTTCGAGGCTTCTCAGAGCAGTCATCATCGTAGCCGATCCCGTCATCCTAGACATTCACCGCAAGATGGCGAGGGACCCAGCCAACCTTAGTACTTTACCAGGTGACCCTTTCCTATTCTTATTTCGTAACATTGGGGTCAATGTTTGATTTAAGTGTGGGAGGAGATTTACTCGCTTTCTCGCATTATTTTTTCCTTTTCCTGCATTTTCCTTCTTGTTATTTTACTTATTTATTTACTTTAGTTTGCTTGTTTGCTTTCTTTTCAAAATAATACATGTGTTTGACGAGTCATCTATATCTGTATGGTCTAGTGTATGTCCACTCCCCCATTTCTTGAGCCTAACCGAAATTTTTTTCCTAAGAAAAACACTGTTTTGAACTTAGTTGGGCTATAAGACCTGGTTGAGATAGGATGTAGTATGACTTAGGAAAGCCCTTTAGAAGCATCGACATCGTTTTTACACCTTAAGCTTCATAAATTTAGGAATTCGATCCTGATACCCCTTATGTCGTGGCCTTAAAATTTTCATTCTTAAATCCTTGAATAGTTTATCCTAGCAGTCAGCTCCGGTCTAAGCATGCTCTATGTAGGGGACCGAAGAGAAGTGAATGATCTATATGCTATGTTCTTATTATAAACTACAACCCCAGGATAAGTGACCCTCACAAAGTCATTTAACTCAACAAAAGTTGTATGTTGAAAAATAAAGCAAAAGCAAAAGAAGAAGAAAAAGAAAAAGTAAAATTTTTTTTACCCATCTTTAGTTGGTTCAGAGGTATCTGGTGCTGAACCTTGTAGGGCGGATTACGATCCGATCCCCTGCAACTATAAATGGGTCAATAAAAGGGGTTACACCAACTTTTTGTACCAGAGCCCTGCGTTTTATGATCAGAATCACTACCCGATGACTTTACTATGAGCATGTACGAATAACGGGCTTAATGTGATTGCACCTGAATGAAAAAGGATTTGAAAAAAAGGAAAAATATAGGCCTAAGCATAGTGGCACGATATGGATTGGTTCGTAAAAGAACGAAGCTTATGTCCGTTTTACGGAAGAGTGTCACTACGATATCCTTGGTTTGAATCAGTCAGTACCTATCAATATATCCCTGTTTTAATTCCAAAGGCCCCTTGCAGCCCAACTTGTTCACTAACACTGTTTTTCTTCTTAATCTATTTAGAGTTCTTGCTTGAGGACAAGCAAAGGTTTAAGTGTGGGAGAATTTGATAACACTTAATTTACACTTGTTTTTTACTCTGATTTCACATGTTATTTATGTTTTTTGTTATTGTTTTCTCGTATTATGCCTATCTTTTGTTTCCTTTTTAGGTATTTTAAATATCCAGAGCCCCCCTGAAGAAATGAAGGAAAATAGGCTGAAAAACAGGAGTTTATGTCAAATTTGCACTCATGGCATCCACCATGGCGCCAACCATAGAGTAGGCCCTGACGTGGACCACCTCCTGCTGACCTCAACTGCCATGTTCCCCACTTCCGTTCATTTACACTCATGGCGGGCGCCACCTTTGGACGATGTTTTCCCCCCTAAAAGGAGTTGGGGGACATTCCTATGATTTCCTGCATTCCTCATCCTCTATAATTAGAAGTTCCTGATTTCATTTCAATTCACCCAAGCTTAGTTGCAAACTTGATCCAACCATAGTTGCGAACTTAAGCCATATAATTTCACCATTGTAAAGCGATAATTCTTCACATCGGGGAATTATTGCATTGTTGATTGAGTATGTGATCGAGTTCGTAGATTGAGTCTGTAATCAAGTTTGGAGCACTTCGGAAGAAGTTTATCTTGCCACATTAATTTTCAACTGCTGTTTATTTCCAGTCGCATTTTACTTCCAGTTTGTACCAGATTTAAAACCTCCCCGTTTGGAGCAGGTTTCTATTTATATATTTCGCACTACTTTTACTTTGTTTATTTCCCGCACTACTTTTACTTTGTTTATTTCCCACACCTGCTTTTACTTTGTTTATTTACCGCACCTGCTTTTACTTTGTTTATTTCTCGCACTTCTTTTACTTTGTTTATTTCCTGCACTGCTTTTACTTTGTTTATTTCCCGCACCTGCTTTTACTTTGTTTATTTCCCGCATTGCACTTTAAATTATTTACTTTCTCGCATGATTTATTTTAACATGTCTGTTTACATTCCCATGTCAGGCTGAACCTTACTGGGCTAGAATGTAAGGAATCTAGTTAGATCGATATTCCAAATAATGTGTCAATAGAAATGCTTATGGGCTATTTTGGTTTTTAATATGAGTTTTTTGTACTTTATTGTTGTTGGGTAAGATCGAAAGCCGTCCAACCCTTTATTAAACTCAGTTAGTTCTAACTGGTCAAAGGAAGCGAAAGCGCTTTGTCTGGTTAGTTAGGGATTTTTATTATCAAAGAAATCAATTTTGAAACTATTTTCGGACGCGTTTATAGGGTTAAAGTTAGGTTCCCTTTTTATTAGAAATTCCATATCAAAATACTTTTCAACTTGGTCAAGTACTCTATTTCTTAAAAATAGGTTTATTACTTTAACGCAATGCGCACCTTTTTATAAGTGACAATAAGAAGTTCTGATTAGAGAGTAAACTCGGTTCTAATTACACGAAAGCGACAATTCCTGTTAAATTAGTTCTTTTCTTTAGTAGAAAATATTGCCCTATAAGTAGTTCTATTCCAAAGCATTGTGAATATCATCTGACTACATGAATTACATTCGACCCTGCTTTTATATCTGGAGTTTATTTCACTGCACTTTACTTTCTTGCATGCTAAATTCCCTGTTTAATATTGACTTAGCTAAACACCGTAACAATAGGAAACAATAGATTGAAGATTGGTCTCTGTGGATTGATAATCTTTTATATTACTCTGACGCGATTCGCACACTTGTGAATACACTGCATCAAGCGGGAACACCAAAACACGACACAATGACATTCACCCCTACTTCTTCAGAAAACTCAAGAATCGCAGAATCATTATCAGAAAACATAACTTCGTCAGAAGAAAATAACTCATTAGAAAAAACATATTCTTTCAAGGACTGAGTATCTAGTAATTTCTTTCTAATAGAATACTCTAACCAATTTGCAGCCATTTCGACCAACTCGTGTTCCGAGACTTGTGTAAAGCATCGCGCTTTTAGAAGTCTGAACCTATTAAGGTATTGTTCTATTGACTCAGTGCTCTTTCATTTAACATTGTATAATTCTGTTAGGCTTATTTTGGATGGCCTCATGTGAAATTATTCATGGAACAATTTGTCCAACGGAATCCATGTTTGGACCGACTGTGGGGGAAGCATTGTAAACCAAGTAAACATATTATTTGTAAGCTTGATGATACCAATCAATGTTGGAATGAGTGAGATCCAGTGCCCACCATGTTTCCTTCTTGATATCCCCAAAAGCCATAGACCGAGGTAAGTGAGAAATAAACTATTGATATAACAACGGTGTGCAACAAATAATTATCCCTCCCTGATAAAAATTATGAAGATGGATGGAATAATAAGTATCTCCTAGAAGTGTAGGGACTGGGTTCCTAATCAAAAAGACCCTAATGGAATTGACATCCACATATTCATTGATGTTAGGAAACAAGAACAATCCATAGGCAAGCAAATCAAAGATAGCCTTGAAAGCAACTTTACTCTTCATCTTGGCGAAGTAACAAGCTTTCTCCAATAGAAACTAAGCAGATAAACCCCTGATTCCTCCTTTGGTACTCATGTTAACATCAATCTTAGACTTCTTCATGTGAGTTCTAGTAGCAATCTCATGAGACTTAGGCTCTCCTTATAAACCGGTGAAAGGAACACGATCAATAATAGGTAAACCAAGTAAGTAAGAATACTCCTTCAATATGGGTATCAACTAACAATTAGGGAAAGTAAAACACCGGCATAACAAATCATAGAATTGGACCAATGTAGAAAGAATACTCTCCTTCATCTTGAGCTTCATAAGAGGCACGACGGATCCATACTTCTTATGGAAATATGTAGAGGTCTATATCTGAGGAATCAAACTCATCAGTTCCTCTATCTTAGGATACTTGAAATTGTACTTCCGAGTCTTTCTTTTTCCAAAATCCATGGTCAAAAAGTACCTGAGATATTTGAAAAATTCAACCCTTAAGTTCCTTGAAGCAACTATTTTAAAGAATGCTCATGGGTGCATGAATGCATGATGTAACAATCACACATAAGATCACAAATATGTGGGTTTGTAAGTTCGACATCACGGGCATAAAGTCAAAGGTACTACCCACAAGATAAGGACTAATAGTTTATCACCTACCGAACAAGGTTCTAAAAATTTCCTTGAGTCTACATCCTTCCTTCAGATATTTCCAACGTCTCGACTAACCCGATAATCGACAATATTCTCAAGAAAAACTCGTCTGAGTGTAGCATCGCGTGATAACCACTTCTGGATTGCTCCGTCATAGTCTCCTCACTACACCTAAAAGGCCAAGATGGGTTAAGGGTTCTACGGTCCTCAGCTTTAGTAGGCTCCCAGGTAGAAAGCATCATGTCTTCCCGATTGCTCGGTAAATAAATACTATAGTCAAAGGGGCGTCCACTGAGTGAGGGATCTCATGTCTCCTTTTTTGGGATCCCCCCCTCAAAGTTAACATGACTATACCATCCGTCCTATCTTAAGTTTTCCCAAGTTCGGGTAGAGGACTTATAAGAGATCGCGAAGCACCCTGAAAACCAGAAAAATCCAGACATACATATATACAAATATACAACAGATATAGCACATACACAAGTAAACAAAGATAGGCTCAACCCATTTATAGATGCAGTCCCCAACAGAGTCGCCAGTTTTCTGTAGTGGTAGAAATGTTGAGACTAAGCCATTGAGTTGATTTGAATCACAAAGATCAAATAAAAATCGCCACCGCGCTTTATTGTTTCTAAAGGAAATGGGAAAAGAGCGAATAAACACAAAAGTGAGAGGGAGAGAATCTAGGTACGTGGGTTAGTTATGCAAAGGGAATGTATTAGCATCCTAAACATCTATGGTACTCCACAGTAACTTCTTTTAAAATATGTGTATTTTGGCTATAAAAGGTGTATACAAAAATAGATGGTGGAGATGAGAAAAGAAGTATTCTTTTTTTACAATTTTGCACCCGCTGCAGTTACAAACCTTTAGTGCCTACATACCACCTTTCGTGTAATAGAGGATCAGGGTACTCATAGATCACCTTAAAAATTTTAAAACACAAGTGTGTTTGTTAATTTTAAGAGACGACACATTATAGTCATATCTGAGTGGAAGAACATACTTACTACCCACAATTATGAGAAAGGAGAATTTGCATCATGTCAAAGTGGAGGATATAACTTGGATTTTAAAATCAACAAAGCCTCACTCAAAACCTAAGTGGAAAATATCTCACTTCACTACATATCATAGAAGTATAGTAGCTCGCATCACTACAAGAATCAATAAGAGTCTAATATTTTGAGAAAAGTTTCAAAGTAAAAAAGCCAAAGTGGCAAAATGGTTTGAATGAGTTTGATTGAATTTTAGTCTTCTCACAAAAAAAAGTTAAAGTATAATTAATATTGATTAAAATTTGATTAAGAAAAGATTTTGGAAAATGCATGGACCTAAGTCCAAGTTTATTATGAAAGTGGTTCAAGTTAGTAAACAAGAAGAGTTTTAAAAAGGAGGGAGAAGATTTTTGAAATTTAATAAGATTGGAGGAGATGAAGGGACTATCCTAAAGAATATTGTAAAAACTAAGGAAAAGAGATCTAACCAACAAGAAGCCAACACTTGACATAAGAAGTCAATGTAGAATTCCCATCCTTTGGATTGAAACATGTAGCGGTAGAAATGTTGAGACTAAGCCATTGGATTAACTTAAATTGCACAGATCAAATAGAAATATTTTCGAATAACTTTGGAACATCATAAATGAATTCCAAACATCAATTAAAAAACAAAATTGGTATAACTAAAAAACTCATTTCATTAATACTGGAAGGGTTACATTTGAAGTATAAAACTTCACTAATACTATACCGAAGAAAGAGAAAGCAAATCCTCAGGTCTAAATGTACTGCATCCAAAGAAAACCCAATACCGTGTTGTAAAATCTTCTTGAGCTTGATTTTGGAAATCTAAAGGAACATAAATCCTCTCACACTCTTCTCTTCTACTTTGTTGATAATCGGGAAAATAAATCAATGATATAAATAATTGAGAAACTTAATCAAGGGCGTGGAGAAATCCATCTTCAAGACAGCTAGGAGAACTTGAAATCCCAAGGACTAGATACCAAGGATTCATGCTTTCTCAATTTTTCTGTATCAGGACTCTTGACAATATACTTCTGAATACTCTTTCAAAAATCCGTAATTACAAAACTTGTGATGTTTGCAAGTAGAAGTCTTAAGTTCCTTGAAAATTTAGTTAGAAAAATTCTCATGGGCTCATGAATGCATGATGCAACAATCACACACAAGATCACAAACATGAGGTTCATAGATTTGATGTCACGAGCATGAAGTCAAAGGTACTACCCATAAGGTAAGGACTAATAATTTATCACCTACCGAACAAGGTTATAAAAGGTTCCCAGAGTCTACATCCTTCCTTCGGATATTACCAACGTCCGTATTAACTCTGTAATTATAATATTCTAAGGAAAAACTCATCTGAGTATAGCACCACATGACAACCATTTCCAGATTACTACGTCATAGCTTCCACACTACACCTAAAAGGCCAAATGGGTTAAGGGTTCTACGGTCCTTAGATTCAGCAGGCTCCCAAGTCGAGAGCAACACATTTTCCCAATTACCCAGTAGACGGTATTACAGTCAAAGAGGCCTCCACTGAGTGAGGGATCTCATGCATCCTTTTTTGGGATTACTCCTTTAAAGTTAACATGACTATACTTCCCATCCTATCTTATGTTTGCCCAAGTACGAGTAGAAGACTTATGAGAAATCACCGAGCACCCTGAAAACCAGGAAATTCCAGACAAACATATATACAACACATAATATACAACAAATAATAGCAGATACATAAATAAACAAATATAGGCTCAACCCACTTAGAGATGGACTAGTATATGGTCGATCTTTCCCCAGTGAAGTCGCCATTTTTCTGTAGCGGTAGAAATATTGAGACTAAGCCATTGGATTGACTTAACTCACACAGATTAAATAAAAATCTCCACCGCGCTTTATTGTTTCTAGAGGAAAGGGAAAGGAGCGAATAAACCAAAAAGAGGGGGAAAGAATATAGGTACGGGGGTTGGTTATGCAAAGGGAAGGTATTAGCACTCTAAACATCTATGGTACTCCGCAGGAACCTCTTTGAAAATTTGTGTATTTTGGATATATGTGTTGTATACAAAAATAGATGGTGCAGATGGGAAAAGAAGTATTTTTTACAATTTTTACACCCGCGACGGTTGCAAACCTTTAGTGCCTACGTACTACCTTCCGTGTAATAGGGGATCAGGGTACTCATAGTTCTCCTTTAAAATTTTTAAAACAAGTGTGTTGGTTAGTTTTAAGAGAAAATACATTATCGTCATATCCGAGTGAAAGACATACTTACTACCCACGATTATGAGAAAGGAGAATTTGCATCATCTCAAAGTGGAGGATATAACTTGGATTTTAAAATCAACAAAGCCTAACTCAACATCCAAGTGGAAAATATCTCACTTCACTACATATCGTAGAAGTATAGTAGCCCGCATCACTACAAGGATTGACAAGAGTCTAATATTTTGAGAAAATTTTAAAGTGAAAAAGCCAAAGTGGAAAAATGGTTTGAATGAGATTGACTGACTTTTAGTCTTCTCACAAAAATTCCAAAGTATGATTAAGTTAGTTAAAGTTTAATTAAGAAAATATTTTTGAAAATGCATGGACCTAAGTCCAAGTTTTTTATGAAAGCGGTTCAAGTTAGAAAACAAGAAGAACTTTGAAAAGGAGGGAGAATATTTTTGATATTAAAGAAGATGGGAGGAGATGAAGGGAATATCCTAAAGCATAAGGTAAAAGCTAAGGAAAAGAATCATCTAATCAACAAGAAGCCAACACTTGACATAAAGAGTCAATGTAGAATTCCCATCCTTTGGATTGAAATGAAGCAAGCAAAGATACTAAACCTCTTAAGAATACCAAGCTTCAGATGCATTAAGTCTTCTTGAAAATTGGGCAGAGTAATGGCTGTATATAAAGTAATTCTCAATCACAGACAAATTGTATACTTAGAATAACCTGCACACAAAGAAAATCAACCCAATGTCTTGGGATAAACCCCAAAAACTCCAAACAAAATATCAATAATGTCACAAGGTCCCTAGGGTATCAAGGCTTCTAATCCTAAGTCCAAGAAGTCCACAACTCCATAAAGCCAGGGATAGTAACCAAATAGTCCATGTAACCTTAAGGTTTTTTATTGTTCAAGTTGATTATTATGTGTCTTCAAAAAGAAAATGAAAGCTCAAGTGAGCAAATATGAAAATGTTAAGGTAAATGGTGTGTAGAAGTAAATGTATAAAGTAAAAGCATAAAATAAAAGCACAAAATAAAAGCCAATTGTTAGTGAATTAGAAGTTAGAAGTTAGTTGAATGACCATATTGAAACTTTCATTTGAAAACTCATTAGAAGATTGATAAAATCAAAGCTTCTTAAAAAAAATTTCATTTGCTTTTTGTCAAGTATATCATTCATTTCAAGTTCTCGAGGCGATAACATATAATCAATGAAGTTTAAATGATTCGCTTAGACCAAAGTTTATGAAGGTTCATTAAAGGATTGATAAGGTCAAAGCCTCCTAACAATAAACCTCAAGGTTATTGGATCAAAAGTTTCAAATTTAACATACTTGGGCTTGCAAACATGGGTTTGGGTTGCGAATGATCATTTCTCGAATCAGGACAAAGTTTAATGCTTTGTTAAGCAACTATAAGTGGACTTATGTAGAAGTCGCACCTATTTTGAGGTCGGTCAATAGAAATCTATGTACCATATGTTTAGAGAAATGATATGTAGATAATTCTCCAATAACATGTAGCACAAGTGAGAAACAGATAAGATGAGGAGGGAAGGGATGTATTATATGAAAATAGGGTTTCAAATATCATCAACATCATTCATCTATTTTGGTGGATTTGGTTTTTTCAACCTATCAACACCCAAGATCCAATGAGGTTGAGGAATTTGTCCCAAAATAGCATCCAAGTGAGGGATGTAAAGAATCGATAATATACAACCCAATCGAATTAATTAAATAACTAATTAAATTAAACCATCTTATTTAATAAAATTAATTAACAAAATCATTAATTGTATTAAATATTATTTTCCAATCTTATTAATTATTTAAAATAAAATATTGTTTGTATTTTAATTTTTGATAAAAAAATTAAACAAAACAATACAAAAAGAAAAAAATATAAAAAAAAGAAGAGTAAATGGGCCTAAAACTAACAAACAGGGGGTGCTGAAAAGCAACTAGGAAGTCTAGGTCCGAGATGTGGAATTCGCGGGTCTAGTGTGAACGGATCCAGGGAGTCCACCGTGAGATACATCCTCCTGAAGTGTTAGATCTTGATCTGCAGAGATCTGATGGTAAAGATTGAGGGTGCACCATGGGCTTGATGGAGATGCGTGTGTAGAATCTGCTGGATCTGTTGGTGGCAGCTCCTAAGGGTCTACCATGGAACGTACTTCTGGGGCGCTGGATCTTGATCAGAGACGATTTGATGATGATCTAACAATGATGAAGGCAAGGGTGCAAGGTGTCATACCCCAAATTTGTCCGCCCTTAGTGCTACCGTCAAATTTATTTTCGAACTTGGATTATAAAATTCCTTTGGTTTAATTACATTAATATTTTGGGGTTTTATAAATATTCATTCTCAAGTCCAGTTAAAATACAATAATTTATTTCAAATTATTTGTATTTTTAAATAACAAATACTTGCTCGTCTTCATGTATTTTAAATTGGCTCTTTATTTTGAATAAGTAACATAACACAGTTGGTAAAGAATGAAGCTTGCAAATATGAGGTTGCGGGTTCAAATCTCTTATGGTGCACTTTTAAACACTTTTTCTATTTATTTTTGTTACTAATTTTATTTCCTTTTTTGGAAATCGGGCTTGGGATTTTCATATATTTTGGATAACTTAGTCTCTAAGTATTTTCTAACCTAATTCAAGTCTATAAATAGGACTCTTATTTGTCCTAAAAATTCATCCACAAATTCTCACAAATCCACAATTTCACCAAGATCCAGGAAATCTTACAATTCTGCTTGCTTTATTTTAGGGTTCATCCTGTAACCTTGTTATTGTCTATATCAGACAATGACCACAACCAGTGATTTCATATGTGGCCCCCTTCCTTTTGTTTTTAATTTTCTTGTTCTTTTAACCAGATCATGATGATCCTGATGGTCCTTTTTTTACATACACACAATTGTAAATAATAATAGAGATACTAATATTTTTACAAATTATTTTTATATATACTCTATAATCTTAGTGGGTCGGGTATTTGTTTTGACTGCACTTTCCTTATAATATTACTCTTATAATGAAATAAAATTACTCTATAATCTGCAATTTGACCAATTTGCAATTTGTAATTTCAATTGAATTGATTTGTTAATACAATTATTTATGGCTTCTATTGTGTTTTTGAAGAACAATATGTTTCACTTTTTCACTTACAAATATATAGTGATTACTATGAGTATATCTACGGTATCTTAGTATCAACAGAAAATTTAAAAAGCTGTGAAAGACATAGCCATACAACTTATTGTTAATCTCATCCCTAACAAACATCATCATTCTCAAATCTGTAATTCATACAGAAAACTGAAAATTTGCAAAACTCGCAATATATACAACTTGTACAAATTCTCTGTTTTGCAGGAAAAAGAAATAACAGGAAATCACAAACAAAGAGGAGATCAAAACCAAATTTCAAAAGGAAAAGAGGTTCGAAAAACAAACGAACAACATCCTCTGCTCCAATTAAAGCACAACCGGAATTCCTCCATTAACAATAGCAATTCAAAGATCACAAAATAACAAAGACAAAAAATAATAGCAAATCAGAAAAAATGAAGGAAAATGCAGCACAAATTTGGGTTCAACCATGAAGTCCAACGACAACCACACTTCATCCGCCCATTCGCACTTCCGCATGGAGCCCAGTCCACTGCCATTAACGAAAAATAGAGCACCGCAAGAACCGCCATACCTCCACCAATATGAAGTTACTCCCTCCAACTCGCAACTCCGACAACACCACTATAGAGAGTTGAGCAAGATGTAGGTAAGATAGATCTAAAGTGTTTCTTGTATTCACTCGTATCCATGTGTTTCATTAGATAATTTATTTATTTACTTTATTTTATTTATTTTACTATGGAAAGGTGGAAAGTTTGTATTGGTTGATATGTTTTAACCAAATCAAACCGCGTTGTTATTAAGACTCCAGAATAAAAGATTAATAAACATGAATGGGGTTTAATTTTCTTTACTGACATCATATGCTTCTTGTTAATTGTTGTTGTTTTCTTTATTTTTTTAATACTTCCACGTGTCGGATTATAAGTGGGGCATGGCATTAATTTGGAAAAAAGAAGGTGGTCCTCTTCATTGTTTCTGCGGTGATCTTTATTTTATTTATTATTACATGTTTGTTTTATTCTAGTATTATTTAGAATCAATTTTTTAAGAAATATCATTTGGGCTTTCTACTCTTTTAGTAACTTCACACCATCTCTAATTCATTAATACACCCTTTTATTTGTTTAAATTAAATTTTTAATTTAGTTATTAGTTTTATTAGACTAATTTAGGTTATATTAGCCTTACAAAAGGATATCACAAAAGATTATTAATAAACTGCACATTCAAAAGGATTTTCACAATTGAATTAATTTCAATATTTTTATAAATATTAGGATGTCCATCTTCGAGTAGTTAAATAGGTCCACACATTGTCTACCAGTTTATTATTCAAAATCAAACAATTAAAATCCATGAAACTCATAAATTACTACATCGTGGGCAACACGTGGCTAATATCTGGACACGTAATGAGGAGACTATATAAGACTCCCCCACTCCATGTCATAATATAGCTAACCAATCAAAAAACATTTTTTCAACTAACATAACAAAAAACCCAAGATATTTTTGAAAAAGGATTAAGGAGAATTGCTATCAAAATTAACTGCGAATTGCGTCTACGATCACTCTTTTATAAAACCCAGACAAGGTTCAAGGATAAATTTGAAATTAGTTCTACATAATCCTATAAAAAACCAACCCACTGCGAACTACGAATTGGGACTCTAATTCCTCCTAAGAGGATACGTAGGCATACGACTAAAATCGTGGCGAGTTCCCCTAATAAAATACTAAAAACCCTATTCCCTAAAGATTAATTCTAAACCTAGTAGTATCCTTGTGAACAAGGTATATGAGGGTGCCTAACACCTTCCCTTCGTCTAAAACTGAGTCAAAAACCCTAGAATATCGGACTTTTTAGGGTTAACCTTTATATTCCCTTCCTCATGATAAAAACTAAGGGTGACGACTCTTGTTTTAAAACCAGTTACAGTACATGGTGGTTATAGTGAGGTACTTGTGCTCAATCAAGAAATGGCCACAACAGTGATGACAATTGTCATCACCTGATTAATTCTTTTCACAAAATATTAAACATATAAAACAAAAAAATTAACACCACAATTAACTGAAGAAAATAAAAAGAGACAAGACTCTTTGCTTATATCTTCTCGTCTCTCTCAAGAAGCTTCGCCGGAAAAGAAGGGGTCGCCACGTCAGAAATCGCCTTGCAGCAGCGGCAGCAGCAGCGATGTCGCCATTGGCTCTGATCTTGATTTTTTTACATATTATTGCTCGTCTTTTCCTCCTCTTCTATAATCCAGAACTCGATTTTACAGGAAGATAAGGATTCGCCTAGATCTTGAAAGGGATTTGGAAACCCTAAGTGATCTAAATGATGAAAATCGATGATGATGATGATGGACGATATATCTTTGTATTGAAGACGATACTTCTGAGGTTTTTTCTCTGGTGAGATCTTTCCAATCCGAAATCTCTTTCTCTGAACTGTTTGGACTTCCAAATCTTTTCCTCCTCTTTTTTCTCAAAATTCTGAAGGGTTTTGTGTTATAGAAGATGATGTTGAATCGTTATCTCTGTTTTTTTTCTGAAGGGTTTTGTTAGCTTGATAGCTTGCTATTATAGAAGATGATGTTGAATCGTTATCTCAAAATTATGAAGGGTTTTGTTAGCTTGATAGCTAGTTGTGATGTTGAATCGTTATCTATGTTTTCTTTTTCTTTTTTTAAAATCAGAAGGATGATTTTAAAGGAAGGTGATGAACAATTTGGGGTTTGAGTGTTTGTGCAGGAAACTATTTATGATATTTTGTGAACAATACTCTCCTTTTGAAATTTGTGCATTCAATGGTTTTATACTGATAGGGAATTACAGTTTTACCGTGTGTTTGGACTCTGAGTTGCGATAATAGGCCTGTGAGAATGCTCCCATATTGGGCTTCATGATTTCTGATATGTTATAACTTGATAAGTGAACCTTTTTTGTGAAAATTTTTGTTTGCTTGTTAGGCTGAAATCGTGATTCTAACTTTGTTTTTGATGCAAACTATAACAGTGATTTTGTTGCCTTTTACTGAGTTTGCAATAAATTTGTCTCTTTGCTTTTGTCTTACTGTGAACCACACATGTTTGTGATTTGTAGTAGGAATTAGGCCCATGTTTGAATTATTGAAACTCTGATTATGTGTGAAACAAATTGTATGAGGCATCATGAATCTATTTGCTGCAACAATTTTCTCGTTGGGCTCTGATTTTTGTATGCAATGATGCTTTTTCTGAGTGATACTGAGTAGTAAATTATTTTTTTTCAACCTCTATTCTGAACCAAATTCGTTTATGATTTGTAGTAGACTGAATTAGGCCCATGATTGATACTTGCATCTGATTTTGTTGTGAAACGAATGCAATATGAGGCTTTGGTTGTTGGATTTCTGAACATTATTGAATAACCCTTAATTCTGATTACCTTCACAACCCTAATGATGAAATTGAAAAGAAACCTTTGTTTGTAAATTGTTGTTGATGCTCGAGGTTTGTTTCTTGTTCTAACCACTTCTTTTTTCTTTGTTTCATGTGTATGATTACTTGAGCATACAAAGATATGATGGTTGGAGAAGGAAGAGAGGAAAACGTCATCAAAGAGTTCTTGGAGATTATTTCTCATGGAGGTCTTGAACTTCATGTGACACTAGTGAAGATTTTGAAAACTTGTATGCGTTAAAGGCCATTTGAAATTTAGGCTTAGGAATTATAGGCCATTATAACTTTTAGAGCACATAGTTTCTTTGTAATATTTGTGAAAAGCTTTGTAATGCAACATTAAACTCTTTGTATTTTCTTGTAATTTATTGGTGTAACAAAGCTTACCTTGAATTGGACTTGTAAAGTTTGTAGTTGAAGATGTAAATCTTGAAAATATGATGGAACTTGAAAATTATGTTTTTTTGAAATGCGATTCAAATCTTGGAAACTTTGAATAACCACACCTTAAGCAAAAGGGAGCCTGAATGAATCATAAGAATTTTGAATGATCTTGAAAGAAAAAGTGTACAGAAAAGTGTTTGATATCTCTTGGATTCTTTCATGAATCATCTTGAATGAATGAGAATAATTTTAAATACATTGAACCCTGGATGGTAATAAGTAGAACATGTAATTTGGATTTGAAACTGAAGGAATGGTAAATGTGATAATGTGCAAACTTTGAAGACCAAAAATGTATTTGAAACAAAAGAGAATTGAATCAAAGTTGAACTCTAACTCAAGCGACTAATGCTAAACACAAACAATGACCCATCCCAAATTCTTCAAAAGAAGAATAAATGCCCTAAAGATATAATGATGATATGATTTGAAGTTAGAGGTGAAGAACCCAAAAAAAAGACTTGAAATGTTTCAATAAATCCATAATTCTTCAAAATTCCAATTTGACAAAGAATGACCTCAACATAGTAATTATGGTATGAATTGAATTTAGAGATCAAAATCAACCTAAGTTGAAATAACCTATAAAGTTTCAATAAATTTCATAACCTTCTAAACACAATTTGACGTCGACCATTAAAGATAATTTGTAGATGACCTCATGAAGAGTACTGTGCAAAATGGATCTCTCCCAAACAATGGAAATCGAAAGATTTACGATCTTCAAAAGTTCAACGACCGGTACTTGAAAATAGATCCAAGTCCTTAATACGACCTCTAATATATTCAAACTTTTGATGGCCTTCTACACATAATTAGTTCTTGACTTGAAAAGAGAAATTAGAGACGGTGTCAAGGAGATTCATATGCTCGAATAATCACTCAAAAATATTAAACAATGAAGAAGTTATAATCATTTGAACTCAAACTAGCAAACATTTACTTTTAGTCAACCAACTTTGAATACACCTGCAAAGTTTATCTTTTTCTGCAACCCGAGGCATTCATGATCACATATGGACTTGAGATGATGAAATTCTAATGAAACCATGTTCACACTTTTCAGAATTTGAGATTACTTGTCGAAGAATGTATGGAAATAAACACATGAACCTATTTCGAAGAGTCGTGAAAATTAAGCAACCAAACTCGCCTTAACCATGCTGAATAATGCTTCAAAATAGAGTGACCTAAAATTATAGATCATCACTTTGAAAAATAAGCCTTTGAGAACCATCCCCTGGCCTGATCAAAACCACAACCCTAATCGGAGGACCATCACCTAAACTCCTTGATCCGAAACACTGTCTTCTAAAAGAAACAAAATAAATAAGACATATTTTTTAGATTTTGGTTAAAGGTTAGTAAAATATAAAACACATGTATACAAGATATACAATTAGGGTGCTTGGCAATCCCTCAAGGACGAACTTAAAGATAAGAAATAGTAGAAGAAGTACCCAAACTCTAATGCATGATCTTGTTGTATTGATAAAAGTGAGATGATGAGAAATCTTAGGGGGAAAATTGGGGTATAACAACTGCCTTTATTTAAGTGTCTTCTATCCGGAGATACGAAGGCTAAAATCTTCGCCTCGACGCGATTGAAGATACTTAGATATAAAACAAGCCCTATTTTTGGCCCAAAGATGCCATGTAATTCTTATGATTGTGCAAGAAAACAAACAATTATAAAGGTGACATAGAACACCATTGGGGATGCGGGAAATAAAATAAAGGATAAAAAGAATGTCCGACCAGGAAAATAAATTGCTGGTGAACATAATACTTAACTCTACTGGGGTAAATCCCAAGGAGGAGATAAGGCATCATCAACTCAAATAATGAGGAAAAATTAATGTATGACAATGATCGACAGATAACTGCAAACTATCCACTCACAGAGGAGATAGAAAAAAAGTAACGTAGACTCACAAGGAATAGATAATTAACAACCCGATGGATGCAAAGAGAAAGGTAAGATAATACAGGTAAACACCAATATTAGGGTAGATAACAAATGATTGACAGTAGTACTTATGATTGCAAACAAATGAACTTCTTTAGAGCAAAGTGAATCTCAACGACGAACTATCTCCCATAATGACGATGTTGCACCCCAAAATTTACCCTCTTGATTTAGGCTTAAGTTTCATCATGAATATCATATTGCATTGCATTCATACATTGTGATGGGATCAAAGTACTTTGGTTATCAAGTATTCCTCAAGCCTTGAAGGTTGATTGCATTGACAAGTTTCTCAAGTACAATCTTGTCATCCAAACCTCTGGATCTTACAAGCTCAAAAGTTATTGCATATCTCAGGATGTTTTATCCATCCTTTTGGATCATCAGAGGATTGAAGTTTGTGTTTGTTTATAAAAGGAATCTCTCTTTTGATTCACCAGTCAAATTAGGGTTTTGCTTGATCAAGGCTATTGATCAATTTATAAGTCTTGATTTGGAAGCTACAACATTTCATTGGTATTTGAAAAATATTAGTACAAGAAATTGGCCAAGATATCCAGAGGATTTGAAGTTTTGAAGATGATTAATCACTCTCCCTTGAGGAATCAGTCAAAATTAGGGTTTGGTCCAAGTTAAAGTAATTGGGGTCTAGATGATCCAATTCATGAAGCATCATTATCTTATCATAATTAGAATCAAATTTGATCAAAGAGTCTCTCATGATGCCCAGTGGAATTAGGGTTGTGAAGCTTGATCAAGCTATCTCCTAACACATGATACAAAACTAGGGTTTTGGATTTAATCAGGATTTCTTTGACTTTTTCAACCAAACTTGTTTCCATGATTCACCACATATTTTTAGGCATTTAGGATTGAAAAATTAAGGTTTAATTTGGATTGGAAATGATTCAATTGATCAAAAGGGGCAAATTGGTCATTTTGACCAAAGTCAGTAATATCAGAAGTTGACCAAGTGGACTTTTGGTCAACCATCAATTTAAGCATCCTCTTTTCATATTACATACCCAAATTCATCTTTGAATCATGAGAAATGGTGAATTTGAGTGTATCTTGTTCAAGAAGTAACTTAAAATTAAAAAAAATTCTAAGTGCCAAGATGACTTCTCTTGGGCAAGTCATGCGTGTAATTTCATAAAACACTTGGCATGCCATTTTGTGGAATCAATTTCTTGAGAAAGTTGTGGTTTGAGGAAGTTGGGTGGCAAAACCGGATTTTTGAAGGCACATGGGCAGGCCAGCGCGTGCGCAGTCTTGGGCAAGATGGCTTGACTTGCCCAGGAATCCTAATATCCATATCTCTTTCATTTCTCCACCATTTTTGATGAATCAAAGATCATTGTGAAGCTCATCATATGAATTCTGATTGGCTCAAAGAAATTTGGAAAACGCAAGACCCAATTTAAAATGGCCTCAGTTGGAAGTCAGCTGATTTTTGGTGTATGCTTGGCCATGGCAATTTTCAAGTTTTGGTTCAGTTTTGATCAAATCATTTCAGAGTCCACTTGCACATGCTTGGCACAAATTGGACACCTCATGATCTTTCCAAAAAAGGCCAAACCAGGTGCATACCTCGTGCCTCTCTTATTTTCACATTTTTGACAAAATAGGAAACTTCTCACTCAAGAAAATTAGTCCCATGTGCAAGAGAGGACATCTCACCTCATCACGCTTTTTTCACTCACTCACACTCTCCTTTTATTGCTCAAAACGACTGCAAGCATGGCCTGAATAGGAAGCAAAATGCAAATGGCCATCACACTTGTTTTGGTTTGACAGAAAATTCACTTTTTTCATCCAACGACTCTCAGCTTGAATTACCACTCTAACCTCACTCCAACACTATATAAGTTTCTCAAGCTCTCCTTTCACGAGGACACGGACTGCATTGGAAGAAGCTCCTCAAAATTTTCTCATTTTTCTTGCTCTGCAACTTGAATCGAGCAACTCAATTCTCTTGATCCAATCCTCATTTATCTACTCAAACACCTTCATTGGAGCACAAGGAAGCTATTAAGAAGGGTTTCTTGTTAGATTTCAGAGGCACCAAGTGAATTTATTTTTCACTTTTGCAGGTATGCTCACTGAATCTGAACCCTGATTTAAGCATGAATAGAGGTGTTTGTGGTGTGCATTGTGTTTATAGCTGGACAATCATTAAGATTGATGTATATTTGAGCTCTGATTCAAGCAGATTTGGTGAAATCGTGTTTCTGGTTTTGATGTTTGCAGCGTGTTTTTCCAGTTTTTGAGATTTGATTTCTTGATATATGATTGATCTTTGAGTTTGATTCGAATTGCATGATGTAGTATGATATATCAGCTTTAATTTCAGCTTAATCTCATGCATTTTGGTTGAGAATCGTGTTTGTTTGATGGACCTGAAGTGAGCATGTTGGAACTGGTGGAAGCGAGTGTTTTGCCTTGGCCAAAGGTTGAAGATGATGCGTGGCATCATCTTATTGGTCTTGTTCTTGTTTTTTTTGTTATTTAAATTTCATTGATTCTCTGATTTTATTTTCTTGATCAAAACTTGATGAAAAATTATGAAAAAATTCATGAAACTTAAAAATAATATTCCTGACCTTGTGCATTTTTTTGATAATTTTTGAAAATATTTTGACTGGTTTAAAAATTTGTGTTATTATTTAATTATTTTTTTAGTGTTTATTTTTATTTTAATATTTTTTTGATTTGAAAAATTCCACAAAAAATATTTTGGACTCATAAAATAAGGTAAAATTTGATTCTGAAATTTGTTTAGCATTTTTTCTATGTTTGATTAGAAATTTAATTTGAGAAGTTTAATTGAAATTTTTGCTTTATAATATTTATTTTAATACTTCCATTAATTCAAAAATCCTCAAAAAAATCATGCTAGCTTGTTTTTAATCATAGAATCTGAGTATATTTTTATTTTGGCCTTTTTGTGATTTTGGCTAGGGTTTGCATTTTTGCCCTTAAATAATAGTTTAATTGTTAATTGTTTGTTTGTTTTTTATTTTAATATTTCTTTTAATTCAAAAATTCCACAAAAAATCAAGGAGGTGTGTTTTTAATTCTAATATTTGAATATAATTTTGGTTGGTCATTTTTCTGAATTTTTGATTAAAATTTTATTTTGAGATGTGAATATTTGTTTAATTGATTAATTGTTTGAATTTGATTTTACTTTTGACATTTCTTTAATTAAAAAAATATGAAAAAATATGTATTCCGACATTTAGGGTTTCCTTTTGTCTTGCATGATCTTGGTTTGAATTGTTTGAATTTTGATCTTATCTAATCAATATTTAAGATTAAAAGTCAAAAATTAGGGTTTTGTTGCTTATTGTGCAAGTATCTTTTTCAAAACCATTATGGCATGGATTTTCAATGGAACTTAGGTCTTGATTATGGTTCATGAATGTATTGAGGATCTGAAAACCATTTTTCTTTAATTATTTGACTTGGTTTGATATTTTTACATGAATTATTTTGAAAACTTGTCTAGTTTTGACAGTTTGGCCAACTAGTTTTGAACTTTGGGCCTCATTTGATCCCCTCCTCAACCATTCATGAACCCAAGACTTTCTTTCTGACTTCTACTCACTTCAAAGATGCTAAGATATTTTTAGTTTGAATTATGGATCCTTTTTTCTATTTTTGATGTATTTTTAAAGTGAAGGTACCCAATTAATGTTGCATATCTTGTTGCAATTTTTTTAATGGCCAATGAACTTGAGTGAGGCCTATGATTGGGCACGTAATGATCATGTTGGATGTGTTTATTCAAATAAACTCAATCCATTTCACTTAATTCCCCATGTTTGAATGTTTGAACCTTTGGATGCATTGGGTAGGATTCCTCTTCTATTATGCTTGTGAGCTGTGATAATATAATTGAGTATGATTGAAATGTGTATGCTACTGAACTTCATGGTATTTTATTGTATTATTATCAAGCTCTCATGATTCTTGATTGATATTCAATTGTCAATTCAACATGGTGATAGAAAGGAGCAACATTCCTCTGATTCTTTTGACCAAATTGTGCATATGCCTGTTTCCTTTTGTCTATCATGACTAACGTTTGATAATTGCTATCATGTTTTCTCATTTCATCATGCTGTCACCATCCATCCCTTATGTGAATCATCATTCTATTTATTGGAATACTAACTTGGTTGTTGAATGTGCGAGGTACTTTGAGAAAAGCTTCCCAGTATTGACTTGGGGCTATTGTGTTTCACTTTATTTGTGGAACACAATTTATTATATTGGAACTACTCTTGTGTTTGGCATGTTTGATAGATTATGCAGGATATATACATGTGATTGTGAATGCTATACATTTCCCATGGGATCTGTTCATATCTGATTATCTCATTACTTACATCCTGATGGCGTAATTTCTGACTTGATTTGTCTACTGATGCCAGCTTGCTTGAAGTTCTATGGGTTTCTTTTATTCTTGCTCCGTTGCTACGGATAGTTATCCGTTTGGTATTGCACTATTTCCTTTCTTCTATTTTCATTTTGTATAGTTTTGATTGCATGATGGGACCTCTGTTGCTGATATATGTCAGGAGGCCCTCTGGTTTTTGTCTGATACATGTGTTGTGTTTGCTATTGATCGATGAGTCACTCAATTTAGAAATTGAGATCACGACTTCGCTCTTAGTGCATGTTCCCTATAGGATGTTTATTGTTTTTTATTCTTTAATTGTTGATCGATGAGTCACTCAATTTAGAAATTGAGATCACGACTTCGATCTCAGTGCATGTTCCCTATAGGATGTTTATTGTTTTTCTTCTTTATATGTTGATCGATGAGTCACTCAATTTAGAAATTGATATCACGACTTCGCTCTCAGTGCATGTTCCCCATAGGATAGTTTTGTTAAGCTTCCTTTAGCATGTTAATTAAGGTAGGAATCCATGTATACTAACATAGGGTAGGACTTTCCTTTATCCTCAACCTTAGGATCAATAATTGTATGATAACATTAGGGCTATAGGTTAGGATAGTCTCCCTTAGTTGTTTTCTTTTCCTTTGCATTTTACATCTTAAAACAAAAATTGTTTTCTTGTCAAATCATAAAACGCCTCTAATAAACTCAAACCCTTCTTCAAGGTAAAAGATACAAACCAATCCTATTTGTTTGTGCGACTCTTGGTTTTGTTTCTAAATCTTTTAGCCGATGTTTCGCCATCGCACATTTGTTTGAAGCCTATGTTTCTCCATCGCACAAGTTTGTTATCCTACTTTGATGCTCAATATCATTGTCAGGTGGGGTGTTTTATCATCCGTTTTATTTATGTTTCGCCCTCTTTTTCGTGATTCATTATTATCTTTTAGCCGATGTTTCGCCATTGCACATTTATTAGAAGCCGATGTTTCGCCGTCGCACATGTTTGTTATCCTACTTTGATTCTCAATATCATCATTAGGTGTGATGTTTTGTCATCCATTTTATTGATGTTTTGCCATTTTTACCATGATACCTTACTACCTTTTAGCCGATGTTTCGCCATTGCACATTTATTAGAAGCCGATGTTTCGCCGTCGCACATGTTTGTTATCCTACTTTGATTCTCAATATCATCGTTAGGTGTGATGTTTTGTCATCCGATTTATTGATGTTTCACCATCTTTGACATGTTATTTTTTTATTATTTGGTCGGTGTTTTATCATCTCATTTGTTTGATTGTTTTATTTGATGTTTTGCCATCTCGATTGTTTTTTTTGTCTTAACTAAAAAACAAAAACCAACCAAAATATATAAGCCGAACTACGGCTTCTCTGATTCCTTAAAAGGGATACGTAGGAAAAGGGGTAGGGCCCAACCGAGCACAACTTTTATTTTCCCTACATTGTTTTCTTTTTTTTCTTTCGCATGCATTCCATTTTCATCTTTAAGCCATAGACATAGGTTTTGACCACACCCATTAGATTAGACAACAAGAGTGGATACCGTAGAGTACTACGGGCATGTGGGGTGCTAATACCTTCCCCTCGCGTAACAGACTCCCTTACCCAATCTCTCGGTTGAAAGACCGTGATTTCTCCCTCTTCAGGTTTTCTCGATGTTTACCTTTCCCTTTCGGCGGGATAAAAGATCTTTGGTGGCGACTTCATTGATGTTTCATTACATCCAGATGACGAGGTTCTGGTCGGGTCGTTTCAGCTGGCGACTTCACTTGGGATAGATTGACCTTTTGCTGGTCCATCCTGGAGTCGATCCTAGCTCTTGTTTGTTTTCTTTTTGGGTGTTTATTTTACCGCTTTGCATATTTATCTGTTTGCATTGCATCCTATGCGCGCTTTACTTTCTGCATGCTGGATTTGGCTGGACTATTTTGTATTCTGGATTTCTTGGTGGGTGGGTTGTTCCATGAGGTAAAATGCCTCATACCCAGGCTATGAGTGAATTCCATAGGAACTAGGAATAAAGTGGCCATGGCAGTTATGAGGCGGATGCTTTGTAGACCTGTCCATGAGACCCATGACTTTAGAGGTAGTTCAGATAGGTTTTATCGTATGATGATACCAACATTCCAGCTCTTATACTCTGATTTGGCTTTTAACCTTACCTTGACCTAAACTACACCCGTGAGAGGGGCGGGAAAACTTTTCTTACAGGTACAAGTCCTGTTGGTGACTTTGTGTTGCGAAGGTGATTCAGGTTCTCATGATAGTTTTGAAGCTTTGAGATTTTCTTTTGATCTTGAGTGGTGCTGTTTTGTAATGGTCCAACCATTATCCAGTGTGAAACTTTGATCCTGTCATGTTGCATCATAGCATATTTATTTTCTAAAAAATGATGTATAAAAATAACTAGCATATGCATGTCATCTTCCAGGGACATTCAAGAGTCTTCTTTCCATTAGAAATGGCTAGCCTCCCGTCAGATGAGTTTGATTCAGTTCATGTTAAAGAGCCCACCAGGCACACATTCGCTTATCATATTCCTACTATTCATGTGTCCGAATTGAAGAGGTTGAGTTCTTATCTTAAGGGTGATGTTCTGAATAATTTCAACAAAAATTATGGCAATTTGTTACTAATCCTTAACACTCCAGTTGACCCAATGGCTTTGATCACCCTTTTTCAGTTCTATGACAAGGAGTTACGGTGTTTTACTTTTAAATACTATCAACTGGTTCCCACACTAGAAGAGTACGCATACCTACTTAATATCAAGTTGTCCGATGAAGTTCGAAGTTATTGCTGAAATTCTTCATTTGAGTTGGAAAGAGGTGGAAGACAATTGTAAATCAAGTGGGGATACTACAGGGTTTTATTTGGATTTCTTAATGAATAAAGCGGAAGACTGGGCAAAGAAAGGGTATTAGAGTGACTTCAGCTCTCTGTTTGCTCTCATGATATATGGGATCATCCTCTTCCCTCACAAGAGAAATTTTGTGGATTTGACGGCTATTTGTGTTTTTTAGAAATAAGAACCCGGTACCGACACTCTTGGCAGATACTCTTTACACCATTCATTTCAGGCATGGAAAAGGAGGTAATATAAGTTTATGTCATTTGTTGTTGTATCAATGGTTTAAGTTGCACCTACCGGTAAGTGGCCCTTTTGTGGATACCATACATTCTCTCCGAGGGTCATCAAGACTTGTCAACCTTACTTCATTTGATATCCGGTGGAATTATGACATGGGGGAAGTACGAAGTATTATCACTAGCTGCGGAGATTTCCCTAATGTTCCCCTCATAGGAACTAAGGGGTGTATCAACTATAATCCTGTGCTTGCTTATCATCAATTGGGATATGCAATGGATGGACCGCCAAAGGTTGGAGAGGTGTCTGAGTCAGTGTATTTTGTTAGAGGAAGTGATCCTGTGATGTTGAAAAGAGTGACAAGTGCTTGGAAGAGAATTCACAAGAAGGATAAAACTACTTTGGGCAAGAAGGTTCCTATTGCTAGAGTTCCTTACTTGGAATAGATTAGAGCCAGGGTTAAGATTTCACGGTTACCATTTGCAAGGTCGGCTCCTATATGTGAGCAACCTCCTACTGTTCTGAGTAACACGGTGCCAACCGAGGTGTTCACCCAGGTTCATGTTGAGAACATTCAGCTTCGTGCAAAAGACCGTGAGGCAGGGATGAAACTTTATTGGGTAGATCACGAAAGGGACGACTTAGCTCGCAAACTGAAAGAAGCTCAAGGGGAAACTTCTGATGCAACCAGTTTTAGGAAGAGGTCCCAAGCTGAAATGGAAGAGGAGTTGAGTAAGACACAGCAAGAGTGCCAGAAGCTTCAGGCATCTGAGAATTGCTACAGGAAGAAGATTCAAAACTTGGAGAAATATATCAAAGACAAGGATGCTCAGCTTAAGAAGGAGGTAGCCTAGAGGCGTGTCGCAGAGGATCGGTTTCAAGAAAGTAAAGTAGTCGCATCACAACTTTTGAAGGAGAAAGCCAGGCTTGAATTGTACTGTCAACACCTTGAAGCGTGTCTTGTTCCAGAGATTTAGTTTTGTTATTTACCTTTGGTGTATTTGGTCACCCCCAGGATTGTTGGAAGGGACCATTGTTTGTTTTTATTATTCAGTTTTTGTTAAGTTTACTTTGAAACACGTATTTTGTTGTTTATCATTACACTCTTAAATGTCCAAAGTCACTCGAACGTCGTTTCTTTTGTTTGTAAATAATTAAAGTGTTTGTCTTTATGTCCTTTTCCCCCTTGATTGTATGTTTGATTATTGGTTGCACGCCGTGATTGATGGATAAAAGGACTCTTGAATACCTGGAAATGACAAACATATCATGCACATCATGCATTTCATAACATTACAGGTATCTCAAGACGGTATTCTTATTCTTCTTCTTTTCTTATTCAGAATTCAAGACGACTACTTATCGGTATTCCACCAGAAACAATTTGCCAAGACAGATGGAAAAAGTTCAAGCTGAACTCGCTGAAATGAGGGCTCAGATGGCTACTCAGATGGCTACTCAAATGACCCAGTTCATGGAGGTCATCACCAATGTGAATCGCCGGCAGGAGGAACTGGCTGCCATTGTCAACAACCAGTGCCGCTATCCAGGGGATGGTGGAAATCAAGGGCTCTATCAGGACATTTCTGTAGGATTGGGGGATGTGCAAGATAATCCTGTTGGAAATTTCCACGGGATGCATGGAAACCCTTTTATGCGCAACGTAGGGCAGTTTCCCCCGTCTCCTGGACCTCGTCTTGTGGGGAACAGTAGAGATAATCAGGGCGGTGTAAGGAACTATCAAGAGCAGGATTATGACTTTGACAAGGATGAAGATCAGTTTTCTGTTCGGCATTCAGAGCCAGAAGTTCAGGTTGAGGATAGGAAGTATCGGTTGTTGGAATAACGTTTGAAGGCTGTGGAAGGGAAAGGAGCCCTTGGTATGGATGCTAATGATCTCGGGTTGGTGTCTGGGGTGAAAGTTCCTCCAAAGTTCAAGCCTCCTATATTTTAAAAGTACAACCGAACGTCATGTCCTGTTACTCATGCAACTGCTTATTTCCGAAAGATGTCGGTGCATACTGAGGATCAGGGACTTTTGATTCACTTTCCAGGATAGCCTATCTGGGGCATCCCTGGAGTGGTACATGAAGTTGGAGAAAACTCATATTTGTTGCTGGAATGATCTTGCTCGGGCTTTTGTCAAACATTATCAGTACAATGTGGATATGGCGCCTAATCGCACTAAATTACAGAATTTTTCACAAGGACCAAGAGAATCTTTCAAGGAATACGCTCAGAGGTGGCGTGAGCTGGTTGCGAGGGTTCAACCTCCACTCATGGAGAGAGAACTCATCGATATGTTTATGAGTACCCTACAAGGACCGTTCTATGAGCACATAATAGGAAGTACTTCGGCAGGATTCGCAGACTTGGTTATGGCTGGTGAAATAATTGAGGTAGGTTTGAAATTGGGGAAAATTCAGATAGGAGGTTCTAGTGGCTCATCAGGAGGCAGTAAGAAACCATTCAACACTTACCCTAAGAAGAGGGAAGGCGACGGAAGAGCGGTTTACTCTCATAGAGGAAGAAGAGAGGATCGTCAGCACCAACAAATCAATGTTGTTTCTATTCCTGTTAATGCTCCTCCGCAGCAGAGACCAAATGTAGTGCCTCAACAACAAAGGCAGCAAGATGCTCCCCGTCAGTATAAGAATCAACAGCAGAGACATCCGAGAAAATTTGATCCCTTGCCAGTATCTCTTACTAAAGCTCTCCAGCATCTGCTCGATTTGAAGTTGATCGGTTTGAGAAATATGCCACCACCACCCGTAAGACTTCCTCCTAACTATGATGCTAACGCAAGATGTGAATTCCATTCAGGCGGAGTTGGTCATTCTAGTGACAATTACTTTGCATTGAAGTGCAATATACAAGACTTGTTGGATGCTAAGGCAATTGAGTTTACTCCAGTGACTGGTCCGAATGTTACTCAGAACCCAATGCCCAGGCATGGAGGGGGTGTTGTTAATATGATTGATGATAGTGGTGAAATGTTGAATTTAATCATGGATGTGGAACAAGTAACTACTCCGTTATGGTATGTTAAGAGGTATTTGCTTGACAATTCTATTTTCCCGAGTTGTACTTCAAAGTGTTCCAAGTGTAGAGAGCAAACGAAGGGCTGTGATGATTTAAAAGCCGGTATCCAGTTGATGATAGAAGAGGGTTCCCTGCAGTTCGATAGAAAACCGAGCTACCGTAAGGTTACTGAAGAAGATGTTGTTGTGGTATCTATTCCTTACACCCCTGTGCGCATTCCTACCCCATCTAGGGCGCCTCCTTTGATGATTACGGTACCTGGTCCCATGCCGTATACCAGTGAGAGGGCCATCCCATGGCATTACGGTGCTGATGTTTATTACCATGGGGTGAAGTAGGAGGTAAGTACCTGTGTGTCTGAGGAAGAAAGTGCTGAAGGTAATGAAGAGGAAGTTCATAATTTTTCTGGTGTGGGTCGAATGACTAGAAGCGGAAGAGTATTCGGTCCTTCTAATGTGCAAGATGCGGCAGATGCTTCTGCAAGAGAAAAATGGAAACAACATGCGATGATTTGTAATCCAAGGGTTACGACAGCCAATGTGACTCAACCAACTCCGATACCAGAAGCTTCTTCAGTTCCTGATAAGGTTGAAGAGTTAATGTGAATTATCAAAAAGAGTGGTTATAGCATAATTGATCATATGAGCCATACTCCTTCTAAGATGTCTATCTTGTATCTGTTTATTTATTCAGAACCTCACAGAAATGCTTTGATGAAGTTGTTAAAGAATGCATTCGTTCCACATGAGATAACAGTCAATCATTTTGAGAATGTTTGTGCTAACATATCTGACGGGAACGGTTTGGGCTTCACAAATTTTGACCTTCCTCTGGAGGGACCAGACCATAACAAAGCATTGCATATTTCAATGGAGTGCAGATGCACTACTTTATCCCGGGTTTTGGTGGATACATGATCATCCTTGAATGTATTGCCTAAGTCAGCATTGATAAAGATTGATTATTCTGGACTGAAGATACGCCCTAGTGATTTGATGGTGAAGGCGTTTGATGGGTCTCGAAGGTCAGTGTTTGGGGAGGTGGAGTTACCAATCAAGGTTGGTCCTTGCACCTTCACGGCTACTTTTTTTGTGATGGATATACAGCCAACATATTGTTGTTGGTTGGGGCGGCCATGGATTCATAGAGCAGGGGAAGTCACTTCTACTCTTCATCAGAAACTCAAATATCCTGCAGAGGGAATGGTGATAACTGTGTGCGGCGAGGAAGAGTACATCGTGAGTCATTTGACATCATTCCGCTATGTTGAAGTTGAAGGCAAGATACATTAGACTGCTTTTCAAGCATTTGAGACAGTTCATGCTGTCAATTTTCCTCCTCCATAGCAGAAAAGGAAACCTGAAACTGTTATGTCTTCTCTCAAGGATGCGAGAGCTATGGTGGAAAATGGTAACCCTGAAGGTTGGGGTCAGGTGCTGGATGTTACCCCAAAGTTTAACAAATTTGGTCTTGGTTTTAGCCCAGGTCAGCTGAGTGCAACTCCCAGAGCATCTAGTTTATCTACTCCTGTGAAGTTTTCCCGTCCTTGTGCTGCTCAAAAAGGACACGTCAATACAGTTGGCAACGATATGGCTGATGGCTACAATGTCGAAGATTGGATTCTTCCGAGTATTCCAGGCCAGACACTCAACAATTGGACTTTTATGGATGTTATCCAAGTTTCTAGTGCTGAGGAGTAATTTTCTTGTTTCTTTTATTATCATATCATAATTCATACGCTCTTCCCAAGGCGTAATGGATCATTTGTATAGGGCCACCATGTTTATATTCAAGTATATCATGAAATAAAGGACGTTTTTTTGCATCCAAAATTTTGCTCCATTTCTTTTTTATTTAAATGGAAATGTTTCTCTTTTCACACATTGTCAATAAAAAACGCCAAAATGTCATTCATGCAGATGCACTTCCACCACCAATCATATTGATAACGACTCTGCTATGGCTCATTATGACTTTGATACTCCTATTTATCAAGCTGAAGAAGAAGCATATGAGGATTGTGATCTTCCTAAGGAATTAGCAAGATTGTTAAAACAAGAGGAAAAGGTTATACAGCTGAATCAGGATTCGATTGAGCTGGTGAATATTGGCACAGAAGAGGTAAGAAGAGAAGTCAAGATAGGGGCAGATCTCAAAGAAAGTGTAAAGGCCAGATTGATTGAGCTACTCCGTGAGTATTCTGATATCTTCGCTTGGTCTTACGAGGATATGCCTAGGTTGGATACAGACAGAGTGGTGCATCGACTACCGCTCAAAGAAGGTTGTTCCCCTGTCAAGCAAAAGCTCCGAAGAACTCATCCTGAGATGTCCAAGAAGATCAAAGAGGAGGTCCAGAAGCAGTTGGACGAAAATTTCTTAAAGGTCATCAATTATCCTCTATGGATTGAAAATATTGTGCCTGTACCCAAGAAGGATGGTAAGGTCAGGATGTGCGTGAATTATAGGGATTTGAACAGGGCCAGCCCTAAAGATGATTTCCCTCTTCCGCATATTGATGTGTTGGTCGATAATACTTCTCATTCCAAAGTGTTTTCATTCATGGATGGTTTTTCGGGTTACAATCAAATTAAGATGGCTCTGGAGGATATGGAGAAGACAACATTTATCAAGCCTTAGGGAACTTTCTGTTATAAAGTGATTCCGTTTGGTTTGAAAATTGTCAGGGAAACATATCAGCGCGCCATGGTCACTCTCTTTCATGATTTGATTCACAAAGAGATTGAGGTTTATGTGGACGATATGATTTCTAAGTCCGACACGAAAGAGGAACATCTTGTTCATCTGGAAAAATTGTTCGAGAGACTAAGGCAGTTCTTGCTGAGGTTGAATCTAAATAAGTGCACCTTCGGGGTGATATCTGGCAAGCTGTTGGGTTTTATTGTAAGTGAAAAAGGTATCGAGGTGGACCCGGCCAAGGTAAAAGCGATACAGGAAATGCCTGAACCAAGGACAGAGAAGGAAGTACGTGGTTTCTTGGGAAGGTTAAATTACATTTCTAGATTTATTTCTCATCTCACAGCCACCTGTGAACCTTTGCTCAAGTTGTTGAAGAAAAGTCAGACAGTGAAATGGAATGAGGATTATCAGAAGGCCTCTGACAAAGTAAAGGAGTATTTGCAGGAACCTCCGATACTCATGCCGCCAGTGGAAGGAAGGCCACTAATCATGTATCTATCTATGTTGGAGAGCTCAATGGGTTATGTCCTCGGTCAACACGACAAGACAGGGAAGAAAGAGCAGGCTATTTACTACTTGAGTAAGAAGTTCACGAAATACGAGTTGAGGTACTCATTGCTAGAAAAGACTTATTGTGCGCTTGCCTGGGCCGCCAAACGTTTGAGGCAATACATGTTAACTCACACCACCTACTTGATATTCAAAATGGATCCAATCAAGTACATTTTTGAGAAGCCATCTCTTACAGGCAGGGTAGCCCGTTAGCAGATGATACTCACCGAATATGATATCCAATACACTACTCAAAAAGCAATTAAGGGTAGTGTACTAGCTGACCATCTTGCTCATTAGCCCATGAACGATTATGAACCAATGAAGTTTGATTTTTCAGATGAGGAAATCGTGTATATTCGGGATTGTAACATGCCAGACCCAGACGAAGGAGCCGAGCCGGGATCACGTTGGACGCTTGTTTTTGATGGTGCCTCCAATGCCATGGGCAACGACGCCGGAGCTATTATCACTTCCCCTGAGGGATACCACATTCCTTTCATGGCTCGTATTTGTTTCGATTGCACTAACAACATGGCCGAATATGAGGCTTGCACTTATGGCATTGAAGCGGCGATCGACCTGCGCATCAAATTTTTTAAAGTTTACAGGGATTCCAATCTTGTTATCATCCAGATTAATGGAGATTGGGAGACTCGCCATCAGAACCTAATTCCGTATCGTGAGCATGTTTTGAAGCTGATTCCGTACTTCGAAGAGATCACGTTTGAGCACATTCCCAGAGAAGAAAACAATCTAGCTGATGCACTGGAAACTTTGTCCTCCATGTTCAAGGTTAAGTGGGCTAATGAGGCACCTTCCATTACCATCAGAAGTTTGAATGAGCCAGCTTTCTGTTTTGAGGCTAGTTTGGAATCAAATGGTAATCCTTGGTTTTATGATGTTAAACGATATCTTGAAACACAAGAGTACCCTGAAGAGGCATCTGTCACAGATAAGAAGTTCTTAAGAAGATTTTCAGCCAAGTTCTTTCTCAGTGGTAGTGTGTTGTATAGAAGGCATCATGACAGTTTACTGCTCAGATGTGTTGACAAGAAAGAAGCAGCTAGAATCATTGAAGAGATACATGAAGGAGATTTTGGGACCCATTCCAACGGGCATACCATCGCCAAAAAGATTTTGTGAGCAGGTTATTATTGGTCCACCATGGAGACCAACTGTTACAATCATGCGTGGGTTTGCCACAAATGTCAAGTCCATGCTGATAAAGTGCATGTGCCGCCTGTACCTTTGAATGTCTTGACTTCCCCTTGGCCATTTGCGATGTGGGAAATTGATATGATCAGAAAAATTGAACCAACTGCGTCCAACGGGCACCGTTTCATTCTGGTTGCCATCGATTATTTTACAAAATGGGTTGAAGTTGCATCCTATGCCAATGTCACCAAGCAGGTGGTAACTCGGTTCATTAAACACAATATTATTTGTCGCTACGGAGTGCCTGAAAAGATCATTACCGATAATGGGTCTAATTTGAACAACAAGATGATGAAGAAGCTTTGTGAGTCCTTCAAAATCAAGCATCATAACTCTTCCCCATACCGACCAAAGATGAATGGTGCTGTCGAAGCGGCCAATAAAAATATCAAGAAAATTATGCAGAAGATGGTGGTAACCTTTAAATATTGGCATGAGATGCTGCCTTTCGCTTTGCATGGTTATCGCACCATTGTGCGTACTTTGACTGGGGTAACCCCATTTTCATTGGTTTACAGCATGGAGGCAGTATTGCCAGTAGAGGTCGAGATTCCTTCTCTTAGGATCATGAGGGATGTTGAGCTGGATGAAAGTGAATGGGTACAAAATTGGCTAGATCAGTTGGAACTTATTGACGAGAAGAGGTTGACGGCTGTATGTCATGGTCAGGTATATCAGCAGAGGATGAGGAAAGCTTTTGATAAGAGGGTACGGCCTCAGTGTTACAATCCAGGTGACCTTGTGCTAAAAAGGATAATTCTTCCCCAGGGAGATCCCAGGGGCAAGTGGGTTCCGACTTATGAAGGTCCTTTTGTGGTAAGAAAAGTTTTCTCCGGAGGAGCGATGATGCTCACGACTATGGATGGAGAGCACTTCCCTCTCCTTGTGAATGCTGACGTAGTTAAAAAATACTTTGCATAAAAAATAAGAAAAACCCGCTAGACTGAAAACCCGAAAGGGCGATTTAGGCAAAAAGAGGGTGTCCTGGTGAATCGAAAACCCGAAAGGGAGATTCAGGAAAAAGTTAGGTACTTAAAGCAAATGACTACACTCAGCACGAGGTCCTTTATTTCTTTCCTCCGTTCCATCACCTGGCATAAGCTCGAGGCCCATCCAAAAATGATCTATCTGAAAGCAGGAAGATAGAAGATAAGAATCATAAGATTCATGGTAGAGTCGGGACTTGATAGATATTCTCATTGCCATTTGTAAACACTTGTTTGATTTGATTTTGTAATTACTTGCTTCCAAATGTAAATGCCTTTTTCACAGGCAAATTTCTTAAAATCAATAGAACATCTTCTTTCAAGTATACATATACGTTTCTTTTCTCCATTTTTACTATTTTGTTTGCAAAAACGTCCAATAATTTTGATAAGCATGTGCATATAAACGTTTTGGGCCTTACACGAAAATGGTAATCTAAGTCATGGTCAGTTAATCGCTTGAAATATGGATAACAAACATAACTACTACTGTGCAAAGGAAATGTTTGTTTCTCTTATTGATAGGTTTCTCATTCACTTTACTGGTGGATGCCTTGTCATTTTGTTTCACAGCTCAGTGTTGTTGGTAAAGGTCATGGGTCAGGGTAATATCGAGTTTACGGTAGGCCGGCGAGATCGGCGAACCTAGTTGAAGTTTTTTTCTTCCCTATAATGGCTTTTATTACGTTTCTTTGCCGCACTTTCATGTGTTATCTTGGTTGATTGTTTAAGCATTGTCTGCATATAGGATTTTGTTTATGGCCGAATGTCAGTCTTAATGCGTTGAATATTTTTGCCTTGAAATTTTTTTTTGTTTCATTTTACTTAATCCATCCAGTATCACTCTTTATTCGATTTTTCGAGCATTTTGATACCAATTGTGCCAATTCTTTTGCTTAGCCAAGAGTTTGGAGGAAGGAGTTTAGCTAAAAAACGATGACTGTAGTGGTATGCTTTTGAGTAGAACCCCGTTAACAATGTACATGCATTGTTTCAATCCCCAAACACCGGAGATATAAGGGAGTTAGACCCTCGTTAACCCCTCTGAGCCTTCGAAGTAGGAGTTTCTTTTTTGTTCAAAAAAAACCATGTTTTTTTAACCAAGGGCAGGGTAGATATTCAGTTAATGTAACCAAGCATTCAAATTTCAGAAGGAATGTCCCATCTGAGGATCACCATATTTTATCTTTCGCATCATGAGATCAGGAAAAATGTCTAAACCACGATGTTCATTTCCTCACAAAGTCCTGAGGTCGAGATAGAATCGATACAAAAATGGCTATCCCTCACCGACCAAGGAATGAGGCATTTGTTTTCAAAAAAAAGAGAAATAAGAAAAAAAAACATCAAAGACCTAAAGTCACATTGACGTGTTCGAAGTGGAAAGAATGAATAAGAAAGAAACAAAAATCCCCGCTAAGTCGAAACTTGAAAACAAGTCGCTTAGGCAAAAGTTAGGGCATCCCGCTGGACTCCCAAAATTGAAATTCAAAATATTTTGTCCAGGCAAAAGTTAGGGAAAAGAAGAGCCTAAAAGGCCGAAAAAGATCATCCAATAAAATTTTCATCAAAAGAAGAGGAACAATGATATAAAAAACAAAAGCAGCAAAGTTAAGTAACAATCATGTTGGAGAATTTGTCGTGATCACTCAACCATTATAAATCCTTTTGAAAGAGGAATGCTTGTGATAAGTCAACTGAACATAGGAAAGGAGAATATCACGAAGGGGGTGGGCACCAAATAACTTGAGCCTTGAAAAAACCTTTTTTAAAAAACCCTCGAACCAGGCCACGTTACAACCTCTAAAAGTCCTAACTGAAAAAAGGGTTTAACTCAAAAGCATACTACAATAGGATAACGTTTCCTAAATTCCCAAATATGTGTTACATATCCATGTTGGTATCTTACTACCTGCATGTTGACTCGTTTTCTTAAAAAAGGGGGGAGAAAGGTGTTGAAATTTTTTTGTACTCTAGCCAGTGATTCATTCACAACAGAGATACGACACTTTGTTAAGATTTTCAACTTCAAAGGCTTAAATAATCATCGCATCAGATCTGTCATTCCCAAAATAAACATCTTCCTGCATGCAAAACATTTGTTTAATATCAAAAAGAGTTTACACGTTGAACACCTGTAAAGAGCTTAATGATTGTCAGGAAGATAAATTTGATTTTTTTCTTCTACTAGACAGGACCCATGTGTGAATGAGACTTTACCTATCCCCAGTGAAATTTCGTTTCCACAACGAAGTTTTGTTGCCCCAGGAGTCTTCTTTCAAAGGATTCATTCTGAGACTTCAAGTTTGGATATGTCGCACATCCCAAGTGGAGTTGTTTAAATGGGAACTCACATTCTGAAGAAGTTTTAAATCCCCAATGAAGTTACCAACAGAGATCCCTCACCATAACCTCTCATTTCCCAGCCGGTCTGCTGACTGGGGCATCCTTATGTTAAGGTCTTCCCCTATCCCCAGTGAGGTCGATATTGTGTGACTATCTGCATGATTCATCCAATGGTTGCATTCCGAGAGAAATCTCTCCAACAAAAATCTTCAACAGAGTTTTGTATCCCCGGTGAAGTCCCGTCTCCTCAACAGAGCTTTGTTCCCCCAGCAGAGGTTTTCACCCCTCACGTTAGGTTTGATATCTTGGTGTCATCCTCAACACGGCCGCGCACTGTCTTTTCCAGAGATTACAATTTTGCCTTGATCTTCTCCCTCAATGTCTAGAAGCTACAATGTCAATCTGATCTTCTCTAGGAGTTTGCAATTTATTTTTGCAGCTCCTCTCGATGTTTGTGGCCCGCTTCTACTGGTTGCTCGATTGTAGTTCTCCGAAAAGCTTCATCTCTTCGAGGTTCCCTCTCCAGCAGATTCCCATATTTCTCCTCTCCTTTGGATTTTGCAATTTATTTTTGCAAGTCCTGTCAGATTCTGACTTCTTGGTTATTGGCTTCTCAATTGGCCATTTCCCCAGTGAAACTTTTAAACATGCATCATTACATTGCATCTACCAAAACGCGTAGCATTTCCATTATATGGAACATTGCGCTATATAGAAAGAATTCAAACATGCATCGGAACATAAGCCATTATTGTTTCTGTCATCCCCAGTGAATGTGCTAATACTTTGGATTAAATCCTCAACGAGGTCTTCGTCCTTATTATCTCAGTTTCCCCCCATACCAATGTCCTTTTGTCGTCAATCATTTGTTTGTTTGGGTGTCTACCCTTGACTGTAGTTCAGTTTCTCCCTGGCGCGGTCTTCTCGGGTTTAGTCTTCACTACCCTCTCCGGTTCATTCCAATGTCTATTAATGCACCTTTTCGAATACCAAGTTTCGTCCTGATATTTACTTTCAGCGGGTTTTTAGGTGTACGCCCTAATCTCCTTGCTTTGGGTTAAGCTTAGAGTTTCGTCTCCTCACCTTGCGCATGAAATCTAGTTTCGTCCTGGTACTCATCTAGTTTAGTTTCGCCTAACTAGTTTTTTGTAGTCGATTTTTGTCTCGTTTTTGTTTTCATACCTTGGACCCTTTGAAGGTGTTCGTTTACCGAGTGCAGTGTTCGTACTGCGTCCCTGGTTTGAAATCTGTCTCTTTGTTCCTTGGATTCTTATATCAGTTTTCGTCATTGTTTATCCATTGATCTGAGACAAGCAGGTGATCTGAGAAACATACGCTCTCATCACTTTGCTTTGGGTCGAGTTTCGCCTCGTCACCTGTGCAAGAAATCCAGTTTCGTCCTGGTACTCATCTAGTTTAGTTTCGCCTAACTAGTTATTGAGTCAAGCTTCGTCTCGTTCTTTCTTTCATACCGTGGACCCTTTGACGGTGTTCATTTACCGAGTGCAGTGTTTGTACTGCGTCCCTAGTTTGAAATCTGTCTCTTTTGTTCCTTGGATTCTTCTATCAGTTTTCGTCATTGTTTATCCATTGATTTGAGACCAGCAGGTGCTCTGAGAAACATGCACTCTCATCATTTTGCTTTGGGTCGAGTTTAGCCTCGTTACCCGTGCGTGAAATCCAGTTTCGTCCTGATACTCATTTAGTTTAGTTTCGTCTAACTGGTTTTTTAGTCGAGTTTCGTTTCGCTTTTGTTCCTCATTTCTAGGATTCTTTCAGTTTCTTCATACTGTCTATCCTAGTTGAGATTAGCAAGTGCTCCTAGAATCACACACTCTAGCCATTTTTCTTTGGGTCGAGCTCAGAGTTTCGTCTCCTCACCCGCGTATGTTTTCTTTTCCAAAGCTTAGTTTCGCCTATACTCTTTGATTTGAGTTTTATCTCGCCCTTTTTTGAAGCCCAACTTTGCCCTGGCACGTCCGTCCGGAAGTTTAGTTGCGTCTACTCTTCTTTGATTTGTTCTGTTGCAACCTGTGTTACAGCTTCATTCTGACGCATGTCTTGGGGGTTTTATGTTTCTGTTTCTCCCTTCTTCAAGAGTGTAAATTTTCGGGTTCTTTCGTATTCAAACATCTTCAACTCTGAACGCTCGAAAGTTGTCACTTTTCTCACTTATCATGTTGAAGATATTTGAATAGGGGCAACTATTGCACCCCAAAATTTACCCTCTTGATTTAGGCTTATGTTTCATCATGAATATCATATTGAGTTTCATTCATACATTGTGATGGGATCAAAGTACTTTGGTTATCAAGTCTTCCTCAAGCCTTGAAGGTTGATTGCATTGACAAGTTGCTCAAGTAGAATCTTGTCATCCAAACCTCTGGATCTTACAAGCTCAAAAGTTATTTCATATCTCAGTATGTTTTATCCATCCCTTTGGATCATCAGAGGATTGAAGTTTGTGTTTGTTTATAAGAGGAATCTCTCTTTTGATTCACCAGTCAAATTAGGGTTTTGCTTGATCAAGGCTATTGATCAATGTACAAGTCTTGATTTGGAAGCTACAACATCTCATTGGTATTTGAAAAATCTTAGTACAATAAATTGGCCAAGATATCTAGAGGATTTGAAGTTTTGAAGATGATTCATCACTCTCCCTTGAGGAATCAGTCAAAATTAGGGTTTGGTCCAAGTTGAAGTAATTGGGGTCTAGATGAGCCAATTCATGAAGCATCATTATCTTATCATCATTAGAATCAAATTTGATCAAAGAGTCTCTCATGATGCCCAGTGGAATTAGGGTTTTGAAGCCTGATCAAGCTATCTCATAGCACATGATACAAAACTAGGGTTTTGGATTTAATAAGGATTTCTTTGAATTTTTCACCCAAACTTGTTTCCATGATTCACCACATGTTTTTAGGCATTTAGGATTTAAAAATTGAGGTTTAATTTGGATTGGAAATGATTCAATTGATCAAAAGGGGCAAATTGGTCATTTTGACCAAAGTCAGTAAAATCAGAAGTTGACCAAGTGGACTTTTGGTCAACCATCAATTTAAGCATCCTCTTTTCATATTCCATACCCAAATTCATCTTTGAATCATGATAAATTGTGAATTTGAGTGTATCTTGTTCAATAAGTAACTTAAAAAATTAAAAAATATTCTAAGTGTCAAGATGACTTCTCTTGGGCAAGTCATGCGCGTAATTTTATCAAACACTTGGCATGCCATTTTGTGGAATCGATTTCTTGAGACTCAAGCCTCAAATTGAAAAATTAAAAAGAGAACTTTGTTGCCTTCCATGAAAGCTTCTCATTAAACTTGGAATCACTCAAATTGGATTAAAATTGAGGAAGTTGTGGTTTGAGGAAGTTGGGTGGAAAAACTGGATTTTTGAAGGCACATTGGCAGGCCGGCGCGCGCGCAGTCTTGGGCAAGATGGCTTGACTTGCCCAGGAATCCTAATGTCCAAATCTCTTTCATTTCTCCACCATTTTTGATGAATCAAAGATCATTGTGAAGCTCATCATATGAATTTTGATTGGCTCAAAGAAATTTGGAAAATGCACGAGCCAATTTGAAATGGCCTCAGTTGGAAGTCAGTTGATTTTTGGTGTATGCTTGGCCATGGCAATTTTCAAGTTTTGGTTCAGTTTTGATCAAATCATTTCAGAGTCCACTTGCACATGCTTGGCACGAATTGGACACCTCATGAGCTTGCCAAAAAAGGCCAAACCAGGTGCATACCTCGTGCCTCTCTCATTTTCACATTTTTGACAAAATAGGAAACTTCTCACTTAAGAAAATCAGTCCCATGTGCAAGAGAGGACAACTCACCTCATCACGCTTTTTCACTCACTCACACTCTCCTTTTATTGCTCAAAACGACTGCAAGCATGGCCTGAATAGGAAGCAAAACGCAAATGGCCATCACACTTGTTTTGGTTTGAAAGAAAATTCACTTTTTCCATCCAATGACTCTCAGCTTGAATTACCACTCTAACCTCACTCCAAACACTCTATATAAGTTACTCAAGCTCTCCTTTCATGAGGACACAGACTGCATTGGAAGAAGCTCCTCAAAATTTTTCTCATTTTTCTTACTCTGCAACTTGAATCGAGCAGCTCAATTCTCTTGATCTATTCCTCATTTATCTACTCAAACACCTTCATTGGAGCACAAGGAAACTATTTAGAAGGGTTTCTTGTTAGATTTCAGAGGCACCAAGTGAATTTATTTTTCACTTTTGCAGGTATGCTCACTGAATCTGAACCCTGATTTAAGCATGAATTGAAGTGTTTTGTAGTGTGCATTGTGTTTATAGCTGGCCAATCATTAGGATTGATGTATATTTGAGCTCTGATTCAAGCAGATTTGGTGAAATCATGTTTCTGTTTTTGATGTTTACAGTGTGTTTTTCCAGTTTTTGAGATTTGATTTCTTGATCTATGCTTGATCACTGAGTTTGATTCGAATTGCATGATGTAGTATGATATATCCGCTTTAATTTGAGCTTAATCTCATGGATTTTGGTTGAGAATCGTGTTTGTTTCATGGACCTGAAGTGAGCATGTTGGAACTGGTGGAAGCGAGTGTTTTTCCTTGGCCAAAGGTTGAAGATGATGTGTGGCATCATCTCATTTGTCTTGTTCTTGTTTTTTTTGTTATTTAAATTTCATTGATTCTCTGATTTTATTTTCTTGATCAAAACTTGATGAAAAATTATGAAAAAATTCATGAAACTTAAAAATAATATTCCTGACCTTGTGCATTTTTTTGATAATTTTTGAAAATATTTTGATTGTGAAATTCTGGCTGCAGATACTCAATGTCACGTTTAATGTTATGACACCGTATCTGACTTTCTATAAGACAGTAAATACAAAAACAGTAAAGAACACAGTCAATTGTTTACCCAGTTCAGTGTGCAACAACACCTACTCTGGGGGCTACCAAGCCAGGGAGGAAATCCACTATAAGAGATGTTAATTCAGGAATAAACCAACCAGTTTATCTCCTTCACTTAAGACCTACCCAATGCAATTTCAATCTAAGTACAACTTAAACCTGAGTTCCTACTCACTCCCCCTCAATCACAGCAGTGATACATAAAACAATTTGACTAATGAATAGATGAAGACACTCTTCAAAAACATACACTTGATTAAGCTTCACAGCTTTTTAATCAAGCAACACAACCACTCTTGCTTCACAGCTTTGAGTGATACACACAACTAACTTGACTCTGCTTCAGAGCTTTAGTCAAGAAACATTCAAACACTCTTGCTTCAAAGCTTTGAGTGCTACACAACCCTTACAATTAAAAACCTATTCCAAGTCACTTATCACAATGATAATTGCTTGGAGTACAATAATTAAACCTATACAGTTTACAAATGATCTTCTGATCAAAAAGGGATTGCTTGCAAAACAGCAGCTCTGTTGAATATATAGCAGCTGCAACTTCAGTTAGGGTTTCCACAAAAACCTAGGGTTAATTCCGTTTGACCTTAAGACTAGGTCACAGGACTTTATTAACCAGGTTAGGGTTGAGCTAGGTTAACCCAAAGAAAATGCGGGATTCTGTTCTGGAAAGACAGTTATTTTCCTGAAAAAACTCAGAATTTAACCAACCTGCATACCTGTTAGTTCAGAGCAGGATGTCTTAACATCTGTTATGACATCTGAGAAACCTGTCTACTGATTTAGGAAAATGTGATCATTTTGCAAAATGCTCAGATACACACTTATAAACATCAGTACCTGAATGACAAAAATTTTCTGCAAAGGTACCTAATGAATCAGTACAAACTAAACTAGAATGTTATGACATCAGTCATGACATTCACACATACACTTGGGTTTTACCAAAAATGCAAGTCAATACCTAAACAACTACAAACTCCCCCTTTGGCAGATTTTTGGCTAAAGACCCTAAGCAATCAGAGATAGATAGCAGCAGAAATAAGTGACTGTAGAAAAATAGAATGTCTAATTGAGCAAGTACTAATTAAGAAGCACCAAAATATTTTCCCCCTCTTTAGCCACAAATGGGCCAAAGATACATGTTCATAAAGATTATACAGTTATCCAAAACAAATAATAAGAGCAGTAGCAAAAGAAAACTGAACACACTTCTAAACTCCACCAGATATCAGCACCAACCAGCAACACCACCAAACAGCAACCAACCTTTAAGCACTGTCATTAGACTCAGAGGAGCTAGTTTCTTCAATGTTGAGATGACCTTCAGCTTCTACACCTTCTTCCCTTCTGTTTCCTTCAGCTTCCTCCTTTTCTAGCCTGGCAATTAGGATTTCTAGGGTCTTTTTCCTAGCTTCCAGCTCTTTGCAGGTCTCTTTTAAAACAGCTATGACATCAGATGTCTTGGACTGGGTCTTCACAGACGATGTCTCAGCTGATGTTATGACAATATCTGGAGCATGAGATCCCTGAAACAGTTTGTAGTGCAACCCAAGGGCAGGAGCTCTTTTGCAGGCTGTATCTCTTGCCACCAGGATATCAGGGTATTGTGCAAGGATAATTCCACAAAGGAGGGAGGGAAAGGCGATTGGTCCTTTGACAGCATAACTACCAGCATGTTTTAAAGTTTGTTCAAAGATGTACCTGCCATAGTCAAAAGCAGTCTTGGTTCCCACATCATAAATAAATCTCCCCAATCCTGTGGAGATAGTTGATTTATGATTTGTAGGCACCCAGTTGGCTGCACCTATCTTGTGCAGGATGGAAAATTTCATGCTGAGTTTGCTGGCATTCAGCTTGCCTTTCAAGGGCCAGCACTTCACTTGCCTGGCTGTGATGGTTTGACAAACTTCATTGTCAGTGGCCTCCAGATCAGGACATTCCTCATTTGTTCTTCCAAGAAACTTGTTAATTTCTGATGGAGAGAACTTGACCCTTCTTCCTCTAACAAAAACACTTTCAAAGTCAGCTGACCTTCCATCAGCACAATCATTAGACAAGTTCACTACAAACTCCTTGACCAGATTTTCATAACACTTGTTAAATTTTATCACTGTCTTCATTAGTCCAGCATTCTTGATCAGGTCCATGATGTCTTTGCACTCCAAGGCATCATTGTTGAGTTCTCTTTCTAAAGCTATTCTCTTTAAGCAAACATACTTCCATCTGTTTGCATTGTCAGGATGATGAAAAGAGATGTTGTCTGTTGGGACTTCAGGCACTCTAGCAATTTTGCTGGAGGGGAGCTTCCTTCTAATAGGAATTTCTTCAGCATCAATCTCAAATTCTGATTCCTCATCAGAATCAGAAGATTCAGGTTCTTTTCTCTTCTTCGAAATTGGTTGTCTAGCAGTCTGCACCTGGGCCTTCTTCCCATTTGTCTGAATACTTTTCTCAGCCATGCCTTCAGCCTTGGATTTGTTAACAGCAGGTTTATCTTTGGACACACATTTTGCATCATTCTGATTACCATTTCTTTTCATCAATCTCCTAGCTATGCTAGGGTTTACATTAGCAATCAGATCATTATCTGAGTAATCCTCATCCACATCAATGATAGGTGGATCAGCAGCCTTTTCTGAAGGGTTCTGAATGTTGTCATTTTGTGTCACAACATTCTCAGAGACATCTACATTCTCAGAGACGTCCACATTTGGGCTTTCTGATTGATTTAAAGGGACAGAAATCCCCGGTACAGGTTGGTTTCAGCTTAGTATACTAGTAACAAGCCTAGCAATAGCTTGATGAACTTGAACTGATCCTTCTCTATTTGGTACAGAAGAAGAAGGATGAGAAGGATTACCAGAGGCTGCAGCTTGAGCTCTTCCTGCATGTCTAGTTCTTAGCTTTTGACTTTGGCTGGGTCAGTTGCCATCTCTCTGAGAGGAGTGACCTCAAGAACTTCAGATTCTATGCATGTGGTGATTGCTCTAGAGTCTTGGTCAGATGATGAGGATGATGAGGATGATGAAGTCTCCTTGGTTGAAGATGATGTCTGAGACATTTTGATTGACTTTGAGTACCAGTAGCAATTTGAGAAATATCTTTGATTGAGAAGAGGGAACAGGTTGCAAAGACGAGAGAGGTAGGAGGCAAAAGAGAGTCTTTTCAACTTCTTAAGGATTTTGAAAGAATTGGGAAATCATATGATTAACCCACTAAAAATAGACTTAATAAAATTAACTCCTTCAACCCTTGTTTTAAGCAAAATTAATTGCTATAATTTCTCATGTTGGTAAATACCCAACCTGCCCCTCAAGTTTTCAAGTTTATTTCCAACAAGAGCCTTGGTAGAAGAATCAGTCAACTGAAGCTTAAAGATACCATGTTCCAGTTTAAATGACTTCTTCTTTACAAAGTCAATGTGCTTGTTCCTGTTATGCTGAATAGGGTTCAAGGAAATATTGATTGTATTCAGATTGTCACAACACAATGTCACAACATCTTGTGAGACATTATACTCAGAGAGCATCTGTCTTGACCTGATATTTTGAGAACAGTTATTCCTAGCAGCAACTATTTCCGCACAGAGTTGGGAAGGCATTCTTTTGATATGAATCATAGTTCTGGTTGATTCTTGAATGATTTTCTTTTTGTCCAGTCCATTTTGATGGAGAGTTATAGGGGAGGAGACTTCAAGCCTCATTTCTTCAGGGAAACCGAATTTATTAGACTTGTTATTTCCAACATCCTTGTCAAGATAACTTATGGTTCTGACAACACATACTTCTTCAAGTTTATTTGCCACATCACAGACATTATCAACCTGTAGTTTTGGAGTCCTTCTGACTGCTTCCAAGGAGATAGCTCTTTTCATTCTTCTTAGATGAAGATGACCAAGCTTATGCTGCCACAGTTTCATCTCTTTTTCTTCTTTGGTAATTGGACACATAGTGGAGTTATCAGAGTTCTCAGGCTGCCACAAGTAGCAGTTATCTTTGGATCTGATTCCTCTCATTACAACTTCTAGTTTTTCATTAATTACTAGACATTCAAATTTTGAGAAGTTGACCTTGAATCCTAGATCACATAATTGACTGATACTAATAAGATTAGCAGTCAGCCCTTTTACCAGCAGTACTTTATTCAGACTTGGAACTCAAGGGCAGTCCAAACTACCAACTCCTTTGATTTCACCTTTAGCACCATCTCCAAAGGTCACACAACTGGTGGTGTGAGGCTTAACATTATTGAGGAGGTTTTTGATTCCAGTCATATGTCTGGAACATCCACTGTCAAAGTACCAGCCTTCCTTTGCAGACACTCTCAGGGAAGTATGGGCTATCATGGCAGTAGCCTTTTTCTTCCAATGAGGAGTATGTGGTACCCTTTTTGGCTTAGGTTTAGCACCTGAGTTTTGATTAGGGTATCCATGCAATTTGAAGCAGAAGGGCTTTATGTGTCCATACCTCCCACAATGATGACATCTCCATCTTTGGTATTTTTTCTTCATGTATTTCTGATGTTGAGAGTTGTGTTGAGACATCTGCTTTGACAATTGTTTAACATGCCTGATCTTCTTGTCTGCACCAGATTTCTTAGCTTCCACAAATCCTAGACCAGATTTGTTTCCCATATTTTGTCCAACTTGAAGAATCTCTTCTAATTTATCTGATCCATTGGTCAACATCTTGACAGATTTTGTCATTTGGTTCAGTTGTGAGTTCAGTAATTGAACTTCCCCTTCTAGGTGACTTATAGTTTCAAGATCTGCCCTTTTTTCAGCCTCCAGCTTTATAATGAGTTTTGATTGTTTCTCATTCTGCACACAGACTTCAGCACTTCTGATACACAATTTCTTGTAGGTATCAGCCAGTTCTTCAAATGTCACTTCTTCATCACTAGTGTCACTTTTAGAGGTACAAACACTAGTTAGAGCAGTAACTAGTTTGGCAGATTCTTCTTCAGAATTACTTTCTGAATCATAGTCAGACCAAGTAACAGTGATTCCTTTCTTTTGTTTCTTAAGAAAGGTAGGACATTCAGCTCGAATATGTCCATATCCTTCACAGCCATGGCATTGAATACCTCTGCCTTGGTTTCCCTTTTCTTCTGACCTTGGTCTTCTGTTGGAACTGTCAAAGTCAGAGGGAATGTTATGAACATTAGACCTTGACTTTGGATCCATTCTTTTGATGAGCTTGTTGAACTGTCTTCCAAGCATGGCAATAGCTTCTGAAATATTTACTTCTTCATCCTCCTTGTTTTCAACATCAGTGTTGGATACAAGTGTTATGCTCTTGTTCTTCTTGTCACCATTATCAGTGATCCCCATCTCAAAAGTCTGAAGAGACCCAATAAGTTCATCCACTTTCAACTTGCTGATGTCCTGGGCTTCCTCTATGGCAGTTACCTTCATTGCAAATCTTTTAGGCAAGGATCTGAGAATCTTCCTCACCAGTTTTTCTTCTGACATCTTTTCTCCCAGTGCTCCTGAGGTGTTGGCAATCTCCAAGATGTTCATGTGAAACTCATGAATGGTTTCATCTTCCATCATTTTTAGATTCTCAAACTTGGTAGTCAACATCTGAAGCCTTGACATTTTTACTTTGGACGTGCCCTCATGAGTAGTTTTGAGAGTGTCCCAAACTTCCTTGGCCAGTTCATATTGATGTACTAGTCTGAAAATGTTTCTATCAATTCCATTGAACAAGGCATTTAAGGCTTTGGAATTTCCCAGGGCTAACTCATCTTCTTCTTTACTCCAATCTTCCTCAGGCTTCAGACTGATTTTCCCATCTTTCTCAGTTATGGTGGGATGGATCCATCCTTTGTCAGCAGCTCTCCAGGCCTTTTTGTCCAGAGACTTTAAGAAGGCAATCATACGAGGTTTCCAGTAGTCATAATTAGTTCCATCCAGAATGGGTGGTCTATTTCCAAAAACTCCTTCTTTGTCCATAGTGCCAGAAAGTGATATCCCTAGATCTCACCCAGTAATACAGGCAGGGTGCCTGCTCTGATGCCAATTGAAATTCTGGCTGCAGATACTCAATGTCACGTTTAATGTTATGACACCGTATCTGACTTTCTATAAGACAGTAAATACAAAAACAGTAAAGAACACAGTCAATTGTTTACCCAGTTCAGTGTGCAACAACACCTACTCTGGGGGCTACCAAGCCAGGGAGGAAATCCACTATAAGAGATGTTAATTCAGGAATAAACCAACCAGTTTATCTCCTTCACTTAAGACCTACCCAATGCAATTTCAATCTAAGTACAACTTAAACCTGAGTTCCTACTCACTCCCCCTCAATCACAGCAGTGATACATAAAACAATTTGACTAATGAATAGATGAAGACACTCTTCAAAAACATACACTTGATTAAGCTTCACAGCTTTTTAATCAAGCAACACAACCACTCTTGCTTCTCAGCTTTGAGTGATACACACAACTAACTTGACTCTGCTTCAGAGCTTTAGTCAAGAAACATTCAAACACTCTTACTTCAAAGCTTTGAGTGCTCCACAACCCTTACAATTAAAAACCTATTCCAAGTCACTTATCACAATGATAATTGCTTGGAGTACAATAATTAAACCTATACAGTTTACAAATGATCTTCTGATCAAAAAGGGATTGCTTGCAAAACAGCAGCTCTGTTGAATATATAGCAGCTGCAACTTCAGTTAGGGTTTCCACAAAAACCTAGGGTTAATTCCGTTTGACCTTAAGACTAGGTCACAGGACTTTATTAACCAGGTTAGGGTTGAGCTAGGTTAACCCAAAGAAAACGCGGGATTCTGTTCTGGAAAGACTGAGTTATTTTCCTGAAAAAACTCAGAATTTAACCAACCTGCATACCTGTTAGTTCAGAGCAGGATGTCTTAACATCTGTTATGACATCTGAGAAACCTGTCTACTGATTTAGGAAAATGTGATCATTTTGCAAAATGCTCAGATACACACTTATAAACATCAGTACCTGAATGACAATATTTTTCTGCAAAGGTACCTAATGAATCAGTACAAACTAAACTAGAATGTTATGACATCAGTCATGACATTCACACATACACTTGGGTTTTACCAAAAATGCAAGCCAATACCTAAACAACTACAGATTGGTTTAAAAATTCGTGTTATTATTTAATTATTTGTATAGTGTTTATTTTTATTTTAATATTTATTTGATTTGAAAAATTCCACAAAAAATATTTTGGACTCATAAAATAAGGTAAAATTTGATTCTGAAATTCGTTTAGCATTTTTTATATTTTTTATTAGAAATTTACTTTGAGAAGTTTATTTGAAATTTTTTTTAATAATTTTTTTTTAATATTTCCATTAATTCAAAAATCCTCAAAAAAATCATGCAAGCTTGTTTTTAATCATAGAATCTGAATATATTTTCATTTTGGCCTTTTTGTGAATTTTGGATAGGGTTTGCATTTTTGCCCTTAAATAATAATTTAATTGTTAATTGTTTGTTTGATTTTTATTTTAATATTTTCTTTAATTAAAAAATTTCACAAAAAATCAGGGAGGTGTGTTTTTAATTACAATATTTGAATATAATTTTAGTTGGACATTTTTCAGAATTTTTGATTAAATTTTTATTTTGAGATGTGAATATTTGTTTAATTGATTAATTGTTTGAATTTGATTTTACTTTTGACTTTTCTTTAATTCAAAAAAATATGAAAAAATATATATTCTGGCATTTAGGGCTTCCTTGTGTCTTGCATGATCTTGGTTTGAATTGTTTGAATTTTGATCTTATCTAATCAATATTTAAGATTAAAAGTCAAAAATTAGGGTTTTGTTGCTTATTATGCAAGTATCTTTTTCAAAACCATTATGCCCTAGATTTTCAATGGAACTTAGATCATGATTATGGTTCATGATTGTATTGAGGATATGAAAACCATTTTTATTGAATTATTTGACTTGGTTTTATATTTTTACATGAATTATTTTGAAAACTTGTCTAGTTTTGATAGTTTGGCCAACTTGTTTTGAACTTTGGGCCTCATTTGATCCCCTCCTCAACCATTCATGAACCCAAGACTTTCTTTATGACTTATACACACTTCAAAAATGCTAATATATTTTTGGTTTGATCTATGGATCCTTGTTTCTATTTTTGATGTATTTTTAAAGTGAAGGTACCCAATTAATGTTGCATATCTTGTTGCAATTTGTTTGATGGCTAATGAACTTGAGTGAGGCATATGATTGGGAACCTAATGATCATGTTGGACGTTTTTATTCAAATAAACTCAAGCCATTTCACTTAATTCCCCATGTTTGAATGTTTGAACCTTTGGATGCATTGTGTAGGATTCCTCTTCTATTATGCTTGTGAGTTGTGATAATATCATTGAGTATGATTGAAATGTGTTTGCTACTGACCATCATGGTCTTTGATTGTATTATTCTCAAGCTCTCATGATCCTTGATTGATATTCAATTGTCAATTCAACATGGTGATAGAAAGGAGAAACATTCCTCTGATTCTTTTGACCAAATTGTGCACATGTCTGTTTCCTTTTGTCTATCATGACTAATGTTTGATAATTGCTATCATGTTTTCTCATTTCATCATGTTGTCACCATCCATCCCTTATGTGAATCATCATTCTATTTATGGGAATACTAACTTGGCTGTTGAATGTGCGAGGTACTTTGAGAAAAGCTTCCCAGTATTGACTTGGGGCTATTGTGTTTCACTTTATTTGTGGAACACAATTTATTATATTGGCACTACTCTTGTGTTTGGCATGTTTGATAGTTTATGCAGGATATATACATGTGATTGTGAATGCTATACATTTCCCATGGGATCTGTTCATATCTTATTATCTCATTACTTACATCCTGATGGCGTAATTTCTGACTTGATTTGTCTACTGGTGCCAGCTTGCTTGAAGTTCTCTGGGTTTCTTTTATTCTTGCTCAGTTGCTACGGATAGTTATCCGTTTGGTATTGCACTATTTCCTTTCTTCTATTTTCATTTTGTATAGTTCTGATTGCATGATGGGACCTCTGTTGCTGAAATATGTTAGAAGGCCCTCTGGTTTTTGTCTTATACATGTGTTGTGTTTGCTTTTGATCGATGAGTCACTCAATTTAGAAATTGAGATCACGACTTCGCTCTCAGTGCATGTTACCTATAGGATGTTTATTGTTTTTTCTTCTTTAATTGTTGATCGATGAGTCACTCAATTTATAAATTGAGATCACGACTTCACTCTCAGTGCATGTTCCCTATAGGATGTTTATTGTTTTTCTTCTTTAATTGTTGATCGGTGAGTCACTCAATTTAGAAATTGAGATCACGACTTTGCTCTCAGTGCATGTTCCCCATAGGATAGTTTTGTTAAGCTTCCTTTAGCATGTTAATTAAGGTAGGAATCCATGTATACTAACATAGGGTAGGACTTTCCTTTATCCTCGACCTTAGGATCAATCATTGTATAATAACATTAGGGCTAGAGATTAGGATAGTCTCCCTTAGTTGTTTTCTTTTCCTTTGCATTTTGCATCTTAAAACAAAATTTTTTTTCTTGGCAAATCATAAAACACCTCTAATAAACTCAAAACCTTCTTCAAGGTATAAGATACAAACCAATCCTATTTGTTTGTGGGCCTCTTGGTTTTGTTTCGAAATCTTTTAGCCGATGTTTCGCCATCACACATTTGTTTGAAGCCGATGTTTCTCCATCGCCACATGTTTGTTATCCTACTTTGATGCTCAATGTCATTGTCAGGTAGGGTGTTTTATCATCCGTTTTATTGATGTTTCATCATCTTTGCCGTGATTATTTATTATCTTTTAGCCGATGTTTCGCCATCGCACATTTGTTTGAAGCCGATGTTTTGCCGTTGCACATGTTTGTTATCCTACTTTGATTCTCAATATCATCGTTAGGTGTGATGTTTTGTCATCCATTTTATTGATGTTTTTCCATATTTACCATGATACCTTACTACCTTTTAGCCGATGTTTTGCCATCGCACATTTGTTTGAAGCCGATGTTTCGCCATCGCACATGTTTGTTATCCTACTTTGATTCTCAATATCATCGTTAGGTGTGATGTTTTGTCATCCGATTTATTGATGTTCCGCCATCTTTGACATGTTATTTCGTTATTATTTGGTCGATGTTTTATCATCTCATTTGTTTGATTGTTTTATTTGATGTTTTGCCATCTCGACTGTTTTTGTTGTCTTAACTAAAAAACACAAACCAACCAAAATATATAAGCCGAACTACGGCTGCTCTGATTCCTTAAAAGGGATACGTAGACAAAGGGGTAGGGCCCAACTGAGCACAACTTTCATTTTCCCTACATTGTTTTCTTTTTTTTCTTTCGCATGTATTCCCTTTTCAGCTTTAAGCCATAGACATAGGTTTTGACCACACCCATTAGATTAGACAACAAGAGTGGATACCGTAGAGTACTACGGGCGTGTGGGGTGCTAATACCTTCCCCTCGCGTAACAAACTCCCTTACCCGATCTCCCGGTCGAAAGACCGTGATTTCTCCCTCTTCAGGTTTTCTCGATGTTTACCTTTCCCTTTCGGCGAGATAAAAGACGTTCTGTGGCGACTTCATTGATGTTTCATTACATCTAAATGACGAGGTTCCGGCCAGGTCGTTTCAGACGAGACTACCATCCATCGGAAAAATATCTCAACAATGAAATATCTCCCATAATGATGAGACTACCATTCATCAGAGTAGAAAATATCAACAACGAACTATCTCCCATAATGGCGATACTACCATTCATCGGAGTAAAAAATCTCAACAACAAACTATCTCCCATAATGACGAGACTACCAATCACTGAAGTAACAAATCTCAACAACAAACTATCTCCCGTAATGACGAGACTACCATTCATCGGAGTAACATCTCAACAACGAACTATCTCCCATAATGACGAGACTACAACTCATCAGAGTAACAAATCTCAACAACTAATTATCTCCCATAATGACGAGACTACCATTCATCGGAGTAACAAATCTCAACAACAAACTATCTCCTATAATGAAGTGACTACCATTCATTGAAGTAACATCTCAATAATGAACTATCTCCCATAATGACTAGACTACCATATGTTAGAGTAAATAAAATTAATCTTCTCTGGGAACTAACATATTTACTAGGGGAGTACAAATTTCTCAAATAAAGAGACTTTCCACTTGTAATGATTTCACAACAAACTTCTCTGCGAGACTTCTTAAAAGATATGCCATTTGATGGAGAATCAGATAAATCTCCCCTTGATCCTGGCCATAAGCCACGAACTGGTCTTAGTTTCTTCTTTAACCAAGATGTTTCACCTGGAAATGGTTTTATATACAAGTTGTCTCAAATAAAGAGACTGCCACTTGTAAAGATTTCACAACGAACTATCTCTGTCAAATTGAAAAGACTAGCCATCCATTGAAGTCATTTCACAACAAACTGTTTCTATCAAATTGAAAAGACTAGCCATCCATTGGAGTCATTTCACAATGAACTGTCTCTATCAAATTGAAAAGACTTGTCATCCATTGGAGTCATTTCATAACGAACTGTCTCTATCATATTGAAAAGACTAGCCATCTATTGGAGTAATTTCACAATGAACTGTCTCTATCAAATTAAAAAGACTTGCCATCCATTGGAGTAATTTCACAACAAACTGTCTCTATTAAATTGAAAAGACTTGCCATCCATTGGAGTAATTTCATAACAAACAGTCTCTATCAAATTGAAAAGACTAGCCATCCATTGGGCTCATTTCTCAATGAACTGTATCTATCAAATTGAAAAGACTTCCCATCCATTGGAGTAATTTCAAATAATCTTCTCTAGGAACCAACCAACTTACTAGGGAAGTAAAGGTTGCTCAAATAAAGAGACCTGACACTTGCTGTTATAAGAAGCCTGTTGGGAAAAGAATCTTGACTTCTATGGGGAAATGCCAATATAATCCTACTGAGGAGGTAAAGTCTTCTCGTGCAAAATAAATGCACATTCTCAATCCAGGGTTCAAAGTCTGCATAAATCATAATAATAATGTTGTCGGGGACCACATATTCAACACAAGGAATAAACTGGAGTGAAACAGCCAACAAAGATAGCACCCAATGAGGAATAAGCTCAAATGGGGATCATGTTCCATCCAGATAATGAGCTGAATAGGAAGGCTAAAGCAAATTTCTTCCATGAGAGATAACTTAGTGGGGAAATTGAAAGGATATACACTTTCTGCTTAAGGTTGACGATCTATTGGAGAGAGGGTAGCATAAATCTACGAATAGGGTAATATGCCAACAAAAACAATAATGAATGCAAATGAGCATTGAATTTTAAATCCAGCTATGCATGATGTATGTAAGAATGTATGAATGTTATCATGTATATGCTGACAAAACAGACATAAAACACTGGGAATAACCAGACAAAACCAAATTGGGTAAAGTTAACAACTCGGCTAAATCACATCCAGGATGAAGATTACACGAGAGAGTAAGCACCAACTGAGGAAAACAATTCTTAATTCATGGCTTAAAACCACTAGGAAGAAACATGGTTTGAAAATAATCAAAGCATAATCTGATAGAAATAAACCAATACAGATGCTGGGAGATATCACGCTATTCAAGGCTTCACCATAGAATATCATACAGACTTCACTAGGGAAGACAATGCCTCATTGTCTAGACTTCCTCTGGAGATTATAAACTGACTTAACTAGGGAAGCTGAAAACCACATCATCGATACTTCAACTGAGGATCTCATGCTGAATTTATTGGGGAGGAAAACACCACATCAACGAGAGAAGCCCAAATATATTCTTTGATATCGAAAGTAATGGCTGCGCAAAATTCTATGGAGAGAAATTATGAAACTTCGCGGGGATAACAACTTTAAGAGAGAAGCATCATCTCGACTTCATTTATGGATCTAAGAAGTTTAACAATACAACAAGAAGTCAAAATTTTGGGGATTTTAAATCAAACTCAACACATGGCGAGAGAAAACCCAAAAGTCGCTAGCTGTTTCAACACTTCTTAGAAAAGATGTTGCTTTTGTCTGGCTACTCAGCTAGGGAAGATCCGCGTCAAGTCCTGACTAGAGAATCTGGGATAGAGGCATCAAACTGTGCAAACCCAAAAACATAATAATCATCCTAGAGAAAAATCTAGACCAAGTATTGACTGGGGAAAATTAGATTACAGACCCAACATTGCACCATATATCAATTGGTATGAACTCTAACAATATAAGGAAAGAAACACAAGAGGATCATACGCATATCAACAAGAGTGATCCCGAGATATCTTTTGGGGAATCAAGAAGTTAAAATCACAACAATAAGTCAAAATTATGGGGATTTTAAATCAAACTCAACAATTTGCGAGAGAAAACCCAAAAATTTGACAATTGTTCCAACACTTCTTTGAAAAGATATTGCCCTTGTCTAGCTACTCAGCTGGGGAAATCTGCGTCAAGTCCTGACTGGAGAATCTGGGATAGAGACATCAAACCATACAAACCCAAAACTAAATAAACAATCTAGGGGGAAATTTGAACCAAGACTTAACTGGGGAAAATGGGATTACAGACCCAACATCACACCATATATCAACTGGTATGATCTCTAACTATCTGAGAAACACAAGAGGATCATGCACATATCAGCACGAGTGATCCCGAGATATCTTCCGAGGAATCAAGAAGTTAACATTACATCAAGAATTCAAAATTATGTGAATATTAAATTAAACTCAACACTTGGAGAGAGAAAACCCAAAAAGTTGACAGTTGTCTCAACACTTCTTAGGAAAGACACTGCCGTTGTCTAGCTACTTGGGAGGCATACAATAACAACAATGTCATAGCTGGAGAAAGTAAGGCTCTGCAAGATATTCCACATTAATTCTCAACATACAAAGGGAGAAAGAACTCCATTAAGTGAGCAAATACTATATAATTTTGCAATCTCTTCCTGATCACCACCTTGTTAGGGAAAGAATCACACTCACTTAGAGAAATCTACATTAAGACTTAGTTGGGGAATATGGGAGAGAGGTATCGAACCAAACAAACCCAAAACCTTATAATCACTTGGAGAAAATATGGATCAAGACTTAATTGGGGAAAATGGGATTATAAACCCACACCACACCACAACCTGGAGTAAAATCTGAACCAATAACTTAACTGGAGAAAATGGGATTACAAACCCAACACCACACCACAACCTGGAGGAAACCTACTAACTGATCAACAACTGTAGAGGAATCCATGCATATATCTACAAGGAAGATCACCAAAAATAATCCCGTTTGAGGACTCGGCTTGGGGAAAACATAGTAATTATCTTGACAAAATATGGAAATGCCCTTGTAAACAACTCTTGGTGTCCCAAGTTTACCGTGTTGTTCAAGATAACTTTCACAACTTGTCTTTGGCTGTATTCTTTTAAGATAATTTGCCCTACCAAAAGGCTTCTAGAGATTTGTCAAATCTCGACGTAAGTGCCCTAGACTGGCTAGATGTTGCATACTCTTTTCTCTACAAACTCTTCTCGACAACATTCCCTTTGCTGATACTCAAATGAAAACTTCCATGATATCAAGCAGTTGTTTTACAAGCAAAAAATGATTATTCTAAGAATGAAAATTCTAATGCAACAATTATGTAAGTTTTGAAGATTTTATTGAAATGATTTCACAAAACCTTGTGAGTGAATCACTAGTCATGATGCGATATTGATTTTTTTGTATGAAAGATAACAAAAGCATATGATACCACTAACAATAATTTAGCAAAACTCATGGGAGTCAGGAAACAATATTTCATTGGAGTATGCTTTTGAAATAAACCATGTTTCAATTAGGAATTGTGAGGGTTGTAATGTGGTCTGGTTCACGGTTTTAGAAAAAAGGATTTAAGGCTCAAAATATTTGGTGACCACCCATTCTCCATGATGTTCTCCATTCCTATGTTCAGTTAAACCAAAATAAGCACTCATTTCCAGAGATGATTTAGTTGATGGTTGAGGAACCACTGATATTCTTTAGACACGACAATCAGTCACTTTTGCTTCTTTCGAGTTTCTTGTCACACAACTATGTTCTTTGCTGATGATTTTTGCTGTTATCCTTTCTCGCCTTTCAGGCTTTCCATTTCTTCCTTGCTTTACCCAATTTTTTCCTGGACAAATTATTTTTAAATTTGACTCTGAAGTCCAGCAGAATGCCCTGACTTTTGCCTAAGCAACTTGTTTTTCAAATTTCGACTTAGCGGGTCTTTTTGATCATTTTTTATTCATATTACCTTTTCTTTTCTTTTGAATACGTCACATGACTTTGAGTCATTTTTGACTTGTTGGAAGGATTATGGCTGCCTTATTTCTTGGTAGATGAGGGATAACCATTATTGTATCGTCATCTGTTGACCTTCGGATGTGTGAGAGATAACCATTGTGGTATCGTCAATTGACACACACTCCTGATAAGTGAAGATTGACCATTGTGGTTTTGACTTTCCTCAACCTCTTGAAGGATAACTATTGTTACATCCTTAGATGTGAACTCTTGATGAGATTTGAATACTCAATCATATTAACTGAACACTACCCTGCCCCGAGTTAAAAATGAAGTTTTTTCTGGAAAAAAAGAAACTCATACTTTAAGGCTCAAAGGGGTTAGCAAGGGTTTCAATCCCTTATATCTCTGGTGTTTAGGGGTTTGAAACAATGGATATACATCGTTAACAGGTGTAATACGGTGGGAGAATTGACTTGGGTGTTTTGTGTTTGATCGTAATTGTTACGGATAGCAAGAGTCGCCATCGACTTTTCTTTTATCCAATAAGGAAAGCGTGAAAAGAACAGGAAAGACCTTTCAAGATTATTTCTTGAGTTTGGGGGGTAGGTTTTGAAAAGGGAAGGTATTAACAACCTTTTCATCCGTAGTTATCTACGAGCTCTTAGTTGTTTGCTAGATCACTTCCTTTTGTTTGAAAAATATGCTTTGTGGTATGGGTTTGAAAGTATTTTGAAAACGTCTTTGTAATGATTCTCGTTTCTATAAGAACGCGTACAAAGTGTTGGTTTTGAAAATATTTTAAAGAGGTGTTTGTGGAATGTGTTTTTGAAAGTGATTTTGAAAAGTGTCTTTGTAATGATTCTCGTTTCTATAAGAATGCGTACAAAGAGCTTTGTCTTTTGTAAATGTTTCAAATGAAAGTGTTGGTGTGTAAAATGTTTTTGTTGTGAGCAAGCGAGTGTTGTACCCCAAAATTTTCCCTCCCATATTCTTCAAGGTTTGTCAAGAATCATCTTCAAATGGTTCAAGACCACTCAAGGATTGCACAGTCAAACCATCTCCTAAGCCAGTCAAAATTAGGGTTTTTGTTCTTGCAAGGAATTTGAGGTTTTCAATGGCTCAATCAAGTCTCATAGGCCTATATACATTTCCAAGCATCTACATGCCAAGTCTCAAGACTCACAGGGCCAAGTTGCACAGTCAAAAGCCCTATTTGCTTCACAGTCAACTGTAGGGGCAAAATGGTCATTTTGCAGTCAAAATTCAGAATTTTTGGTCAACATCTTATTTTGAGCACACAATCATCATTTGATCAAGTATTGATCATGATTCCACAAGCATGGCTCAAAAATCATCAAGATGCAAAAGTTTCTATTTTGGGACAGCAGAAAAGTCAACTGTAACTTGACCAAGGCATAACTTTTTCATGGTTCATTAGAAAAATCCCATCCAATGCTCATTTTGAAGGGGATGACATTTCCTACAAATCATCTTCACATTCCAAGTCCAAGAAATGATGTCACAAAAAGTTATCAATTTCTACATTATAGGTCAATTTCAAAAGTCAACAAAAATGCACTTTAAGTCAAAGACCATAACTTGAGATTGGTAAATCCAAATGACATAGGACCAAAGGCATTGGTTAGAGGACTTCAAGACCTTTCCAAAATGTCCAAGAACATGTTCATATGATCAAAATTGAGCAAGCTATGCATTGGAGAAGTGGGGATATTTTCATGAATTTGCAAAAGTCAATTATCCTTAAAACTTCAATTTTTGACAAAAGGGCCCACTTTCTTCCACTTGATTCAGCCTTTTCATGCCACACACGTGTCCCATGATTAATTTCAGGATCAAACATTTATTTTTCCATTTTATTTAATTTTTATTGATTTAATTCATTTTAAATCCATAATAATTCAAATAAAATCTAAAAATTAATGGAATAACATCTTTGTGATTTGAATAGCTTTTATATGTCATATGCCAGCTAACAAATTCGTGCTAGGGCTATTTTGTGCATGAAATCCTAGATTTGAACCAAATATGGAAAGTTCTTCAATGGTGGTCAACAAAATCTCAAAACTTCAATACACAAGATTAAGGTCCAGCTTTTGACCTAATTCTATTCCCATATATGCAAGGAAGCCAACCCTAATGCTGTACACGTGAGATTGCTGCAAGAGAGGCCATAACAACATTGAAAAAAATCAAAGAAAAGTGAAAACTAAATTCCATGTTCTAACACAATTCAAAGCTTTTTATTAATTTCAATCCATTGCAGGAACTCTCAGTAACATTTTGCAATCAAAATCATACGCCAAAGCTCAAGAAAACGCTCTACACAGACCCACGGTTTGAACAATTTTTCCAAAATCATGTACTTTGATTCATGCATATTTAACCTCTTTTGTTGATTGTTTTGTGTTCATAAGGACTGTACGAAGCTTTTGGTACAAAATAATTGGATTAAGATGCCCTGAAACAGAAATCACCATGAACGATTTCTAGGTTTTCCTAGCTCTAAAATTGGGGCTTTCTTATTGAGGAAAAATCATACCTTGAGACGCCTATGGTTGAATTCGTCAAGGCCAGACGAATCAAACACTACCCTCGCGAATAATTTATGTTCATCACACGCATGTTCGCTATTTTTCCTCAGGCTATATTATGGGGGTTAAAAGCCCCCGCTATCTGTTTTGTTTTCTGCATGTTTCATGAAGAAGACGAGGATGTGGTGTTATGCCATTGGATGGTTCAAACGGACGCACGCTTTTTTCTCTTTCCAGCATAATTGATGTTTTTATATATTATTTTCATTGACCATCATAATAACAAATGCAGGCGCTTGACTTAGTGGAGGTTGATGTGGCTGGTCACCATTGGGACCTGTGTTTGATTCCCAGGTCCCCCAGAATAATTGTTTGTTCTTTTTCATCATGTATTCCCATGCAAGCACTCAAAGCAAGTCTCACCATACGCTTCCAACATCAGCTTGCCAAGTGGCCACTAACACCAATCCAATGGTCAAAAAGTGGAAGCACACCATATTCTCCAGTCAACCAACAGGCACTTGATCCAGAAAGTCAACGAAGGCTTGATATTCTTGGGCCTCAGATTGCTAACATAACTCCATTGTTGGGTCAGCACCCCCCCTGGTTAATTGCTTTTCTTTTTATTTTCTTTTAACTAATTATTTTTATTATTAATATTATCATTATTTAATTAACTAACAAATTATTTTTTATAATAAATCCAGATAATCAAAAGATGTAAATATTTTTATCATTTATTATTTTTACTATTAGTTATTATTTTTGTAAATAAAATGTAAATTAATTAAATTAGTTAAATTAGGTTAACTTTAACTTTTTTTACAATAAATAAAACAAACTTAGAATTAGGGTTTTCCTTTTGACTTTTAATTTCTTTTATTTTTTATTTTTATTAAAACATAAAAAACACAAAAATACTTTTTTCCTTAATTAATTAATTAATTAGTTATTAGGTTTAATATTTAATTAATTGCAAAAAAGGACCAATTTCAATTCTTTTCTCAAAAAGGGTCAAAACCCTAAGGACGTCCCGATTCAATCTGTCGCGCTCATGTTTATTTTAATTCATTATATTTATGTATCTGCTCCGGAAATGTAATAGTTAATTAGGTCTTTTACCGCTTTTTTTTTACTTTCTGCATTTATTTTCCAAACGGGTTTTGTTTTTTTGGCGATGTATATACCTGCGCCTTGTAATAGCGTAGATTCATTTTCCGCACTTTATTTCCCGCACAAATATTAACTGTTAATTATGCCTGCAAGATTTGTATGACAAGTAAAATCAACCCGTAGCTCACAAATGCATGTTCAAAGATAAACATAAACTGAAACAACGCACATGCACATGCCACTCCTAGGGTACGCCTCACTGGTTGCCTCGACGTGGTCGTCAAGTATAGGGTGTTTTAGAGGTCGCCCTCCTGTCTAAAGATCCAGTTGCCTCGAACGGTTGCCTCGGATAAAAAGGATCTAGGACATTAGGGTTACCGCTAAGGCGTCCTACTATTGCTTTGGTGGCCACATTGTCCCTAATAATCGAATTGACCCGAATACCTCCGACGACAGTGCTACCTACTTCTCAATAGCGGGATAGTACTGTCTAAAGGATTCTTACACAGCCTAATTCCTTAGAGTAGGTAGATTTCTCCTGGGTACTTGCTCTTTCAAACAAACGAAACAACTTTTCGCACTGACACTTTCAAAAAGTTTTCAAACAAATATTTCATACACTCTTGAGGACAGATACAAGAGTTACCTAGAAATTTTTCAAACGAAACTTTTTTCAAAACCCACAAACACTTGAAAAGCAAACAATTTTTGAAAACATAAGAGCAAGTACCTAAGAGCCCGTGGATAACCACGGATAGAAAGGGTGCTAACATCTTCCCTTTCTATAAATCTACCTCCCGAACCGAGAAACATTCTCGAAAAGGAATTTTGTTGTGCTTTTGTCCTTTCCATGTTGGAGAACATAAAAGACGGTGGCGACTCTTGCTTACCGCGACATTTCGCGAACCAGCTTAAAAACAGTCAGTTATATTTCCACCGATTGCTGGGGACTTAATAAGTGAGGTGTACCTTAGGATTAGACCACTCTTATGTTTTCAATTGCTTGTTTTGATTGCTTTTATATTTATGGGCTTGTCTTGGAGTTTCAAAAATCCTAACCCGGATCTGGGGGATACCCTTTAGAAGTAGCAACAAACTGTGAGGGAACTGTGCGGGGTATACCGACATGGTTGAAGCAGTTGCTACGTTGATGTGGCACTTTGGTGAGTACCGGTAACCCTTGAGTCAAGTCAAGGAGAGTACGGGGCCGCCGCGTGGTGTCGTGAAGCATCAACTGACCTTGGGAACCTTACTTGACCATCCTGGCCTCTTTAGGGGTAGTGAGATGACCGACTTTGGTGCAGTCCGAAGTTTGTAGATACTCGATACTACACTCATGGAGGGTTGTTTTCTTGGAATATTTTGATCGCCAGTTCAGTGGCTAAATCAAAACAATGAACATAGAAAACAACCCAATGATATTGAGCTCCTTAGAACCCGGTTACTTTTAGTAGGACAGGTTTTGAGCCCACCAACTTCAAGAGGGTATTACCTAGACCTCATGCTGGCCTAAACTCTAAGGGTTGTCTTGTGTGACTTGTGTGCCTTAAAACTTGAACTACTTGCGCATTCTTATCTGACACATGAGTTTCTTGCAGGTTTTGTTTAAAGTCCTTAATCTGGGCTTATAATAGGGTTTACTTACATCACTCCACGCATAGCATAACATCATACCATCATACCATTGCATACATCCTGCGTAAGGACTAACCCATTTCAAGGATCTCAAGGGTTTGTGGTGCAGGTCATAATGAACCAACTGTCTAGCAAGGGGCAAAGGGGATTTATTTTCCTCTAGCCAAGGTTGTTTGGAGATCAAAACATGATGACTTGAGTCAGGGGCTATGACCCACTCGATATGGTGAGCTTTGACTCTTGAAGAAGGACTCTAAACAATATGAAGTTCCTTCCATCAAGCTACCGGATTCAAATTCTAACAATTTTCTTGTTTACCCCGCGAGATCCTTGAAAGCATTGCATACATACACATCATTGCATAACATGTACCCTTGTTACAGGTCACTTACCTTCTTCGCTGTTTATTTCAGCAATGGCTTCCCAACAAGACAACCAGGATCTTTATGCTCAAGAGACTCGGTTCAGGGAAATCCTCCTAAACCTATCCAAGGGACAGGAAGAGTTGAGGACACTCCTCATGGGGACTTTGGTCAGGAATAGTTCTGAGGACGATAAGGATGAACGACTGAAACGTCTGCAAGCTGAGGTAGATACAATGAGAACCCAGATGCTGGGGCAGATGACTCTCATTCAAGACTTAGCTCAAAGACAAGAAGAGCTCAGGGTCCTCTTCAACAAGCTGCTTCAAAATAACCAAGTGGGGCTAACAACTAGAGTTGAAGATCAAATCATCGTCCAACCACCTTTGGGGCAAGATGGCAAGGGAAGAGCTCCTCAGTTTGCTTCAGGGTCACAAGCCCACCATCAACCTCACCAGCATCAACAGGGTAATCAGCGTAAGCGAAATACGTCTGGAAGACATTTCTCGGAGACTGGTATACCATCATCACTAATACTGAAACGCTTGTTGGAGGTCAAGATGATTGCTTTAAAGGATCCTCCTAAGAATCTCAACATAACCTCCCTAAAGTACAATCCTGATGAAAGGTGTGCCTACCATTCTGACAGTCCTGGGCATGACACCGACGACTGTTGGAGCCTGAAGAACAAGATCCAGGACTTGATCGAAGGAAGGGTGCTGGAGTTCATACCGGGTGGTCGGATGAAAATCTTCTGCTGAGAATCTTCCACTTGAGATGACTAGTTTAAGCTAAAGAAACTTTTGTTCATTCGAATGTTCAAGTTGTATTTTCTTTGCTTATTCAAACAATCATTGTCATGGCAAACTTTTTATTTTATTAATGCATCGCATATGTCTGTTCTGAATCAATATATTCGTATTCACTATGCTTAAAACTGCTTTCATTTTTTTGATGTCAACTCTCAATTAAAAAATTCTAAGCCTCTTGAGGGAGGATGACGAAAACGATACCACGATCCTTACAGTATGCTTTTGAACAGACCCCGCTGATGAGGTACAGGCATTGTTTCAAATCCTAAACAGTGGAGTTATAAGGATGATAATCCCTCGTCAACCCCTTTGAGCCAAAGAAGTTGGAGTTTTTCTTTTCGAAAATTAAAACCCTTAATCATAACCTGGGGCAGGGTAGTTCTCTCAGTTGATCCAAGTGCACAACTAATGGCACCAAAAGAGTCCTTCCAAAGCAAAAGACAGGGATGGTTCCGAATAATCATAAAGATAGGCAGTCATTATCTCTCAAAATAAAAACCCATCAAGTCAAAACCTATGAAGGAGACTTACAAAAACTGGGGCATCCCGTTGACAGTAATCACAAAAGAAACAGTTCAGGCAAAAACTAGGGATAATGAAATCAAAAAAAGAAAGAGGTCCTACAAACCCTCAACAAAAAAGAAATGACTGCCTATTCAAAATAAATTGTCAGTATCTGAACCATCATTGGAATATCAGGACAAAGACTCAAACAAGGTCTAATGCACGTTCAGCCGAGTTTAGGTTTGAAGAACATCACAAAGAGCGGGTGGGTACAAATAAAATTTGAGCCTTTATCCTTTGTTTCTTAAACCGTGAACCAGGCCACGTTACAACCCTTAAAAGTCCTAGCTGAAGCATGGGTTAGTTCAAAAGCATACTGTTACGAAAGGTATCCTGACTCCTTAAGGCTTGCGGTAAAATAACGAGTTGACATCACAGTTTACAAAAAAATTCACTTGTTTTTATGAAAAAATGCATTTTCAAAAACTTCAAGACAGACATAAGCTTTGCATTTTTAATATAACATTGCTTGCATATGACTATTTGTTTGAACAGCATAGAAATTCGCACGACGAATATCTAGTGAACAAAAGCACTTCCAATCAAGGGGCGCGACATGATCATGGTCCGTCATCTGGGGCAGTTAAGTCAAGATTCAGAGAATCTCTCAAATGCCAAATAGCCAAGGGCAAATCTCCGCCTGAGTCACTTGGGGAATTGGACATGAATTCCAGAGACGAATCTTGCACGATCAAACGAAGATCTTCTGGTAGTATGGAAACACAACGCTACCAACAGTGACAACTCCCTATATTCTGAGAGCATGGACATAGTCGAAAAGATACTATGCATAATCAAAGACCCGCTAGGTTGACACACCTAGGCAAAAATAAGGGCTTCCCGGCGAACCAAAAGGGTTCAGGAAAAAATAAGGGATGAAAATGAAAAAATCTGTACACCCGGTAAGTCGAAAACCTGAAAAGGCGGCTTGGGCAAAAATGGGTATCCCGGTGGACTGAAAACCCGAAAGGGCGGTCCAGGCAAAAATTAGGGATCAAAGCGTACGACTATGTCCTGTCATCACTTGCCCACTAGAAGAAGATTTGTCAATCGGCAGTCATCAAGCACCTTCACGGGTACCTTCTCCCGCAGAAACTGGGGCAATAAGAATTATCCAAACGGTACAAGTCGCTCTGTCCTCCAGGTACCAAGGTAGGTTCAGCTGAAGAATGTAACCAAGCTACCTTCACTCCCCGCAGAGTAAGGCAGGATTCAGCAATACTCTCCTCAAGCAGAGTTGGCCTCCCATCAGCCCTAAAAAGGCACAGTATCCCTAGCAAGTCAGCAATACTCTCCCCAAGCAGAGTTAGGCTACTGTCAGCCTTAAGGAAGTTGGACATCCCCAGAAAATCTCAATATTCTCCAGCAGAGTATACAGATATTCCTCAGCAAGCATCCCCGACAGTCTTAATATTCCTCGACCGAAATATAAGATTGTTCCCCGGCGGAATACCAGACACCCCAGTGGAGCCATTCCCCAGTACAGTCCAAAATTTTCCCCAGGAGAGTTGAATCAATCTCCCCAGTAGATTTTGGAAGCTATTCCCTAGTAGATTCTGGAAGCTTATTCCCCGCAGAGTGCAAAAGCATCTCCCCGGCTTTATTCAGAAGGTTATTCCCCACCAGGGTCTAACTGGGTTATCCTCAGCTAATTACCACGGAAAGATCGTCCCCGGCGAAGTTCTTCCTATTCCCCAGCGGAGTTCATCAAATTCCCCAACATAACTTATCAATGGAATCCCCAGCGGAGTTCTCATTAAAATCTCAGCGAAGCATCTCTTCCCCACAGAGTAATTCCCCGCAGAGTAATCTCTTCAACAAGTTTATTCCCCAACAGAGTCATCTTCTCCTACCGGTTTATTCTTGCAGTCATCATCCCCAGCGGAAGCGAAGAACTCTACTCTTCAACATCAGCCCAGGATTTGACTTCCCGGCATTCATCAAGGATTTATTTTCCCAGACGAAAATACATTCATAAACATTTCACATTCCATATCTCCTATTTACATACATGATAAAGTGCATACGACACGGTCTCATTTGAGAATATCATGACATCATGCATTTCATACATCATGATATTGCATACAACTAACATTTTGCCTTTTCAGGAAAAGGTCAATCAAAAGATGATTACCATCTACCTTTGCAGTTCCAGATCGACACCTGTAACAAGCTAGGAAAATTTTGTGGACGACTGATCGTGGGTTAATACCTAAAAACCAGACATGACTATTATCTACTTGATCATCATGAAGCAACCCTACACCGGTTCCTTCTCTCTCCAAGATGTAGTTTTACACGGACTCATCCCTAGGCAACCCTACACCGGTTCCTTCTCAACCTCAGATGTAGTTTTACACGGACTCATCATCAGGCAACCCTACACCGGCTCCTTCTCGATTTCAGATGCAGTTTTACACGGACTCATCCTTAGGCAACCCTACACTGGTTCCCTCTCAATCTCAGATGTAGTTTTACACGGGCTCATCAACAGGAAACCCTACACCAGTTCCTTCCTTTCAGACGAAGTTTTACACGGACTCGTCCTCAGGCAACCCTACACTGGTTCCTCCTCAGTTCCAAGACGAAGTTTTACACGAACTCATTGTCAAGATAACCTCACCCCGGTTCATCCTGAAGTCTTACACGAACTTATTCCAAAGTAACCTTACCCCAGTTCATCCAGAAGTCTTACACGGGCTTATCTCACAGTAACCTTACCCCGGTTCCTCCTAAAGTTTTACACGAACTTACCCTGCAGTAACCTTACCCCGGTTCCTCCAGCAGTCTTACACAGACTTATCCCAAAGTAACCTTACCACGGTTCATCCAGAAGTTTTACACGGACTCGTCACCAAGAAACCCTACACAGGTTCTCTCTTTCTAAAGATGAAGTTTTACACGGAATCGTCACCAAGAAACCCTACACAGGTTCTCTCTTTCTAAAGATGAAGTTTTACACGGACTCGTCACCCAGAAACCCTACACAGGTTCTCTATTTCCAAGGATGCAGTTTTACACGGACTCGCCATCAGTAAACCCTACACAGGTTTCCTTCTCAACTCCAGATGCAGTTTTACATGGACTCGTCATCAAGAAACCCTACACAGGTTTCCTTCTCAGCTCCAGATGCAGTTTCACACGGGCTCATCATCAAAGTAACCCCACACAGGTTCCTTCTCCATTTCAGATGCAGCTTCACACGGGCTCATCATCAGTCAACCCTATACAGGTTTCCTTCATTCCAAGGTGCAGTTTTGCACGAGCTCATCATCAGGCAACCCTACACAGGTTCCCTCGTTCAACTTACAAAAGTACAATTCAACAGACAATCTCCAGATTGCATCTATAAGCCCATCCACCTACCAACAGTCTCCAAATGGCATCCATAAGTCCATTCCTGACAAGATTCTGTCACCTCTCCAGATGGCATCTATAAGCCCATCCTCCCATCCATCATCTCTCCAAATGGCATCTGTAAGCCCATTCCCGACGTCACATTGCTGATACTCCACTATGTGAGTGCAAATTTCTGGGCACTTTAGTGTTCAATCATCTTCCACCTTCGGATCACGAAAGGCACGCAAGCCAATCTACATCCTCAGGTCTAAGAAGATTGAACAGGGGCAACTGTTGTACCCCAAAATTTTCCCTCCTATATTCTTCAAGGTTTGTCAAGAATCATCTTCAAATGGTTCAAGACCACTCAAGGATTGCACAGTCAAACCATCTCCTAAGCCAGTCAAAATTAGGGTTTTTGTTCTTGCAAGGTATTTGAGTCTTTTAATGGCTCAATCAAGTCTCATAGGCCTATATACATTGCCAAGCATCTACATGCCAAGTCTCAAGACTCACATGGCCAAGTTGCACAGTCAAAAGCCTTATTTGCTTCACAGTCAACTGTAGGGGCAAAATGGTCATTTTGCAGTCAAAAGTCAGAATTTTTGGTCAACATATTATTTTGAGCACACAATAATCATTTGATCAAGTCTTGATCATGATTCCACAAGCATGGCTCAAAAATCATCAAGATGCAAAAGTTTCTATTTTGGGACAACAGAAAAGTCAACTGTAACTTGACCAAGGCATAACTTTTTCATGGTTCATCAGAAAAATCCCATCCAATGCTCATTTTGAAGGGGATGACATTTCCTACAACTCATCTTCACATTCCAAGTCCAAGAAAGGCTCTCACAAAAAGTTATCAATTTCTACATTATAGGTCAATTTCAAAAGTCAACAAAAATGCACTTTAAGTCAAAGACCATAACTTGAGATTGGTAAATCAAAATCACATGGGACCAAAGGCATTGGTTAGAGGACTTCAAGACCTTTCCAAAATGTCCAAGAACATGTTCATATGATCAAAATTGAGCAAGATATGCATTGGAGAAGTGGGGAAACTTTCATGAATTTGCAAAAGTCAACTATCCTTAAAACTTCAATTTTTGACAAAAGGGCCCACTTTCTTCCACTTGATTCAGCCTTGTCATGCCACACACGTGTCCCATGATTAATTTCAGGATCAAACATTTATTTTTCCATTTTATTTAATTTTTATTGATTTAATTCATTTTAAATCCATAATAATTCAAATAAAATCTAAAAATTAATGGAATAGCATCTTTGTGATTTGAATAGCTTTTATATGTCATATGCCAGCTAACAAATTTGTGCTAGGGATATTTTGTGCATGAAATCCTAGATTTGAACCAAATATGGAAAGTTCTTCAATGGTGGTCAACAAAATCTCAAAACTTCAATACACCAAGATCAAGGCCCAGCTTTTGACCTAATTCTATTCCCATATATGCAAGGAAGCCAACCCTAATGCTGTACACGTGAGATTTCTACAAGAGAGGCCATAACAACATTGAAAAAAATCAAAGAAAAGTGAAAACTAAATTCCATGTTCTAACACAATTCAAAGCTTTTTATTGATTTCAATCCATTGCAGGAACTCTCAGTAACATTTTGCAATCAAAATCATACCCCAAAGCTCAAGAAAACGCTCTACACAGACCCACGGTTTGAACAATTTTTCCAAAATCATGTACTTTGATTCATGCATATTTAACCTCTTTTGTTGATTGTTTTGTGTTCATAAGGACTGTACGAAGCTTTTGGTACAAAATAATTGGATTAAGATGCCCTGAAACAGAAATCACCATGAACGATTTCTAGGTTTTCCAAGCTCTAAAATTGGGGCTTTCTTATTGAGGAAAAATCAGACCTTGAGACGCCTATGGTTTAATTCGTCAAGGCCAGACGAATCAAACACTACCCTCGCGAACAATTTATGTTCATCACACGCCTGTTCGCTATTTTTCCTCAGGCTATATTGTGGGGGTTAAAAACCCCCGCTATCTGTTTTATTTTCTGCAGGTTTCATGAAGAAGACGAGGACGTGGTGTTATGCCATTGGATGGTTCAAACGGACGCGCGCTTTTTTCTCTTTCCAGCATAATTGATGTTTTTATATATTATTTTCATTGCCCATCATAATAACAAATGCAGGCGCTTGGCTTAGTGGAGGTTGATGTGGCTGGTCACCATTGGGACCTGGGTTCGATTCCCAAGTCCCCCAGAATAATTGTTTGTTCTTTTTCATCATGTATTCCCATGCAGGCACTCAAAGCAAGTCTCACCATACGCTTCCAACATCAGCTTGCCAAGTGGCCACTAACACCAATCCAATGGTAAAAAAGTGGAAGCACACCATATTCTCCAGTCAACCAACAGGCACTTGATCCAGAAAGTCAACGAAGGCTTGATATTCTTGGGCCTCAGATTGCTAACATAACTCCATTGTTGGGTCAGCACCCCCCCTGGTTAATTGCTTTTCTTTTTATTTTCTTTTAACTAATTATTTTTATTATTAATATTATCATTATTTAATTAACTAACAAATTATTTTTTATAATAAATCCAGATAATCAAAAGATGTAAATATTTTTATCATTTATTATTTTTACTATTAGTTATTATTTTTGTAAATAAAATGTAAATTAATTAAATTAGTTAAATTAGGTTAACTTTAACTTTTTTTACAATAAATAAAACAAACTTAGAATTAGGGTTTTCCTTTTGACTTTTAATTTCTTTTATTTTTTATTTTTATTAAAACATAAAAAACACAAAAATACTTTTTTCCTTAATTAATTAATTAATTAGTTATTAGGTTTAATATTTAATTAATTGCAAAAAAGGACCAATTTCAATTCTTTTCTCAAAAAGGGTCAAAACCCTAAGGACGTCCCGATTCAATCTGTCGCGCTCATGTTTATTTTAATTCATTATATTTATGTATCTGCTCCGGAAATGTAATAGTTAATTAGGTCTTTTACCGCTTTTTTTTTACTTTCTGCATTTATTTTCCAAACGGGTTTTGTTTTTTTGGCGATGTATATACCTGCGCCTTGTAATAGCGTAGATTCATTTTCCGCACTTTATTTCCCGCACAAATATTAACTGTTAATTATGCCTGCAAGATTTGTATGACAAGTAAAATCAACCCGTAGCTCACAAATGCATGTTCAAAGATAAACATAAACTGAAACAACGCACATGCACATGCCACTCCTAGGGTACGCCTCACTGGTTGCCTTGAGGTGGTCGTCAAGTATAGGGTGTTTTAGAGGTCGCCCTCCTGTCTAAAGATCCAGTTGCCTCGAACGGTTGCCTCGGATAAAAAGGATCTAGGACATTAGGGTTACCGCTAAGGCGTCCTACTATTGCTTTGGTGACCACATTGTCCCTAATAATCGAATTGACCCGAATACCTCCAACGATGGTGCTACCTACTTCTCAATAGTGGGATAGTACTGTCTAAAGGATTCTTACACAGCCTAATTCCTTAGAGTAGGTAGATTTCTCCTGGGTACTTGCTCTTTCAAACAAACGAAACAACTTTTCGCACTGACACTTTCAAAAAGTTTTCAAACAAATATTTCATACACTCTTGAGGACAAATACAAGAGTTACCTAGAAATTTTTCAAACGAAACTTTTTTCAAAACCCACAAACACTTGAAAAGCAAACAATTTTTGAAAACATAAGAGCAAGTACCTAAGAGCCCGTGGATAACCACGGATAGAAAGGGTGCTAACACCTTCCCTTTCTATAAATCTACCTCCCGAACCGAGAAACATTCTCGAAAAGGAATTTTGCTGTGCTCTTGTCCTTTCCATGTTGGAGAACATAAAAGACGGTGGCGACTCTTGCTTACCGCGACATTTCGCGAACCATCTTAAAAATAGTCAGTTCTATTTCCACCGATCACAGCGAGCAACTATGAGCATCCTACCTACTAAAAAGGTCTAATGTTCTTTTCCTTCCCTTTAGATGTTGCTATCTTACCATTGACTTGGTAAGAAGCCCCATCGTTGGATGTGAAGGGACTGGCGTGGGACGTTTGTATAGTCATAGAAGGAAACCTATGAGACGTTTCAACAATGTTGTTTTAGGGACTAGATCATTTACCAAAGGCAACATTGAGTGTCATCGAGGGACTACGATCTTTTATCTAGGGTCTTTGCTAAAACTCCCATATTCGAGGGACATGACAATTTTCCAAGGCAACAAGTGAGATTACCCTAGGGTGAAAGTGTGTGAATAATGTGTTCGATTTACATGCATTTAGTCTTTGATTTTTGGGTTGTCTACTTGTTGGTTTTATCTTTCCATACATCTTAATTACTAACATTTGTATAAAGCAATAAAAATGCAGAAAATAAATCCCACACTATTACAACCATATTGAATAGCAAGAAAAATGTAAAGACAAAACAAAATAAAAAGGAGGAAAAATGGGGGCTTCGATTTGGGCAGTAAAACCTTTCAATTATGCTCTTCCTGGCTTCCTTCGATTTGGCCTGGTAGTAGTGAGGACGCCCCTTTCAATTTCATCCCTTTCCTGTTTATTTTTAATGGGACCTGAGAGTCAGTGTGTGGGTAGCTTTCAATTCTGCCTTTCTGCTTTCTTCGAATGGCTTGGAAGTCAGTGTATGGTGAAGCCTAAGGCCACACTTTTGTTCTGCTTGCAACTGTGAAGCAGCCAGCGTGAAGCCTAAAGCTTCGATTCACACTTCCTTCCTCCTGTTCTCTTTTGTTTGGGTTTTAAATAGCAACATGGCCTTAGGCCATACTAGTATTGTCTCATGGCCAGGTTAGTTCTTAAGACGTTTGATAAACCAAGAAATAAAACCAAAGGGTTAGCAATGAAAATAAACTAAAAGGGTGAAAACAAAAAGGAAACAAATTTTATGTACATGTTTTGAAACGAAAAGCTTAAGGTCAGAATGACTTACCTTGCTTGAAGATGGGGTATGTGGGTTGGACCTTTAGTTGCTGCCCTAGATGCTCCTGGATTCGATGGGAAGAAACGAAGGTGATGTTTCTAGTACTGGATTCGAAGGTCCAGAAGAGAAGGGGTATGTTTGTTGTTTCTGGATTCGAAGGAGAAGAACAGGTGTAGTGTTCTTTCTACTGAATTCGAAAGGGTAAAAAACAAAGGTATGGTCTTTTGAGTCTGGGTATGATAATGTGTTAAGTGTTTTATAATTTTCACAAAATCAAATTTTTCCCAGCTACCAAAAGCCTCTGGATATGTTGTCTAACCCCCTTAGACATGTTATGGATCCTCTTATTTTTAGGCAAAGTTGGTTGAGGTTTAGGAGGGAAAACAAAATATTTTGAACAAAATGGGTAAACTGTTTTTTGTAGCTTTCGAGGGGCATTGTTCGTATGCCAAATTGGTGCAAGAATAGGAGCAGTGTTTTAGGATTGATGTGCATCAGTTTTGGAGTGTTATGGCCAGTGTATCAGGCCTGAACTTGGAAGCAAGCATCTTTTGATATCTCCACCTTTTGTTTTGACCACCTTCAACCAGATCTTTCTTCAAACAATACTATTTGATTTTCATCCAACAAGTGTCTTTTGAATGGGTCATATTTGTATCTTTGAAAGGGCCAAATATGTGTCCTTCGATTGGACCATATGCATAATTTGTATGCACCATTTGCAATTCTTCGAATGGGCCACCAAGACATGTCTTTCAAATGGGACACCCAGACATGTCTTTTGAATGGGACACCCATTGTATGCCATAGTGTAGGAATTATGTGTGATCGAAACAGATTGTTCCCAAAGGAAATATTGCCCATTCGAAGCTAGCGTGAAAAATGTCCAATGCTTTGTGGGCGCCATTGCCTTGTGAATGCTAACCATGGGGATACCTTTTCCTTGTGCATAATGGCCTGAAGAGAATCCTGGATTTTGTGAATCGAATGAAGCATGCAAGGGGAAAATGGCTTCTGAATTGAAAGGAAGCTGCAGGAGGCTATTTCCTTGTTCCTGCTAGCCTGAAGAAGGTCTTTGCCTTGTGAATTAGGAGCAAGCGTAAAGAAGGCACTTGCCTTATGAATCGAAAGACATCAATAGGAGGCTTTTACTCTTTGAATCGAAGGAGGCTACATGAGGCTCTTTGCCTTGTGCCTGCTAGCCTGGTGGGAGCCTCTTGCTTTGAAGCATGCAAGAAGGAAACTGTTACTCAAGCGAAGGCTGTATGCAGCTAGCCATTACTTTGTGAATCAGAGCAAACATAGAGGGAATTATTTGTCCAATAAACACAGGCATGAAGGCATCAAATGTCCAATTGGAGAAGGCATGCAGGCCACCATTACATTGTGAACTATGTGAGGCCAATGGTTCAATCGAAGCTTGCATGCAGGAGGTCATTGCTTTGTGGATCGAAGGAGACACAAAGGATGGATTGAAGGAGGCATGATGGAATTCTTAGTCCAATAGAAACAGTCTTGAAAGAGACCAAAGTCCAAACGGAGCAAGGGGAATCGAAGAAGGCTTGAAGGAGACCCTAGTCCAATCGAAGCATTGTAAATCGAAGTAAACTTGTTTTTTCTCCAATTTTGTCAAAAGATCATTTTTATCTGTTTTGCCCTTTTTTAACAGTTTCCTCTTAACTTGATGCTGAAAAATCCAATTGTACTTGTGCAAGCTTGAAATTTGAGAATCCTTGTGAGAAATGCCTTGATAAATGAGAGGGAAAATTTTGGGGTACAACAATTGCCCCTGTTCAATCTTCTTAAACCTGAAGAGTTAGATTGGAGAATCTGTCATTCATAACTTAAAAGTGGAAGATGATTGAACACTAGAGTGCCCAGAAATTTGCACTTGATGATGTGGTTGACTGTGTAAGGAATGGGCTTAAAGATGCCATTTGGAGAGATGATGGAGAGTTGTCGGAGATGGGATTATAGATGCCATCCAAAGGTGATTGTTGACATAAATTAGACTAAGTCTAAGTTTGACTGTAACTGGGAGGAGTGTCAGAATAAATCTTTGGTTGATTTAACTCTGAAGGATATGTTAGAACGGACCCGTGTTAAGCCGTGTCTGGAAATGTATTAGAAGGAATCTATGTAAGATTGCTTTTATAGTGAGCCTGTGTAGGTATGCTTTAGGAGATATATGAGAGGGAAGTCTGGGTAGGGATGTTTCAGGATTATTCCATGTGAAACTTTATCTGGAATTGTATGAGAAGGAACCTGGGTAGGTTTGCTTCAGGATGAGTATGTGTAAAACTTCATCTGGAAATGTATGAGAAGGAACCTGGGTAGGGTTGCTTCATGATGAGTCCGTGTAAAACTGCATCTAGAAATGAGAAGGAACCTAGGTAGGGTTGCTTCATGATGAGTCCGTGTTAAACTTCATATGGGAATGAGAAGGAAACTAGGTAGGGTTGCTTCATGATGAGTCAGTGTAAAACTTCATCTGGAAATGAGAAGGAACATGGGTAGGGTTGCTTCATGATGAGTCTGTGTTAAACATCATCTGGGAATGAGAAGGAACCTGGGTAGGGTTGCTTCATGATGAGTTCGTGTAAAACTTCATCTGGAAAATAGGAAGGAACCTGGGCCGGGTTGCTTGATGATGAGTATGTGTAGAACTGCATCTGGAAAATGGGAAGGAACCTGGGTAGGGTTGCTTCATGATGAGTCTGTATAAAACTTCATCTGGAAATGTATGAGAAGGAACCTGGGTAGGGTTGCTTAATGATGAGTCAGTGTAAAACTACATCTAGAAATGAGAAGGAACCTGGGTAGGGTTATTTCATGACGAGTCCGTGTAAAACTTCATCTAGAAATGTATGAGAAGGAACCTGGGTAGGGTTTCTTCAGTTGGTCGTGTAGATAGTTGCCCTGGCTTGTTTCAGGAATTAATCTACAATCCGTTGTCCTCATATAGTTGTCCCATTTTCTTTCAGGTATTAATCTGGAACTTGTTGAAAATTGTTGATGATAATTATATGTTGATTGATTTTTTTCCTACAAGGAAGAGGGTTGGTTGCATGCATATGTATGCATGGCTTGATGATATTCTCAAAATAAATGAGATTATGCTGTATGCATTTATCACGTATGCAATGTGATGTATGAAATGTGAATTGTTATTGGAATGTATCTTTGTCTTGGAAAATAAATCCTTCACAAAGGTTGGGGAGTTTTGGGAAGTTAAATCCCGGACTGCTGTTGGGGATGAAACGTATGCATCTCTCTAGACCTTGTTTTAGGATGTTTCTGCTAGGGATTCCCGTTTTTTTTTTGTTTTGAGGAGAACTCTGCTGGGGGACATAGATTTCGCTTGAGGGAAACTCTATGGGGAGTGTTGATTCCTGCTTGGGAAAAGGAGTTCCGGAGTCTTAGCTATCCTTTACTCTAATGGGGATCTATCTCTTGATGGAAGTTAACAACTTGTTGAGGATAAAGAAGTTAACTATTATCTGATTATTTCCCAGTCTTTGCTGCAACTCACTCAGGGTTGTAGAAAAGTCTAACTGGGGAAGAGGGGTTGTAGTCCCTTGACTTGTAGTAGTCGGAGAGGAAAACTCAAGCTGGGGAATCTATAGTTTGTTGGGAAAATAAACCCTGTTGCTAATCTGCTGGAGAAGTATTTTCTTTTGGCAGAACTCCTCGAGGATTCTTCTTGAGACCAAACTTAGCTGGGAAGAAAGGTTTTCCATAGATTGAAACTCTGGCTGTGAATTGCCTGGATCCAACTTTGTGGGGATATCCATGAATTTGGCCTTGAGGGTTTTGGATCCTCAGTTGTGAAGATTATTTTGTGGGGATAAGCTTATAGAGATGACTCTGTAGGGACTTGATTGGGGATCACCTTGTGAAGGGGATTACGTGGATATTTGTCACTGCCCCTAGTAGCAAGTGTTATGTTACTTCTAGGAAATGTTTGTCTGACCGTACGTAACCCTTTGTTGGAATTCACGTTCAATGCCCCAAGTGATTCAGATACAGACCTGCCCCTGGTTACTCAGCACTTCGTGAGAGATTTCTTGGATTCTTGACTTGACTGCCCCATATGTGCTAGACAATGATCATGCTGTGCCCCATTGCTTATAGGAGATTTTTCATTGGAAGTGTCATCCTTTTTGAAGTGGTTCTGTTCATTGAGAGAGTTTTTTTTCAGTGGATATTCGTCGTGGGAATTTCTCCACTGTCAAACAATTAGCCATATGCAAATAATGATATTAAAATAATGCAAAGTTTATGCTTGTCTTGAAGTTTTGAGAATGCAGATTTAGCAAGTAAAGAGTTTTGTAGGAATATGAATTCAACTCAGGATTTAGAGTAAAGCCTTATAGGAGTCAGGATACCTTTTGTAATAGTATGCTTTCGAACTAACCCATGCTTCAATTAGGACTTTTGAAGGGTTGTAGCGTGGTTTGGTTCACGGTTTAAGAAACAAAGGATAAAGTTCAAAGTGTATTTGTACCCGCCTGTTCTTCGTGATGTTCTTCAATCCCTAAACTCAGTTAATTGTGCGTTTGAACTCCAATTTAGTCTGGAACAACGTTTGGCGATGGTTCGGAGAAGCCAAGTTTGTTTGTGAAGGAAATCATTTTTGTAACATTTTCATGTTGTCGAGGATTTGTAGTGACCTCTTTTTTTAATTTACTATCCCTGATTTTCGCCTGACTGTTTTGGTTTTTGAGGATACAGCCAACGGGATGCCCCCGTTTTTTTCTTAAGTCTCCTTCGTAGGTTTTTACTTAGTGGACTTTTCTTTTTGAGAGATAATGACTGCCTATGTGATAGGGAACCATCGCTGTCTTTTGATTCCAGAGGAATGTTTTTGATGTCGTTCATTGTATACGAAGTGAAAGATGGCGACTGAATGCGCATTTGAATTAACTGAGAGACTAACTTTCCCCAGGTTTTGATTATAGGTTTCAATTTGTGTAAAAAAGAAAACTCCAACTTCTTTGGCTCGAAGAGGTTGACTAATGATTATCTTCCTTATAACTCCAGTGTTTAGGAATTGAAAGAATGCATGTACATCATCAGCAAGGTCTATTCAAAAGCATATTGTATGAGATTATGGTATTGTTTTCTTCATCCTCCCTCTAAAGGCTTGTAACTTTTAGCAAGAGTTGAATTTCATAAAGAGAGTAAAAAGAATAGATTAAATATAGTGAAAACAAATGGATGAATTCAAGAAAAACATATGTGATGCATTAATGAAATAGAGTTTAACATTAATAGATAAGTGTTTGAATAACAAAGAAATTACAATTTAAAATTCAAAATGAACTGGAATGCTCAATGATTGGGCATGAGAGAGGTGATCATGTTGGGAGTCTCTGGTGGATAAAACTCGATCTACTTGGCATCAATCAAGTTTTGAATCTTGTATTTCAGTGCCCAACAATCGTTAGTATCATGCCCAGGACTGCCGGAATGATATGCACATATTGCATCAGGATTGTAGTTAGGAGAAGAAGTTTTAGGGTTTGGATGAGGTCCTATCAACGTAATCAGATTCATCTTCAACAAGTGTTGGAGTTCTTGAAACAGTGGCATGTTGATGTTGGTAAATTGTCTTTTGGGCTCGTCTTACCTTTGCCGATTTCCCCTTTGTTATTGTCGCCATGATGAAGGACCGGAGATCAGGACTGCCCCCACATGTTGGTCATGGTTGATATTCTTATGACCCTTCTGGCCGTACATATCATTGGACTCTTTCTTCCCATTGTATGGATTTTTTTGAGTATCAGAGGATGTATCTCCTTGGATCTTTCCACTTTTGATTCCAGCTTTGACTCTTTCGCCAGTCAGTATTAGCTCGGTGAACCTGGCCGAGGAGCTTTCGATTAGGTGATTGAAGAAAGGTCCTGTCAAATTTCCCATAAAGATGTTAATCAGCTCCCTGTCAGTTAAGGGTGGCTGCACCCTACCAACCAGGTCTCTCCATTTTTGGGCCTATTCTTTTAAGCCCTCGTTGGAACGCATGGTCATATTCTGCAACTGCACACGAGTTGATGCAAGATTAGTGTTGTATTGATACTGCTTGTAGAAAGCAGAAGCTAGATCTTCCCAGGTGTGAATGTGGGAACTCTCCAATTGATAGAACCCTTCAAGTTGCGTCCCAGCTAGGCTCTCTTGGAATAAATGGACCCAGAGCTTCTAATCAGTTGTGTATGGTTGAATCTTGCAGACATAAGATCTCAGATGCATCTTAGGACAAGAGACCCCATCATACATGGAAAAGGTAAGGATTTTGAACTTTGGTGGGATGACCACTATTGAAACCAATCCCATTTCTTCAAAGTCCAGACCAGGTACTCTCTAGATCTCCATGGAGTTGAGACGATCCTCCAACTGTTTGTATTTATCGCCTGCATGAGGATACTGTTCTTCATCATAGTCTGCCTCTTCTTTGTTAGACCCTAGACTGTGATCCTCTTCTTTTGTCTGACTGTCCCTCTCAGTTGACGGAGTTGCGAATCATAGAGCTTGCTCTATTGGTCTTCTGAACTTCCTTCCCAAATTCAAGAGGCCTACTGACTTCTTTTTCTTCTTGTCTTTGAGAAGAAGAATCTTCAGGTCCTCTTACCCTTTAGCCAAAGTCAATAACATTTGTTGGAATTGGGCATTTTGTGCTTCAAGATCTTTCACCGTATGTTCCATATCCATCTTACTGAAATAAACAGTAGGAAGATAAGGAGACCTGTATGGGAAAAACCTGTCATGATATGATGCATGGTATGTGGATGTATGTTTTCAAGGATCTCACGGGGTAAACACAAGAAGATGTCAAAAGTTTTGATCATAGATTTGATTGGAGAACTTCTTATCGGTGGATATCCTTCCACTAGAATCAAGCTCAACATGTCAAGTGGGTCATAGCCCTTGACTCAAGTTATCGTGATTTGGTCTTTGACGGCATTTAATTAGGAAATGAATCCTCTTGCCCCTTTATAGGTGTCTGGTTCAACATGACCCTGCATCATAGGCCCTTGAGATCCTTGAAATGGTTATTGAAAATGCCATGGTATGATGTCATGATGTTATGTACAAGTATGCAAAGTAAGCAAGTTGTTTTGTATAAATAGTCATATACACACAATAGACAAGTCCTTAGGTTTAGGCTTGCATAGAGTTTGTAGGTAAGTACCCTCTAGAAGTTTAGTTGGCTCAACCCGTCCTAGTAATAGTAACCGGGTTCTAGTGGATCCCAATATCACTGATCTTTCTTCATCGGGCATTGTTTCAGTGCAAGCCTCTTTAATGGCAACCGAAATATCCCGAAAGTCCGATCTCAATGAGCGTAGCATCGAGTATCAACCAACATCATACTGCACCAAAGTCGGTTATCTCACTACTTCCTAATGGCCAAGTTGTTCAATTAAGGTTCTAAGGTCAGTTAGTGCTTCATGACACCACATAGCGTCCATGTATTCTCCTTGACTACTCAAGGGCTATTGGTACCAACAAATGTGTCACACTAACGTAGCTATTACTTCAACCATGTCGGTATACCCCGCACAGTTTCCACAATCTATTGCTACTTACCTAAAAGGTGCCCCAAATCTGGGTAGAGGATCAAAATAAGCCCAAACAAGGAACCATAATATGAAGCAAGCAAGTCAAACAATGAAAAGAAAGTAAAGGTGATCTAGTCCTAAGGTAACCCCACTTTTAAGTATTCCCTAGCAGAGTCACCAGTTTTGTAATACAGTGGGAGAACCGACTTGGGTGTTTTGCGTTTGATCACAATTGTTGCAGATAGCAGGAGTCGCCACCGACTTTTCTTTTATCCAATAAGGAAAGGGTGAAAAGAATGGGAAAGACCTTTCGAAATTATTTCTTGAGTTCGGGGGGTAGGTTATGAAAAGGGAAGGTATTAGCACCCTTTTCATCCGTAGTTATCTACGGGCTCTTAGTTGCTTGCTAGATCACTTGCTTTTGTTTGAAAATTGTGCTTTGTGGTGTGGGTTTGAAAGTATTTTGAAAACGTCTTTGTAATGATTCTCGTTTCTATAAGAATGCGTACAAAGTGTTGGTTTTGAAAAATAGTTCAAATATGTGTTTGTGGAATGTGTTTTTGAAAGTGATTTTGAAAATGTCTTTGTAATGATTCTCGTTTCTATAAGAATGCGTACAACGAGCTTTGTCTTTTAAAATTTTTTCAAATGAAAGTTTTGGTGTGTAAAATGTTTTTGTTGTGAGCAAGCGAGCAACTATGAGCGTCCTACCTACTCAAAAGGTTTAATGTTCTTTTCCTACTCCTTTAGATGTTACTATATTACCATTGACTTGGTAAGAAGCCCCGTCATTGGATGTGAAGGGAAGGGCGTGGGACGTTTGTATAGTCATAGAAGGAAACCTATGAGATGTTTCAGCAATTTCATTTTAGGGACTAGGTCGTTTACGAAGTCAACATTGAGGGTCATCGAGGGACTACGATCTTTTATTGAGGGTCTTTGCTAAAACGCCCATATTCGAGGGACGTTACTATTTTCCGAGGCAACAAGTGAGATTACCCTAGGGGTGCATGTGTGTGAATAATGTGTTTGATTTGCATGCATTTAGTCTTTGATTTTTGGGTTGTCTACTTGTTGGTTTTATCTTGCCATACATCTTAACTACTAACATTTGTATAAAGCAATAAAAATGTAGAAAATAAATCCTACACTATTACAACCATATTGAATAGCAAGAAAAATGTAAAGACAAAACAAAATAAAAAGGAGGAAAAATGGTGCTTCGATTTAGGCAACAGAACCCTTTGATTCTGATCTTCTTGGCTTTCTTCGATTTGGCCTGGAAGTAGTGAGGACGCGCCTTTCGATTTCATCCCTTTCCCGTTTCTTTCGAATGGGACCTGGGAGTCAGTGTGTGGGTAGCTTTCGATTCTTCCTTTCTGCTTCCTTTGAATGGCCTGGAAGTCAGTGTATGGCGAAGCCTAAGGCCACACTCTTTATTCTGCTTGCAACTGTGAAGCAGCCGTGGGTGAAGCCTAAATCTTCGATTCACACTTCCTTCCTCCTGTTCTTTTTCATTTGGGATATAAATAGAAACATGGCCTGAGGCCATGCTAGTATTGTCTCATGGCCAAGTTAGTTCTTAAAATGTTCGATAAACCATGAAATGAAACCAAAGGGTTAGCAATGAAAAATAAACTGAAAAGGTGAAAATGAAAAGGAAACAAATGTTATGTACATGTTTTGAAACGAAAAGCTTAAGGTCATAATGACTTACCTTGCTTGAAGCTGGGGTATGTGGGTTGGACCTTTAGCTGCTGCCCTGGATGCTCCTGGATTTGAAGGGAAGTAACAACGGTGATGTTTCTAGTACTGGATTCAAAGGTCCAGAAGAGTAGGGGTATGTTTGTTGTTTATGGATTCGAAGGAGAAGAACATGTGTAGTGTTCTTTCTACTGGATTCGAAAGGGTCAGAAATAAAGGTATGGTCTTTTTGAATCTGGGTATAATAATGTGTTAAGTGTTTGATAATTTTCACAAAATCAAAGTTTTCCCAACTACCAAAAGCCTCTGAATATGTTGTCCAGCCCCTTAGACATGTTATGGAGCCTCTTATTTATAGGCGAAGTTGGTTAAGGCTTAGGAGGTAAAACAAAATATTTTGAACAAAATGGCTAAACTATTTTTTGTAGCCTTCGAAGGGCAGTGTTCGTATACCAAATTGGTGCAAGAATAGGAGCAGTGTTTCGGGACTACTGTGCAGCAGTTTTGGGGTTTTATGGCCAGTGTATCAGGCCTGAACTTGGCAGCAAGCATCTTTTGATATCTCCACCTTTTGTTTTGACCACCTTCGACCAGATCTTTCTTCAAAAAATACTATTTGATTTTCATCCAACAAGTGTCTTTCGAATGGGTCATATGTGTATCTTTGAAAGGGCCAAATATGTGTCCTTCGATTGGACCATATACATCATTTGTATGCACCATTTGCAGTTCTTCGAATGGGCCACCAAGACATGTCTTTCAAATGGGACACCCAGACATGTCTTTTTAATGGGAAACCCACTGTATGCCATAGTGTAGGAATTATGTGTGATCGAAACAGACTGTTTCCAAAGGAAATATTGCCCATTCAAAGCTAGCGTGAAAAATGGCCAATGCTTTGTGTGCGCCATTGCCTTGTGAATTCTAGCCATGAGGAAGCCTTTGCCTTGTGCATATTGGCCTGAAGGGAATCCTGGCTTTTGCGAATCGAAGGAAGCATGCAAGGGGAAAATGGCTTCTGAATCGAAAGGAAGCTGCAGGAGGCCATTGCCTTGTGCCTGCTGGCCTGAAGAAGGTCTTTGCCCTGTGAATTGGGAGCAAGCGTAAAGAAGGAACTTGCCTTCTAAATCTAAAGACATTAACAGGAGGCTTTTCCTCTTTTAATCAAAGGAGACTAAATGAGGCTCTTTGCCTTGTGCCTACTGTCCTGGTGGGAGCCTCTTGCTTTGAAGCATGCAAGAAGGAAATTGTTGCTCAATCGAAGGATGTATACAGCTAGCCATTACTTTGTGAATCAAAGCAAACATGGAGGGAATTATTTGTCCAATCAACGCAGGAATACAGGCATCAAATGTCCAATCGGAGCAGGCATGCAGGCTACCATTGCATTGTGAACCATGTGAGGCTAATGGTGCAGTCGAAGCTTGCATGCAGGAGGTCATTACTTTGTGGATCGAATGAGACATTAAGGATGGATCGAAGGAGGCATGATGGAAGTCCTAGTACAATCGAAACAGTCTTGAAAGATACTAAATTCCAAATGGAGCAAGGGGAATCGAAGAAGTCTTGAAGGAGGCCCTAGTCCAATCCAAGCCTTGTAAATTGAAGTAAAATTGTTTTTTCTCCAATTTTGTCAAAAAGATTATTTTTATCTGATTTTCCCTTTTTTAACAGTTTCCTCTTTAATTTGATGCAAAATCCAATTGTACTTGTGCAAGTTTGAATTTTGAGAATCCTTGTGAGAAATGCCTTGAGAAATGAGAGGGGAAATTTTGGGGTACAACAACAGGGTTTTATCCAAAAACATACAACTAGAAATTTTGCGTTTTAATATCATCATCCTCCCTCCAATCTCTTCCTAGGCAAAAGAATGGTGAACAAGTTGCTATCATAATTCAAAAAGCAATTTAAAGTTGAAAAAATCGAGTGAAACGAATTGGTTTCTTCAAGCCAAACATATTCATTGTATTAATATAATCATTCAATTGCAAACAAGTTCTTACATGCAAATAATGCATTAATAAACAAGAAAATTACAAATGAAAAACCAGAAAAAATGCTTATAAACTGAGAAGACTCTCTTCTTTAAACTCCAAGGTATCCTTCAATCATGTTTATTCTTCGACAAAGACTTGACTTTAACCTCAAGACCAATATCCTTAAATGACAAAATACCACTTCTGACCAATTTATGGACTTCTGTTTTTAATGGATAACAATGTTCTATATTATGCCCAGGGGATCCCTGGTGAAAGGCACAAGTCAAATCAGCTTTGTAGTACCAAGGCATCTTATCAAGAATCTTCGGTTGAGGTCAGGTATGAACCAAATTCCTCTGCATCAGGATAAGAAACAATTCTGTGTAGGTCGTTGGAATGGGATCAAACTATGTTTTCCTCTAATCAGGAACTTGCTGATTCCGTTGACAAACTGGAACAATAAGAATTACATTGAACACAGGGATGACAGGATAAACATCCTGATTCTGACGATGATTATTTCTTCCTCTGGTTCTCTTCTTGGAAAAGTTATTATCAAACTTTTTACACTACTAGCTGAGCCACCATCTTCAAATAAACACCCTTTCAGACATCCTCTTCTAGAAGCACTGCCACTATCATTTTTTCATGGAAATCACTGGGTGCATTGACTATCACCTTCTCATGAAAGAATGATTTCAGAGTTTCTGTGAAGTCCTTTGCCATCTCTTCTTCCTTCCCAGAAGTATTGTCTTAGGAAGCAACCAAAGTTTAAACCAAAGTAGTTAGATACTTCATACCAACCTTCAAAGTAGTTACCTCTTTATGGAGTTTGAAGATTTCTTGCTTAACATTCTCCATCTTCTCTTAGAACGAGTGTTGCACAGACGTGATAACTTGACTTCTGAAGACGAAGAGCAGAGGATAAGACTCCAGAAAACTCTCAAAATCAAGTCAGAAGTGAGAATGATGCATGTTATGCAATGCAAATGATTGTTTAAACGTTTTAAAACCAAGTTTTCGAAGAACTTTGGAACATCATAAACGAATTGCAAACATCAATTAAAAAACACAATTGGTACAACTGAAAAACGTATTTTGTTAATACTAGAAGGGTTACATTTGAAGTATAAAACTTCACTAATACTATACAGAAGAAAGAGAAAGCTAAATCCTCAGGTCTAAATGTACTGCGTCTAAAGAAAATCCAACATTGTGTTGTAAAATCTTCTTGAGCTTGAATTTGGAATGCTAAAGGAACATAAATCCTCTCGCACTCTTCTCTTCTACTTTTCTAATAATCGGGAAAATAAATCACCGATACAAAGAATTGAGGAACTGGATCAAGGGCGTGTGAAATCCATCTTCAAGACAACTAGGAGAAATTGAAATCCCAAGGACTAGATACCAAGGATTCAGGCTTTCTCAATTTTTATGAATAAGGACTCTTGACACTATACTTCTGAGTACTCTTTCCAAAATCCGTAATTACAAAACTTGTGATGTTTGCAAGCATAAGTCTTAAGTTCCTTGAAAATTTAGTTAAAATAATGCTCATGGGTGCATGAATGCATGATGCAACTATCACACACAAGATCACAAACATGGGGTTCATAGGTTCGACATCACAAGCACGAATTCAAGCGTACTACCCACAAGGTAAGGACTAATAGTTTACCACCTGCTTAAAAAGGTTCTAAAAGGTTCCCAGAGTCTACATCCTTCCTTCGGATATTACCAACATCCTGATTAACTCGGTAATAAGCAATATTTTGAGGAAAAACTCATCTGAGTGTAGCATCGCGTGTCAACCATTACCAGATCACTCTGTCATAGCTTCCACATTACACCTAAAAGGCCAAGATGGGTTAAGGGTTCTATGGTTCTTAGCTTCAGAAGGCTCCCAGGTCGAAAGCAACACGTCTTCTCGATTGAGTGGGGGATCTCATGCCTCCTTTTTTGGGATTACTCCCTCAAAGTTAACATGACTATACCTCCCGTCCTATCTTAAGTTTTCCCAAGTCCGAGTAGAGGACTTATGAGAAATCACCAAGCACCCTAAAAACCAGGAAAATCCAGAAAAACATATATACAACACATAATATACAACAAATAATAGAAGATACACAAATAAACAAAGATAGGCTCAACCAACTTAGATATGGACCAACATTTGGTCGATCTTTCCCCAGCAAAGTCGCTATTTTTCTGTAGTCGTAGAAATATTGAGACTAAGCCATTGGATTGACTTAACTCGCACAGATCAAATAAAAATCTCTATTGCGCTTTATTGTTTCTTGAGGAAATGGAAAAGAGTGAATAACCCAAAAAGAGAGGGAAAGAATCTAGGTACAGGGGTTGGTTATGCAAAGGAAAGGTATTAACACCCTAAAAATCTATGGTACTCCGCAGGAACCTCTTTGAAAATTTGTGTATTTTGGCTATATGTGTTGTATACAAAAATAGATGGTGAAAATGGGAAAAGAAGTATTTTTTACAATTTTTGCATCCGTCACTGTTGTGAACCTTTAGTGCCTATGTACCATCTTCCGTGCAATAGGGGATCAGGGTACTCGTAGTTCTCCTTTAAATTTTTTAAAACAAGTGTGTTGGTTAATTTTAAGAGAAAAGTCATTATCGTCATATCCGAGTGGAAGACATAATTACTATCCACGATTATGAGAAAGGATAATTTGCATCATCTCAAAGTGGAGGATATAACTTGGATTTTAAAATCAACAAAGCCTCGCTTAACACCTAAGTGGAAAATATCTCACTTCACTATATATCGTAGAAGTACAGTAGCTCGCATCACTACAAGGATTGACAAGAGTCTAATCTTTTGAGAAAATTTTAAAGTGAAAAAGCCAAAGTGGAAAAATAGTTTGAATGAGATTGATTGACTTTTAGTCTTCTCACAAAAATGACAAAGTATGATTAAGTTGGTTAAAGTTTGATTAAGAAAATATTTTTGAAAATTCATGGACCTAAGTCCAAGTTTATTATGAAAGTGGTTCAAGTTAGAAAACAAGAAGAGCTTTGAAAAGGAGGGAGAATATTTTTGAAATTAAAGAAGTGGGAGGAGATGAACGGACTATCCTAAAGCATAAGGTAAAAGCTAAGAAAAAGATCCGTCTAACCAACAAGAAGCCAATATTTGACATGAAGAGTCAATGTAGAATTCCCATCCTTTGGATTGAAACCAAGCAAGAAAAGATACTAAACCTCTTAAGAATAGAAAGCTTCAGATGCATTAAGTCTTCTAAAAAATTGGGCAGAGTAAAAGCTGTATATAGAGGAATTCTCAATCATAGACAAAGCATATAATCACAATAACCTGCACACAAAGAAAATCAACCCAATATCTTTGGATAAATCCCAAGAACTCCAGACAAAATATCAACAATGTCACAAGGTCCCATGGATATCAAGGCTTCTAATCCTAAGTCCAAGAAGTCCACAACTCTATAATGCCAAGGATATTAATCAAATAGTCCATGTAACCTTAAGTTTTTTTATTGTTCAAGTTGATTATTAAGTGTCTTCAAAAATAAATTGAAAGCGCAAGTGAGCAAAGATGAAAATGTTAAGGTAAATGGTGCGTAGAAGTAAAGGTATAAAGTAAAAGCATAAAATAAAAGCACAAAGTAAAAGTCAATTGTTAGTGAATTAGAAGTTAGAGGTTAGTTGAATAACCATCTTGAAACTTGAATTTTAAACTTGAATTTGAAAACTCATTAGAAGATTGATAAAATCAAAGCTTCTCAACAACAAGTTTTATTTTCTTTTTGTTAAGTATATCAATCATTTCAAGTTCTCGAGGCGATAACATATAATCAATGATGTTTAATGACTCACTTAGACCAAAGTTTATGAAGGTTCATTAGATGATTGTTAAGATAAAAGCCTCATAACAATGAACCTCAAGGTTATTGGATCAAAAGTTTCAAATTAAAAATACTTGGGCTTGCAAACACGGGTTTGGGCCACGAATGATCATTTCTCGAATCGGGACAATATTTAGTGATATGTTAAGCAATCGTAAGTGAACTTATGTAAAAGTCTCACCTATTTTGAGGCCGATCAATAGTAATATATATACCATATGTTTATAGAAATGATATGTAGATCATTCTCCAACAATATGTAGCACAAGTGAGAAAGGGATAAGATGAGGAGGGAAGGGATGTATTATATGAAAATAGGGTTTCAAATATCATCAACATCATTCATCCATTTTGGTAGATTTGGTTTTTTCAACCTATCAACACCCAATATCCAATGAGGTTGAGGAATTTGTCCCAAAATAGCATCCAAGTGAGGGGATGTAACAAGTCGATAATATACAACCCAATCGAATTAATTAAATAACTAATTAAATTGAACCATCTTACTTTATAAAATTAATTAACAAAATAATTAATTATATTAAATATTATTTGCCAATCTAATTAATTATTTAAAATAAAATATTTTTTGTATTTTAATTTTTGATAAAATAAATTGAACAAAATAACACAAAAAGAAAAAATATAAAGAAAAAAAGAGTCAATGGGCATCAAACTAGCAAACAGGGGGTGCTGAAAAGCAACTAGGAGGTCTAAGCCCAAGATGAGGAATTCGCAGATCCAATGTGAATGGATCCAGGGAGTCCACCATGAGCTACATCCTCCTGAGGCATTAGATCTTGATCTGCAGAGATCTGATGGTAAAAATTGAGGGTGCACCATGGGCTTGATGGAGATGCGTGTGAAGAATCTGTTGGATCTGTTGGTGGCAGCTCCTAAGGGTCTACCATGGAAATCACTTCTGGGGAGTTGGATCTAGATCGGAGATGATCTCATGATGATATAATAATCATGAAGGAAGGGTGCATTTTGGTTATGGCGAGGTACATGTGTTGAATCAAGCAATGGCCACAACGGTGATGACAATTGTCATCAACTGATTAATTCTTTAAACAAAATATTAAACATATAAAACAAAAAAATTAACACCATAATTAACTGGAGAAAACAAAAAGAGACAAGACTCTTCTCTCATATCTTCTCGTCTCTCTCAAGGAGCTTCATTGGAGAAGAAGCGGCCACCGCGCCGGAAATCGCCTTGCGGCGGCGGCAGCGGCGGCGAAGTTGCCATTTGCTCTGATCTTGATTTTTTTTATACATATTCTTGATCACCTTTTCCTCCTCTTCTCTAATCTGGAACTCGATTTTGTAGGAAGAGAAGGATTTCTCCCAGATCTTGAATGGGATTTCGAAACCCTAAGTGCTCCAAATGATGAAAATAAATGATGATGACGAATGATACGTCTTGGTGTTGAAGATGATACTTCTGAGGTTTTTTCTCAGGTGATATCTTTTCGATATGAAATCTCTTTCTCTGAACTGTTTGCGACTTCCGAATCTTTTCCTCCTCTCTTTTCTCAAAATTCTGAAGGGTTTTGTGTTATAAAAGATGATGACAGATCGAATTAGGGTTCTTTGTTAGCTTGACAGCTCGCTGTGATGTTGAATCGTTATCTCTGTTTTTTTATTCTTCTTTTTTTTTTTAAATCTAAAGGGTGGTTTTGAGGGAAGGTGATGAGTGATTTGGGGTTTGAGTGTTTGCACATCAAATTGTTTCTGATATTTTGTGAATAGTCCTCTCCTTTTGAAATTTGTGCATTCAATGGTTTTATACTGATAAGGAATTATGGTTTTGTTGCGTGTTTGGACTCTGAGTTATGATAACAGGCCTGTGAGAATGGTTCCATATTGGGCTTTGTGATTTCTGATATGTTATAACTTGAGATGTGAACCTTTGTTATGATAATTTTTGTTTGCTTGTTGGGCTGAAATCGTGATTCTGACTTTGTTTTTGCTGCAAACTATAACACTGATTTTGTGGCCTTTTACTGAGTTTGCAATAACTTTGTCTCTTTGATTTTTATTAATTGAACCAAACATGTGTGTCATTTTTAGTAGGAATTAGGCCCATGATTGAATTATTTAAACTCTGATTATATGTGAAACAAATGGTATGAGGCCTTGGGAATCTGTTTGCTGCAACAATTTTCTTGTTAGGCTCTGATTTTTGTATGCATTGATGCTTTTTCTGAGTGGTACTGAGTAGTAAATTGTTTCTTTCAACCTCTATTGTGAACCAAATTCGTTTGTGATTCGCAGTAGACAGAATTAGGCCCATGATTGATACTTGCATCTGATTTTGTTGTGAAACAAATGCAATATGAGGCTTTGGTTGTTGGATTTGTGAACATGATTTAATAACCCTTAATTTTGATTCCATTCACAACCCTAATGATGAAATTGAAAAGAAACCTTTGTTTGTAAATTTTTGTTGATGCTCGAGTTTTGTTTCTTGTCCTAACCATTTCTTCTTTCTTTGTTTCATTTGTATGAGTACTTAAGCATTCAATGATATGAGGGTTGGAGAAGGAAGAGAGGAAAACGTCATCAAAGAGTTCTTGGAGCTTATTTCTCATGGAGGTCTTGAACTTCATGTGACACTACTGAAGATTTTGAAAACTTGTATATGTTGAAGGCCATTTGCAGTTTAGGCTTAGGAATTATAGGCCATCATAACTTTTAGAGCACATAGTTTCTTTGTAATCTTTGTGAAAAGCCTTGTAATGAAACATTAAACTCTTTGTATTTCTTTCTAATTTATTGGTGTAACAAAGCTTGCCTTGAATTGGACTTGTAAAGTTTGTAGTTGAAGATGTAAATCTTGAAAATGTGATGGAGCTTGAAAACTAAGTTTTTTTGAAATGCGATTCAAATCTTGGCAAATTTGAATAACCACACCTTGAGAAAAATGGAGCTTGAATGAATAATAATAATTTTGAATGATCTTGAAAGAAAAAGTGTATGGAAAAGTATTTGATATCTCTTGGATTCTTTCATGAATAATCTTGAATGAATGAGAATAATTTTGAATATATTGAACCATGGATGGTAATGAATAGAACATGTAATTTGGATTTGAAAATGAAGGAATGGTAAATGTGATCATGTGCAAACCTTGAAGAACAAAAATGTATTTGAAAAAAAAAGGGTACTTGAATCAAAGTTGAAATCTAATTCAATCTACTAATGCTACACACAAACAATGAACCATCCCAAATTCTTCAAAAGAAGAATCAATGCCCTAAAGATATAATGATGATATGATTTGAAGTTAGAGGTGGAGAACCCAAAAAAAGACTACAAATGTTCAATTAATCCATGATTCTTAAAAATTCCCATTTGACAAAGAATTACCTCAACATATTAATTATGGTATGAATTGAATTTAGATATCAAAATTAACCTAAGTCGAGATAACCTATAAGGTTTCAATAAATTTCATAACCTTCTAAACTTAATTTCACCTCGACCCTTAAAGATAATTTGTAGATGATCTCATGAAGAGTACTGTGCAAAAGGTATCATCCCCAAACAATGAAATCAAAAGAGTTATGATCCTCGCAATTTGAACGACCGGTACTTGAAAATAGGTCCAAGTCTTCAAAACGATCTCTAATAATATATTCAAACTTTTGATGGCCTTCTACACATGATTAGTTCTTGACTTGAAAAGAAAAATTGGAGATTATGTAAAGGAGATTCATATGCTATAAGAATCACTCTAAAATATTGAACAATGAAGAAGTTATGATCATTTGAACTCAAACTTGCAAACATTGACTTTTAGTCAACCAACTTTGAACCCACCTGCATACTTTATCTTTTTCCACAACCTAAGGAATTCTTAATCACATATGAACTTGAGACGATGAAATTATGATGAAACCATGTTCACACTTGTCAGAATTTGAGATTACTCATCGAAGAAGGCATGGAAATAAACATATGAACCTATTTCGAAGAGTCCCAGAAATTAAGCAACCAAACTTGCCTTAACCATGCTGAATGAAGCTTCAAAATAGTGTGACCTAAAATTATAGATCACCACTTTGAAAAATAGACCTTTGAGAACCATCCCTTGGCCTGAACAAAACCACAACCCTAATCGGAGGACCATCATTTGAACTCCTTTATCTGAAACCATGTCTTCTAAAAGAAACAAAATAAATAAGACATATTTTTGGATTTTGGTTAGAGGTCAGTAAAATATAAAACACATGTATACAAGATATACAATTAGGGTGTGTGGAAATACCTCAATGACAAACTTAAAGATAAGAAACATTAGAAGAAGTACCCAAATCCTAATGTGTGATCTTGTTGTATCGATAAAAGTGGGATGATTAGAAACCTTAGGGGCAAAAATTGGGGTATAACAAAACCCAGGCAAGAAAAAATACAAAACCTCTGAGAAATACCAAGCTTCACATGAATTAAGTCTTCACAAAAATTAGGCAGAGTAACAGTTGTATACAGAGGAATTATCAATCACAGGCAAATCATATAATCAGAATAACCTGCACACAAAGAAAATCAACCCAATGTCTTGGAGTAAACCCCAAGAACTCCAGACAAAATAACCATAGAGTTACAAGGTCCCAGGGTAATCAAGGCTTCTAATCTTAAGTCCAAGAGGTCCATAACTCCATAATGCCAAGGATAGTAACCAAATAGTCCAAGTAACCTTAAAAAAAAATTTTATGTTCAAGTTTGTTATCGAGTGTCTTTAAAAAGAAAAGAAATCTCAAGTGAGCAAAATAATATTAATAATAATAAAAGACATAAAGATAAATGCTAAAATGAGCAAATATAAAATGACATAAAGATAAATGTTCAAGTGACCAAAGATGAAAATAGCATGAAATGTAAATTCTAAAGTAAATGGTGCATAAAAGTAAAGGAATAAAATAAAGGGATTAAAGTAAATGCACAAAGTAAAGTAAATTTTTAGTGAATTAGAATTTAGAGGTTAGTTGAATGACCATATTGAAACTTGCATTTGAAAACTCATTAGAAGATTGATAAAATCAAAGCTTCTCAACGACAAGTACTCAAGGAAAGCATATATGATCAATGGTGTTTAAATGATTCACTTAGACCAAAGTTCATGAAAGTTCATTAGAGGATTGATAAGATCAAAGCCTCCTAACAATGAACCTCAAGGTTATTGGATCAAAGGTTTCAAATTAAATATTACATGGGCTTGCAAATATAGGTTTAGGACACGAATGATTATTTTTCGAATCAGGGCAAATTTAGAGCTATGTTAAGCAATCGTAAGTGGACTTATGTAGAAGTCACACCTCTTTTGAGGCCGGTCAATAGCAATCTATGTACCACATGTTAGAGAAATGACATGTAGATCATTCTCAAATAACATGTAGCACAAATAAGAAAGGGATAAGATGAAGAGGGATGGGATGTATTAGATGAAATTAGGGTTTCAAATATCATAAAATCATTCATCCATTTTGATGGATTTAGTTTTTCAACCTATCAACACCCAAGATCCAATGAGGTTGACGAATTTGTCCCAAAATAACACCCAAATTAGGACCAATCAAAAATAATAAAATAATAATCAATAAAAAAAATATTTAAATGATTAATAAAAGGGAAATAATTTGTAAAATACACAAAGTATATTAAAACACCAAATAAAAATCCCAAAAAAAGTCAGAGGTTAAACACGAGTCAATAAGTGTTGACAAAAATTTTCAAAATTTTTTTAAAGTCAGAAATAGTTTTTAAAATTTAAAGAAAAAAGTAAAATAAACCAAAAATTATAAAAAAAATAGTAAAATCAGATATAAAAATAAAATGAGGTCACCAAAATAGTGAAAAAATAAAAATATCAAATCACAAAATAAAATTGTGAAAAAATAAAAATCAGAAAGAGAAAAATCAAAAGTATTTTTGAGAATTTTTTTTCAGAATTTTTGAAGTTGAAATGAATTTTTTATGAATTTTTTAAGTTTAAAACAATTAAAATATAAAAAATCATAAAATAAAACAAAACCAAAAAGATGTGGACCATCTGATCAATGTCAAACGCGTTAGTAAGCAGATCCGAGGGACATGGCGCGTTGTGCATGTTATGGACCTTATTGAAAAACACACAGAATCAAATAAATTTGGGTCAATCAAAATAAAATGGTTGTCACGCTATCATTGGTTGAAGAATGATATGTAGGTCCTCTTTAACCTCAAGACATCTGCGCGTGGGTTTTTCATGATATTCTTAAAACAAAATCGTTAGAAGCTCAAACCGGTATCATTGGATTCGTCTCTTCTAGACGATCCTAACCTCACCCTTGCTAAAATTTCTTTAAACCACATCTCAGTCAATTTGATAAAAACCAGAAGAAAAAAGTTGGAATGGGATTTGAAAATTCATGAGCAAAACTCACTTCCAGTTAAAAGCTAATGGTGCGATCAATATTAGAGTGATGAGAGCTATATAATAGCAACAATTTTGGAGAGAATTGATGGTGTAATCTACCTGTTGAAGTTAAAATTTAGGGCTCTGAAACTTGACTTAGCTAGCACAATTCAAGAAATCTCAAGGCTTTGGTTCTTCTTCTGTTAGCTTCAACGAAGTTTAAGGATGAAGAATCAACAAAAAAATTGGATTGAAAGATGCTTTAGGACTAAATTCGAAGTTGCTAAATTGAGAGGTATGAAAGAAGTTCAACAGAGGTTCTTTGGCTCTATAAAGCTTATCTAATTAGTGGGTTATAATCCTCTATTTAAAGGGAAGCAAATGGGATGCTCAAGCATGTAAAATGATGAGATTTGGAGAGAATTCGTGTGAAGTTGCAAGCAAGAAAAGTGTGACTCATATTTGCTCAAAACTCAGCCAAAAATTGCGTTTCAAGGTGATAATAAATTCTGGAAGATTGTTAAGCATGATTAAAAGTAAAAACGCGCAACAATTTTGTGATTAGAGGTCACATATTTGCAACCTGGCTATTTTGACAAAATTATCTTGATGGTGCCTACTTTGAATCTGTGGTTCTTGAAGCATTTGGAATATGAGATTACAATCTTTACAATTTTCCAATAAAAACTCCATTTGGATAACTAAGCAAAAAGTTATGTCCAATTGAATTTGTGAAAAACACATAGATCTTTTGTACTTAGAAAAATTCAAAGTTTTAAACTTCAAAAGGACCTATAATGTTCTTCAAAATTAAATGACTTTTTACTCAAAATTTGATCTTGATTTCTGAAGATGAAATGAAGTAGACCTCTTGAATTGAAGTGTGGAATTGAGATCACTCAAAATTCATAAAAATTGAAGGAGTTATGGTCTTTAGAAAATGACGAACAAATTTGGGTAAATCACAAAAGACCTATAATCTCTTCAATTCTTCAACCACTTTGTGAGCATTCTCAAGTCTTTCACATAAAAACAAAGTTGTAATAGACATCTTAAAGATTATTATGGAAACATAATGGGCTCAAGGAGATAAAAACTGACCAAGTTATGAACATTTAAAGTCAAACCCTAAAATTCAAAGTCCTTTCAAGGAGACTTGTAATCTTTCTCAACTTTTAGTGATCTTCCATTAAAAATTAGCCTTAGATTTCTGAGGGTAGCTTGTTAAGTACCATTTAAAGAGAATCATGGCTTTGGAAACAATAAAAAATCTCAAACAATGAGCAAGATATGGCCCTTAGAAGTCAACAGACCCTAGCTCAGAGTGTCAAAATAACTTGAAACTCCTTTAAACTTTTGATGATTTTTCATGCACAATTGGATCTTGTCACGTGAAGAGAGGTTATTGTATATGATGATAAGATCATATAAAAAATAACCAACTTAAAATGTTGAAAATTGAGAGAGTTATGCACTTGTGATCACTGAATCTAGTATTTGCTCAATTAGGTAAAACTTGTTGATTCAACCTTGAAGATAGGATAAAGAGAGAAATAACCCTAATACGTGTGTATTGATGCATTGTGACATGAGATGATGAGAAATATTAGGGGGAAAATTAGGGTATAACAAGTTGGCTATTACTATTGGGAGTTGATGTACCACCCTAAGTATGGGGTCAACACGGTGGTAAGTCGCTGGTTCTTGTTCAACTGTTTCATTGACCACCTCCTCGTACTACATTGGTTCCTCACACATGGAAGGTGTAACTTGTTGAACTGGTGCTCTTGGGGAACCAAGGAAATCTCTGATGTGATTCATTTGAGTTACTAAAGTATGATAACTTTGCACCGAATTCTCGATCAAAGGTCTTAATATGAGACTCATCTGTTGAGTAAGCATATCAACCATCTCATGGTTACATTTATCCATATGTTGCCTCATGATAGAAACGCTACTTGGGGTGAAATTAGGCATGATTTGGTGGGAAAATCCAAATCCAGTAGAATGAGCAAATTGATTTCCCAACGGCCCTAAAGCATGATATGGGGAGAACACTGACACAAAAGTTCACCAAATTTCGGACTACTGTTATGCAGTCTTGCGATCATCATTGTTGGCATTATGTATTCATGCATATTTCTTGCAAAACTAGGCACATACTTCCCAGAAGTCGGGATCACACCATCGTGTGTATCTCTTGTAAAACTAGGCACATATTGTCCAGAAGTTGTGACCATTTGTGGTCTTGTAGTTAATGGATGTGTTGTGGTAACTATGTTTGATACAGTAGAGAAACAACCACCGAAATAGAATCCACACTCGTTGCTGCACTGGTTTTCCCTTCCAGGTTTTGATCCCTTTCTGGAGTTCTAGGATTTACCATTTTTCTACCACTTCTCAATTTCATGCACGAAACGAGAAGACTCAAACACAATGTGTCCCAACAGGTGTGCTAATTTGTTTCTCCGTAAAATAATAGATAGCCTCTTATTAAAGGTTACTTGCAGGATCAACTATAATAATCCTAGACTTAGTGTTTTGAGTGTTTTTTAGGTTGAAATTGGTTGATGTTGGATAAAAAGAGAAAAAGTAAAAGACAATTGCAAAGTAAAGGAAATAAATGACAAGACTTGTAATTTAAATGTGAAAACAGGAAATTGATATCAATTTAAATATGGAAGCATTCATACATTGTTAAGCCTGAACTCGCTTCTCTCTTAGATGCGGGTACTTTGAGTGTAATGCTCTTAATGTGAAGAAATGTGACCTTTGATACATATACAAATGTTTGCTTAAATATAAAATCTAAAAGTGTAACCGTCGAAGGATACCAGTCCCACATTGGGATTCATGGAGAGCTGCTATAACCTGATTTAGAAACATCCCCACATTCTTACTAGCTCCATGAGTTTGTAATTTCTCTCACTGCCACTTGTTAGTTCCTGTCGACACTTCACCTTTTGTCGAGACTGCCTCAAAAACTGGTGTCTTTGTCGACCAGATTTCCTGGACTTCTTTGACTTTTCGATGCGTCCTATTTTCTTTATGGTGGACACATAAATTTCTAACCAAAGACACCTTATAGTTAAGGGCTTGCTTCACTAGTCGAAAATAACTTGTCAACGACTAAGCACTTCCAACTACAGGTAAATCACCTTTAGACACGTCCCTTAGACGACATAAATTTTTTCTCTGGATGGTTCACTTATGGGTCAAGTGTGGTGTATCCATATTTGCCTGAGGGTGTCATGCTCTAGTTTAAATATATGTAGTTTGTTTCTAGAGACCCCTCTGATTGTGCTCCTCATATGATCCATGAGCATGTAGTTATCATATATAATTATTACCTTAATCATCTGGTACTAGATGACATATGAAGTCCCCTAGAGTGCATACATCTATATCACACAATATTTTAAGGTGTTACATATTTATATGACGCTATATGCTCCAAGAGATCCACCTAGTCTATCTCATCAGGAGATATCATAGGAAGAGCCAACTAAGGAAGATGATGTTGTTGACGTGTTTCCTAGATGTCAATGTATTATAGATCTTGCGCAGGAGGGTATAGAAAAATGAGTCTTTGTTGAAGGCTCTAATTTGAGAAACATTGTAGATGATATCCTTATTGAGGCACGGTCAACACTACAATATAGGAGGCATCGTAGGAACAAGGGTGGTCCGACATACACAATAATGTAGTATTTGTATTATGCAATATTTATATTAGGAATTATGGATATTACTATTGTTTGATACTTTGTTATTGTGAATGTATTATAGATTGATTTATTCATATATGGAATTTGTATCTCGTGGATTAAGTATATGATTGAATTTATAAAAAAAAAATTGTGATACACTACTACAAATAACACTTTTCATGACGAATCTTACACCTCGAACAATGAAAAAATGAGGTTATAGGTCCTGGGAGTGCCATGTTTTATTATTTTTTTTAATAAAAAACATTAGACCTCATATATTTAATAAAACTGAGGAAAAGTAGCAATAAGGGAACTCACTTCGACACCCAGTTGATGCATTTTATGTTTTTTTTTCAATTGTTTAATTAGTATTTCTCACTTGGCACCTTTCCAATTTTCATTTTTATTTTTTTATTTGTTCCATTAGTATTTACCTCGGCTACAAGGTCTAATTGAGAGGTAATATATTTTCAATTAACAATTTCATAATGCTAATTTCAAAATCTTATTTTAATACTTTATTTGATATATTTTAATCCCTCGGTTTTCTACAAAAGCCGACGTGATATATATTTTAAATGAATTCCCAGAATATGGAGCTATGAAGTTTTTTTATATTTTATATTTTTAATTAATACAATCACGTCGATGTTTGTGTAAAACCGACATGACACTTATTTTGCATGAAATACTCCAGACTATTGTCCAGTTTCTAACTTTTTATTTACCTATCAACACTCAAACGACAGTTCGTCACTCTCATTTTGCAAAACAAAACCTAAGTAATTTCCAAGATAATATTCATCAAAACTCTTCCAACAGATATTCATCATAGCAACATGTTTGTTATTCACTGAAGTGTTAGTTTGTATATTCATCAACATTAGTTTTTCTTTGAAATAGTCTCTTGATCATTTTGTTTAGGGTTTCTTCATTTGTTTTTCTATTGATAATTTTATTGTTATATGATTTTCCATTTGTTTTGATGGAAACATTACTTTTTAATTCATCTAGATAGTCATACTCGATTCGACAAAGACCTCCCATACAACATCTACTGCAAACTCTGTTAATAAAAAACGTAAAAAAAACTAGAGGTGCTCTGATGTATACAAAGGTGAAAAAAGCCAACGAAACTGGTATTTGCTGCCCGATTAGAGTTGATGCAGAAATCGACAAGGCTTCTGGTGAACATGCTGGTGATTTTTTACGTTACATTGCGTTACAAGGTAGAAGTAAAGTGAGTAATTTGATGTATAGTTAGCACGCTGTTAATGATGAATTGAAATACGACATATTGACTGATATTATGATATTTATTTTGTATTCTATCATTTGTTTTACAAGTATATTTTTTGTTTAATTGTGTTCATAGGATGTGTTCATTGTTACTCCAAATGATAAGTACGTGAAAAAGAAAATGCTTGCTTATTATGGTGAGCATTGGAGGGGGTTTAAGACACGACTCACCCATGATTATATTAAACATGGAGAAGATAAAGAACTGCCTCCATACAAGGTGTATTCATTATTGATCAAGCTAATTGGGAGAAATTTGTAGAGTCTCGCACCACTCCATACTTCTTGGAAAAGATCCAAAAAGGAAAGAAAAATAGAACTAGAAATATCTATGCACATAGGATGTCTCATGGAGGATATGAAAGACTTGAAAAATTTTAATGGACAAAACAAAATGGATGAAGAGCTGGGAGATTCTATAAGTCTTGGTCGCATTCCATATCCACCATCGTGCCACGAGAAATGGAAGAGGGCACACCAAAAAAATACAACGAGTGTACATCATATGTTATGCGGGAAGTGGCTCAAAGGATTGTAAGTAGATACTTTTTCAACAATATTTATTTTAGTTAAATCAATTTGGTAAAGATGAAATTTCATGTGTTGTAGGGTGAACTTATTGAACAAACCAAGGTCGGCCTCTTCACTTCACAAGGTCTTCAAGACATCTTGGTATAAGCGATTAGAACTGAGGTGCATCCGGGGCGTGTCTGGGGTCTTGGTAGAGGCGTTGGCTTCAAGGTATATTTTGGACGCTCTACATCATCTAGAGAGAAAATTAGTAAGAGATAGGTTGAAGAGATTGTTGTTGTTGAGTTATGGAAGGAAAAGGAGAAGTGGAAGGAGAAGCAGAATATGTTCTTGGAGGAGGAGAGGGAGATCTGGTTGCAGATGATATGGGAGAAATTCTTGGAGGATGAAAGAGAGAGCTGGTTGTAGATGGTGCGGGAAAATTTCTTGGAGGAGGAGATGGAGAGGTTGTTGCAGGCAGTGCATGATAAGTTCTTGGATGAGGAGAGGAGAAGTTGTTGCATACATTGCAGCAGAGTGTCCAGATGGAGCAATAGGAGCGAGAAAGGATGCATGAAGATAAGGTGTTTGAGAAGTGTACCCACGATGTTCTTAAGGTATAAGTTGTATGTTGTTGTTATTATTGTTTGCGTATTTCAATTTTGAATTGTATTTATGTTGTTTTTATGATGTAGAAATTGAGTTTGTTAGGTATATTCAGTCACACAAATTCAAATTAGTTGGAAATTCGAGAGAATGTAGTTGAGAAAGTTATGGGTGGTACAAGTGTGACACATAGTTTTTCTGCCAACCAGGGCAGTGTTGAACCCTCACCGCCACCAAATCAACATAGCCTTCAGATACTAGAGATGATGATGCCGAGTATTGAAACCACGATTATGGGTATTAAGTTAGGTCATGATCCACATCAGTTGTTGTTTCTTAACAAGAATTCTATACATGGATTTTTTTAAGGAGATAAGGAACTAGACAACTCGATATATCAAATTTGGAGCTCGTAAGTATAGTTTTATGTTGATTTCTACTTATATTCATATGTTCTTGTACTTTAACATAAATATTTGACATTGCAGGTACATCCATGTGGTTTGTGTTAAAATGAAGCTTCTAAACAAGTATTATATCTTAGATGTTGCGAGGATTTCTCTTACCCACTGTTCTCAATGACAGGAAATCAAAATTTACTTACAAGAGAAGTTGATGGAGAAAGGGAGCATCAAAGATTGTTATATTGCTCTATTTTACCACGAGTAACTATATATTAATTTCTGTTTTCATTTGTAAATCAATTTTATCCATATTATTAATTATTTTGAATGTTTATACAAGGGATATGACAACTACTTATTATATGTATCAAGAGAAATAATATAATTGTGTTTTGCTCGGTGCACTCGACATTGCCCGACGTTGTGGTTAACGCATTAAGTGGGTAAGTGGTATTATTTCTTATACTCAAATTTCACTTTAGAATTTAATAGTTTTTATTCATATTTAATTTTAATCAATATGTATAGAGCGATGGAGGAATTTAATACGTGTAAAAGAAATCTTATGGGTAAAAATCCAGTCAATGTTTACCCAAAAGTAAGTATAGTAATTGTGATTTTTGACATTATATTATTTGTGTTTATTAGTGTGACATTAATAAATGAAATTCTTTGTAGTGGCAAAAACAAACCGACGATCATTCTTGTGGATATTATATTATGAGATATATGCTCCATATTGTCTCTAGAGGCATTACACATGGATGGATGAAGAATAAAGTATTATCTTAATCCATATATATATATATATATATATATATATATATATATATATATATATATATATATATATATATATATATATATATATATATATATATATATATATATATATATATATATATATATATATATATATATATATATATATAACTCCTAAACTAATGTTGTTTTTAGCTTATCATAGTTTAAATTTTGTTCTAATTGTAGGAGCTTAGCATCCTAAAATCATACTCAACAGAAGATATTTATGACATCCGATCACGTTGGGCCAGTGTCTTCTTATATAATTATGAAGCTTGACAACCACAACAATCGTTTTTCTTGGTTGCTATAATGTTATTTTGTATATGAACAAAGACTTTATCATTTTGATGTGCATATATGATAATGTCAAACGAGTGTATTCTGATTTGATGATAACAATGTAAATTTGAACATTTGGTTTAAAATGATATGATATATTCCAATTCTATTACATATTTTGTAGTTTTTGTGTAAAATATGATACTGGCAGGTTAATAAATTTATTATAATGATATGATACATGCCACTGAAAGTGATACATGCAAAAAATGATACATGCCAGTGAAATTGATAAATGTAGCCAAAAAACTTCATTTTAAACCCATCGGTTATTACATAAAATCAAGGTAAATGAATACATTATTATCTCGGATTATAAATAAAACTGAAAACTATATGTCGCGCGCAACAAATTGTAGAAAATAAAAATATGCGGCAATTAGTGTAGTAGTGATAATATATTTTTAATACATGGTATATTACATCAGTAATTAGTGTGCCAAAATTATTAAAAAGTCAAAATTATATTTCGATGGGGAATACAAAAGTGTATCTTTGTAACCTGATGCAGAATGCACCTTCAGATCAATTTAAGACAAAATGAATGTGTCTCAGTTATGAACGCATGAGGAGCATATAGGGTTAATTCATAAGTGTATCTCTAGATAACTTTAAGGAAAAATGAGTTGTCTCAATTAGGAATGCACAAGGTGAATACAAAAGTGTATCTCCGGATTTATTTAAGGAAAAAAATGAGAGTGTGTTACATTTGCACATGTATTAGGCGTGTAATGGGTGCGTCTGAAAATGCATTTTCGAATTCTTGAAGGAATTTTTGGATTTCCTTAAGGTGCTTGTCCTCCACTTAGGATGGGAGAATCAATTCACTTTAAATTTGGTTTTGGTGTACTTTGGCATATTTTTCTAACACATGGGATATATTGCTTGTTTCTCTCTCAAAGAACCTAGTTTTCCTTAACCTCTTCATCTCCCTACGAGCGTTGTTTTCCTTAACAATGTCAATGGCTTTGCTCAGAGTCGTCATTTCTACAACCATGGGGGTTTTCGTCTCCTTATAAGAACTAGGTGCATACTGCCATGGTTTCCCCTTTATTATTCCTAAAACTTTCTCATTAACCATATCTTCCTTTCGTATTTTGACATGAATTAACATTGCATATTATTCATTCAAGATATGGTGGTTTCCATTTGCTTTTATGGTTATCATGTTTGCCTTTATCATTATTTCGGGGTTTATCACAATGCATGGTGGTTTCCTTCTCAATATTGGTTTTTCTCTCATGTATGTTAGTCACATTCATAGGTAAGTCTGCTACCTTCCTTTTATGAATCTATGTGCTTGCAGGTACTGCCGCTTATGTTGTGATCCATTGATGGGTCATGATGGTTTTGATGATGACTCCCATGTTCGATGGAATCCTTTGTTTAATCATCTATTTGATCATGGTGGTCCTAGATGTTATTTTTCCAACTGTCTCTAATGATGTTTCTCATCCTGAAGTTATCTCAAGACTTATTACGTAAAAGATTAAAGACTCCATTTAAGTGATAAAGTCAAAGATAATGTAGCAAGGAACCTAAAGCTTCAAAGTTGTGAAAGAGAGGAAGTGTGAAATCTCACATGGTCAGTTGTGCACTTAACACATTTTTTTAGTGACTAGAGTGTTGTAAAAGTGTTAGAGTAACTCATAAGTTACTAAGGAAACTCTCACACACACTCACCAAACGTTTTTGAGAACCCTCTCTTTTTGATAAAATCACTAGGAAATATTTTTTGCATATAGAGAGTTGGTTACAAGCTCAAATAATCCATTACGAGTGAAAATTACACTAAATAATTGATTATCACTCAGGGATAATTTATTATCTGTTTTGTAACACATCATAATTGATTATTAGGGATTATAGGTTATTAGTAGTAATGCAATTTGAAAACTTTCTATATTTACACTACGTAATCGATTATCCATGTGGAATAATCAATTAAGATCATTAAAAATCCTATGTATTGTTTTTATTTTTGAGCTATATATCTCCTATATAAGGAGGGCCTCTTCTAACAATTTCAAACACCAAGATTAAATTTTAAATCATTATTCTCTCATTTAAACCTCTATCTTTTTTATTCTTTCTTTCATTAAAAGTTTCCTAGTGCCTTTGTGAGTGAAGTAGATTTGTGAGGTTTTAGTTGTACTGATGTTTATCTATTTTATCAAGAATGTGATTCTCTTTAAGTTTCTCTTGGTTCGTTGTTGAGATTGTCTTGGTAAAACCTTTGTTTGGTTTCCGAAGTTAGCCAGTTAAAATTTTATTCTTAAATCATGAGTTTAGCATGTAAAAAGCTCAAATTGGTTTGAGGGATCAACCTGTCAAAATATATTAATCAATTGTAATGAGGTTAGTAGGCATAACCTAGTAAAAGCTCAAAAGATATTTTTCTCCATTATGGAACCAGAATTTTTGGAGAGTGGAGATTGTTAGATGCAACAATATACTTGAACTTTTGATACGGTGAAAGAGGGAATATAACTAAAAGGTTATCACTCCAACTCTCAAGTCAGTATGAGAGTGAGATGAGTGAAGACATTTGAATTTGAAATTGTGTACCTGGAGAATGGAGCACTTTCATTTATATAGTGGAGGAGTTGTATCCACCCGCTATTCTTTTGGCGTAGGATGCAGAGAGTCGTTAGATGTATCTTTGACTTGGATCTCATATGCTCTTCCCCGAGGTAATACCCATACACTGCAAGCGACTGGGCTAATTGTTTCTTTAATTAGGGCCTTGGTCGTTAGACCCTCATGTTAGACATGTGACTCCATACACAAGAGGGGAAAGGGTGGTGTGAATTGTGGGTTTTATAAAAACTATGGTTTGAAAAAAATTTATTATCATTTTACAGAGTTAATTTTTTTTTTGATAAAAACATTTTAGAATTTAGCAGCTAAAAGTAAATATGCATAAAATAAAGTGTTAAGGGTAAGAGAAAAGACAAAAGGAATTTATACAATTTCATATAAGAAGACTTAATCATGTCCCCAATATTTTATCTTGAGAGTATCAAGTAATCCTTAAGAGCTTTTAATAGGTTAAACTTTTGAACCTCCATATACAATAAAAAAATGAAGTTTCTGGCTAACATCCAACCAAACAACAAACATCAGAGAGAATTGTTTAATCTTCCTTCTAAACATCATATTGAAGCGGTTAATCTTCTATCCAGACAATAACTTGAACGAGTTACTCCCTAAGCTAAACTGTGATTTTTTATAGAATTATCTCGAACCATGGTGAGCTTTTGACCTAGTTGAATTCACGAACCGAACCAAGGTTTTGACCAGGATGACCATGAACCAGTATGAGATTTTGAATCGGGCTTATGTCGAACCACAATGAGCTTTTAAACTAGGCTTAACTCATTATTGTATTGAGATCTTGAACTGGGCTAATCTTGAACTAAGTAAAGATTTTGAACCAGTTTGATCTTAAACCAAAGTAAGCTTTTTAACCAGGCTTAGATTACAAACCAAATCATTAGCTTTGAACCTAAATCCCCGAACCAAAGCTTTTAAAGGGTTTAACTTTGAACCTTAAAAAACACATCCTTAAGAGAAAAATACTCCTTAGTGAGTTTACAACAATGTTTTTTCCATAATACAAAAAATTTCCTACTAAACTCGAATACTTTCTCGAAACGCTACAACTAAAATTATGTGAGAGAAAGTTTAAAATACTTTATATATATATATATATATATATATATATATATATATATATATATATATATATATATATATATATATATATATATATATATATATATATATATATATATATATATATATATATATATATATATATATATATATATATATATATATATATAGAGAGAGAGAGAGAGAGAGAGAGAGAGAGAATACTCATGTTTTTTGATGTGAAAATGTGAAGGGAAGAGCCTCTATTTATAGGTTAGAGGTTGGCACAAAAAAAGAAATTTCCATAGGCCAAAATTAACATGCCAATTGATTTCCACCTTTTCTCCAATCGATTGGAAGCTCAAAAAATAAATGATTACAAAAGTTTAAAAGGAAATAAAAAATAAAAACATATTGCCCTTAATTAAGACGATGTCTTAAACATTTAATGATAACTTTTGCACTTACCCAATTGATTGGGTATAAGTGCCAATCGGTTGGACACTACAACATTTTGTCCAAAACTATTTTGAAAGTTCCTGATTCAACTGGCATGACTCCAAAACATTTTTAGGGATATTTTATTAAGAAATTGAGGCTCTAAAATTTTTTTTAGTGAATGTGTAATTTAGCCGTATGACTTTACAAAATGTCCCTTGTGTTTTTACAAAACACAGTTCACTGAGACGCGACAAGGTGGGCTTTCACACTTTGAAGCTTAAAGACTTGTAAACTAAACCAATCATATAAAAACTTTCTTGAATCTTATTAGATGTGAAGCTTGAGATTTCTTCAAGTTGAGTACCATCACCAGAGGATGTTTGTAGTGATTATCAAGTCCTAACTTATTTGTTTGTATCTTTAACGTCTTGTGATATTTGAGTCTTCATAGGTTATGATGGTTGTTGTGCAAGTTTCCTTATCAAACATTCCTTTTAGTTACCATAATTAAAAGCACATTATAAAGAGATTCTTTGATTACTTCTTCAAGTATCCTGCAAAATATGGTTCCACATTCTCCCCATTTTTGATGATGACAACACACACACACACACACACACACACACACACACACACACACACACAGAGATATATATATATATATATATATATATATATATATATATATATATATATATATATATATATATATATATATATATATATATATATATATATATATATATATATATATATATATATATATATATATATATATATATATATATATTTGGAGTGGTTAAACTTCCTCTCAATTAAGTAAATAGTATACTCTACTATCCTTGGTGCCGCCGCGGGAAAAATTGAGATTAAGCTACTGATTCACTTAAATCAGAAAAAAGTAAGAGTCAGCACCAAACTTTATTGTTTCCAAAGTAAAAGGGATAAGGTCGAACAAAACCCACAAAAAAGTTTTAAAAAATAAAAATAATAAAAGAGAGTCCTGGACACGGGGGATGGTTATGCAAGGGGATGAATGAGATCTAATTGAACAAGATGAATCCATGATCTTCTAATTGATCAAAATAAAAGAAGAAAGAGATGAAGAGAGATGGCAATCAAATTGAATCATGACATTAGATCAATCTATCATCAATTTAATCACCTCTCTTGGTGCATTAATGTGATAAACCTATCATCAATTCAAAGTACCAAAAATAATCCAAGTGATAATTTAATGATAAATTTAAAATGATGAAGAATTCATACAAAAAAGTATCACCCAAAGTCCATTAATATTGATGAATATTTTGATCAATCAAATCATAATTCAAGTAAACATAAGTCAAACCAATATTAAATGACAAAATAATCAAATAAAATGCATTCAAATATTTTTTTTAAATCATTTCAAATTGAAAGTAAAAGGAAATTCAAATGAAGCATAAAAAACATCAAATAAATGTTCAAAAAAATATGGATGATTAAGATCTCAAAAGTTTGGATCTAGAAAGTCTGGAATTGATGGAGAAATAAATTGTTACAATAAATTAAAAACAAAACAAAATAAAATAATAAAAAATGCTAAAAAACATTTTAAAAATCTGAAAAAATTACAAGGTGTAGAAAATGTTTTTAGAGAATTATAGAAAAAATTGGAGTGAAAAAGGTTAAGGGATCTATTTTTTTATGAATTTTTAAAGGAAACAAAATAAAAAAAGGATTTAAAACAAAAAGAAATAAAATAAACCAACGACTATGAGAGGTGGCACATTGCGATTGGCTAGAACTTAATCTTGCCTCCAGAACACGCGGAGACCATTGTCTCTAACCTTTGAAACCCTAACTTTAGCAACTCCATGAACAAGATTTTTGAGCTTAACCACTCGTCAGGTTAGCTTCAACCTCTTTCATCGTTCATATCTCCATGCTCAAGATCAATTTATTTGATCTGAGCAAGGAGAATTTTTAGAAAATATAGAAAATATTAGAAAGCTTAAAAGTAAAATTAAATACCAAATATGAAGAATAAATTACAAGTAAGTAAGGGAAAACAATCAATGGAACAAGGCGAAGAGGATGGTAACTTGTTTGAGTGAAAACAAAACTTGTATCTACCTTTCCTAATTGAACTTTAAAGCTTGAAAATGGTGGAATCAGTTCAATGCTTAGAGGGAACGACAAACTTCTGTAATGCTTTAGTTAGCTTCAGAGGAGGCCAGCGATGGATTATGGGCAAAGAATTTGAGTTGAAAAGAAGAGAAAATGAGGTTTCGATCTTCTGGTTTTTGGTGGTTTCGAGCTTCAAAATAGTAGGTTTTTTTGCTGTCTAAGCCTGATTTTCAGTGCATAATCACTCTCTATTTATAGAAGAAGAGAGTGAGGTCATGACTTGTGTGAAAATCAGATCCCAAGCGTGTGAATGGAATGAAAAAAACTAGATCCACGTATGTGAAAAGTTTAGCATGGAATACATGATTCTTTGCCATTACAGGTTGTTGTGAGATGCATTTTTCCATTTGGGATAAGTTTGCACATGATTTAGGTGGTCCCATTTGAGTTTTGTTTCATTTTTAATTTCGGTTCAAGGTCAAAAATCTATTTTCTATAGCCATCTTCAAGCTCATGGTAAATCTTGTACACTCAACCATTCTCAACACTTCCTTTTTCTAAATGATCCTCTCATTGAATATAAGACAATGCAAAAACAAATAATGCATTTGGAGACATGAGATGAAAGTTACATGGATGTAAAGTTGAGGTCATGACCTATAATTATAGGTCAATTTTTTCTAAGTCCAAAAATGACCTTTGATTGATCTGAATTTTTGATGATCTTATGAGCATAATTAATCTTTTGACTTGTGAGTAGGAGTTGTAGGGGACATCAAAATAGACTGTTTTCCCAAAGAACCACTAAAAAATGTTTAAGTATGAAAAAATTATGATATTTTGAACATAGGCATGATAAACTTGATTTTTAGGTCAAAACACCTTGGACCAACTTGCAACTTTTGACTTTTTCTTGTAATCCAAGGCATATTGAACTCCAAATGCACGACCCTTGATTCTTCTTTGATAAATCTTGATAAAACTTGATGAAGAAGGCATGGAAATAAACACACGAATCTACTTGAAATGACTATAAAAGCAAGCATTCAACTTGAACTTTCTTTGATCAAAAGGTGTAAAATGAAGCTTGAAGAGAAGGTGACCTAAGATTGTATGTTATGCCTTGATGAATAAGCCCTTGAGAATCAATGGGTGAAAATCTTTAACCTTGAGGATTCAATACCCTAATTGGATAACCGCACTTGATCTTCTTGATTCAAAACCCTACCTCGCAAAATAAATAAGGAACAAATCATACTTTTATATTTTGGTTAAGGTTAGTAAAACATAAAATTATTAATTGAAATTCTTTGGTACATGCAACACATGTTAATACTGATATCCCAACATCAGGATAATGTTAATGGCAAATGTTACAACATATGTTTTGACATCCTGAATAGATTTATCAAGATGCAAGGGATATTGAAATTAAATTGCAGAATGATAAATAACACATAGAGATGTTAACCCAGTTTAGTGAAAACTCACATACTCTGGGGGCTACCAGGCAAGGAAGGAAATACACTATCAATAGTATCAATTTAAAGCCTAAGCAATCTCCGTTTACAACTTATCACTTAATCCATATTGTTCATACATAGACTCATTGCCCGGGCTAGGAGATATAAAAAGGAAAGATATGGATAAAAGGCCAAGGAAGACAAATAAATGCTTAGCCAGGTAGTACCCCGATTTTAGATCTTCATGCCTGAGCCGGGTTGTATAGCCGGGGGAATATGTGGTCGGCCATAGAGAAAGATAAAGAGGCGTCGGTCGGGCTTATACCCAGACATTATCCTTGGATCTATATGTTACATAGATCCCGACCATTAAGGGCGTAACCTCTCATCAATACATGATGGCACACCTTATGATAATATCCATCATTGGCAATGACAGACTTTTCTTGCGTTAATGGCAGCTCAGTTACATATGATGACGAGTCACAACAGTTATATGCAGTGATCAATAAGGTCTATGCACCTCTATACATAAGGCTCCGACTGAGGAGTAAGCAAGACACATGGCTTAGAGCTCACACATACTTGTGTAAACCTCCAAATCCCTTAATATCATAAACAATTCACTCCCACTTTCTTGAGGCTTTCCCCGATATCCTTCAACCAGCGGGGAAGTCACCCATTTGTTTAGCAAGAACATTTGGTGCCCACTGTGAGGGCTGGTAAAATATTCCCAGGCCACATTATCCAAACAACTTTGAGCAATGTCTTCTAATGAGGACCCCCCTCTAGGCATGGTGAAATTATCGGACATGATCGAGGATCTTCGCCAACAGAACAATATGCTGCAGGACAACGTCCAGGTCCTGCAGATGAAGAGCCAGGACGATGGCAACCAGGAGCTTGAGCTTTTGGAGCCTCAACCATTATCCCAGGCTATTTAGGATGATTAGGTTCCATAGAATTTCAAACCTCTGACATTTACAACATACGATGGGAAATATGATCCCCATGAGCACATGATTGTTGTTAATAATATGATGCCAATAATCGGGGCTAACGATTCACTGAAGTGCAAGCTTATGGACGAAACCTTCAAGGAATCGGCCCTGGGGTGGTACATGAGCCTTCCCATGCACTGTGTTATCAACTACCGGAACTTCACCAAGAAGATGGTTTAGCAGTTCTCAGCAAGCCCACACTGAAAGGTGTTGACAACAACGTTGTTTAATGTTCATCAGCTCCAATCATAATCCTTGAGGAATTACATGGCTCGATACAATGAGGAAACCATAAAGGTCTCTTATCCTAGTCAGGAGATATTTGTGGAAGCTTTCAAACATGGTCTCTGGGTTGGCCAATTCAATGAGTCATTGACCCAGAAACCGGCTGCCAGTATGGACAAGATAACCACTCGGGTTGAGTGTTATGTAAAAGGAGAAGAGAGTAACATGGAAAATTGAACTAGAGATGCTATAGAAAAAGGAAGATCTTGAGAAGAAGCTTATGGGCAGAAGAAGGAGCAGACCAGGTCCCGTGATTAACAACCTCCTAGGGAGCGGCCTCCTCACTGACCATCCCGACGATCTTTGGTTTCGGACGAAGACCTCACTCCTCTAAATACCAGAAGAGATGACATCTAGAGATATGTAAGTCACCTCCTATTATACCCTAATTTTCCCCCCTAAGATCTCTCATCATCTTATATTATCAATACATCAAGATCACACATTAGGGTTGGTTCTCCCTTTCTATTTCATCATATCTTTAAGTTTTCTCTTGAGGCATCACTAAGAACCTTGAGTTATGTATCTTGTACATGTTTTATTATACTAAAATGTTTATATGTCTCTTTGAATGTTCATATTGTAGGTGATGACACAATTGCATTCATCTCATCATCTAACCTAGGGTTTTAGGGGTGGTCCTTAGTTAAATGTTTCTTCAATGGATTGCAAGAGCTTAAGCTTCAAGGATATGTCTATGACATCAAATATTTATGGTTCAAAATATCTCCCTCACTTTATTTAGGTTAAATATTCCTCAAAGTTGGTGGTGGCATTCATCAAGAAGATTCTTAGGTTCATGTGTTTATTTCCATGCCTTCTTCAACAAGTTTCTTTGAGACTTAAGCTCCATCTTTGAGTTTGCTTTAAGATAACATAATTTCAATGCCTATGGTGATTCATCATGCTTTATTTTGTCATGAAAGTTCAAAAGAATCAAGGTTGATTCAAAAAGTTTGACCTAATTGAGAAAATGTTTAATTCAGTAATCACATGTGCATAAATCTCTCAATTTTAAACATTTTGATTTGGTTCTTTTTTCTATGGATTCTTATCATCATCTTCAACAACCTCTCTTAACATGACAAGATCCAATTGTGCAAGAAAATCATCAAAATTTAAAGGGGTTTCAAGTCATTTTGACACTCTCTGAGCTAGGGTTTGTTGACTTCTAAGGATCATATCTTGCTCATTTTTTGATATTTTTGATTGACTCTAAATCCATGATTCTCTTTAAAGGTCCTTAACAAACACTCTTCAGGAATCTAAGGCTAATTTTGAATGGAAGGTCACTAATGGTTGAGAAAGACTACAAGTCACCTTGAAAAGGCTTTGAATCTTAGGGTTTGGCTTCAAATGATCATAACATGGTCAACTTTTATATCCTTGAGCCCATTCTTTTTCCATAGTAATCTTTGGGATGTATACTACAAATTTGTTTCAATATGATAGACTTGAAAATGCTTGGAAATTTGTTGAAGAATTGAAAAGATTATAGGTCTTTTGTGAATTTTCCCAAATTTATGAATTTTCCCAAATTTGTTTTATCTTTTAAAGATGTTAGTCCTAATGTGAAAGATAATCCATTACCCAAAAATGGAGGTATAAATGCCGTAAGTATGGTTGTTGGTTGTCCCGGAGACTTCCAAATTTTTGATATCAACCTGGTGAGAGGAGATTTAGTGAAGATGCATACTGATCTCTGTGAATTCAGCTATTATACACATGACCGTGCTGGTTGTAGTATTTGCAGTACAAATATCCATGGATGTGATAAAATAAGAGGCGATCTTCAAGAGATTATGGATGAAGGTCTTATCCATATAATCAAACCAAGGTCTGAGTATGAAGAAGACATGAATATGGTTTATGGATGTCCCAGTGAATTCCAGATTTTTTATGTGAATTGTATGAATGATGATCTAGTATAATTGCATGCTACTTTTTGTCACATGGATGGCCAAGAAGAACATCATTATGTTGTCAGATCCACTGTAGGGATTCTCGTGGTTGTTCTATCGTAAGAAGAGGTGTTCAATTATTGTTAGATAATGGTACTATCAAAGTCACATGCAATAGAGATGATTACAATAAAGTTAATGTGATTGAGGATTACTCGGTTGAGGCCATGTCTGGTGATGAATATGTTTCGGCTAATGAGTTATTTTCTTCTAATGAAGGTATGTTCTCTGATAATGATTGTGTGATGCCTAAATATTCTTAAGAATCGGTGAACGTTATTGTGTCGTGTTTTGGTGTTCCCGCTCCAATAGAGATTGAGTACCATAACAATCCCATTTTTGCTCCCGTAGTTATTTGTCTTCCTGGTCCTGTCCTATATGAATCAGAAAATGTTTTTCCTTATAAGTACAATGCAAATATCCTGGAAGATGGTATGGAGATTCCAACCCAACCTTTGTCCCATGTCGAGAATATTGCAGAAGCTAGTCGGGTAACCCACAGTGGTCGTGTCTACGCCTCTACCTTTCGAGGGGGTGTTAATTCTGATAAAGAGGTTGTCGAGAATATTGAAACTAATAAAATGATAGGAGGATCTAGTGGCGCTGCCTCGGAAAAATATGTGGATGACTTGTTGAACATCATCAATGTGAGTGATTTAAAGATTGTGGATCAGTTGTTGCAAACTCAATCTAAGATTTCCATTCTAGCCTTGCCAATGAACTCTTATGCTCATTGGGAATATCTGATGTAAGTGTTGGATCAGGCTTTTGTTGAAAGTTATATGTTTATGGATCAGTTCAACAGTGTTATGGGGAATATTAAATCTTGTAATAATCTGAGCTTTTGCGATGAAGAGTTTCCCAATAAAGGAATAAACCATAACTTGGTTCTCCATATTTCCATGAATTGTAAGAATGTCTCTTTGTCCAATGTGTTGATTGAAAATGGGTCTGCTTTGAATGTCATACCAAGGAGTACACTCGTGAAGCTTAAGTACCAGGGAGCTCCCATGCGCCCAAGTGGCATTGTAGTGAAAGCATTTGGTGGTTCTAGGAAGTCTGTCATTGGAGAAGTAGATTTGCATATTCACATAGGTCCGCACTTATTCCAAATTACTTTTCAGGTTATGGATATTGTCCCCATCTACAATTGTTTATTGGAACGACCATGGATCCATGAAGCATGAGCTTTCACTTCAACCTTACACCAGAAGCTGAAATTTGTTCGTGAAGGAAAGGTGGTCATTGTGAACGGTGAGCAAGCTATGTTGATATCTCATTTGTCTTTCTTTAGCATTGTAGAAGCTGACGAAGCCGCTGTTGGAACTTAGCTCCAAGCATTATCAATTGATAATATAAGGAAGACCGATAATTCTATTGCCTCGTTTAAGGATGCACATTAGGTAGTGCAAAAAGGCCCTAGCAAGGTGTGGGGTAGGTTATTAATCCTTCTAAGAACAGGAATGGAACTGGTTTGGGTTTCTCCATGAAGAAGAAAATCGTGAAGCCGAAGTTTGCTTTGAGTAAATACCAATATATCTTTCGCAGTGCAGGCTATCTTCACCCACCTAGTCCAAGGATCAATGATATTCTTGAAGATGAATCAGAGCAAGAGGTGCCGAACTTCGTGAACACGGAGTCAGAGTCTCGAATTGGATCACTGTTGATGTTCCCTCTTGCATTCACATTTCAAAGTAATTTGTTTTTTTGTTAGTCTTTTCAAAAATCTTTCACTCTTCCCAAGGTGAAAGTATTGATGTTGTAGGGGCATATCTGTTGTTTTGATTTTTAAAATCATTAATAAAAGTTATTTTTGATTCCAAAATTATGTCTTTATTTTCTGCTTATTCTTGGAAAATGATAATCAGAAAAAGCCTTTCAAAATAAATAGTAACTATAAATAAATCTGCATACTCAATTATTTCATGTGTCAGTTTCTAAAATCAATCATAAATCACATGTGCAGATTAATTAAAAAAAACCGTTGAGTACAATGACCTTGCACCCTCTCCCAACTTTGAATATCATGTGTATGTGGATGAAGAAAAAGAACATGATCAAATCCAAGAAGAGGTTTCACGATTGCTTGAGCGCGGGGAAAGTACCATTCGGCCGTATAAAGAGTCGTTGGAGATGATTAACTTGGGTATAGAGGAAGATCCAAAAGAAGTCGAGATTAGATAACTGCTTCATCTCGATGTGAAGAGCAGGTTTATTGAGTTGCTGAAAGAGTATGTGAATATCTTTGCTTGGTCTTATCAAGACATACCTGGTTTAAATACTGATATTGTGGAACATTATTTGCCGCTAAAGCCAGAATGTCCACCAATCAAACAAAAGTTGTGAAGAACTCACTCCGACATGGCCGTGAATATTAAAGAAGAAGTTTTGAAGCAGATTGATGTTGGTTTTCTTGTGAAATCAGTGTACCCTCATTGGATTACCAATATTGTTCCAGTACCAAAGAAAGACAGAAAATTTTTCATGTGCGTCAATCATAGAGATTTAAACAAAGCAATTCAAAAAGATGACTTTCCATTACCACATATTGATATGTTGGTTGATAGTACAACAAAATTCAAAGTGTTTTCGCTCATGACGTATTTTCTGGGTACAATCAAATCATAATGGCTCTTGAGGACATGGAAAAAAACAACGTTTGTCTCACCCTGGGGAACATTCTGGTACAGATTGATGCCCTTCGAGTTGAAGAACGCTAGTGAAATGTGCCAGAGGGCTATGACAACCCCATTCCATGATCTGATGCATAAGGAAATTGAGGTATATGTTGATGATATGATCGCCAAATCTCATGCTGAGGAAGGGAACATGGAAGATTTGTTGAAATGGTTTCAGCGGTTTAGGAAGTATCGTCTCTGCTTAAATCCAAATAAGTGTACTTTTGGTGTTCGTTCAGGAAAATTGATAGGTTTCATCCAAAAAGGAATTGAAGTTGATCCTAATAAAGTTAAAGCAATTCAAGAAATGCATGCACCAAGAACTGAAAAGCAAGTTAGAGGCTTCCTTGGACGTTTGAATTACATATCCAGACTTATTTCCCACATGACTTCAACATGTGAACCGATCTCCAAGCTGTTAAAAAAATAAAGGTTATGTGTGGACATATGATTCCCAAAGGGCATTTGAAAGTATTAAAGAGTTTATGTTTGAACCTCCTATCTTGCTCCCTCTTGTTGAAGGAAGACCATTAATTATGTATCTGACTGTGTTAGATAATTCCATGAGCTGTATTTTAGGACAACAAGATCAAATGGAAAGAAAAGAATATGCCATTTATTATCTCAGAAAGATGTTTACTGACTGAGTCACAGTATTCTATGCTGGAAAAAACATGTTATGCTCTGGCCTGGGCGGCAAAGCGATTGCGGCAATATATGTTGAATCATATCACTTGGTTGATTTCCAAAAATGGATCCAATCAAGTATTTTTTCGAAAAGCCTTCTCTTACTGGAAGAATTGGTAGATGCTGCTGTCTGGATATTATATTGAATACTATACTAAAAAAGCTATAAAAAGTAGTATGTTGGCAGATTATCTTGCTCACCAACTAGTTAATGATTATCAGTATGTTAAATATGATTTCCCTGATGAGGATGTGATGTATTTGAAAGTAAAAGATTGTGATGAATCTTTTCCTGAGGAAGGTCCTAATCCTGAATCCCAATGGGGTAGCGTGTTTGATGGAGCTGTGAATGCTTATGGGAAATAATTGGTGTCGTGATTATCACTCCCCATGGGTTACACGTCCCTTTTACTGCAATATTGGCATTTGATTATACCAATAATATGGCAGAGTATGAAGCTTGTATCATGGGTCTTGAAGTGGCGATAGATCTCATAATCAAAATTCTAGATGTATATGGTGATTCAGCTTTGGTATTAAATCAGATTAAAGGAGAATGGGATACTCGTCACGTTGGCTTGATTCTCTACAAATATTATGCAAGAAGATTAATACCTTTCTTTAATAAGGTTGACTTCCATCATATTCCCAGAGATGAGAATCAGATGGAAGATGCTTTGGCCACTTTGGCTTCTATGTACCAAGTAAATGCTTGGAACTATGTACCTCAGATCACAGTTCGACGTCTAGATAGGCCAGCTCATGTGTTTGTGACAGAGGGAACGTCAGACGAAAAACCTTGGTATTATGATATCAAGCACTTTCTCCAGACTCAGGAATACCCAGTTGGTGTGTCAAACAAAGATAAAAAGACATTGAGAAGGTTGGCAGGTAGATTTTTCCTTAATGAAGATGTGTTATACAAAAGAAATAACGACACGGTCTTACTCAAATGCATGGATAAACACAAAGCAGACATGTTTATGCATGATATCCATGAAGGTTCATTTGGTACCCATGCCAATGGACATTCAATGGCAAAGAAGATGCTTAGGGCATGTTACTATTGGCTGACAATGGAATCTAACTGTCACAAATTTGCAAAGAAGTGCCATAAGTGTCAGATTTATGCTGACAAGATTCATGTGCCTCCGATGCTTCTCAATGTTATTTATACTTCATGGGCTTTTTCTATGTGGGATATTGATATGATCAGAATGATTGAACCCAAGGCGTTGAATGAACAATGTTTCATCTTGGTCGAAATTGACTACTTCACCAAGTGGGTGGAAGCAACTTCCTATGCTAATGTCACCAAACAAGTGGTAGTACAATTTATCAAGAACAATCTTATATTTCGGAATGGTGTGCCAAGCAGGATTATCACTGACAACGACTTGAATCTGAATAACAATATGATGAAATAACTTTATGAAGAATTCAAGATTATCCATCATAACTCGTCTCCTTACATGCCTAAGATGAATGGGGTTGTTGAAGCTACTAACAAAAACATTAAGAAGATCATCCATAAGATGGTTATTACCTATAAGGATTGGCATGAGATGCTCCCTTTTTCTTTGCATGGGTATTGTACATCCATCCGCACTTCAACAGGGGCAACCCCGTTCTCTCTTGTGTATGGTATAGAAACAGTGCTCCCCATAGAGGTTGAGATTACCTCTTTGTGTTTGATAATGGAAACCAAGTTGTCAGAGGCTGAATGGGTCCAGAACAGGTTTGACCAGTTGAATTTGATTGAAGAAAAGAGAATGGCAGCTTTGTGTCATGGTCAGTTATATCAGAAAATAATGAAGAAAGCTTTTAATAAGAAGGTCAAGCCTCGTGAATTCAGAGAAGGCGACCTCGTGCTTAGAAAGATCATGTCTTTTAACACTGATTCTAGGGGCAAGTGGACTCCCAATTTTGAAGACCTATATGTTGTCAAGAAAGCCTTCTCTGGAGGTGCATTAATTCTTGAAACTATGGATGGCGAGGAGTTCCCACATACTATGAAAGCTGGCACAATCTAGAAATACTTCTCATAAAGAAATAAAAGAATATATCGCTAATTTGAAAACTTGAAAGGGCGACTTAGGTACAAAAGAGCGTCGCGGTAGGCTGAAAACCTAAAAGGGCGGCCTAGGAAAAAGTACCATACACTAATAGAATAAATTTTCCCACTAGGTTGAAAACCCGCAAGGGCAACTTAGGAAAAGTTAGGGATTTATTGGAAAGTAACTGCGTCAGACAAGACTTGATCATTAAAGCAACAATCTTCTTGGATCCTCATCACACTTCAACTAAAGTCTCTGTTCAGGAGTTCAAAGTTGTTAGGGAGAATATTGGTAATTGTATTTCAATGTATCTTTTCCATATTATTACCATTTTCCAAACTTTGTAATCATTCATGGAGTCTCGCCATTCGTAGACTACCATTCTATTAATAAAGTTTGAGCCTTTATCCAATTCTTTGTAGTTCTTATTTTATTTTGTTTGCAAATATTTCATTTATTATTGATAATAATTTTCAAAACAAAAAGATTTAATAATAAAAATGTTTTTTTGAAAAGAATTTACAAATTACTTTTTACTTCAGATTTTGTGATTCAAGTAGAACAAAAGTAGTGATTCCAATGATGGACGAACTCCAAAATTTTGAAAAAAAGATTCCTCAAGAAAGCTTTCCCAGGTTACTCTTGCTGATATATGCACGATCCTCTTGTGTTTCTTTCCTCAGAAAGTTGGATACATGCCAATTGATATATGGTGTGATGTTGGGTTTATAGTCCCATTTTCCCCAATTAAGTCTTGATTCATATTTTTCTCCAGGAAAATTATTTGGTTTGGGTGGTTTGAATACTTTTATCCCATATTCCCCAGTCAGGGCTTGACACGGGTTTTCCCCAATTGAGTAGCCAGACAAGGGAAATATCTTTTCTAAGAAGTGTTGAGACGGTTGTCAACTTTTTGGGTTTTCTCTCGTCAAATGTTGAGTTTGATTTAAAATCCCCACAATTTTGAGTTCTTGTTGCTTTGTTAAACTTCTTAGATCCCCAAATGAAGCCGAGATGATGCTTTTCTCTGAAAGTTGTTATCCCCATGAAAATTCATAATTTCTCCCCAGGGAAGTTTACACAATCATTACTTTTGATTTCGAAGAATGGTAGTTTCGTCATTATAGGAGATAGTTCGTTGTTGAGATGTTACTCTGATGAATTGTAGTCTCGTCATTATGGGATATAGTTCGTTGTTGAGGTGTGTTACTCTGATGAATGGTAGTCTCGTCATTATGGGAGATAGTTCGTTGTTGAGATGTTACTCCGATGAATGGTAGTCTCGTCATTATGGGAGATAGTTCGCTGTTGAGATGTTACTCTGATGAAAGGTAGTTGTTAGAACATAGTTTGATTCTACAACCCTTAGTTAGATTTTTGATGATAACAAATACAAAGAACAGATATGCACCCTAAAAATCATGTCATTGTGTATACATAAGTTCTGACCAAAGCAGCATCAGAAGTTAAGCCATAAGAGCTACACGCTGAAGCAATCAGAACATGCGCTGAAGATTGATGACCAGAATCTGCGCTTAAGAGAATTAAACTCTAATTTTGAACAAGAGAATAATAATCTAAGTCATCAATGTGTTGAAGCATCAGTAGCAAGCAAGGATGAAAGATTCTGAAGCGTTACTAATCATTCAATACAGCATCAATTACAACGGATTCTTTTAGACAAGATCTTCTCCAAATGGAAACTGAGTTAATGTCATTTAACACGCTTGATTATCAACGTAAATCCATTGCATATATAAACAAGCTTAGTGTTCAAATCATTAACGATTTTCCAAGACTATTCACGAGAAATTCAAAAAAGCTGCAAGCATTATTCATCATCTTTCCAAGCTCTAATTTTGTGTAAATTATCACAGTTGTGATAACAGTTTTTGTAACGAAAAACAACAACACACATTCTTGTATCTTTGTTTTAAAACAGTGTTCCTTGAGATTAACCGGATTGTGGTTGTACTAAAGAAGACTTTAACAGTTGTTAAAGTAGTGATTGTAATCCTTTTGAGATTAGTGGATTAAGACCTCGTTGGAGAGAGGCGAAATCACCTTGACGGGTGGACTGCAGTAGTTTGAGATTAAACAAACTAGGATAAAAATAATCTGTCATTATGCTTTTGATTTCAAGTTTTCAATTCAACCCCCCTTCTTGTGTTTTTCACTTCAATTGGTATTAGAGCCCCTGGTTCTGAGCTTAAACACTTAACCGTGTCAGTACAAGATCCAAGCTGCCGAAAAACACTATCGTGGGACCAAGCCAAAACATGATCAATGACTACCATGAAGACAAGGACAAATTCAGTGGCAAACCTCCAGTCTTTGATGGAGAAAACTTTGACTACTGGAAAGATAGAATTGAGAGTTTCTTTCTGGCCCATGATGCTGATCTGTGGGATATGGTAACTGATGGATAGACACATCCAGTGGATGGAAGAGGTCAGAAGATAGACAAAAAAATGATGTCTGACCAGCAGAAACGTGACTTCATAAATCACCATAAGGCCAGAACAATACTACTCAGCGCTATCTCATACTCAGAATATGAGAAAATCTCAAACAGAGAGACTGCCAAGAACATGTTTGACTCTCTGAGAATGACGCATGAAGGCAACGTTCAAGTCAAAGAAACCAAGGCCCCTGCGCTCATTCAGAAATATGAGGCATTCAAGATGGAAGATAGTGAATCCATAGAAGCTATGTTTTCAAGATTCCAAACCCTTGTTGCTGGACTGAAGGTTCTTGACAAAGGGTATTCTACAGTTGATCACGTTAAGAAGATCATCAGAAGCTTACCCAAGCAATGGATGCCAATGGTCACAGCACTTAAGCTAGCCAAAGATCTCAACAAAATATCTCTGGAGGAACTTGTCAGCTCCCTCAGAAGTCACGAGATAAAGCTAGAAGAAGATGAGCCTCAAAAGCAAGGTAAGCCACTAGCTTTAAAATCTAACAGAAAATTTGACTCTAAGGTTTTGCAGGTTGTGGAAGAAACTTCTTATGGATCCTCATCAGAAGAAGATGAGTTGTCTCTCCTCTCCAGAAGGGTGAACCAACTGTGGAAGCATATACAAAGGAAATTCAGAAATCTTAGAAGATCAGAGAATTAGAATGAATCCTCCTCCAGATACAGAAAGTTTGAGTCTTCCTCTGGACACCGAAGATCTGAAGGTTCTTCAGGATACAGAAAGCCAAATAACAAGGACATCATCTACTATGAGTTTAACAAGCAAGGGCACTGCAAAAGTGACTGCCCAAGGCTTCAGAAGGAGAAGCCCAAAAAGAAGTCCTTCAAGGAAAAGAAGAAAAGCCCCATGGCAACATGGGATGATTCAGACACCTCTGAAGCTGACTCACGGTCAGATGATGAAAGAGCAAACATGGCTCTCATGGAAAACGTGTCAGAAGAAAGTGAAGCTTCTGGTTCAGACTCAGAATCAGACACTGAAGAGGTATTCCCTGACTTTACCATTAATTTTACTAAGGCTGACCTTGCAGAAAGTCTAAATGAAATTCTAGAAAGGTATCAGCATATCAGAGTCAAATTCAAGAACCTGAAAAGGGATCTTGCCTCTGACTCTGAAAAGTATGAGAGTCTCATATTAGAGAATTCTGAGTTAAAAGAAAAAAATTCAAAATTAGAAAATGATTTGAAAAATTCTCAGAAGGAAACAATCTTAGAGACTCCCAATAATGCTGATGAGATCATCAAAGAGTATGATCACAGCTTTCAGAAGTTTCTAACTAGAAACATAGATAGAAGCAAGATGGCTTTAATAATCTGTGGAGTTAGCAGAAATGGAAGAAAATGGATAGGATATCAAGGTAAGGTATCTACACCTAAACATACCATGGTCTTAGTCATAAAACGCACAACACTCAATTCACATTTTATGTATGGGCACACACATGACTTAAAATACACAAGTAGTGATTATTCTGTCAAACCAAAATTCAATCATAATTTTGGTAAAACTAACAAACCAGGACCCAAGAAGATATGGGTACCTAAGGATAAAAATATATATATAGCAGATATCTTTAGCAGCAAGGCTAAAACACCAGTTATGGTACCTGGACTCTAGCTACTCTCGACACATGACGGGAAGAAGGCATATGTTCCAAAGCCTAGAACTTAAGCCTGGAGGCTACGTGGGATTTGGAGGAAACCAAAGAGGAAAGATCATTGGCTCTGGAACAGTAGGTAATGGAAATCTTCCCTCTATAAATAATGTATTATTAGTTGATGGATTAATGCATAACCTGTTATCCATAAGTCAATTAAGTGATAACGGTTATGATATAATCTTTAATCAAAATTCATGCAAAGCTGTTAGTCAGAAAGATGGGACTATCCTATTTAATGGAAAGAGGAAAAACAACATCTATAAAATAAAACTTTCTGAACTAAAGAGTCAAAATGTAAAATTCATACTTTCTGTTAACAACGAGCAATGGGTCTGGCACAGAAGATTGGGGCATTTTAGTATGAGAAGAATATCTCAGATTAACAAACTCAATCTGGTCAGAGGACTTCCAAGCTTGAAGTTCAACTTAGATGCCCTGTGTGAAGCATGTCAGAAAGGCAAATTTGCAAAACCTGCTTTTCAAATCCAAAAATGTTGTTTCCACCTCTAAGCCATTAGAACTTCTACACATTGACTTGTTTGGACCAGTAAAAGCTGCGTCTGTCAGTGGCAAGAAGTATGGGTTAGTAATCGTAGATGACTATAGCAGATGGGCGTGGGTAAAGTTCTTAAGACACAAGGACAAGTCACACTCTGTGTTCCTTACCTTCTGCAACCAAGTTCAGAATGAAAAGGATCTTAGAATTGTCAAAGTCAGAAGTGATCATGGTGGGGAATTTGAAAATAAAAATTTTGAATTATTCTTTAATGAAAAAGGCATCTTGCGTGACTTCTCTTGTCCTAGAACTCCCCAACAAAAATGGAGTTGTACAATGAAAGAACAGAACATTGCAAGAAATGGCCAGAACCATGACCAATGAGACTAACATTGCTAAGATCTTCTGGGCAGAGGCAATCAACACAGCGTGTTACATTCAGAATAGAATCTTCATAAGACTTATTCTGGAAAAGACTCCATATGAATTGTGGAAGAACAGAAAGCCCAACATTTCTTATTTTCATCCATTTGGATGCACTTGCTTTATTCTGAATACAAAAAATTATCTGAACAAGTTTGACTCTAAAGCACAAAAGTGTATTGTATTAGGATACTCTGAACGCTCAAGAGGGTACAAAGTATACAATACAGAAACACAGATTGTTGAAGAGTTAATCAGTGTTAGGTTCGATGATAAGCTTGACTCTCAAGAGTCAAAGCAGAATGAATTCCTTGCAGGTATGGAAGTTGAACTCATAGGTTCTAAAGACAACTCGTCAGAAGTTCTCAACAGATACACTCCCACAACATCAGAAAGAGTTACTGCAAGCAATCCAGCACCTTCAGTTGATCAACTTCAGAAAAGACTATCCAGAAGCAACATAGCTCAGCCTGAAGATAAAATACTGGGAAAGAAGGATGATCCAATCAGAACAAGATCAACATTCAGAAACTTTGAAGAATCCCTCATGGGACTGGTCTCTCTGATTGAACCAACAACAATTGATGAAGCGCTTCTGGACAATGACTGGATTCTGGAAATGCATAAGGAATTGAATTAATTCACCAGAAATGATGTATGGGATCTGGTTCCCAAACCAAAAGGATTCAACGTCATTGGAACAAAGTGGGTGTTCAGAAAAAAAGTGAACGAGCAAGGAGAAGTCATCAGAAATAAAGCACGACTGGTAGCACAAGGTTATAGTAAGCAAGAGGGGATAGACCATACAGAAACCTTTTCTCCAGTCGCTAGGTTAGAATCTATCATACTTTTAATATCATTTGCTGTAAATAATGGCATCACTCTGTATCAGATGGATGTCAAAAGTGCATTCTTAAATGGCTATATAGATGAAGAGGTATATATGCACCAACCCCCTGGGTTTGAGAATTCCAAACACCCAGAATGTGTTTTCAAACTAAAGAAGTCACTCTATGGTCTGAAACAATCTCCTAGAGCTTGGTATGAAAGACTAAGTAACTTCCTGTTAGAAAAGGAATTCACCAGAGGGAAAGTGGACACAACCTTATTCTGTAAGACAGCTAAGAATGACATTTTAGTATGTCAGATTTATGTTGATGGCATCATCTTTGGGTCTACTAAACCCTCTCTGGAAAGAGAGTTTGCTAAATGCATGCAGGCAGAGTTTGAGATGAGCTTAATGGGGGAACTCAAATTCTTTCTCGGCATTCAGATAAACCAAACTTTAGAAGGAACTTACATTCATCAGAGCAAATATGTCAGAGAACTTCTGAAGATATTTGATCTCTCAGAATGTAAGCCCTCAAAGATTCCAATGCATCCCACGTGCATTCTGGAAAAGGAAGAGGTAAGTAAAAGGGTAGAAAAGAAGGTATACAGAGGTATGATTGGTTCTCTCCTCTATCTGACGACTTCAAGGCCTGACATTTTATTTAATGTTTTTTTATGTGCTAGATTCCAATCAGATCCTAGAGAATCTCACTTAACAGCAGTTAAGCCAATTTTCAAGTATCTGAAAGGTACTACTAATCTGGGTTTGTTTTATAGAAAATCAAATGATTACAGCTTAGTAGGATACTGTGACGCTGACTTCGCTGGAGACAGAGAAGAAAGTAAAAACACTTCTAGAAGCTGCCAGTTTCTGGGAGAAAATTTGATCTTATGGACCAACAAGAGACAGTCCATAATAGCACTATCAACAACAGAAGCTGAATACATAGCAGCTACTGGATGTAGCACGCAAATGCTCTGGATGAAAAGTCAACTTGAAGACTTCAACATATTTGAGAGCAACATTCTCATCCTCTGTGACAACACTTCTGCTATATGTCTCAGTAAGAATCCTATTTTGCATTCTAGGGCTAAGCATATAGAAATAAAACATCATTTTATTAGGGACTATATTCAGAAAGGGATTCTAACCTTAAAATTTATTGACACAGACCATCAATGGCCTGATGTCTTTACAAAACCTCTTTCTGAAGATAGGTTTAACTTCATTATGAAACATCTCAGCATGAAGATATGCCCTGAATAAAATTTTCTATTTACATATCTTAACCTTCGAAACTTTATTATTCTGTGAACAATTGATCAACCTATCTTCAGAAGTTTAGAAGTACAGATTGCATCAGAATCTATCCAGGAAGATCTGAACGTTTGATTTCAAGGATAGAAGCGTGCACTTCATAACATCAAACACTTTTCATCCTCTCACTTGCTTCTTTCTGAAGCTGAACACGCGTTCAATTTATGAAAGGATCAAGGCGCTTATTGGATGCATTGAGACACTTGTAAGCGGTAACCATTCAATATATTTCTAAATCCCCTAATTTCAGGTGTCATTAATGCATATAATCATGACTAATTTTTTCTCTTTCTTACTGCTTACGTTTTCAAGAAACCTATTTAAACTCAAAATTACTTTTTACATTCATTCACTTTTACTCTCAATATTTTCTCTCGTTTCAAGTTCTTGATTTCAAAAACCCTTTTCATCTTCCTCAAAAATCTCGTGTGAACAATGGCTTCTTCAAGTCTCAAAAATGTCAGTGCTCATGAATCTGCTTCAATGGAACAGTATGAAGAACCCCACAGAACGCTCCTCACACCTATTGATAATATGGAAGTTCTCTATGAACTGATTATTGATTTTGAAAGCTTGCAAGAAAATGGCTTCAGCCTGTATGAAGACGTTACAGCACAAGGATGGAACAAGTACTTTGACCGTCTATTGGGGCCAACATTCCCCATTCTTGTCAAAGAATTCTGGATACATGCTTCTTCTTCAAATCACCAGGTTACTTCTTATGTCATGGGGAAGAAAATTGTGATTATAGAAGACCTTATTGCGAAGCTTCTTGGATACAACGGTGGTGGTGTCAGATGCATTGACATGGCTGAAAGATGCTCTGACCTAAGATCAATTGCAAAGGAAATTTTTACTCATGGACTACCCTCTAGTAAAATCAGAGATTTGAAGGATCACCACAAAATTTGGGCCAAAATCATTCTAGGGTGTATCAACCACACGAAGCCCACAAGTTCTCCTGATTATATCAACATTGATCAGCAATTTCTGATCTATTTCATTTCTAAGAAGACAAAGGTAAATCTTCCACACTTGTTGTTTAACCATCTCAGAACAAGTGTGAAGGAAACAAGAGAAGACGAAAGGACCAAGAGGGATTGGATTCCCTTAGGAAGGCTGATATCAGATATTCTAACAGAGAATAGGCTGATAGAACATCTGATAGAGGCTCAGGAAATCAGCACATTGGAAGCAACTGTTGGGAAGCCTCTGAATGCTAAAAATATGAAGAAAATGAAGATCATTGAGAATATCAAGAAGGAACCAAATTTTACCCCTCATGAGACCATTACTTCAAGAAGGATACCTCTGGAGGATTTTCCTTTATTTTCTGAGATAGACTCTAAACCAGAAATAATAGCCAGATACCTTGAAGCGTGCAAGGCTGATGGAACTGCTCCAGAAATTAACATTCAGGATTTGCACAAGGCTGCTCCAGAGGTTGTTCTGAAGAAATCAAAGAAGAGGAAAGCAGCAGGAGAAGGATCCTCTCAGAGGACACCAAATGCTGCCAAAAAGAAAGGTAATCCCTTCTCTGTTTCTGTTATAGAAAATAAATGTATCAACATCTGAAGCCATGCCTTCATAACCAGAAAATTCATCACCCCAAACTTTTGAAGACTTTGACATAGGGTTTGATCCATCTGAAACTCTAGGTCATTTTCTAAATGAACCTCACTCCACCTCTCAAAATACAAATCCTGATCATGACCAACCAGAACTTGCCAAAGTTCTGTCTGATATTGATTTATTTGATCAAGATTTTTCCTCTCCCTTACCACAAAATCCAAATACTCAACAACCACCAGAAATTCCGCAACCACACTCTCCACAAACAGAAATTCCACAACCAGAAACTCAACCATCTGAAATTCCATCTTCTGATATTACTGAATCAGAAACCCAACATACCTCCATAAACCAATCTGAAGACTCTCATTCAGACTCTGATACCACAATTCCAATACCTGGAATTACAAAACCTCTTGCGGTTCGCATGCCTCTCACCATTCACGACATTCCAGAAATCCCTTCATCCCTTGAATCCACACCTCCAAACACCCCTACCAGACCAATTATCATTCCTGACTCTCCCACTCCTTCACCCACTAACAGTCCAGCTGACAATGTAAGACTTGTCATTGATCCAATTGTGCTGGAAAGACTAGCTTCCATCTCACACAAAACTGCCATTCCCATAGCTAAACCAACTGAAACCACATCAGATGTTGGTACAAGTTTATTGATTTTTGAAACAGGAATGCAGGAATGGATAAATTCTTTGAAGCATGCAAGTCAAGAGATGACTAATCCTGCTGCTTCTGATTATATATGGGCAAGATTCAGAATTTGGCTTAGCTCTGAAACGCTGAAGTTGAAGAAATCGTGTTATGAAAGGGCTCAGCAGAACTTTAGTGATAAGCTGAAGGCTTTTCAAGACCAAGTTCTGAGCCAAATGCTCAAGAAAGATATTCTCTCGTTGGATAATGCACCCTGGAAAGAGCATCATCCTTCAGATGTAGATGAACCAGAATCAGAAAGTATCTCTCTGACTACTGCTCCAGAAGACATAATTATAGAAGAAGATATGGTTCACTCAAACGAAGATGCAGAATGCTCTGAGCAACATCCAACTCCTGAAGAGGCACCAACTTCCTCCTTAGTCATGAAAACTCTGGAAGAGTTGAAGAAAGAAAATGCTTTAATCCATGCAAGGTTGGATAAGCAGGAGGATACAAACAAGGAGATTAAAAGTATTCTGGGTAAACAAGAAGACGCCACAAAGGAAATCAGAGGCATTTTGGGCAAGCAAGAAGAGTCAAATCTCAGATCAAGAGCTTGCTGGAAGCATTGTTCACGTGTCTTCCCCCTCCTTCTTAGATTTTCTTTTAAAAATTGTTTATTTGTAACCTTTAATTTTACCTCTTTGTTTCTGGAACCTGTCATTGCATTATGTTTTAAATATAATTCATCTTTTTTGGCTCTGATTATATTTCCTTTTTGATACATGACAAAAAGGGGGAGAAAGTAAGATATTTTCAGTAATGGTTTACCAAGACAGAAGTCTCAAACATTCTGAATTACTTAACCTCTACTCTCTGAAAAGTTTGAACAGGTACAAATTCTGATAAGAGATGCAGCTAAACTCTGATGAGAAGGAACTTAAGGGAAGTAATCAACTCAGGGGGGGTTTCTATTAAACCTTTTGTTATTTATTTTTCATTGAAAATTCTAGTTTTTGTCATCATGAAAAAGGGGGAGATTGTTAGAACATAGTTTGATTCTACAACCCTTAGTTAGAGTTTTGATGATAACAAATACAAAGAACAAATATGCACCCTAAAAATTATGTCATTGTGTATGCAGAAGTTCTGACCAAAGCAGCATCAGAAGTTAAGCCATAAGAGCTACACGCTGAAGCAATCAGAACATGCGTTGAAGATTGATGACCAGAACCTGCGCTTAAGAGAAGTAAACTTTGGTTCTGAACAAGAGCATAATAATCCAAGTCATCAATGTGCTGAAGCATCAGCAGCAAGCACGGATGAAAGATTCGGAAGCGTTACTAATCATTCAATACAACATCAATTACAACGGTTTCTTTCAGACAGGATCTTCTCCAAATGGAAACTAAGTTAATGTCATTTAACACGCTTGATGATCAACTTAAATCTATTTCATATATAAACAAGCTCAGTGTTAAAATCGTTAATGATTTGCCAAGACTATTCACGAGAATTCAAAAAAGCTACAAGCATTATTCATCATCTTTCCAAGCTCTAATTTTATGTAAATTATCACAGTTGTGATAACAGTTTTTGTAACGAAAAACAACAACACACATTCTTGTATCTTTGTTTTAAAACAGTGTTCCTTGAGATTAACCGGATTGTGGTTGTACTCAAGAAGACTTTAACAATTGTTAAAGTAGTGATTGCAATCCTTTTGAGATTAGTGGATTAAGACCTCGTTGGAGAGAGGCGAAATCACCTTGACGGGTGGACTGGAGTAGTTTGAGATCAAACGAACCAGGATAAAAATACTGTGTCATTGTGCTTTTGATTTCAAGTTTTCAATTCAACCCCCCCTTCTTGTGTTTTTCACTTCTTCATTAGTCTCGTCATTATGGGAGATAGTTTGTTGTTAATATGTTTACTTCGATGAATGGTAGTCTCATCATTATGGGAGATAGTTCGTTGTTGAGATGTTTACTTCGATGAATGGTAGTCTTGTCATTATGGGAGATAGTTCGTTGTTGAGATTTGTTACTCTGATGAATGTTAGTCTCACGATTATGGGAGATAGTTCGTTGTTGAGATGTTTACTCTGATGAATGGTAGTCTCGACATTATGGGAGATAGTTCATTATTGAGATTTGTTACTCCGATGAAAGGTAGTCTCGTCATTATAGGAGATAGTTCATTGTTGAGATGTTTAATCTAATGAATGGTAGTCTCGTCATTATGGGAGTTAGTTCATTATTGATATTTGTTACTCCGATGAATGGTAGTCTCGTCATTATGGGAGATAGTTCGTTGTTGAGATCTTTTATTCTGATGGATGGTAGTCTCGTCATTATGGGAGTCGACGTTACTTTTTTGCTATATTCTTCGTGAGTAGATAGTTTGCAGTTCTCTGTGAGTCGATGTTACTCTCTCCTCATTAATTGAGTTGATGATGTCTTATCTCCTCCTTGGACTTTTCCCCAGTATAGTTGAGTCTTCTATTGACCAGCGATTTATTTTCTCATTGCCGGACTTTCTTTTGATCCTTTATTTTATTTCCCGCATCCCCAAAGGTGTCCTATGTCACCTTTGGATTTGTTTACTTGCATGCATAATCATAAGCATTTCATCGTATCTTAGGGCAAAAAATAGGGTTTGTTTTATATTTAAGAATCTTCAATCGTGTCGACACGAAGAGTTTAACCTTATCATCTCTGGATAGAAGATACTTAAATAAGGGCAGCTGTTATACCCCAATTTTTGCGCCTAAGATTTCTCATCATCTCACTTTTATCAATACAACAAGATCACACATTAGGGTTGGTTCTCCCTATCTTCATATTATCTTTAAACTTGACCTTAAGGGATTACCAAACATCTTTAAGTGTATATATTGTACACGTGTTCTTTAAACTTACATCAAAATATGTATATATGTTTCTTTAAATGTTCATATTGTAGGGGGTGATACTTTCATTCATCTCATTATCTAACCTAGGATTGAGGGTTGGTTCTCAATCAAATGACCCTTAAATGGATTTCAAGAGCTCAAGTTGCCAGGGTATGTCCATGATGTCAAATATTTGTGGCTCAAATGATTTCCTCACCTTATTTAGGTCAAACTTTCCTCAAGCCTGGTGTTGACATTAACCAAAGAGATAAGTTCATGTGTTTATTTCAATGCCTTCTTCAACAAGCTTCATTTAGACTTAAGCTCCATTGTTTGAGTTTGTTTAAATAAAATATCATTTCAAGACCTATTATGATTCATCATGCATTTTTTGTCAAGAAAGATCAATATATTCAAAGTTTGGTTCAACAAGTTTGACCTAATTGAGCAAATGCTTGATTTAGTGACCACAAGTGCATAACTCTCTCAATTTTCAACATTTTGAGTTGGTTCATTTTGCTATGGATTCTTATTATCAACAACAACAACCTCTCTTCATGTGACAAGATCCAATTGTGTAAGAAAAATCATCAAAAGTTAAAAGGGGTTTCAAGTCATTTTTGGCACTCTCTGAGCTAGGGTTTGTTGACTTCAAAGGACCATATCTTACTCATTTTGAGATTTTTGAGTTACTCAAAATCCATGATTCTCTTTAAATGTTCCTTAACTAGCTCTATTAAAAAATATATGGCTAATTTTTAATGGAAGATCGTTAATGATTGAGAAAGATTACAACTCTCCTTGAAAGGCCTTTGAATTTTAGGGTATAACTTCAAATGATCATAACTTGGTAAGATTTTATCTCCTTGAGCCAATTATTTTTCCATAATGATATTAAGAGTGTGATTATCAACTCTTATTTTATGTTCAAAGCTTGAAAAAGGTTAGAAGATGCCTTAAGAGTTCAAAAGATTATAGGTCACTTCATGGATTTCCATCAACTTCACAAGGTCATAACTCTCCTAATTTTTGGAGTTTTGGGATGATTCAAGTTTCAAAATTCTATTTAAGAAGTTTACTTCATGCCATCTTCATTTACTAAAACATAATTTTGAGTGGATGGCCATGTTTGAAGGCAAGAGATTATAAGTCACTTTTGAACTCAAAACATAAAAAATTTCTAAGTCCACAATTCAGCGTGTTTTTCACGATCTCAATTAATCATAACTTTTTACTCAAACATCCAAATTCTACCTTTCTTGGCACATTGTGAAGTTTGTGGTTAAATCTTTCCATTTCAAAAAAAATGAGATCATAAAGCCCCTTGAGCTGTGTGCACCATGGATTCAATATTGGCACCTTGAAGCTGATTTTGTCAAAATAGTCAGATTGCAAATTGGTTAATGTTTCCTCTAATCACCAAATTATTGTGTGTTTTTACTTATAAGCATGTTTAACAATCTTCCAGAAGTGATTAGCACATTGAAATGCAAGTTTTTACTGAGTTTTGAGCAAATATGAGTCACACTTTTCATGCTTGCAACTTCACACGAATTCTATCAAAATCTCATCATTCCACACGCTTGTGCATACCATTTGCTTCCCTATAAATAGAGGGTGATATCCCAATCATTTGGAAAAGCTTGGACAACCAAAATCACCCAGCCAAACTCTCTCTATAAATCATAATTATGTAACTTCAAATTTTGTTCTACAGCCTTTGTCAATCCATTTTCTTTGCCCATTATTCATCCTTGAACTTCACTGAAGCTAACGGAAGAATAACCAAGCCTTGAAGTGTCCTAAATCGTTCTAGCCAAATCAAGTTTCAGAGCTCTGAATTTGAACTTCAACAAGTAGATTCCTTCATCCACTCTCTCAGAATTTGTTACTACAATGAAGCTCTCATCACTCTGAAACTCATCGCATCATTTGTTTTTAACTGGAAGTGAGTTTTGATCATGAATTTTCAAATCCCTATTCAACTTTTTCTTCTGGTTTTCTTCAAATAGACTGAGCTACAGTTTATATAAATGTTTCGCGAGGGTACCATTGAAATCTTCTTGAAGAGACAAAGCGAATGACACTGATCTGAGCTCCTAATTTGACTGTTTTTGAGACCTGCAATTCGCATGGCTGGAGGTTGAAGATGACTGACGTGTCATCTCTCAACCAATGACAAGTTGCTACTTGGTTTTTGAAAATCTGTTTTTTAATTAATGATCTGGTGGTTTATTCACTAATGTCCATGATATGCACAACACGCCAGATCCCGTAGATTCAATTACTAACGTGTTTTGACATTGATCCAATGGTCTACATCATTTTGGTTTTAATTTTATTTTCTGATTTTATATTTTAATTGTTTTAAACTTCAAAAATTCATTTAACTTCTAAAATTTTGAAAAAAAATCTTAAAAATACTTTGGATTTTTCTCTTTTTGCTTTTTATTTTTCACAATTTTATTTTGTGATTTGATATTTTTTATAATTTTTCACTTTATTTAACTTTTTTTAATTGATTAAAATTTTTTTCCTTTTCTTTTAAATTCTGGAAAAATTATGGAAGGATCCAATGACCTCTTGACAAATACTGGTGACCTCATTTTATTTTTATTTTTGATTTTACTATTTTTTACAATTTTTGGTTTATTTTGTATGCTTCTTTAAATTTTAAAAAATTCCAAAAAAATTTGTCAACACTTATTAATTCATGTTTGACTTCTGACTATTTTTGGGATTTTTATTTGGTGTTTTAATAGATTTTGTATATTTTACCAATTATTTCCCTTTTATTAACCATTTAAATAATCTGTCTATTAAATATTACTTTATTATTTATTTACTCCTGACTTGGGTTTTATTTTGGGACAAATTCCTCAACCTCATTAGATCTTGGGTGTTGATAGGTTGAAAAACCAAATCCACCAAAGCGGATGAATGATGTTGATGATATTTGAAACCCTAATTTCATCTGATACATCCCTTCTATCTTCATCTTATCCCCTTCTTACTTGTGCTACATGTTGTTGGAGAATAATCTACATATCATTTCTCTAACATGTGGTATATAGATCGCTATTGACCGATCTCAAAATAGGTGTGACTTCTACATAAGTCCACTTCTGATTGCTTAACATAGCGCTAAATTTGTCCCGATTTGAGAAATGATCATTCGTGGCCCAAACCTATGTTTGCAAGCCCAAGTATGTTTAATTTGAAACCTTTTATCCAACAACCTTGAGGTTCATTTTTAGGAGGCTTTGATCTTATCAATCCTCTAATGAACCTTCATAAACTTTGCTCTAAGCTAATCATTTAAACATTGTTAATCATATGTTGTCGCTTGAGAACTTGAAATAAATAATATACTTCACAAAAAGAAAATGAGACTTGTTGTTAAGAAGCTTTGATCTTATCAATCTTCTAATGAGTTTTCAAATGCAAGTTTCAAGATGGTTATTCAACTAACCTCTAACTTCTAATTCACTAATAATTGACTTTTACTTTGTGCTTTTACTTTATGCCTTTACTTTTATGCACCATTTACTTTAACATTTACATTATGCCATTTTTATCTTTGCTCACTTGAGCATTTATCTTTATGTCATTTTTATTTTGCTCATTTGAGTTTTCATTTTATTTTTGAAGACAATTAATAACCAACTTGAACACTAAAAAAATTTAATGTTACTTAGACTATTTTGTTACTATCCCTGGCATAATGGAGTTATCGATTTCTCGGACTTAGGATTAGAAGCCTTTGATAACCTTAAGACCTTGTGACTCAGATTGTTATTTTGTCTAGAGCTCTTGGGGTTTACCCCAAGTCACTGGGTTGATTTTCTTTATATGCAGGTTACTCGTATTATGTGCTTTGTCTATGATTGGGAATTCATTTATATGCAGTTGTTACTCTGCCCAATTTTTTAGAAGACTTGATTCTTCTGAAGCTTGGTACACTTAAGAGGTTTAGTATCTTTTCTTGCTTGGTTTCAAACCAAAGGATGGGAATTCTACATTGACTATTTATGTCAAGTGTTGGCTTCTTGTTGGCTAGACGATCCTTTTACCTAGCTTTTACCTTATGCTTTATGATAGTCCCTTCATCTCCTCCCATCTTCTTTAATTTCAAAATATTCTCCCTCCTTTCCAAAACTCTTCTTGTTTTCTAACTTGAACCACTTTCATAATAAACTTGGACTTAGGTCCAGACATTTTCAAAAATGTTTTCTTAATTAAACTTTAACCAACTTAATCATACTTTGACATTTTTGTGAGAAGAATAAAAGTCAATGAACCTCATTCAAACCATTTTTCCACTTTGGCTTTTTACTTTAAAATCTTCTCAAAAGATTAGACTCTTGACAAATCCTTGTAGTGATGTGAGCTATTATACTTCTATGATATCTAGTAAAGCGAGATATTTTTCACTTGGGTGTTGAGTCAAGCTTTGTTGAATTTAAAATCCAAGTGATATCCTCCACTTTGAGATGACACAAATTCTCATTTATCATAATCATGGGTAGTAAGTATGTCTTCCACTCGGATATGACGATGATGTCTTATCTATTAAAATTAACCAACACACTTGTGTTTTAAATTTTTTAAAGGAGAACTATGAGTATCGTGATCCCTTATTGCATGGAAGGTTGTACGTAGGCACTAAAGGTTCGCAAGCGCGACGAGTGAAAAAATTGTAAAAAATACTTCTTTTCTCATCTTCACCATCTATTTTTGTATACAACATTTATAACTAAAATACATAAATTTTTGGGTTATTCGCTCTTTTCCCATTCCTCTAGAAACAATAAATCGTGGTGGAGATTTTTATTTGATATGTGCGAGTTAAGTCAATCCAATGGCTTAGTCTCAATATTTCTACTGCTACAACTGTTAAAAATGATTTGACACTGTGCAAAAAATTAGCGGGAAAGTATTTCGAGTTTTCACCTTTATTTGATTGTTTTATGAATCCGCGTTGCGTGTAGATCATGTCATTATGCTCGCCGATGTATCCTATTTTTTGACCAAAGATCCCACTTCATATGCATCATTACATCTCTAAAAAAATACAAAAATACCATGTGTTTTCTCTTTGTGTCAAAAGTGAGAATTGCCCCTCACTCTTTTCATATAACATTTTGGGTAATGGATATCCAGGTTGTCTACAACTGTTTGTTGGGACGACCATGGATTCATGAGGCAGGGGTTGTCACTTCAACGCTCCACCAAAAGGTGAAGTTTGTAACAATGGAAAGTTGGTTGTGGTAGGCAGAGAACGAGCTTTTATAGTGAGTCATCTCTCGTCTTTCTCCTGCATTGACAGAACTACACCTACTTGATATCAATCGTAGAGAAAGATGCTGCAAATCCCATTAATAATTAATTAGTGGATTTGGAAGAGTAGGCGGGAATGGCAAAGTTCTAGTTCAAAAAAAATTAAAAAAGTTTCATTTTCCATGTCTTTTTCGTCATCGACACATTTTCACTCATAAATCGACTTAAAATCGACCAACTTCCACAAAAGACCGTGTTTTTATGCATGAAAGAGCATGTTGACGCTAGTGAAGAGTTTGGAACTTAGTTTCAGACACTTTCTATTGCTGATAAGAGTACTAAGAAGAATGAGGCATCCATTACTTCATACAAATATGCACCACGAGTAGTACAAAGTGGTGTAAGTACGGTTGGGGTGCTTTGTTAGACTTACCTGAAAACAAGTTTGGTGAAGGTTTTGATTTTTCTCCCACAACTTCTAAAGTTGATAAAAGAGACACTATCATCCATCCTATCCAAGAGATGTTTCGTAGTGCAGGCTTTATTTTCTCTACAGCACCCGAAGCTAATGTCATTCTTGGAGATGAGTCTGAAGAGGACTTGCCAAACTTTGTGATACATGAAGGAATTTTCTTGAATTTGATCTTTGTTGATGTTCCCTCTGTCGTTCACATTTCTGAGTAATGCTCTTGATGTTGTTTTCAAAACCTTTTGCTCTTCCCAAAGCGAAAGAGTAGTTGTGGGGCTTTATTAAAAAATAACTCTTTCCACTATGCCTAAGGTGGAAAAGATCTTGTATCAGGATTTTGTTTCAAGTTTACCGTCATTGTGATACAGTGGCAGAACCGACGGTTTTTTGTTACTACTGGTTTGCGTTTTTTGTTTGCAAATGTACGGTAAGCAAGAGTCGCCACCGACTTTTCTTTTATCCGACAAAGGAAAAGGTGAAAAGAACAGAAAAATACCTTTTTTCGAGATTTCTGAGTAATGGGGGTAGATTATGGAAAGGGAAGGTGTTAGCATCCTTTCCATCCATAGTTTTCCATGAGCTCTTAGGTACTTGCTCATTTTTGAAATTGCTTGTGTTTGTGTGTTTGTGTGTTTGAAAAGCTTTAAAAAACTCCTTAGTGTGGCGATTCACTTTATGGTAACCCTTGTATCAGTCCTCAAGATTGTGATAAAGCGTTTTGAAACTTTGTTTGAAAAGTGTTTGAAAGTGTGGTGTGAAAATTTGTTGTTTTGAGCAAGTACCTAAAAGTTTCTACCTACTCGAAAAAGTCTGTTCATTTTCTTAATTCCTTTAGACAACACTATCCTACTATTAAGAAGTAGGTAGCTCCATCGTTGGAGTTCAAGGGGCAATTATAAGGGACGAAAGGGACAATTATGATCACTAAAGAAATGGTTTGGAAACCTTAGTAATTACCCTAGAGTCCTAAAGATCTTTCCGAGGCAACATTCGAATGGGTCATTTTTTATCTTTTGGGACTAGAGGACAACCACTAAGACTCCCTATACTTCACGATCGTTTACCGAAGGCAACCGAAGTGGGGCAAACCCTAGGAGTGAGCATGTGCAAGTGTTTATTTTTCAGTTTATTTATCTTTTCACAATTAGGGTTTTTTATGTTCATTTAATCGTTATCTTTCCATACAATCCTATTAGCCATTCATCTAAGCAGTTTATCGTACAGAAAATAAATTGCAGAAAGATAAAGGTTCCTAAACTATTACAAGGCCTTGGGGCAGTTACATAATTAGATACAGAAATTTAAACCTAATTAAATTATTACAAACCAGGAAAAATTACACAATGACAAAAATAATACAGCAGAAATAATAAACGCGCGAAGGATAACGAAGCGTCTAAACCCTAAAACGTGCCTAGGTTAAGAGAAAAGTATTTTTTGTTGTTTTTATCTAGAAAAGTTTAAATAATAAAAAGAGTAATTAATTAATTGAAAAAATATTACAAATTAAAATATAATTTTAAATAAAAACCAATACTTTTGATATTTTTAAAGAAAAAGATTTGAAGTCCAGTCCTAGATTCTAATTGATTTTATTTTTAAAGAAAACAAATCAAAATAATTAAATCAAATTAATTTACAAAATTAATTTTATTAAAAAAACCTAAACTATATTTTTTTGTGATTTTATTGATTTTATTATTAAATAAAAAATGGTTTTTGAAACAATTAAAATAACAAAGAAGAAATTAAAAAAATAGAATAAAAAAATATAGAAATGGGCCTGTTATTGTTTCCAGCCTGGGGGTGTGAGTGGCAATTTGCTAAGCCCAGATTTGTACAAGCCCAATTGCCTGCGTGAGATCCAGTGCTGAGTATGCCTGAGGGTCCACCATGGGGACATGCTTGCAGGGCGCTGGATCTGACCTTGTAGTAATCTGATGGATGACATCTGGAGATGCAAGGTGGACACTCTGGAACCCAAAGCACAAGATCTGAAAATAACTTGTTGGAAAAAAACTCCAGACCTGGGTATCGAACCCAGGTCTCTCCCTTTGCACCCTTATGCCTTTGCCATATGCGCTGCTTGATCATTCATGAATATAAAACAAAACAAAATAATATAATATGAAACAAGGACGAATGATGAGTTGTCAAAACACGTAGGCATTGTGGGGTCCCTATATTTTAAACGAACCAACCAAAACATGGGAAATTGCCACACAAATCTCCGGCCGATCAAACCATCTCATGTGGTTGTTCCAATCATCTTCTTCGTTTGATCAAAAACTCAAACCTGCAAATCACGCAAGATACAGATGCCAAGGGTACCCTACCCCCAATTTCAAGGGCTGCAATCACGATGGTGGCGTCCTTTTTTACTGAAACGGCCTTTAAGTCCAGATACGAAGGACATGGACCTTCGTGCTCTAACAATGGAACTTCTCTGTTTTCACGTCCAAACTTTTGTATGATGGTTCTAAACACTTACAAACATGATATTAAACATAAATATATGCAAATATATTATTTATATGCCATGAATAAAAAGTTTGAACCATGAGAAGTTGGAAAACCGTGATTTGTTGGAGAGGGAGTTCCTGTTTTCTTTGGCCTTCAAGGAGGGATGAGTTGGTTTACTGAGAGTCTCAGGAAAGTGAATGGATGGATGGAAGTGATTGAAACTGGCTGGAGAAGAATATCTCGAGTTGCACCACTTTGAATAATTTTGAAAACTTTCTAGGGCTTTCTGTAGCAGCTGCGCGTGTCCATTAGGGCTGGAAGGTTTGTGACTATATAGTATATCACATTAGGTCAACAAAAGTAGAGGAAAATCCAAGCTTTCATGAGAAAATATTTTCTTTCAATTATGTGATTTTTTTTAATTTTTTAGACCAAATCCAATCTTCTCTTCTCTCCACAAATTTTCCTTGATATGCCAGCACATTTTGCCCATTATTTGATGAGAAAAAGATTTTAAATCAAATATTATATTATTTCTATTATTTATTTATTTAATTTTGCATTTTAATGAATAAAATATCAAAATAAATAGTATAAATAATATAATAATTCATGGGTGTTGGAGGTCGTGGACCATGTTAGAAACAACCTTCAAACATAAAAGGATGGGCCCATTTGGAAAAAAATTCAAGTTTGGCCAATATTGGCTTCATGCACTTTTCCAAAAATTGGTCAATTTTAGCAATGCATATCTCTTTAAATTTTAACCCTAAGAGGGTGTTCTTTCAATTTTTAGAAATCTTAGTATGTCCGTTAAGCAACCTATTTGGTTTCATCTCAATTGGATCTTCCATGTTCATGTAAGAAGCTTTGACCCAAAAGGTGTTTTTGTTGACTTTTTGAAATGACCTATAATGTCTGAATTTATATCTTTTCATGAGTGCATTTTTTTAACTTGAGGGATGAATATGAGTTTTAGGGAATTGAGCTCTCTTGAAAATGAGCCTTGGATGAGAAATTTATGATAAAGTATGAGAAAGTTATGCCTGGTCAAAGTTTGGTTGACTTTTCCTATAGAAACCCTAATTTAGCAACTTTTGAGTTTTGATGAATTAGGCGCATTCCTTGAGGAATCATGATCAACCCTTGATCAAATTATGTATATTACTTCAAAATGTTGATGTTGACCAAAAATCTTGAAGTTTGACTGTATGAGGGTCACAGTTGACTTTTGACCTAACATAGTTGATTTTCAGGCATTTGAGCAGTTGACTGAGCAAACTCCTTGTGCAAGGCATGAAACTTGGCATGGATGATCTTGGGAATGTATTAGGGAAATGTAAGTCATTTAGGACCCTTGGAACTCAAACATCTTGATGAGGAGTGAAACCCTAGTTTGACGCTCATTGTCTTATGAGGAGGATTTGTCTGGTCAATCCTTAGTCAACTTGAGCAATTGAGAACCTCTAGGAGTAATTTTGAGTAAAAATGGGAAGGAAAATTTTGAGATACAAAAATTGCCCCTGTTCAATTTTATTAAACCTGACGATGTAGATTGGATGGTCTTCCTTTCGTGATCTGAAGGTGGAAGATGATTGAACACTAGAGTGCCCAGAAATTTGCACTCGCAGGAAGTAATATTGATTGGTGATATCAGGAATGGGCTTGCATATGCAATTTGGAAGGCGACAGATAATCGTCGGAGATGGGCTTAAAGAATGCATCCAGAAAATATATCGGTTGCATACGAGATTCCTTTGCGAGAATTCCTTTACCTGCCGTTGAGGAGGAGTGCACCGGGGAATGTTGATTTATGTCCTGGGAAATAGAGTCTAGGAGCTTCGGTTGTCCATTACTCTACTGGGGAATTAACTCTTGATTGGGGAGGCAGAAGTGAATTGTTTAACTGGTCAGGGTCCAGGCTGCACAATGACTTACTGGGGAAATGTGAAATCGACCGTACCTAGTCAGGTCCAGGTCTTACAGTGTTGTAAACTATTGTCTGGAGATAAAAGAGAAGGAACCTGAATAGTAGGGTTACTTCGAAATGAAAGCCTGGATAGTAGGGTTGTGAGAAGGAACCTGGATAGTAGGGTTACTTCAAAATGAAAGCCTGGATAGTAGGGCTATGGGAAGGAACCTGGATAGTAGGGTCACTTCGAAATGAAAGTCTGGATATTAGGGCTATGAGAAGGAACATGGATAGTAGGGTCACTTCGAAATGAAAGCCTGGATAGTAGGGAAATGAGAAGGAACCTAGATATTAGGGTTACTTCGAGATGAAAGCCTGAATAGTAGGGCTATGAGAAGGAACCTAGGTCGTAGGGTCACTTCGAAATGAAAGCCCGAATAGTAGGGCTATGAGAAGAAATCTGGATAGTAGGGTCACTTTGAAATGAAATCTTGGATAATAGGGCTATGAGAAGGAACCTGGATAGTAGGGTCACTTCAAAATGAAAGCCTGGATAGTAGGGCTATGGGAAGGAACCGGGATACTAGGGTTACTTCGAAATGAAAGCCTGGATAGTAGGGCTATAGGAAGGAACCGGGATAGTAAGGTTACATCGAAATGAAAGCCTGGATAGTAGGGCTATGAGAAGGAACTTGGATAGTAGGGTTACTTCAAGATGAAATCCTGGATAGTAGGGCTATGAGAAGGAACCTGGATAGTAGGGTTACTTCGAAATGAAAGCCTAGATTGTAGGGCTATGGGAAGGAACCTGGATAGTAGTGTTACTTCGAAATGAAAGCCTGGATAGTAGGGTTGTGAGAAGGAACCTGGATAGTAGGGTTACTTTAAAATGAAAGCCTGGATAGTAGGGCTATTGGCAGGAACCTGGATAGTAGGGCTATAGGAAGGAACCAGGATAGTAGGGTTACTTTGAAATGAAAGCCTGGATAGTAGGGCTATAAAAAGGAACCTAGATAATAGGGTCAATTCGAAATGAAAGCCTGGATAGTAGGGCTATGAGAAGGAACCTGGATAGTAGGGTTACTTCGAGATGAAAGCCAAGATTGTAGGGCTTTGAGAAGGAACCTGGGTCGTAGGGTCACTTCAAAACGAAAGTCTGGATAGTAGGGCTATGAGAAGGAACCTGGGTCGTAGGTTCACTTCAAAATGAAAGCCTGGATAGTAAGGCTATGAGAAGGAACATGGATAGTAGGGCCATTTCGAAATAAAATCCTAGATAGTATGGCTATGGGAAGGAACCGGGATAGTAGGGTTACTTCGAAATGAAATCCTTGATAGTAGGGCTATTGGAAGGAACCGAGATAGTAGGGTTACTTCGAAATGAAATCTTGGATGGTATGGCTATGAGAAGGAACCTGGATAGTAGGGTTTCTTCGATATGAAAGTTTGTATAGTAGCGCTATGAGAATGAACCTGGATAGTAGGGTTACTTCGAGATGAAAGCCTGGATAGTAGGGCTACAGGAAGGAACCTGGATAGTAGGGTTACTTCGAAATGAAAGCCTGGATAGTAGGGTTGTGAGAAGGAACCTGGATAGTAGGATTACTTTGAAATGAAAGCTTGGATAGTAGGGCTATGGGAAGGAACCAGGATAGTAGGGTTACTTGGAAATGAAAGCCTGGATAGTAGGGCTATGAAAAGTAACCTGGATAGTAGGGTTACTTAGAGATGAAAGCCAAGATAATAGGGCTTTGAGAAGGAACCTGGGTCGTAGGGTCACTTAGAAATGAAAGCCTGGATAGTAGGGATATGAGAAGGAACCTGGGTCGTAGGGTCACTTCAAAATGAAAGCCTTGATAGTAGGGCTATGAGAAGGAACATGGATAGTAGGGTCATTTCGAAATGAAAGCCTGGATAGTAGGGCTATGGGAAGGAACCGGGATAGTAGGGTTATTTCGAAATGAAAGCCTGGATAGTATGGCTATGGGAAGGAACCGGGATAGTAGGGTTACTTCGAAATGAAATACTGGATAGTAGGGCTATGAGAAGGAACCTGGATAGTAGGGTTACTTCGATATGAAAGTATGGATAGTAGGGCTAAAAGAAGGAACCTGGATAGTAGGGTTACTTCAAAATGAAAGCCTGGATAGTAGGGCTATGGGAAGGAACCTGGATAGTAGGGTTACTTTGAAATGAAAGCCTGGATAGTAGGGCTATAGGAAGGAACCAGAATAGTAGGGTTACTTCGAAATGAAAGCCTGGATAGTAGGGATATCAAAAGGAACCTGGATAGTAGAGTTACTTCGAGATAAAAGCTTGTATAGTAGGGCTATGGGCAGGAACTGAGATAGTAGGGTTACTTTTAAATGAAAGTCTGGATAGTAGGGCTATGAGAAGGAACCTGGATAGTAGGGTCACTTCAAAATGGAAGCTTCGGTAGTAGGGCTATGAGAAGGAACCTGGATAGTAGGGTTACTTCGAGATGAAATCCTGGATAGTAGGGCTATGAGAAGGAACCTGGATCGTAGGGTCACTTCGAAATAAAAGTCTGGATAGTAGGGCTATGAGTAGGAACTGGATAGTAGGGTCACTTCAAAATGAAATCATGGATAGAAGGGCAATGGGAAGGAACCGGGATATTAGGGTTACTTCAAAATGAAAGCCTGGATAGTAGGGCTATGGGAAGGAACCAGGATAGTAGGGTTACTTTGAAATGAAAGCCTGGATGGTAGGGCTTCGTCATTTGATCACGTAGATTAGTTGACCCGTTTGGTTTCGGGAACTGGTTTTTCATTAGTTGTCTGCAGATGTGACATGTATAACTTCATGGATTTAATCCTGAATTGTTGGAATTGTTGATGATAACCATCTTTCCTGAAAAGGTAGAGGGTTAATTGTATGTGATCCATGAAATGTATTGTGTGATGATGTTCTCAAAATAACTGAGATTATGTTGTATGCAATGTGTATGCGCATGTCATGATGTATGAACATGAAAGTGCTATTGTGACATATCCGAGTCTGGGAAAATAAATCCATAACTGCTGTTGGAGAGTATTGGAAATTGAATTCTTGACTTTTGTAGAAAACAATGGTTCTTCTACTTCCGTTGGGGATTATTAACGGAGATGACTATGCTGGGGATTTGCTCCTTGTTTACGGATATTCTACCGGGGAGAGACTTTTCTTGAGAATAACTCTACAGGGGAATAACTCTGTTGCGAGAGGAGATGCTTCGCGGGAAAATTTTGTCGATTCATAGAAATAAGCTCCGCTGGGGGAATAAGTTCTGTTGGGGATTGAGCTTCTGTATTCAGATAAATAAACTTTTCTTGGGAGACAACTTTATGAACCGCTTGCGATTATAAAATTCGGCTGGGGAATATAGATGTCAGCTCTCTAAAGAAACTTTGATGGGGAAAGTAACTCCTGTTTGGGGAAGTCGATGATAAAGCTTTGGTTGCCTCTACTCTGTAGGAAGTGTAGATGTCATACTGGTGTATGCTGAGATGACCTTGTTTCAAAAATTGTCTCTACCCCTGTACCTGTTGAATAGAGTAATTGTCGGGCTTGACATGATTTTTTAGTTTTGCCCCTATTTCTTAAGTTATGAGCAATTATCTTTCTGTTTTATATGCAAATATTTGTGAATAGAAATCATATTCAAATGCATATGTCAAGAATAAATCATTGGACGTTTTTGCAAAACAAAACAGAAAAAGGAAAACAAATGGTTTTGTAACAACGACTTGTATTAATTTTTGAAGTTAGCCTATAACAAGTGTTTTTGTACAAGGAAGTTGACACTCTAGTAAGAGAACGCCGTCGTGAAAATGAAAGTTATACAATATTGTATACAAAGAGAAGAAAACAGCTATGTGTAATAATCCCATTGAGTTTCAATTCTGCTATTGCCGCTATGTCTTCGAGCGTCTCATCACTTTGCTGCTTGTCCGAAGCTGACTGGATTGATCGATACCGTTCGAGCTTTATAGTTGATACTGAGATCTGGTCGCAAGGTGATCCAATGGGACACAGTGATACACTTTAAATCCATAACTTTTTCCTGGACCGCCCTTTCGGGTTTTCGGTCCACAAGGATACCCTTTTTTTCCCAAGCCGCCTTTTCAGGTTTTCGACTTGCCGGGTGTACAAATTTTTTCATTTTTATCCCTAATTTTTGCCCGAACCCTCTTGGTTCTCCAGGAAGCCCTTATTTTTGCCTAGGCCAGTCAACCTAGCGGGTCTTTAATCATGCGTAGTATTTTTTTCACTATGTCCGCATTGACAGGGTGAGGAAGGTCGTCACCGTCCATGGTGGTCAGAATCATGGCTCCACCCGAGAAAATGTTTTTGATCATAAATGGACCTTTGTATGTGGGAGTCCATTTGCCCCTGGGATCACCTTGCAAAAATATGATGTGCTTGATCACTAGATCCCCGACTTGATATTCTTGGCATCTGACTTTTTTGTTGAAAGCCTTGATCATCCGTTTTTGATACATTTGACCATGACAGACAGCAGTAAGTCTCTTTTCATCGATCAGATTCAGTTGATCAAGTCGAGTTTGGATCCAGTCATCTTTGTTCAAACCTTCATATTTCATAATCCTCAGAGAAGGGATCTGGACCTTAATAGGCAGGACTGCTTCCATGCCATATACCAGATAGTAGGGTGTTACCTCTGTTGACATCCGTGCTAAGGTACGGTACCCATGAAGAGAAAATGGTAACATCTCATGCCAGTCTTTGGATGTCACCGTCATCTTCTATATGATCTTCTTGATGTTCTTGTTAGCAGCTTCAACTACGCCATTCATCTTCGGCCGGTAGGGAGAAGAGTTATGATGTTGTATCTTGAATTGCTTACAGAGTTCGGTGATCATCGTGTTATTGAGATTCGTACCATTTTCAGTGATGATTCTCTCTGGCACACCGTAATGACAGATCAGGTTATGCTTGATAAACCGCGCCATAACATTCTTGGTAACGGTAGAAAAGGAAGCAGCTTTAACCCACTTCGTGAAGTAATCAATGGCCACCAGGATGAAGCGATGCCCATTGGACGTGGTAGGTCTAATTTCTACGATCATGTTGATGCCCCACATTGCAAAGGGCCAAGGATCCGTCAAGACATTCAAAGGAACCGGAGGAACATGCACCTAATCAGCATAGATCTGGAATTTATGACAAGTTCGAGAGTGTTGATAGCAGTCTGCTTCTATAGTGGACCAATAGTATCCTACCTGTAGGATTTTCTTAGCCATGGTATGTCCACTGGAATGGGTTCCGAAGGTACCTTCATGTAGATCTTTCATAATCTTCTCTGCTTCGCTCTTGTCTACACACCGCAGCAAGGTAGAGTCATGGTTGGGCTTGTAGAGTATTCCATTACTGAAGAAGAATTTCACGGTGAACCTTCTCAGAAACTTTTTATCATTGACAGATGTCCCCTCGGGATACTCTTGAGCCTCGAGATACCTTTTTACTTCGTGAAACCAAGGTTTGTCTGCTACCTCTTCAGTATCAATCTCACAGTAGTGCGCTGGTTCATCCAACCTCTCGATAGTGATTCGGGGAGCTTCGTTGTCCCACCTGACCTTGAACATGGAAGACATGGTAGCTAGCACGTCCGCTAACTGATTCTCCTCTAGTGGGAAATGTTCAAAGGTTACCTCCTCAAAGTGTGGGAGCAATGTTAGTACATGTTCTTTGTATGGGATGAGATTCAGATGCTTCGTATTCCATTCTCCTTTGATCTGACTTTTCACTAGGGCTGAATCCCCGAAAACATTCAAGAACTTTATCCTAAGGTCGATAGCAGCTTTGAGACCCATGATACATGCTTCATACTCCGCCATGTTATTAATACAGTTGAAGCATAGTCAGGCGGTGAAAGGAGTATGACAGTCCTCAGAAGATATAATTATAGCACCAATGCCATTACCGAGTGCATTCGAGGCTCCATCAAAAACCATGGTCCATCGGGATCCTTCTTCAGGTCCTTCATCCGGTCCAGGTTCTTCATAGTCAGTCACTAACATATTATTCTAGTCCGGGAACTCAAAATTCATGGACTGGTAGTCATCCACGGCCTGATGGGCCAAATGATCAGCTAATACACTTCCCTTGATTTCTTTCTGGGTTGTATATTTTATATCGTATTCGGTTAAGATCACCTGCCATCTTGCTATTCTTCCGGAGAGAGCGGGCTTCTCGAAGATGTACTTGATTGGATTCATCTTAGATATCAACAAAGTAGTGTGGGTCAACATATACTGTCTTAGTCGGCGAGCAGCCCATGCCAAATCTCAACAAGTTTTCTCGAGCAGTGAGTATCTTGTCTCACAATCGGTAAACTTTTTGCTAAGGTAGTATATTGCATGCTCTTTTCGACCAGACTTGTCATGCTGCCCTAGCACACACCCTATTGAATTATCTAGCACCGTTAACCACATTATCAAAGGTCTACCTTAAATCATAGGCATCAGAATTGGTGGTTCTTGAAGGTATTCCTTGATTCTCTCGAAAGCGGTCTGGAATTTGTCATTCCACTTTACCACTTGATCTTTCTTTTGGAGCTTGAAGATTGGCTCACAAGTAGCAGTCAGATGTGAAATGAACCTGGCGATATAATTTAGGCGTCCCAAGAAACCTTTAACCTCCTTCTCAGTACGGGGAGCCGGCATCTCTTGTATGGCCTTCACCTTTGCAGGGTCTACCTGAATACATTTGTCACTGACGATGAACCCCAGAAGTTTACCACACCTTACCTCGAAGGTGCACTTGTTCGGATTCAACCTCAGCTTGTATATCTTCAACCTGTCGAACAGCTTTTGCAGATGATCAAGGTGTTCTTCCTCGGTTTGAGACCTGGCTATCATGTCATCAACATTAACCTCTATCTCATGGTTGATCATATCATGGAACAAAGCTACCATGGCTCGCTGATAAGTTTCCCCAGCATTCTTCAACCCAAAAGGCATCACCTTGTAACAGAAAGTGCCCCACTGTGTGACGAAGTTTGTCTTCTCCATGTCCTTGGGAGCCATCTTGATCTGATTGTACCTAGAGAACCCATCCATGAAGGAAAAGATCTTGTGTTATGCGGTGTTGTCAACGAGAACATCGATGTGGGGAAGCGGGAAGTCATCCTTTGGGCTTGCCCTGTTCAGGTCTTTGTAGTCCACACACATCTGTACCTTGTCGTCCTTCTTAGTTACCGGAACGATGTTAGCAACCCACTGCGGATAGGAGGTGACAACTAAGAACCCAGCGTTGAACTATTTCATAACCTCTGTTTTAATCTTCTCTGACATTTCAGGGCGCATACAATAGAGTTTTTGCTTAACCGGAGGACAATCTTCTTTAATCGGAAGACGATGTAGCACAATATTAGTGTCTAAACCAGGCATGTCTTCATATGACCAGGTGAAGATCTCAACAAAGTTGTGCAACATTTGTATCAATCGCTGTTTGACATTAATCTCCAGATTTGTGTCGATCTTGACTTCTTTTCTGTCTACCTCTGTGCCCAAGTTTATCGTCTCAACTGGCTCTTCATGGGGCTGTATAGCCCTTTCTTCCTGTTGTAACAATCTATAAAGTTATCCCGGTACGTCACAATCTTCCTAACCTTCATCCTCGACTTAGTTAATCAGATTTTCGAAGTTATAACTGGAAATAGTAGAACTGTTATCAATGGGATCCAGAGTGGATATGGATCTGCAGTTTGATATGTGAGTGTGTGTAAGAGCATAGTTATATTGATAAAGTGAAAAAGAAGAAAAGAAAAACAGAGAGCGTAAAATTTGTATGCAAGAAACGTCCAATGTTTTATTGATGACATATGAAAATGACATATAATAACCCTCACAAATAAACCATTGTGCCTCGGGTAAGACACAAGGCCATAGAGTTTATATTGTTTATTACAAATTCGAAAAGCAAGTAAGGAAATTACTGCTGAACAAAAGAAATTGGCACAAAATCTTTGGCCGTCCAGTTACTAATCCCACTGTTGGTAGTAGGATAGATCCAACTGTCAATATCAGAATCCTCATCATTGTATTCTATAGTGTTAACCCCACGATTGTTGATGCGTAGGAGGGGTCCTCCAGCCCGAGCACGTCGAACAGCCCTTTGAGCTCCTGAAATAAATCCAAAACCAAATTTGTCAATTTTATGAGGAAAATCAGTGAGATGTCCCCAAATGGTACACCCACCTTCTTCAACTACTGCTCTGGCGTCCTTGAGAGAAGCCATCTTTAAAGGAGGTTTGTTCTGGTGGTGGTCTCGGTTAATGCCATGATCTGAGGAACCTCTTCAATGTTTTGACAAGGGGTCTCTATGAATTCCCCGTCCATCTCCACATACATGAAAGAGTTCAGGTGGCTTACCATATACTCCTCTTCACCATGTACGGTGACAATCTTCCCCTTCACTGGATACTTCAGCATTTGGTGCAGCGTAGAAGTAATGGCCCCAACTTCATGGATCCAAGGACGAACCAACAAACAAGAGTACAATGGTATGATATCCATCACGTAGAAGGTGGATTCAAAGGTCTGGGAACCCACTTTGACAGGGATGTCCACCTCCTTGTGCACCATTCTTTTTGACCCGTCAAAAGCCCTCACCATAATGTTATTGGGCTTTAAGGTCAAGCCTTCACAATCTAGTCCATCAAGAGCCTTCTTAGGCAGAACATTCAGTGACGATCTAGTGTCCACTAGCACATGAGCCATAGTAGTGCCCCTGCATTCGATCGAGACATGCAGAGCATCATTATGCTTTCTCCCCTTTAGTGTCAAATCGGCATCTGAAAACCCTAACCCATTGTCAGCAGTCAAACTGGCCACACAGTCCTTGAATTGGTCAGCTGAGGTTTCTTGCGGCACATGCGCAGTCTTGAGAAATTCAATCAAAGCCTTTGCATGGGCCTCAGAACACAACAGCAGAGACAACATTGATATCTTCGAAGGGGTCTGTAGCGATAAAAAATGTAGCGGGGTAAATCGGAGATCGAATTATTGATTAATTCGTCTCACAAAAGCAAGAGTCGCCACCGCGCTTTATTGTTTCCAAAGGAAAAGGGAAAAGAGCGAAATAAAACCCTAAATATGCAATGTAAATAATACTGAAAATACAAAGCGTTTTTTGAAAAGAGATCTTATGGTTCGGGGGCTGGTTATACAATGGGAAGGTATTAGCACCCAATGCATCTATAGTACTCTATAGGAACCTTTTGAAATATCTGTTTGTTTAAAATTGACTTGTTTGATTGAAAATAAATTGTTTTGGCCGAAAAGGGATACGGACGGGTTTTTGAAGATGCGACGACCTAACGTCGAAGTTTTGACTTGAAATGGTATAAGTTTTGAAAAGGTTGAATATTTGAGGAGAAATTACCCTAAGTTTTGATGAAATGAGGGTATTCGCTCGATTGCTTTTGAGGACATGAAGTCGACAAAAATTAGATTATTCCCTTTGGATTGGTGCAAACACGATAATCAAGTACAATGAAATAATTGACAAAAAAATGATACACAACAATTAAATGTGAACATGCATTTTTTATATGATTTTTGTTTAATAGGCGAAAAGAAAAAGTTTAATTGGTTTTCACTTTTTACGCATTTTTAACGATAAAAGGTAATGAGAATTAAGAGAAATGTTTTTTAGGTTTTATATGTTTCTATTTTTTATGTCTTTTTATATTAGTATTTAATCAAAACGAGAGGAATAAATTAAAGGAAAAATAGCATGTCTTTTAGTTTTCTCATTTTTTACTTTCACATGTTTTTTAAAAGATATTAAATATTTTTTAAATTAAGTAAAACTTATAAATCAAATATCTAATTAAAATAAGGAAGACTGAAATTATTAAAATAACTTAAACTTAGATTAAATGAGATTTGGATTTAATTAAAACTATATGTTATTTTTAAGAAACTAATTAGTCTAGATTAATTAAGTTAAGAAAAATAAAGAATTAACTAAAGAGCAAATAAAGGTGGGGTGTGAATTAGAAAATAGAAATGGGCTTTAGTAAAACAAAGAATGAGCTGGGTTTAGGGGAAATGGAGCGGGTCGTTGGAAGACCCGGATCCAAAAAGAAGAACAACAGATGCTGAAGCGAAAAAACCCTAGGAACGCTGTGTTTTAGCCGCCGCCGGATGTCCTTTCTTCCTCTCTCAATGTTCACCATGGTCACAAAGAAACTTTCAGAAACTTCTCTTTACTCTAAACTATCTCTACCCAGTTACACCTCTAACAATCATTATCATCACCCTCAATGTCCTCTCCGATAATCAAAGTAACAACAAACATAAATTCTGCATCTATCACCAACAATTCAAATCGTAGCACACAAAAGACTAAAAGGAAGAACATCATCAGTGCAGTAGGCTCCGAACTTCCTTTTGCGCATGCACTGGAACCTGAAAAACCAAATTCTTCTCTCCGGCTTAATTCTATGCTTCACAGGGTTTTGTAGATGGAAGAGGGCGAAATGGGTTTTGGAAATTGAGTGATGGAGATGACGGACGGAAGGATGATAGGGGTGGATGTGTGGAGTTGATCGACGGTTGCTACGACAGCGAGGAAATGGGCATTCGATAAACAGTGGTTCGACATGGCTGTTCTTCTCCGAATATCTTGCTTTACCAATTACCACCGTGGGGCTTGGGTTAAAGAAAGGGAGATTGGTGCTGGAAGGAGGAACGATGAAGATTGCTAGCGTGGTTAGTTGTTATTTGTTTTGATTTCAGATTGACTGCACGGGTGCTATTATGCTTCTCTGCTGTATGTTTTAAGCGGAAATTCATTCTCGTCTTAGAAACTTTGTTGGTAATTTGCAGGGAGATAACACAGTCCTGTTAGGCCAAAGGGAACCAACTAACAGGGACGTATCATCTGGATCTGTAGTAATGACGAGACAAAAGTTTTGGTGGAAAAAAATTGTTTCAAGCTCTTCCAAACAATATTTACAAACTTCTTCTAGTGGAGAAACCGTGGTAAAAATCTGAAAAGTACAGGATGCTCCATCTGCAAGTGAAAGACGAGATGTAACTGGACCTGCCAAAACTGCTCCTCTTTGACTGGGTATGAGGGGTTTGGAGCATAAGAGACGGACCCGACTTCAACCTCCTGTTGGTAAATATGCCGGAGATGGATCCTCCAATTCTTCCATTAACCAAAGTCAAGAAACAAGGACAGATAGCCAAAATCTATTGCAATACAGGTTCTTCCATCGATTTGAGCGGGAGAAGAAGGACGGCCATGAATAGTGGTTAAAGGTGTGTGATTACAGAAGGAGATAATGATGGCGATGAATCGTAAAGTCCGAATGGGCAATTAAACAAAGGTTTGTGAATTTCTATATTATTTCAAATTGGCTTAAAATTAACAGTGTGTTTATGATTGTGCCGGTCTTGCAACCTTGTGAGTTTTGAAATTTATTGATTGAATTATTGCCGGTGTTAAAATAGGGATTTGATGTTAAGAATCGCTAATGTAAGCAGGGACAGTAACAACAGCGTTCTTAAATGCAGAGCCAAGGTAAGCTTTAGTAAATTTCCTGCAATATTTTCTAACACTTTTTATCTTAATGTTTGGATTCTTGTTCTATTTTAACTTTTAAATATGATGCTAGTAATGGATTTGCATATTCAAAAATGGGAATGATGGTGGTTAAAGCTTACCTACGATACTGAGGATCGTATCGGTTATTGTTGAAACAAATTCTTTCCGAATGCGTAGAAGAATACCAGAGGGAAATCTACATTAGGTACAAATCTTCTTGTAATTTCTTCGACTCCAGCTGTTGTTGTTTCAAAATTTGTTTCAGTCTTTGTTGAAATTGCATTTTAGATGCGAATCGTGTTGAACTGGTTTGTGCAGGTAGCAGACCATGCTGGTGCAGGTTTTGGCTTTATGCAGAATGGTGTGGTTTGATAGTCTTGTGTTCCCCCATGCCCCTTTCTGAACTGAGTTTGGATTCTCTTCTCCTCCCTCTATTCTGAACTGCTATCTATGCTTTTTCTCTCTTCTCTTTCTGAATTGCCTGCTACTGAGTTTGTATATCAGGTTTCTAGGATTGGGTTTGAGAAGTTTGATGCAGGTTATCAAACAGGCTATGTGCTTTTTCTTATGTCATGCAGTATGGTTATGTTTTGTTTTGAAATGGTTAGCAGTATGCAGGTTAGAAAATGGAATATGGTTTCTTTTTTTGAAAATGGCTTAGCAGTGATGTGGTGGTATAGTTTTTTTTGCAGTGACGTGGTTTTGCCAATGGACAAATGGTATTTTTTGCTTGGTAGTTTTGTGTAGTATCCAGGTTATGGTTCTGTAGAATGTGAATATGCAGAATGCTCTGTCCACCTCTGCTATGCAGTTAAGACTTCCTTTTTGAAGGGATTGCAAATAGCCGTTGCTTCCCCCCTTTGTGGCTCAGGTTTTGAGTATTTAATTATATTTTCCTGATGCTGCATATATGCTGCTACATGTGATTTCATTCCCATTTCATGCTTAGGCCAGAACCTGCAAAATTAAGCCTCTTCTTCTCTCTACCTCAAGTACATACATGATACATAAATGTGATATCTGTACTGCTGTTCTGAAAAACCATACAGGCTGGAATATGATGAAAAAGGAAATAGGTTGCTTGCACACATTGTTTTAAAAACTGCATAGTTCTGAAATTGCACATTGTTTGAAATTGCATATTGTTTGTTTTGAAATTATGTATGCTGTGTACTTATGCAGTTTTGACCAAAAAATGTATTTATGCATATGTGAAATATGCAGTAGGCTTTTGATGCAAATGATTTTGAAAATGTGCTATTTTTAATTATGCATTCATTTAAAAAATTCCTCTCTTTTTTGTGAACCGGGAGAAATCCCGTGATTTGCAAAAAAGAGTAACTGATTCCGGCCGTTTGATTTTAATGATGAACATTAAATTTATTTTCTGCATTTAAATTATTTATTCGATTCTAATTTCTTTTAATTGTGCAGGTAACATTAAGTAAGCGGACAAACGCGTTGGATTGGAAGCTTTAGAATTAAGATAGATTAGTTTTTTTTATTTCATTTTAATTTTGTCCATTCATTATTGTAATTTACTGTAATATATACAATATTTACAAAATAACTTGTACAAAAAAGAATGAATAAAAGAAACTATTTGTCCATTAATTCTTCTTCTTTATTTATTTATCGTTTATTATTTCTCTGCACGAATAATAATTGGAACCAAATTTCAATTACCCACGTTCAAAATAATAAACAGATAAATAATAATTATCATTGACCAACTAATACCTTCGATTATTTAATCCATCATTCCCAACTAAATTATAATAATTAAAATAGGATTTCAATTATTTAACTTAGAACGACGAACGATTAAACAATCGTTATTGACCGATGAATTTTTCGAATGCTTATTATATTATTCATAAACTTTAAATTATGTAATAACTAAGAATAAATTCTAGTTACTTAAATTTAAAATAATGAGTAATAAATAAATATTGTCCACACAATTAATGCGCCTCTTCCCTGATGTTTATTTTATTATCCATACGTCTTTAAACTAAATAATAATCAAAAGTGAATTTCAATTATTTAAGTCTTAGATAATAGATAATTAATAAACATCATTTTTTTTGCACGAATCGATTAAATGATTTAATGTTCAGCATAAATAGCTCTTGGCCTGAAAAAGTCATGAATTTTAAACTGCTTTGAAAATTTGATGAAAATGTGTCAAAACCCTTGCAATGCGAATGATGCAGATGGGAGACGGTATCTTAGGTCAAAATTTGGGGTACAACAGCTGCCCCTATTTAAGTTCCTTCTATCCGGAGATATGAAGATTTGAAATCTTCGTTTCGACGAGATTGAAGGTACTTAAATACATAACTACGCAAATTTTGTCCTATGATGCCGTCATCATGCAGTGATATGAATGTAGTGCATGAATTCACAGAGAAAGATATTGTGTGGAACAAGACAATGCCGGAGGAATCGAACACCAACAAAACACAGCGGTTCGGATTATACATTATTGGGGAGACAAGCTATCGACTTCAAACGACAGACTCCCGACAGCGAATAAAACGAGGGAAAACAACCTCTAACCCTAACAAAGAGAGCATCTTGCATAGGCTATGACAGGTCATTGATCCAAAACAGTGAGTTCGCAACTCAAGGTCGATGGTAGACAAAGAGTATCAAGTTGCTGATAACTGATTACCGATTCTGGAGGTACGGATTCGTAACAGACTTCTTTGCTAGATTTTCAGAGATATACTCATTAATGCTGAGGTAATAAGACTGTAGATCCGAAGGTTGTTCAAATAAAGAAAACTGCCGCTGGTCATCCATGGGTGTCAAGAACATACAAGTCGCTCAAATAAAGAAGCTGCCACTTGCTGTTTTCCAAAAGACTAACAACGCGCAAGTTGCTCAAATAAAGAGACCGCCGCCTGCCGTCCAAAGAAAATACCAAAGCATACAAGTTGCTCAAATAAAGAGGCTGCCACTTGCTGTTTTTCCGAAGAAAATACCGATAACATACAAGCTGCTCAAATAAAGAAGCTGCCGCTTGCTGTCGTCCAGAAAAGAAAATATCAATAACAAACAAGTTGCTCAAATAAAGAAGCTGCCACTTGCTGTTTTCCGAAGAAAATACCGATAACATACAAGCTGCTCAAATAAAGAAGCTGCCGCTTGCTGTTTTCCGAGGAATAATAACATACTGGTAACTCATGAAGAGTTTGCTGCTTGTCGCTTTTAGAAAAAATAAAATGACGATGACGCACCAGTAGCTCATGAAGAACTACTGCTCGGCGATTCCAAGAGTCATAACTGACGCACTAGTAGCTCATGAAGAACTACTGCTCGGCGATTCCAAGAGTCATAACTGACGCACTAGTAGCTCATGAAGAACTGCTGCTCGGCGTTTTCCGAAAGATAAAATGACGATGACGCACTAGTAGCTCATGAAGAACTGCTGCTCGGCGCTTTCACAAAGTCATAACTGACGCACTAGTAGCTCATGAAGAACTGCTGCTCGGCGTTTGCGAAAAGAATAAATGACGCACTAGTAGCTCATGAAGAACTGCTGCTCGGCGCTTTCGACAAGTAATCGTACAAGTTGCTCATGAAGAGCTTCCGCTTGTCGTTTTCCAAAAAAAATTCAGAAGGAAACTGCGATGATATTGGCAGAGAATAAAATCTTCATCAAAGAGAACCCTGAATCAATCCTTCCCGAGGAGATCAAACTTTAACGTGCAAAATAAATGCACCAACCGTCTAGGTCGCAAATTCACTGGGAAAAATCAATGAGATAGCCTATGCAAGAGGCAACAACTTCATCTAGGTATAACCAGAGAGGAAACAGTCAAACAAGACTCCACCCAATGAGAAAGTAATTCGATTGGGGAATTTATCCTATCCAGAAATGGACAAGGTAAGCTGAATCAAAAATCATCCACGAGGATTAGCTCAGTTGGGGAATTAGAAAGGAGGCGCACTTTATGCTTAAGTTGACACCCTATTTGAAAAGATCAAATACGCTATTTGAAAAGACACAACCAAGGTGTACGAATTCAAAGACATCAACAGATGCAACTGTGCGTGCATGATGCAAGTGTGAATGAATGCATGAATGTCATGTATATGCTGACAAAACAGACAGGGGAGATGGACAGAAGATGACAAGACATCACAGTACAACCCGACGCTCGGCTAAACTCAACAAGAGGGGAACATCACTGGAGATAGAAGACAAAAGCCAACAACACTGTAAAATCCTTCTACAAGGCTTAAATCTCTTGGAGAGGAAGATGTCCAAACCAAAGTCCAGTCTTCCATCGTCGACAACACGAACAAAACTTCTGCTGGAGAAAGTCAATCTTAGCTGGAGATACTGGGAACACCACCCTCGGATAAAGTGTGCAATGCCTAGCACACACTCTGACAAGTCTATATTGCCCCTGGGACCAAATTGGGTGCCCCAAATTACTGCTGACGAGCTGCATGATGCACGACGATTCTTGCGAATAACTTCACTTCTAAAAGTGCCCCAAGCTATCTGGTTGACGAGGAAAAAACGTCTCAAGAGGGTTTACAAAAGACCTGGCATTCACCATGCTCTGGTGTCTTCAAACCTTTAGAGGAAAATCGTCCACTCTTGACGTGATTGCCCCGGATTGACTGTAGTCGGCACAACAAAGTCTTCGAATTTCTGCCCCAGACGAGCAAACAAATTGGGAAAAGCAATAACTAGGAGAAGCAACCTGTCCATGCTTAAGGTCTTCAACTAACATGCCCCTGGATATGATTTCCTTGACGTGATCCGCCGATTACTCAACAAAGTTTCAAGCCTCAAAAGAGTAAACTCATCACTGGTGTTTATGTGAGCTTCCTTGACATCAAACGCATGTTTTGCAGTTAGAAAGAGTTTACAATGAGAATGAAAATTCTAATGCAACAGTTATGTAAGTCTTGAAGATTTTGAAAAGATATCGCACAAGTTGTGCGAGTTAGAGCACCATTTATTTTTGTATAGGGAAAACATATGATACCAACATAACTATTTGAAACATTCATGGGAGTCAGGAACATTATCTCATTGAAGTAGGCTTTCGAAATGACCTTGCTTCAATTAGGACTTTTGAAGGTTGTAATGTGGTCCGGTTTATGGATTTTTAGAAAAAAGGTTTTAAAGCTCAAAATATTTGGTGCCCACCCGTTCTTCATGATGTTCTCCAACCCTATGCTCGGTTAATTCAACCTGAGTGTTCATCTCTCAAAGGATTTTGTGACGGTAACATCTTCCTTGCGAATTTTGAACACTCAATCAGATTAACTGACAACTACCCTGCCCCAGGTTAAAATTCAAGGTTTTTTCGTATAGAAAAGAAACTTCTGCTTCGAAGGCTCGAAAGGGTTAGCAAGGGATTATCTTCCTTATATCTCCGGTGTTTAGGGATTTGAAACAATGCCTGTACATCATCAACAAGATCTTATTCAAAAGCATGCAACCAAAGATTTTGTGTTCTTTAGATCATCATCCCCCCTTCAATCTCTGCCTAGGCAAGAGAATGGGCAGCATGTTGGTATCATAATGCAAAAAGAAATTTGAAATTTGAGAATAAATATGAGTGAAACGAATGAATTTCTTCAAGACAAACATACTCATTGTATTAAGATAATCATTCAGATGCAAACAAATTCTTACGTGCAAACAATGTTTCGATGAATAAGAAAGCTACAAAAGCAGAAATAAGCTAATAGTCTGGGAAGGCTTTCCACTTGAACTACCGAAAACATCTTCAAAAACTCAAAGTCACCCTCAGTCGTGCTTACTCTTCGGCGCCTGTTTGATTTGAACTTCAAAACCAACGTCCTTGAATGACAAGATACCACTTCGGACCAACTTCTGAACCTCAATCTTCAAAGCGAAGCAGCCTTCCAAGTCATGCCCACGAGCGCCTTGATGAAAAGTACAAGCCAAATCAGCCTTGTAGTTCCAATGTAACTTCTTAGGGACCTTCGGTAGAGGTCGGGTCCGAACCAAATTCCTTTGCATCAGGATAGGGAACAACTCTGTATAGGTGATTGGGATTGAATCAAACTGGGTTTTCCTCTGATTAGGAACTCGCTGATTCCGTTGATGAACATGATGATTCTGATGATGAACTTTTCTTCCTCTGGTTCTCTCCTTGGGAAAGTCATTATCAAACTTCTTCACACCATTAGTTGCGCTATCGTCTCCATACGAACATCCTTTTCCGACACCTTCTTCTAGATGCACTCCCACATTCACCTTGTCAGGAAAGTCGACAGGTGTATTAACCGTCACCTTTTCATGAGAAAAAGATTTCGGAGTTTCCGTGAAGACCTTTTCCATCACTTCTTCTTTCTTAGGAGGGTTGACTCGGGCGGCAACCAGAATTTCAACCAAACCAGTTAAGTGCTCCACACTAGCTTTCAAAACAATCACCTCTCTGCGGAGTTCAGAAATCTCTTGCTTGATATTCTCCATTGTTTTCTTAGTGCGAGTGTTGTACTGGTGAGACCAAAGGAAAAAAGACTCGGAAAAAGACCTTTGAAAGTGAAACAAAAAATGTAGAATGATGTATGATATGCAAAAGAGAGTTTTTATTTGATTTTCAAGGAACTCAAGATATTAAGTTGTAAACATCAAAGTATGAAGATAGAAGATGAATTTTAAATTGGCTCCAAACATTGATCAAGTTATCATCAAGATCAATCATCCATTTTGGTGGATTAGGGTTTTCGCCCTATCAACACCCAAGATCCATTGAGCTTGACGAAGCTTGTGATGTTTACAAAGAAAGACCTCCAAATTCCTTCAAAGTCAAGTGAAAAGGGTTTTATGGATGCATGAATGCATGGCTATGCAACAACCACAAGCAAGGTCACAAATAAAGTCAAAACGTTCAACATCACGAGCATGGAGTCAAGGTAAGGAACACCCCCAAGGTATGTACTAACGGTTTAATCACACCTGTAGAACAAGGTTCTAAGAGTTCCCGGAGTCTACATTCCTCCTTCGGATATTACCAACGTCTTGATTACTCAATAATCAGCAATATTCTCAAGAGAAATTCATCCGAGCGTAGCATCGCGTAACAATTACTTCCGGATTACTCCGTTATAATCTCCGCGCTACACCTAAAAGGCCATGATGGGTTAGGGTTCTACGGTTCCCAGCTTCTCTGGCTCCCAGGTCGAAAATAATAATGTCTTCCCGATTACTCAGTAAACAAATATTACGTTCAAAAGGGCCTTCCACTGAGTGGGGGATCTCATGCCTCCTTCTTCGGGATTACTCCCTCAAAGTTAACATGACTATACCGCCCGTCATATTCCTTAGATGTTACTTAATCCGGGTATAGGACTTGTCCTTTGTAAATATTATCAACACCCAAATAATCCTAATATATACATATAATCAAACAATCAAATAATGATAAAACAGATAAAACAAATTAGGCTTAACCCACTTAGGGATGGACCAGCAAGAGGTCAATCATTCCCCAGCAGAGTCGCCAATTCTGTAGCGATAAAAAATGTAGCGGGGTAAATCGGAGATCGAATTATTGATTAATTCGTCTCACAAAAGCAAGAGTCGCCACCGCGCTTTATTGTTTCCAAAGGAAAAGGGAAAAGAGCGAAATAAAACCCTAAATATGCAATGTAAATAATACTGAAAATACAAAGCGTTTTTTGAAAAGAGATCTTATGGTTCGGGGGCTGGTTATACAATGGGAAGGTATTAGCACCCAATGCATCTATAGTACTCTATAGGAACCTTTTGAAATATCTGTTTGTTTAAAATTGACTTGTTTGATTGAAAATAAATTGTTTTGGCCGAAAAGGGATACGGACGGGTTTTTGAAGATGCGACGACCTAACGTCGAAGTTTTGACTTGAAATGGTATAAGTTTTGAAAAGGTTGAATATTTGAGGAGAAATTACCCTAAGTTTTGATGAAATGAGGGTATTCGCTCGATTGCTTTTGAGGACATGAAGTCGACAAAAATTAGATTATTCCCTTTGGATTGGTGCAAACACGATAATCAAGTACAATGAAATAATTGACAAAAAAATGATACACAACAATTAAATGTGAACATGCATTTTTTATATGATTTTTGTTTAATAGGCGAAAAGAAAAAGTTTAATTGGTTTTCACTTTTTACGCATTTTTAACGATAAAAGGTAATGAGAATTAAGAGAAATGTTTTTTAGGTTTTATATGTTTCTATTTTTTATGTCTTTTTATATTAGTATTTAATCAAAACGAGAGGAATAAATTAAAGGAAAAATAGCATGTCTTTTAGTTTTCTCATTTTTTACTTTCACATGTTTTTTAAAAGATATTAAATATTTTTTAAATTAAGTAAAACTTATAAATCAAATATCTAATTAAAATAAGGAAGACTGAAATTATTAAAATAACTTAAACTTAGATTAAATGAGATTTGGATTTAATTAAAACTATATGTTATTTTTAAGAAACTAATTAGTCTAGATTAATTAAGTTAAGAAAAATAAAGAATTAACTAAAGAGCAAATAAAGGTGGGGTGTGAATTAGAAAATAGAAATGGGCTTTAGTAAAACAAAGAATGAGCTGGGTTTAGGGGAAATGGAGCGGGTCGTTGGAAGACCCGGATCCAAAAAGAAGAACAACAGATGCTGAAGCGAAAAAACCCTAGGAACGCTGTGTTTTAGCCGCCGCCGGATGTCCTTTCTTCCTCTCTCAATGTTCACCATGGTCACAAAGAAACTTTCAGAAACTTCTCTTTACTCTAAACTATCTCTACCCAGTTACACCTCTAACAATCATTATCATCACCCTCAATGTCCTCTCCGATAATCAAAGTAACAACAAACATAAATTCTGCATCTATCACCAACAATTCAAATCGTAGCACACAAAAGACTAAAAGGAAGAACATCATCAGTGCAGTAGGCTCCGAACTTCCTTTTGCGCATGCACTGGAACCTGAAAAACCAAATTCTTCTCTCCGGCTTAATTCTATGCTTCACAGGGTTTTGTAGATGGAAGAGGGCGAAATGGGTTTTGGAAATTGAGTGATGGAGATGACGGACGGAAGGATGATAGGGGTGGATGTGTGGAGTTGATCGACGGTTGCTACGACAGCGAGGAAATGGGCATTCGATAAACAGTGGTTCGACATGGCTGTTCTTCTCCGAATATCTTGCTTTACCAATTACCACCGTGGGGCTTGGGTTAAAGAAAGGGAGATTGGTGCTGGAAGGAGGAACGATGAAGATTGCTAGCGTGGTTAGTTGTTATTTGTTTTGATTTCAGATTGACTGCACGGGTGCTATTATGCTTCTCTGCTGTATGTTTTAAGCGGAAATTCATTCTCGTCTTAGAAACTTTGTTGGTAATTTGCAGGGAGATAACACAGTCCTGTTAGGCCAAAGGGAACCAACTAACAGGGACGTATCATCTGGATCTGTAGTAATGACGAGACAAAAGTTTTGGTGGAAAAAAATTGTTTCAAGCTCTTCCAAACAATATTTACAAACTTCTTCTAGTGGAGAAACCGTGGTAAAAATCTGAAAAGTACAGGATGCTCCATCTGCAAGTGAAAGACGAGATGTAACTGGACCTGCCAAAACTGCTCCTCTTTGACTGGGTATGAGGGGTTTGGAGCATAAGAGACGGACCCGACTTCAACCTCCTGTTGGTAAATATGCCGGAGATGGATCCTCCAATTCTTCCATTAACCAAAGTCAAGAAACAAGGACAGATAGCCAAAATCTATTGCAATACAGGTTCTTCCATCGATTTGAGCGGGAGAAGAAGGACGGCCATGAATAGTGGTTAAAGGTGTGTGATTACAGAAGGAGATAATGATGGCGATGAATCGTAAAGTCCGAATGGGCAATTAAACAAAGGTTTGTGAATTTCTATATTATTTCAAATTGGCTTAAAATTAACAGTGTGTTTATGATTGTGCCGGTCTTGCAACCTTGTGAGTTTTGAAATTTATTGATTGAATTATTGCCGGTGTTAAAATAGGGATTTGATGTTAAGAATCGCTAATGTAAGCAGGGACAGTAACAACAGCGTTCTTAAATGCAGAGCCAAGGTAAGCTTTAGTAAATTTCCTGCAATATTTTCTAACACTTTTTATCTTAATGTTTGGATTCTTGTTCTATTTTAACTTTTAAATATGATGCTAGTAATGGATTTGCATATTCAAAAATGGGAATGATGGTGGTTAAAGCTTACCTACGATACTGAGGATCGTATCGGTTATTGTTGAAACAAATTCTTTCCGAATGCGTAGAAGAATACCAGAGGGAAATCTACATTAGGTACAAATCTTCTTGTAATTTCTTCGACTCCAGCTGTTGTTGTTTCAAAATTTGTTTCAGTCTTTGTTGAAATTGCATTTTAGATGCGAATCGTGTTGAACTGGTTTGTGCAGGTAGCAGACCATGCTGGTGCAGGTTTTGGCTTTATGCAGAATGGTGTGGTTTGATAGTCTTGTGTTCCCCCATGCCCCTTTCTGAACTGAGTTTGGATTCTCTTCTCCTCCCTCTATTCTGAACTGCTATCTATGCTTTTTCTCTCTTCTCTTTCTGAATTGCCTGCTACTGAGTTTGTATATCAGGTTTCTAGGATTGGGTTTGAGAAGTTTGATGCAGGTTATCAAACAGGCTATGTGCTTTTTCTTATGTCATGCAGTATGGTTATGTTTTGTTTTGAAATGGTTAGCAGTATGCAGGTTAGAAAATGGAATATGGTTTCTTTTTTTGAAAATGGCTTAGCAGTGATGTGGTGGTATAGTTTTTTTTGCAGTGACGTGGTTTTGCCAATGGACAAATGGTATTTTTTGCTTGGTAGTTTTGTGTAGTATCCAGGTTATGGTTCTGTAGAATGTGAATATGCAGAATGCTCTGTCCACCTCTGCTATGCAGTTAAGACTTCCTTTTTGAAGGGATTGCAAATAGCCGTTGCTTCCCCCCTTTGTGGCTCAGGTTTTGAGTATTTAATTATATTTTCCTGATGCTGCATATATGCTGCTACATGTGATTTCATTCCCATTTCATGCTTAGGCCAGAACCTGCAAAATTAAGCCTCTTCTTCTCTCTACCTCAAGTACATACATGATACATAAATGTGATATCTGTACTGCTGTTCTGAAAAACCATACAGGCTGGAATATGATGAAAAAGGAAATAGGTTGCTTGCACACATTGTTTTAAAAACTGCATAGTTCTGAAATTGCACATTGTTTGAAATTGCATATTGTTTGTTTTGAAATTATGTATGCTGTGTACTTATGCAGTTTTGACCAAAAAATGTATTTATGCATATGTGAAATATGCAGTAGGCTTTTGATGCAAATGATTTTGAAAATGTGCTATTTTTAATTATGCATTCATTTAAAAAATTCCTCTCTTTTTTGTGAACCGGGAGAAATCCCGTGATTTGCAAAAAAGAGTAACTGATTCCGGCCGTTTGATTTTAATGATGAACATTAAATTTATTTTCTGCATTTAAATTATTTATTCGATTCTAATTTCTTTTAATTGTGCAGGTAACATTAAGTAAGCGGACAAACGCGTTGGATTGGAAGCTTTAGAATTAAGATAGATTAGTTTTTTTTATTTCATTTTAATTTTGTCCATTCATTATTGTAATTTACTGTAATATATACAATATTTACAAAATAACTTGTACAAAAAAGAATGAATAAAAGAAACTATTTGTCCATTAATTCTTCTTCTTTATTTATTTATCGTTTATTATTTCTCTGCACGAATAATAATTGGAACCAAATTTCAATTACCCACGTTCAAAATAATAAACAGATAAATAATAATTATCATTGACCAACTAATACCTTCGATTATTTAATCCATCATTCCCAACTAAATTATAATAATTAAAATAGGATTTCAATTATTTAACTTAGAACGACGAACGATTAAACAATCGTTATTGACCGATGAATTTTTCGAATGCTTATTATATTATTCATAAACTTTAAATTATGTAATAACTAAGAATAAATTCTAGTTACTTAAATTTAAAATAATGAGTAATAAATAAATATTGTCCACACAATTAATGCGCCTCTTCCCTGATGTTTATTTTATTATCCATACGTCTTTAAACTAAATAATAATCAAAAGTGAATTTCAATTATTTAAGTCTTAGATAATAGATAATTAATAAACATCATTTTTTTTTGCACGAATCGATTAAATGATTTAATGTTCAGCATAAATAGCTCTTGGCCTGAAAAAGTCATGAATTTTAAACTGCTTTGAAAATTTGATGAAAATGTGTCAAAACCCTTGCAATGCGAATGATGCAGATGGGAGACGGTATCTTAGGTCAAAATTTGGGGTACAACAGGGTCTTCCCCAGGTGCTCGACCACATTGTAGTCGCTCTTATTGATTATTTTTAAAATTTCCTCCATTTCTTGCTTAGAGGATTCCAAAACCACTTTTCTAGGAGCCTCCGTCCGGGAAGGCTCACCTATAGATTCCTTGCCCCGAGTCCCAGATGACTCATCGGCAGGGGTAACGACTGGAGTAAGGATGGGATTAGCAATAGAAGTACTGGCAGGAACAACAGATGTAATAACAACAAGCTTAGCAATAGTGTTCGGGGAGATCTCGGGAGAGAAAACCCTTCCACTTCGGGTAACTTTGTTGGTCCCGACAATGTTACTGATATCAGAATCAGCCTCTTCGGTTTTCAAATCCTGTTTGACGCCATGGTAGTAAATGTCAGCATCATAATTCCAAGGAACAGCTTTGTCTGAGGAGTATGGTACAGGGCCAGGAAAAGTGATTATCAATGGAGAAATTCTTGGAGCAGGTGTAATTCCTAACAGGTCTTTTAGAAGAGACCTTGGAAGGATTGGAGAAAATGGTTATGATAGCAATATCTTCATGTAGGATAGCCGGAATTGGAGTCTTTTCAAACAAAATATCTCTGCTATCCATCAGGCATTGAACACCTGCTTTCAGCAAATAACAACCATAAGGTAGAGATAAACACGTGTGACAACCTTCACCACAACCCGAAAATAAACTGGCTAGCAAAAAATTCTTCTTGACAATCGCGAGGGGAGTGGAAACTTCATCAACAGAGGTAACAAATATATCAGTACCAACGACATTAACACCACGGTTGTGCTTGGGATCAGTTATGACATTAGGCTTCTCCAGAGCATAAAAATCAATCTCATTGGCTTCGATCAGATCCTGTATCTTATTTCTCAAAGCCCAACAGTCATTTGTATTGTGGCCTGGACTCTCAGAATGGTAAGCACACAGAGAGTTTGGATTATAACGAGGAGATAAGGTGTTAGGATTCTTGGGAGCCTCCTTTAAGGTTTCCAAGTTAGATCTTAACAGATGGGTAAAACCTCAGCCAATGTTATATTAATCCGAGTGAACTGCCTTTGCGGTCTTTCTACCCTTTACTGATTATTTCGTTTCTGAGTAGCCGCAGGCCTAGGTATCATCACAGCCCCTACCATTGGACGGTGCTCAGCTCTTCTCTAACCTCTTGAGTTATAAATGGCATTGAGCTCCTTCTTACCCGTGAATGGCTTCTTCACTGTACTTGGAGAGGTGTCTTTATGAATCTTGCCACTCTGGATCCCAGCTTCTACCCTTTCTCTAGTCAATATCAGCTTGGTGAAACCAGCTGAGGAGCTACCAATCAAGTGATTGAAGAACGGACCAGACAGCGTACCAAGAAACATATCCACCAACTCCCTATCAGACAAAGGGGGTTGGACTCTCCCTTCCAGATCTCTCCACTTTTGCGCATAGTCCTTGAAACCTTCGCTTGCACCCATGGACATACTCTGGAGTTGAGTACGGGTAGGGACAAAGTCAGCGTTATATTGATACTTCTAGTAAAAAGCAGCAGCCAAATCTTCCCAGTTGCAGACATTGGTTCCCTCCACTTGATAGAACCACTCAAGTTGAGTCCCAGACAGAATGTCCTGAAAGAAATGGAAGCACAAGTTCCTATCAGCAGTGTGAGGCTAAATCTTCCTCACATAGGAACGGAGATGAATCTTGGGACAAGACACCCCATCATACTTTGCAAATACCGGAGCCTTAAAATTCTGTGGGATGACTACCCCAGATACTAAATCCATCCCTTCAAAATCCAGCCCTGGTATTCTTTGGATCTCCATTTCGCTCAGACGATCCTCTAACTGTTTGTATCTATCCTCAGTAGGAGGATACTGTTCATCATTGTAATCTGTGTCATTATCACAAACCTCAGGGCTAGGGTCCTCCTCCCTTGTCTCTCCCTCTTGATTCTCCCCTTCTTTGGATGAGGAGGTCAGATCAACCGGTTGCTTCAACGGTCCCTTGAATCTTCTGCCCAGATTCAAGACACCAGCAGTCTTCTTTGCCTTCTTCTTTTTCTCTTTCAGAATAAGGGCCTTCAGATCTTCCTACCCTTTGGATAAAGCTACGAACATTTGCTGAAATTTGGCATTTTGTGCTTGGAGAACCTTGATACTTTGTTCAGAAGACATTATTGCTGAAATAAACAGCGAAGAAGATGAGAAACCTGTTACGAAACTTGTTTATGCAATGTCATGGATGATATGCGTATGCAATGATTTCAAGGAATCTTAAAGGCTCAAATTTGTTTAACCAAAAGAAACACAAGTTAATTGTATTAATAAGTTCAAATTGTTACAAAGGGTGCCCTTTAGGCTTACAGTCAAACAAAACAAAACTTTAAAGCAAAAAGAAAATTAGGTCTCCCATGAGCGCATCCTCTTTGGTGCAATGTAGGTGTTTATATTCCTCTCTTCATGAAGTAGCCTAGTGAGTTCCAGGACCTTCTTCTTGCTGGCGTAGAATTGAGTTTCAAACGTATCACGCTCCTCTTTAAGTTGAACCCAGGATTTTTGTAACTCCTCATGATCAGTTGGCATGTCAGGATGGAGAACAAGATAAGAAGTGTCTCCTTCAACAACCGGTTCCACAATCGTTGGTAGGACAGCAGGGTAAGGCATCATGAGACTTTGAGCACGGGCTCATACTCATTTGAGATAAGGCTCAAGAGGGATTGAGTTCTTGTGCCCCAATGTCTTGCTATCAACTCTATGTACCATGCTTCAAGCTCGCATGAACCTTTTACAGTAACCCTGGGCATCATTCTCATAGTCAAAGGTGATTCCTTGGATAAGTGTATCATGAGGACCATCCCTTCGCGTATATCCAAACTGTCGCATTGCCAAGCAAGGATTGTAAGTGGTTCCTCTACTAATGCCTAAGATAGGGACATTAAGAAATTCTCCACATCGATCAATGATGGTAACATTCTCCGAGGATCGAGGACACCAATGAATACCTGAATGTGTAAGATTCATTAGCCTATGAGACCATCTCAAACCCTATTCATTCTTCAAAACGGATTGAGGTAGGTGCGAAATAAACCACCTAGCCAAAAGAGGAGTGCAACACAAAAGGGTCCCTCTTCTCTTTATAGTGCGAGTATGCAGAGAATGTATGATATCTCCAAGAAAAGTAGGTATCGGATTGCGTGACAGGAAAACCTTAACTGCATTCACATCTATGAGATGGTCCAGATTAGGAAACAGTACTAACCCATAGTTGAGAAGGGCTAACACCTCTTCAAAAGCTTGTAGGTCCAGGGTATCCCAAAAATTATTAGCTTTCTCAAACAAGAACTTATCCAAAAAACCCTTGACACCTCTCTTGGTTTCCCAATTTTCCACTACGTCAGCCCATTGTAAGGACAGAGCTTTAGCAATATCTTCAGGTTTAGGGTCTATTTCCATGCCATTGAAAGGTACCTTGTTAAGGATAGGAACCCCCAGTAACAGAGAAAACTCCTCCATAGTAGGAACTAACTGGTAATCCGGAAAGGTGAAGTAGTGATATAGTGGGTCAAAGAACTGAAAGAGTACTTTTAACATTTATTCATCAAGATTTGAGGTGACCAAGCTGAGAAGTTGACCTTGTCTTTCAGTGAAGGGAGAGCTTTCAGGATCCCTTGATACCAATTCCTTAAGCTGAGGAGGTACCTTTACCAGACTGACTTGGATAGTGAATCTGTGGGCGAGGGCCATATCCTACAAGGAAAAAGTAAACCCTAAGAATCCTTGAAATGGTTAGCATGATATGATATGTTGTGATGTCATGATTATGCTCAGATATAGCAGATATAGCAAACACAAACAAATCACACAGAGACCTTAGGTTTAAGGCTTGCATGGATTTTAAGGTAATACCCTCTTGAAGTTGGGTTGGTTCAACCTGTCCTAAATATAGTAACCGAGTTCTAAAGGATCTCAATATCACCGATCTTTCCCCTAAATTTCGTTCCGATAGACAATTGACTTTCCACCAAACAAAACTCAAGAGTCAAACCTCAATGAGTGTAGCATCGAGTATCAACCGACTTTGGGTTTACACCAAAGACGGCTATCTCACTACGTCCTAAAAGCCAAGTTGGTCAATTAAGGTTCTAAGGTAATTTGATGCTTTATGACACTACACAGCGGCCCCGTATTCTCCTTGATTACTCAAGGGCTACCGGTACACACCAAAGTATCGCATCAACGTAGCTACTGTTTCAACCGTATCGGTATACCACACACAACTCCCTCACAGTTTATTGCTACTTACCTAAAAGGAATTCCCCGATCCGGGTTTAGGATCCAAACAACCCAAACAGATACCCTTAAAAATAAATCAGACAACACAAACCAAAGAAGCAATTAAGAATGACCTAAATCCAAAGATGAACACCACTTTTTATTTCTCCCCAGCAGAGTCGCCAGTTATGTGATACGGTGGAAGAACCGACTGTTTTTTGTTACTACTAGTTTGCATTTTTTGTTTGCAAATGTACGGTAAGCAAGAGTCTCCGCCGACTTTTCTTTTATCCGACAAAGAAAAGGGTGAAAAGAACAGAAAAAGACTGTTTTTCGAGATTTCTCAGTAAGGGGGTAGATTATGGAAAGGGAAGCTGTTAGCATCCTTTCCATCTGTAGTTTTCCATGGGCTCATAGGTACTTGCTCATTTTTTAAATTGCTTTTGTTTGTGTATTTGAAAAGCTTTAAAAAATGCCTTAGTATGGCGATTCACTTTATGGTAACTCTTGTATCAGTCCTCAAGAGTGTGATAAAGCATTTTGAAAACTTTGTTTGAAAAGTGTTTGAAAGTGTGGTGTAAACATTTGTTGTTTTGAGCAAGTACCTAAAAGTTTCTACCTACTTGAAAAAGTCTGTTCATTTTCTTAATTCCTTTAGACAGCGCTATCCTACTATTAAGGAGTAGGTAGCTCCATCATTGGAGTTCAAGGGACAATTGTAAGGGATGAAAGGGACAATTACGATCACTAAAGCAATGGTTTGGAAACCTTAGTAATTACCCTAGAGTCCTAAAGACCTTTCCGAGGCAACATTCAAATGGGTCATTTTTTATCTTTTGGGACTAGAGGACAACCACTAAGACTCCCTATACTTCACGATCGTTTACCGAAGGCAACCGAAGTGGGGAAAACCCTAGGAGTGAGCATGTGCAAGTGTTTATTTTTCAGTTTATTTATCTTTGCACAATTAGGGTTTTCTATGTTCATTTAATCGTTATCTTTCCATACAATCCTATTAGCCACTCATCTAAGCAGTTTAACGTGCGGAAAATAAATTGCAGAAAGATAAAGGTTCCTAAACTATTACAAGGCCTTGGGGAAGTTACGTAATTAGATACATAAATTTAAACCTAATTAAATTATTACAAACCAGGAACAATTACATAATGACAAAAATAATACAGCTGAAATAATAAATGTGCGAAGGATAACGAAGCGTCTAAACCCTAAAATGTGCCTAGGTTAAGAGAAAAGTATTTTTTGTTGTTTTTATCTGGAAAAAGTTAAATAATAAAAAGAGTAATTAATTAATTGAAAAAAGATTATTAATTAAAAATTAATTCTAAATAAAAATCAATATTTTTTATATTTTTAGAGAAAAAGATTTGAAGTCCAATCCTAGATTCTAATTGATTTTATTTTTAAAGAAAACAAATCAAAATAATTAAATCAAATTAATTTACAAAATATAATTATAATAAATAACCTAAATTCTATTTTTTTTTGTGATTTTGTTGATTTTATGATTAAATAAAAAATGATTTTTGAAACAATTAAAATAACAAAGAAGAAATTAAAAAAATAGAATAAAAAAATATAGAAATGAGCCTGTTATTGTTTCCTGCCTGGGGATGTGAATGGAAATTTGCTAAGCCCAGATTTGTACAAGCCCAATTTCATGTGTGAGATCTAGTGTTGAGTATGCCTGAGGGTCCACCATGGGGACATGCTTACAGGGGGCTGGATCTGACCTTGTAGTAATTTGATGGATGACATCTGGAGATGCATGGTGGACACGTTGGAACCCAAAGCACAGGATCTGCAAATAACTTGTTGAAAAAAAACAAAACTCTGGACCTGGGTATCGAACCCACGTCTCTCCCTTTGCACCCTTATGCCTTTGCCATCTGCGCTGCTTGGTCATTCATGAATATAAAATAAAACAAAATAATATAATATGAAACAAGGACGAATGCTGAGTTATCAAAACATCCAGGCACTGTGGGGTCCCTATATTTTAAACGAACCAACCAAAACATGGGAAATTGCCACGCAAATCTCCGGCCGGTCAAACCACCTCAGGTGGTGGTTCGGGTCATTTCCTCCGTTTGATCAAAAACTCAAACCTGGAAATCACTCAAGATACGGATGCCAATGGTACCCTACCCCCCTTATTTCAAGGGCTACGATCACGATGGTGGCGTCCTTTTTTTACTGAAACGGCCTGTAATTCCAGATACGAAGGAGATGGACCTTCGTGCCCTAACAATGGAACTTCTCTGTTTTCACGTCCAAACTTTTGTACGATGGTTCTAAACACTTACAAACATGATATGAAACAAATACATATGCAAAGATATTATTTATATGCCATGAATAAAAAGTTTGAACCATGAGAAGTGGGAAAACCGCGATTTGTTAGAGAGGGAGTTCCTGTGTGCTTTGGCCTTCAAGGAGGGGTGGGTTGGCTTGCTGAGAGTCTCAGGAATGTGAATGGATGGATGGAAGTGATTGAAACTGGCTGGAGAAGAAGATCTCGAGTTGCACCACATGGATGCGTGTGTCTACTAGGGCCGGAAGGTTTGTGACTATATAGTATATCACATTAGGTCAACAAAACTAGAGGAAAATCCAAGCTTTCATGAGAAAATATTTTCTTTCAATTATGTGATTTTTTTACCTTTTTAGACCAAATCCAATCTTCTCCTCTCTCCGTGAATTTTCCTTGATATGCCAACACATTTTGCCCATTATTTGATGAGAAAAAGATTTGAAATCAAATCTTATATTATTTCTATTATTTATTTAATTTTGCATTTTAATGAATAAAATATCAAAATAAATAGCATAAATAATATAATAATGCATGGGTAGGCTTGGAGGTCGTGGACCATGTTAGAAACAATTTTCAAACATAAAAGGATGGGCCCATTTGGAAAAAATTTAAGTTTGGCCAATATTGGCTTCATGCACTTTTCCAAAAATTGGTCAACTTTAGAAATGCATATCTCTTTCAATTTTAATCCTAAGATGGTTTTATTCGAATTTTTAGAAAGCTTAGGATGTCCCATAAGCAACCTATTTTGTTTCATCTCAATTGGATCTTCCATGTTCATGTAAGAAGCTTTGACCCAAAAGGTGTTTTGTTGACTTTTTGAAATGACCTATAATGTCTGAATTTATATCTTTTCATGAGTGCATTTTTTTAACTTGAGGGATGAATATAAGTTTTATGGAATTGAGCTCTCTTGAAAATGAGCCTTGTATGAGAAATTTATGATAAAGTATGAGAAAGTTATGACTGGTCAAAGTTTGGTTGACTTTTCCTATAGAAACCCTAATTTAGCAACTTTTGAGTTTTGATGAATTAGGGGCATTCCTTGAGGAATCATGATCAACCCTTGATCAAATGATGGATATTACTTCAAAATGTTGATGTTGACCAAAAATCTTGAAGTTTGATTGTATGAGGGTCACAGTTGACTTTTGACCTAGCATAGTTGATTTTCAGGCATTTGAGGAGTTGACTGAGCAAACTCCTTGTGAAAGGCATGAAACTTGGCATGGATGATCTTGGGAACTTATTAAGGAAATGTAAGTCATTTAAGACCCTTGGAACTAAAACATCTTGATGAGGAGTGAAACCCTAGTTTGAGGCTCATTGTCTTAGGAGGAGGATTTGTCTGGTCAATCCTTAGTCAACTTGAGCAATTGAGAACCTCTAGGAGTAAATTTTGAGTAAAAATGGGAAGGAAAATTTTGGGGTACAATAATCATTAATAAAAATCATGTTGTCTCCTATAATTTTGTGTTTACTTTTCTTTTTCTAGAAAAATGGTAATCCTAAAAAACCCTGATAAATGAAAATCAATTTCAAAAAATCCACATAAACTCTTTTTTACTCTTTTAGTCATCTCTAAAATCAAACATAAATCATATGTGAAAATTAAATCATGAACCCATTGAAAAACCTAATCCCATACCCTATCCCAACTTTGAGTTCCCTGTGTTATAAGATGAAGAGGAAGAAATAGAATAAATACTTGAGGAAATTTCCCGATTGTTAGAGAAAGATGAGAAAGCCATTCAACATCATGAAGAGCCAGTAAAAGTAATCAATTTTGGCACTGAGGAGGAAAGGAAAGAAGTCAAAGTTTGGGAATTGCTTGAACCTGATGTTAAAGAAAGAATAATAGAGCTTCTCAAAGAGTTTGTTGATGTATTTGCATGGTCCTATCAAGATATGCCCGGGTTGGACACTAATATTGTGGAGCACCAACTACCACTAAAGCCAGAATGTTTGCCGGTGAAATAGAAGATTAGAAGGACTCACCCTGATATGGCTAAGAAGATTAAAGAGGAGGTTCAAAAATATATTGATGCAAGTTTTCTTGTTACTTCTTAGTATCCTCCTTGGTTAGCCAACATAGTTCATGTTCCTAAGAATGATGTTAAAGTCAGGATATGTGTCGATTATCGAGATTTAAACAAAGCCATCCCAAAAGATGATTTCCCATTACCATACATTAACATGTTGGTTGATAATGGTGAAAAGTTTAATGTCTTTTCCTTCATGGATGGTTTCTTCGGCTACAACCAGATCAAGAGGGCGCCTGAAGACATGGAGAAGACTACTTTCATTACACCTTAGGGAACCTTCTGCTATAGAGTGATGCCCTTCGGATTGAAATATTTTGGAGCGACATTTCAAAGACCTATGATTACTTTGTTCCATGACATGATGCAAAGAGATCGAGGTCTATGTAGATGACATGATTTCCAAATCACAAAATGAAGAAGACCATGTAGAACATTCACTAAAGTTATTTCAAGGCTTGAGAAAGTATCAACTCCGCCTGAATCCTAATAAGTGTACTTTCAGTGTTCGTTCAGGAAAGTTGCTAGGTTTCATCGTTAGTCAGAGAGGTATTGAAGTCGATCCTGACAAAGTCAAAGCTATTCAAGAGATGCCTGCAGCAATAACAGTAAAACAAGTTAGAGGCTTTCTTGGATGTTTGAACTATATATCCATATTTATATCACATATGACACTAACATGTGGACTGATTTTCAAGCTTCTCAGAAAGGACCAAGGTAGTATATGGACTGAAGATTGTCAGAAAGCATTTGATAGTATCCAGAAGTACCTACTTTAACTTCCTATTTTGATCCGTCCAGTAGAAGGAATACCTTTGATCATGTATCTAATTGTATTAGAAGATTCTATGGGTTGTGTGTTTGGTCAACAAGATGAAACTGGAAGAAAAGAACATGCCATTTACTATCTAAGTAAGAAATTCACATATTGTGAGTCTCGTTACTTCATGCTTGAGAAAACATGTTGTGCTTTGGCTTGGGATGCTAAGCGTCTTCGCCAATACATGATTAATCACACTATTTGGTTGATATCTAAAATGGATCTGATCAAGTACATTTCTGAGAAACCAACTTTAACTGGAAAATTTTCCTGTTGGCAGATGTTGTTATTAGAATATGATATCAAATATCGCACTCAGAAGGCTATCAAAAGAAGTGTTCTGGCTGACCCTTTGGAACATCAACCTATTGATGATTACCAGTATGTCAGATATGATTTCCCAGATGAAGGAATTATGTACCTAAAGGTCAAAGACTATGACGAACTAGAGTTCAGAGAAGGACCCGATCTTGAATCTCGATGGGGTCTAATTTTTTATGGAGTTCTTAATTCCTATGGAAGTGGAGTTGGGGCAGCTATCGTTACCCCTGAAGGTACCCATGTTCCTTTCTCTACAAGGCTAATGTTTGACTTCACCAACAATATAGCGGAGTACGGAGCTTGCATTATAGGTCTTGAAGAAGCAATTAATCTTAGAATTAAACTCATCAATATATACGGAGATTCAGATCTTGTGATAAACCAAATAAAATGATAATGGGAGACTCTTCACCCTGGCTTAATCCCCTACAAATATTATGCAAGGATATTACTGACTTTCTTCAACAAATTTGAGTTGTACCATATTCCCCGTGAAGAAAACCAAATGGTTGATGCTTTGACCACTTTATCCTACATGTATCAAGTGAATCGTCACAATGATATGCCCATAATCAGAATCATGCGCCTAGAGAGACCTGTTCATGTGTTCGCAGCAGAAGAAGTTACAGATACCAAGCCATGGTTCCATGACATTATGTGTTTCCTTAAAACTCAAGAATACTCGTCTGAGGCATCCCATAAAGATAAGAAGACTTTGAGAAGACTATCTGACAAATTCTTCATGAATGGTGATGTACTGTACAAAAGAAACTTTGATATGGTTCTGTTAAGATGTGTGGATGAACATGAAGCATGTCTGCTAATGCAAGAAGTTCACAAAGGGCCATTAGGTACCCATGCCAATGGGCATGTAATGGTTAAGAAAATGTTGAGAGCAGGTTACTATTGACTGATGATTGAATCTGACTGTTGTAAATATGTGAGGAAGTGTCACAAGTGTCAGATCTATGCAGATAAAATTCATGTGCCTCTGACTCTTCTCAGTGTTCTGTCTTCTCCATGGACTTTATCTATATGGGGTATTGATATAATCGATATGATTTAACCCAAGGCCTCAAACAGACATCATTTCATCTTGGTGGCTATTGATTATTTCACCAAATGGGTCAAAGTAAGCTTCATACACAAATGTAACCCGTCAAGTGGTGGTCAGGTTTATCAAGAATCATCTCATCTGCTGACATGGCGCGCCAAGAAAAATTATCACCGAAAATGGTTCAAATCTTAACAATACAATGATGAAAGAACTCTGCAGTGATTTCAATATAAAACATCAAAACTCTTCTCTATATATATCGAAGATGAATGGTGTTGTTGAAGTTGCTAACAAAAATATCAAGAAAATTATTCAGAAGATGGCTGTAACTTACAAGGATTGGCATGAGATGTTACCCTTTTCTCTATATGGCTATCGCACATCCATTTGCACTTCAACAACGGAAACTCCATTTTCCGTGGTATATGGAATGGAAGCGGTACTTCTCGTAGAGGTTGAGATCCCATCAATAAGAGTTCTAATGGAATCTGAACTATCTGAGACTGAGTGGTGTCAAAGTAGATACGACTAATTGAATCTGATAGAAGAGAAGAGGATGAAGACTTTGTATCATGGTTGGTTACATCATAAGAGAATGAAACAAGTGTTCAATAAAAATGTCTTACCTCGTGAGTTCAGAGAAGGCGGCCTTGTGCTTAAAAGGATCTTATCTTTTCAACCTGATTCTAAGGGAAAGTGGGATCCTAATTTTGAAGGTCTGTATATGGTTACTACAACCTTCTTCAGTGGTGAAATGACTCTTATGACTATGGATGGGGAGGAGCTCCCGCGTCCTGTGAATTCTGAGGCAGTTAAGAAATACTCTGTCTAAAAGAAACAAAAAAACAGCTCTCTAAGTTGAAAACCTGAGAGGGTGACTTAGAAAAAAATGAGCGTCTCGGTGGACTGAAAACCCGAAAGGGCGGTCCAGGCAAAAATTAGAGGCATAAATAGAAAAATAATAATCCTGGTAGATTGAAAACTCGAAATGGAAATTTAGGAAAAAGTTAAGGATCTTTGTGACAAGTTACTGCATTGGTCCAAGATTGATCTTCTTCAAGTTGTTTATCCTGCAAAGGCTCTTCATCAAGTTCATCTCTAACAAAGTTTGAACACATTTGAAGTTCAAATTAGATACGGAGAATATGATTGTGCATTTCAATATAACCTTTTTCATATAATTATCATTTTTCAAACTTTGTAAAAGATCCATGGAGTTACGCCATTTGTGAACTACCATTCCATTAAATAAATTTGAGCCTTTACCCATTTATTTGCTACTCTTATCTTGTTTCAGCTTTACAAAATTTCTTTTATTCTTGATGATGATTTTGAAACAATTTGTTAATAAAATTGTGTTTTAAAAAAATGTACAACAACAAAGAGTGTTTTCTATAACCCGTGAATTTAAAAGTGAATCCCTAAGCCCGATTAAATTCTGAAATGTGGAACTAAGAAGGAAGTGTGCTTTTCAAAGACTGCCAGATAATTATATGTTTCCTCCAGTTAATCTTTCAAGGAGATTGTTTCCTCTTCCTTTTGAAATTTCGAAGACATGAACTTCAGGCCTCTCCCCATTAAAAGATATTTTCCCCTCCAAGAGGAAGTGACCTTAAAACAAGTTCTTACTCCATCAGTAGCTCTGTATTTTCCCCCAAGTAATGTAGAGATTACGTGAGTGCCCGTGTACCATAATTTTCCATCCCTAGTGTTATCATCTATTTATCTTATTTATATTTATATGGTCAGCACAAACATGACATTCATTCATACATACTTACATCATTCATGCACATTTTCATTTCTTAATATCCCTGAGTCCATTCTTTTTGGTTGTGTTTATCCTCAAGTAGTGTACTTGCTTCCCCATTGATGTCTTTGCTCCCTCCAATATAATGTTAACTATAGGAAAAAAGGTGTATATCTCTTTTGATTTCCCACTGAGTTTATCCCCCATGGAAGAATTTTATTTTGCTTTCTCGTCCATCTCTGGATAGGATGAATCCCATGTTGAGTTTATTCCTCATTGGGAAGAGTCTTATTTGGTGGCCCCTCTCCAGTTTATTCATGGATTAAACCTTGTTGTTGAAAAATATGTTTGTTTGGATCTCTCTAGGAAGTGAACCCTAGATTAAGGGTGCATTTATTTTACACATTTGAAGACTTCCTCTTTATTTAAAGAAATTTTTTTGCAAGAGTGATGACTTGCACTTCTTTTGAAGATCCTCATGAGAAGACTTTATCTCCTCATCAGGATTTTTTTTGTAATTCCCCAAGAAGTTGAGATTATTTCCCAGCAGCATTACTTTAAAAATCTCAAAATTATTCCATGATAACAAGTAGTGGTCTCGTTATTTATGAAGCTTGTGTGTCCCCGAATTCCTTTTTGGACGGAAAATAGTAGTCTCTTTTGAGTATTATATTAATTCCAAGAGAAGTTGTCCCTAAATATATTTTTGTTTAATTAAATGGATGGTTAATCTATTCAATATGATAGAGATAGTTCATTGTGAAGATTATTTGTTTACTCCGATGAATGGTTAATCTCTTCGATATGATAGAGATAGTTAATTGTGAACTTATGCAAGTGGTTACCATTTAATGAGCTTGTCTGTTACCCTTTTTAAGTGGAAGACTTGATAAAAAAGAAACTGAGACCCGTTCTTCATGGAGAAGTTTATTGTTACCTTTTTCAAGTGGAAGACTTGATTAAAGAATAAATTGAGACTCGTTCATCATGGGGAAGTTTATTGTTACCCTTTTCAAGTGGAATACTTGATTAAAGAAGAAACTAAGATCCATTCATCGTGGGGAAGTTTATTTTTACCCTTTTCAAGTAGAAGACTTGATTAAATAAGAAACTAAGACCCGTTCATAGTGAGGAAGTTTATTGTTACCCTTTTCAAATGGAATATGTGATTAAATAAGAAACTGAGACCTATTCATCATGGGGAAGTTTATTGTTACCCTTTACAAATGGAAGACTTGAACAAAGAAAAAACTGAGACCCATTCGTCGTGGGGAAGTATATTGTCATGTATGAATCAGGTGTTATCATTGATATGATGTAATCTTGTTTTATTTTCCTCTTCTTTGGGATTTTCCCCAGTAGAGTTGATTTCTCTTTTCTCCCGTTAAGTTGAGTTAATATTTTCCCAGTAGGCTTGGTTTCCTGGGGATTATTATTTTTCTTTCTCCCTAATAAGGTTTTATTATACCTTCGAGGATTCCTTGTTATTTCTTGTCTGCATTTAAGCATGTTTTCTGTTTTGGCATCTTATAGCCAAAAATTGTGCATTTTATATTTAAGTACCTCCCATCACGTTGAGACGAAGATGTCGATCTTCACATCTCCAGATAGAAGAAACTTAAATACGAGCATCTATTGTACCCTAATTTGTTTACCAAACATCCCACTTCATATGCATCATTTCATATCTAACAAAATAAAAAAATAGCTTGTGTTTTCTCTTTGTTTAAAATTGGGTTTTGAATCAAGAAATCTCCATTAATATAAGTCTTGATCAAATTAGGGTTTTGATTAAAGAAAGTGGATCATTGACTTTTGACTTAGTGCATGACCTAATGTCTTGAAGCATGACTCAAAGAGATCAAATGCACCATCTTGACCTAATTATGTGGCTCAATTCATTTTCAAAGATACAATTGATTGATAGTGAAATAATTGGAATTACCTGATGAAAAGTCAATTGTCACACAAAAGTCAAACTTGGACTTTTTGGTCAGCTTTGGACTTCAAGGATCAAGGGTCATCAAATCATTCAAATTTATCAAACTTGATTATTAAGAATCAAAAGAATCAAGAAAGTCAACAAAAGTCAAAGTTAAAGATTTCTAAACACTTAGAAAAATTCAAGTGTTTTTGCACTTAAAAAGCCCTAACTTCACAAGCAAGTTCACCAAGATGCCAGTTGATTCAAAGAAAAATTTCAACATGAAAGTTGCAGGGAATGAAAAGTTATGCAACTTTGTAAGTTAGGATTTATCCCCAAAAAATTCTCAAATTAAGAGTTATGGGCATGTGAACTTCTGCCAACACTTAGAAAAAATATCAAACAGTGTTTGACCTAAAAAGTGACCAACTTCATGGATAATTTTCACTATGATCCAGATTGATTCAAGAAAAGTGTTCAACATGAAAGTTATAGATAATATTTCAAGCTTTCTAAAATGTCCAAGAGCATGAATTTATCATACTTGAGCAAGGAGTTTTGAATTTATGAAGTTGGATGTCCAAGGTTGCATTACAAGTCATTTTTGTGATAATCTAAAGACCAAATCTCCAAGCCATGCTACATAATCTCACTTTGTAACCCATAGTACCTCTAAATCTATCCAAGATTAGAAGAGTACACAAGATTTCACGCCTTTACCCAAGAGATACAATCCATTATCCAAATAAGTTTCCATTTTTGGAAGAAAGTTACCAATACCATTCTTGAAAAGTAAGATTTTTGTACAAAGCATATCTTGAGCCCATACCACTGCTCTCTTATGATCACACTCCACCATGAATCAAGGAAACAATGTCTCTTCACCAGCCTTTCCTTGTAAATTAACCTTAAAAGCATGGATTTGCAAGATTTCTTCTCAACTAAGTTTCACAAACTTTGTGCTTCAAACTGGTCAGTTCCAAACCCTAATGTTTCCCTATAAATATAAATCATTTCTACACTTAAAAACAACCAATTCACAGCTTCAAAACACCCCTCGATCTCTCTCAAATCAGAATTTGCCAAAATTATTCATTTGTGATTTTTGAAATCCATTTCTTCGAAATTCATCATCCTTTCCATATCTTTGCAAGTTAAACATCAGCTGGATGCAGTAAAGCGACAAGCAAAAAGTAAAGTTATTAATTTACCGGGTGATATTTAGGTTATATCGTATCGTATCCACAAAGATTAGTGTGTTGAAATGTCATTCAACAAATCTCTTGTTAATGAGTTTGGGGCTTGAATGGGATGGTTTGTATAGAAAGGTATAAACATAAAATAAATGTATAAAAAGTAAAATGGAATAACTTATCAAGTATGCATATATACTACTTCTCACAGACTTAAACCTATCGACCTATTATACTAAACCTACAATATTTATCTATGTTATCACGTGTCACTCACAACCTAAGTCATTTCTAACCCAAATTGAGAGGATGACTGCGTCACCTCGGTAGCAATATCTCAATCACCTCAACAACATAGAATTCAATCGTGCTTGCTTGCATCGATGATCTCTCAGAGCAACACAAACAACAGAGGCGTTAATCACATACACCCTAAGTGAATCACAACGCTAAATCTATCTCTAGAATTCAGACACTATTAGATAATCATCCTAGATAAGAATTCAAGCTATATATTTCTATAGAAACTCAAATCCCTAGCACAGAGCAAAAATCAAGGATAACAATCGACAAATATTTGTAAAGCAAGTTTTATATAACTCCAAGGGCGACAAATATACATAAGATCAAAGTAAATATATGTACAAACACAACCAATAGAGAATACACAAATAAAAATAGAAATGAACCACAGATCTATCGATTTGCCAGCGTCGATTGAAGAGCCATCCACCCTGAATCATCTGTATGCAAGCTCCATAGTTGTTATTTAAGCTAATCCTAACAAAATTGAAGGTTGATGGAGTTGGGAGCAAAAACTTCCCCAAAACCATCACCTAACAAATGAATGAAATGAAGTTATAAAACAAATCTCAGCAGAACGCGTTTAGCGGGCCTGACGTGCTAAGCGCGACTTATTTATTTTACATATTAAACCGACCTAAACTGCACTAAGCGGGCTTCAAAACATTGCTTCTGCCAAAATATCAAAACACAAGCAGCGCGCTACAAAATGCACTGAGTGCACTCGCGCTTAGTGGCCTTTTGTGCGCTAAGCGTGCTCTCCTGGACAGAACTTCCCAAAACTGGTCTTTTATTTTGAAAATACGCATCTGGAGTCGTGCTTTTTACACCTTATTCCTCAATGCTCCAAAATGCAACAATTACTTACAAAATGAATGGAAAAATATCAAACAGTATATTATGTACACAAAAACACAAATAAAAACAAACTAAACTTATTTACATAAAAGTCGGGTTTAATCAACGATATTAATAACAAAGAGTCGATAAGTGCAACAAAAAGTATATACAAAAATAGCTACAATTTGCACTTATCACCATCATAACACTTCATAAACATCATATAGAACTCATCCACACCCTTGTTGAACTTCTGTAACATCATCATCACCATCCTCCAAACTCCATAATCAAAGCTTGCAACTTGACTTGGTTGGAGTGATTCAGTAACTTTTAGCACAAAGTAAGAATTGGGATAGGTTTCTTGAGGTCCCAGTGAGATCATAGGATCACCACTTTTCACTGAAAGGCCATAGAAGAAGCATTGGAATTTCTCCAATTTGATAAAATTCTATAACTATGAGATCCTTATCCATGCATCATTTGTGTTCGATTTCTAAAGATAAAATGTAGGTATGATTGTCCTGAAGCTAACCATGTAATTAGTTCTCATTTATATTGTTTGTGCATTGAGAATTTTGTCTCCGAACAATTAGGGATCCATTTTGGTACCAATAGAAATTCCTTTTATTCTTTGAGTGTTAGTTAAAATAAATGGCATGGTTGAAATTGTGATTAAATTTCAAGAAACTTTGGTGTTTACAGTTTTTTAAATGGTTGAGAATTAAAGGTTTTACAAATTTAAAAATGGTGATGTTGTTGGGTCTAGCGCGAGGAAGAAGAAGAGGAAACTCATTTTTCAAAAATAAGTTTATAATATATTTAATGATAGTTGTAGTATAATCGAATGAAACAGCCACCCCAGTGGCAAGAAATGTGTGCATGTGACCTATAGGGAGTGGGTTCGAACCTACTGGTTCCCACCCCTATTTTTATAACTTGTTTTATTCAATGTTTTTCATCTCTTTTTTGCAATTTTCATTTAATTTTTTCACTAATCAAATTATTCCTTTTTAAGCCAATTTTTTGCACACTCCTAGTTTATTACCTCTATTTTATGAATATAAGAAATATCCAAAAAATATTATTTACTTAACCATTTTTATTTAATTCAAAATTAGTCCTTTTTTGTAGTTTTAAAAGACTTTTTTCATTGGTTCCTTGTTGATTTCTCAATCAAAATCTTTTTGGATGACCACCCCATGTCTTTAATGAATGTTGCTTAATAACATGACACTTGTGTATATTTGTACCATGTAGAATTTGATTTTTATTAGTTTTAGAACTTGAAATTTTTATGATAAGCCATAACTTTTTCAAAAAACCCAATCCACGATTCATGATGTATCCCCTTGATTGTATATCCATGTGCCTAGAGTTTACTTCCCCTTTAAGGATGTATTTCCTTTATAAACTCCTTTAATCCAAAGTGATACAATGCTTTATTTCCCACTTGTTGTTTATTCTATCTTTTATCACAACTTTTACTTGATAAACATGCTAACCTCCCCTTTATGTTTAAACACGTGTGATGTATGTGTTTGTTTGTGTTAGTAAATAATGTTACACTTGTGTCCCCCAAAATCCAAGGAAAAGGATAGTATTATTGACTTTATAGTCATAAGCATGTGCATTACTCTTTGTATAAAACCTTTGTGAATAACCACCTTATGTATCTTCTCATACTCTAAGAACCTTTTAAACCCTTAAAAATTCATTTTTCAAAACTTTCACCACTTTCATATAAAAACCTTGACTTTGTGTCATTTCATTTTCAACTTTCTTTTTAATCAAAAATGTTTTAATATACTTAAATCTATCAAAACAATTTCAAAATACTAAAAGTGACTCAACCTCTCCCAAATCCTTTTGCCACTTGGATTTTCAATTTAAAGTTTTTCTTAAAGAGATTAGATATAAGTCCTCTTCATAGTTGAGATATGATTCTCTTATCCCCATAGTAATTGTTGAAGTAAATGTGATTCTTTTAACATGAAGACGTTAGTTGGCAACTTTTTTATCTTTATATACAAGTTAGCATCCCTTTCTTCATGATGATGCAAGATCCATCTTCTCATACTTGTTATGGTATTAGTTGAGCTTTCTCTCTAAAAGATGCTGAAATATCTTTTCTCCTAAAATCAACCACAACAAACCATTTTGTTATTTTTACAACGAACTATGAGATTTTGATCCTTAATTAGTACGTAGGTATAAGACTATGTCTTTCCAAACAAAAATATAATAAAAATATTTTCTTTTCCATCTCCACACTCATTTAACAAACAAACAATTTTAAAACCAAAAACAGATATTATAAGTGGTTCCTATAGAGTACTATAGATACATAGGGTTCTAATACCTTCCCTTTGTATAATCGACCCCTGTACCTTATATCTCTTCTTTATGCTTTGATTTTAGTCTTTACTTCTTGTATTGCATATTGTTATACCCCAATTTTTGTCCCTATGATCTCACATCATCTCATATTATCAATACATCAAGATCACACATTAGGGTTGGTTCTTCCTTCTACTTTATCCTATATTGAAGTTTCCTCTTGAGGGATCACCAAGCACCTTGAATTGTGTATCTTGTACATGTGTTCTTTTAGCTAACATCAAGATATGTATATATGTTTCTTTGGATGTTCATATTATAGGTGATAACACAACTACATCCACCTCACCAACCTACCTAGGGTTTTGAGGGATGGTCCTCAGTCAAATGGTTCTTCAATAGATTTCAAGAGCTTAAGCTTCAAGGCTATGTCAGTGATATCAAATTTTTATGATTCAAAGAGCTCTCTCACTTTATGTAGGTCAAAATTTCCTCAAAGTTGGTGGTGGTATTCATTAAGAAGGTTCATAGGTTCATGTATTTATTTCCATGCCTTCTTCAATAAGTTTCATTGAGACTTAAGCTCCATCTTTGAGTATGCTTAAAGACAACATCATTTCAAGGCCTATTGTGATCCCTCATGCTTTATTTTTCCAAGAAAGTTCAAAAAGATTCAAAGTTGATTCAACAAGTTTGACCTAATTGAGCAAGTGTTTGATTCAGTGATCACAAGTGCATAACTTTCTCAATTTTCAACATTTTGAGTTGATTATTTTTTATTTGGGTTCTTATTATAATCTACAACAACTTCTCTTCACATGTCAAGACCCAATCGATCAAGGAAAATCATTAAAAGTTGAAAGGGGTTTCAAATCATTTTGACACTCTCTGAGCTAGGGTTTGTGACTCCCAAGGACCATATATTACTCATTTTTTGAGATTAATGACGTGCCTCCAAATCCATGGTTCTATTTTAAGAGTCCTTAACAAGTTATCTTCAGGGATTAAAGGCTAATTTGGCATGGAAGACCGTTTAAGTTTGAATAAGATTACAAGTCTCTTTGAAAAGCCTTTGAATCTTAGGATTTGACTTCAAAGGATCATAACTAGGTCAATTTCTATCTCCTTGAGCTCATTATTTTTCAACAATAATCTTTGGGATGTCTGCTACAACTTTGTTTCAATATGTAAGACTTGAAAATGCTTGGAAAGTTATTTAAGAATTGAAAAGATTATAGGTCTTTTATGAATTTCCCCAAATTTCTTCACCATCCTCCAAAGACTATAACTCTTTCAATTTTTATGATTTTTGAGTGATCTCAATTCAACAATTCAATTCAAAGGGTCTACTTCATTTCATATTCAAGGATCAAGATCAAAATTTGAGTGGAAAGGCTTGTAAGCTTACTAGACATTATAGGTTATTTTGAAGCTCAACACTTAGAATTTTTCTAAGTACAAAGTACATGTGTGTTTTTCCTGATTTCAAACTTGAATAACTTTTTGCTCAAGCATCAAAATGCTACCTTTCTTGACACATTATAAAGGTTGTGATGAGATATTTACAATTCAAAAAGAATGAGCTCATAAAGCCTCTTGAGTTGCTTGCCCCGTGGTTTTGGAGTGAGCACCATGAAAATCGATTTTGAGTTTTGGTCGGAATCGAAACTCCCATTACAAGCCCTTTAAGCGTGTGTTTTTTGTTTATAATCATCATTAGAAAGTTTCTAGAAGTTATTAGACACATAAAATGCACGATTAAAGTGAGTTTTGAGTATGTTCAAGTCACACATTTCACACCTTGAAGATTAGCTTGGTTTGCACGATTTGAGCATCATTCCTCTCATTTATCATCATCATTCACTCCCCTATAAATAAAGGATGTCATTCCGTTCACTAGGACAAGCTTGAACAACCAAAATCACCCTGCCAAACTCTCTCTATAGCTCACAATTCTTAGTTTTTGAATTCACTCTTTCCTTGTTTTTCAATCCAATTTCTTTGTTCATTTTTCATCCTTGAACCAAGCCTTAAAGTGCTCTAAATTGTGCTACTGAAGTCAAGTTTCAGAACTCTGAATTTGAGTTTCAACAGGTAGATTTCTCCATCAATTCTCTTCAAACTTGTAACTAAAATGCAGCTCTCATCACTCTGATAATCATAGCATCGTTGGTTTTTTTACTGGAAGTGAGTTTTGCTCATGAATTTTCAAATCTCTTTTGAATTGTTTCCTTCTGGTTTTTTCCAAATCGACTTAGTTGTGGTTAATATAAATTTTTCGTGAGGGTACCTTGGAATTTTCTTGATGAGACAAAGCAAATGGCACTGGTCTGAGTTTCTGATTTTACAGATTTAAGGACCTGTAATTCATGTGTGGCTGGAGGTTGAAGACGATGACATGTCATCTCTCAACCAAAGACAAGATGCCACACTATTTTTTAAAAATCTATTTTAAATTAATGTTCCAGTGTTTTATTCACTAATGACCATAACATGCACAATGCACCAGATCCCTTAGATTTGATTACTAACGTGTTTTGACAATGATCAGATGGTCCATATTTTTTTTTGGTTTATTATTTTATTTTCTGGTTATTGTTTTAATTGTTTTAAACTTCATAAATTCATAAAACAATCATTTCAACTTCTAAAATTGTGAAAAAGTTATCAAAGATACTTTTGATTATTCTCTTTCTGATTTTTATTTTTTTCATTATTTTATTTTATGATTTGGTATTTTTAATTATTTTTCACTTTATTTTATTTGTTCTAATTGTTTAAAAATACTTTTTGATCATTTTAAATTCTGAAAAAAATATGGAAGGATCCAATGACCTCTTGATAAATATTGATGACCTCTTTTATTTTTGATTTTACTATTTTTCACAAATTTTGGTTTATTTTGCTTATTTTTTTATATTTTAAAAATTGTTTTTGACTTTAAAAAATTCTATAAAAAAAATTGCCAACACTTGTTGAGTCATGTTTAACTTCTGGTATTTTTTAGGATTTTTATTTGGTGTTTTAATACATGTTGTGTATTTTGTGACACCCCAAATAATCCGATTATTAAATAATTAGAATTTTTAATTATTAATTTAATTGGAAATTTAATTATTGGTATTTTTGGATTATTGAAATTAATTTAATTAATTAAAGGAAAGAAGTATTGGTGGTGTGAAGAGTGATTAGAGGGTGTGAGGGGTAAAATACTCTACTCTTACTAATTACTAATTTAATTATTTTATTGGAATAATAAAAGGAGTATTAAAAGGAAAAAGAAGAGAAAGAGAGTTATTTTGGAATATTCATCATACGTGCATTTGAGAAGAGGAAAAAGAAGGAGAAAACCGGAAGCGTCAGAATTTGAAGAACCCACAAGGTAAGGGGTGATATCGATTAGTTAATTCGTATTATCGGTTTAGATATTCAATAGTATGGATCATAGTATGTTAGGAAATCCCGGTTTGTAATTCTAGGGTTCCGTAGAATTGTCCATATTGCGTCGAATTGTAGGTTGAAAACCATTAGGGTGTCAGATGATAAAAAGGAATGATGAAATAATGTTGTTTGATGTTATAATGGTGCAAAATGGATGTGTTTTGGTGTTTCTCATGTTGCAATTCATATGGGTATGTTTGGAATTGGTTTAGAATGAATAAATGCTGTCAAAAGTGCAGAATTTGACTCTGCAGGTCGTGGGAACCGGTTCCCAGTGGGGAGGAATCGGGTTCCACTGTGTGAATTTATAAAAACTGGCAAAAATGCACGTAGGAACCGGTTCCTGTATAGGTAAGAACCGGGTTCCCATACATTTTCCAGAAGCGTGATTTTTGAACTTCGCAGGAACCGGTTCCTATATATGTAGGAACCGGTTCTGCTGTAACTTTTTGAAAAATATTAAACTTTGAAAATTCATAACTTTCAAACCGTAAGTCCATTTTGAGTGCCGTTTTGGACGTTATTTCTTAAATTTAATTATCTATTTTATAAAATGAAAATATTTCCTAAAACCTTAAATTATTTTGAAAATGAGTCAAATCCCGGAATAAGTGATTATTGGCTAACGCACATGGGTGTGTATGTAGCAGTGAACCTGTGATGGATGGATGTATTAGTATTGTGTGAATGAAAGGCATGTTTACGTTGCTAATGATGGTGTGCATGATCGTTGAGATATCATGTTTTTGGTTTTGGTTCAGTTATGATAAATTGATGTATTTCATAGACTGATTTGATGTTGCATGCTAGTGATGTGCGTGCATATGCATTGTTTTGGTGAAGTTAATTCCCATTGTGTGGAATTTGACTTATATTGTCGTTAACCGATACCCGGGTGATGATGGGTGGTTAGGCTGGATTCGTGTCCGGGTGTTTATGGAAGAATCGATAGTTGCTGTATCCGGTTGATGATGGATCAGTGTTGGGTGACTTGGTCACGTGTTGGTACCACATGCATTGTGTCTGCATTTGTGTTTGCATGGAATTGTAACATGTTAGGATGTCTTCCAGTGTTACAATTCTTTGGTTGATTATTGATTTGTGCATAATGACTTGTATGATTGAAACTGCGTGTTGAATCTGAATTTATGCTAAAATGGGTGAAATAATATGCTTGTGATATAATGTTGATTGAGAAGCTTATAATGCATGTTAATTATGAGAAATCTCACCCTTACTTTAACAATTTCAGATTAAAGTTAGCAGCTCAGGAGTTGGTGAGGATGGCTCTAGAGTTATGTTACTTTAAGTCCGCGTGTCAGTGTCGTGCTCTGATAGGTTGTAACACTGGGGAACGTTTAGTTGAGGAATTAGTTATTATTCAATTGTTTCTTTGAATTTCGTTGGGAATAATTATGTTTTGGTTTATTCCATTTTGGTTATGGTATGTTTTCCGTTGTGTAAGACATGGTCTTAATTTGATTGAATTATTTGAATAATGACCCTCAGTGTAGCATGACTACTGTTTTATTGGAAGTTTTATTTATTTCATAATTGTGACATCCCTTGTTCCGTGTTAACTCTGATGGAATATGTCTTTAATCATTGATATAATTAATATTATTCGGGGTATTTTTAGAAGGGGTGTTACATATTTTACTAATTATTTCCTCTTTAAATTATTTAAATTTTGTTTTATATTAAATATATTTTTTATTGGTCTTGATTTGGAGACACTTGAGTGTTATTTTGGGACAAGTTCCTCAACCTCATTAGATCTTGGGTGTTGATAGGTTGAAAAATCAAATCCACCAAAATGGATGAATGATGTTGATGATATTTGAAACCCTAATTCCATCGGATACATTGGTTATACTATCATTCCCCTTCGTCTTCATCTTATCCCTTTCTTTTTTTTACTTGTGCTACATGTTTTTGGAGAATGATCTACATATCATTTCTCGAACATGTTTGGTACACATATTGCTATTGACCAGCCTCAAAATAGGTGTGGCTTCTATATAAGTCTACTTACGATTGCTTAACATGGCGCTAAATTTGTCCCGATTCAAAAAATGGTCATTTGTGGCCCAAACTTATGTTTGCAAGTCCAAGTAGGTTTAATTTGAAACCTTGGATCCAATAACTTTGAAGTTCATTGTTAGGAGGCTTTGATTCTATCAATCCTCTAATTTGAATTTTGGTCTAAGTGAATCATTTGAACATCGCTGATCATATGTGGTTGCTCTGAGCACTTGAAATGAATGTTATACTTGACAAAAAGCAAATGAAACTTGTTGTTGAGAAGCTTTAATTTTATCAATCTTCTAATGAGTTTTCAAAAGTAAGCTACAAGATGGTTATTCAACTAACCTTTTTACTTCTAATTCACTAACAATTAACTTTACTTTATGCCTTTACTTTGTGCCTTTACTTTTATGTACCATTTATTTTAGCATTTACATCTCATTATATTTTCCTTTTGTTCACTTGAGCATTTATCATTATGTCATTTTATCTTTGCTCATTTGAGCTTTTATTTTCTTTTGAAGACACTTAATAATTAACTTGAACATTAAAATCTTTAAAGTTACTTAGACTATTTGGTTACTATCCTTGGCATTGTGAAGTATTGGATCTCTCAGACTTAAGATTAGAAGCCTTGATACTTGAGGACCTTGTTGTTATGTTGTTATTTTGTGTGAAGTTCTTGGGGTTTACTTCAAGGTATTGAGTTGATTTTCTTTATGTGCAGGTTATTATGATTTTATGGTTTATCTATGATTGAGAGTTCCTCTGTATACAACTGTTACTCTGCTCAATTTTTGTGAAGACTTAATTCATTCGAAGCTTGGTTTTTCTCAAAGGTTTAATATTTTTTGCTAGCTTGGTTACAATCCAAAGGATGAGAATTCTATATTAACTTCTTCATGTCAAGTATTGGCTTCTTGTTGGTTAGATCATTGTTTTCCTTAGATTTTACCTTATGCTTTAGGATTGTGCCTTCATCTCCTCATATCTTCTTTAATTTAAAAAAAAAAAGCTTCTCCCTCCTTTTCAAAACTCTTCTTGTTTTTTCTAACTTGATCCGCTTTCATAATAAACTTGGACTTAGGTCCATACATTTTCAAAAATCTTTTCTTAATTAAATTTTAATCAATTTAACCATACTTTGACATCTTTCTCAAGACTAAAAGTCAATTAACCTAATTCAAACCATTTTTCCATTTTTTCTTTTTAATTTTAGACTTTTCTCAAAAGATTAGACTCTTGTCGATTCTTGTAGTGATGCAAGCTATATACTTCTATGATATGAAGTGAAGTGAGATATTTTCCACTTTGGTGTTGAGTGAGGCTTTGTTGATTTTAAAATCCAAGCTATATCCTCCACTTTCAGATGATGCAAATTCTATTTTCTCATAATCATGGGTAGTAAGTATGTTTTCCACTCGGATATGACGATAATGTCTCTTCTCTTAAAATTAACCAACACACATGTGTTTTAAAACTTTTGAGGTGAACTATGAGTACCCTGATCCCCTATTGCATGGAAGGTGGTACGTAGGCACTAAAGGTTCGCAACTGCGGAAGTGCAAAAATTATAAAAAATACTTCTTTTCTCATCTTCACCATCTATTTTTGTATACACCTTTTATAGATAAAATACGCAAATTTCCAAAGAGGTTCCTGCGGAGTACCGTAGATGTTTAGGATGATAATATCTTACCTTTGCATAACCAACCCTCGTACCTAGATTCTCTCCCTCTCTTTTTTTGGGTTTATTTTCTCTTTTTCCATTTCCTTTAGAAACAATAAAGCGCTGTGGCGATTTTTATTTGATCTGTGTGAGTTAAGCCAATCCAAAGGCTTAGTCTCAACATTTCTACCGCTACATGTGTTAAACAATAGGGTTTCAATCTTTTCCCTTTTCTTGGAAACAATAAAGTTTGGTGGTGACTTCTTAAGTCATTGTGAGTAAAGTTCCTCAATATCTTGGTCTCCTCGATATTTCACCATGACAGAAATGGAAACTTCACTAGGGACATGTATCCTTAAGAGGGTTAAACCCAGTTTATTTTATTTATTTTATTATTGTTTGTTTATATGTGTTTTTTGGTGGTTCTTTGGGTATTTTTGTTTTTGCAAAGGACAAATCCTACACCCAAATTAATGTAACAGTTAAGAATTAAGATGGTTGTATAATAAAAAGTTACATTACTAGAGTAATCCTAATATAAGTATCATATGATTTAACCCTACTCAATGGAGGCCTCAATGGGGTCGTAATTCTAAAAGAAGCAAGTTTTTTAAGCATTACTACTTTCAACTTAAGAGCCCATGAAGCTGAGAAGTCGTATAACCCCTTTACCCATCTTGGCCTTTTGGATGTAGTGCGGTGACAATTCAAAAGTAGTCTTGAATTAGTCGTTACGCGATACTACGCTTGGACGAGTTTTTATTGAGAATATTATTGGTACTCATAAGTAGTTGTGCAAATCAGTAATATCTGAAAGAAGAATTACGACTCCAAAGGTGCTTCTAGAACCTTGTTCTACAGGTACAAATGAGCCCATGGTACATACCTTATGGGGTGATTCTTACCTTTGGCTCCATGCTCGTGACTTTGAAACCTTAAAACCATGCTTGTAATTATTGCATAACCATGCATTCATGCATTCATTAAAACTATTTTTCAAGGAACTTATAAAATTCTCTTTACAAACATAATAGGATTTGTAATCATGGAAATTGGAAAGAGGAATACTAATAAGTACGATTTTAAAAAGCTTGAGTTACAAGAGTTGAGAAAGCTGGGGTCTTTGGTATCTAATCGTGAGATTTCATAAAACAATTATGGATGGCTTTTGGGTATTCTCCAAGTTAATATACCAGATGGAATTCTTGAGACCCTTGTTTAGTTCTATGATCCTCTTTACCAACACTTCACCTTCCCCGATTATCAGTTGGTTCCTACTTTAGAAGAGTACTCTTTTTAGATTTATTTTCCACTGATGAATGATTTACCTTTCAGTGGATTTGAAGAGATTCCAAGCCCCTGTCATTGCAAAAATACTTCACTTAGAGGCGGCTAAGGTGAAGGCAAATCTTAATTTCAGAAAAGGTTTTCAAGGTTTGACTTTCCAATTCTTGATGGAAAAGGCTATTGTCTTAGGCAAAGCAAATAGCACAGATGCTTTTGAGGCATCTTTTTCATTACTTATTTATGGTCTTGTGCTCTTCCTAAACGTTGATTATTATGTTGATGTTAATGCTATTCAGATATTCTTGATTGGTAAGCCATTACCTACTTTGCTTGGATATACCTACCACTCTATTCATCATAGAACTCAAAAGGGATATGGAATTATCACATGTTGTCCCCCTCTATTGTATAAGTGTTTTAATTCACACTTACAAAAGTTCAATCTCTTCAAAGACAATTCATAAAATCTTAGGTGGTCCCAAAGGGCTTATGTCCATTACTCAAGGAGATTTAACTTGGTATATCCTTTCTTATGACAAGGGGGCGATCATCGTCACTTGTGGAAGTTTTCCTAATGTACCTCTTCTTGGTATAAAAGGAGGAATCAACTACAACCCGATTCTTGCTAGATGTCAGTTTGGATACCCTATGGAGGACAAACCCAATAACATTATGTTGTCCGGTTTCTTTTACCTTAATGAGGAGGAGGATATAGAGTTGAAGGATGAAATTGTGGATGCTTGGCAGAAGATTCATGTGAAAGGTAAAGATCAGTTGGGAAAGAAGGACTACATTGCTTTTAAACCCTTTACTCAGTGGGTCCATGATATATATTGCAAGCTCAAGATGCCCTATTTGCTTGAAAAACCTTTTCAACCTTTTCTTGCACCTTCATCTTCCATCATTCCCATTGAGAATAGGGAATAGTATTAGGAAATTTTGGCTAGGATGGAGTTGGAAAGAAATAATTGGAAAGAAAAATATCACATCTCAGAGTATGAAAAGAGGGTCATGGAAAGACAGTTGAAGGACAAAGAAGACGTACTATTTCTTCAAGATGGTTGGCTTGTGGAATAAGATGGGAAACTTCTTCGAAAGGAAGCTTTGCTTAAGCAGTGTGCCAAAGTGAGGAAGAGGAAGCAGGAAGATTTGATAGATGTTGGCCCCTCTCCCGATGATTGACAGGAATTTGTTGATTTATTTTCCAAAGAGAAGACGAATATGAAATACTTTTACAAGGATAAGATCAAGAGGCTTGAGCTACAAGGAGGATTTAGTTCTTCATATGGGACTCCTTAGGACCAAAGGAATTAGCTATTTTCCTCTTGTATTTTTAGGATCTTCTGAAATTGTACTTCAAATGTAATCCTTCTATGATTAATGAAATGAGGTTTTTTCCGACTATTTTTAAAGTATTATTTCCTTTACAAATGTTTGCAAATTTATAAGTAACTTCCTTGAAAAATAAATTTTTTTACTCATTTTTGTGTCTCATATCATTCATCATTCATCATCCAGACTTTGCATTCTAGAGTCTTACTCGTTCCTTTTCTCTCCAATAGAGTCAAAACCTACACTCGTGCTACTCACTGAAAATATGGACATCACACTAGAGCAAGAGAATTAAGAGCTTCGTGAAGAGGTGACTACCCTTCGGGCCGGAATGGAAAGATTGACAACTATGGTGGAGAATTTGGTGACTCCTCATAATCAGTCACGACTCCCCCATCTCCTCATTCAACTTAAGTACAACTCCAGACCACGGTGATCTCTGAGGTTGTTACCGCTCCTACTTCAGTAGCTCTAAGTAGTGTTCCGTAATATCAAATGCAACCTGGATATCCTTGGGGAATTCTAATCAATTTCATTCCTGAGGGATACCAACCTTTTGTTGAAGTTCCCGCAATACAACATATAATGTCTGCTCCCCCTCATGGGATGGCTATCCTTCCTCCTGTGATATCTATTCCTCCTCTAGTGGTACATACTGTCCCATTTGGAAATGAACAAGTCTACCTTGCTGAACCATCTGAATGTTTCAGTTTTGACGAAAGAATGGATGACTTCCAAAATCAGTTTCAAGAAATGCAGAAAGAACTTAAGGCCCTTCGTGGGAAAGACCTATTTGGAAAGAATGCTTATAACGTATGCCTGGTGCTAAATATGAAGATACCAGTGAAGTTCAAAGTACCTAACTTTGAAAATTACAAATGGAATTCCTGCCCAGAGAGTCACTTGACTATGTATGCTAGAAAAATGTCAACTCAAATTGATAATGACCAGTTGTTGATCCACTACTTTCAAGATAGTTTGTCTGATGCCTCTCTCAGGTGGTACATGAGTTTAGATAGCACATGGATCCACACTTTATAGACTTTGGTGAAGCCTTTGTTCACCAGCATAAATATAATATCGACATGGCTCCAGACAGTGATCAACTTCGAGTTATGTGCCCGAAAGACAAGGAAAGTTTCAAGGAATATGCACAAATATCGCGCGAGGTTGGTGCCCAAATTAGTCCACCCCTTGAGGAGAAGGAAATGACCAAAATATTTCTGAATACCTTAGGCTCGTTTTACTATGAAAGAATGATTGTGAGTGCACCAAATGATTTCACCAAAATGGTGAATATGGGAATGCGAATCGAGGAAGGTGTATGTTCTTGATGGTTGACCAAAGAAGTTGGTTCATCAAATGGGATCAGAAAATTTAGAAGTAGTTTCCCAAAGAAGAAAGAACAATATGTCAGTGTAGTATCATCTAGAAGACCAAGAAGAAGGTATCCACAACAACATGTTGCAGTTGTCACTTCCTTCATTAATGCAGCACCAGCTTATCAGCCACAGTTCCCTTAACAAGTACAATAGCCTCAACAACAGGCTTAGAACAATCAACAATCAATAATCAACATACAACAATCAACAAAATAGAGTAAGAAGTACGCCGCGTTTTGACCCGATCCAGGTGACTTATGAAGAGTTTTTACCTGGATTATTGCAAAAGAATCTGGTTCAGACAAGAACATCGCCTGCTATCCCAAAAGAAATCCCATACCGGTATAAGACAGATGCTCATTGTGCTTTTCACCAAGGATCTCCAGGTCATAGTACTGGAAATTGTTTCCCATTGAAGATTGAAGTCCAAAAATTGGTCAGAAGTGGTCTTTTATCATTTAGAGATGTTGGTCCAAATGTACAAGCTAATCCACTACCTAATCATGGAGAATGTGCTGTGAATATGGTGGATGAGTGTCCTAGCGAATACTGTATATTTGATGCCTATCAATTATGGGGAGACTTTGTGCAGATGTATGCTACCCTTTGCACTATGAATGGTTAGGAGCTACATAATTATGGTTCTTGTCGAATTTTTTGTAGAGACTCTCGTGGATATCATGTTGTGAAGAGAGGCCTTCAACTCCTACTAGATCAAGGTCTCATAGCAGTCACTAGATATTGAGATGGTAATGAAGTGAACATGGAGGACGATTTCCATATAAAGTATCAAGTTTTTGACATCTGGAGTGTTAGAGAATCTTTGGTTTAGATGCATGCCTGCTTATACAGGCTTGCTTTTGTCAGAGAAAGTAATGCCACATGTGGAGTATGCTCTAGAAACCCACGTGGATGCCTTGTTGTAAGAAGAGATATTCAGAGATTGATGGACGAAAGAAAGATCACCATTACTTACAAAAGAGATGACGATGAAGTGGATATAATTGAAGACATTTCTGCTGAATTTATAACCGTTGATGGTGGCACATTAATTCCCACTAAAGCATCTGCTAGATATGCTAGAGAACCTATAATTAAAGATCTCAACACAGTGACTCCTGTAGAGATTCATGAACATTGGGTCCGAAGAAAGTTGATTGATTTTAGTCATGATCGGTGCCCAAATGTGAAAAGAAACCATGGGGCTACGCTACTCTGAGAGGGGATCTCCAAACATTGAAAGACACATGTTTGTTTAAAGAGGGAGCGATATCCATTCTTGCTGAGCAAAGAAGAAAGGAAGAGGAATCAGCTAAAATTGTGTTAGCAATCAAAGTGTCTCTCGATACAAGTGTAGAGGCCATTTTTTACAAAGGGAATGATGTAGACACTAAAGTAAATGTTATATTCCTTAATTTTAACATTACCGAGCCTTTGGAAATAACATATAGTAGTCAAAGAGCTCATGTTTCCCCCTTGGTTATGTACTTTCCAGGACCGACTCCCTATGATTCTGATAAAGTTGTGCCATACAAATACAATGCTACCATGATTGAAAATGGGAAATAGGTTTACATTCCTTCTCCTTCTTATGTTGTTAACATAGTTATGTTAGTGGTTTGACTCGTAGCAATTGTGTATTCTCCGCTATACCTCAGAGGAAAGTCGAAAATATCCCACCTCAAGCTCTGGTTGCAATTCCTAATCCTAGAGTAGAGAAAGGAAAACCTAGTAAAACCCATCTGAATGATGATGCTGATGAAGTTTTAAAAAATTAATTAAAAAGAGTGAATACAAGGTGATAGAGCAGTTATTGCAAACACCTTCCAAGATCTCTATATTCAATTTGTTGATGAATTATGACACCTACAAAGAAGCGTTAATGAAAGTGCAAGACCAAGCATTTGTCTACCATGATGTAACAATCGACCAATTCAGCAGGATAGTAGGAAACATTACTGCATGTAACAACTTGAACTTTAGTGATGAAGACATCTCAGAGGAAGGAAGGAATCACAATTTTGTGCTATATATCTCTATGAACTACCTTTCAGATAGTATGTCCAATGTATTGGTAGATATAGGTTCTTTAATAAATGTTATGCCTAAATTTACATTGTCAAGGCTCTCGTATCAAGGCGCTCCCATGAAAAGTATTGGGGTTGTTGTAAAAGCATTTGATGGTTCAAGAAAGACTAATTGGTGAAGTAGACTTACTGATGAGAATTGGTTCCCACTCTTTTCAGATAACATCCTGAGTAACGGATATCTAGACTACCTACAACTGTTTATTAGGATGACCATGGATTCATGAGGCAGGGGCTGTCACTTAAACGATCCACCAAAAGATGAAGTTTGTAAACAATGGAAAGTTTGTTGTGGTAGGAGAAAAGTGAGATTTTATAGTGACTTATCTCTTAACTTTCTCCTACATTGACGCCAATGAAGATTTTGGGCACTCAGTTTCAGACACTTTATATCGCTGATAAAAGTACTAAGAAGAATGAGGCATCCATTGCTTCACACAAATATGCACATCGAGTAGTACAAAGTGGTGTAAGTACTGGTTGGGGTGTTGTGTTAGACTTACCTGAAAACAAGTTTGGTGAAGGTTTTTGTTTTTCTCCCACAACTGCCAAAGTTGATAAAAGAGACACTATCATCTGTCATATCCAAGAGACGTTCCATAGTGCAAGCTTTTTTTGCCCAACAGCACCCGAAGCTAATGTCATTCTTGGAGATAAGTCTGAAGAGGATTTTCCCAACCTTGTGACACATGGAAGAATTTTCCATAATTGGATCTCTGTTGATTTTCCCTATACTTCTCACATTTCTGAGTAATGCTCTTGCTGTTGTTTTCAAAACATTTCGCTCTTTCCAAGGTGAAAGAGTTGTTGTGGGGCTTTATTAAAAAATAACTCTTTCCACTATTCCTAAGGTGGAAAAGATCTTGTATTAGGCTTTTATTTCAAGTTTATCATCATTAATAAAAGTCATGTTCTCTCCTACACTGTTGTTTTTACTTTTCTTTTTCTGAAAAATAGGTAATCCTAAAAAACTCTGATAAATGAAAACCACTTTCAAAAAATATTCATAAATTATTTTTACTCTTTTACTCATCTCTAAAATCAAACATAAATCATATGTGTAGATTAAATCATGAACCCCTTGAAAAACATGATCATATGCCCTCTCCCAACTTTGAGTTCCTTGTGCTCGAAGCTGAAGAGGAAGAAATAGAAGAAATACTTGAGGAAATTTCCCGATTGTTAGAGAAAGAAGAGAAATCCATTCAACCTCATGAAAAGCCAGTAGAAGTGATCAATCTTGGCACTGAGGAAGAAAGGGAAGAAGTCAAAGTTAGGGCACTGCTTGACCCGATGTTAAAGAAAGAATAATAGAGCTTCTCAAAGAGTTTGTTGATGTATTTGCTTGGTCCTATCGAGATATGTTCGGGTTGGACACTAATACTGTGGAGCACCATCTACCATTAAAGCCAGAATATCTTCCGGTGAAACAGAAGCTTAGAAGGGCTATCCCTGATATGGCTAAGAAGATTAAAGAGGAAGTTAAAAAATAGATTGATGTAGGTTTTCTTGTTACTTCTGAGTATCCTCCTTGGTTTCCCAACATAGTTCTTATTCCTAAGAAAGATTGTAAATCCAGTATGTGTGTTGATTATCAAGATTTAAACAAAGTCAGCCCAAAAGATGATTTTATGTTACCACAAATTGACATGTCGGTTGATAATACTGCAAAGTTTAATGTCTTTTCCTTCATGGTTGGTTTCTCCGGCTACAACCCGATCAAGAGGGCGCCTGAAGACATGGAGAAAACCACTTTCATTACACCTTGAGGAACCTTCTTCTATAGAGGGATGCCCTTCGGATTGAAAAATGTTGGTGCGACATATCAAAGGTCTATGACTACTTTGTTCCATGACATGATGCATAAAGAGATCGAGGTCTATGTAGATGACATGATTGCCAAATCACAAAATGAAGAAGACCATGTGGAACATTTTCTAAAGTTACTTCAACGCCTGAGAAAGTATCAACTCTGCCTGAATCCTAATAAGTGTACTTTCGGTGTTCTTTCGAGAAAGCTATTAGGTTTCATCATTAGTTAGAGAGGTATTAAAGTCAATCCCGACAAAGTCAGAGCTATTCAAGAGATGCATGCACCATGAACAGAAAAATAAGTGAGAGGTTTTTTGGACGTTTGATATATATATATATATATATATATATATATATATATATATATATATATATATATATATATATATATATATATATATATATATATATATATATATATATATATATATATATATATATATATATATATATATATATATATATATATATATATATATATATATATATATATATATATATATATATATATATATATATATATATATATATATATATATATATATATATCACATATGACTGCGACTTGTGGAGCGACTTTCAAGCTTCCCAGAAAGGACCAAGGTGATATATAGACTGAAGATTGTCATAAAGTATTTGATAGTATCAAGGAGTAACTACTTGAACTTCCCATTTTGATCCCTCCAGTAGAAGGAAGACCTTTGATCATGTATCTAACTGTATTGGAAGATTATATGGGATGTGTGTTGGGTTAACAAGATGTAATTGGAAGAAAAGAACATGTTGTTTACTATCTAAGTAAGAAATTCACAGATTATGAATCTCGTTACTCCATGCTTGAGAAAATCTGTTGTGCTTTGGTTTGGGCTGCTAAGCGTCTTTGTCAATACATGATTAATCACACTACTCGGTTGATATATAAAATGGATCCGGTCAATTACATTTTCAAGATAACAGCTTTAACTAGAAGTATTTCTCGTTGGCAGATGGTGTTATCAGAATACGATATTGAGTATCACACTCAGAAGGCTATCAAAGAAAGTGTTATGGATGACCATTTGGCACACCAACCTATTGAGGATCACTAGTCTGTCATATATGATATCCCAGACAAAGATGTTATGTACCTGAAGGTCAAAACCTATAACAAACCCGAGTTCGGAGAAGGACCCTATCTTGAATCCCGATGAGTTCTAATTTTTATGGAGCTGTTAATGCCTATGGAAGTGGATTTGGGACAATTATCATTACCCCTAAAGGTACCCACATGTAAGTATAAATGTGCGCCTAACAGAGGGGGTGAATTAGGACTTTTAAAATATTTCCGGTTTTATGAATATTTTATCTTTCTTTTCTGGTTTTCGGTTAAGTGATGAAAGCGATAAAATGCAGAAAGTAAATGACACAAGGATATATCCTAGTTCCCCTTACAATCCGAGAGTACTCCAGTCCCCTTTCAACATGAAAGAGATTTCACTATAGTTAGAATGATTGAATAGCCTATTCACACCTATTGTGATGCTTACTATCTAACCTATAGGGATATCAAAGGCTCTTAATACCTTTAAGATTTGAACACTAAGTACAAGAAGAACAATCCCCTTCAATGTACAAACTTGCTTTCAACAATCCTGAATAGCAAGGGATGTAATAATTTATTATGAATTTTTATAAGATATTTTGAAATATGATGCAATATATCAATCTTGGATTGATCTTCTCCTTCAAGCAAAACAATTCTCAATAATGATACAAGTGTTCACAATGATGATATGAAACTTAGAACAATTTTTTCAATGAAAAAATAAGTGCAAAAAGTTTCAATAAAAATTATGGTGTAGAACACTTGAATATTTTAAAGATAAAAGTTTATGTAATTTGAATTGTAGATTGAAAGAGGTGAAGAATAATTCTGAAATTTTTAGTTTATATAGGCCTCTATACAGCCTTTCAAAATGGTATGATTTAATGGAAATATGCCATGCTTCATAAACAAAAACACACAACTTTTATGAACAATAGTATTATGCATTTTTCATATTATTTCGGTGGTAACGGGTTCCCATAAGTGGGTACCCGAGTACAACCTTTTTCAACATTAAAAAATTTGAAAAACAACGTTGGGTAACCGGTTACCGTAACTGGGTAACCGGGTTCTCTAAGACAGTAGCGTTTTATCTTTGTGAAATAATATAGGGTAACAGGTTACCATAACTGGGTAACCGGGTTCCCTAAGTCAATTTTGAAAAATACATTGAAAAAAGATGTGAAATATAAAGTTGTGATTTTCAAAATATGTTTGAAGATTTATAGCATGCATGAAATATTATTATGAACACTTGTATGCATATATAGAGGTATGAATGCTTTATACCTTGACATTTGATTTGTTCACAAAATATTTCTTCAAGACTTTGATAATGTTGACTTGATTAAGATGTCTTGACTTGAGCCATTCCATTTTGCAATCAATGATAGTTTGTCTTCATCAAAACTCTTTAGGAAGCTTGTCTTCACATTCTCCCCCTTTTTGATGATGACAATATTTGCTTGAATATTTTGATGCCTCTTTATTTCTCTGTTAATGAAAACTCCCCCTAAGTCAAAGACTCCCCCTTGATCCATGCATGAGAGTTTTCTTTGAAATTTTCTTGCTGTACATACAAACAATGATTCTTCTCCCCCTTTGTCATTAGGAAAAAAAAGGATGAGGAAAGAAGAGATAAATATATACCATAAATATAACTCAACATATAACACAACACATATAATATAATACTATAGATATCATGACATAGTTCCAACATAAAGGAAAAGACATGAAATTGTTCTAGCATTAAACATAAAACATAGAAATAGTAAAGATTTAGAATTAGAAATATAAAGAAGTATAACATAAGTATTTTGGTTTAGCCACATTATTCCATATCCTCATCAAATTCCTCCTCTTGTTCATCTCCATCACCGTCCGCTTCCTCTTCTACCATTTGGTTCTTTTGGGCTTTGATAAGCTCTTTCAATTGTCGCTTAAAAGAAGCATGTTCAAACTGATTTTCCCTATGGTTTCGAGTAGCAGTACGTTCCATGGAGCATAGCTTGTTAAAGAGAAGTTCCAAAGTGTATCCACATTCCGAAACCAGAGGAGGAGCAGCGGGTGCAGGATCTTCTTTGTAAACAAACTTGCATTCATGATCCAATATGATATTGTGTTTTTCAAGGTGGTTTTATCATTAATCTCATAGTATTTGTCATCCATGATTACCTTTGGATCTCTTTTTAAGCTAACTTCAGCATGTTCGAGGATTTTTGTAATAACCCTATGTAACACGGTGGCAGAACTGACTGTTTATATATGTGCTGGTTTTGAGTTTTTTGTTTGCAAATGTCGCGGTAAGCAAGAGTCGCCACCGTCTTTTCTTTTATCTAACAAAGGAAAGGGTGAAAAGAACATAAAAAGATCTTTTCGAGATTTTTTTGAGTAAGGCGGGTAGATTATAGAAAGGGGAGGTGTTAGCACCCTTTCCATCCGTGGTTTTCCACGGGATCTTAGAAGTTTGCTCATTTTTAAAATGCTTCGTGCTTTGTGCATTTGAAAATGTTTTTGAAGAGCCTTAGTGTGGAAATTTGCTTTGTGTTTAACTCTTGTATCAATCCTCAAGAATGTAAACAAAGCAAATATTTTTTTGAAATTTGTTTTTGAAAAGTATTTTTTGTGTGTAAGTGCAAAAAAGTATTTTTTTTAGCAAACTTCTAACACCTATCTACTTTGTTATACTCTAAAAGGTAGTTCTTTTCCTCTTTTCCTTTAGACAGTGCTATCCTACTACTAGTGAGTAGGTAGCCTTGTCGTTCGATGTTTAGGGGACATTGAAAGGGACGTTACAGTCACGAAGGCAATTGTGGAGATGCTTTAGCAATTTTGTTTTTAGGGACTAGATCATTTACCGAGAAGGCAACTGTAGGGTCATCAAGGGACTATGATCTTTTGATTTTTATGGGTCTTATCTAAAGCATTCCTGCCTCATGACTGTTTTTTAAAGGCAACCAAAGTGGGCGTACCTTAGAGGTGCTTGTGTTTAATTGTGTTGTGTTTCGTTTTTTTTTTTTGTCTTTTTATTAAGTTTGCTAGCGTTTGATTATTAGTCTTATCATACGAGCCTAATTACTAGCAGTCAATATGAAAAGCAGTAAAAAAATGCGGAAAATAGAGGTCCTACGCTATTACAATGCTTCGGGGAGGGAATTTACATTATACAAGGATAAAGGGGATAAAGCAGTAAAAATATCCTAATTTATCTATTACATCCGGTAGGCAGATACAATAATAATAAAAAATACGGAATTAAATAACCAGGCATGAAAATAGAAGAAAAACGTCTAAAAAATCATAAAGAAAAGAAATCCTTTTTTTGTTTTTTAGTATAAAAGAAAATAAACCTAGGTCTATCTAATTTTATTTTTTAAGAAAAAATTGTTAAAATAATTAATTTATTTATTTACAAAAATTAATTAAATTGAAAAAAACAATTAGCCTAATATTTTTTATTTTAATTTTATTGTTGATTAAAAATATAAAAAGAAGTCAATGAAAATAAAAGTAAAATGCAAGAGGGATCCTTCGATCCAAGGAAAAAGAGGAGCTTCGACACAGGGAGGGAATGAAGGCTTCGATCCAGAGAGGGTCATGGTCCTTTCAATTGGGCCAGGAAATGGATATGAACAACCTTCGATCCAGGGAAGGGGATTGCCCTTCGATCTTGGGAAAGATGCATTTTTTCGATTCAGGAAAGAAGCTCCTCCTTCAATTCAGCAGATTGCGGCCAGCTTCGATCCAGAGAAGGTGTCTCCTTCGATCTGGGATGCTATACCTGCAAAAATATGTTTAGTGAAATAAAATGCAGGGCCTGGTATGATGCGGTGGGAGAACTGACTTGAGGGTTTTGTGTTTGATCTCAAATGTTGCGGTTAGCAAGAGTCGCCACCGACTTTTCTTTTATCCAAAAGGAAAGGTGAAAAAGCACAGGAAAGACCTTTGAGATTATTTCTTGAGTTCGGGGGGTATATTATAAAAAGGGAAGGTATTAGCACCCTTTTTATCCATGGTTTTCCATGGGCTCTTAGTTACTTTCTAGATCACTTGCTTTTGTTTGAAATTATGCTTACTGTGATTTTTTGAAAGTATTTTGTAAAGAGACCATTGTTTAGGCAATCTTTGTAATGATTCTCGTTCGTAAGAATGTATACAAAGATGTTGATCTTTTGAAAATGTTTTCAATTTTGTAAGATGTTTGAAAGTGTATTTGATTATTTTGAAAATAGCAAGGATGTTTGTCTTGAAATGGAGAAAGTAATTAGGAGCAATCTACCTACTCAAATGTCTTTCTTGTTCATTTTCTTTTCCTTTGACATTGTTGTCTTACCATTGATTTGGTAAGCAACCCTCTCTTTGGATGTAAACGGGACGAGTGTGGGTCATCGTATAGCCATGATTAACACTGTTGCAAGGTATCTTAGCATTATTTTAGAGGGACTAAGATCATTTTTAAGGCAACTTAGATAGCGTCATCGAGGGACTATGATCTTGTATTTGCTTGTTTTTGCTAAGATACCTTACATGCGTAATATGGCCATTTTGTATAAGGCAACCAAGTGGGATAACCCTAGGGGTGCTTGTGTGCAAGTGTGTCATTTTCATGCTTGTTTTTGTCTTGAATTAGGATTTTCTATTTGATTGACTTTATTCTTTCCATATAAACCCTAATTACTAGCATGTTATGTAAAAGCGATAAATTGTGAAATTTAAAGTTACTACGCTATTACAACATTTATGGGAGGGGGTATACAATTTATGAATTGGGATTGCAATAATATAAACCTAATTAATCTATTACAACCAAATTAAATTTGTACAAGAATTAGAATAAACAATATACAAGATGAATTAAATATGCAAGAATTATAAATGCAAAGAAAAAGATTTTTTGTTTGGTTTCTTAATATGAAGGAGGTTTTGACCTAAACCTAATTAGAGGGAAAAAAAGAGTAATTAAATTAAATTAAACTTAAGTTAAATAAAGAAATTATTTAAGAAAAGATTTTAATTAAGAAAAGATTTTTTTATATGAAACCCTAAATCTATTTTAATTGATTAAAAGAAAAAAAGTTTAAAGAAAAAAAATTTTTTTTTGTGTATTTGTCTTGAAAATAATATGTGGTATTATGCAATATTTTTTGTCTTTTTAATATTAAAAATAAATATCTTTAGATAAATAATAATCTAGTTTTAATTTAATTCATGAGGAAATTAGTAAAAGTAAATAAAATATAATGAATAAAAATAATTTTTATGTGGAAAAATATTAAATTATGTCAAAATATAAATCTATTATTTTTTTTATACATTTTATGATTTTTTTGGTATTTTAGAAAATATATTTAAAAGAAAAATAAATAAATAAATAAAAATAAAATGGGCCAAGATGGTGTCACAAGTAAACAGGATGTATGCTAGCAAAAACAAAAAAAAAAAGAGTGCCAGGCCCAAAGGGCCAAGTGCCTGCAAGTAAAAAAATCAAAAATGTCAACAATATGAAGAAAAAAAAGGCAAAATGGTCACGCTGGGGGTTGAACCCAGGACCATAGGGTGAACAGGCATGCGCTTTACCACTGGGGTGGCTATACATCCGTTTATATAGACAAAACCATAAATATATAAGGCAAATCAAGTCCATATGACTTCATCTTCATCCTCCAGCCGGTGTACCTGTAACTTCTTCATTTCTCAACAAAAATGGAAAGTGACAAAATGAAAGTTGTTGCATTCTTCCTCACGAATATAACCATGTAAATAACTAAGGCTGAAAGTCAAAGATAAGTGAGAATTTCTCTGGCCCTAATATAAACCCTAAAATTTTCAGAAACTTCAACTCTAAAATTCTCTAAGCTCAGGCCATATAAATGCAAATTATGGATATGTACAGCTTCGTGGAAATGAGGTCTACATTTTATCTTCACAAATGCAAGTCTAAAAATTCCTAAGTAATGAGATAGAAGTTCAAGAAAAATACCTCAAAACTGGAAATCATGAAATGCAAATGAGCTTGTTTCAGTCAGTGCTGATGATCAGGTTAGCTTCCTTGGATCTCTAGGAAGCTAATGCAATGGCTGGATTGAGCTGAGGATGGTTGGAATGGCATGTAGAAGTCCAACTGTGGTGCTCTATTTTTGGTTATGGAAGATAGAGAAAATGGTGTTACAGAAATGAAACAGGTACAAGGATGAGTTACTCTTGATGCAAGGAAGCTTTAGAAACTAAATGGCCAAGAAACGCACGAGGGAAATGTGAGTTTGGTATGTAAAGTCGGAACTTGCACATCAATGGTGTTTTGGGACAATTTATGGCTAGAGGGAGTTTGAGTGAGTTTTAGGGGCTTTTTTGCTCGTGTGTCAACTTGCAAATAGTGTGTATACTTATAAGCAAGAGGTTTTGAGGCTTGTAACAACCTAGAATTTGAATTTGCATCATTAAGCCAAACATGTGATTTTTGAGAAAACAAGTTTCAATGCTTGTGTACTTGCTGAGATAGAGTAGTTTATGCTTTAAAAAAGTTTGTTTCTGACTTTGTGGATGGAGTGTGATCAGAGGGAACAAGTTAGAGGCTCAAGAATGACTTTATGCAAAAAGCTTGCTTTACAATAATGGAAGTGTTCACTTTGTGCCATTAATGGAAATGCAACTTGGATATAATTCATTTGCTTGGATCAGAGCCTTAACAGCTGTGTAAGCATTTAATTAAGGAGTGGCAAACAAGTTTGAGTCATTCAAATCAAAGATTAAGCATCCTAGAATTGATTTGTGTTTGTGTTCATCATGAAAATGACCTAAATTCAAGTGATAAAATCCTAATTTCATCTCTTCGATTCTCCTTGCTCAATAATGATTTTAAGGAGTTATTGGACATTTTGGAAAGCTTGAAATGTTCTCTTAAACTCATCTTTGAATTTCTCTTGAAGATTCCCCTTGGAACTATGTGAAAAATTGCCATGAAGTTAGGTCAAAAATTTGCCTAACTGGGACAAAATTTCACTAAGTCATTTTTAGTTCATGAGCATGTATTCACAAAATTATAACTTGAGATCCAAGCATTTTAAAGAGAAGTTGTGTGAAGAAAAGTTGTATATTTCATGGATATCTACAACTTTCATGTTGGAAGTTTCTCTTGAATCATTTTTCATCATGGTGGAAATTTAGCTCAAAGTTGTGAAAAAAATAAGAAAATTTCTATACTTAGAAAAATTTATAAGTTAAGAAATTTCATCTTTTCAAAATAAAATCTTGAATTCTTGATTTCTTGATGAACAAGTTTCATATTTTTACATGTTTTGATGGATTATGATCTTTGGCACTTGAATTTGACCAAAAAGTCAAAGTTTGACTTTTCAATATACAGTTGACTTTTGATTAGTTGACTGAAAAATTCATCTGTCAATCCAATGGACTTGTCGTGTTTTGAATCATGTCATTAGGTAAAAGTGATGAAATTGGACTCTTGAGATCATGCCTTAACCCAATTGATCATTTGCTAGGTCAAAAAACCTGAAATTGCCCTTTCCCAATCAAAACCCTAATTTTGACCATTTTGCCCTTTTGATGATTTGATCAAATTTCTTGAGGAATTGTGGTCCAAACTTGATAAAATGATACATATGAGTTTAAAATGTTAGTGTGGATCAAAAATTATGAAGTTTGACTGTAAATTGGTCATGGTTGACTTTTTCCCAATACAATTGATTTTTAGGTCAATTGTTCAATTGACTGGTCAAAAGTGTGATCCAAGGCTTGAATCTTGACATGGGTAATATTGAGGGTCAAAAATGGTCCATGAAAGTCATATGAAGCTTTGATAATTCAAAAATCTTTGTGCAAACTCAAACCCTAATTTTAGTCATCAGTGCCTAAGGAGGTGTCTTTAGCTGATCAAACCCTAGTGCAGTCTTGAGCCCAAGGAGATCTTGTGAGAAAATTCTTGATAAGTAAGAGGGCAAATTTTGGGGTACAACAGCTGCCCCTATTCAATCTTCTTAATCCTGAAGAGTTAGACTGGCGAGTTTTGCCATTCGTAACTCGAAGGTGGAAGATGATTGGACACTAGAGTGCCCAGAAATTTGCACTTGGTGATGTGAGAGTCGAGGGAATGGGCTTAAAGATTCCATTTGGAGAGGTGCTATAAAGTTGTAGGAGATGGGCTTGCAGATGCCATCCAAGAGTGATTGTTGAATTTTAATTTGTGAGCTGGAAGTTGAATCAGTATGGCATCCGTGTCTGGAGCGTATCTGAACTATATCTGAAGACTGAATCTAAATGAGTATCAGAATGGCATTCATGTTTGGAGCGTATCTGAACTGTAACAAAAGGTGATTTTGAATGAGTATCAGAATGACGTCCGTGTCTGGAGCGTATCTGAACTGTATTTGAGAGCTAGCTATGAATGAGTGTTAGAATGGCATCCGTGTCTGGAGCGTATCTGTACTGTATCTGAAAGTTGAGTCTGAATGAGTATCAAAATGGCATTCGTGTCTAGAACGTATCTGAACTGTATCTGAAGATTGAATCTGAATGAGTATCAGAATGTCATCCATGTCTGGAGCCTATCTGTATTGTATCTGAAAGTTGAGTCTGAATGAGTATCAGAATGGCATCCGTGTCTAGAGCATATCTGAACTGTATCAAAAGAAACTCTGAATATTGTTAATGGTAATTGTTTAACCTTATCCTAAAAAGGGTAAAATGTTAGCTAAAATGTAGAGTCATGTTGTATGAAATGCATAGTATAATGCATTTGTGTTATCAATGTTTATGATATATGGATGCAATGTATGCGTATGTGAGATAGTTTACTGTACTGCTGTTGGATTGGGGCAAATAAATCCCTGACTGCTACTGAGAATATGGAGTATCAGTCTTCATGTTTTGAAGTCTAAGTGTTGATGAATTTCTGCTTAGATAAATAAACTCGTTTGTAAGGGAAATGCCGTATACTGCTTGTAAAATTCCATTGGGGAATCCTGAGAAATTTGACGACTTCTATTGGGGAGGGATAACTAGGAGTTTTATTCCGCTGGGGATTAAACGACATACTGTGGGGATTTCTTAGGTAATAGCCTAGAGGCATTGCCTTTTTTTTCATTTTGTTTATTTGTAAACAGTAATTATATTCAAATGCATATGTTCATCAATGAATCATTGGACGTTTTTTGCAAACAAAATACAAGCGTAAAGAAAAAATATATAGTTTTTGTACTTTCAAAGAGATATCTCTGTATTGACTTTGAGTAAGTATTTTTGTACAAGGAGACAAACATTCTAGTAAGAGAATGCCGTCGTAAAAAGAATGAAAATTTCTATTAAAAAAAAGATAGCTATGTGTAAAAATCCCATGGGGTTTCCATTCTGCTATAGCCTTCGTATCTCCGAGCGTCTTGTCTATTTGTTGCCTTGTCTGAAGCTGATTGAATTGATCAGAACCGCTGAATTTGTTAGTTGAAGCTAAAGGTTGTCTGTAAGGTGATCCAACGGGACACAGTCATACGCTTTACATTCCCTAACTTTTACCTGGACCACCCTTTCGGGTTTTCAGTCCACCGAGAAACCCTTTTTTTTCCCAAGTCTCCCTTTCGGGTTTTCCACTCGCCGGGTGTACAAATTTTTTTGTTTTATCCCTAATTTTTGCCCGAACCTTTTTGGTTCACCGGGATGCCCTTGTTTTGCCTAGGTATGTCAACCTAGCGGGTCTCTTATGCGTAGTATCTTTTGACTATGTCCGCGTTTGCAGGATGCGGCAGGTCGTCACCATCCATGGTGGTCAAGATCATTGCCCCACTAGAGAAAATGTTTTTGATTACAAATGGTCCTTCATAGGTAGGAGTCCATTTGCCCCTAGGATCACCTTCTGGCAGTATGATGCATTTGATCACCAGATCTCCAACTTGATACACTTGGCGTCTGACCTTTTTGTTTAAAGCCTTTATCACCCGTTTTTGATACATTTGACCATGGAAAACAGCAGTAAGACTCTTCTCATCAATCAAGTTTAGTTGATCAAGTCGAGTATGGATCCAGTCGTCTTCGTTCAGCCCTGCATCCTTCATAATCCTCAGAGAGGGGATCTGGACCTCGATAGGCAAGACAGCTTCCATTCCATAAACCAGAGAATAGGGTGTTGCCCCGGTTGATGTGTGAGCCATGGTGCGATACCCGTGGAGAGCGAATGGTAACATCTCATGCCAGTCTTTGTATGTGACTGTCATTTTCTGTATGATCTTTTTAATGTTTTTATTTGCAGCTTCGACAACACCATTCATCTTCGGTCGGTAGGGAGAAGAATTATGATGTTGAATCTTGAATTGCTTGCACAATGTAGTGATCATAGTGTTGTTGAGATTTGTACCATTGTCGGTGATGATCCTTTCTGGGATACCGTATTGGCAAATGAGATTTTGCTTGATGAAGTGGGAAACAACATTCTTGGTAACGAAAGCGAAGGAAGCTGCCTCCACCCATTTTGTAAAATAGTCAATGGCCACTAAGGTGAAGCGATGTCCATTGGAGGCTGTCGGCTTGATTTCCCCAATCATATCAATCCCTCACATAGAAAAGGTCCAAGGAGCCGTAAAGACATCCGGAGGAACCGGAGGTGCGTGCACCTTCTCAGTATAAATCTGACACTTATGGCAGGTTCGAGAGTGTTGATAGCAATCTGCTTCCATGGTGGACCAGTAATAGCCTTCCCGTAGGATTTTCTTTGCCATCGTATGCCCACTGGAATGGATGCCAAAAGTGCCTTCATGTAATTCAGCCATGATCCTTTTAGCTTCAACCTTATCTATGCATCAAAGTAACGCAGGGTCATAATTGCGTTTCTACATAATGCCTTTACTAAGGAAGAATTTAGCAGAGAATCTCCATAAGAACTTCTTAACATTGATTAAAGCTCCTTCTGGATATTCTTGAGCCTCGAGATACTTCTTGACTTCATGAAACCAAGGCTGGTCCACTACTTCTTCAGTATTAATCTCGTGACAGTGCGATGGTTCCTCCATTCGCGGGATGGTGATCTGGGGAGCCTCGTTATCCCAATTAAGTTTAAACATAGATGACATTGTTTCTAGAGCGTCTGCTAGCTGATTTTCTTCTCGCGGGAAATGATCAAAGGTAATCTTCTCAAAATGTGGTAACAATGTCAAAACATGTTCTTTATAAGGGATAAGGTTAGGGTGTTTGGTGTCCCATTCCCCTTTGATCTGGATGATAACCAAATTTGAGTCTCCGAATACATCCAAGGATTTGATCCCCAACTCTATGGTAGCTTTGAGACCGAAGATGCACGCTTCGTATCCCGCCATGTTGTTTGTACAATTGAAGAAAAGTCTGGCAGTAAAGGGTGTGTGACACCCTTCCGGAGATATACGTACAACACCAATACCATTGCCGGGTGCATTGGATGCTCCATTAAAGAACAGGGTCCATCGGGATCCTTGTTCAGGTCCGTCATATGGCCTGAATTCTTCACAGTTGTCTAATGTCATGATGTCTTCATCCGGAAATTCGAATTTCATGGATTGGTAGTCTTCTACAGCTTTGTGAGCGAGGTGATCAGCTAGTACACTTCCCTTTATAGCTTTCTGGGTAGTATACTGTATCTCATATTCTGTCAGGATCATCTGCCATCTCGCTATTCTCCTAGAAAGAGTAGGCTTCTCGAAGATGTATTTTATCGGATCCATTTTAGATATCAGCAAGGTAGTATGAGTCAACATATACTGTCTTAGTCGGCGAACAGCCCATGCCAGAGCTCAGTAAGTTTTCTCGAGCAGTGAATATCTGGTTTCACAGTCGGTAAACTTTTTGCTCAGGTAGTAAATAGCATGCTCTTTTCGGCCAGACTCGTCATGCTGCCCCAATACACACCCCATTGAGTTTTCTAAAACAGTCAGATACATGATCAGCGGTCTTCCCTCAACTGGAGGCATCAACACAGGAGGTTCTTGTAAGTATTCTTTTATTTTGTCAAAAGCAACTTGGCATTCATCATTCCATTTGACTACTTGATCTTTCTTCAATAGTTTGAAGATTGGCTCACAAGTAGCTGTCAAGTGAGAAATGAATCTGACAATATAGTTCAAACGTCCCAAGAATCCTCTGACTTCCTTCTCAGTACGAGGAGTAGGCATCTCTTGTATTGCTTTAACTTTGGCAGGATCGACCTCGATACCTTTGTTGTTGACGATAAAGCCTAGGAGTTTACCAGACCGTACCCCAAATGTGCATTTGTTTGGATTCAACCTCAGCTTGTACTTCTTCAGTCTCTCAAACATTTTTTGTAAGTGGTCAAGATGCTCTTCTTCTGTTTGAGATCTGGATATCATATCGTCCATGTAGACTTCTATTTCGTGATGTATCATGTCGTGAAATAGAGCTAACATGGCACGCTGATAGGTTGCCTCAGCGTTCTTTAGTCCGAATGGCATCACCTTATAGCAGAAAGTGCCTGATTGCGTGACAAGCGTTGTTTTCTCCATGTCCTCAGGTGCCATTTTGATTTGGTTGTAACCTGAGAATCTGTCCATGAAGGAAAACACTTTGTGTTGTGCCGTATTGTCAACTAGGATATCAATATGGGGGAGTTGAAAATCATCCTTAGGGCTCGCCCTACTCAAATCTCTGTAGTCCACACACATTCGCACTTTGCCGTCTTTTTTGGGTACGGGAACAATGTTGGCAACCCATTGAGGGTAAGAGGTGATAGCCAAGAATCCAGTGTTGAATTGCTTCATGACCTCTGCTTTAATCTTTTCTGACATATCAGGTCTCATGCGATGAACCTTTTGCTTTACTGGCGGGAAATCTTCTCTTGTAGGCAAACGATGTACCACAATATCTGCATCAAGCCCCGGCATGTCTTCATATGACCAGGCAAAGACTTCAACATAATCGTGTAATAACTGAATCAGATGCTCCTTGACACTGTGATCCAGATTGGCACCCACCTTGACCTCTTTTTTGTCTTCTTCGGTACCTAGGTTGATTATATCCACGGGTTCCTCATGAGGCTGAATGGTTTTCTCTTCTTATTGTAGCAGTCTGGCAAGTTCCCCTGGTACTTCACAATCTTCCTCACCTTCATCTTCGACTTGGTAGATTAGATTCTCAGAGTCACAAAAGGCCATAGCAGTATTGTTACCCCTGGGATCCCGATTGGATGTATACCTGCATTGTGAGTGTGGGCGTGTGTAAGAGTATAGCTATCTTTGAAAGAGAATAAAAATGTAAAATAAAAACAATGAGCACAAAAGTTTGTATGCGAAAACGTCCATGGTTCATTGATGTCATATGAAAATGAGATAATAACCCTTACAAATGGACCATTGTGCCTCAGGTAAAACACATGGTTTTAAGAGTGTGAATTGTTTCAATATTACAGATCCAACAAAATGTAAAGACAAATTATTGTGGGATAAAAGTGATCGGGACTAAGTCTCTAGCCTCCCAATTGTTGAGCCCTCCATTGACAGTTGGAAAGATCCAATCCTCTACTGCGTTGACTTCACGGTTGCTGATCTTTAATGGTGGTCCTCCAGCACGAGTACGGCATACAACCTTTTGAGCACTTGAAGTGAAACCTAGGCCAAACTTGTCAGACTTATATGGGATATCTGGGAGTTATCCCCAAATAGTGCACCCTCCTTCTTCTACCACTGCTTTGGCATCCTTCAGAGATGACATCCGGAGGGGAGGCCTTGTAATCTTGGGAACCTGAGACACAGCCTTGGTTACTGCCACCTCTTGGGGGACCTCTTCAAAGTGTTGAAATGGAGTTTCAATGAATTCACCATCTAATTCCACATATTTGAAGGAATTGAGATGGCTGATCATGTATTCTTCCTCTCCATGAACGGTGATAATCTTCCCTTGAACTGGATACTTCAGCATTTGGTGCAACGTAGAAGTAACAGCGCCAGCATTGTGGATCCATGGTCGGCCTAGAAAGCAGGAGTGTGAAGGGCGGATGTCCATTACATAAAAAGTTGAATTGAAAGTTTGGGTTCCAACTTTTATAGGGATATCCACTTCCCCGTGCACCATCCTCTTCGAGCCGTCAAAAGCCCTTACCACTATGTTGCTTGACTTCAAAGTCAACCCCTCACAGTCAAGTCTATCAAGAGCTTTTTTGGGTAATACATTCAGAGATGAGCCAGTGTCCATGAAAACATGAGCCATAGTTGTGCCCCTACATTCCACTAAGACATGCAATGCCTCATTATGCTTCCTTCCCCTCGGCGTCATATCAGCATCTGAAAAACCTAAACCATTATCCACAGTTAGGCTGGCTACAGAGTCTTGAAACTGATCGGCAGATGTATCTTGAGGTACATGGGCGGTTTTTAAGAACTTTACCAAGGCTTTTGCATGTGCCTCGAAACAGTGCAGCAATGCCAACATAGATATTTTAGAGGGAGTTTTCCCCAGTTGTTCAACTACATCGTAGTCACTTCTCTTTGTAATTTTTAAGATCTCCTCCATTTCTTTCTTGGAAGTCTCAGGGGTGGTCAATGACTGAGCCTTCATCCGGACAGGCTCAATCAGAACATTTTTTCCTCGAGTCATGGTCAACTCGGCAGCAGGAGTATCAGTAAGAATGATTACAGGGGTTGTAACGGCTTTGTCAATTGGAGTATTGTTGGAGATGAATATAGGACTAGGAACATCTTTTGGGGGAGCAACGGCAGGAATGATTACGGGTCCAGAAACTGCTTTTAGGGGAGCAAATTCTGGAGAAAAGATCCTACCACTTTGGGTAATTTTGCTAGTTCCTGCAATATTATTGATGTCGGAGTTGACCTCCTCGGAGCTTGAATCTTCGGCGGCTGGCCAGTCCTGCTTGATACCATGGTAATAGACATCCCCTCCATAATTCCATGGCACGGTTTTGTCTGACGCATATGGGATTGGTCCAGGCATTGTGATTATTAAAGGAGCTACTTTCGGAACTGATGTAATTCTAACGGGTCTTTTGGTGGAGACCCTGGAAGAATTGGCGGAAATGGTAATGATAGAAACATCTTCAAAAGGGATAGGTGAAACAGGAGTCTTTTCAAACAAAATTTCTTTGTTATCTATTAGGCACTGAACGCCTATTTTCAACAAAGGACAACCGGTTGGGGAGGACAAACAGAGATGGCAAACTTCACCATAGCCCGGGAACACACCGGCATTTAAAAAATTCATTTTAATAGTCAAAAGTGGGGTCATGAATTCATCAATTAAAGTAACAAATAATCCTTCTTCAATGGCATTGGTATTGTGGCCATGTCTGGGCATAGGGGCAGAAATGACATACGGATTTTCAGGCGCATCGAACTCAATTTCTTTTGCTTCAATGAGGTCTTGTATTTTGTTCTTTAGAGCCCAACATTATTAGTATTGTGACCAGGGCTTTCAGAGTGATATGCACAATGGGCATTGGGATGATAATGAGGAGATGTTGTATTGGGGTTTTTTGGAGCTTCTTTCAAGGTCACCAAATTGGATCTTAGTAAATGCGGTAATACTTGAGACGGGGTCATGTTGATTCTGGTGAACTTCCTGACTGGCCTTTCCATCCTCAGTTGATTATTTCTTTACTGATCAGACACAGGCTTAGGAATCATAACAGCCCCCACCATTGGTCGGCGTTCGGCCCTATCTTGGTTTCTTTGCAGATATACAGTAGCCACCTCTTTCTTCCCGATGAAAGGCTTCCTTACAGCTGTAGAAGAATCTTTCCATTCTTTATACTGGCTTATATCCTCTATCTGCTCAGTATTAGTTCAGTAAAACCTGCAGATGAACTTCCGATTAAATGATTAAAGAACGGACCAGACAAGGTGCCCAAGAACATGTCTACCAATTCTCTCTCAGATAGAGGGGGTTGAACTCTTCCAGCCAAATCTCTCCATTTTTGCGCATAGTCCTTGAAACCTTCATTGGACACCATGGCCATACTCTGGAGTTGAGTACGGGTAGGCGCTAGATCTGCATTGTACTGATATTGTTTGTAAAAGGCTGCAACAAGATCCTTCCAATTGTGAATGTTAGCTCTTTCTAGTGGGTAAAACCAGTCAAGTTGAGTTCCAGACAGACTATCTTGGAAGAAATGCACCCATAAGTCTTTATCAGCGGTATGAGGTTGAATTTTCCTCACGTATGACCGGAGATGCATTTTAGGGCATGAAACTCCATCATATTTGGAGAATACGGGTGCTTTAAATTTTGGAGGAATCACAATCCCTGACACTAAACCCAATTCCTCGAAATCCAAGCCAGGCACCTTTTGGATTTCCATTGCGCTCAATCGCTCTTCGATATGTTTATACTTGTCATCCGCTGGAGGGTATTGTTCTTCAAAGTAGTCTTCTTCTTCCTCTTCCTCCTCTGATTCTGATGGGACAACTATTTCTTTACCTTTCCCATCTTGGTTGTCTCTTTCCCCGGATGTTGTTGCAAAGTCCAAAGTCCTTCTTGTCTTCCCATGAAATCTTCTTCCCGTGTTTAAGACTCCGGTTACCTTCTTGGTTTTCTTTTTCCTCTCTTCATCCAGCAAAGTCTTCAATTTTTCCTGTCCCTTAGCTAGGGTCAAGAGCAACTATTGAAACTGTGTATTCTGAGCTTGGAGACCTTTCATTGTTTGCTCAAGATCCATCTTACTGAAATAAACAGTAGAGAGATGAGGAGACTTGTTGCAAAAGACCTTCTTATGTTATGATGAATGGTATATGCATATGCAATGTTTTCAAGGATTTCAAAGATTCAAATTTGTTTTAGACAAAAAGGAAACACACGTTATATCAATAAGATAAAGTTTGAGTACATCAATTCCCCTTGGGAAAAATAATACAAAAACTCTAAGATAGAAAAGTAGTACGCATCCTCTTTGGTCAATGTAGGCATTGAGAGTCTGCTCCTCATGAAGTAGCCTAGTGAGCTCCAAAACCTTCTTCTCGCTTGCGTAGAATTGGGCTTCGAAAGTATCCCTCTCTCCTTTGAGTTGTATCCAATCTCTTTGTAGGTCTTCAAGAGATGTGAGCATCTCAGGATATAGGATAGTGTATGGAACATCTCCCTCCATGACAGGATCAATGGTTACCGGAAGGATGGAGGGGTAAGGCATCATAAGACTCTGAGCACGAGTTCGTACCCATTTGAGGTAAGGCTCAAGAGGGGTGGAATTCTTGTGCCCCAAAGTCTTGCTATCCACCTTGTTCAACATCCTCCAAGCTCGGATAAATCTATGGCGAAGACCTTGATCGTCGTTGTCGTAGTCAAATACCAAACCTTGGATCAGCATCTCATGCGGGTCATTGCTTCGGGCATAACCAAATTGTCTTAAGGCCAAACAAGGGTTGTAGTTGATACCCCCCTAATGCCAAGTAAAGGGACATTAGGAAATTCTCCACAACTGTCGACAATGATAACATTCTCTTTAGATCGGGAGCACCAATGAATGTCTGAATGTTTGAGCGTCATGAACCTTTGTGACCACCTTGAACCTTGCTCATTTTTTAATATAGATTGGGGAAGATGAGAAATAAACCATCTTGCCAAGAGAGGATTGCAACACATAAGAACACCTCTTTTCTTCATTGTGCGAGTGTGAAAAGAGTGTAGGATATCTCCTAGCAATGTTGGCACTGGGTTGTGGGATATGAAGATTTTGACGGAGTTGATATCTATGAGTTGGTCAGGATTTGGAAACAAAACCATCTCATAGATGAGGAGAGCCACAATTTCCTCAAAGACTTGCAAGTCCAAGGAATTCCAATAGCTTTGGGCTTTCTCAAACAGGAACTTTACTAAGAAACCTTTGACACCACTCCTTGTTTCCCAATGAGTTGTGATATCAGATGAGTGCAAGTGTAGAGCTTGAGCAATCTCTTCTGGCTTTGGATCTCTTTCTATACCGTTTAAAGGTAGTTGACTGAGAATGGGAATCCTCAAGAGTTGGGAGAATTCTTCCAAAGTAGGCACAAGATGATAGTCGGGAAAAGTGAAGCAATGGTGTAAAGGATCAAAGAACTGAGAAAGCACTTTCATCATGTCCTCATATGTGTTGGAGGTGACCAAGTTGAGTAAGAGACCATGCCTCTTGGTGAATGGAGAGTTTTCAGGAATCCTTGAAACTAGCTCCTTAAGTTGTGGAGGGATTCTCACAAGGTTTACTTGAATAGTTTTCCTGCAAAGTGGATCCATATCCTACAAAACAAGAACAAAGATGAATCCCAAAATCCTTGAAATGGTGAGTGGATGTATATGATGTTCATGATGTTCATGATGTTATGTACAAGTATGCATATACACACAAAGCAAACAAGTCCTTAGGTTTAGGCTTGCATAGAGTTTTATAGGTAAGTACCCTCTTGAAGTTTAGTTGGCTCAAACCTGTCCTAGTAATAGTAATCGGGTTCTAAGGAGCTCAATATCACTGGTTTGTTTCCTTGGTCATTGTTTCAGCTCAAGCCTCTTTAATGGCGACCGAAATATCCCAAGAAACCAAACCTCAATGAGTGTAGTATCGAGTATCTACCAACTTCGGACTGCACCAAAGCCGGTCATCTCACTACACCCTAAAGGCCAAGTTGGTCAAGTAAAGGTTCTAGAAGTTCATTAGTGCTTCATGACATCACTCAGCAGCCCCGTATTCTCTTTGATTAACTCAAAGGCTACCGGTACCCACAAATATGTCACACTAACGTAGTTATTGCTTAGACCATGTCGGTATACCCCGCATAGTTTCCACAACATATTGCTACTTACCTATAAGGTGTCCCAAATCTGGGTAGAGGATTCAAACCCAAACAAAGAACCATAATGTAAAACATACAAGTCAAACAATGTAAGCAAATAAATGTGATATATCCCTAAGGTAACCCCACTTTTAGAATTTTCCCCAGTAGAGTCGCCAGTTCTGTGATGCGGTGGGAGAACTGACTTGAGGGTTTTGCGTTTGATCGCAAATGTTGCGGTTAGCGAGAGTCGCCACTGACTTTTCTTTTATCCAAAAGGAAAGGTGAAAACGCACAGGAAATACCTTTGAGATTATTTCTTGAGTTTGGGGGGTAGATTATAAAAAGGGAAGGTATTAGCACCCTTTTTATCCATGGTTTTCCATGGGCTCTTAGTTACTTGCTAGATCACTTGCTTTTGTTTGAAATTATGCTTAGTGTGGTTTTTTGAAAGTATTTTGTAAAGAGGCTGTTGTTTAGGCAATCTTTGTAATGATTCTCGTTCGTAAGAATGTATACAAAGATGTTGATCTTTTGAAAATGTTTTCAGTTTTGTAAGATGTTTGAAAGTGTATGTGATTGTTTTGAAAATAGCAAGTATGTTTGTTTTGAAATGGAGCAAGAAGTAGGAGCAATCTACCTACTCAAATTTCTTTCTTGTTCATTTTCTTTTCCTTTGACATTATTGTCTTACCATTGATTTGGTAAGAAACCCTATCTTTGGATGTAAACGGGACGGGCGTGGGTCATCGTATAGCCATGATTAGCAATGTTGCAAGGTATCTTAGCATTCTTTTAGAGGGACTAAGATCATTTGTAAGGCAACTTAGATAGCGTCATCGAGGGACTATGATCTTGTATTTGCTTGTTTTTCTAAGATACCTTACATGCGTAATATGGCCATTTTGTATAAGGCAACCAAGTGGGATAACCCTAGGGCTGCTTGTGTGCAAGTGTGTCATTTTCATGCTTGTTTTTGTCTTGAATTAGGGTTTTCTATTTGATTTACTTTATTATTTCCATACAAACCCTAATTACTAGCATGTTATGTAAAAGCGATAAATTGTGAAATTTAAAGTTACTACGCTATTACAACATTTATGGGAGGGGGTATACAATTTATGAATGAGGATTGCAATAATATAAACCTAATTAATCTATTACAACCAAATTGAATTTGTACAAGAATTGGAATAAACAATATACAAGATGAATTAAATATGCAAGAATTATAAATGCAAAGAAAAATATTTTTTGTTTGGTTTCTTAATATGAAGGAGGTTTTGACCTAAACCTAATTAGAGAAAAAAAGAGTAATTAAATTAAATTAAATTTAAGTTAAATAAAGAAATTATTTAAGAAAATATTTTAATTAAGAAAATATTTTTTTATATGAAACCCTAAATCTATTTTAATTGATTAAAAGAAAATAAGTTTAAAGAAAAAAAGTATTTTTTTTGTGTATTTGTCTTGAAAATAATATGTGGTATTACGGAATATTTTTGGTCTTTTTTATATTAAAAATAAATATATTTAGATAAATAATAATCTAGTTTTAATTTAATTCACAAGGAAATTAGTAAAAGTAAATAAAATATAATGAATAAAATTAATTTTTATGTGGAAAAATATTTAATTATGTCAAAATATAAATCTATTATTTTTTTATACATTTTATGATTTTTTTGGTATTTTAGAAAATATATTTAAAAGAAAAAGAAATAAATAAATAAATAAAAATAAAATGGGCCAAGGTGGTGTCACAAGTAAACAGGATGTATGCTAGCAAAAACAAAAAAAGAATGTCAGGCCCAAAGGGCCCAGCGCCTGCAAGCAATAAAAATAAAAAATGTCAACAATATGAAAAAAAAGGCAAAATGGTCACGCTGGGGCTTGAACCCAGGACCATAGGATGAACAGGCGCGCACTTTACCACTGGGGTGGCTATACATTTGTTTATATAGACAAAACTATAAATATATAAGGCAAATCAAGTCCTGATGACTTCATCTTCAACCTCCAGCCGGTGTACCTGTAACTTCTTCATTTCTCAATAAATATGGAAAGTGACAAAATGAAAGTTGTTGCATTCTTCCTCATGAATCTAACCATATAAATAACTAAGGTTGAAAGTCAAAGATAAGTGAGAATTTCTCTGGCCCTAATTTAAACCCTAGAATTTTCAGAAACTTCAACTCTAAAATTCTATAAGCTCAGGCCATATAAATGCAAACTATGGATATGTACAGCTTCGTGGCAATGAGGTCTACATTTTATCTTCACAAATGCAAGCCTAACAATGCCTAAGTAATGAGATAGAAGTTCAATAAAAATACCTCAAAACAGGAAATCGTGAAATGCAAATGAGCTTGTTTCAGTCAGTGCTGATGATCAGGTTAGCTTCCTTGGATCTCTAGGAAGCTAATGCAATGGCTGGCTTGAGCTGAGGATGGCTGGAATGGCCTGTAGAAGTCCAACTGTGATGCTCTATTTTTGGTTATGGAAGATAGGGAAAATGGTGTTACAGAAATGAAACAGGTACAAGGATGAGTTACTCTTGATGCAAGGAAGCTTTAGAAACTAAATGGCCAAGAAACGCACGAGGGAAATGTGAGTTTGGTATGTAAAGTCAGAACTTGCACAACAATGGTGGTTTGGGACAATTTCTTGCTAGAGGGAGTTTGAGTGAGTTTCAGGGGCTTTTTTTCTCGTTTGTCAACTTGCAAATAGTGTGTATACTTATAAGCAAGAGGTTTTGAGGCTTGTAACAACTTAGAATTTGAATTTGCATCCTTAAACCAAACATGTGATTTTTGACAAAACAAGTTTCAATGCTTGTGTACTTGCTGAGATAGAGTAGTTTATGCTTTAAAAAAGTTTGTTTCTCACTTTGTGGATGGAGTGTGATCAGAGGGAACCAGTTAGAGGCTCAAGAATGACTTTTACAAAAAGCTTGCTTTACAAGAATGGAAGTGTTCACTTTGTGCCATTAATGGAAATGCAACTTGGATAATAGTTCATTTGCTTGGATCAAAGCCTTAACAGCTGTGTAAGCATTTAATTAAGGAGTTACAAACAATTTTGATGCCTGCAAAGCAAAGATTATGCAGCCTAGCATTGATTTGCATTTGTGTTCATCATGAAAATGACCTAAATTCAAGTGACAAAATCCTAATTTCATCTCTTCGATTCTCCTTTCTCAAAAATGATTTTAAGGAGTTCTTGGACATTTTGGAAAGCTTGTAATATGCTCTACAACTCATTTTTTAATTGATTTTGAATATTCCCCTTGGAACTATGTTAAAAATTGCCATGAAGTTAGGTCAAAAATCTGCCTAACTAGGGCAAAATTTCACTAAGTCATTTTTAGTTCATGAGCATATATTCACAAAATTATAACTTGAGATCCAAGCATTTTTAGGAGAAGTTGCGTGAAGCAAAGTTGTATACTTCATGGAGATCTACAACTTTCAAGTTGGAAGTTTATCTTGAATCAGTTTGCATCATGGTGGAAATTTAGCTCAGAGTTTTGAAAAAATAAGAAAATTTATATACTTAAAAAAATTTCTAAGTTAAGAAATTTCATCTTTTCAAATTAAAATCTTGAATTATTGATTTCTTGATGAACAAATTTCATATTTTGACATGTTTTGATGGATTATGACCTTTGGAACTTGAATTTGACCAAAAAGTCAAAGTTTGACTTTTCAGTATACAGTTGACTTTTGATCAGTTGATTGAAAAATTCATCTGTCAATCTAATGGACTTGTAGTGTTTTGAATCATGTCCTTAGGTCAAAGTGATGCAATTGCACTCATGAGATCATGCCTTAACCCAATTGATCATTTGCTAGGTCAAAAAACCAGAAATTGCCCTTTCCTAGTCAAAATTTTGACCATTATGCCCTTTTGATGATTTGATCAAATTTCTTGAGGAATTGTGGTCCAAACTTAATCAAGTGATACATATGAGTTTAAAATGTTAGTGTGGATCAAAAATTATTAAGTTTGAATGTAAATTGGCCATGGTTGACTTTTTCCCAATACAACTGGTTTTTAGGTCAACTGTTCAATTGACTGGTCAAAAGTGTGATCCAAGGCTTGAATCTTGACATGGGTAATATTGAGGGTCCAAAATGGTCCATGAAAGTCATATGAAGCTTTGATAATTCAAAAATATTTTTGCAAACTCAAACCCTAATTTTAGTCATCAGTGCCTAAGGAGGTGTCTTTAGCTGATCAAACCCTAGTGCAGTCTTGAACCCAAGGAGATCTTGTGAAAAAAATCTTGATAAGTAAGAGGGAAAATTTTGGGGTACAACACCTGGGTATCAAACCCCAAACCCTTCGATTCTGCACTTGTTGGGTCCCTTCAGGCTATGTCTGCAGCAAACATTAGCAAACGAAAAACATGACCTGGGTACCAAACCCAGGCCTTTTGATCTTGTCTAGGATGGAAAATCGAAAGTACCAACAAGTAATGATGCGTTATGCAAGTGCAAGGTTGGACCGTTTACCCTTTCTTACAAGCAGATTGATTCTTCGATTTGGGGTGCTTGCTAGAGGTGAGCACCTTCGATCTAGGGCTTCTGGACGTGGTTGCTGCTTGGAAACTTCTGGAAACTCTTGATGGATCTTATGGGCATTCTCTCTACAATGTTTTTTCGTCCTCTCTTTTTCAACATTTGTGACCTCTTTATATAGAGGGGGGTAGGTGGGACAAGAAGGCAAAGATTTAAACAGCCTAGATTTTGTTTGAAAGCCATGAATGGGAATTTGTAACATTAGCCAAAAACATGGGATCTTGTCTCCCTTTTTGAATTTTGAATGATATGTAACTGCCCTTCGAATAACCTGATGAGGCTCCTTCGAATGGTTGATGGCCTCCTTCGATTGGATCTTTCGAATGGCCTTGTTACTTCCTTCGAACGACTTTCTGACTGCATCTTCGAATGGAGCCTTCTGAAACTCCTTCGAATGGATCTGATGAAGCTCCTTTAAATGGACCTTGTTGAAATGCCAATTGAAGGGCCTTGTTAAAATTCCAATCCATAGGCCTTGTTAACAGGTCAGTCGAAAGGCCTTATTAAAAGGTCAATCGAAAGACCTTTGTCTCTGTCAATCGAGGGGCACTATATGGATGCCAATCGAAAGATATTTTGGGGATGTTAATCGAAAGGCACTCTGGAGTGGCCAATCGAAATGCACTTTGGAGTGGCCAATCGAAAGGAACTTTAGAGTGGCCAATTAAAAGGCACTCTAGAGTGGCCAATCGAAAGGCACTTTGGAGTGGCCAATCGAAAGGCACTATAGAGTGGCCAATCAAAAGGCACTTTGGCCAATTTCAAAATTTGTTGCTTTTCTTCAAACACGTGTTTGTAACCACCCATGTAAGAGAAGATCTTGAAGAAAAAAATGAGAGGGCAAATTTTGGGGAACAACAATTGCCCCTGTTCAATCTTCTCAAACTTGAGGATGTAGATTGGCTTTCCTGCCTTTCGTGATTTGAAGATGGAAGATGATTGAACACTAGAGTACCCAGAAATTTGCACTCGTCTGAAGCAATATTGTTGGTGAATAATACCCGGAATTGGCATACATATGCCATTTGGAAAAGGTGATAGGAGACTGTCAGAGATGGGCTTAAAGATGCCATCTATGGAACATGACGGAGAGTCGTCAGAGATGGGCTTAAAGATGCCATCCAAATGAATGTTGATTTCATGGGATATTCCTTTGTGGGGATTCCTGTTTTTGCTGTCTGAGGAGGAGTCCGCTGGGGAATGTTTTTCAGGGGAATATTGTCTAGGAGCTTCGGTTGTCCATTACTCTATTAGGGAGTCATCTCTTTGACTGAAGAGATTGACGTGAGCTACTATCTGGTCAGGATCCAGGCTTTGAAGTGACTTGCTGAGGATGATAAAGCTAACTTCTATCTGGTCGTATTTCAGGCTTCACAGCGACTTACTGAGGAAAGGAGATTAAATTGTTATCTGGTCGTGTCCAGGCTTCAGTGATTTGAAGAAATTAAGCTGTTATCTGGTCGGATCTAGACTTCAACTTGAATCGATGGTGTACCGTTATCTGGTCGTATCCAGGCTTTGGTAATTTGAGGAATTTAAGCTGTTATCTGGTCGGCTCCAGGCTTCAACTTGAATATGAGGTGTACCGTTATCTGGTCGTATCCAGGCTTCGGTAATTTGAAGAATTTAAGCTGTTATCTGGTCGGCTCCGGGTTTTAACTTGAATCAAAGGCATACTACTATCCAATCGAATCCAGGCTTCATAGTAATTTGACACAGTAAAATGCTATCTGATCGGGTTCCAGGCTTCGTAGCACCTTATACAGTTATCTGGTCGAAATCCAGGCTTCACAGCATCTTAAATTGTTGGTTGACTATTATCTGGTCGGATCTAGGCTTCATAGTCACTGACAGGGTAAATTGCTATTTGGTCGGATTCCAGGCTTTGCAGTGCTTTATACTGTTATTTGGTCGAAATCCAGGCTTCACATTGTCTTTGAAGAAATGAACTACTATCTGCTCAGATTCCAGGCTTCGCAGCACTTTATACTGTTATCTGGTCGAAATCCAGGCTTTACAGTTTCTTCAATTGGAATGGAAATCAGAGAGATCTTAGTGTCGATCTGACTGAACCAGAGAAAATCTTGGGAGGACATCTTTCTGAGGAAATTGCTAAAAATAGCCCTCCATCAGACGCAGCTTTTAAGAAGACTACATGGTCGCATAAGTAGCGGTGTTCATTGATTTGATATTTCCCTAAAAAAGGAAAAGAGGTAGTCATATGCAATGTCATGATATATGAAATGCATTGTGACGATGTTCTCAAAATAAATGAGATTATACTGTATGCGATGTGTATGCATATTCCATGATGTATGAAACATGGGATGTTATTGAGATGTTTCCTGATCTAGGAAAATAAATCCCGGACTACTGCTGGAGAGTATTGGGAAGTTGAATCCTTTATTTCCGCTAGGGATGATGAATAGAGATGATTCGCTGGGGATTTCCTCTTTCTGTTTGAGGATGTTCTGCCGGGGACTGACTCTATTTGGGAATAACTCTGTACAGAAGGTGCTTGTTGGAAGATTCTGGCCATGTAGAGAAATAAACTCTGTTGGAGAATGAACTTTCGTAGTCTGAGAAACAAACTCTACCTGGGAGGCGGTTTTATAAATGTTTGAAATTACAAAGCTCGGCTGGGGAACACAGACTTCAGCTCTCTGCAGGGGGAAGTTTGTTGGAGGAGATAAATCCTTCTTGGTGATGAAGGAGTCAAAACTTGGTTGTTTCTGCTCTGTGGGGAACATAGATGTTATGGGGTCGTATGCAATGGTGACTTCGTCTCAAACTGTCTCTTCCCCTTGTACATGTTGGAAGGAATAATTTTCAGGACTGTAACTTGGTCTTTTAGACTTTGCCACTGTTTCTTGAAGTCGTCGGCAACTGTCTTTATGTTTTTCTATGCAAATATATGTGAATAGTAATCGTATTCAAATACATATGTCAAGAATAAATCATTGGACGTCTTTTCAAAACCAAAACAGAAAAAAGAAAAATAAACAGTTTTGTACTATCAAAGAAATGATTTGTATTAATTTCTGAAGTTTGCCTATGACATGCGTTTTGTACAAAGAGGTTGACGTTCTAGTAGGAGAACGCCGCCGTAAGAAGTGAAAACTATACAAAATAGTGTACAGAGAGAAGAAAACAGCTATGTGCAACAATCCCATTGGGTTTCAATTCTGCTATTGCCCCTATGTCTTCGAGTGTCTCATCACTTTGCTGCTTGTCTGAAGCTGACTGGATTGGTCAGTACCGTTTGAGCTTGATAGTTGATATTGAAGTCTAATCGCAAGGTTATCCAATGGGACATAGTGATACGCTTAAAATCCCTAATTTTTGCCTGGACCGCCCTTTCGGGTTTTCAGTCCACCGGGATGCCCTTTTTTGCCCAAGCCGCCTTTTCAGGTTTTCGACTTGCCGGGTGTATAAATGTTTTTGTATTTATCCCTAATTTTTGCCCGAACCCTTTTGGTTCATCGGGATGCCCTTATTTTTTCCTAGTCCAGTCAACCTAGCGGGTATTTATTCATGTGTAGTATCTTTTCACTATGTCCGCATTAACAGGGTGAGGAAGGTCGTCACCATCCATGGTGGTCAAAATCATTGCTCCACCTGAAAATATGCTTTTGATCACAAATGGCCCTTCATATGTGGGAGTCCATTTTCCCATGGGATCACCTTGTGGTAGTATAATGCGCTTGATTACCAGATCACCCACTTGATACACTTGACCTCTGACCTTTTTGTTGAAAGCCTTGATCGTCCGTTTTTTATATATTTTACCATCACAGACAGCAGTAAGCCTTTTCTCATCAATCATATTTAGTTGATCAAGTCGAGTCTGGATCCAATCATCTTCGTTCAAGCCCGCATCCTTCATGATCCTCAGAGAAGGGATCTGGACCTCAATATGCAGGACAACCTTCATACCATATACTAGAGAATAAGGCGTTGCCCCTGTCGATCTACGTGCTGAGGTGCGGTAGCCATGAGAAGAAAATGGTAACATCTCGTGCCAGTCTTTATATATCACCTTCATTTTCTGTACAATTTTCTTGATGTTCTTGTTAGCAGCCTCCACAGTGCCATTCATCTTTGGTCGGTAAGGGGGAAAATTATGATGTTGGATCTTGAATTGCTTACAGAGTTCAGTGGTCATTGTATTGTGATTATTATCTCTGGCACACCTTACCGACAAATCAGATTGTACCTGATAAGTCGGGCCACAACATTCTGGGTAACAGAAGCAAAAGAGGTAGCCTCAACCCACTTCGTGAAGTAATCAATGGCCACTAAGATGAAGTGATGCCCATTGGAAGCGGTAGTCTTAATCTCTCTGATCATGTCAATTCCCCACATTGCAAAGGTCTAGGGAGACGTCAAGACATTCAAGGGAACCGGAGGTACATGCACCTTATCAGCATAGATCTGACATTTGTGACAAGTTCGAGAATGCTGATAACAGTCTGCTTCTATAGTGGACCAGTAGTAGCCTGCCCGCATGATCTTTTTAGCCATGGTGTGTCCACTTGAATGGGTGCCGAAGGTACCTTCATGTAGATCTTCCATAATCCTCTCTACTTCGATCTTGTCTACGCACAGAAGCAAAGGTTAGTCATGGTTGCGTTTATAGAGGATTCTGTTACTGAGGAAGAACTTTGCAGCGAACCTCCTCAGGAACTTCTTATCATTGATAGATTCCCCCACGGGATACTCTTGAGCCTCAAGATACCTTTTCAATTCATGGAACCAAGGTTTGTCGGCTACCTCTTCAGCGTCAATCTCGTAGCAATATGCTGGTTCATATAACCTTTCAATAGTGATCCAAGGGGCCTCATTATGCCACCTGACCTTGAACATAGATGACATGGTAGCTAGCGCGTCCGCTAACTGATTCTCTTCTTGTTGGAAGTGTTCAAGGGTGACCTCTTCAAAGTGTGGGAGTAGTGTCAGCACATGTTCTTTATAGGGGATGAGATTCGAGTGCTTTGTATCCCACTCACCTTTGATCTGACTTATTACTAAGGCTGAATCTCCAAAAACGCTCAAGAACTTGATCCTCAGGTCAATAGCATCTTTGAGACCCATGATGCATGCTTCATACTCCACCATATTATTGGTATAGTTAAAATAAAATCTGGTACTAAAAGGAGTATGACAAATCTCAGGCGATATGATTACAGCACCAATGCCATTACCGAGTGCGTTCGAGGCTCCGTCAAAAACCATAGTCCATCGGGATCCTTCCTCAGGTCCTTCATCCGATCCAGGTTCTTCACAGTCAGTCACTGACATAATATTCTCATCCGGGAACTCAAAATTCATGGACTGGTAGTCATCTACAGCTTGATGAGCCAAATGATCGGCTAGTACACTTCCCTTGATTGCTTTCGGGGTTGTGTATTAGATATCATATTTGGTCAAGATCATTTGCCATCTTGCTATTCTTCCGGAGAGTGTGGGCTTCTCGAAGATGTACTTGATCAGATCCATCTTAGATATCAGCAAGATAGTGTGGGTCAACATATACTGTCTCAGTCGGCGAGCAGCCCATGCCAAAGCGCATCAAGTTTTCTCGAGAAGTGAGTATCTTGTTTCACAATCAGTAAACTTTTTGGTAAGGTAGTATATTGCATGCTCTTTTCAACCAGACTCGCCATGCTGCCCCAGCACACACCCCATTGAATTATCTAAAACTGTTAAGTACATTATCATAGGTCTTCCTTCAATCGGGGGCATCAGAGTTGGAGGCTCCTAAAGGTATTCTTTGATTCTTTCGAAAGCAGTATGACATTCTTCATTCCACTTTACCACTTGATCTTTCTTCGGGAGTTTGAAGATTGGCTCACAAGTAGTAGTTAAATGGGAAATGAACCTGGCAATGTAATTTAGGCGTCCTAAGAAGCCTCTGACCTCCTTCTCAATGCGAGGAGACGGCATCTCTTGTATAGCCTTCACTTTTGTAGGGTCTACCTGAATGACATTGTCACTGACAATGAATCCTAGGAGTTTACTAGACCTTACCCCGAAGGTGTACTTGTTCGGATTCAACCTCAACTTGTAAGTCTTCAACCTGTCAAACAGCTTTTGTAGATGATCAAGGTGTTCTTCCTCTGTTTGAGATCTGGCTATCATGTCATCAACATAGACCTCTATTTCATGGTGAATCATGTTCTTGGAACAACGCCACCATGGCTCGCTGATAGGTTACCCCAGCGTTCTTCAACCCAAACGGCATCACTTTGTAGAAGAAAGTGCCCCATTGTATGACGAAGGTTGTCTTCTCCATGTCTTCAGGTGCCATCTTGATTTGATTGTAACTAGAGAAACCATCCATGAAGGAAAAGACCTTGTGATATACGGTGTTGTCAACTAGAATATCAATGTGGGGAAGCGGAAAGTCATCCTTAGGGCTCGCCCTATTCAAATCTCGGTAGTCCACACACATTTGTACCTTGCCGTCTTTTTTAGGCACCGGGACCATGTTAGCAACCCATTGGGGATAAGAAGTGACATCTAGGAACCCAGCATTGAACTGTTTCATAACCTCTACTTTAATCTTCTCTGACATTTCAGGGAGTATGCGACGGACCTTCTGTTTTACTGGAGGGCAATCCTCTTTAGTTGGTAGGCAAAGAACCACGATATATTGTATCTAGTCCAGGCATGTCTTCATATGACCAAGCAAAGATCTCGACGTAATCATGCAACATTTGTATCAACCGCTATTTGACATTAAGTCTCATATTTGCACCGATCTTGACTTCTTTTTTGTCTTCCTCTATGCCCAAGTTCACTGTCTCAACTGGCTCATCATGGGGTTGTATAGCCCTTTCTTCCTGCTGTAACAGTCTAGCAAGTTCTCTGGGTACCTCACAATCTTCCTCACCTTCGTCATCGGCTTGGTTGATTGGATTTTTAAAGTCATAACTGGTGATAGCAGAACTGTTGTCAATGGGATCCAGAGTGGATATGGATCTGCAGTTTGATACATGGGTGTGTGTGTGTAAGAGCATAGCTGTATAGACAAAGTAAAAAGCAGAAAAGAAAAACAGATAGTGCAAAATTTGTATGCATAAACGTCTAATGCTTTATTAATGCCATATGAGATTGAAACATGATAACCCTCACAAATAAACCATTGTGCCCCGGGTAAGACACATGGCCATAAAGTTTATATTATTTATTACATATCCAAAAACAAGAAAGACAATTACTTCTGAATAAAAGTAATTGGCACAAAGTCCTTTGTCGTCCAGTTACTGAGTCCACTATTGGCAGTAGGGAAGATCCAGTTATCCATGTCCTCGTCACCATAACTATCTTCCAAGGCGTTGACCCCATGATTGCTGATACGAAGGGGAGGTCCTCCAGCCCGAGCACGGCAAACAGCCCTTTGAGCCCCTGTAGAGAAACCTAAGCACTACTTCTCAGACTTGTATGGTATATCGGGGAGCTGACCCCAGATGGTAGACCCACCTCCTTCAATAACTGCCTTTGCATCCTTGAGAGAAGCCATCTTCAAGGGAGGTCTGGTGATCTTTGGTAGATTGGTGATAGTTTCAATTGCAACCATAGTATGAGGCACCTCTTCGAAATGAGTTTCTTCTCCTGACTCCATCTCTTTGACACATTCGTCTATTACATCTAACAGATAGCATGTATCATCTATAGTTGGGGCCTGTAGGAACCTTGTCAGGATAAACTCAACTTTCTCTTCTCCAACTTCAAAGGTTAGCTTTCCTCTTTTAACATCTATAATAGCTCCAACAGTGGCTAAAAATGGTCTTCCGAATATTATAGGGGTTACGTTGTCTTCTTTAATGTCCATAATGATGAAATCTATGGGGATGTAGAATTGACATATGCGTACCGAAATGTTTTCTACAATTCCCACGGGGTATTTGACAGAGCGATCCGCTATTTGTACTAGACATCTTGGTTGGTCTTAATTCTCCCATGCCAAGCTTTTTGGATATGGACATGGGCATAACGTTGATACTAGCGCCTAAGTCGCATAAAGATTTGTCTATGACATACTTACCTATATTACAGAGTATAGAGAAACTTTTGGGATCCTTCAGCTTCTGAGGCATTTTGTTCTGAATGATTGCGCTACACTCAACAGTGAGTGTAATTCTCTTGTTATCCTCTATGTTTTTCTTGTTTGAAAAGATTTCTTTGAGAAACGTAGCGTACGAGGGCATTTGAGTGATAGATTCTGTGAATGGTATCGTGATGTTTAATTGTTTTAGAAGTTCAACAAATTTCTTAAATTGCCCCGCACATCTAGATTGAGCAAGTCTTTGAGGATACGTGATTGGTGGTTTGTAAGGCGGCGGAGGCACATAAGGTTTTTCCTTTTCTTCTGTCTCTCCATCACCTACCTTCTCTTTTGGTTCTCTTTCCTCCTCGGTTGTTTTTCTAGAACTTTGGGACATGGCTGGGTTTTCAGCTCTAGGATCAATTGGTCCATCGTATTCAGTTCCACTTTGAAATATAATAGCATGAGCATGTCCTTTTGGATATGGTTGAGGTTGACCTGGAAATGTACCAGCAGGTGCTTGTTGTTGGGCCACTTGCGAAATCTAGGTTTCAAGCATTTTGTTATGGGTGGCTAAAGCATCTACTTTGTCCACTAACTGTTTTATTTGCTCACTAGTGTGAATATTTTGGTTTAGAAATTCCTTGTTAGTTTGAGCTTGGGTATCTATAAAATTTTCCATCAGAATTTTGAGGTTTGACTTCCTAGGCATATTAGGAGAAGTTGCAAGTGCTCTTTGATATCCTGGTGGTACAGCAGGTGCTTGGCCAGGCTTATACAACGCATTGGTGTTCTTCTTTGAGAAATTTGGATGATTTTTCCATCCAGGGTTGTAAGTGTTCGAGTAAGGGTTTCCTTGAGCATAATGTACTTGGTCGGGGGGTGGGGGGCTTCTTGATAAGATTTGACATTCAGCAGCAACATGTCCAGGTACTCCGCATATCTCGCAATTTGGAGTTATAGCAGCCACAGTGGCTAGAGGTACTGTCATTAAGCTATCTATCTTCTAGACGGGAGCGTCTACCTTAGAATGGACGCTATCAAGACTGCTGATCTCGTACATACCGCCTTTTGTCGGTGCTTTCTCTACGGGAACTTTGTCTGCTTGACCTCTTTCACTCCCCCATTGATAGTGGTTTTGAGCCATACTTTCTACATACCTAAAGGAGTTCAGGTGACTGACCATGTACTCTTCTTCACCGTGTACCGTGACAATCTTCCCTTTTACCGGGTATTTCATCATCTGATGCAGAGTAGATGTGACAGCTCCCGCCTCATGGATCTAAGGGCGGCCCAATAAACAAGAATAGGATGGTCTGATATCCATCACGAAGAAGGTAGAGTCGAAATTTTGAGAACCGACTTTTATGGGGATGTCTACCTCCCTGTGCACCATCCTCTTTGAACCATCGAAAGCCCTTACCACTATGTTATTGGGTTTCAAGGTCAAACCTTCACAGTCTAGTCTATCCAGAGCCTTCTTATGCAGCACATTAAATGATGAACCAGTATCTACAAGGACGTGGGCCAAAGTAGTGTCGCGGCATTCGAAGAAAACATGTAGTGCATCATTGTGCTTTCTCCCTCGGGGTGTCAAATCAGCATCGAAAAAACCCAAACCGTTATCCGCCGTCAGACTGGCCACACAATCTTCAAATTGGTCTGCAGAGGTTTCCTGTGGAACATGGGCCATCATAAGGAAATTCACCAAAGCCTTTGCATGGGCTTCAAAGCATAATAGTAAGGCCAACATAGAAATCCTTGAAAGGGTTTGCCCCAGTTGCTCGACCACATTATAGTCGCTCCTTTTGATGATCTTCAAGATTTTTCCATTTCCTTCTTGGAAGCCTATGGGATAGATATTAATTGTGCCTTCGTCCGGACAGGCTCAACCAATATATCTTTGCCCCGAGTCTCAGTCGACTTGGTGATAGGGGTGTCAGCAGGGGTGATCACAGGAAATGTAGTTGTATCAACAGGAACAGAAGCAGGAATAATCACAGGACCAGTAATAGCTTTTCGAGGAGAAATCTCTGGGGAGAACACTCTTCCATTTCTGGTTACTTTGATGGTTCCCATGATGTTGCCAATGTTGGGGTCAGCCTCCTCAGTAACCTAGTCTTTATCATACAGCTCTTGCTTGACGCCGTGGCAACAGACGTCACCCCCATAGTTCCAGGGAACAGCTTTGTCTGAGGAGTATGGGATTGGCCCTGGCATAGTAATTATCAATGGGGTCACCTTCGGAACAAATGTAATCCTGATGGGTCTTTTGGTGGAGACCCTGGGAGGATTGGCGAAATGGTTATTATTGAAACATCCTTGTAAGAAGTGGTTGGAACGGGAGTCTTTTCAAACAAAATCTCTTTATCGTCCATCAGGCGCTGGACACCTGCCTTCAACAAATGACAACAAGTCGATAGAGATAAACAGAGGTGGCAACCTTCGCCACATCCCAGAAATAAACCAGCCTTCAACAGACTCTTCTTGATGGTCAGAAGCGGAGTAACAAGTTCATCAACATCAGTAATAAACACATCATCTTCAACGGTGTTAACACCCTGACCGTGCTTGGGCATAGGAGCAGTGATAACATTTGAAGTCTCAGGGGCGTCAAATTCAATTTCCTTCGCCTTGATCAGATCCTACACCTTGTTCTTCAAAGCCCAACAGTTGTTGGTACCATGGCCTGGACTTTCATAGTGGTAAGCACAACAGGCCTTGGGGTTGTAGTGAGGAGAGGTAGTGTTGGGATTCTTCAGAGCTTCCTGCAGGGTTACCAGATTGGTCTTCAATAATTGTGGCAAGATTTGAGATAGAGTCATGTTTATCCGGGTAAACTGTCTTGTCAGCCTTTCTGTCCTCGATTGATTGTTCCTTTGTTGGGTAGGTTCAGACTTAGAAATCATGACAGCCCCTACCGCTGGGCAGCGTTCAGTTATGTCCTGATTTCTTTGACGGTACACAACATTGACCTCCTTCTTCCTAGAGAAAGGCTTCCTTACAACACTGGAGGACGCATCCTTTTGAATCTTCCCACTCCTGATTCCAGCTTCCACCCGTTCTCCTGTCAGAATCAATTCAGTGAAGTTGGCTGATGAACATCCAATTAGATGATTTAAAAATGGACCAGACAGGGTCCCCAAAAACATATCCACCAGCTCCCTATCAGACAGGGGAGGCTAGACTCTTCCTACTAAGTCTCTCCACTTCTGATCATAGTCCTTAAAGCCCTCCCTCGAACCCATAGACATATTTTGGAGCTGTGTATAGGTGGGAGCAAGGTCTGCGTTGTATTGGTACTTCTTGTAGAAAGCAGGGCCAGGTCCTCCCAATTACAGATGTTGGCTCCTTCCAGTTGGTAGAACCATTCTAGTTGAGTTCCGGACATATTATCCTGAAATAAGTGGACCTATAAGTCCTTGTCAGCACTGTGAGGCTGGATCTTCCTCACATAAGATCGGAGCTGCATTTTGGGACATGAAACCCCATCATTTTTGGCAAATACTGGCACCTTGAAATTTTGTGGGATGACAACCCCAGAGACCAAACCCAGCTCTTCAAAATCCAGACCTGGTACCTTCCTGACCTCCATTGCATTTTAACGATCCTCCAGCTGTTTATATCTTTCATCAGCAGGAGGATACTGCTCCTCATTATAGTCAGATTCATCATCAGATTCCCTGGGACTGGAGTCTTCCTCTCTTATTTCCTTATCTTGACTGTTTCGTTCCCTTGAAGAAGTTATCAGTTCAGAGGCTTGCTGCACTGGTCCTCTAATCCTCCTTCCCAGATTCACTAAACCAGTTGGCTTCTTTGTCTTCTTCTTCTCTTTAATAAGCAGGGCTTTCAGTTCTTCTTGCCCTTTGGTCAGAGCCATGATCATTTGTTGAAACTGGGAATTCTGAGTCTGCAGATCCTTCACTGTTTGTTCCAGAGACATTGCTGAAATAAACAACGAAGAGGATGAGAAACCTTGTGTGAAACCTGTTTATGCAATGATATGTATGATATATTATGCAATGTTTTCAAGGATTTCTAAGACTCAAATTTTCTTAAACAAAAGGATAGCAAACATTAATTGCATCAAGAAGTTTTTATTGGTCACAACGATGCCTCTTAGGCTTACAGAGGGAATAAAGCAATAATAAAAAAATCCAAAGCAAAAGAAAGACTTCAAGCTTCCCATAAACGCATCCTTTTTGGTGCAATATAGGCATTTATGCTCCTCTCCTCATGAAGTAATCGGGTGAGTTCTAGAACCTTTTTCTCGTTGGTGTAGAATTGGGCTTTGAAAGTATCTCGTTCTTATTTGAGTTGGATCTAGGATTTTTGTAGCTCCTCAAGGTCAGTTGGCATATCGAGATGAAGAACAATTTAAGGAGTGTCTCCTTCAGCAATTGGCTCCATAATCACAGGTAAGATGGAGGGGTAAGGCATCATAAGACATTGAGCACGAGCTCGCACCCATTTGAGGTAAGGCTCAAGAGGGATGGAATTCTTGTGCCCTAGTGTCTTTCTATCAACTCTATTTATCATGCCCCAAGCTCGAATGAACCTCTTGCGAAAACCCTGAACATCACTCTCATAGTCAAACGTGATTCCTTGGATGAGTGTGTCATGAGGACCATCCCTTCTAGCATAACCAAACTGCCGCAGCGCCAAGTAAGGATTATAAGTGATTCCTCCCCTAATGCCTAAGAGAGGGACATTAGGGAATTCCCCACAGCGATCAATGATGGTGACACTCTCCAAGGACCGGGAACACCAATGAATGCCTGAATATGTAAGGTACATCAGCCTATGAGACCATCTCATACCTTGCTCATTTCTCAAGATAGACCGGGGTAGGTGCGAAATAAACCACCTAGCAAATAGAGGAGTGTAACACATAAGGGTCCCTCTTCTCTTTAGAGTACGAGTGTACAGAGAGTGTAGAATATCTCCAAGTAAAGTAGGAACCGGATTATACGATAGAAAAATCTTAACCGTATTCACATCTATGAGTTGGTCTGTATTAAGGAACAGTACCATCCCATAGATGAGAAGGTCAACCACCTCCTCAAAAGCTTGTAAATCCAGGCTATCCTAAAAATAATGGGCATTCTCAAGCAGAAACTTAGCTGGAAATCCTTGGACACATCTTCCGGTTTCCCAATTTGCCACTACATCAGACCGTTGTAAAGACAGAGCTTAAGCAATCTCTTCAGGCTTTGGGTCTCTTTCTGTACCGTTGCATGGTAGCTGGTCAAGGATAGGTACCCCCAATAATTGAGAGAATTCCTCCATAGTAGGCACTAATTGATAATCTGGAAAAGTGAAGCAGTGGTGCAACGGGTCAAAGAACTGAAAGAGCACCTTTAACATTTCTTCATCAGGGGTTGAAGTAACCAAGTTGAGAAGTCGACCATGTTTTTCAGTGAAGGGAGAGCTTTCAGGAATTCTTGACGCTAATTCCTTAAGTTGAGAAGGCACTTTCACAAGATTGATTTGGATAGTGTTTCTGTAAGTGGATGTCATGTCTGACAAAACAAGACAAAGATAAGCCCTAGAAAATCCTTGAAATGGTTAGTATGATATGCCATGTTATGATGTCATGATTATGCTAAGAAATCACATAAATATCAAGCAACAAGCAAATCACACAAAGACCTTATGTTTAAGGCTTGCATGGGTTTTAAGGTAGTTCCCTCTTATAGTTGGATTGGTTCAACCTGTCCTATAAATAGTAACTGGGTTCTAAGGGATCTCAATATCACCGACCTTTCCCACAAGCTTCGTTCGATAGGCGATTGACTCGCAACCAAACAAAACCCAAGAGTCAAGTTTTAATGAGTGTAGCATCGAGTATCTGCCGACTTTGGGAATACACCAAAGACGGCCATCTCGCTACGCCCTAATGGACAAGTTGTTCATTTAATGGTTCTAAGCTCATTTGACGCTTTATAACACCATGCGGCGGCCCCATATTCTCCTTGATTAACTCAAGCACTACCGATACCAACCAAAGTGTCGCATCAACATAGTCATCGCTTCAACCATGTTGGTATACCCCACACAGTTTCCACGATCTATTGCTACTTACCTAAAAGGTGTCCCTAGATCCGGGTGCAGGATCTATAGTAACCCATACAAAACCCTCAAAAGTAAAGCAATCAAAGCACACAAAGTAATGAACTAAATTTAAGGTAACCCCACTTTTTATACTTCCTAGAAGAGTCTCCAGTTCTATAACATGGTGGAAGAATCGACTATTTATATATGTGTTGGTTTTGCGTATTTTGTTTGCAAATGTTGCGGTAAGCAAGAGTGGTCACCGTCTTTTATTTTATCCAACAAAGGAAAGGGTGAAAAGAATAGAAAAAGACCTTTTTGAGATTTTTCTGAGTAAGGGGGGTAGATTATGAAAAGGGAAGGTGTTAGCACCCTTTCCATCCGTGGTTTTCCACGGGCTCTTAGAAGTTCACTCATTTTTAAAATGCTTCGTGCTTTGTGCGTTTGAAATTTTTTTTGAAGAGCCTTAGTGCGACGATTTGCTTTGTGTTTAACTTTTGTATCAGCCCTCAAGAATGTTAACAAAGCAAATGTTTTTTTGAAATTTGTTTTTGAAAATTAGTTTTTGTGTGTAAGTGCAAAAAAGTAATTTTTTTAGCAAACTTCTAACAGCTATCTACTTTGTTATACTCAAAAAGGTAGTTCTTTTCCTCTTTTCCTTTAGACAGTGCTATCTTGCTATTAGTGAGTAGGTAGCTTTCTCGTCAGATGTTTGAGGGACATCAAAAGGGACGTTACAGTCACCAGTTATGGAGATGATTTAGCAATTCTATTTTTAGGGAGTAGATCATTTACCGAGAAGGCAACTGTAGGGTCATCGAGGGACTATGATCTTTTGATTTTTACGGGTCTTTGCTAAAGCCTTCCTGCCTCATGACTATTTTTTAAAGGCAACCAAAGTGGGTGTACCTTAGAGGTGCTTGTGTGCAGTTGTGTTATCTTTCAGTTTTTTTCTTCTTTTTATTAAGTTTGCTAGCGTTTGATTATTAGTCTTATCATACGAGCCTAATTACTAGCAGTTAATATGAAAAGCAGTAAAAAAATTCGGAAAATAGAGGTCATACGCTATTACAATGCTTCGGGGAGGGTATTTATATTATACAAGGATAAAGGGGATAAAGCAGTAAAAATATCCTAATTTATCTATTACATCCGGTAGGCAGATACAGTAATAATAAAAAATACGGAATTAAATAACCACGCGTGAAAATAGAAGAAAAATGTCTAAAAAATCCTAAAGAAAAGAAATCTTTTTTTTGTTTTTTAGTATAAAAGAAAATAAACCTAGGTCTATCTAATTTTATTTTTTAAGAAAAAAATGTTAAAATAATTAATTTATTTATTTACAAAAATTAATTTAATTGGAAAAAACAACTAGCCTAATATTTTTTATTTTAATTTTAATGTTGATTAAAAATATAAAAAGAAGTCAATGAAAACAAAAGTAAAATGCAAGAGGGATCCTTCGATACAAGGAAAAAGAGGAGCTTCACCCCAGGGAGGGGATGAAGGCTTCGATCCAAAGAGGGTCATGGTCCTTTCGATTGGTCCAGGAAATGGATATGAACAACCTTCGATCCAGGGAAGGGGATTGTCCTTCGATCCTGGGAAAGATTCCTTTTTTCGATTCAGGAAAGAAGTGCCTCCTTCAATTCAGCAGATTAACGGGCAGCTTCGATCCAGAGAAGGTGTCTCCTTCGATCTAGGATGTTATACCTGCAAAAATATGTTTAGTGAAATAAAACGCAGGGCCTGGGTATCGAACCTCAGGCCCTTCGATCATGCGCTTGATGGGCCCCTTCAAGCTATGTCTGCAGCAAACATTAGCAAACGAAAAACATGACCTGGCTGCCAAACCCAGGCCTTTTGATCCTGTCTAGGATGGAAAATCGAAAGTACCAACAAGTAATGATGTGTTATGCAAGTGCAAGGTTGGACAGTTTACCCTTTCTTACCAGCAGATTGATTCTTCGATTTGGGGTGCTTGCTAGAGGTGAGCACCTTCGATCTGGGGCTTCTGGATGTGGCTGTTACTTGGAAAATTCTAGCAACTCTTGATGGATCTTATGGGCAGCCTCTCTCCAAATTTTTTCCGTCCTCTCTTTTGCAACATTTATGACATCTTTATATAGAGGGGGTAGGGGGGACAAGAAGGCAAAGATTTAAACAGCCTTGATTGTGTTTGAAAGCCATGAATGGGAATTTGTAACATTGGCCAAACACATGGGATCTTGTCTCCCTTTTTGAATTTTGAATGATATGTAACTGCCCTTCGAATACCCTGATGAGGCTCCTTCGAATGGCTCATGTCCTCCTTCGAATGGATCTTTCGAATGTCCTTGTTACTTCCTTTGAACGGCTTTCTGACTGCATCTTCGAATGGAGCCTTCTGAAACTCCTTCGAATGGATCTGATGAAGCTCCTTCGAATGGACCTTGTTGAAATTCCAATCAAAGGGCCTTGTTGAAATGCCAATCGAAAGGCCTTGTTAACAAGTCAGTCGAAAGGCCTTGTTAACAGGTCAATCGAAAGACCTTTATCTCTGTCAATCGAAGGGTGCTATGTGGATTCCAATCAAAAGAAATTTTGGGGGTGCCAATCTAAAGGCACTCTGGAGTGGCCAATCGAAAGGCACTTTGGAGTGGCCAATCGAAAGGCACTTTAGAGCGGCCAATTAAAAGGCACTCTGGAGTGGCTAATCGAAAGGCACTTTGGAGTGGCCAATCAAAAGGCACTTTAGGGTGGCCAATAAAAAGGCACTTTGGCCAATTTCAAAATTTGTTGCTTTTCTTCAAACAAGTGTTTGTAACCACCCATGTAAGAGAAGATCTTGTAAAAAAAATGAGAGGGAAAATTTTGGGGTACAACACCCTAGCATAGGGTAAACCATCGGTTAACCGATGTTGATGATCCATATGGTGTATGATGGTGAGTGTCCAATTAACCAGAAGATCTTTCTTGATAGAATAAAGTTCCTATAATTCCAACTCATTGATGCAGGAGTGATTTGAATGCTTTGGGAGCAAAACATAAGCAATGATATAGTGAACCATTCTATCACTAACAGAAAAATTGGAACCAAACATGATGAATTTTGAAGCTGAGGGAATTTTCACCACAACACTTTCACGTTGTGATTCTCGACACATACCAAGAAATACTTAAATTTTGTTTAAAAAATTCCATGAATTTGGCACATAACCTTATAGGATCAAATAACCCTCATAAGGAATCCCTAAACATTTTCCAAGAGCCTTATTATCTAAACAAATTTCCTTACCTTGAACTTTAGAGGTCAAAACAACATTAGGGTCATTCTCAAAATCACGGGCTAGAGACATATTCTGATAAAAATCCTTAACTAAATCTGGGTAAATAGGTCCAAAATCACTAACAAATCCATCCATCTTTTGGGTATGTAAACTTGCTGGAAAAAAAAGCTTTGAGCCAGAAAATCAAAGAGTTTACTGTACTTTGTGGGTATAAGAGGATGATGTCTGATGTTGAAAGTGAATCTTCTGGTCTTGAGTTTGGGTTTATCATCTTGTTGGTCAGTGTGATACGGTGGCAGAACTGACTGTTATACTGGTTTTGCGTTTGTGTTCGTAAATGTTGCGGTAAGCAAGAGTCCCCACCAACTTTTCTTTTATCCAACAAAGGAAAGGGTGAAAAGAACAGAAAAAGACCTTTTGAGAGTTTTTTGAGTAAGGGGGTAGATTATGGAAAGGGAAGGTGTTAGCACCCTTTCCATCTGTAGTTATCTACGGGTTCTTAGATGCTTAGCTCATTTTGAAATACCTTGTGCTTTGTGTGTTTTTGAAAGTATTTTGAAATGCCAATGGTAAGGCATCTTGCTTTATGATAAATCTTGTATCAGTACTTAAGAGTGTTGGTAAAGAGTTTTTGAAAATGTTTTTTAAAGTTGTTTTGTGTAAGTAAGAATTTGCTTGAGCAAGCATCTAATAGCTATCTACTCTACTCGAAATGGTTGTTCTTTTCCTCTTTTTCCTTTAGACAGTGTTATCCTACTATTAATGAGTAGGTAGCCCTAGTCATTGGATGTTTGAGGGACATTCGAAGGGAAGTTTATAGTCACAGAGGCACTGGGCAAGAAATCTTAGTAACTACCCTAGGGTTTTAAGATCATTTTTACCGAGGCAGCGTCGAGAGGGTCATCGAGGGACTTATGATCTTTAAACCGGAGGGTAGCCACTAAAATCCCTCATGTTTCAGAGTGGTGATTATTTTCCGAAGGCAACCAAAATGGGGGTACCCTAGAGGTGAGCATGTGAAATTGTATTGTTTTCAGTTATTTTAGTTTTTGCATTTGGTTTGCTAGCGTTTTGTTTTATTCTTGTCATACCATCCTAGTTAGCATACATCTAAGCAGTTAATAATTTGCAGAAATTAAAAGTGCGGAAATGTAAAATCCTAACTATTACATGGCTTCGGGGAGGGGGAATTTACAAGTTCAAAATGGGGAAAAATAAAAAGTAGTAAAAGTAAAGTCCTAGTTAAGTCTATTACATCCTGGTAAGCAATTACAATAATATTCAAAAGTGCGAAAGTAAAAGTAAACGCGCAAATTGAAAATACGTCTAAAACCCTAAGAAGAAAAATATTTTTGTTTGTTTTGGTTTTATATTATTAAGAAAATGTTTAAGTTAACAATTTAATTAATTAACCTAGAAAAATATACTAATTATTGAAAAAAATGTGAAATTTAAAATAAAGAAAACAAACCTAAGCTTTTTTGGTATTTTTGTTTTGAAAAGAAAATAAAATCTAAGTCTGTTTAATTTTAATTTTAATAAAATGCTAAGGTGATTAATTAATTAATTTACCAAAAATAAAAATAATTTAATTAAAAAAACTAACCTAATTTTTTGTGATTTTTATCTGATTTTATATTGTAATAATAAAAAAACAAATAAACAAATAAATAGAAAAAGGGGGAAAAGTAAATGGGCCAGGATATCAGTAGAAATATGGGGGGGTATGACTTGCAAAACGTAGGTCCAATATAGAAGGAGCCCAACTCTGCCTTGTGATCCAGTGAGGACAGCCTCTGAGTGCCCATGGTGATCTGCCCGCTTGGATGCATTGATCTGGATCAGATGAGATCTCCTGGTGTTGACCATGTGGTGTATGGTATGCATACGCTGGCTGGATACACTGAATCTTCATGTAAAGCATTAAAAAAAATGAAAATGTAAGACCTAGGTATCCAACCCATGTCCTTTCTATTGTGCACGTCCCCCATCACCAACTGAGCTAGTTGTCTATTCGTTGATACAAACGAAACTATAATGTTATATTAGGAAGACAAGTCAGATATATTTGAAAAAAATAAAGCGCGCGATGTGTGAAGTGGACCAATAATAAGGTGACGTTTGGCATCCGGAGTCAGGCCACCGGAGTCAACTCTCTGGTTGTCTTCTCCAGTGGGCTCAAATTTGAACCTGCAAAATAACAACTTTCAAGGATTCAAACCTAACCTACCCCCCTAATTCGAACCCCATGATCTCAAATTCGAGCTTAGTTTGGCTTGAAATAACCTAAATCCAAAGATTCGAAGGAAATCTCAGATCGTGCACTAGAAATCGCACGATCTCATTCTTATGCCTTAGCCTGCATGTAGCACATTAGACATGTACTATTAATAGTCTTGAACATGAATCAAACGGTTAAAAGTATTAATATGCCATGAAAATGCAGTTTTGGTTTTGCAAACCCTTACCAATCAGAGATGCGCGGATCTGTGGCTTTGGGCGTGGAAATGCTTGCTTAAGGGCTTGAATGCCTTTCTGGGAATCTCAGGAGGAAGATAGGATGATTGGTTTAGAGTGATAGTGGCTGTTGTTAGAACAAAGTTTGAATCTACTACCCCAAGTTAAAGTTTTGATGATAACAAAATACTAGATTAAATAAATTGTATAATTCATATGAGACATATATGCTACCTAAAAATTATATTGTATATTTACAGAAACTCTAATGGATACCAGAATAAGAACATCAATATCAGCATCAGAAGATGAAATATCATATGCCAGCATCAGAAGATCAAAGCATGTGCTTACGCTGAAGCTTGATGAACAGATCTGCGCGTAACATACTTTACACTCTGATCAAGACCAAAATAATATCATCAGGAGCTAGAAGCGTCAGAATAAGCCAAAGCCAGCAACACGCTTAAGTAACAACGGTACAGTGCATTCAAGACACTTTACTTCCAACGGCTATATTCCAAGACAAGATCTTCTCAATATGGAAAGAACATAATGGACATTGAAATGGCATAATTGACTACAACGTATCTTTTCCACATGCTATATAAACAAGTCAGTGAAGAATGAAATGGATAATGCTCTACAACTCTTTACACGTCAAAAGCTAAACATCTTCATCCTCACTCATACAGTATTCTATATCTCTCAAATTGCTCACCCTATAGTTATAGCATCCTTGTTTCACATAAGCTTAATTTGTGTATTATCACAATTGTGATATAGAGTTTTTGTAGAAAACATTCAACACACATAGTATTCATTTATCTGTAAGAAAGAATTTCCTTGAGAAACCGGTCTGTGGTTTAGACTCAAGAAGGCTTTAGCAGTTGTTAAAGCAGTTGTAATATTCAGTTGAATATAGTGGATTAAGACCTCGTTGGAGAGAGGCGAAATGACCTTGACGGGTAGACTGGAGTAGTTTGAGATCAAACGAACCAGGATAAAAATAACGCGTTGTCAGCAGTTGATTTCAAGTTTTACAATTCAACCCCCCTTCTTATGTTTTTCACTTCTTCAGCTGTTACTTGCTGTTTAAATTTTGACAACTTAGAGATTTTTACAATTTTGGGAGCTTTTGTGAGGCAATGTATCTGTATGTGTAGGCAATGTGTATCCTGTATTTATAGGGGTGTGGTGGTGAACGAAAATGGCATGAATCAACCATTAACCATGGCTTTGAAAGCAAAGTCGAAAGATTTAAAAAGTTGCCATTTTGATATATTTTCTACCATTTTGGACTTTGAGTGAACCTGGACAGGTTGCATCCCATTAGGCTTTCGTTTCAACTTGTAGCTCATTTCACATCAATTGATTCTTTCGAATGCTCCCAAGCTTTGTTCTTTTTGATGGCTCTGAGTTCCAATTCGAATTTCCTAAGGCTTCATCATCATGGCTTCTTTGATTGAGTCACCATCTGCATTGGTTGCTTGATCTGGAAAACTCTCATACCCAATCAGCCTAGTCGGATAGTTTTTGTTCCCTTCAATCTCCTGACCAGTCGAAGTATCACCTTTTCATCTTGCCTTGCCGAAGCTTCGTTCTATTCTTTCCTTCGAACAAAGTTGTGACAATGTCTTTTTTCTATTCTTTCCTTCGAACAAAGTTGTGACATTTGTGAATCTTCGATTCAACCAGTCGAAGTATCAACTCTTCAACTTGGCTTATTGAAGCATCGTTTTATTCTTTCCTTCGAACACAGTTGTGATTGTGTCTTCGACTCCAATCTCACCCTTTACTTTTGTCTACAAGACTATCTTTATTGATCACTAGTTTGTCTTCAATTGGTGAATACAGCTTATATGCGCCAATCGAATGGTAACCCATGAGCATCGAGACTTCACTTTAATCATCCAATTTCTTCCTCGCCGGCCCAGGTACATGCATGTCCTTTAAACCATAAGATCAAAGCTTTCAAATTCAACATCTTCTTCTTTTCGAAGCTCTAATTCAACTAACATGGCAATCAAAGTGTGCCTTCCTTGTAATGCTTCGAATAGCTTACATTTCCATGGTTCGAAAATGAAACCTTTGATGAAGCTCTTTACTAGTTGTTCATCAATAGAAGACTTCATAAAAACCTCCTCACATTTTCTTTCGAACCATTCGTTCTTCGATCCTAGCATTTTGTTAGGCATCAAAATAGACTGCATACTGTTGTCGAAGCTGCTTCGACCCAAAAGCTCTTAGGCATATTTTCAGCTTTCGACCTACACCTTGTTATGTACACTTCTTTTCTTTATTTCAGCTGTGCCATTATGCTGAGGCGTATAGGGTTCCATGAAAATCATTTGAAGCCCTTGCAAACTAAAATTCTTTGTGAGAAACGAAACCTTAGATGGAAATCCATTGCTTAGGAGGGGAATTTGTCTAGTCTATTCTTGGTCAACCTTGAGCAATTGAGGACCTCAATGAGCATGTCTTGAATAAAAATGGGGGGGGGGGGGATTTTGGGGTAAAACAGTCAGCACTAGTTTCACCAACCTTGAGCTTTCCCTTTGATGCCCTTGAAGAAGAAGAAGCCATTGATGAAGGTTGAGGCTTTTTGAAGGTAGGGTTTTGAAAGGGATTTTCGAATTTGGGAGAGATGGAGATTTTGTGAAATGGGTTTTGAGATGTGAGAGGTTTATAAGAGTATTTGAGTGAATGGGTCTTAATTTGTGGGTGAAGAAAAAGAGATAGTGAGCTTTAATGTTGGAGAAGATGGAAGAGTGAAGGATTCCAAGAGAATGAATGAATGAGGCTTATAACATTTTTGCCTTAAATTATAAGCACTTAAATAAGTTCAGTAAAAAAAATATAAATAGACGTAATGTAAAAACTCATCTTTGTCCAGGGGTAATTGGTTACCAGGTAGGGGTAACCAGTTATTGTTTTTTAAAAATCTAATCTCAGGGAAAATACGTGAGTGGTAACTAGTTACCATAACTGGGTAACCGGGTTCCACGGACAGAAAGGTAGATTTTGTTTTCTTTTAAAACAAACAAAGGTTTTTTAAGCACACGTATATGAATCATGTTTTTATGAATAATAAGGCAATTTTTACACAACAGCAAGTTATAATACATGAGTAAAAGAGGGGTACCTTTGATTCATTAAATTCAAATGATTATAAAATTTAAAGAATCATACATCATCTTTATCTAAAATTCTAATTTCTTTCCGAATTTTGTAAAAAGGTTCTTTTGTGAGAGGCTTTGTAAAGATATCTACTAACTGATTATGAGTATCCACAAAAGTAACTTTGACATCTCCTTGAAGCACATTGTGATACAGTGGCAGAACCGACAGTTTAATACTGGTTTGCATTTTGTATTCGCAAGTATCGCGGTAAGCAAGAGTCGCCACCGACTTTTCTTTTATCCAACAAAGGAAAGGGTGAAAAGAACAAAAAAAAGACCTTTTTTCGAGATTTTCTGGGTAAGGGGGTAGATTATGGAAAGGGAAGGTGTTAGCACCCTTTCCATCCGTGGTTTTCCACGGGCTCTTAGATAATTGCTCATTTTTGAAAATTTTCTTTCAAGTTTGTGTGTTTTGAAAAGTTTATTTGCTTATGCTAACTCTTGTATCAGTCCTCAAGAGTGTTGATAAAGCATTTTTGAAAAAAAAAATTAAAAGTGTAGTGTGAAAAAGATTTATTTTTGAGCAAGTACCTAACAGTTATCTACCTACTCGAAAAAAGGATGTTCTTTTCCTCTTTTCCTTTAGATAGTGTTATCCTACTATTAGTGAGTAGGTAGCCCTATCACTAAGGAAACTGAGCAAGAACTTTTAGTAATTGTCCTGAAGTTCTAAGATCACTTTTTAACCGAGGAGACATCGATAGGGTCATCGAGGGACTTGTGATCTCTTGAACTAAAGGACAGCCACTAAAGATTCTCACATTTCGAGAATTGTGACCGTTTCGAAGGAAACCGAAGTGGGAGATACCCTAGGGGTGAGCATGTGCAAGTGTAGTGATTTAGTTCATTTATCTTGCGCATTAGGGTTATCTAATCGTTTTAATTTACAATCTCTCCATGTAATCCTATTAATATAAACAGTTAATAATAGTGTGAGAATTTAAAAGGCATAAATTAAACCTAGCTATTACAGGGCCTCGGGGAGGGGGATACATAACCAAACTTGGGATTGCGGAAATTAAAAGCAGTAAATAAACCCTAAGTTAAATTATTACAAACTGTGTACAGATACAATCAATTTGAAAAGAATAATAAGCGCGCGAAGAATGGAAAGAGCGTATAAACCCTAAAAATGTTTAAAAGAAAATCTTTTTTGTTTTTATTTATTTATGAAAATATTAAGTTATAATAATAATATCCTAATTAACTAAATTAAAATAAATAAAAAAAGAGAAATTATTAATTACAATTAATTCTAATGAGACTAATATTTTTTTTTTGGTATTTTTAAAGAGAAAACAGATTTGAAATTTAACCTTAACTTCTAATTAATTTTATTTCAAAGATAAAAGTTAAAGTAATTAACTTATATTAGTTTACAAAAATTAATTGAAAAAATCTAAATCTATTTTTTGTGATTTTTTTATTGATTTTATGATTAAAATAAAAAATGATTTTAGAACAATTAAAATAAAAATAAAGAAATTGAAAAAAAAAAGTAAAATGATAAGCCTGATAGTAAAAGCAGTTTGGGGGTGCAAATTGAAAACATGTGAGGCCCAGGTCAACACAAGCCCAACGCCTTGTCTGAGATCCAGTGGGGGAAGTGCTTGATGGTCCACTATGGGGATTGATTGTTAGGTGCTGGATCTGAATTGTGGATGATCTAATGATGGAGATCTGGAGATGCATGGTAGACGTGTTGAGATGCCATGAACTGGAACCTACAAGAAATGTTGGAAAAAAAAGGAAAATTGTTGGACCTGGGGTCGAACCCAGGTCCCCTCCTTCACACGCTTATGTCTTTGCCATCTGAGCCACTTGTTAATTCATATATATAAAAATAATAACAAATATAATATAAAAACATGTCTATGGCAGAGTCAGCAAGACACACATGCATTATGGAGTCCCTGTATTTTAAACGAACCAACCAAAAGGAACAAATATGCCATGCAGGGTCTCCGACCGGTCAAACCACCTCAGACGGTGGCTCCGGTCATCCCCTCTGATTGCTCAAAAACCCAAACCAACGAATCACGCCAGATAAAGATGCCAAGGGTACCCCACCCCCCCTATTTCGAGGGTTGCGATCACGATGGTGGCATCCTTTTTGACTGAAACGGCTTGCAATTCCAGATACGAAGAAGAAGAACCTTTGTGCCCTAACAATGACACTTTTTTGTTTCCACGTCCAAGCTTGCGTATTAAACGCAAATATATGCAGATATATCATTTACATGCCATGAATAAAAAGTTTGAAACATGAAAATTTGGAAAACTGTGAGTTATTGGAGAGGGAGTTCTGGGATCGTTTGGCCTTCAAGGATAGATGGGTTGGCTTGCTGGGGGTCTCAGGAACGTGAATGTATGGCTGGAAGTGATTGAAACTAGTTGGAGAATGAGATCTCGAGTTGCACCACTTGGAACAATTTTAAAACTTTGCTAGGGTTGTTTCTAAAGCAGATGCGCCTCCTTTTAAGGTGTGATATTGTTATGCTTATATAGTATATCATATTAGGTCAACAAAAAAATCAAGAATCCATGGCATTGAGTACATGATTTGTTTCAAGTATTCACTTGAAAATCTTTCCCATTTTGGATATTCTTTCTCCTCTTTGCTTGCACGTTTTTCCCTTGATATAATCAGCATATTTGTCTATGATTTAATGGGAAAAAGATTTCAAATCAAACCTTATATTATTTCTATTATTTATTTATTTAATTTTGAATTTTAATGAATATAATATCAAAATAAATAGCATAAATAATAGAATAATGCATGGGTGGGATTAGAGGTCGTGTACCATGTTAAGAATAATTTTCAAACATAAAAAGATAGGCCTATTTGGAAAAATTCCAAGTTAGCTCAATATTTGCTTTATGCACTTTTCCAAAAAATGGTCAACTTTTAGAAATGCATATCTCTCTTAATTTTAACCCTATTAGGGTTTTCTTGTATTTTTAGATAGCTTAAGATGTCCTCTAAACAACCCTTTTGGTTTCATCTCAATTGAATCTTCCATGTTCATGTAAGGAGCTTTGACCCAAAAGGTGTTTTTGTTGACTTTTTGAAAGGACCCATAATGTATAAGCTTGTATCTTTCAATTTATGCATTTCTTGAACTTGAGGGAAGAAGAGAAGTTGTATAGAATTGGATTATATTCAAAATGAGCTTTGGTGGAAAAATTTCTGATAAAGTATGAGAAAGTTATGCCTGGTCAAAGTTTGGTTGACTTTTCCTATAGAAACCCTAATTAGCAATTCTTGACTTTTGATGAATTAGGAGCATTTCTTAAGGAATCATGATCAACCCTTGATCAAATGATGGATATCACTTCAAAATGTTGATTTTGACCAAAAATATTGAAGTTAGACTGTATATAGGCCACAGTTGACTTTTCACCTAATATGGTTGATTTTTAGGCATTTGAGCAGTTGACTGAGCAAACTTGTTATGCAAGGAGTGAAATTTGGAATGGATGATCTTGAGAACATATTAGGACCATGGAAAACAATTGAGACCATTGGATCTCACACATCTTGATGAAAATTGAAACCCTAGTTAGAGGTTTATTGCCTTAGGAAGAGAATTTGTCTGGTCAATTCTTAGTCATCCTTGAGAAGCTTGAGGACCTCAATGGGCATGTGTTGAGTAAAAAGGGAGGGAAAATTTTGGGGTACAACAGCTGCCCCTGTTCAATCTTCTTAGACCTGAGGATATAGATTGGCTTGTCTGCCTTTCATGATCTAAAGGTGGAAGATGATTTAACACTAGAGTGCCTAGAAATTTGCACTCGTCTGAAGTGATACTGTTGGTGAATAATATCGGGAATGGGCTTACAGATGCCATTTGGAAAAGATGACATAATACTATCGGAGATGGTATTAAATATGCCATCTAAGGAATATGAAGGAGAGTCGTCGAAGATGGGCTTAGAGATGCCATCCACAGAACATGATGGAGAGTCGTTGGAGATGGGCTTAGAGATGCCATCCAAAGTAGATGCTGACTTCATAAGAAGTCTCTTTGTGGGGATTCCTTCTCATGCTGTCTGAGGAGGAGTCTGCTGGGGAATGTTTTAGGGGAATAGAGTCTAAGAGCTTCGGTTGTCCATTACCCTACTGGGGAGTTATCTCTTGACTAGAGAGAAGAAAGCGAGTTGTTATCCGGTCAGGATCCAGGCTTCACATCGACTTGCTTAGGATAATAAGGATGACTGTTATCCGGTCGCATTCCAGGCTTCACAAAGACTTATTAGGGAATATGAAATTAACTGCTATTTGGTCGGTTCTAGGCTTCGCAGTAATTGTAGACATTGAACTGTTATCTGTTCGTATCCAGGCTTCAGTGATTTGAAGAAATTAAGTTGTTATCTGGTCGGGCCCATGCTTTACAACATCCTTAACTGGATAAGAATCAAAAAAAAATTAGGGTCGATTTAACTGAACCAGAGAAAAGGTCATGAATTATCTTTAACTGGATAAAGAATCAGAAAAATCTTAGGGACGATTTAACTGAAGCAGAGAAAAGGTCTTGAATTATCTTTAACTGGATAAAGAATCAAAAAAATCTTAGGGTCGATTTAACTGAACCAGAGAAACGGTCTTGAATTATCTTTAACTGGATAAAGAATCAGAAAAATCTTAGGGTCGATTTGACTGAAACAGAGAAAGGTCTTGAATTAACTTTAACTAGAACAGAATCAGAGAAATCTTAGGGTCGATTTAACTGACCAGAGAAAGGTCTTGAATTAACTTTAACTGGATAAAGAATCAGAAAAATCTTAGGGTCGATTTGACTAAACCAGAGAAAGGTCTTGAATTAACTTTAATTGGAATAGAATCAAAGAAATCTTAGGGTTGATTTGACTGAACCAGAGAAAGGTCTTAAATTAACTTTAACTGGATAAAGAATCAGAAAAATCTTAGGGTCGATTTGACTGAACCAGAGAAAGGTCTTGAATTAACTCTAACTGGATAAAGAATCAGAAAATCTTAGTGCCGATTTAACTGAACCAGAGAAAGTATCTACCATAAAAGAATCAGAATAAATCATTGGTTGATTTAAACTTAACCAGTAGAGGTCTTAAATTATTTTCAACTGAATAAAGAATCAGAAAATCTTAATGTCGATTTAACTGAACCAGAGGAAGTATCTACCGAAAAAGAATAAAAATAAATCATTGGTCGATTTAAAATGAACCAGTAGAGGTCTTGAGAATGATTTTTTTCTGAGGAAAATTCTGAAATAGCCCTTCGTCAGATGTAGCCTTTGAGAAGACTGTCGGGCCATATAAGCAGTTAATGGTGTTTGTTGATTGAGCTTATCTGAAAAGATAAAGAGTTAGTCGTATGCAATGTCATGATGTATGAAACGCATCGTGTAATGATGTTCTCAAAATAAATGATATTATGATGTATGTAATATATATATATATATATATATATATATATATATATATATATATATATATATATATATATATATATATATATATATATATATATATATATATATATATATATATATATATATATATATATATATATATATATGTACATGCCATGATGTATGAACATGGAATGCTGTTGCGACATTTCCTAGTCTGGGAAAATAAATCCCTGACTGCTTGCTGGAGAGTATTGGGAAGTTGACTCCCGGACTTCTGTTTGGTAGATGAGCAAAGTGATTCTTTTATTTCTGCTGGGAATGATGAATGGAGGTGATCTGGACGGGGATTTCCTCTTTCTTTTTGGGGATACTCTGCTTTGGATTTTTGACTTCTTCTTGAGAATGCTCTGCTGGGGAGAAGATGCTCTGTTGGAAAATCTTACCAATATAGAGAAATAAACTCTGTTAGGGGATGAACTTCCGCAACTAGGGAAATGAACTCTATCAGGGGTGAGGCTTTATAAACTGTTTGAGATTATAAAACTTAGCTGGGGAACATGGATTTCAGTTCTTGAGGGAACTTTGCTGGTGGAGGTAATTCCTGCTTGGGGAAGAAGAGGTCAAAACTTTGGTTGTTTTCACTCTGTGGGGACATAGACATCATTAGGACATATGCTAAAGATGTAGGGGTGACTTTGTAGTAGGATGACTCTTCCTTTGTACCTGTTGGAGAACATATTTGTGGGGACTACAAATGGCTTTTTGGACTTTGTCTCATTTCTTAAAGTCGTTAGTAATTGTCTTTCTGTTTTTTATGCAAGTATTTGTAAACAATAATCATATTCAAATGCATATGTCAAAAATAATCACTGGATGTTTGTTCGCACAACAAAACAGAAAAAATTAAAACGAAAAGTTTTGTACTTCCAAAGTAATGATTTGTATTGATTTTGAAGTTTTGCCTATAATAGGTGTTTTTTTGTACAAAGAGACTGACATTCTAGTAGGAGAATTTCGTCATAAAAATGAAAACTATACAAAATAAATGTACACAGGGAAAACAACTATGTGTGATAATCTCATTGAGTTTCAATTCTGCTATTGCCCTTATGTCCTTGAGAGTCTCATCACTTTGCTACTTGTCTGAAGTTGACTAGATTTAATGGTATCGTTTGAGCCTGATAGTTGATACTGAAGTTTGGATGCAAGGTGATACAATGGGACATAGTTATACGCTTTAAATCCCTAACTTTTGTCTGGACTTCCCTTTCGGGTTTTCAGTCCACCGGGATACTCTTTTTTGCCCAAGCCTCCTTTTCAGGTTTTCGACTTGCCGAGTGTACAGATTTTTTTATATATTGCCTAATTTTTGCCCGAACTCTTTTGGTTCGCTGGGATGCCCTAATTTTTTCCTAGTTCAGTCGACCTAGCGGGTTTTATTCATGCATAGTATCTTTTAACTATATCCACGTTTACAGGGTGTGGAGGGTCGTCACCATCCATAGTGGTCAAGATCATGGCTCCACCAGAAAATATGTTCTTGATCACAAATGGCCCTTCGTATGTGGGAGTCTATTTGCCCCTATGATCACCTTGCGGTAGAATGATGCGCTCGATTACCAGATCACCAACTTGATATACCTGACGTCTGACCTTCTTATTAAAAGCCTTGATCATGCGCTTCTGGTACATCTGACCATGACAAACAGCCGCTAACCTTTTTTCATCAATCAGGTTCAGTTGGTCAAGTCGGGTCTGGATCCATTCATCTTCGTTCAAGCCTGCATCCTTCATGATTCTCAAATAAGGGATTTGGACCTCAATAGGTGGGACAACCTCCATACCATACACCAGAGAGAAATGTGTTACTCCTTTTGACATTCGTGCTGAGGTGCGGTAACCATGGAGAGCAAATGGTAACATCTCATGCCAGTCTTTGTATGTCACTGTCATCTTCTGGATGATCTTCTTAATATTCTTATTAGCAGCTTCCACAATGCCATTCATCTTCGGCCGATAAGGAGAAGAGTTATGATGCTGGATCTTGAATTGCTTACAGAGTTCAGTGATCATAGTGTTGTTGATATTTGTACCACTATTTGTAATGATTCTTTCGGGGATACCATGCAGACAGATAAGGTTATGCTTGATGAACCACGCCACAACATTCTTGGTAACAGAAGAAAATGAGGAAGCCTCAACCCACTTCATGAAGTAATCAATGGCAACAAGTATGAAGCGATGCCCATTGAAAGCGGTAGGTCTGATTTCTCTGATCATGTCAATGCCCCACGTTGCAAAGGGCCAAGGAGCAGTCAAGACGTTTAGAGGAACTGGCGGTACGTGCACCTTATCAGCATAAATCTGGCATTTGTGACAAGTCCGTGAATGTTGATAACAGTATACTTCCATAGTGAACCAATAGTATCCTGCCCGTAGGATCTTTTTAGCCATGGTGTGTCCACTAGAATGGGTGCCAAAGGTATCTTCATGTAAATCTACCATAATCCTCTCTGCTTCACTCTTGTCTACACACCAAAGTAAAGTAGAGTCATGGTTGCACTTGTGGAGGATTCCATTACTGAGGAAGAACTTTGCAGAGAACCTTCTCAGAAACTTCTTATCATTGACAGATGCCTCCTAAGGGTATTCTTGAGCTTCGAGATGCCTTTTCACTTTGTGAAACCAAAGTTTGTCTGTTAACCCTTTAGTATCGATCTCATAGCAGTAAGCTAGTTCATCCAATCTCTCAATAGTGATTTGAGGAGCCTCATTGTCCCATCTGACCTTGAACATGGCTGACATAGTAGCTAGCGCGTCCGCTAACTGATTCTCTTCTCGTGAAAAATGTTCAAAAGTGACTTCTTCAAAGTGTGGAAGTAATGTCAATACATGTTCTCGATAAGGGATGAGATTAGGGTGCTTCGTGTCCCACTCTCCTTTGATTTGACTTATTACCAAGGCCGAATCTCTGAAAACACTCAAGAACTTGTTTCTTAGGTCAATAACAACTTTGAGACCCATGATGCATGGTTCATACTCAGCCATATTGTTGGTACAATTGAAACATAGTCTGGAGGTGAAAGGAGTATGACAGCCCTCGGGAGATATGATTACAACACTGATGCAATTACCAAGTGCGTTGGAAGCTCCATCAAAAACCATGGTCCATCGGGATCCTTTTTCAGGTCCTTCATTCGGTCCAGTCAGTTACTAACATGATGTTCTCATCCGGGAACTCAAAGTTCATGGATTGGTAGTCGTCCACGGCCAAATGATCAGGTAATACACTTCCCTTGATTGCTTTATGGGTTGTGTATTGAATATCGTATTCAGTCAGGATCTTTTACCATCTTGCTATTCTTTTTGAGAGAGCGGGCTTCTCGAAGATGTACTTGATAGGATCCATCTTAGATATCAACAAGGTAGTGTGAGTCAACATATATTGTCTTAGCCGGTGAGAAGCCCATGCCAAAGCGCAACAAGTTTTCTCGAGCAGTGAGTATCTTGTTTCACAGTCGGTAAACTTTTTGCTAAGGTAGTATATTGCATGCTCTTTTCTACCAAACTCGTCATGTTTCCCCAACACACACCCCATTTAATTATCTAATACTGTTAAGTACATTATCAAAGGTATTCCTTCAACCGGAGGCATCAGAATTGGAGGCTCTTGTAGGTATTCCCTGATTCTATCAAAGGTAGTCTAGCATTCGTCATTCCACTTTACCACTTGATATTTCTTCAGGAGTTTGAAGATTGGCTCATAAGTAGCAGTTAGATGGGAAATAAGCCTGGCAATGTAATTTAGGCATCCCAAGAAACCTCTAACTTCCTTCTCAGTGCGAGGAGACGACATCTCTTGTATAGCTTTTACTTTTGTAGGGTCTACTTGAACACCTTTGTCACTGACAATGAAACCTAGGAGTTTACCAGACCTTACCCCAAAGGTGCACTTGTTCGGATTTAGCCTCAACTTATACGTCTTCAGTCTATCAAACAGCTTTTGCAAGTGGTCGAGGTGCTCTTCTTCAGTTTGAGACCTGGCTATCATGTCGTCAATATAGACCTCTATCTCATGGTGAATCATGTCATGGAACAAAGCTACCATGGCTCGTTGATAGGTTTCCCTCGTATTCTTCAACCCAAATGGCATCACTTTGTAATAGAAAGTGCCCCCATTGTATGACGAAGGTTGTTTTTTCCATGTCTTCGGGTGCCATCTTGATCTGATTGTAACCAGAGAAACTTTCCATGAAGGAGAAGATCTTATAATGTGCGGTGTTGTCAACCAGAACATCAATATGGGGAAGCGGAAAGTCATCCTTAGGGCTTGACCTGTTCAAGTCTCTGTAGTCCACACACATACGTACCTTGTCATCTTTCTTAGGCACCAGAACTACGTTAGAAACCCATTGTGGATAGGAGGTGACAACTAAGAACCCAGTGTTGAACTGCTTCATAACTTCTGCCTTGATCTTCTCTGACATTTCAGGACGCATACGATGAACCTTTTGTTTTACTGGAGGACAGTCCTCTTTTGTCGGCAGGAAATGAACCACAATATCAGTGTCAAGTCCTGGCATGTCTTTGTACGACCAAGCAAATATCTCGACATAATTATGCAACATTTGTATCAACCGCTTTTTGATGCTATGTTCCAAGTTTTCACCTATCTTGACTTCTTTTCTGTCCTCTTCTGTACCCATATTCACTGTCTCAACTGACTCTCCGTGAGGCTGTATAGCCCTTTCTTCCTGTTGTAATAGTCTAGACAGCTCTCTCAGTACCTCACAATCTTCCCTGCCTTCGTCCTCGGCTTGGTTTATCGGATTCTCAAAGGCATAACTGGAAATAACATAATTGTTATCAATGGGATCCAGAGTGGATGTGGATCTGCAGTTTGATACGTGAGTGTGTGTGTAAGAGCATGGTTGTATTGATAAAGCAAAAAGCATAAAAGAAAGACAGAGAGCGCAAAATTTGTATGCAAAAACGTCCAATGCTTTATTAATGACATATGAGATTGAAAATGATAACCCTCACAAATAAACCATTGTGCCTCGGGTAAGACACAAGGCCATAGCATTTATATTGTTTATTTATTACATATCCAAAAACAAGAAATACAATTACTCCTGAATAAAAGTAATCGGCAAAAAGTCTTTTTCTGTCCAGTTACTAGGTCCATCATTGGTTGTAGAGAAGATCCAGTTGTCCATGTCATAGTCACCATCACTGTCTTCTAAAGCGTTGATCCCATGATTGTTGATGAGTAGGGGAGGTCCTTCAGCGCGAGCATGACGAACAGCCCTTGGAGCCCCTGAAGTGAAACCCAAACCAAACTTATCAGATTTATATTGAGTGTCAGGGAGCTTGCCCCAAATGGTACACGCACCTTCTTCAATGAATGCCTTGGCATCCTTGAGTGAAGCCATCTTCAATGGAGGTCTGGTGATCTTCAGCATACTGGTAACAGTCTTGGTTGCAGCCATGGTCTGAGTCACCTCTTCAAAGTTCTGACAAGGGGTCTCGATGAATTCTCCATCCATTTCCACATATCTGAAAGAGTTCAGGTGGCTTACCAGGTATTCCTCCTCACCTTGCACTGTGACAATCTTTCCTCTCACTGGGTATTTCAACATCTGATGTAGAGTGGAAGTAACAAATCCAGCCTCATGGATCCAAGGGCGTCCCAACAAACAGGAGTAAGATGGTCGGATGTCCATCACGTAGAAAGTAGATTCAAAGGTTTGGGAACCAACTTTGATAGGGATGTCCACCTCCCTGTGTACCATTCTTTTTAAACCATCGAAATCCCTCACCACAATGTTGCTGGGCTTCAGAGTTAAACCTTCGCAATCTAATATGTCAAGAGTCTTCTTGGGCAGAACATTCAGCGATAAACCAGTATCTACTAAAACATGGTCCAAAGTGTTACCCCTGCATTCGGTGGAGACATGCAGCACATCATTGTGTTTTCTTCCCCTGGGTGTCAAATTAGCATCAGAAAAACCCAGTCCATTATCAGTGGTCAAACTAGCCACACAATCTTCAAATTAATCAGCAGAGGTTTCCTGCGGCACATGAGCAGTCTTGAGGAATTTTACCAAAGCCTTTGCATGAGCTTCAGAGCACAATAGTAAGACCAACATTGAAATCTTGGAAGGCGTATGCCCCAGTTGTTCGATCATATTGCAGTCACTCTTTTTAATTATTGTCAATATTTCTTCCATTTCTTTCTTAGGAACTTCTAGAATGGATTCTGAATGCACCTTCGTCTGGACATGCTCAACCAATATCTCTTTGCCCCGAGTCTCAGCCGACTCAGTGACAGGGGTGGAAATAGGGTTAATCACAAGAGTTGTAGTGGTAGTATTAGAAGGAACGGCAGTAGGAATGATCACAGGAATAGTAACGGCTTTAGGAGAAGAAATCTCGGGAGAGAACACTCTTTCGCTTCTTGTTATTTTACTGGTCCCAACGATATTTTCGACGTCAGGATCAATACTTCCAATAACTTTGTCTTCAGCAGCCAACAGGTCTTGCTTGACGCTATGGTAATAGACGTCAGCCCCATAATTCCAGGGAACAGCTTTGTCCGAGGAATATGGTATTGGCTCTGGCATAGTGATGATCAGGGGAGGCAACTTTGGAGCAGATGTAATCCTGATGGGTCTTTTGGTGGAGAGCCTGAGAGGATTGGCGGAAATGGTTATAATAGAAACACCTTTACAGGAAACAGTTGTTACGGGAGTCTTCTCAAATAGAATCTCTTTATCATCCATCAGGGGCTGATCACCTACTTTCAACAAATAGCAACCAGTTGGTAGAGATAAACATAAGTGGCAACCTTCACCACAGCTCGAAAATAAATTGGCTTGCAACATATTCCACTTAACAGTCATAAAAGGAGTAACAAGTTCCTCAACAGAAGTAAAAAATGTATCATCGTCAACAGCATTAATACCACGGTCGTGCTTGGGCATGGGAGCAGTTATAACATTAGGAATTTCTAGAGCATAGAATTCAATCTCCTTTGCCTCGATCAGATCCTGCACCTTATTCTTTAAAGCTCAGCAGCCGTTTGTAACATGGCCTGGACTTTCAGAATGGTAAGCACACCGAGCCTTTGGATTATAGTGAGGAGATGCAGTGTTGGGATTTTTCGGAGCTTCTCTCAAAGTTACCAGATTGGACTTCAATAAGTGGGGAAAAACATGAGACAAAGTCATATTAATCCGGGTAAACTGTCTCATAGGCCTTTCTGCTCTAGGCTGATTGTTCCGTTGTTGAGTAGCTTCAAGATTGGATATTATTACAGCCCCTATCGTTGGACGGCATTCGGTTTTACCCTGATTTCTTTGACTGTAAGCAGCATTGACCTCTTTCTTTCCCACCAAAGTTCTCTTTCCTGCACTTGAGGAGGTATCTTTTTGAATCTTGTCCCTTCTAATACCAGCTTCCACTTTTTCTCCTGTTAAGATCAGCTCAATAAAACCAGCTGAGGAACTTCCAATCAGATGGTTGAAAAATGAACCAGATAGAGTACCCAAAAACATGTCCACTAACTCCCTATCAAACAGAGGGGGTTGGAATCTTCCTTCTAGGTCTTTCCACTTCTGCGCATAGTCTTTAAAACCCTCGCTTGAACCCATCGACATACTTTGGAGTTGTGTGCGAGTTGGAGCAAGGTCTGCATTATATTGGTACTGCTAATAGAAAGCAGCAACCAGGTATTCCCAGTTACAGATATTGGTTCCCTCCAGCTGATAGAACCATTCTAGCTGAGTCCCGGATAGGCTGTCTTGGAAGAAGTGGACCCACAAATCTCTGTCAACGGTGTGAGGCTGAATCTTCCTAACATAAGATCGGAGATGCATCTTGAGACATGAGACTCCATCATACTTAGAAAAGACTGGAACCTTAAACTTTTGCGGGATGACAACCCCATAAACCAAACCCAACTCATCAAAATCCAGCCCAGGTACCTTCTGGATTTCCATTGCATTCGGATGATCCTCCAGTTATTTGTATTTATCATCAGAAAGAGGATACTGCTCCTCATTATAGTTAGATTCATCATCAGATTCCTTCGGGATGAGGTCTTCTTCTCTCATCTCCTCTTCCTGACTGTCTCCTTCTTTTGATGAAGTTACCAGTTCTAAAGCTCGCCGCACTGGTCCTCTGATCCTTCTTCCCAAATTTAATACACCAGCTAGTTTCTTTGGCTTCTTCTTTTTGTCCTTCAGTATGAGAGTTTTCATATATTCTTGCCCTTTATCTAGAGCCACGATCATTTGCTGGAACTGAGCATTTTGTGCTTGGAGATCCTTGATATTTTGTTCAAGAGCCATTTCTTTACTTGCTGAAATAAACAGCGAAGAAGATAAAAATCCTACTTTGAAACTTGCTTATGCAGTGAGATGTATGATATGCTTATGTAATGTTTTCAAGGACCTTATTAGATTTAAGCTCTTTTAAACAAAACAGGAAATGAAACCCTTTATTAGTAAGTTTTTAAAGAAATAAAAGATTACACAGGGATAAACATTGAAAGGAAATTCTAAATTCCTAAGTCTCCCATGGGTGCTTCCTCTTGGTGTTGAGGTAGGTATTGAGATTCTTCTCTTTGTGGAGCTGCTTTGTTAATTCCAGCACCTTCTTCTCACTTGCATAGAATTGAGCCTCAAAAGTATCTCATTCTTCCTTGAGCTGGATACAAGACTTTTGCAACTCTTCGAAGTTGGTTGGCATATCTAGATGGAGAATAATGCGGGACTCGCCCCCTTGAACAACAAGTTCCAAGATCACTGGTAAGATGGCATCGTATGGCATCATAAGAATTTGGGCTCGAGCTTGCACCCATTTTAGGTAAGCTTCCAAAGGGATAGATTTCTTGCGCCCCAGAGTCTTACTATCAGTCTTCTTAATAATGCCCAAAGCGCGGATGAACCTCTGACGATAATTTTGCAAATCATTTGAGTAGTTGAACATAATACCCAGGATGAGCATATTCGGTGGACCATCTCTTTGTGCATAACCAAATTGATGTAGTGCTAAAGAAGGATTGTAGGTGATGCCTCCCCTAATGCCCAGGAGTGGCACATTAGGAAATTCTCCGCAGCGATCAATAAAAGAGATGTCTTCTTTAGAGCGAGGACACCAACGGATTTCGGAGTGAGAGAGAGACATTAATCTTTGACTCCACCTTAAGCCTAAATCATTTTGCATTGTTGACCGAGGAAGGTGCAAAATAAAACACCTATATAGCATAGGGGTGCAACAAATGAGAGTTCCTCGCTTCTTCAGAGTACGAGTATGGAGAGAATGTAGGATATCCCCGAGCAATGTAGGAACCGGATTGTGAGCAAGGAAGATATTAATGGAACTCACATCTATAAATTGATCTAAATTAGGAAACAGGACCAACCCATGGATCAAGAGAGCTAATACATCTTCGAAGGCATGGTAACTCATTAAATCTAGGAAAATTGAGCCTTCTCCATTAGAAATTTTGCAAGAAGGCCTTTAACTCCGCTTCTTCTTTCCCAATGGGATTCAATATCAGATGGCTTCAAGTGCAAAGTTATGGCAACATCTTTAGCAGTTGGATCTTGTTCTAAACCAGTGAAAGGTACTCGCTCCAATATAGGTAAACCAAGTAGCTTAGAGAATTCTTCCAGAGTAGGTACCAGTTGATAATCGAGAAATGTGAAGCAATGGTGCTCGGGATCAAAGAATTGGAATAGAACACTCATCAAAACTTCTTCAAATCCGGTGGTAACCAAGCTGAGCAAGTGACCATATCTTTTGTTGAATGATGAGTCCTCGAGAACTTTCAAGACCAATTCCTTGAGCTTGGGAGGGATTTTTGTGAAGTTAATCTGGATGGTTTTTCTGCGAACTGAATTCATATCCTACAAAACAGAAAAGAGGTCAATCCAGCAGGTCCTTGAAATAGTTAGTATATATGAATGTCATGATGTTTATGATGTCATGATTATGCTTAAGTAACAGATAAACACAAGCAAATCACACAATAGACCTTAGGTTTAAAGGCTTGCATAAGGTTTTAAGGTAAGTACCCTCTTGAATGTTTAGTTGGTTCAACCTGTCCTATTAATTGTAATCGGGTTCTAAGGAGTCTCAATATCATTGAACTTCCCATCAGGAATTGTTTCATCTCATGCACCAAAGTATTATAGCCAAAAAATCCTGAAAGTCCAGTCTCAATGAGTGTAGTATCGAGTATCAACCAATCTTCGGTCGGAACCAAAGTCGGTTATCTCACTACTTCCTAATGGCTAGGATGAGTTGATTAAAGGTTCTAAAAGTCAGTTAATGCTTAGTGACACTATGAGGAAGCCTAATGTTATCCTTGACTTAATCAAGGAACATTAGTATAATTCAGAGTATCGCGCTAACATAGCCACCACTTCGTCCACATCGGTCTACGTCGTACAGCCTCCATGATTTGTTGCTACTTACCTAAAAGGTGCCCCAGATCCAGGTGTAGGATATTTACAAGAATACCCCCAACAAACCCTCAAAGATAAAGCAATCAAAGCAAAAAAAGAAAGCAATTTTAAAATGAACTATATCCTAAGGTAAACCCCACTTTTTAATAAAATCCCCAGCAGAGTCGCCAGTTCTGTGATACAGTGGAAGAACCGACAAGTTAATATTGGTTTGTGTTTTTTATTCGCAAATGTCGGGGTAAGTAAGAGTCGCCACTGACTTTTATTTTATCCAACAAAGGAAAGGGTGAAAAGAACAGAAAAAGACCCTTTTTCAAGATTTTCTGGGTAAGGGGGGTAGATTATGGAAAGGGAAGGTGTTAGCACCCTTTCCATCCGTGGTTTTCCATGGGCACTTAGATACTTGCTCATTTTTGAAAATTTGCTTTCGTGTTTGTGTGTTTTGAAAAGTTTTTTTGCTTATGCTAACTCTTGTATCAGTCCTCAAGAGTGTTGATAAAGCGTTTTTGAAAAAAATGTTTTAAAAGTGTAGTGTGAAAAAGATTTATTTTTGAGCAAGTACCTAACAGTTATCTACCTACTCAAAAAAAGAATGTTCTTTTCCTCTTTTCCTTTAGATAGTGCTATCCTACTATTAGTGAGTAGGTAGCCCTATCGTTGTATGTTGAGGGACTATTGAAGGGACGTTTACAGTCACTAAGGCAACTGGGCAAGAACTTTTAGTAATTGTCCTAAAGTTCTAAGATCACTTTTTAACCGAGGCGACATCGAAAGGGTCATTGAGGGACTTGTGATCTCTTAAACTAAAGGACAGTCACTAAAGATTCTCATGTTTCGAGAATTATGATTGTTTCGAAGGCAACCAAAGTGGGAGATACTCTAGGGGTGAGCATGTGCAAGTGTAGTGATTTAGTTCATTTATCTTGCGTATTAGAGTTATCTAATTGTTTTAATTTACAATATCTCCATGCAATCTTATTAATCTAAAAAGTTAATAATAGTGCAAGAATTTAAAAGATAGAAATTAAACCTAACTATTACAGGGCCTCGGGGAGGGGGATACATAACCAAACTTGGGAGTGCGGAAATTAAAAGCAGCAAATAAACCCTAGGTTAAACTATTACAAACTGTGTACATATACAATCAATTTGAAAAGAATAATAAGTGCGCGAAGAATGGAAAGAGCGTATAAACCCTAAAAATGTTTAAAAGAAAATATTTTTTGTTTTTATTTATTTATGAAAATATTAAGTTGTAATAATATTATCCTAAATAACTAAATTAAAAAAAGAGAGAGAAATTATTAATTATAATTAATTCTAATGACACTAATATTTTTTTTGGTATTTTTAAAGAGAAAAAAGATTTGAAATTTAACCCTAACTTCTAATTAATTTTATTTCAAGGAAAATAAGTTAAAGTAATTAACTTATATTAGTTTACAAAAATTAATTGAAAAAATCTAAATCTATTTTTTTTGTGATTTTTTTATTGATTTTATGATTAAAATAAAAACTGATTTTAGAACAATTAAAATAAAAATAAAGAAATTGAAAAAAAAAACAAAAAAAAAGTAAAAGGATAGACCTGATAGTAAAAGCAATTTGGGGGGTGCAAATTGAAAACATGCTAGGCCCAGGTAAACACAAGCCCGACGCCTTGTCTAAGATCCAGTGGGGGATGTGCTTGATGGTCCACCATGGGGATTGAATTTTGGGCGTTGGATCTGAATTGTGGATGATCCAATGATGGAGATCTAGAGATGCATGGTGGACGTGTTGAGATGCCATGCACTGGAATCTACAATAAATGTTGGAAAAAAAAGGAAAATTGTTGGACCTAGGATCGAACCCAGGTCCCCTCCTTCACACGCTTATGCCTTTTCCATTTGGGCCACTTGTTAATTCATGTATATAATAATAAAAAAGCAATATAATATAAAAACAGGTATATGGCAGAGTCAGCAAGACACACATGCATTGTGGGGTCCTTGTATTTTAAATGAACCAACCAAAAGGACCCAATATGCCACGCATGGTCTCCGGTTGGTCAAACCACTTCAGACGGTGGCTCCGGTCATCCCCTCTGATTGCTCAAAAACCCAAACCTACGAATCACGCCAGATAAAGATGCCAAGGGTACCCTACCCAGTATTTCGAGGGTTGCGATCACGATGGTGGCATCCTTTTTTACTGAAACGTCCTGCAAGTCCAGATACGAAGAAGAAGAACCTTCGTGACCTAACAATGGCACTTTTTGTTTCCATGTCTAAGCTTGCGTATAATAGTTCCAAACATTTGCAAACATGATACCAAACACAAATATATGCAGAGATATCATTTACATGCCATGAATAAAAAGTTTGAAAAATGAAAATTTGGCAAACCGTGAGTTGTTGGAGAGGGAGTTATGGGATCGTTTGGCCTTCAAGGATAGATGGGTTGGCTTGTTGGGGGTCTCAGGAAAGTGAATGGATGGATGGAAGTGATTGAAACTTGGCTGGAGAAGGAGATCTCGAGTTGCACCACTTTGAACAATTTTGAAACTTTGCTATAGTTGTTTCTAAAGAAGTTGCGCCTCCTTTTAAGGTCTGATATTGTTATGCTTATATAGTATATCATATTAGGTCAACAAAAAGATCAAGAGTCCATGGCATTGAGTACATGATTTGTTTCAAATATTCACTTGAAAATCTTTCCCATTTTGAATATTCTTTCTCCTCTTGGCTTGCACGTTTTTCCCTTGATATAATCAGCATATTTTTCCATGATTTAATGGGAAAAAGATTTCAAATCAAACCTTATATTATTTCCATTATTTATTTATTTATTTTTGAATTTTAATGAATAAAATATCAAAATAAATAGCATAAATAATAGAATAATTCATGGGTGGGCTTAGAGGTCGTGGACCGTGTTAGGAACAAGTTTCAAACATAAAAAGATAGGCCCATTTGGAAAAATTCCAAGTTAGCTCAATATTTGTTGCATGCACTTTTCCAAAAATTGGTCAACTTTTAGCAATGCATATCTCTTTCAATTTTAACCCTATGAGGGTGTTATTGGACTTTTTAGAGATCTTGGGATTTCCTATAAACAACCCTTTTTGTTTCATCTCAATTGAATCTTCCATGTTCATGTAAGGAGCTTTGACCCAAAAGGTGTTTTTGTTGACTTTTTGAAAGGACCCATAATGTATAAGCTTGTATCTTTCAGTTGATGCATTTCTTGAACTTGAGAGATGAAGAGAAGTTGTAGGGAATTGGATTCTCTTCAAAATGAGTTTTGGTGGAAAAATTTCTGGTAAAGTATGAGAAAGTTATGCCTGGTCAAAGTTTGGTTGACTTTTCCTATAGAAACCCTAATTAGCAATTCTTGACTTTTGATGAATTAGGAGAATTTCTTAAGGAATCATGATCAAACCTTTATCAAATGATGGATATAATTTAAAAATGTTGATGTTGACCAAAAATCTTGAAGTTTGACTGTGTATAGGCCACAATGGACTTTTGACCTAATATAGTTGATTTTTAGGCATTTGAGCAGTTGACTGAGCAAACTTGTTGTGAAAGGCATGAAATTTGGCATGGATGATCTTGAGGACATATTAGGACCATGGAAAATAATTGATACTATTGGAGATCACACGTCTTGATGAAAATTGAAACCCTGGTTAGAGGTTTATTTCCTTAGGAGGAGAATTTGTCTGGTCAATTCTTAGTCATCCTTGAGCAACTTGAGGACCTCAATGGGCATGTGTTGAGTAAAAAGGGAGGGAAAATTTTGGGGTACAACACACACGATCATGAAGTAAATCATTTCGAATATAAATGTGTTTGGTTCTTGAGTGCATGACCGGATTCTTTGTATTATTGATTGCACTTGTGTTGTCACAATGCAGAGGAATGCATCCGAGATCGAGTCCGTAGTCATGAAGTTGTTGCTTAAGCCAAAGTATTTATGCACAACAGCTACCTGTTGCTATGTCTTCTGCTTTGTTAGTGCTAAGAGAAACACATGCTTATTTCTTGCAAGCCCACAATACTAATGCATTTCCAAGAATATAACAAGTGTCACTCGTGCTTTTTCTATCAGTTTACAACCTGCATAATCTGTATCAGAATAAAAAATTAAGTTGCAAACACTACCTTTTGGATACCATAAGCCAACATTTTTTGTTCCTTTAAGATACTTCATGATTCGCTTGACTGCCATGAGATGTGATTCCTTTGGATTTTCTTGAAAGCGAGCATAAAGAAAAACACTAAACATTATGTCAGGACGGCTTGCCATCAAATATAATAAGGAACCAATCATACCTTGATATTTTGTAATATCAATGGAAACACCAGATTCATCTTGATTGACATAAGTACCGGAGCCCATTGGAGTATTCATTACTTTTCAGTTATCCATATCAAACTTTTTCAATAATTCTTTGCAATACTTGGATTGGTTGATGAAGATTACATCCTTTAATTGCTTAATTTGTAACCCAAGAAAATAGTTCATCTTTCTCATCATGGAGATCTCAAATTCTCCTTGCATTATTGGTGAAAATTCCTCACACATATCTTTGTTAGTTGAACCAAAGATTATATCGTCAATATAGACTTGAACCAATAAAGTGTTACCTTTAATCTTCTTGATGAACAAGGTTTTATCAACTTTACCTTTTTCAAAACCTTTTTCAAAACCTTCTTCACATAGAAAATTGCTAAGTCTAACATACCATGCTCTTGGTGCTTATTTGAAACCATAAAGAGCTTTTCTCACTTAAAGACATGTGAAGGATTCTTGAAGTCTTCAAAACCTGGGGGTTATTTGACATAGACTTCTTCATTGATGTAGCCATTTAAGAACGTGCTTTTGACATCTATTTGGTATAGATGAAAATTTAATGAACAGGCATAAGCAAGTAATAAACGGATAACTTCTAACCTTGCAACTGGGGCGAATGTTTCTTCAAAGTGGATTCCTTCTTCTTGATTATAACCTTAGGCCACCAACCTTGCTTTGTTTCGAACAATTATACCATTATCATCAAGTTTGTTTTTAAGCACTCATCTGGTACCTATGGTGTGTTTACCATTTGGCCTAGGAATAAGTTCCCAAACTTGATTTCTCTCGAATTGATTAAATTCCTCGTGCATAGCAATTATCCATTGATCGTCTCCTAAGGCTTCATCAACTTTGGATGGTTCAATTTATGAAACAAATGCCATGTTCAAGCAATCATATTTGAGATTTAATCTTGTTGCAACTCCTTGACTAATATCACAAATGACTTTATCAATTGGATGATCTTTATGAGTTCTCCATTTTTAGGTAGATCATTATGATTTGTATTTTGTTGTGAAACTTCTTCTTGATGTTTCGGTTGTTTCATACTTCGTTCGATTATTAGAAACTTCTTGTTTACTGTGGAAAATGGTAAACAACCGCTGGTCATCCTAGAGTCTTAAACTGAGGGTAACTTGCGAGATCGACTAGTTATTCTCAAGACGCGTCCTAAGAGTTTTTACTATCACACCTATTCCGTCAAAATATTAGTCAAGGGAGATGGTTTTCTTTTTACTTGGGGAATGGGTGTAATGGTTTTCCACACTATGATTTAATCGACTGACTGGTGACTCGTGACCGATAGAAGATATTCATACAAAAGAGAGACTCACTAAACTAACTGACTGGTGACTCGTGACCAACAGATAGTGTCAAATTGTTTATGTGAAATAGAAGATAACGTATAGATCTTGATCGACAGTAAAGAGAAAACAGATAAAGTACTCAAAAGATATAATTGAAAGATAAAGGATTTGCATTGAAATAAAAATGGTGATTCACGTACATCAAGCACTCTTCACTCTTGATTTCCTGACGCTCTGAATGACAGAGTTTGACAAGTGATTTTAGAGTACAAGTGAACACATGCAAACTATAATAAATCTGCCTATTTATAGTGTTTACAATGTAACTACCTAGATAAAATCTACGAATAATATTAACATCTTGAGGTAATTGCTTCACTAGATGTTTCCACCTATTTGGTGTTCAAACACATCGTGGATTGCTGGTAACTGTTCATGATTTTGAGGTTCCACCTATTTGGTGCTTGAACACATCGTGGATTGCTGGTAACCTCCCATGATTCCTATAACCCTCTTGAACGTAAACCGCTTCTGCCTTTCTTCGACACTTTCTTTCTGGCAAAGAATAAGCACACTTCCTCTAAGTCCAAGAAACCCTTTTTTGTCGACTAAAACCATTTTCGACCAAGTCCTTGTCTTTTACCCTTTGGTCGACTAAACCAATTTTGACCTCTTGACATATTTTCTTTTATTTCTTCCTAGTCGATGTAGTTCGGTTTCGACAGTTTCAATGTGACTCCTTTCAAGCATTAACTCTAACTTAATAAAACTAGCTTTTCAAACACTAGCTCCCGTTTCCCAGAAAACCCCTTACTTTGGAGGATGACTCTTAGCTTATGAGAACATCTTAATTTACTACATGTACTTGAATACCTTAAGATTTTCCAAGGTAACAAAATACCCCCCAGAGATGCCACTTTCAAATTTTGACTAATATGAGATAATGGCATCTCTGAAGCGTCGGTTTCACCATTCGACCAAATCGTTTCATTTCTCTAAAAATGAATATTATTATTCTGTCTTTTCCGTGACATCACGTAATCATGGTAGCGTATCACGCTTTTCAGTTTCGAGACGTGTGACATTAATTTTTTGCCATCATTGCACTTTTAGTGGGAAACGTGGCCCACTAACTCACGTTGATCTTATACCACACGTCCCACAAACTGTTGTGATTTGAACTTGGGAAATCACAAAATATTTTTCCCATTATTTCCTCTTTCCTCAGGGTCTATAGATACCCTTATTTCTCTTTTTTTCTATTTTTATTCACTTCTTCAACCCTTACTTTTAGAAAAAACCCAGAAACTACACGCCATCGATGTTCTTCATCTTTATCCTCCTTCAAACCTTTTACAATGGCGAATGTTAAAAATCAAACTTCCTCTCCAGCAATCGCTCTTCAACTGCGCCTTGTCGACGGTAAAGCTTATGTGCCGGAACCTCCATTTACTGAGGAGAAAGCCAAAATCTAGAAATCTCAGGTACTTATCCCTTTCTCTCTTGAGGAGAAACCCTTAGCCTTTTTAGGACCACTTCCTGCTGATGCACCCTCCAAAATCTATGTAGATGATAAATAGGCATTTTTTCCTACTAGTACTACTACCAGACCCATCATCTCTTCTCCAAACCCTATATCGCTTAAATATATTGATAGGAACTTTAGGACCGCTCCACCTCTGTGTTTCCCTAAATTTCGTGCTTGGATGGCACGTTTAGAAACTGCCAAAGGAGACCAATGGAAAAGGATGGGTATTTATACCCTGCTAGAACTTTCTCGATGTGGTCAACCTTATTCTAGTGGCATGCTCCTAGCTGCCATACATTTTTGGGAGGGATCGACCAACACCTTTCATACTAAATATGGTATGATCACTCCTACCCTGTTCGACGTTGCTGCCATCATAGGGTTAAAACCATCTGGCACGGTTTTCAACTATAGAGATGTTGAACCTGTGCCACTAAGGTTCGATGTGGGTGAAGCAGGAAAGCCAACATATAATAATTTCATTGACCATCATGCCAAACCTCTGGTCTTGTAACTGATGAAGAGCATGTGGCGTTTCTAACCTTATGGCTGTCTCACTTTGTTTTTTGTTCCAGGTCGATGCAGGTGGCCCAACAATTCTCTTATCTGGCTACCCAATTGCATATGGGTGAGAGTGTTGCTTTAGACCAGCTGATTTTGGCCTCTCTCTATGCAGCTTTGACTGATGCTGCTAACCAAATAAAGTGTTTTGACCCTAATAATCCAAAGGAAAAAGAACGTCTTAGTCCATGGTCATTTTTAGCTCTTGCAGCTATGGTTGAATTCCACTTTCTCTGAGGAGATTAAGCCCTTTATAAATAGAAAGGTAGCATGCCCTCCATCTCAAAGTCTTATCGTTTAGAAAAGCCTTCTCCCTCTGACTTCTATCGACAAGGGCTCCCCAAATCCTGAAGTCTTCAGACTGTTGTTTACCATTATGTTGACAAGAGTCGATTTCATACCCTAGATGGCCCCATTTCATGATATACAAGATGGCCCAGAGTGGTTTATTAGGGCTTTTCCACCTACAAGAGAAGAGGACAAGAAAAATTCCTTAATCCTCTGGATGCATTACTTGAATCCCCAATTCTTATCTATTGTGATTATCGGTGTGAACCCGAGTTTGGTTGCTTATCAGCCTAACTTGGTGGCTCGACAATTTGGAATATGTTAACTTATTCCTAAGTCTTTATTTAATTCTCACGATCTGCTGGTGGACATCATAACTGACCAATCCTTCGAAATGATCAAGGATGATATAGGGAATCTATGGGCACGAAGACCCACACTCACTCTCACTCCTTTCCAAACGTCTTTCTACTGCACCAAAGAATTTGAAACTTGGTGGCAGTCATATTTTGTTACATTCATTGGTGATTTTAATGCCAAGCTGACTGAACTAACTACAACTTTCTCAAATTTTCAGGCAAAAGCGACCAAGTGTAAGGTTACTCACATTAAACAAATTCGAGCTTTCTAGAATTACTTCTGAATTGTGTATTGACCTAATGTTCTTCATCGGACCATCTATGAGGCCGCTGTCGAATTAAAGGAGAAGGTAACCGATAGAATCTCGACACTAAAAATCCATGATTATGTGAAAGATAAATATCTTTACGCTCTTCATTTTGGAAACATCAAATTTCCTCCTTTGCCATCCATCCCTTTGGCCTTGGCCTTTGGCCCACCTATTCCTGATTGGTGGTATTTCTCTATACTGGATATGCAAAATGCCTATAAGACAAAGGCCTACATAATGGTATCGACGAAGTATTACCTACCTAACTATTTGGGGAATCTTCATTATGATCTCCGATATGTTACAGTACTTTCGAATACACTAATTGGTAATGATATCTGGAAAGCTTACCCCCTACCTATTTTACTTTGGTTGCTTATCTGATTGTTTTACACTTGTCTTACAGCTATACCAATAGACCAGGCGGGTGTCGCTCCTGTTGGCAAACAAAAACCTTCGACGCGTCAGGTTTAAACTTCAACTTTCTGTCAGCTATCATTCTTGATTTGGCATATCTGACTTAGCTTAAATTTGTAGATCATTCCTAACCACACACCCTCCGACGATGAACCCATTTCTTCTTCACTCAAGAAGGCTTCTTCGGTGGGAGTATTTATATACTTCTTGTCTCTATGTCGTTTATGCCCTAAACTTGTATTAATATTTTCCTTGTTTTCCAGAGTCAAAAAAACTCAGCGGATTTGGCTGCTCCCTCAGGCAAATCCAAAAGGTCCAAGAAGGACATAGATCATACTTCTGAGAGGGCTAAGGTATATTTTGTCGATTCAAAACTTCCATTATCGACTAACACAATTGCTTCAACTTATATCTTTTTCTGATATTTATCCATCACATGATGTTCATCCATCTCAACACTCCCACAAATCCAAAAGCCATAAGAGGAAAAGAGATTCCTCTACTGAAGGCGAGGTGGCGAAAAAGAAGAAGAAGACAAAGGTACTTGTATCCCAGGGTGCTGAAGCAAAGGTTGGCTTGAAACTTATTGATAAAATAGAGGAGCCAGCTGATGTCGAAATTCCTCTTATTACAAGAAGGAGACGTAACATGGTCTTGGTTGAAAATCCTGAAGCCACCTCGGATTTAGGTGCTGACACCATTATGGTCGACATAACTCTAGTTACTCTGACTCGTGCTCCTAGGGTTGATGAAGTTCAAAGCCCACTGAGAGACCTTACTGATGGTCCATCTAAGGATGAGTTTGTCGATCTTAACTTGTCGACATAGGTATTAGCTGGTTATTTTCTAGTTTCTTTCATTTTTTGTTTGTTGAATTTGTTTTGGCTAATACCTTTTCTTGCTTTCTTTAGGTTAACATCTTCGCTCAACAACAACGTGTACCTAACTATACCCCTTTGTTAGAAGCTTCTTCCCCTCACCATCATGAGAATCTTGACATTGCTGATGGTGAGTTTATCGACCTGACTATTCCAGCTACTCTCAGTGACTCTGACTCAGTCACTAGTCCTGCCAAACATAAGGGTTATAGTTCGACTAGTTCTGATTCTAGCCTTTCAGATTCCCTGCAGGGTTCAGAAGCAAATAAAAATTTTACCACCTCCCGAATCATGCCCCCTCCTGAAAGCATGCAAGGCGTGCCTCTCATTTCTTCTGGGAGAACAGAGGTCGACTCACCCACTAAACTAAAACACGTGGGAGTCAATCCTTATGGTCTAGAAGCAATTGCTAGGTTACGTCGCTTTGTGAGTTCTCGCACTCTTTCTTCTGACTCCAACCTATCTCAAGCACATAATGACAAGATGAGTCTTGAAGCAGTTAAATCCAAAAATTTGATGACTAAAATTCAGGCTCATGCTTTGAATCCTGATCTGCCTCATCTGCTCTATTCTGATCCAACTCTTGGCCCAAAACTCTCAGACGCTCTTACTCAAATGAAAGAACTCAATATGTCTGAATCAGCCAAGTTAATGATAACGGCATTTGAGAAATTTTTCATTCCTCTATGCCAAAATGTTGAAAGTATTCGAGCAAATGAGGAAGCGGTTGAGTCGAAGGAAGCCTTCGTGAAAGAGAAGTTGAATATGGTGGTGCAAGTTACTGAAGAAATTAATGATTTGTTAGCAATGGTTGAAAAGAAGAAACAGGAACTGATTGCTAAATGAAACAGAGCTGCTGAAATACGTGACCAGATTTCTTCTCTCAACAAGGAATTAGAATTAATCGCCAAGCAAGAGAAAGAGATTAACAATGTGAATAATCTAACCCAAGAAAAAGTTGAGCAAATGGTTGTGGACGTCGTGGTTGTAGGTGACGCGATTTCTTCTGTCGAAACAGAGCTTGAAACACTTAAGATTCAGGAAGAACTTTTTGAATATCAGGCCACCAACCTCCATGGTGAATTATGGTCATTCCAAGCCAAATTTAAGCATTTTTAATCATTCTGCCAACAATCTTGTAATTTCTTCATGCCTTTAAGCCAAATTTTAACGAACCCTTTCTTTGTTTGTTTTATATGTTTCTTCCATGTTTTATGTGTGTTTTGAATTTGTTGGTCTCAACAAAATTTTACCAACTCGTTGGTTCGACGAATATTTATTCCATCGGGATTTTAATTTCTTGAAGAATGGGCTTATACTTTTTTAAGTACTTGCCATTTACCCTTAAGATCCGTCAATCTGGGGCTAACTCCTCAAGCTCATAAGCATTATTTAAAAAAACTTGTATCACCTTAAAAGGTCCTTCCCAATTTGGGGACCATTTCCCTAAGACTTTATCATTTTTTCCATAGGTAATATCACTTTCCATACTAGATCATCGACAACAAATACTTTATCCTTTACTTTTTTATTATAAGCTCTGGCAACTCTTTCTTTCTATCTTATTAACAAATCAAGGGCCAACATCCTTTCTTCATCTATGTCGACAAGCTCGTCTTCCATCATATTCCAGTAATCCTCATATGGTATTTCATGTTGTCTTTGGATTCTTATCGATTGAACATGTATCTCCACTGGTAACATTGCATCATGCCCATATGCAAGTCAAAATGGAGTAGTTCCGGTTGCTTCCTTATGGGAAGTTCTACACGCCCATAAGGCTTGGTCCAGTGTTTTATGCCAATTCCTTGGATTCTTTCCTATATGCTTCTTAATTAGGATAATTATCACTTTATTGGCAGCTTCGACTTGGCCATTTGCTTTAGCATAGTAAGGAGTAGAAGTTAACAATTTAATTTCAACTTCTTGAGCAAATTCTTGCATTTTTCGTCTAGTAAACACTGATCCTTGGTCGGTCGTAATTGTTTCTGGAATTTCAAACCGACAGATGATGTGATTTTGTATAAAATCAATAACAGCTTCTTGGTTAACGTTAGTTAAAGCTACTGCCTCGACCCATTTTGTAAAGTAATCAATAGCGACTAAAATATATCTTTGATGTTTTGATGATGTTGGTTTTATTTCTCCAATCACATCTAAAGCCCATCCTCTGAATGGCCAGGGCTTTATAACTGCATGTAATTCACTTGCAGGGACATGTTGTATGCCCCCGTGCATTTGGCATTCTCGGCAACCTTTAGAAAATTCGATGCAATATTTTAGCATTGAAGGCCAATAGACGCCTGAATGCACCAAAATACATTTCATTTTGTTTCCTGCTTGATGTGCACCACATGCTCCACTATGCACACTTGACATTGCCACGTATGCCTCACTTTCTCCAAGGCATTTTAACAAAACTCCTTCAGCAGTTTTCTTAAATAATTCGTTCTCTATCAAAACATAACTGAGAGCGTGATACTTGATCTTACGATCTGGCGAACCCGTGGGGATGTGCAGATAGTTAGCCAATGGCTTTTGCCAGTCATTCTCTTGTCGATTGTCAATGGTTAAAATTTGAAAATTTTCGGTATCTATATCCCCTAACTTTACAATCGACAAATCTGAAGGGGATAACAAAGTTGCTCGAACTTTCTCTCTTACTTGGGTATGTTCTTCATTTTGATCTCTCTTGTATCTTGAGGCTTCTTGGCTAGGTCATTAGCCTTTTCATTCTCTCTTTGACGTATGTGTCGAATACTTACTTGCTCAAATTGTTTTAATAATATGATGGTAATCACAAAATACATGATTAAATTTTCTTTAACACATTTGTACTCCTTTGATACTTGTTTAATCACTAATTCATAGTCTCCCATAATTTCGACGTTCCTTGCCCCCAAATCTAGCAGTAGTTCAAGTCCTGTTATTAAAGACTCGTATTCTGCTTCATTATTTCTGCATATACCGTCGATTTTATACTTGAAGTCTGCTGGAATTCCACTGGGAGAAATTATAATTCCTCCTATTCTAACTCCATTCTTATGGCTCGAACCATCAAAGTATAATTTCCATGGCACTAAATCTATATAATTTTGAGGTATAACAACCATTGAATGGTCGGCCAAAAAATATGCCACTACTTGTCCATTCATTGCTTTTAAGGGCATGTAAGTCAGAGAATACTCTGTTAATGCTAAAGCCCATTTACCAATTCGACTATGTAAAATTGGTTTGGATAACATGTGCTTAATAATATCAAAATGAGAATATACATACACATCAACAGGCTTTATATATTGCTTTATTTTAATACAAGAGAAATACAAGCAAAGGCATAGTTTTTCTATATCATTATACCTAGTCTCAGGATTATTTAGCATTTGGCTAAGATAATACACATGTATCTTGACACCTTTTTCATCATGTTGGACTAACATACTACCTATAGTCGCATCTGAGGCTGCAATATATAACCTCATAGGCCTATGTCTAATAGGAGGTGCCAATATTGGAGGCTTTACTAAGTAGTCTTTGATTTTGTTGAAAGCCTCTTGATGCTCCTCTTGCCAAACGAAATCTTCATTTTTTAGTCGAAGTAGTGGTGAAAACACTTTGGTTTTTCCACTTAAGTTGGATATGAACCTCCTTAGGAAATTTATCTTGCCCAACAAAGACTGAAGTTCCTTTTTGGTCGATGGTGGTTTGATGTCCATGATGGCTTTGGTCTTACTTTGATTTACTTCTATGCCTTTTTTATGCACCACAAAGCCAAGAAAATCACCTGCATGCACACAAAAAGCACATTTTAATGGATTCATTTTTAATCCATGTTTTCTCATCCTTTCGAAGGTGTTGTAGATGAGTTGGTTTACTGTTCGACTTTATTACAATATAATCAATGTAAACTTGCATGAAATCTTTAATAAAATCATGGAACATAGAATTCATTACCCTTTGATATGTCGCTCCGGAATTTTTTAAACCGAATGGCATGACAACCCATTCATAGGTTCCCAGTGCCCCAGAGCAGCGAAACACCGTCTTCGACACATCTTCATCTGCAATAAAAATTTGGTTATAACCAGAATAACCATCAAGCATACTTAGATATTCAAAACCAGCAGCCGAGTCGACCAACATTTCGGCCACAGGCATAGAATACTCATCTTTTGAGGTGGCAGCATTTAAATCTCTAAAATCTATGCATACCTTTAATTTTCCATTTTTCTTAATTACTGGCACTATGTTTGCCAACCAGTCAACATACCCTGCAGTTCTTATGAATCTGCTTTTGAGGAGTCTTTCTACCTCCTCTTTAATTTTCGACATTATGGCTGGAGAAAAACGTCTGGGCATCTGCTTTACTGGTTTATTTCCAGCTTTTATTGGTAATTTTAGATCTACCAAGTCCATTCTTAAACCTGGCATTCCATTATAGTCCCAAGCAAAACAATCTTTAAATTCTTTTAATAAAGATATTACCTCAGATTTCAACTTTGGGTCAATGTTGGAGCTGATATAAGTTGGTCTTTTATCCCCCTTTTCGCCAAGATCTATTTCTTCTAAAGGGTCTTGTGGCTGCATCTTTTCTGGTGCCATTGGATCCTTTTCGAAGCCTAAGGATTCTTCGTCATATATGCAGTCTAGACACTACTTATCGATGTTTTCTTCGACCGTCTCTATTATATCTGGTAGCTTTGGCTCAATAGCCAAAGTATCTCCTTCATCTAGAACTTGTGTTTTATTGGCTTCGACGGCCATATTTTCTTTAGCTTCCAGTGCCGAATTCATTTTACTTTCGGCAATATATGCTGAAATCCTGTTTAGAGCATCTAGCTCAGACATCATCACTGATGTCTCCCCAGCCTATCGGCCAGTTAGTACAGTATGGATCCTCAAGAGGTTCCACATCCCACATAAAACCATGGGTTTCATGTAACTTCAATGAAACAAATGCTTCATCAAGGTTGACATATACATCTTCAGCAGGTTGACATGGGGAAATATTAGCTAATTTGTCGTCGAACTGCTTCTTTCCGACATTGTTCACGTCTGCCATGAAATACCCTTGATCATCTTCAATATTCTCGACTATGTCATCTTCCCTCCAGATCACCAACGATGATGCATAGAGGATGGCACATCCCCCACTTCGTGTAGTCATTCTCTCCCTACTAAGAGGTTGTAACTTGGATTGCCTTGAATCATCATGAAAATAGTCGGCCTAGTAACTGAGCCGACAATAATGTCCACTTGGATCACACCCATGGTGTTTCTAGTTCTTCCTTCGTAGTCTAATAAGACCACGTTATGAGATCTAACATCGGTGTCATATTTACCGATTTTCCGTAATAGGTGGTGTGGCATAATGTTCACCATAGCACCACAGTCTACCAACACCTTGTTGATAGCCACCCCTTCGACCTTAGCCCTTATTAAAAGAGGCTTTAAATGGCTCCTCATGAACATATCTGGTTTTTCAAAGAAAGCATCTTGGTTCTTAATGGAACCATTGTTCATGACAAAATAACACGTTGGCTTGTGTAAATCCATCTCCTCAGCATCCGTGTCTACTGAATCCTCTACTTTAGTCAAGCAATCATATTCTGCTGGCAGAATTGATACTACATTGAATAAGATATTCAAATCTCTTCAGAGTCGGAATCAAAATCATCAGTGGCTTCTTCAAAACATTTGGCAGCTGGTCGATTCACGAATTCTTTGATTCGCTCTTTCACAGAGGAGTCGAATTTCACCTGGTACTGCCTCTGATTGCCACCTTTGTTTGCAGCAATCCAGCCAGCAGCTGCTTGCCTCTCATCCTGCTTTCAATGCTGGAAGCGTCTCCATTGGTTTTGATTCATGGGATTCTTCCCCATGTAGTTTTCAGAAATGTGGCTTTTCTTCTCTGACTTGAACTCATGTCGGTAGTCAATAGCCGACTTCCCTTTGTTTGGTGCCCCATCAATTGGTGCGCCCTTTCTCCCTTGGGGTTTAATCCAGGTCCCGTTAGGAGCTTTTGCTGAGGGAATATAACTCCTAGGTTTAACATGAGAGTTTCCCATAGCTCTCCTTGGGTCCCTTGGTGTAGGTAACCTTTGATTGTATGGCTTGCCTCTGTTCTTTTCTAATTGTAGCTTCTAGAAATTTTCAGCAGCTATTTTGTCAGTCAAAGCGCCACATCTAGGACACAAGCAAGCTTGTGAACCTTTATTCTTACAGCGGTAAAGGAAGTCTAGCAAATCTTCCTCAGGCCTTGGGTACACATCTGCTAGGCCGACATCAGGACTTTCTCCAGTGCCCTCTTCGACCATATTATCATCAGGAAATTCAGTAATCTCTACCATGTTGATGCCAACTAGGTCGAGAAACAAAGCTTCCTCTTGCCTAAGAGGATCAGTATCAATCTTCATCTTTCTTGCAGCAAACGTCAGCCTACCCTCTTGCAGCGACTTTTGCACGAGATCCCTGAAAAGATAACATTGAGAGGTTGTATGACTAAGATAATTATGAAATTTACAAAAACCTCTTTTTTATCGTTGTTCTAATGGTGGTAATTTAGCACCTGGGGTACTAAAATTTGACCATCTTTAACCAGTAAGTCAAAAATTTCTTCACACTTAGTGACATCAAACGTATACATTTTTGTTGGGAATTTTGGATTATTTTCGACTGTATTCTTTCCTTTAGCAGGAAATAATGATTTACACTCATAGGCTGGCCCTGGCTTCATTTCAACCAAGTCGACCTCTGCCTCTGTTGGTGAGGTATGGTTGGCCTCACAAATGGGATATGTGTCATCATAATCTATGAAGGCTACTTTTTCTTTTCTAGTCTTAGCCTTAATATGTCTGACCTTTTCTAGTCGCAGATGTTCTAGATGTCAAACTCTATCAGCTAACTGTGACATACTTTTCACGAAGGTTGGATCTATTTTCTTCCTAATGGAATAATCTAAACCTCTAGCAATCATTTGAACAAGCTCAGGTTCTGGCACATGAGTAAGGCATCTTGATTTTAATGACCTAAATCTGTTTAGATAATCATCAATGGTTTTAGCAAACCTTCTTTTAATGTTTGATAATTTTACCAAACTAGTTTTCGAATGACCCTCATAAAACTGTTCATGGAAAAGTTTCTCCAACTTCGTCCATGAGTCAATCGAATGTGGGGGTAAAGTGGTAAACCACGTGAAAGTTGCCTTAGTAAGGGAAGAAGGAAAGTGCTTTACCCTTAAGTTTTCATTATTAGACATATCCCCAGATTCAGTTAAATATCTAGCAATATGTTCCACTGTCGACTCTCCAGATTCTCCCCCAAATTTCGTATACTTAGAGATTCTCCATCCTCTAGGGTTTTCGGTCTGTAAAATATATTCAGACAAAGGGGAGGAATATGTTGGCCTTTGAAGTGCGGTATTCATACCATTTCTAGCCATAATTCTTTAGACAATGGTGGTTAAATTATTTCCAATGGCTAAGTCCTCTTGTCGGATTTGATCAACAATTTGATCAGCCTCTTGATGTCGATGTACTAATACCCTAGGTGGATCGACAATGAAATTCCTTGGAGGCGCTAGCATTTTCCTCTGATGGACAGTTTCGTCCTGCATTTCCCCCATGTCTATTTGACCAGGGGCATCTAGTCGAACAGGTGGTGCATGTTGAATAGGTGCTGGGGGAGCACCTAAAAAATTACACAAATGCGTTAATTGGGAAATCACCTGTCGATTTGTTTTAGAGGACTGCCTATTAGTCTCAACCGACTCTTGTACTATAGGATTAAATACATTATTGATCTGGTTATTTAACATATTAACCAACTCGTGGTTGTTATCATCCATTTGTTACCTTAATACTGCTACTGAAGTATTAGTAAGAGGCGGTACTAAAGGTTGAGAAGGCGCTACCCTATTTTGGTTGCCTCTATTATTTTCCCCTGGCATAGATCCTTGTAAAGGAGAGTTCAAATTTTGATTATCTGAACCACTGTTGTATTCGATGTTGACTGATATCCTGGCATCATGGAATACAGAACTCCATAAGCCGGATCTACATTACCAAAACGAGGCACATTAGGTATGGTAGTCGTAGTCATTACTAGTCTTGGGCTTCCCGGTGGAGCCTAAGACATTTGTACGGAAACTACAGCAATCGACCCTACTGGAGGAAAAAGTGCTACTTGAGAAACTACTGGATCAGTAGTGATTAAAGTTCGTGATGGTATTTCGTCTACATTTGGATTATCAGGAATTCTCATTCTTGATATCTTCTTCCTAGATAATGGTTTATTATACTCTTTGGTTAACTTCCCATTTCTAACTTGTATTCACTTATAAATACTTAAGACCAATTCTTAGCACTGGGTCCCACCGGGTGTGCCAATTTGTTTACTGTGGAAAATGGTAAACAACCGCTGGTCCTCCCAGAGTCCTAAACTGAGGGTAACTTGCAAGATCGACCAGTTGATCTCAAGACGCGTGCTAATAGTTTTTACTATCACACCTATTCCGCCGAAATATTAGTCAAGGGAGATGGTTTTCTTTTGACTGGGGGAACAGGTGTAATGGTTTTCCACACTATGATTTAATCGACTGACTCGTGACTCGTGACCGACAGAAGATATTCATACAAAAGCAAGACTCACTAAACTAACTGACTCGTGACTCGTGAGCAACAGATAGTGTCGAATTGTTTATGTGAAATAGAAGATAACGTATAGATCTTGCTCGACAGTAAAGATAAAATAGATAAAGTACTCAAAAGATATAATTTAAAGATAAAGGATTTGCATTGAAATAAAAATGGTGATTCACGTACATCAAGCACTCTTCACTCTTGATTTCCTGACGCTCGAAATGACAGAGTTTGACAAGTGATTTGAGAGTACAAGTGAACACACACAAACTATACTAAATCTGCCTATTTATAGTGTTTACAATGTAACTACCTAGATAAAATCTACGGCTAATATTAACATCTTAAGGTAACTGCTTCACTAGATATTGCCACCTATTTGGTGCTCAAACACATCGTGGATTACTGGTAACTACTCATGATTTTGAGGTTCCACCTATTTGACGCTTGAACACATCATGGATTGTTGGTAACCTACCATGATTCCTCTAACCCTCTTAAACGTAAACCGCTTCTGCCTTTCTTTGACACTTTCTTTCTGGCAAAGAATAAGCACACTTCCTCTAAGTCCAAGAAACCCTTTTTTGTCGACTAAAACCATTTTCGACCAAGTCCTTGTCTTTTACCCTTTGGTCGACTAAACCAATTTTGACCTCTTGACATATGTTATTTTATTTCTTCCTAGCCGACGTAGTTCGATTTTGACAGTTTCAGTGTGACTCCTTTCAAGCATTAACTCTAACTTAATAAAACCAGCTTTTCAAAAACTGGCTACCGTTTCCCAGAAAAACCCTTATTTTGTAGGATGACTCTTAGCTTATGAGAACATCTTCATTTACTACATGTACTTGAATACCTTAAGATTTTCCAAGGTAACACTTCTTCTGAGGGTAGATCTATAATATCATCATCATCATTATCACAAACAACTATGTCCTCCTTACAGGTGCTAGCTTCATCAAAGGAAACATGCATAGATTCTTCAATAGTTAAAGTTCTTTTATCATATATTCTATAAGCTTTACTAGAAAGAGAGTAACCAAGAAATATACCTTCATCGGATTTCTCGTCAAACTTATCGAGATTGTCTTTTTAATTGTTAAGGACAAAGAACTTGCATCCAAAAATATGAAAGTGAGCAATGTTTGGCTTTCTTCCTTTGAAGAGTTCATATGGAGTCTTTTTTAAGATAGGTATAATAATAACTCGATTTCCAACATAACATGTCGTACTAACCGCATCTGCCCAAAAATATTTTGATAAATTTGCATCGCTAAGCATTGTTCTTGCAAGTTCCACGAGAAATCGGTTCTTTTTTTCAACTACCCCCATTTTGTTGTGGAGTCCTTGGTGCTGAAAAATGGTGAGAGATACCATGTTCTTCACAAAATTCTTCAAAAGATGCATTTTGGAATTCTCCACCATGATAACTTCTTATGGATACAATCTTTAATGATTTTTCATTTTGAATATTCTTTGCATACTTATTAAATGCCTTAAAAGCATCACTTTTTTGCACAAGAAACAATGTCCAAGAATATCTAGAAAAATCATCAACAATAACTAAAGCATATACATTACCTCCTAAGCTTCTTGTTCTTGATGGACCAAATAAGTCCATATACAACAATTGTAATGGCCTTGTAGTAGACACCACATTCTTAGATTTGAAAGTTGATTTGTTTGTTTTCCCTTTTGACAAGCATCACATAATTTATCTTTGAAAAATTTTATCTTTGGTAAGCCAATGACAATATCATGTTTGGTTAATTTATTTAAATGTTCCATACGTATATGGGCTTCCATTTTATGCCATAACCATGATTCATTATTGTTTACCATAAGACATTTTACTTTCGAAGATACCTCATCTAAAGAAATCATAAATATGTTGTTAATTCTTTTACCTTTGAGTTTTACCTCATTGGTGACTTCATCTATAATCAAACATTCATCTTTGGTGAACTTGATCTTGAAGCCCTTGTCATAAAGTTGGCTTATGCTTAGAAGATTATGCTTTAGTCCTTCATAATAAAGTACATCTTCAATGGATTTGAAAGATGGTGCACCAACTTTTCCTTTACCAAGAATTCTTCCCTTATTATTATCTCCATAAGCGACAAAACCCTTGGCCTTTAGCACTAGATTTGAAAATTGGTTTATGTCTCCTGTCATATGCTTCGAACATCCACTATCGAGATACCATAGATTTTGAGTGTGTTAGAACAATGTTTGAATCTAGTACCCTATATTTAAGTTTTGATGATAACAAAGTGAAAAGATATAGTATTTAAATGTTTCATGATTGAATTATATGCTGCCTAAAAATTACTATGCTCTGACTTGCAGATATGCTGATTGAAATAAGCAAGATCACTTCATCAGCATCAGAACTTGATTTGATACACCAGCATCAGAAGTTGCTGAATCAGAACGTGAAGATCAGATGATCAACTCACGCACATGCTGTAGCTTGATGAACAGAACTGCGCGTAAACACTCTGATACAGAATCAATAGTTCATCAGCAGCGAAGCAGAATCAGAATGAGCCAAGCCAGAACGTGCATTGAAGAAGCAACGGTACTGTGCATTGAACGCTAATCAATTCCAACGGCATCATTCCAGACAAGATCTGCTCAAAAAGGAAAGCTTGTTATTAGCATTGAATCAAGAATATTGCATTCAACGTTCATCTTCTCAAATGCTATATAAACCAAGCTTTGAAGATTATAATGGCTAATGCTTCCAAACTCTCTACACGCACAAAGCTGAACAATAATCTTCATCTACCAGTTTTGCTAAACCAACAAACTCTGATACTCCATTAGCGTTTAGCATCCTAGTATTCTAAGCTTCATTTGTGTAAACATCACAGTTGTGATATAGTTTTGTAGAAAACATTCACACACATTATTTTATACCTTTGTAAGAAAGTGTTGCCTTGACAAACCGGATTGTGGTTTGAATCAAGAAGGCTTTAGCAGTTGTTAAAGCAGATTTGTATTCAGTTGAATATAGTGAATTAAGACCTCGTTGGAGAGAGGCGAAATCACCTTGACGGGTGGACTGGAGTAGTTTGAGATCAAACGAACCAGGATAAAAATATCTTGTCATTTGCTTTAAGTTTCCAGTTTTACAATTCAACCCCCCCTTCTTGTGTTTTTCACCCCTTCAATTGGCATCAGAGCGCCTGGTTCTGAGCTAAAACACTTAACCGTGTCAGTACAAGATCCAGCGTCAGAAAAACACAATGGCAGGAAACAACTCTCATTTCAGCAATGACAACAATGAGGATAGAGACAGATTCAGCGGCAAACCTCCAGTCTTTGATGGAGAAAACTTTGATTACTGGAAAGACAGAATTGAAAGCTTCTTTCTAGCACATGATGCTGATCTGTGGGATATGGTGACAGATGGATACACGCACCCTGTGAATGCAACTGGTCAGAAGATTGAAAGAAAATCAATGACTGATCAACAAAAGCGTGATTTCAAGAATCACCATAAGGCCAGAACCATCCTCCTCAGTGCCATCTCATATACTGAGTATGAGAAGATCTCCAACAGAGACACAGCTAAGAACATCTTTGATTCTCTCAGAATGACGCATGAGGGCAACGTTCAAGTCAAAGAAACAAAAGCTCTGGCGCTCATTCAGAAGTATGAGGCGTTTAAAATGGAAGAATCTGAATCCATTGAAACTATGTTCTCTAGATTCCAGATTCTGGTAGCTGGTCTCAAAGTTCTGGACAAAGGATACTCTACTGCTGACCATGTCAAGAAGATAATCAGAAGTTTACCCAAGCAGTGGAGGCCTATGGTTACTGCTCTGAAGCTGGCGAAAGATCTCAACAAAATCACTCTGGAGGAACTTATAAGCTCCCTCAGAAGTCATGAGATAGAGCTAGAAGCTGATGAGCCTCAGAAGCAAGGTAAGCCTATAGCTTTAAAATCTAACAGAAAATCTGAATCTAAAGTTTTGCAGGCAGTTGAAGAAACATCTGATGGATCCTCATCAGAAGAAGACGAACTTTCCCTTCTCTCCAGAAGAGTAAATCAACTGTGGAAGCAAAGACAAAGGAAGTTCAGGAATCCCAGAAGATCTGATCAGAACGAGTCTTCCTCCAGATACAGAAGGACAGATTCTTCCTCTGGATACAGAAGATCTGAAGGCTCCTCCGGTAGCAAGAAGCCAAACACAAAAGACATCATCTGCTACGAGTGCAATGAGCAAGGACACTACAAGAGTGACTGCCCAAAGCTTCAGAGGGAAAAGCCCAAAAAGAAGTTTGGAAGAGAGAAGAAGAAAAGTCTCATGGCCACATGGGATGACTCTGACTCGTCTGAAGCTGACTCAGAATCAGATGATGAAAAGGCGAACATAGCGCTCATGGCTAACATTCCAGATGACAGTGAAGCTTCTGACTCAGACTCAGAATCAGACACAGAAGAGGTATTCCCTAACTTCGCTGTTAATTTTACAAAGGCTGAACTTGCTGAAAGCCTCAATGAAATTCTGGAACGCTATCAGCAGATTAGAGCTAAATTCAGAGACCTGAAAAGGACTCTTGAATCTGACTCTAATAAGTCTGAGAGTCTCAAATTGGAAAACTCTGAACTGAGAGATAAAATTTTAAAATTAGAAAACTCTTTACAAAACTCTCAGAATGAACCAATTTCTGAAACTCCCAGCAACGCTGATGAGATCATCAAGGAGTATGATCATAGTTTCCAGAAGTTCCTTGCTAAAAGCATAGATAGAAGCAGAATGGCTTCAATGATCTATGGAGTTAGCAGAAACGGCAGGAAAGGAATAGGATACCTAGGTAAGGTTCCTACACCTAAAAATGTCATGGATTTAACCATTAAACACACTCCTTTAAATTCACACTTTGTGTATGGTCACACACATGACATTAAATATACTAGTAGTAAGCACTCTGTGAAACCAAAATTCAACCAGAGTTTTGGTAAAACTAACAAATCAGGACCCAAGAAGATCTGGGTACCTAAGGATAAAATAATACATGTTGCAGATATCTTTAGCAGCAAGTCAGAAACACCAGTCATGGTACCTGGACTCTGGCTGCTCACGACACATGACGGGAAGAAGGCATATGTTCCAAAGCCTGGAACTTAAGCCTGGAGGCCACGTTGGCTTTGGAGGCAATCAGAGGGGAAAGATTATTGGCTCTGGAACTATAGGTAACGGAAATCTTCCCTCTATTAATAATGTTCTGCTAGTTGATGGATTGATGCATAATCTGTTATCCATAAGTCAATTAAGTGATAACGGTTATGATATAATCTTTAATCAAAAATCATGTAAAGCTGTTAGTCAGAAAGATGGGACTATCCTATTTAATGGTAAGAGGAAAAACAACATTTACAAAATCAAACTTTCTGAACTAAAGAGTCAGAACGTAAAATGTCTTCTGTCTGTTAACAACGAGCAGTGGATCTGGCACAGAAGATTGGGGCATGTTAGTATGAGAAGAATATCTCAGATTAACAAACTCAATCTGGTCAGAGGACTTCCAAATTTGAAGTTCAATTCAGATGCTCTGTGTGAAGCATGTCAGAAAGGCAAGTTTGCAAAACCTTCTTTTAAATCCAAAAATGTTGTTTCCACCTCTAAGCCATTAGAACTTCTGCACATTGACTTATTTGGACCAGTTAAAACTGCTTCAGTCAGTGGCAAGAAGTATGGGTTAGTAATCGTAGATGACTATAGCAGATGGACATGGGTAAAGTTCTTAAGACACAAGGACGAGTCACACTCTGTGTTTGTTACCTTCTGTAACCAAGTTCAGAATGAAAAAGATCTTAGAATCGTTAAAGTCAGAAGTGATCATGGTGGAGAATTTGAAAATAAAGACTTTGAGTCATTCTTTAATGACAAAGGCATTCTGCATGATTTCTCTTGTCCTAGAACTCCCCAACAAAATGGAGTTGTAGAACGAAAGAACAGAACATTGCAAGAAATGGCCAGAACCATGATCAATGAGACAAACGTTGCTAAGACTTTCTGGGCAGAGGCAATAAACACAGCGTGCTACATTCAGAATAGAATCTCAATAAGACCTATTCTGGAAAAGACTCCATATGAATTGTGGAAGAACAGAAAGCCCAACATTTCATATTTTCATCCATTTGGATGTACTTGCTATATGTTAAATACTAAGAATTATTTGAACAAGTTTGATTCTAAGGCACAGAAGTGTATTATGTTAGGATACTCTGAACGCTCAAGAGGGTACAGAGTATACAATACAGAAACACAGATTGTGGAAGAATCAATCAGTGTTCGTTTTGATGACAAGCTTGACTCTGAAAAGTCAAAGCAGAATGAAAATCGTGCAGGTATAGAAATTGAATTTGCAGGTTCTGAAGACAAGTCATCAGAAGCTCTCAACACAGACATACCTTCAACGTCTGAAAGAAGCAATGCTAGAAATCCTACAACTGCTGCTGATCAACCTCAGAAGAGATTATCCAGAAGCAGTTTGGATCACCCAGAAGAGACTATTCTAGGAAGAAAGGAAGATCCAATCAGAACAAGAGCAAGCTTCAGAAACTCTGAAGAAACTCTTATGGGACTTGTGTCTCTGATTGAACCTTCTTCTATTGATGAAGCACTTCTGGACAATGACTGGATTCTGGCAATGCAAGAAGAGCTGAATCAATTCACCAGAAACGACGTGTGGGATCTCTTTCCCAGACCAAAAGGATTCAACGTCATTGGAACAAGATGGGTGTTCAGAAACAAGCTTAATGAACAAGGTGAAGTCGTCAGAAACAAGGCACGACTGGTTGCACAAGGTTATAGTCAGCAAGAGGGGATAGACTATACAGAAACCTTTGCCCCAGTCGCCAGGTTAGAATCTATCAGACTTTTAATCTCATTTGTTGTTAATAGAGGCATCACTCTGTATCAGATGGATGTCAAAAGTGCATTCTTAAATGGTTATATAGAAGAAGAAGTTTATGTTCACCAACCCCCAGGTTTTGAAAATACAAAACATCCAGAACATGTTTTCAAACTGAAAAAGTCACTGTATGGTCTGAAACAAGCTCCCAGAGCTTGGTATGAAAGGCTAAGTAACTTTCTGCTTGAAAATGAATTCACCAGAGGGAAAGTGGACACTACTCTATTCTGTAAAACAGTTAAGAGTGACATTTTAGTCTGTCAAATTTATGTTGATGATATTATTTTTGGTTCTACTAATCCTTCTCTTGGAAGAAAATTTGCTAAGTGTATGCAGGCAGAATTTGAGATGAGCCTCATGGGGGAACTGAAATTCTTTCTAGGAATTCAGATAAATCAAACTCCAGAGGGAACTTACATTCATCAGAGCAAATACATCAGAGATCTTCTGAAGAAATTTGACCTCTCAGAATGTAAGCCATCAAAGATTCCAATGCATCCCACGTGCATTCTGGAAAGAGAAGAGGTAAGCAAAAGCGTAGAACAGAAGGTCTACAGAGGTATGATTGGTTCTCTCCTTTATCTGACAGCTTCAAGACCTGATATCTTATTCAGCGTATGTATTTGTGCTAGATTCCAATCAGATCCTAGAGAATCTCACTTAACAGCTGTTAAGCGAATTTTCAAGTATCTGAAAGGTACTACTAATCTGGGTTTGTTTTATAGAAAATCTAGTGATTACAGCTTAGTAGGCTACTGTGATGCTGATTTTGCTGGAGACAGAGTGGAACGTAAAAGTACTTCTGGAAGCTGCCAGTTTCTGGGAGAAAATCTGATCTCGTGGTCCAGCAAAAGGCAATCAACAATTGCTCTGTCAACAGCAGAAGCTGAGTACATAGCAGCAGCTGGATGTAGCACACAGATGCTCTGGATGAAAAGTCAGCTTGAAGACTTCCAGATTTTTGAGAGTAACATTCCTATTCTTTGTGATAATACTTCTGTTATTTGCTTAAGTAAGAATCCTATTTTACATTCTAGAGCTAAGCATATAGAAATAAAACATCATTTCATTAGGGACTATATTCAGAAAGGTATTTTAAACTTGAAATTTATAGATACAGACCATCAATGGGCTGATATCTTTACTAAACCCCTTTCAGAAGATAGGTTTAATTTCATTCTGAAACATCTCAGCATGAAAGTATGCCCAGAATGAAAATGTTTTAATTCCATGTATTTATCTTCAGAATGTAATTATATTACTGTGAACTTCTGATCAATCTTCTTTCAGAAAGATAGAACATGCAGATTGTATCAGATGCAAGTCTAAAGATCTGAGAGTCTAATCTCAAAGACAGACGTGCTGATCACTACATCAAACAAGTGTCATCCAATCATCAGCAAATCCCTGAAGCAGAACGCGTGCACGCTTCTGAGAAAGGAAAGCGCTGATTGGGTACATTGAGACACATGTCTGGTAACCGTTTTTAAGTATCTTTCTCAAATCCCCCAAAATCAGCAAGCATTTAATGCAGAGTAATCACGCTTGTTAATGGCAATCATTATTTTTTTTCTCTCTCTTAAAAAAAACGTTTAATTTTTCAAAATAATTTTTGAAAACTTTATTTAAGCACATTATTCTTCATTCTTATTCTTTACGCTTTCTCATAATCTCTCAAATATTTTCTGCATATTTCTGAGTTTATCTCCTTCAAAACCTTTTTCTCTCAAATCATTCTAAAATCTTTGTTGTGTGAGAACAATGGCATCCTCCAGCATTTCTGCAGGGAATCAGAAGAAAGACACTTCTGAGCAATATCAGGTGCCTACCAGAACCCTTCTCACACCGGTAAAGAATCTTGAGGTTCTCTCTGAGTTAATCATCGACTTCGAGAGTTTGAAGGATAATGGATTTGACCTAACTGAGGAAATTAGGGCTCAAAAGTGGGAGAGGTATTTCGATAGGTTGGTTGGACCAACTTTCCCAGAGCTTGTCAAGGAATTTTGGATTCACGCCAAGATTCATAAACATCTAGTCATCTCCTCTGTCATGGGAAAGAAGATAGTAATTTCTGAAGACCTCATTGCTAGGTTAATTGGTCAAAGTGGTGGTGGAGTCCGCTGTGTGGACATGGCTGACAGATGCCCTGATATAGGTGTGGTAGCCAACTGCATTTTCACTCTTGGATTTCCCAGCAGCAAAATTAAGGATCTGAAGGATCACTGCAGAGTATGGGCCAAGATTGTTCTGGGCTGTTTCAACCACAGGAAGCCAACAAGCTCTCCTGATTATATAAACGTGGATCAGCAATTTCTGATCTACTTTATTGATCAGAGGGTGAAGATCAATCTGGCACACTTCCTGTTCAACCATCTGAAGACTAGTGTGAAAGAGACTAGAGAAGAAGAAAGGACCAAAAGGGACTGGATACCGTTTGGAAGGCTCATATCAGATATTCTGACAGAGAATAAGCTGATAGATTATCTGAGTGAAGCTCAAGTGCTGGGCACTATGGAACCAACTGTTGGAAAACCGCTGAACGCTAAGAACCTGAAAAAGATGAAGCTGATAGAAAATATCAGGAAGGAACCCAGAGCTTCTTCAACTGCTGACATCTCCAGAAGAAGAGTGCCTCTGAGTAATTTCCCAAGATTTTCTGAAATGGAATCCCAACCTGATATGTTTCTCAAGTATCCAGATTCATACAAGGAAGAAGATGCAGGTTCAAAGCTGAAGATCAAAGATCTGAGTCAAGTTCAACCTGAAGTGACTCAGAAGAAGACAAAGAAGAGGAAAGCAGAAGGATCATCTCATCAGACTCCAAAGAAACGAGGTAATTCATCTGCTGCCCCTATTTCAATTTCATCTACTATTCCAACATCTGCTGCCCCTCCTCAAACCTCTCACAGAATATCCATCCCAATCCCTACTATTGATGAAACCATACCAGAAGACCCTTCTGAGGCCTTACTACTCAGAAGACCCAGAATCAAAATTACCAAACAACCAACTGTTTCAACAACACCAGCACTTGATAGAGTGCTAGCTGATATTGAGCGTGAACACACTTCTGCTCAACCAAATTCTGAACTACCAAATATTCCTCCTCCACAACCTGAACCAGAAACACAACCTGAACCAGAAATACAACAACAACCAGAACCAGAACCAGAATCAGAACAACAACAACAACCAATCACAGAAGAACCTCTGATCCCTGAGCAATCAGAGATTCCACCTCCTCAACCAGAAAATAATCCACCTTCACCACAAACAGAGTTTCACCGCTATGAAACCCCTTCTCCACATCATTCTGATCCCCACTCACCTCAACCTTCACCGCTGGCAATCCAGTTGCCATGTGGAACCACTATTATCAGGCCCCAGTTGCCATCATCAGAGGAATCAACACCTCCAAAAACTCCAACCACTCCAATAGAAATATCCTCTGATTCTGATAACCCTCCTCCAAAACAATCAGCCCCTCAGCAAACATCTGAAAACCCCAGCAGAACTTTCATTGACTTAACAAGTCTTGAACGTCTTGCTGATCTTAGACACAAAATTGCCATACCCAAACCAAAGCAACCAGATGTTGGCTCTGGTATCTTGAAGTTTGAAACAGGTATGCTGCAATGGATTGCTTCTTTGAAGCAAGTCTGTCCGGGGATGATCGACCCAGCTGCTTCTGATCAGCTCTGGTCACAGTTCAGAGTATGGGTACGTGCTAAAGCCCTCCAGCTGCAGGACGTCAACTATGAGCAGGCTCAACAGAACTTTAGCAAGCTGCTGAAGGAAGTTGAGAGTCAGCTGCCTCAAGAAGTTGTGCTCCCTCTGGACAGTGAATCATGGTCTGAGAAAGAGCAAGCTGCACAGGTGCAACCATCAGAAGAAGACAAGACCCTTCAGGAAGAAAATCCAGCAGAAGATGTAGCTGAAAGTTCTGAGAAGCTTCCTCCTGCTGAAAGTTCTCAAGCTGCCTTGGACAGGCAGGCTCTGGAAGAACTAAGGCTGAATGACTTGCGTCTACAGCAGCGGATGGAAGAGAATGATCAGAAGATGGAAGCAAGAATGAATGTACAGGACAGCAAGATTGACACAGTTGTCACCATGGTTCAGAAGCAGAATGAAACTTCTGAAAAGATTCAAGCAATGCTGGAAAGCCTGTTCTCACGCATGCCCCCACAACCTTAAAATTTTTTTTCATGCATGACATTCTCTATGTTTTCTTCATTTTCTGATATATTGTTTTGACTATGTTTGTAATGCTATTTTGCTCTGATTCTGAACTATTTTAATATAATTAGTTTTTCTGATCTTAAGTGTTTTTACACATCACCAGCACTTTTTGATTGCTGACAAAAAGGGGGAGAACAAGAATGATATTTAAAATCAATAACGGCTAACTAGACAGAAACTCTCAAACATTCTAACTCTATTACTTGAAATGTTTTTCTGTTTTGTTTTTAAGTCTACAGGCACAATGAAGACTAGAAGCTAGAAGCTCTGATCAAATGTAGAAGCTCATGCTGCTCTGATCAAATATGAAGTTCTGATCGACCTAACACTCTGATCCGAAGCAAAGCTCTGACAGCAAAAGCTCTGAAGCTCTGCTCTCTGATAAGTCAAAGATCTATAATCTGATGTTCAAAGATAGAAAAAGATCTGATCCTGAAGAACACGCATATCAAAGGGAAGTAACAAACTCAGGGGGAGTATCTCTTAAACTCTGATTTCTCTCTACTTCTTAACTCTGAATCATTTCCCAGATACTTTTCACGTTATTTTTCATTTAAAATATCTAGTTTTTGTCATCATCAAAAAGGGGGAGATTGTTAGAACAATGTTTGAATCTAGTACCCTATATTTAAGTTTTGATGATAACAAAGTGAAAAGATATAGTATTTAAATGTTTCATGATTGAATTATATGCTGCCTAAAAATTACTATGCTCTGACTTGCAGATATGCTGATTGAAATAAGCAAGATCACTTCATCAGCATCAGAACTTGATTTGATACACCAGCATCAGAAGTTGCTGAATCAGAACGTGAAGATCAGATGATCAACTCACGCACATGCTGTAGCTTGATGAACAGAACTGCGCGTAAACACTCTGATACAGAATCAATAGTTCATCAGCAGCGAAGCAGAATCAGAATGAGCCAAGCCAGAACGTGCATTGAAGAAGCAACGGTACTGTGCATTGAACGCTAATCAATTCCAACGGCATCATTCCAGACAAGATCTGCTCAAAAAGGAAAGCTTGTTATTAGCATTGAATCAAGAATATTGCATTCAACGTTCATCTTCTCAAGTGCTATATAAACCAAGCTTTGAAGATTATAATGGCTAATGCTTCCAAACTCTCTACACGCACAAAGCTGAACAATAATCTTCATCTACCAGTTTTGCTAAACCAACAAACTCTGATACTCCATTAGCGTTTAGCATCCTAGTATTCTAAGCTTCATTTGTGTAAACATCACAGTTGTGATATAGTTTTGTAGAAAACATTCACACACATTATTTTATACCTTTGTAAGAAAGTGTTGCCTTGACAAACCGGATTGTGGTTTGAATCAAGAAGGCTTTAGCAGTTGTTAAAGCAGATTTGTATTCAGTTGAATATAGTGAATTAAGACCTCGTTGGAGAGAGGAGAAATCACCTTGACGGGTGGACTGGAGTAGTTTGAGATCAAACGAACCAGGATAAAAATATCTTGTCATTTGCTTTAAGTTTCCAGTTTTACAATTCAACCCCCCCTTCTTGTGTTTTTCACCCCTTCAGAGTGGATTTCAAGCATACCTACAAAACAAAAGAAATTATTTCTTGTTAGGTACCCAAGTTGTTTGGGTCCTTCATAGTTATTTCCTTTCTTAACCCACACATAATGTCCACTTGCCATGCTAAAATTTCTAATATAGCAAGCATTAGGTGTATGGCCAAAAATTCCACAATAGAAACAATTTGGAATAAAGTTTCTTTTGTATCTAGGTACTTGCTTTTTCTTAGCCACTCTTTTATTTTTCTTTTGATGATTATGAACATTTTGCACATTGCTGACTTTCTTGGTTTCAGATTGATCACTAGCTTTTACAATAACCATTTTGTTGACACTTGATTTATTTGATCTTGAATAACCAAGTCCACTTTGTTGGCTAAGTAATCCATCCAAACCAATTTTTCCATTTTCATATCTTTCAATAACTCTCTTTAATTGAACAATTTGAAAAGTGTAGGATTCACAATCTTTGCATACAAAGTTTTGTTTTTCTTTAAGGAAATTCTATTTTTGACATTCAAAATCTTTGTTCATAGTGTCAATATTTTCTTGAGAAGATAAGAGTTAATTTTCTTGAATTGACACTTTTTTATAAAAAAAACTTTGAATTCATTTATAAGTTCATCAATTGCACCTTGTGTATCAATATCGTAAAGTGTAAAATTTGTACTAACCTCTTCATCTTCATCATCGGAATGGTGTGAAGCCATCAATGCTAGATTTGCACTTTCGTCACTATCCTAATCGGATGAAGAACTTATCTCATTATCTTCCCATTCAACATAAGCCTTTTTATTCTTAAACTCCTTTTTGCCTTTGAATCCATTTTTCTTGGAGAGTTTTGGACAATCCAGCTTTATATTACCTTGCTTGACACATTCATAGCATGTGATATCTTGTGTGGATATGGAGGTTTCTTTATCCTTGTTCTTTGAAGATTTCTTTCTTTTTACAAAGTTAGAATTACCAAAATTATTTTTTACGGCCAAAGAATTTGCCTAACCTTTTCACAAGAAGCATGAAATTATCATCTTCTTCCGGATTATCTTCAATAGTGACTTCCTTGGATTCTACCTTCAAAGCGATACCTTTTGATTTCTTTTCTTGATTTTCATGCTTAGCAAGTCTTCCAAGTTCCGTATCGTACTGTTGAAGTTTACCAAATAGAGTTGCAGATGACATATTGAATAAATTCTTCTTTTCTGAAATAGATGTTACTTTCGATTTCCATTATCTAGTTAAAGATCGAAGCACCTTTAGGTTGAGTTTGTCATTGGTGAGAGTTTTACCAAGAGCCTTTAAATGATTTTTCAAATGAACAAATATTTTCTGTATATTGAGAATGGATTCTCCGGGTTCCATTCTAAACATCTCGAACTCTTGACTCAAGGTGTTCAATCTTGATCTTTTGACTTTGACTGTTCCTTCATGTGTTTCAACCAAAGTATCCCAAATCTCCTTTGTCGATGTGCATGCCGAAACACGAAAGAATTCATCCATGCAAAGTGAACCTTGAAGAAGATTGATTGCTTTCTTGTCATAAAGTATTTTTTTCATCGTCATCCCATGATATTTTGGGCTTTGATGTTCCAACACCATTGACAACACATATCGGAATGAACGGACCATTTTGGACAGCATCCCATATTTCTTCCCTTTGTGCTTCTAAATGAGCCTTCATGTGAACTTTCCAAAAGTCAAAGTATTCACCACAAAATAATGGAGGCTTGTTATTTCTACCACCATCTTTAAAAACCATATTTTGATTTGCATAAGCCATTCTGGATCTTTAGGAACAAGTTACCTATGACCCGCTCTAATGCCAAATATAAGTATAAGAGTGGGCCTAAAATGGGGGTGAATTAGGACTTTTAAAATATTTCCGGTTTTATGAATATTTTATCTTTCTTTTCTAGTTTTTGGTTAAGTGATGAAAGCGATAAAATGAGTAAAGTAAATGAAACAAGAATATATCTTGGTTCCCCTCATAGTCCAAGAGTACTCCAGCCCCCTTTCAACATGAAAGAGATTTCACTATAGTTAGAATGATTGAACAGTCTATTCACACCAATTGTGATGCTTACTATCTAACCTATATGGAGATCAAAGGCTCTTAATACCTTTAAGATCTAAACACAAGTATAAGAAGAACAATCCTCTTCAATGTACACACTTGCTTTCAACAATCCTGAATAGCAAGGAAAGTAATAATGTATTCTGGATTTTTACAAGATATTTTGAAATATGATACAATATATCAATCTTGGATTGATCTTCTCCTTCAAGCAAAACAATTCTAAATAATGATACAAGTGTTCACAATGATGATATGAAACTTAGAACAATTTTTTCAATGAAAAAATAAGTGCAAAAAGTTTCAATAAAAATTCTGGTGTAGAACACTTGAATATTTGAAAGATAAAAGTTTGTGTAATTTGAATTTCAGATTGAAAGAGGTGAAGAATAATTCTGAAATTTTGAGTTTATATAGGCCTCTACACATCCTTTCAAAATGGTATGATTTAATGGAAAGATGTCATGCTTCATAAACAAAAACACACAACTTTTCTGAACAAGAGTATTATGCATTTTTCATGTTGTTTCGGTGGTAACCGGTTCCTATAAGTGGGTACTCAGATACAACCTTTCTCAATGTTAAAAATTTGAAAAACATCGTTGGGTAACCAGTTACCGTAACTGGGTAACCGTGTTCCCCAAGAAAGTAACGTTTTATCTTTGTGAAACAATATAGGGTAACCGGTTACCATAACTGGGTAACCGGGTTCCCTAAGTCAGTTTTGAAAAATACATTGAAAATATATGTGAAATATAAAGTTGTGATTTCCAAAATATGTTTGAAGATTTATGGCATGCATGAAACATTATTATGAATAATTGTATGCATATAGAGAGGTATAAATTCTTTATACCTTGACATTTGATTTGTTCACAAAATATTTCTTCAAGACTTTCATAATGTTGACTTGATTAAGATGTCTTGACTTGAGCCATTCCATTTTGCAATCAATTATAGTTTGTCTTTATTAAAACTCTTTAGGAAGTTTGTCTTCACACCATATTCCTTTCTCTGCAAGGCTAATGTTTGATTGCACCAACAATATAGTGGAGTGTGAAGATTGCATTATGGGTATTGAAGAAGTAATTGATCTCAGAATTAAAATCCTCAATATATATGGAGATTCAGCTCTTGTGATAAACCAAATAAAAGTAGAATGGGAGACTCGCTACCCTGGCTTGATCCCCTACAAAGATTATGCAAGGAGGTTATTGATTTTCTTCAACAAAGTTTAGTTGTACCACATTCCCCGTGAATAAAATCAAATGGTTGATGCTTTGGCCACTTTGTCCTCCATGTATCAAGTGAATCGTCATAATGATATACCCACAATCAGAATCATGCAACTAGAGAGACATACTCACATGTTTGCAGCATAAGAAGTTACAGATAACAAGACATGGTTCCATGACATTAAGTGTTTCCTTCAAACTTGAGAATACCCGTCTGGGGCATCCCATGAAGATAAGAAGACTTTGAGAAGACTATCTAGAAACTTCTTCCTGAATGGTGATGTTTTACAAAAGAAACTTTGATATTATTCTGTTAACATGTGTGGATGAACATGAAGCAAGTCTGCTAATGCAAGAAGTTCACAAAGGGTCCTTCGGTACCCATGCCAAAGGGCACTCAATGGCTAAGAAAATGTTGAGAGCAGGTTACTATTGATTGACGATGGAATTTGGCTATTTTAAATATGTGAGGAAGTGTAACAAGTGCCAGATCTATGTTGATAAAATTATGTGTCTGTGACTCTTTTCAACATCATGTCTTATCCATGGCCTTTCTCTATGTGGGGTATTAATATGATCGATATGATTGAACCCAAGGCCTCAAATGGACATCATTTCATCCTGGTGGCTGTTGTTTATTTCACCAAATGGGTCGAAGAAGCTTCATACACAAATGTAACTCGTCAAGTGGTGTTCAGGTTTATCAAGAACCATCTCATCTAGTGATATGACGTGCCAAGAAAAATTATCACTGACAATGGTTCAAATATGAAAATACAATGATGAAAGAACTCTGCAATGATTTCAAGATAGAACATCACAATTATTCTCCGTATAGACAAAAGATGAATGGTGTTGTTGAAGCTGCTAACAAAAATATCAAGAAAGTTATTCAGAAGATGGTCATAACTTACAAGGATTGGCATGAGATGTTACCATTTGCTCTGTATGGTTATCGCACATCTATTTTCTCTTCGATAGGGGCAACTCCATTTTCCATGGTATATGGAATGGAAGCAGTACTCCCCGTAGAGGTTGAGATCCCATCAATGAGAGTTCTAATGGAAGTTGAGCTATATGAGGTTGAGTGGTGTCAAAGTAGATACGACCAATTCAATCCGATAGAAGATAATAGGATGAAAAACTTGTGTCATGGTCAGTTATATCAGAAGAAAATGAAACACGTGCAATAAAAAGGTTCGACCTCGTGAATTCAGAGAAGGAGACCTTATGCTTAAAAGTATCTTATCTTTTTAACCTGATTCTAGGGGCAAGTGGGCTTCTAATTTTAAAGGTCTGTGTATGGTTAAGACAACCTTCTGCAGTGGTGCAATGACTCTTATGACTATGGATGGAGAGGAGCTCCTGCATCTTGTGAATTCTGGTGCAGTCAAGAAATACTTTGTCTAAAAGAAACAAAAGAACAACTCGCTAAGTTGAAAACCTGAGAGGGAGACTCAGGAAAAAATGAGTGTCTCGGTGGAATGAAAACTCAAAAGGGTGGTCCAGTCAAAAATTAGAGACATAAATAGAAAAATAATAATCCTGGTAGATTGAAAACCCGAAAGGGAAATCTAGGCAAAAGTTAAGGATCTTTATGACAAGTAATTGCATTGGTCCAAGATTGATCTTATTCAAGTTGTTTATCCTACAAAGGCTCTTCATCAAGTTTATCTCCAGCAAAGTTTGAACACAGTCGGAATTCAAAGTTGATAGGGAGAATAGGATTGTGTATTTCAATATAACCTTTCCCATATAATTACCATTTTACAAACTTTGTAAAAGATCCATGGAGTTACGCCATTTGCGAACTACCATTTCATTAAATAAATTTGAGCCATTGCCCATTTGTTTGCTACTCTTATCTTATTTTATTTTTACAAATTTATTTTATTCTTGATGATGATTTTGAAATAATGTATTAATAAAAATGCTTTTAAAATAATGTACAACAACAAAGAGTGTTTCTTAAAACCCGTGAATTTGAAAGGGAATGTTACTGGTTATCGTAACACCCCAATTCTACCCCAAGCAATTATGCAAAATAAATCAGAGTTATAAAATTTCATTCATACAAACGAATCGGGACGTCACAAATTCTTCTAACAAATTCATTGCATTCATCATGGATATATAACACTTTTTCAAAACATCGAATGAACCATCAACATAGCATCTTTCATTAAATAATTCAACAACTACGCAGCGGAGTTCTTCAATAACATCTTTAAATAAAACAGCAACTTCGAAGCATCTCATATTTAATAAATAGACAATTTAAAGTTTAACAACTAAAAATCAGCAATCAAAAATCAGCAAGCATTCATCCCCCCGAGTGTTACATATCAGAGTAATGACACCGACTCGATCTATTGAAGATATACGGCCTTCAATTTCGATTACCTACATGTTACCAACATAGGGGCAACATTTAAACAGAAGGGGTGAGATATCTAACAATATAATAAAGCGTGTGATAATTAATATATTAAATTAGATCAATAATATCACCACTTCATATCTCATAATCAACAATAATTACAGCATATATACTCCTTCATCAACATCAAATACATCTCATTATTCATTCATATGATGCGACTCAAAACTATGCAAATGCATGTGGTACCATTGGAGCAGAACTCCCATCTCAAAAATCTAATCTGCCAATTAATAGAGGCATCAACAAGGCATGGCCTTCATCTCAAAATTTTCCAATCCAGGCCATCTCAACGAGCATAAGCTCCATCTCAGAAAATGCAATGTATGCCATGAATGTAATAACACACTCAGTTAACAACATCTTAGAACACATCTCAAAACAACAACATCTCAATCATCTCAAAATGACAACATCTCAGTCATCTCAAAATAACAACATCTCATAAACATCTCAGAACAACATCTCATAAGCATCTCAGAACAACAACATCTCAATCATCTCAAAACATCTCAATTACAGAATCTTATAAACATCTCAAAACAATTTATTAAACATCATTTATTTATCAAATGTCATTTGTTTATCATAATTATCAAACACAACTTTAATAACCACATCTTATTAATAATTCAGTTGTATATTAATAATACAGTAAGCCATAATGTTATTCTGCTACTGTACATCATTATTGATACTAATCCTACTATCATAATTCCTAACAGCTGTCTCTAACATCTCATTTTTATCATTATGTCCAAAATCCAGCACAACGGTCATCTACGAGAATTAATTCTAAATCCTAAATTAGTTACTAGGATTACCCTTCTTAATCATCATTTAAATCATCTAGAATAAATTTCATCGCGTTAGCTAATCAATGCTTCGAATGGCATCTCAAACAACATCCTAAAACTCAAGTTACAGCAATTTAAAACTGAATCTGTCAAAATTAGTCAGTATGGGTCGACGCAAAACCCTTGGGGTCGACGTGTAATGCTTCTCCTGCACAGCATGAGTCGACACATCCTCCTTATGGATCGACTCATCCTGCTTCAAATCACAGCATGTATCGACACATGCACCTTACCGATCGACTCATCTTGAGTCTTGCAAATAACATGTATCGATGTAAGCCCTGCATGCATCGACTCATCCTGAGTCTTGCAGCCTCCTTGCATCGACTCATCTGGTTTGAGGTCGACGCATCCTGCAATTTTCTGCATAATTTTCTGCGTTTTCTTCTATATTTTGCTACAGGAATCATACTACAGCCCTAAAAACCTTATCATGATCATGGTAATTCATCACCTAATCATTATACTCTATTACTCCATTGATCAAACAATCATAATACATTCTTATTCATCAAAAATTCATCAAATCTTCATCATACATCATTCATAATGCATTCAATTCAAGAACAAACAGCAATTACATCTAACCCCACATATCAAATATCATGAACCCAATTATAAAGCCAGAACCCCACGCTTACCTTGGATCGAAGGTCGCTCTACAATTTCCAGGTTGAATCTTTGTTCTTGTCGTTTCCTTCAAAATCCAGCAACTTCACGTTCTCTCAAATCCTTATTTTCCTTCTACTGCTTCCTTTTCTATTCCTTCTCACAAATAATAATATAACCCTAATATTATATTATTCTTATTTCTTGTTGGGCTTAAAGCCTACAACCCCTTATTACTTCCTCTCACACAATATAGGCCCACATTAAATAATATTAACTTCTAACATTATTTCACCAAATAATAATATTATACCTCGAATATTATTATTTCTCCACTAATAAAATAAATCCAATTATAATATAACACTTCTTCACAAATATTCCAAAAATAATTTAATTAAATAATTAATTAAATTACGGGCGTTACAACTCTCCCCCACTTAGAATATTTTCGTCCTCGAAAATTTACCTCAATCAAACAATTCAGGATAGGAGTCTCGCATCTTGCTCTCCAATTCCCAAGTCATGCTTTCACCAGCAGCTCCTAGCCAAACCACTTTAACCAATGAAATCTCTTTTCCCCTCAGAGTCTTCATTTCACGATCTGCGATCCGTACAGGCATCTTCTCCACCGTAAGATTATCCCGTACTTGCATATCTTCCATATGAATCACATGAGATGGATCTGAAATATACTTCCGAAGTTGCGATACATGAAACACATCATGCAAATTCGAAAGATTAGGCGGTAAAGCCACTCTATAAGCAACATTTCCCACTCTCTCTGAAATCTGATACGGTCTAATAAAACGAGAAGTGAGCTTCTTAGACTTCAATGCTCGCCCAACACCAGTCACAGGTGTAACTCTCAAAAACACGTGATCACCAGCTTGAAATTCTAAATCCTTCCTTCGCTTGTCATGATAACTCTTTTGTCTACTTTGTGAAGCTTTCATCTTTTCTCGAATCAACTTCACCTTCTCAGTAGTCTCACGAACAAGTTCAGGTCCAAGTACTACACTTTCACTAGATTCATGCCAACATAACAGAGTTCTACATCTTCGACCATACAACGCTTCAAAAGGTGCCATCCCAATACTAGAATGGTAACGGTTATTATAAGTGAACTCTATCAACGGAAGATAAGTATCCCACGAACCTCCCTGCTCGAGAACACATTCCCTCAACAAGTCTTCTAACGATTGAATCGTCCATTCAGTCTAACCATTTGTCTGAGGATGATACGCTGAACTCAACCTCAACTTAGAACCCAACGCTTCTTGCAAACTCTTCCAAAAATCAGAAGTAAATCTCGGATCTCTATCTGACACAATGCACAAAGGAACACCATGCAGCTTCACGATCACACTAATATAAATCTCAGCCAACTTCGACACTGGAAAACTGATGTTAATAGGAATAAAATGAGCTGACTTCGTAATCCTATCAACAATCACCCAAATCGAATCATATCCTCTTGAAGTACTAGGAAACCCCGTCACAAAGTCCATTGAAATGCTATCCCATTTCCACTCTGGAACTTCCAACGGTTGCATCAATCCTGCAGGCTTCTGATGTTCAACTTTCGACTTCTGACAAGTCAAACATGCATACACAAACCGAGCCACATCACTCTTCATCCTAGGCCACCAAAACAAACCTTTCAAATCTTGATACATCTTTGTAGCTCCTGGATGAATACTCAACTTACTTCTATGACTCTCTTCAAGTATCACTTTCTTCATCTCAGCATCATCAGGAATACAAATCCGGCTACGAAACCTCAACACACCTTTCTCATCTAACTTGAAATCACTATTCTCATATTGATCAGTCCCAACCATCAAATCTACCAGTTTCACATCCAACTTCTGAGCTTCTTTGATACTGTCTAGAAATTCGTTATTAATCTTCAACATACCCAACATAACACTTTGCGGAGTAACCTCGCAAACTAAGCTCATATCTCTGAATTGCTCAATCAATTCCAACTCTTTAATCATCATTGCTAACATATGTAAAGTCTTTCGACTCAACGCATCAGCTACCACATTCACTTTTCCTGGATGATAATTCAAACCGAAATCATAATCCTTTAACAATTCCAACCCTCTTCGTTGCCTCATATTCAACTCTTTCTGGTCAAATAAATACTTCTAACTCTTATGGTCACTAAACACTTCAAATCTAGAACAATAAAGATAATGCCTCTAAATCTTCAACACAAAAACAACTGCAGCAAGCTCTAAATCATGCGTAGGATAGTTCTTCTCATGAGTCCTCAACTGCCTCGACGCATAAGCAACTACCTTACCACTCTGCATAAGCACACCTCCTAAACCCATCTTGTAAGCATCACAATACACCACAAAAGGCTCTCCTGGATTAGGCAACGTCAAAATCGGAGCCGACGTCAACCTCTTCTTCAATTCCGTAAAACTTTCTTCGCACTGAACATCCCATACAAATGCTCTACCTTTACAAGTCAACTTAGTCAATGGAAGTGACAACTTCGAAAACCCTTCAATAAACCTTCTATAATAACCAGCTAATCCCAAGAAGCTTCTAATCTCAGTAGCTGACTTTGGAGTTTCCCATTGCAACACACCATCAACCTTCGACGGATCTATAGAAATGCCACTACCTGAAATCACATGACCAAGAAAACTAACCTCTTTTAACCAAAACTCACACTTGGACAGCTTTGCATACAACTTCTTCTCTTTCAAAACTTGTAATACTACTCTTAAATGTTCAGCATGCTCTTCTTCTGACTTAGAGTAAATCAAAATATCATCGATGAACACAACTACAAACCTATCCAAATAAGTATGAAATATATGATTCATATATTCCATGAATACTCCCGGTGCATTAGTAACACCAAAAGGCATCACTGAATACTCGTAATGTCCATAACTTGTTCTAAAAGCCGTCTTCATAATATCTTCATCCTTCACTTTAATCTGATGATAACCCGGCCTCAAATCGATCTTACTAAACACACGGGCATCCACCAATTGGTCCATCAAGTCATCTATTCTTGGAAGCGGATACTTGTTCTTAATCGTCACCTTGTTCAACTGTCTATAATCAACACAAAGCCTCATGCTTCCATCTTTCTTCTTCACTAACAACACTGGAGCTCCCCACGGTGATACACTTGATCTTACAAACCTCTTCTCAAGTAACTCTTCCAATTGCTTCTTCAACTATGACAACTCAGACGCAGACATCCTATATGGTGCCATAGATACAAGTCTGGTACCAGGTACAAGATCAATTGCAAATTCAACTTCCCTCTCTGGCGGTACATCAAGAATCTCATCAGTGAAAACTTCAGGAAATTCACATACCACCGGTAATTCCTCAATTACAGCTTGATTCTCTACAGATAGCAACTCCATCAACGAAAACATTTGTGCTTCCTCTTACATCAAATTTCTCAACTGTCTAGCAGACAACAGACCATCTTCCTCTTCTTCAGGAGTAGAAAACTTCACTGACTTATCATAACAGTTAATATGAACACAGTTATGCTCTAACCAGTTCATACCAAGAATCACATCCAAACCTCTTAACGGCAAACAAACCAAATCAACAACAAAGTCTCAACTTATCACTACAACATAAACAACGGTTAGAACATTAAAATAACAATACTCGATTGTTAGACAACTAAGACTCAACGACAAGGTCGGACCAACCTTTTGCTCTGATACCAACATTCTAACACCCCAATTCTACCCCAAGCAATTATGCAAAATAAATCAGAGTTATAAAATTTCATTCATACAAACGAATCGGGACGTCACAAATTCTTCTAACAAATTCATTGCATTCATCATGGATATATAACACTTTTTCAAAACATCGGATGAACCATCAACATAGAATATTTCATTAAATAATTCAACAACTACGCAGTGGAATTCTTCAATAACATCTTTAAATAAAACAGCAACTTCGAAGCATCTCATATTTAATAAATAGACAATTTAAAGTTCAAAAACTAAAAATCAGCAATTAAAAATCAGCAAGCGTTCATCCCCCCGAGTGTTACATATCATAGCAATGACACCGAGTCGATCTATTCAAGGTATACGGCCTTCACTTTGGATTACCTGCACGTTACCAATATAGGGGCAACATTCAAACAGAAGGGGTGAGATATCTAACAATATAATAAAGCGCATGATAATTAATATATTAAATTAGATCAATAATATCACCACTTCTCATCTCATAATCAACAACAATTACAGCATATATACTCCTTCATCAACATCAAATACATCTCATTATTAATTCATATGATGCGACTCAAAACTATGTAAATGCATGTGGTACCATTGGAGCAGAACTCCCATCTCAAAAATCTAATCTGCCAATTAATAGAGACATCAACAAGGCATAGCCTTCATCTCAAAATTTGCCAATCCAGGCCATCTCAACGAGCATAAGCTCCATCTCAGAAAATGCAATGTATGCCATGAATGTAATAACACACTCAGTTAACAACATCTCAGAACACATCTCAAAACAACAACATTTCAATCATCTCAAAACGACAACATCTCAGTCATCTCAAAATAACAACATCTCATAAACATCTTAGAACAACATCTCATAAGCATCTCAGAACAATAACATCTCAATCATCTCAAAACATCTCAATTACAGCATCTCATAAACATCTCAAAACAATTTATTAAACATCATTTATTTATCAAACGTCATTTGTTTATCATAATTATCAAACACAACTTTAATAACCACATCTTATTAATAATTCAGCTGTATATTAATAATACAGTAAGCCATATTGTTATTCTGCTACTGTACATCATTATTGATACTAATCCTGTTGTCATAATTCCTAACAGCAGTCTCTAACATCTCATTTTCATCATTCTGTCCAAAATCCAGCACAACAGTCGTCTACGGGAATTAATTCTAAATCCTAAATTAGTTACTAGGATTACCCTTCTTAATCATCATTTAAATCATCTAGAATAAAGTTCATCGCGTTAGCTAATCAATGCTTCGAACGGCATCTTAAACAGCATCCTAAAACTCAAGTTACAGTAATTTAAAATTGAATCTGTCAAAATTAGTCAGTATGGGTCGATGCAAAACCCTTGGGGTCGATGCGTAATGCTTCTCCTGCACAGCATGAGTTAACACATCCTCCTTATGGATCGACTCATCCTTCTTCAAATCACAGCATGTATCGACACATGCACCTTACCGATCGACTCATCCTGAGTCTTGCAACTAACATGTATCGATGCAAGCCTTGCATGCATCGACTCATCCTGAGTCTTGCAGTCTCCTTGCATTGACTCATCCGGTTTGAGGTCGACGCGTCCTGCGATTTTCTGCATAATTTTCTGCGTTTTCTTCTGTATTTTTCTACGGGAATCATACTACAGCCGTAAAAACCTTATCATGATCATGGTAATTCATCACCTAATCATTATACTATATTACTCCATTGATCAAACAATCATAATACATTCTTATTCATCAAAAATTCATCAAATCTTCATCATACATCATTCATAATGCATTCAATTCAATAATAAACATCAATTACATCTAACCCCACATATCAAATATCATGAACCCAATTATAAAGCCAGAACCCCATCCTTACCTTGGATCGAAGGTTGCTCTACAATTTCCAGGTTGAATCTTTGTTCTTGTCGTTTCCTTCAAAATCCAGCAACTTCACGTTCTCTCAAATCCTTATTTTCCTTCTACTGCTTCCTTTTCTATTCCTTCTCACAAATAATAATATAACCCTAATATTATATTATTCTTATTTCTTGTTGGGCTTAAAGCCTATAACCCCTTATTACTTCCTCTCACACAATATAGGTCCACATTAAATAATATTAACTTCTAACATTATTTAACCAAATAATAATATTATACCTCGAATATTATTATGTCTCCACTAATAAAATAAATCCAATTATAATATAACACTGCTTTACAAATATTCCAAAAATAATTTAATTAAATAATTAATTAAATTACGGGCGTTACAACATGCCCTTTGCTGATACTCAAATGTAAGCTTCCTTGATATCAAACAATTGTTTTGCCGGCAGAAAATGTTTATTCTAAGAATGAAAATTCTAATACAACAATTATATAAGTCTTGAAGATTTTATTGAAAAGATTTCTCAAACTTGTGAGTGAATCACTAGTCAGGATGTGATATTGATTTTTTGTATGAAAGATGATAAAATCATATGATACTAATCACAATAGTTTAGCAAGACTCATGGGAGTCAGGAAACACTATCTTATTGGAGTATGCTTTTGAAATAAACCTTGTTTCAATTAGGACTTTTGAGGGTTGTAACATGGACTCATTCACGATTTTAGAAAAAAGGATTTAAGGCTCAAAATATTTGGTGCCCACCCATTTTCCATGATATTCTCAATTCCTAATTCAGTTAAACCAAAATGAGAACTCATCTCCCAAGAGGATTTAGTTGATGGTTGAGGAACCACTGATATTCTTTGGACATGACAATCACTCACTTTTACTTTTGGTGTCTAATCACGCGACTTCTTTCTTTACTAAGGATCTTCATCTCGTAATCATTTTTCGCCTTTCAGCCTTTCCCTTACCTTCCCTAACTTTTGCCTGGACAAATTCCTTTTGAATTTGACTCTGAAGTCCAGCGGGATACCCTGACTTTTGCCTAAGCGACTTCTTTTTCAAGTTTCGACTTAGCGGGGCTTTTTGTCTCTTTCTTTCATTATTTCCTATTCATTTCATTTTTCATTTTTTTATATTACCTTTTCTTTCCTTTTGAACATGTCGCGTGACTTCGAGTCATTTTTGATTTGTTGGAAGAATTGTGACTGCCATATTTCTTGGTCGGTAAGGGGTGACCATTTTTGTATCATCATCTGTTGACCTCCTGATGTGTGAGAGATACCCATTAGGATATCATCAATTGACGCACATTCCTGATAAGTGAAGGTTAGCCAGTGCGGTTTTGAATTTCCTAAGCCTTTTGATGGATAACCAGTGTTGCATCCTTAGATGCATACTCTTGATGAGTTTTGAAGGCTCAACCGGACTAACTGGACACTACCCTGCCCCAGGTATAAAAAATGAGGGTTTTTTCTAAATAGAAAAGAAACTCCTACTACAAGGATCAAAGGGGTTAATGAGGGTTTCACTCCCTTATATCTCCGGTGTTTGGGGATTTGAAACAATGCATGTACATCGTCAACAGGGATTTATTCAAAAGCATACAACCAGAAATTTTGTGTTTTAATATCGTCATCCTCCCTCCAATATCTGCCTAGGAAAGAGATTGGGTAACAAGTTGGTATCATAATGCAAAAAGCAATTTAAAATTGAAAACAAATACGAGTGAAACGAATGGGTTTCTTCAAGATAAACATAGTCATTGTATTAAGATAATCATTCAAATGCAAACAAGTTCTTACATGTAAACAATGCATTGATAAACAAGAAAGATTACAAATCAAAAAAGCAATAAAAATGCTAATAAACTGAGAAGAATCTCTTCTTTAACCTCTAGGGCATTCTTTAATCATGTTTATTCTTCGGCAAAGACTTGACTTAAACCTCAAGACAGATATCCTTAAATGACAAGATACCACTTCTGACCAATTTCTAGACTTCAGCTTTTAATGGATAACAGTGTTCAATACTATGCCCAGGGGCTCCCTGATGAAAGGCACAAGTCAAATCAGTTTTGTAGTACCAAGGCATCTTCTCAAGAATCTTTGGTGGAGGTCGAGTCTGAACCAAATTCCTCCGCATCAGGATAGGAAACAACTTTGTATAGGCCGTTGGGATCGGATCAAACTGAGTTTTCCTCTGATCAGGAACTTGCTAATTTTGTTGACAAACTGGAGCAACAGGAGGTAAATTGAACACATGGATGACAGGAGAAACATGATGATTTTGACGATGATTGTTTCTTCCTTTGGTTCTCTTCTTGGAAAAGTTATTATCAAACTTATTCATACTACTAGTTGAGCCACCATCTTCAGATAAACATACCTTCCGGACATCCTCTTCTAGAAGCATTTCCACATTAATTTTTCATAGAAATCACTGGGGGCATTGACTATCACCTTCTCATGAAAGAATGATTTCGGAGTTTCTATGAATACCTTTGTTGTCTCTTCTTCCTTCCTAGAAGGATTGACTTGGGAGACAACCAAATTTTTAACCAAAGTCGTTAGATACTCCATACCGGACTCCAAAGTGGTTACCTCTTTGCGGAGTTCAAAGATCTCTTGCTTAATGTTTTCCATCTTCTCTTAGCACTAGTGTTGCACTGACGCGATAACTTAACTTCTGAAGATGAAGAGCAGAGGATAAGACTCCATGAAACTCTCGAAATCAAGACATAAGTAATAATGATGCATGCTATGCAACGCAAATGATTGTTTAAAAGTTTTAAAATAGAGTTTTTGAAGAACTTTGGAACATTATAAACGAATTGTAAACATCAATTAAAAGACACAATTGGAACAACTGAAAAACTTATTTCGTTAATACTTGAAGGGTTACATTTGAAGTACAAAACTTCACTAATCCTATACAGAAGAAAGAGAAAGCTAAATCCTCGGGTCCAAATGAATTGTATCTAAAGAAGATCCAACACCATGTTGTAACATCTTCTTGAGCTTTGAATTTGGAATGCTAAAGGAAAATAAATCCTCTTCCACTCTTCTCTTCTACTTTGCTAATAATCGGGAAAATAAATCACTTATATAAAGGATTGAGGAGCTGGATAAAGGGCGTGGAGAAATCCATCTTCAAGACAGCTAGGAGAACTTTAAATCACAAGGACTGGATACTAAGGATTCAGGCTTTCTCAATTCTTCTGAATTAGGACTCTTGACATTATACTTTTGAGTGCTCTTTCCAAATCCATAATTAGAAAACTTGTGATGTTTACAATCAGAAGTCTTAAGTTCCTTGAAAATTTAGTTAAAATAATGCTCATGGGTGCATGAATGCATGATGCAACAATCACACACAAGATCACAAACATGGGGGGGTTCATAGGTTCGTCGTTACGAGGATTAAGTCAAAGGTACTACCCACAAGGTATGGACTAATAGTTTATCACCTATCGAACAAGGTTCTAAAAGTTTACCAGAGTCTACATCCTTATTTCGGATATTACCAATGTCCCGATTAACTCAGTAATTAGTAATATTCTTAGGGAAAACTCGTATAAGTGTAGTATCACATGACAAACATTTCTAGATTACTCCGTCATAGTTTCTGCATTACACCCAAAAGGCCGAGATGGGTTAAGGGTTCTATGGTCCTCAGCTTCAGTAGGCTCCCAGGTTGAAAGCAGCACGTCTTCATGATTACTCAGTAAACAATACTACAGTCAACAGGGCCTCCATTGAGTGGGGGATATCATGTATACTTTTTTGGGATTACTCACTCAAAGTTAACATGACTATACCGCTTGTCCTATCTTAAGTTTACCTAAGTCCGGGTAGAGGACTTATGAGAAATCACCAAGCACCCTGAAAACCAGGAAAATCAAGACAAACATATATACAACATATAATATACAACAAATAATAGCACATACACAATAAACAAAAATAAGCTCAACCCACTTAGAGATGGACCAGCATTTGGTCGATCTTTCCTCAGTGAAGTCTCCATTTTTCTATAGCGGTAGAAATGTTGAGACTGAGCCATTGGATTGACTTAACTCACACATATCAAATAAAAACCGCCATTGCGCTTTATTGTTTCCAAAGGAATAGGAAAAGAGCGAATAACCCAAAAAAGAGGGGGAGAGAATCTAGTTATGGGGGTTGGCTATGTAAAGGGAAGGTATTAGAACCCTAAACATCTATGGTACTCTGCAGAACCTCTTGGAAAATTTGTGTGTTTTGGCTATAAGTGTTGTATAGATGGTGGAGATGAGAAAAGAAGTATTTTTTACAATTTTGCACCCGCCGTGATTGCGAACCTTTAGTTCCTACATACCACCTTTTGTTTTGTTGTACCCCAAATTTTTCCCTTCCATTTTTCTTCAATATATTCTCCTAAGGTCCTTAAATGCTCAAGGTGGCTCAAGAACTGATCAGACAAATTCTCCTCCTAAGCAATGGGCCCACAACTAGGGTTTTGTATTTCTCAAGGAATATTGGGTTTCCAAGGTTGCAAGTGGTTTTCATGGTTCTTCATATGTCTTCAAGAATGCTCATGTCAAGTTTCCTGCCTTGCATCACAAGTTTGCTCAGTCAATGACTCAGATGACTGAAAATCAACTATATTAGGTAAAAAGTCAACTATGGTCAACATACATTCAAACCTTAATATTTTTAGTCAACATCAAGATTTTGAAGTCTTATTCGTTATTAGATCAATGGTTGATCATGATTCCTCAAGAAAAAGCTCTCAAAACATCAAAAGTCAAAAGTTGCCAAATTAGGGTTTCCTTTGGAGAAGTCAACTGAACTTTGACCAAGCATAACTTTCACATACTTCATCAGTTTCGCCCCAACCAAAGCTCATTTTGAAGGAAATTCAATTCTCTAACACTTTGAATCTCTAAGCTCAAGTCCAAAAAAGGCATCATTTGAAATATATGCCAATACATTACAAGTCATTTCAAAAGTCAACAAAAAGATACTTTTTGTCAAGACAACTAACATCAAGATAAAGTCTTCAAAAGCAAAAATGATCAACATAGAGATTGTAAAGGACATCTTGAGCTTTCCAAAAGATCCAGTATCATCTTCAAAAGATGAAAATTGAGAGATTTATGTCCATTTCAAGTTGGGAAATTTTGAGCAAATGCATGAAGTTCAAATAGAGCAAAATTGTAATTTTGGACTTTTGGGCCTAAGTTTTCAGGTCCAGACGTGTTCATGACATGTTTAAAGATACATAAGTCCATTCATGAATTATATTTTATTTATTTTATTTATTTTGATTTTTATTCAATTAAATCCAAAATAAATTAAATAAAATATAAGATCAATTGACCAAGGCATGTGGGCTTTGCTATGAATCATATTTAAGGCCCAAGATTACATGTACAAGCTGTCAAATTCGTGCAAGGCTGATTGGTGCAAGATTGAACCAAAAATAGCAAGTTTCCATGAAAATTTTCAATCAAATATTCACCTCTTAATGCAAGATTTCCTTCACTTTTGTTAACCTAATTTTATTGTCCTATATATATCTAACAAAACCATATGCAAAGCGGATGGAAAAGCTGCCTCAAAAACCCTTAAAGAATTCTCAAATTTTCAAGGATTAGGGAAAAGACAAGCCCTATTCTCCAACGAGTTTCAATCAGTGTTGAACCTTCCATTAGCCTCTTGAGACTCCCAGTAAGCCATTCCAACCATTCTAGAAGCTTGCATCATCCCAGAATACAACATCTCAACTACACCGGTTGGCAAGTTTGGTAGATTTCTAATTCGTGAATTTATGTATTTTTGATCATTGTTAACATGTTAAATTTGTTCATATGCACCATTAGAATATGATTGACGCATTACATGTGAGATTTGACGCAGGAATCACGTTTCACCATGGCTAGGGCACCGGGATCGGTTTCCTTCGAAACCTCAATTATAGTTATTTTTAGGCTAAACTAATATGCTCATTGAATTCACAGGGGTCTAATCATCTAACCAGGATTATTAGTTTTTGTTTTTCAATCGATTTTGATAGGTTTTCAAAAACACATCATCGGAGAAGATGATCTCCTCCTCCGCATGTGATGGCCAGAGACGACCAGGGTTTGCATGGCATCTTGCCACTGGATCATTCAAAATACAGGGATCCCACTCAGGCGCGTGTTTTGAGTGGTCTGACTTTTGGGAATTGGTTTTATATTATATAATAATTATTTTAGTTAGGTTAATGGATGTATGGCCACCCCAGTGCTAGCGCGCTTACCTCTAAGTCATTGTTATGCCCATACGCGGGTTCGATTCTGGCGTGGAACAAATTTTTTCATGTTTTGTGATTTTTACAGATCCAGTGAAGCCATCTTCATGCCTCAACGATGCACCCTCTCGATAGCACCCTTGGATCTCATTAGATCCAGATTAACGTGCCAGAACATGCACGCACAGCATAGATCTCCTGGAACTAGCCACATTGGATCAAACGCATGCCTTCTAAGCTTGCACGTTTTGGGCCTGAACTCCCTTTGCCATTCACACCCCTCTATTTGCTTCAAGTGCAGGCCCAGACTTCTTTCTTTTATTTTACTATTATTCTTTTTATTTTACAACATAATTATTATTTTAATTAATTAAAATCAATTTAGACTTAGGTTTTTTAAATTAACTAAATTAACCTTCTTTTTTAATTAATTAAGTCAATTGATTTTTTAATTAATTAATTAATTTCTTTTTTTCATCAAAATTAACTTAGTTTTAGGGTTTTATCATTAAACCTTTCTTTCTTAAATTAAAACTAACTTAGGGTTTTTATTTTTTAGGTTTTAATCAATTTATTTTTCTTAATTAAAACTAATTAGGTTTTTTTAGCTTAATTATCAAATCATTTTTTATCAAAATCACAAAATGATTTTCAATGTTCTTTTCCCGCTACTTTATCGCTTCGCGTGCTTTATTGCTTTCATATTAGTTTTTGCCAATTATGTAACTGCTACGATTTGTAATAGTTTTAATTAGGGTTTACTATTTTCCCCCAGTTTTATGGTTTTGTATCCCCACTCCCAAAGCACTGTAATACTTTAGGTTTACTTTCCGCAATTTACCCCTTTCCTTATTATTGTATAGTAACTAGGCATGTATGACAAGATCTAAAACAAAATGCTAGATAACCCTAATCAAGATAAAATAACTGAATTGGATCACTTTTCACATACACACCTCTAGGGTAACCTCACTTGTTGCCTTCGGAAACATGGTCTTGTCCCTCGAACGTAAGGATACCCTTAGCAAAGACCCTCGGTTAAAATCATCATAAAGATCATAGTCACGCGATGTCCCTCGAGTTGCCTACGAGAAATGATCTTGTCCCTCATTGTTGCTTACAAACATAACAATGATCCACGCCTGTCGCTCACGCATCTAACGATAGAGCTTCCTACTAACTAATGGTAGGATATCACTATCTAAAGGAGGAGGAAAAGAATGATAAAGACTTTGAGTAGGTAGATAGTTCTTAATCGCTTGCTCGCGAACATTTCAAAACATCTTTTTCACATAAAACACTTTTCTGAAATATTTTCAACAAAAAAAACAAACACTTTGTACGCATTCTTAACTGATACGAGAATCATTACAAAGTTTCCGTACTTAGGCATTTTTTAAAATATTTTCAAACAGACACATACACAAGGCATTTTCAAAGTGAGCTAGCAATTAAGAGACTGTAGATAAATACAGATGAAAAGGGTGCTAACACCTTCCCTTTTCATAACCTACCCCCCGAACTAAGAAAAATTCTCAAAGGTCTTTCCTGTTCTTTTCCCCCTTTCCTTTATTGGATAAAAGAAAAGTCGTTGGCGACTCTTGCTATCCGCAACATTTGTGATAAAATGCAAAACCAAAATTCAGTTTTCCTACTATATTACAGAACTGGAGACTCTGCTGGGGACAACTAAAAAAGTGGGGTTACCTTTAGAGATTAGATCACTTTTAATGCTTTACTTGTTTGCTTTGATTGATTTACACTTTAGGGCTTGCTCGGATCTATTTCCTTGCAAAGATCCTAGACCCTGATCTGGGGGCATTTTAGGTAAGTAGCAATAGATCATGGAAACTATACAGCATATATGATATGGTTGAAGTGATGGCTACGTTAGTGCAACACATTGGTCGGTACAGGTGTCCCTCGAGTCAGCCGGGGAGAATACTAGGTTGTCGTGTGGTTTCATAAGCACTAACTGACCACAGAACCTTAATTGACCCAACTAATCCATTAGCAGGTAGTGAGATAGCCATCTTTGGTGAAATCCGAAGTTGGTTGATACTCAATACTACACTCATTGAGATTCGACTCTTGAGTTTTATATGGTGGCAAGTCAGTTGTCGTGCTAGACGAAACTTGTGGGAAAAATCAGTGATATTGAGATCCCTAGAACTCGGTTACTTCTTTAGGATAGGTTAAGCCAACTAAACTTAAAGAGGGTACTTACCTACAAACCCCATGCAAGTCTTAAAACTAAGGCCCTTGTGTGCTTTACTTGTGTTTGATTATCTATTTGAATATGGTATCATGACATCATAACAGCATAAAATCATAACATCTTGACTAACCATTTCAAGTATCTAGGGGATTTATCTTTGTTTTGTGTTGCAGGGTCATGGCTTTCAGTCGTAGGAACACCATCCAAATCAACTTTGTAAGGATACCTTCCAAGCTCAAATAATTAGTCTCAAAGGTCCCCGACAACTCTCAATTCACCAAGAGACATGGCCACCTACTCAGTTTGGTACTACTGGTTTCCAAGAAGACATGATAAGCGTTCTTTTCCAGTTATTTGAATCGAAGCATCATTGTTTTACCTTCCCGGATTATCAGTTTGTGCCCACAATGAAAGAATTCTCTAAGTTACTCATAGTGATTATTCTTGATAAGATACCGTTCACTGGTTTAGAGCAAGCTCCAAAACATGAAGACGTTGCAGTGGCCTTACATCTGAAACGGTTTGACGTTATATCTAATTGGGAAACAAGGAATGGAGCCAAGGGCTTTTTCCCTAAAATTTTTATAGAGAAGGCTCAAGGGTTTCTAGATGCCATGAATCTTCGTGCTTTTGTGGATTTGTTGGCTTTGCTAATTTATGGGTTGGTACTATTCCCTAATCTAGACCAATTCATAGATATGAATGCCATCAAAAAATTTCTCACTCATAATCTGGTACCTACTTTGCTCGGAGATGTCCTGCATTCCCTCCACACTCGTACTATGAATAAGCGAGGAACTCTTATGTGTTGCATACCTCTACTATCTAGGTGGTTTATTTCGCACCCGCCCCGATCATTGATAAACAACGAACAAGGTTTGAGGTGGTCTCAAAGGTTGATGTCACTCACTCATGCAAATATCCATTGGTGTTCCTGATCTCAGGAAGATATCACTATTATTGATCGCTGTGGGGAATTCCCTAATGTACCACTTCTTGGTATAAGAGGCGGCATCACTTATAATCCTTCTCTAGTTTTATGTTAGTTTGGTTACGCTCGAAGGGACAGTCCTTATGATATGCTCATCCAGAGTATTGTGTTTGACTATAAGAACGATCCTCAAAATTACCATCAAAGGTTTATACATGCTTGGGGTATGATCAACAAGATTGATAGTAAGACTTTGGGACACAAGAATTCATTCCTCTGGAGCCTTACCTCAGATGGGTGTGGTCTCGTGCTCAGAATCTTAAAATACCATATCCTGCTATCTTACCAGTGATCGTAGAGCCTGTTGTTGAAGGGGATGTTTCTCATACTGTTCTTCATCCCAATATGCCTACTGACTTCGAAGAATTACAAAAGGCCTAGATTCAGCTCAAGGAAGAAAGAGATACTTTTGAGGCTCAGTTCTATGATAGTGAGAAGAAAGTAATGGAGCTGACAAAACGACTCCATGAAGAACAGAGCCTTAATGTATATATCAACACAAAGAGGAAGTGTCCATGGGAGATTTGAATTTATATTTTTCTATTTTATAACTCTTTTTATTAAAACAATTATAATTTGAGCTTGTTACTAAAATTTCTTTTGTTTCCTTTTGTTTAAACAAATTTAAATCCTACAATGGTCCTTGAAAACATTGCACTTGCATTTGCATATCATGCATATCATCACATAACATGTACTCTATAAGCAGGTTTTCTCATCTTCTTGCTGTTTATTTCAGTAAAAGATGGCTCTAGAACAAACTGTTAAGGAACTCCAAGCACAGAATTCCCGATTCCAGGAAACGCTCTTGAACTTAGCCCAGGGGCAGAAAGAGATGATGGCGCTCACCTCCAAAAAGAAGAACCCTCGAAAGCCAAATGTTATCCTCAATATGGGGAGAAGGTTCAAAGGTCCCGCTAAACCGGTTCAAACTGCTGATATCTCCTCTGATGAAGATGACAAATAAGAGGAAGACGGTAGAAGTGTCAGGGCTGAAGGTGGAACAACCAAGGTTCTGGGAAAATCCATGAGGACAAAGACTATTCTGATGAACAGTATCCTCCCGCCGATGATAGGTACAAGTAGTTGGAAGATCACATCAAGGCCATGGAAATCCAGAAAGTGTCGGGACTGGATTTTCAAGAGCTGGGTCTTATTTTGGGGGTGGTTATCCCTCACAAATTCAAGGTCCCCACTTTTGCTAAATATGATGGTTTGTCTTGTCTAAAACTTCATCTGAGATCTTATGTTTGGAAGATCCAACCCCATACTGCTGACAGAAAGTTATGGGTTCACTTCTTTCAAGAAAGTTTGTCTGGTACATAACTTGAATGGTTCTATCAACTAGAAGGAACCAACATTTGTAATTAGGAAGACCTGACTGCTGCTTTTTACAAGCAGTATCAATACAATGTTGATCTTGCACCGACTTGTGTGCAATTACAAAATATGTTTATGGGCTCAAGTGAAGGATTCAAAAAGTATGCCCAAAAGTGGAGAGGCCAAGCTGGAAGCATGCAACCTCCCTTGTCTGATCGGGAGCTAGTTGATATGTTCATGGGCCCTATGACAGGTTCATTCTTTAATCATCTAATTGGGAGCTCTTCATCTAGTTTTACCGAGCTAACTCTGACCGGGGAACAAGTTGAATGTGGTATCAAGAGTGGAAAGATTACATTGGCTACGTCTTCAAGTGTTGTGAAGAAGACGTTCAATAATAAGAAGGAGACCAGCGTTGTTTATGGCCAGAAGGGCCGTGTTAAAAATGACCGCAATCAGTTTGTGGGGCGGTATTAATTTCTAATCCTGCACCTGTTCAACAACAACAATAGGGAAATCAGCGTAGGTTAGACACTCCAGGAAGGAAGTTTACTAATATTAATATGCCATTTTCTCAGGCACTACAACATTTACTAAAACAGAACTGATTACGCTAAAGGATCCTCTTCAGAACCCCAACACCTCCTCTCCTAAGTACAATCTGAATGCAAAGTGTGCCTACCATTCTAACAGTCCTGGGCACGACACCAACAACGGATGGACTCTGAAAAACAAAATTCAGGACATGATTGGCAACAAGGAAATTAAGTTTGACCCTCCAGAGACCCCAAATGTGATTATTGCGCCTATGTCGAAGCATGACAAAGGCATAAGTGCAATTGATGATGTTATTTATGTTGCTACTTTAAGTGAATTGGTTACTCCTCTACCAATAATCAAGAAGAATTTGTTACAGGCTGGTTTATTTCTGGGCTGTGTTGAAAAGTGTTACTGTTGCGCAGCCTAACCCAATGGCTATGAGTTATTGAAGGAAGGCGTTCAACGCCTAATGGACAATCATATAATTCTGATTGAGAAGGTTCCATCTACTGAGAATTTGTGTCAAGACTTAGCTGTAATATCCGGCACTCCTATCAGGATTACCTCCAAAGGTCCTGTAAGGATTACCGCCAATCCGAAAGTTGCTCCTCTGATCATCACTACACCTGGACCTATCTCATATTCTTCAGATAAGTTATCCCATGGAATTATGGATCTGACATCTACTACCATGGCGTTAAGCAAGAGTTACCAACTACTAAAGATGAAGTAACTGAAGTTGTTGATCCTAGCATTGACAATATTGCAGGGACTAACAAAGTTACTAGAAGCGGCAGGGTTTTCTCTCCAGAAATCTCTCTAAAGACTGTTGTTACACCTGTTAGAGTTATAACCACCGATTCAGTTGCTGAGGCTCGGGGTAAAGAGAAAATAACAGAGCCTACTTAGACGGAAGCACCTAAGGAATCTATAATTGAAGACACCTATAGACAAGAGTTGGAAGAGGTATTGAAGATTATCCGCAAGAGCGACTACAAAATTGTTGAACAGCTGGGGAAGACCCCATCCAAAATCTCCATATTATCCCTGCTATTGTGTTCAGAAGCTCATACACAGGCCTTAGTGAAATTTTTGAACACTGCTTACGTACCACAAGAGATTTCTACCGATCAATTTAGAAGTTATGCTGCTAGCTTAACGATTGATAATGGACTAGGTTTCTCTGATGATGATCTGACTCCGAAAGGAAGAAATTACAATAAGGCCATGTATGTCTCCATTGAATGCACAGGCACTACTTTGGCTCATGTATTAGTTGATACTGGCTCCTCGTTAAATGTTCTACCAAAGGGCGCTCTAGACAGACTTGATTGTGAAGGGTTTGTACTAAAACCTAGTGGTGAGAGCTTTTGGCGGGTCAAATAGGGTGGTACACAAAGAAGTGGATCTTCTGATTAAAGTGGGAACTCAAGTCTTCGAATCTACCTTCTATGTAATGGATATTCGGCCAGCTTATTCTTGCTTACTCAGACGCCCCTGGATCTATGGGGCAGGAGCTGTTACCTCTACCCTGCACCAGAAGTTAAAGTACCCCGTGAACAGAAAGGTTGTTATCGTCTGCGGTGAAGAGGAGTATATGGTCAGTCACTTGAACTCATTCTGATATGTAGAGATGGAAGGAGAATTCATCGAGACTCCATGTTAGACTTTTGAAGTGATTTCCCCTACCCTATAAATCTGATAGATTTGGTTTGGGTTTTATTGCAGAGGGTCAGAGGGTTGTTTGTCGCACTCGTGCTGGAAGATCTACATTCCACGTCAGCAACAAAGGAGTCAATGCTATAGAGGATGTTGATAGTGATTATGACCTTGACATCTTGATCTTCCCTACAGTCGGCAACGGACTAAACAACTGGAAGGCGGAAGACATTATCTCTATCTCTTTTAGTCAGGAGTAATAGCTACATTTCTGTTTTTATTTCTTTGAAAAGTTTTGGTTATGTAATTTTTAAACAATGACTTTAAACCATGTGTCTTACCCGGGGCACAATGGTCCATTTGTTAAGGGTTGTCATTTCATAAACATGTTTTCATTTGATAAAAGCATTGGATGTTTTGCATTCAAATTTTGCGCTCTTTGTCTTTCTTTTACTATATTGCACTTTCAAATAGCTATGTGTTCTTACACACACCCATACAATACATTTAGATCCACATCCACTCTGGATCCCGTTGATAACGATTCTGCTATCGCCGCTTATGACATTGAAAATCTGATCTACCAACCCAAGGATGAAGGCGAGGAAGATTGTGAAATACCTGGAGAACTAGCCAGACTCTTAATACAAGAAGAAAAGTCTATCCAACCGCATGAAGATCTAGTTGAAGTTGTAAACTTGGGTACCGAGGCAGACAAGAAAGAAGTCAAGATAGGCACCAACTTAAAGGGCACTGTCAAGAACAAGTTAATCTAGATGCTGCATGAATATGTTGAGATCTTTTCTTGGTCATACGAAGACATGCCAGGGATCGATACTGACATTGTGGTTCACCGTCTGCTGATGAAAGAGGGTTTCTCTCTGATAAAGTAGAAGGTTCGTCGCATGCGTCCCGAGATGTCAGAGAAAATTAAGGTCGGGGTTATAAAGCAATTCAATGCAGGCTTCTTAGAAGTAACGTCATATCCTCAATGGGTTGAAAATATTGTGTCGGCACCAAAGAAAGACGACAAGGTACGTGTGTGTGTGTGGATTACAGGGATCTGAACTGGGTGAGCCCCAAAGATGACTTCCCGCTTCAGCATATTGACGTTCTGGTTGACAACACCGCTCAGCATAAAGTAATTTCCTTCATGGATGGTTTCTCTGGTTATAATAAAATCAATATGGCACCTGAAGACATTGAGAAGACTACTTTTGTCACACAATGGGGCACTTTCTGTTACAAAGTTATGCCTTTTTTATTGAAGAAAGTTCGTGCAACTTATCAGCGTTCCATGGTAGCTTTATTCCATGATATGATTCATCATAAGATAAAGGTCTACGTCGACAATATGATAGCCAGATCTCAGACTGAAGAGGAACATCTTGATCATCTACACAAGTTGTTTGAAAGACTGAAGAAGTACAAACTGAGGTTGGATCTGAACAAGTGCACCTTTGGGGTGAGGTTTGGTAAACTCCTGGGTTTTGTCGTCAGCAGTAAAGGTATTGAAGTTGATCCCACCAAAGTCAAAGCTATTTAAGAAATGCCTGCTCCCCGTACTAAAAAGGAAGTCAAAGGTTTCTTGGGATGACTGAATTACATTGCCTGATTTATTTCCCACCTGACTGCTACTTGTTAGCCGATCTTCAAGTTGCTAAAGAAAGATCAAGTAGTGAAATGGAACGATGATTTCCAGATAACCTTTGACAAGATCAAGGAGTAACTCCAAGAACCTCCAATTCTAATGCCACCAGTTGAAGGAAGACCTTTAATTATGTACCTGACAGTGCTAGAGAACTCAATGGGGTGTGTACTGGGCCAGCATGACGAGAGTGGTCGAAAAGAGAATGCAATATACTACCTTAGCAAAAAGTTTATCGACTGTGAGACAAGATACTCAGTGCTCGAGAAAACTTTTTGTGCTTTGGCATGGGCTGCTCTCCAACTAAGACAGTATATGTTGACTCATACTACCGTGTTGATCTCTAAAATGGATCCCATCAACTACATATTCGAGAAACCAGCTCTCTCCGGAAGGATAGCCCGTTGGCAGATGGTCTTGATAGAATACGACGTCCAGTACACCACTTAGAAAGCAATTAAAGGAAGTGCATTGGCAGACCATTTGGCTCATCAAGCTATAGACAACTACCAATCTATGAACTTCGAATTCCCATACGAGAACATTATGCTAGTTACAGATTGTGAAGAACCTGGACCGTATGAAGGACCTGAGCCAAGATCCCGGTGTACTATGGTTTTCAACGGAGCTTCTAATGCACTTGGCAACGGAATCGGTGTCGTAATTATCTCTCCTCAGGGTTTCCATACACCCTTCACCGCCATATTATGCTTTGATTATACTAACAACGTGGCTAAATATGAAGCGTGCATCATGGGTATTAAAGCTACTATTGATCTGAGAATCAATTGCTTAAGCGTATATGGGGACTCAGACCTGGTAATCATTCAGTTTAAGGGAGAATGGGATACGAAGCATCTAAACCTAATTCCTTACCGAGAACAGGTGTTGACCTTAATTCTGTACTTCGATGAAATCACTTTTGAGCATATTCCACGAGAAGAGAACCAGTTGGTAGACGCATTAGCTACCATGTCATCTATGTTCAAAGTCAGATGGGACAATGAAGCTCCTCGAATTACTATTGAGAGACTAGACGAACCAGCACTTTGCTACGATATTGATACTGATGAAGTAGAGGAAAAACCTTGGTTTCATGAAGTGAAAAGATACCTTGAGCCTCAAGAGTACCCTGAAGGGGAATCTATCAATGACAAGAAATTCCTACAGAGGTTTTCAGTTAAGTTCTTTCTGAGCAATGGAATTTTGTACAAGCGTAATCACAATTTAACCCTGCTTCATTATGTGGACAAGAGAGAGGCAGAGAAAATCATGGAAGATGTGCACGAATGAATCTTTGGTACTAATTCCAGTAGGCATACTATGGCTACAAATATTTTGAGAGCAAGTTACTAATGTTCGACTATGGAATTTGATTGCCATCATCATTCCAGAACTTGTCACAAGTGCCAGATTTATGATGACAAAGTACATGTGCCTTCGGTCCCTCTGAATATCTTGACTGCTCCTTGGCTATTTGCAATGTGGGGCATCGATATGATTGGAGAAATCAAGCCTACTTCCTCTAACGGACAACGCTTCATCCTCGTTGTCATTGATTACTTCACAAAGTGGGTTGAAGCAACTTCGTTTGCCTCTGTAACGCCCGTAATTTAATTAATTATTTAATTAAATTATTTTTGGAATAATTGTGAAGAAGTATTATTAAATTGGATTCATTTTATTAAATGGAGAAATAATAATATATTTGAGGTATTATATTATTATGAGAAATAATGTTAGAAGCTAATATTATTTAATGTGGGCCTTGATTGTGTGAGTATAAGTAATAAGGAGGTGTAAGTTGGATCCCATTAAGGAATAATATAATAATATTAGGTTGTTTTATTATTTGTTGAAAGAATAGAAGGAGGCAGCAGTAGAAGAGAATAAGGATTTGAGGAGAACGTGAAGTTGCTGGAAAGAGTGGAAAACGGCAAGAACAAAGATTCAACCCGGAAATTGTAGAGCAACCTTTGATCCAAGGTAAGGATGGGGTTCTGGCTTTATAATAGGGTTAATTATGTTTGATATGTGGGATTAGAGTATTGCTGTTTTTGTTATTGAATTGAATGATGTATGATGATGATTGATGATTTTCTCGATGGATAGATGATGATATGATGTTGTGTAAACGATGTAGTATTAAAGGTTAATGATTAGGTGATGAATTATCATGGTTAGGATGAGGTTTGCAGGACTGTGATTATATTCCAGTAGTGAAAATACAGTAGAAACACAGAAAATTATGCAGAAAATCGCAGGATGCGTCGACCTCAAACTGGATGAGTCGATGCATGGAGGATGTTTGACTCAGGATGAGTCGATGCATGAATGCTTGCGTTGATGCATGTTAAGTGTAAGGCTCAGGATGAGTCGACGCGGAGGAAGGATGCGTCGATACATGAGTGTGTGAGACTCAGGATGAGTCGACCGGTGCGATGCATGTGTCGATACATGTTGTATTGAAAGCTAGAATGAGTCGATCCATTGAGGGATGCGTCGACTCATAGCGTGAAGAAGAAGCAGGGTGAGTCGATGCATAGTGTTTTGTGTCGATGCATACTGAATAATTTTGACAGAATCAGTTTTAAGTTGTTGTAACTTGAGTTTTAGGATGTTGTTTGAGATGTCGTTCAAAGCGTTGATTAGCTAACGCGATGAACTTTATTTTAGATGATTAAAATGATGTTTAAGAGGTGTAATTCCAGTAACTAATTTAGGATTTAGAATTAATTCCCGTAGATGACTGTTGTGCTGTTTTAGGACAGATGGATGAATTTTGAGATGTTAGAGGCTGCTGTTAGAATTATGCCAGTAGGATTAATGACAGAAATGAAGTAGAACTACAGAATAACAGTAGGGATTATTGTAGTATTGATATACAGCTAAGTTATTAGTAAGATGTGATTAATCAAATGATGTTGATAAATAAGTAATGTTTAACAAATTACTTTGAGATGTTTATGAGATGCTGTGATTGAGATGTCGTTGCTTGAGATGACTGAAATGTTGTTGTTTTGATGATTGAGATGTTGTTGTTTGAGATGATTGAAATGTTGTCATTTTGATGATTGAGATGATGTTGTTTTGAGATGTGTTTTGATATGTTGATAACTGAGTGTATTATTACATTCATGTTGAGTCGCATACATTGCATTTTTTTGAGATGGCCTGGATTGGAAAATTATGAGATGAAGGATATGCCTTATTTGATGCCTCTATTAATTGGTAGATTAGATTTTTGAGATGGGAGTTCTTCTCCAATGGTACCACATGCATTTGCATAGTTTTGAGTCGCATCATATGAATGAATAATGAGATTTATTTGATGTTGATGAATGAATATATATGCTGTAATTATTGTTGATTATGAGATGAGAAGTGGTGATATGAATGATCTAATTTAATATATTGATTATCATGCGCTTTATTATATTGTTAGATATCTCACCCCTTCTGTTTGAATGTTGCCCTTATGTTGGTAACGTGCAGGTAATCGAGAGTGAAGGCCGTATACCTTCAATAGATCGAGTCGATGTCATTGCTCTGATATGTAACACTCGGGGGGATGAACGCTTGCTGATTTTTTATTGCTGATTTTTGATTGCTGATTTTTAGTTGTTGAACCTTAAATTGTTTATTTATTAAACACAAGATGTTTCAAAGTTGCTATATTATTTAAAGATGTTATTGAAGAATTTCGCTGCGTAGTCGTTGAATATTTAATGAAAGATGTTATGTTGTTAGTTCATCCGACGTTTTGAAAAAGTGTTATATATCCATGATGTATGCAATGAATTTGTTAAAAAAATTTGTGACGTCCCGATTCATTTGTATGATTAAAATTTTATAACTCTGATTTATCTTGCATATTTGCTTGGGGTAGAATTGGGGTGTTACATCCTCTATTACCAAGAATGTTATCGCCCGGTTCATCAAGCACAACCTTATATATTGGTATGGCATCCCTGAAAGAATTATCACAGACAATGGTACCAATCTCAACAACACTATGATCATGGAACTCTGCATGTAGTTCAAGATCAAGCACCATAACTCTTCTCTGTATCGACCAGAGATGAATGGCACAGTGGAAGCCGCCAATAAGAACATTAAGAAGATCATACAGAAGATGACGGTGACGTATAAATATTGGCACGAGATGTCACCATTTGTTGTTCATGGCTACCACACTTCAACATGAACATCAACTGGGGCAACCCCATTCACTTTGGTCTACGGCATGAAGGTTGTCCTACTTGCCGAAGTCTAGATTCCTTCTCTGAGAATTATGAAAGATGCAGATTTAGATGAAGAAGAATGGATTTAGACTAGGCTAGACCAGTTGAATTTGATTGACGAGAAAAGGCTTGTGATTGTCTGTCACAGTTAGATGTATTAGAAGCATATGATCAAAGCCTTCAACAAGAAGATCAAGCATCGGGTCTATCAGGCTGGTGATTTGGTAATAAAGCGCATCATCCTAACCAAGGTGATCCAATGGGAAAATGGACTCCCACCTACCAATGTCCATTTGTAATCAAAAAATATTTTCGAGCGGTGCTATGATACTTACCACCATAGACGGTGAAGATTTTTTGCACCCTATGAATGCGGACATAGTCAAAAGATACTACGCATGAAAATGACCCACTAGGTTGACTGGCCTAGGCAAAAATAAGGGCAACCCGGTGAACCAAAAGGGTTCAAGAAAAAATTAGGGATATAAATATCAAGATGGTACATCCGGCAAGTTGAAAACCTGAAAAGGCGGCTTGGGCAAAAAAGGGTATCACAATGGACTGAAAACCCGAAAGGGCAGTCCAGGCAAAAATTAGGGATTAAAGCGTACGACTATGTCCCGTTGGATCACTTACAGCCAGCTTTATTATCAACGTCAAGTTCGAACGGTGCAGATCAATTCAGTTAACTTCTTCCGACAGCAAGGGATGAGATGATCAAAAACATAGGGGCAATAGCAGAGTTGGAACCCGACGAGATTATTTCCACATAGCTATTTTTCTTTGTTTTACTTTGTACTCTTTTCATTTTACAATGATTTCCTCTTACTAGTATTTATGTCTCTTTGTACAATAATCGCCTGTTTATAGGCAAACTATCAATATAAATACCATTTTAAAATTCAAAGTTTGTTTTACTTTTTCTGTGTTGTTCGCAAAAATGTCTAATGACTAAATTGAATAAACATATGCATATGAATATGATTACTTGAACAAATATATGCATAAAAACATGAATAAATTATTTACTCAAGACTCTAGGAGTTGGGATAACATTCAAGCCGTCCACAATTCGCCACAGGGAAATCCCCACAAACAATTTCCATAAGATGATTGTTATACCCCATAATTTTCCCTCTCATTTATCAAGATTATTCTCACAAGATTTCTTTGACTCAAGACTGGATTAGGGTTTGGTCAACTCAAGACATCTCATCTTACATTGTTGACCCAAAATTAGGGTTTGAGTTTGCACAAGGATTATTGGACCATCAATGCTTCATATGAATTTCAAACAGCATTATATACCCCTAAGATTGCTCATGACAAGTTTCAAGCCTTGAACCACATTTTTGATCGGTCAATTGGACAGTTGACCTAAAAATCAATTGTATTGGGGAAAAGTCAAACATGGACAATTTACAGTCAAACTTCATAATTTTTTATCAACATTAACATTTTAGACTCATATGTATCATTTTATTAAGTTTGGATTACAATTCCTCAAGAAATTTGATCAAATCATCAAAAGGGCAAAATGGTCAAAATTAGGGTTTTGACTGAGAAAGGGCAATTTATGATTTTTGACCTAGCAAATGGCCAATTGAGTTGAAGCATGATTTCAAGGGTTCATTTGTATCATATTGACCTAATTACATTGTTCAAAACATTGCAAATCCATTGGATAGACAGATGAAATTTGCAGTCAACTGATCAAAAGTCAATTGTATACTGAAAAGTCAAACTTTGACTTTTTGGTCAAAATCAAGTGCCAAGGGTCACAATTCATCAAAACATGTCAAAATGTGATACTTGTTCATCAAGAAATCAAGGATTGAAGATTAGGTTTTAAAATTGGAAATTTCTTAACTTAGAAAATTTTCTAAGTATAGAAAATTTCTTATTTTTTCTCAACTTTAGGCCAATTTTCCACCATGATACATGATGATTCAAAGGAAGTTCCCAACATGAAAGTTGTAGATCTCCATGAAATATACAACTTTTCTTCACACATTTTTCCATAAATATGCTTGGATCTAAAGATATAATTTTATGAATACATGCTTATGAACTAAAATAACTTAGTGAATTTTTGCCCTAATTTAGGCAGGTTTTGGACCCAACTTCATGACAATTTTTCACCTAGTTCCAAGAGTAATATTGAAATGAATTTCAAATATGAGTTATATAGAACATTATGAGATTTCCAAAATGTCCAAGAACTCCTTGAGATCATTTTTGAGTGAGGAGAATCGAAGAGATGAAGTTAGCAATTTCTCACTTTGTTTTCAAGCCATTTCATGAAGAACAAAGTTCAAATTTGAACCTATGTTGCCTAATCCATGCTTTACAGGTCCCAAACTTGTTTCTTACTCCATAATTGAATGCTTACTCAGTTGACAAAGCTTTAATCCAAGCCCTATAGTCTTTATCCAAGTTGTAATTCTATAAATTGCACAAAGTTGCCATTGCCATTTTGGAAAAGGTTCACTTTTGCAACATTCCAATTCTTGAGCATTAAACTTGTCTTCTCTGCACACACAAGTACTACAGATCTAAGGCAACTTGTATAGATCTCATACCAACCCTAAGTAAGCTAGTACAAGCATGTGAAGACTTGTCTCTTCACTTGGCTTCAAAAGCAAGAAAGTATGCCAAAAGGTTAGAACTCACAAACCTGTTGGAGAGCTGACTTGAAACCTATCCTATACAAATATACAAACACATTACACTTGAAAAGAGGATTGCAAAAGGCCTGAAACACAAAAAAAACTCCATATCACCAAAAAATTGTCAAAACTTGCAGTTTTTGCATAAGCATAGCAATCCATCATTTGGCTCGTGCGTTTCAAGTTTTAACCATCAAAACACTTTACCTACTTGATATCTAAGTGATCCAGACCATCATCCTTGCACTGTAACTCCTTCTCCCTCATCTTCCATTTTTGTTTTCAAAGCTTGCAGGTTGACTTGGATAGAGAGTTCCAGGCACTTCCAAAGCAAGGCAAGGATTGGAACACACTCAGGGAGGTTCAAGCAAACTCAAGCAATCATCAGGCCTTCATAAAACTCATTCAAACTCCATTCACGATTTCAACTGAAAGAGGTAAAAATCTCAACTTCTATCTCTTCATACAGGCATCCATTGGCCACGATTTATGAATAAATAATGTAGACCTCATTGCTACGAAGTTGTACATATGTATATCTTGCATTTATTTGGCCTGAGTTGAGAGAATTTTGAAGTTCAAATTCCTGTAAAAATTAGGTTTAAATTTAGGGCTTTCAAAATTCATTTTGATCTTTGATTGTTAGCTTACATGATTTACATGGTTAGAATCGTGGGACAAAATGCTACAACATTCATGTTATCAGTTTCCATTTTTATTGAGAGATGAGAAAGTTACAGAGCTTCTGGCCAGCTTGAGGAAGAATATGAAGTACAGGGCAAGGGCTTTGTTTGTGTTATGTTTTTTATGTTTCACATTAATCAACGGATGCATAGCCACCCCAGTGGCAAGGTAGCGTGCTGGTGAGGCTCAGGTCATGGGTTCGAACCTTGGCGCTACCTTTTGTTTTTTTTATATTTTTCCAATTTTCATTTTTGGCTTGTTTTGCAGGATGGGCTTATTTCTTTGGGCCTTAGTGTTTTTTCTAACATGTTATTCCCTGTTTCCTTACAGCACCCCTGGCCCAACTATTTTCATATATTTTATTTTATTTGTTTTATTTTCATTTTTGTTTATTAAACATTTTCTTTAATACAAAAAAATCATAAAAAATATAAATATGATAATATTGCTTTTTTTTTCACATAAAATATATTTTTCTTCAATATACTAATTATCTTTCTTAAATAAACTTGTAAACATAAATAAAATAGGTTTAGTTTAATTTGTTTTATTTTCTTTTCATTCCATACTTGTAAATATTTATTTTGGTATATATAAAAACTAAATATTTTCATAAAATATTATTTATTATTTTAAATACAAAAAATACATAAAAATAATACATAAGAACTTTATTTTCTTTCAAACTAGAAATTAGGGTTAACTCTTTTTAAGATATAATTCCTTTTTTATATGTTTTTGGGATTAGGTTAAAATTCCTTTTCACATAAAAAATAAAACAAAATCTTTTCTTACATGTATGTAACATTGCATATTTAAATATTGTAGTTGTTTATTCCAATATTCGTACAAATTCGATTTTGTTGTAATAGCTTATTTAGATTTACGTTCTTGCAAATCCCCATTCAAATTTGTATTCCCCCATCCCATAAGTTGTTGTAATATTTTAGTAATCTTTACATTACGCAATTTACCGCTTTACATGCCATGTTAGTAATTAGGGTTTGTATGACAAGATAAAAACAAATCAAATAGAAAACCCTAAATTTAAAACAAAATCAAAGCATGAAAATAACACACTTGCACACAAGCATCCTTAGGGTTTCTCCACTTGGTTGCCTTATACAAAAATGGTCATATTACGCATGTGAAATATCTTGGCAAAACAAACAAATATAAGATCATAGTCCCTCGATGACGCTATTCAAAGTTGCCTTATAAAATGATCTTGGTCCCTCAAAAATGCTAAGATACTTTGCAACATTGCTAATCATGGTTATACAATGACCCACGCCCATCCCGTTTACATCCAAAGATAGGGTTGCTTACCAAATCAATGGTAAGACAACAATGTCAAAGGAATAGAAAATGAACAAGAAAGACATTTGAGTAGGTGGATTACTTCTAGTTACTTGCTCTATTTTCAAACCACTATCCTTGCTATTTTCAAAACAAACACACACATTTTCAAATATTTTACAAACATTGAAAACATTTTCAAAAAAGACAAACATCTTTGTATACATTCTTACGAACGAGAATCATTGCAAAGATTGCCAAAACAATGGCCTCTTTTACAAAATACTTTCAAAACCACACCAAACACAATTTCAAACAATAAGAGCAAGTGATCTAGCAAGTAACTAAGAGCCCATGGAAAACCATGGATGAAAAGGGTGCTAATACCTTCCCTTTTCATAATCTACCCCCCGAACTCAAGAAACAATCTCAAAGGTCTTTCCTGTGCTTTTTCACCTTTCCTTTTGGATAAAAGAAAAGTCGGTGGCGACTCTTGCTAAAACCGCAACATTTGCGATAAGACGCAAAACCTTCAAGTCAGTTCTCCCACCGTATCACAGAACTGGCGACTTTTCTGGGGAAATTTATAAAAGTGGGGTTACCTTAGGTCTAGATCACATTTATTCGCTTATATTGTTTGACTTGTTTTCTTTACATTATGGTTCTTTATTTGGGTTTGAATCCTCCACCCGGATTTGGGAAACATTATAGGTAAATAGCAATACATTGTGGAAACTGTGCAGGGTATACCGACATGGTCTAAGCAATAGCTATGTTAGTGTGACATATTTGTGGGTACTGATAGCCTTTGAGTCAATCAAAGAGAATACGGGGCCGCTGAGTGATGTCATGAAGCACTAATGAACTTCTAGAACCCTTTACTTAAGCAACTTGGCCTTTAGGATATAGTGAGATGACCGGCTTTGGTGCAGTCCGAAGTTGGTAGATACTCGATACTAAACTCATTTAGGGTTGGTTTCTTGGAATATTTCGGTCGCCATTAAAGAGGCTTGAGCTAAAACAATGACCAAGGAAACAATCCAGTGATATTGAACTCCTTAGAACCCGGTTACTATTACTAGGACGGGTTTAAGCCAACTAAACTTCAAGAGAGTACTTACCTATAAAACCCCATGCAAGCCTAAACTAAGAACTTGTTTGTTTTTCTTGTATATACATACTTGTGCATAACATCATGGACATCATGAACATCATATGCATTCACTAACCATTTCAAGGATTTTGGAGATTCATCTTTGTTCTTGTTTTGTAGGATATGGATTCACTTCGCAGGAAAACTATCCAAGTCAACCTTGTAAGAATTCCTCCACAACTTAAGGAGCTAGCTTCAAGGATCCATGATAACTCTCCATTCACCGAGAGGCATGGTCGTCTACTCAACTTGGTCACCTCCAACACAGATGAGGATATGATGAAGGTGCTCTTCCAGTTCTTTGATCCTTTACACCATTGCTTCACATTTCCCGACTATCAGTTGGTGCCTACTTTGGAAGAATTATCTCAACTATTGAGGATTCCCATTCTCAATCAACTACCTTTCAACGGTACGGAAAGAGACCCAAAGCTAGAAGAGATTGCTCAAGCTCTGCACTTTCACTCATCTGATGTCATAACTCATTGGGAAACTAGAAGTGGTGTCAAAGGCTTCTTAGCAAAGTTTCTATTTGAGAAAGCCCAAAGTTGTTGGAATTCCCTAGACTTGCAAGATTTTGAGGAAATTGTGGCTCTCCTCATCTATGGGATGGTTTTGTTTCCCAATCCTGACCAACTCATAGATGTGAGTGCCGTCAAAATCTTCATATCACGCAATCCGGTGCCTACATTGCTAGGGGATATCCTACACTCTTTTCACACTCGCACATTGAAGAAAAGAGGTGTCCTTATGTGTTGCACTCCTCTCCTGGCAAGATGGTTTATTTCCCATATTCCCCAATCAGTCTTAAAGAATGAGCAAGGATTAAGGTGGCCAAAAAGTTTAATGACGCTCAAACATTCAAATATTCATTGGTGCTCTCGATCCAAAGAGAATGTTATCATTGTTGACCGTTGTGGGGAATTCCCTAATGTCCCTCTACTTGGCATTAGGGGAGGCATCACCTACAACCCATGCTTAGATCTAAGACAGTCTAGTTATGCCCGAAGGGATGGCCCGCATGAGATGCTGATTCAAGGCTTGGTATTCGACTACGATAATGACGATCAAGGTCTTCGTCAGAGATTCATCCGAGCATGGAGGATGCTAAACAAGGTGGAGAGCAAGACTTTAGGACACAAGAATTCCATCCCTCTTGAGCCTTACCTCAAGTGGGTACGAACCCGCGCTCAAAGTCTTATGATGCCTTATCCTTCCATTATCCCGGTGATCATTGAGCCTGTTAAGGAAGGAGAAGTTCCATACACTATCCTACATCCTGACATGCCCACATCTCTTGAAGACCTACAAAGGGATTGGATACAGCTCAAGGGAGAGCGAGATACTTTTGAAGCCCAATTTTACGCAAGCGAGAAGAAGGTTTTGGAACTCACTAGGCTACTTCATAAGGAGCAGACTCTAAAGGCCTACATAGCACCAAAGAGGATGCGCACTACTTTTTCATCTTAGAGTGTTGTATTATTCTGCCCAAGGGGCATTGATGTACTCAAACTATATCTTATTAATATAACATGTGTTTTCTTTTTGTCTAAAACAAACATGAATCTTTAAAAATCCTTGAAAACATGGCATACGCACGTATCATTCATCATGATATAAACAGGTCTTTTGCAACGAGTTCCCTCATCTCTCTATTGTTTATTTCAGTAAGATGGATCTCGAACAGACAGTCAAAGATCTTCAAGTTCAAAACATGCAGTTTCAACAGTTGCTCATGACCCTAGCCAAGGGGCAAGAAGAGTTGAAGACTCTGTTAGCTGAAGAAAGAAAGAAGAAAGCCAAGAAATCCACGGGGGTTTTGAACATGGGGAGAAGGTTTCAGGGACAGACTAGAAGAGCCTTGAATTTTGCAACCACTTCCGGGGAAGGAGAAGGGAAAGGAAAAGAAACAGCGGTTCCGTCAGAATCCTAAGAGGAGGAAGAAGAGGAAGACTACTCCGAGGAACAGTATCCTCCAGCAGATGATAAGTACAGACATCTTGAAGAGCGTTTGAGCGCTATGGAAATACAAAAAGTGCCAGGTCTAGACTTTGAAGAATTGAGACTAGTATCAGGAATTGTGATCCCACTGAAGTTCAAAGTGTCGTTGTTTGCAAAATATGATGGGGTGTCATGTCCTAAGATGCCCCTTCGATCATATGTGAGAAAGATCCAGCCGCACTCCGCCGATAAAGACCTATGGGTCCATTTTTTCCAATATAGCCTATCCGGAACACAACTCGATTGGTTTTACCAATTGCAAAGGGCCGATGTCCACAACTGGGAAGACCTTGTTGTAGCTTTCTATAAGCAATACCAATATAATGCAGATTTGGCACCTAACCGTACTCAACTTCAGAGTATGGCCATGGCTTCCAATGAGGGTTTCAAGGATTACGCGCAGAAATGGAGAGATCTAGCTAGGAGAGTACAACCCCCTCTGTCTGAAAGGGAGTTGGTGGCAATGTTCTTAGGCACTTTATTGGGCCCTTACTTCAACCATTTGATTGGGAGCTCATCTGCTGGATTTACTGAGTTAATACTAACCGGAGAGAGGGCGGAAGCTGGCATAAAAAGTGGAAAGATTCAGAAGGATTCATCTGCCTCTACAGCTGTGAGAAAGCCTTTCATTGGGAAGAAGGAGGTATCTGCTGTTTATCCACAAAGGAAGCAAGGGAGAGCTGAACGCCGACCAATGGTAGGAGTTGTTATAATCCCAAAGCCTACATCTGATCAACCAAGAAGTAATCAACCAAGGGTGGAAAGGCCAGTCTGGCAATTCACTAGAATTAATATGACTCTAGCCCAGGTTTTACCACACCTTCTGAAATCTAATTTGACAACTCTGAAGGAAGCTCCAAAGAACCCCAACACGGCGTCCCCTCATTTACACCCAAATGCTAGATGCGCATATCATTCCGAAAGCCCGGGTCACGACACTAACAACTGTTGGGCCCTGAAAAACAAAATTCAAGACCTTATAGATGCAAAAGAGATTGAGTTTTATGCTCCCGAGAAGCCAAACGTCATTTGCGCTCATATGCCTAGGCATGGTCACAACACCAATGCTATCGAAGAAGATTTGTTTGCTACCACAGTTGATGAACTCTTGACTCCGCTCCCAATCATTAAGATAAACTTGTTGAAAGATGGTGTATTCCCAGGTTGTAATGAAGATTGCCATCTTTGCTTATCCTTACCAACTGTTTTCCCTTTGTTGAAGACATGCATTCAACGCTTGATAGACAACCAAGAGATTATGTTTGAAAATGCTCTTGTTTCACCTGTTCATGTTGAAGACATTTGAATCATAACCATCTCCGCCAATCCTTCCAGGGTCTCCAAAAGACCCGTTAGGATTATATCGGTTCCAAAGACTACTCCTCTTATAATCACAATGCCCGGGCCGGTCCCATATGAATCAGACAAAACAGTACCGTGGAATTACGGTGGAGACATCTACTACCATTGTATCAAACAAGATGGGCTGGCCGGTGAAGAAATAAGCTTCGAAGAAGAAGACTCCGACATTAGCAATATTGTCGAAACCAGCAAGATTACCCGTAGTAGTAGAATCTTCTCTCCAGAAATTGCCCCTCCAAAGGCAGTTTTTGGACCCGTGGTTGCTCCAAAGGTTACCTTCGTACCAATAATCATATCTGCAAGTGCTCCTATTGACAAAGACGACACAACCCCTGCTATTATCCCTACCAACACTTCTACTGCTGAAAATCGAGGAAAAAGTATTCAAGAAGAGCATGTCCGGACGAAGGCTCAACCACTGACTATCCCCAAAACCTCCAAGAAGGAAATGGAGGAGATCCTGAGAATAATAAAGAAGAGTGACTACGACGTGGTTGAACAGTTGGGGTAAACTCCCTCCAAAATCTCCATGCTGGCATTGTTACTGTGCTCCTAGGCACATGCAAAAGCCCTGGTGAAGTTTCTGAAGACAGCCCATGTGCCTCAAGAGACGGCTGCTGACCAATTTCAAGATTGTGTGGCCAGTTTGACGGTGGATAATGGCCTAGGCTTCTCGGATGCTGATCTGACATCAAGGGGAAGAAAGCACAATGAGGCATTTCATGTCTCTGGAATGTAGAGGAACTACTCTGGCCCATGTCTTGGTGGACACCGGCTCATCTTTGAATGTTTTACCGAAGAAAGCTCTCAACAGATTGGACTGCGAAGGAATGACGTTGAAACCCAGTAACATAGTCATGAGAGCATTTGATGGCTCAAAGAGGATGGTGCACGGGGAGGTGGATATCCCTATAAAGGTTGGGACTCAAACTTTCAATTCGACCTTCTATGTAATGGACATCCTCCCCTCTTACTCCTGTCTGCTAGGACGGTCGTGGATCCATAATGCCAGCGCTGTCACCTCCACACTGCACCAGATGCTGAAATACCTGGTCCATGGAAAGATTATCACTGTCCACGGAGAGGAAGAGTATATGATTAGCCACCTCAATTCCTTCCGTTGTGTGGAATTGGATGGCGAGTTCATTGAAACTCCTTTTCAACATTTCAAAGAAGTCTCTCAAGAGGTAGCAGTAACCAAGACTGAATCCCAGATTCCCAAGATCACAAGACCTCCACTCCAGATGTCATCTCTGAAGGACGCCAAGGCAGTAGTAGAGGAGGGTGGATGCACCATCTGGGGACAACTTCTAGATATTTCGTATGAATCTGATAAGTTTGGCTTAGGGTTTAATTCAAGTGCTCAGAAGGTTGTGCATCGTGCCCGTGCTGGGGGGCCACCCTTGAAGATTAGCAACCGAGAGGTCAGTGCAGTAGAAGATGGTGAAGAGGATTGCAGCTTGGAGGATTGGATCTTTCCTACTGTCAACGGAGGAGTTCGCAATTGGGAAGCCAGAGACTTTGTCCCAATAACTTTCATCCCTCAGTAATTTATCTTTTACATTTCTGTTGGACTTGTAATATTCACAAACAATTCGCACATTTAAAACCTCGTGTCTTGCCCGAGACACAATGGTCCATTTGTAAGGGTTTTTATTTCATCTTCATATGACACTCAATGAATCATTGACGTTTTTTCACATACAAACTTTTGTGCTCATTGTTTTTTTTTACATTTTTTTTAAGGATGGCTATACCCTTACACACACCCACAGTCAAAAATGCAGGTACCCCTCCATTCCGGATCCCATGGGTAACGATACTGCTATGGCCTTTTGTGACTCTGAGGATCTAATCTACCAAGCCGAAGACGAAGGTGAGGAAGATTGTGAAGTACCAGGGTAATTGGCCAGACTACTACAACAAGAGGAAAGAGCTATTCAGCCTCATGAGGAACCGGTGGATACAATCAACTTAGGTACCGAAGAGGATAAAAAAGAAATCAAGGTGGGTGCCAATCTAGAGCCGAGTGTCAAGGAGCGTATGATTCAGTTGTTACATGATTATGTTGAGATCTTTTCTTGGTCATATGAAGACATGTCAGGGCTTGATGTAGACATCGTGGTACATTGTCTGCCAACAAGAGAAGACTGTCCACCAGTAAAACAAAAAGTCTGTCGTATGAGACCTGACATGTCAGAGAATATCAAAGCGGAAGTCATGAAACAATTCAATGTCGGATTCTTGGTTGTCACTTCCTATCCCCAATGGTTGCTAACATTGTTCTCGTGCCTAAAAAGGACAGAAAAGTACGAATGTGCATGGACTATAGAGATTTGAATAGGGCCAGCCCTAAAGATGATTTTCCACTTCCCCACATCGATGTCCTGGTTGACAATACGGCCCAGCACAAAGTGTTTTCCTTCATGGACGGATTCTCAGGTTACAACCAAATCAAAATGGCACCTGAAGACATGGAGAAAACTATATTTGTCACACAGTGGGGCACATTCTGCTACAAAGTAATGCCATTCGGACTGAAGAATGTTGGGGAAACCTATCAGCGCGCCATGGTAGCTTTGTTTCATGACATGATACATCATGAAATAGAGGTCTACGTAGACGATATGATAGCCGATCACAAACAGAAGAAGAGCACCTTTATCACTTACAAAAGTTGTTTGAGAGGTTGAAGAAGTATAAATTAAGGTTGAACCCAAACAAGTGCACATTCGGAGTACGGTCTGGTAAACTCCTAGGATTTATCGTCAGCAACAAAGGTATTGAGGTCGATCCCGCCAAGGTTAAAGCAATTCAAGAAATGCCTGCTCCTCATACTGAGAAGGAAGTCAGAGGATTCTTGGGGCGCCTAAACTATATTGCCAAATTCATTTCTCACCTAACAGATACTTGTGAGCCAATCTTCAAACTACTGAAGAAAGATCAAGTAGTCAGATGGAATGATGAGTGCCAGATTGCTTTTGACAAGATCAAAGAGTATTTACAAGAGCCTCATGTTTTGATGCCACCAGTCGAGGGAAGACCATTGATCATGTACCTGACTGTTTTAGAGAACTCAATGGGGTGTGTATTGGGGCAGCATGACGAGTCTGGCCGAAAAGAGCACGCTATTTACTACCTGAGCAAAAAATTTACCGACTGTGAAACCAGATATTCACTGCTCGAGAAAACTTGTTGTGCTCTGGAATGGGCTGCTCGCCGGCTAAGATAGTGTATGTTGACCCATACTACCTTGTTGATATCTAAGATGGATCCGATAAAATACATCTTCGAAAAGCCTGCTCTGTCTGGGAGGATAGATAGATGGCAGATGATCCTAACAGAATATGACATACAGTATACTACCCAGAAAGCTATAAAGGGCAGTGTATTGGCTGGTCATCTTGCTCATCAAGCTGTAGAAGATTATCAGTCCATGAAGTTTGAATTTCCGGATGAAGACATCATGACATTAGACAATCGTGAAGAAATCAGACCATATGATGGACCTGAACAAGGATCCCTATGGACCATGTTCTTTGATGGGGCATCCAATGCACTTGGTAATGGTATCGGTGTTGTACTCATATCTCTGGAAGGGTGTCATACTCCCTTTACTGCCAGACTTTACTTCAACTGTACAAACAACATGGCGGAATATGAAGCATGCATCTTTGGTCTCAGAGCTGCCATAGACTTGGGAATCAAATCTTTAGATGTGTTTGGAGATTCAGCTTTGGTCATCAGTCAGATCAAAGGGGAATGGGACACTAAGCACCCAAATCTTATCCCTTACAAAGAACATGTTTTGAAATTGCTACCACATTTTGTGAAGATTACCTTCGAGCATTTCCCGCGAGAAGAAAATCAGCTAGCAGACGCTCTAGCCACAATGTCATCTATGTTTAAACTTAGTTGGGATAACGAGGCTCCCCAGATCACCATCAAACGAATGGATGAACCAACACATTGTCACGAGATTAATACTAAAGAGGTAGTGGACCATCCTTGGTTTCATGAAGTCAAGAGGTATCTCGAGGCTCAAGAATATCCATAAGGAGCTTCAATTAATGATAAAAAGTTCTTAAGGAGATTCTCTGCTAAGTTCTTCCTGAGTAATGGCATCTTGTACAAACGCAATCATGAATCCATTCTGCTTTGGTGTGTGGATAAGGTTGAGGCGGAAAAGATCATGGCTGAATTACATGAAGGTACTTTTGGCACTCACTCCAGTGGGCATACGATGGCGAAAAAAATCCTACAGGCAGACTATTATTGGTCTACCATGGAAGCAGATTTCTATCAACACTCCCGAACCTGTCATAAGTGTCAAATTTATGCTGACAAGGTGCACGTACCTCTGGTTCCTCTGAATGTCTTGATGGCTCCTTGGCCCTTTTCTATGTGGGGAATTGACATGATTGGAGAGATCAAGCCGACAGTCTCCAATGGACATCGCTTCATCCTAGTGGCTATTGACTATTTTACAAAGTGGGTCGAAGCAGCTTCCTTCGCTTCTGTTACTAAGAATGTTGTTGCCCGCTTCATCAAGCAAAATCTTATTTGCCGGTACGGTATCCCCGAAAGGATCATCACGGACAATGGTACAAATCTTAACAACACTATGATCACCGCTTTGTGCGAGCAATTCAAGATTCAGCATCACAATTCTTCCCCTTATCGGCCAAAGATGAATGGTGATGTCGAAGCTGCAAATAAAAACATTAAGAAGATCATACAAAAGATGACAGCCACGTACAAAGAGTGGCATGAGATGCTACCATTCGCTCTCCACAGGTATCGTACCACGGCTCGCACATCAACTAGGGCAACACCTTATTCTTTGGTTTACGGCATGGAAGTTGTCTTGCCTATTGAGGTTCAGAACCCCTCCCTAAGGATTATAAAGGATGTAGGTTTGAGTGAAGACGATTGGATCTAGACTCGACTTGATCAACTGAACTTAATTGATGAAAAGAGACTTACTATTGTTTGCCATGGTCAAATGTATCAAAAACGGATGATCAAGGCCTTCAACAAGAAAGTCAGACGCCAAGTATATCAAGTTGGGGATCTAGTGATCAAACGTATCATCTTACCACAAAATGATCCCAGGGGCAAATGGACTCCTACCTATGAAGGACCGTTTGTGATCAAGAACATATTCTCCGGTGGGGCAATGATCTTGACCACCATGGACAGCGACGACCTGCCACACCCTGCGAACGCGGACATATTCAAAAGATACTACACATAAGAGACCCGTTAGGTTGACACACCTAGGCAAAACAAGGGCATCCCGGCGAACCAAAAAGGTTCGGGCAAAAATTAGGGATAAAATAGGAAAAAAATTTGTACACCCAGCAAGTTGAAAACCCGAATGGGCGACTTGGGCAAAAAAGGGTTTCCCGGTGGACTGAAAACCTGAAAGGGCGGTCCAGGCAAAAGTTAGGGAATTAAAGCGTATGACTATGTCCCGTCGGATCACTTTACGGATAACCTTTTATTTCCACGGAAAAACTCGGAGTTCCTGATCAATCCAATCATCTTCGGACGAAGCAACAAATAGACAAGATGCTCAGAGATACGAAGGCTATAGCAGAATGGGAACCCCATGGGATTATTACACATAGCTATCTTTCTTTGTATAGATTTTTCTTGTTTTATGGCACCATTCTCTTACTAGAATGTTGTCTCCTTTGTACAAAATACTTATTCAAAGTCAATACAAAGATACCCCTTTGAAATTACTAAAACCATTTGTCTTTTATTTACACTTGTGTTTTATTTGCAAAAACGTCCAAGGATTCATTAATGAACATATGCATTTGAACATAATTACTGTTTACAAATAAACAAAATGAGAAAGACAATTACTGATAGGTTGAAAGGACGGGAAAACGTATCTAGGATATTCCATGAGTAATCCCCGCAGTACATCATTTAAATCCCCAGCGGAACAAATTTCAATTTATTAATCCCCAGTAGAAATCGTCAAATTTCTCAAGATTCCCCAAACAGATCTTACAAGCAGTACATGGCATTGAATTTACTTCTCTCAACAAGAGTTCGTCAGTACTTCAACTTCAAGACATGGATATTTCAACATATCCTCAGCAGCATTCGAGGATTTATTTTCCTCAATCAAACAGCGATACAGCCAATCAGCTTACATGCGCATACATTATGTCCACATATCATAAACATTGATAAAACAAATACATTGCATCATACATTTCATGCAATATAACTTTGTTTCACTAAAATTTTACCCTTTTTAGGATAAGATTAAAACAACTACCATTAACAATATGCAATCAGGATACAGTTCAGATACGCTCCAGACTCGGATGCCATTCTGATACTCATTCAGATGCAACTGTTCAGATATAGTACGGATACGCTCCAGACACGGATGCCATTCTGATACTCATTCGGATTTCAAGGTCAGATACAGTTCAGATACGCTCCAGACTCGGATGCCATTCTGATACTCATTCAGATGCAATTGTTTAGATACATTACGGATATGCTCCAGACACGGATGCCATTCTGATACTCATTCAGATGAAACTGTTCAGATACAGTACGGATACGCTCTAGACACGGATGCCATTCTGATACTCATTCGGATTTCAAGGTCAGATACAGTTCAGATACGCTCCAGACACGGATGCCATTTTGATACTCATTCAGATGCAACTGTTCAGATACAGTACGGATACGCTCCAGACACGGATGCCATTCTGATACTCATTCAGATTTCAAGGTCAGATACACTTCGGATACGCTCCAAACACGGATGCCATTCTGATACTCATTCATACTTCAAGGTCAGATACGGTTTGGATATGCTCTAGACACGGACGCCACTCTGATACTCATTCAGAATCACCTTTCAGATACAGTTCAGATACGCTTCAGGCACGGATGCAATTCTGATGCTCATTCTTTCAGTTTACAACTTACAATTCAACAAACATTTTGGGATGGCATCTACAAGCTCATCTCCAACAAGATTTTATCACTTCTTCAAATGGCATCTTTAAGCCCATTCCCTCAACTACACATCGTTGAGTGCAAATTTATGGGCACTCTAGTGTCCAATCATCTTTCACCTTCAAGTCACGAATGGCAATGCTCGCCAATCTAACTCCTCAGGTTTAATAAGATTGAACAGGGGCAGCTGTTGTACCCCAAAATTTTCCCTCTCATTTATCAATATTATTCTCACAAGATTTCTTTGACTAAAGACTGGATTAGGGTTTGGTCAGCTCAAGACATCTCATCTTACATTGTTGACCCAAAATTAGGGTTTGAGTTTGCACAAGGGTTCTTGGACCATCAATGCTTCATATGACTTTTAAACATCATTATAGACCCCTAAGATTACTCATGACAAGTTCCAAGCCTTAAACCACATTTTTGATCAGTCAATTGGACAATTGACCTAAAAATCAGTTGTATTGGGGAAAAAGTCAAACATGGCCAATTTACAGTCAAACTTCATAATTTTTTATAAACATCAACATTTTAGACTCATATGTATAAGTTGATCAAGTTTGGATTACAATTCCTCAAGAAATTTGATCAAATCATCAAAAGGGCAAAATGGTCAAAATTAGGGTTTTGACTGAGAAAGGGCAATTTCTAATTTTTGACCTAGCAAATGGCCAATTGAGTTGAAGCATGATTTCAATGGTTCATTTGTATCATCTTGACCTAATTACATGGTTCAAAACATTGCAAATCCATTGGATAGACAGATGAAATTTGCAGTCAACTGATCAAAAGTCAATTGTATACTGAAAAGTCAAACTTTGACTTTTTGGTCAAAATCAAGTGCCAAGGGTCACAATTCATCAAAACATGTCAAAATGTGAAACTTGTTCATCAAGAAATCAAGGATTGAAGATTAGGTTTTAAAATTGGAAATTTTCTTAACTTAGAAATTTTTCTAAGTATAGAAAATTTCTTATTTTTTCTCAACTTTAGACCAATTTTCCACCATGATACAAGATGATTCAAAGGAAGTTCCCAACATGAAAGTTGTAGATATCCATGAAATCTACAACTTTTCCTCACACATTTTTCCCTAAAGATGCTTGGATCTCAAGATATAATTTTATGAATACATGCTCATGAACTAAAATAACTTAGTGAATTTTTGCCCTAATTTAGGCAGGTTTTAGACCCAACTTCATGACAATTTTTCACTTAGTTCCAAGAGGAATCTTGAAATGAATTTCAAAGATGAGTTATAGAGCACATTGCAAGATTTCCAAAATGTCCAAGAAATCCTTGAGATCATTTTTGAATTAGGAGAATCGAAGAGATGAAGTTAGCAATTTCTCACTTTGTTTTCAAGCCATTTCATGAAGAACAAAGTTCAAATTTGAACCTATGTTGCCTAATCCATGCTTTACAGGTCCCAAAATTGTTTCTTACTCCATAATTTAATTCTTACTCAGTTGACAAATCTTTAATCCAAGCCCTAGAGTCTTTATCCAAGTTGTAATTCCATAAATGGCACAAAGTTGTCATTGCCATTTTGGAAAAGGTTCACTTTTGCAACTTTCCAATTCTTGAGCATTGAACTTGTCTTCTCTGCACACACAAGTACTACAGATCTAAGGCAACTTGTATAGATCTCATACCAACCCTAAGCAAGCTAGTACAAGCATGTGAAGACTTGTCTCTTCACTTGGCTTCAAAAGCAAGAAAGTATGCAAAAAGGTTAGAACTCACAAACCTGTTGGAGAGCTGACTTGAAACCTATCCCATACAAATATACAAACACATTACACTTGAAAAGAGGATTGCAAAAGGCCTGAAACACAAAAACACTCCATATCACCAAAAAATTATCAAAACTTGCAGTTTTTGCATAAGCATAGCAATCCATCATTTGGCTCGTGTGTTTCAAGTTTTAACCATCAAAACACTTTACCTACTTGATATCTAAGTCATCCAGACCATCATCCTTGCACTGTAACTCCTTCTCCCTCATCTGCCATTTTTGTTTTCAAAGCTTGCAGGTTGACTTGGATAGAGAGTTCCAGGCACTTCCAAAGCAAGGCAAGGATTGGAACACACTCAGGGAGGTTCAAGCAAGCTCAAGCAATCATCAGGCCTTCATGAAACTCATTCAAACTCCATTCACGATTTCAAATGAAAGAGGTAAAAATCTCAACTTCTATCTCTTCATACAGGCATCTATTGGCCACGATTTGTGAATAAACAGTGTAGACCTCATTGCTACGTAGTTGTACATATGTATATCTTGCATTTATTTGGCCTGAGTTGAGAGAATTTTGAAGTTCAAATTCCTGTAAAAATTAGGTTTAAATTTAGGGCTTTCAAAATTCATTTTGATCTTTGATTGTTAGCTTACATGATTTACATGGTTAGAATCGTGAGACAAAATGCTACAACATTCATGTTATCAGTTTCCATTTTTATTAAGAGATGAGAATGTTACAGAGCTTCTGGCCAGCTTGAGGAAGAAGATGAAGTATAGGGCAAGGGCTTTGTTTGTGTTATGTTGTTTTTGTTTCACATTAATCAACGGATGTATAGCCACCCCAGTGGCAAGGTAGTGCGCTGGTGAGGCCCAGGTCATGGGTTCGAACCTTGGTGCTACCTTTTGTTTTTTTCATATTTTTCCAGTTTTCATTTTTGGCTTGTTTTGCAGGATGGGCTTATTTCTTTGGGCCTTAGTGTTTTTGCTAACATGTTATTCCCTGTTTCCTTACAGCACCCATGGCCCAACTATTTTCATATATTTTATTTTATTTGTTATATTTTCGTTTTTGTTTATTAAATATTTTTATTTAATACATAAAAATCATAAAAAAATATAAATATGATAATATTGCATTTTTATTTTATTTTATTTTTATTTTTCACATAAAATATATTTTTCTTCAATATACTAATTATCTTTCTTAAATAAACTTGTAAACATAAATAAAATAGGTTTAGTTTAATTTGTTTTATTTTCTTTTCATTCCATACTTGTAAATATTTATTTTGGTATATATAAAAACTAAATATTTTCATAAAATATTATTTATTATTTTAAATACAAAAAATACATAAAAATAATACATAAGAACTTTATTTTCTTTCAAACTAGAAATTAGGGTTAACTCTTTTTAAGATATAATTCCTTTTTTATATGTTTTTGGGATTAGGTTAAAATTCCTTTTCACATAAAAAATAAAACAAAATCTTTTCTTACATGTACGTAACATTGCATATTTAAATATTGTAGTTGTTTATTCCAATATTCGTACAAATTCGATTTTGTTGTAATAGCTTATTTAGATTTACGTTCTTGCAAATCCCCATTCAAATTTGTATTCCCCCCTCCCATAAATTGTTGTAATAGCTTAGTAATCTTTACATTACGTAATTTACCACTTTACATGCCATGTTAGTAATTAGGATTTGTATGGCAAGACAAAAACAAATCAAATAGAAAACCCTAAATTCAAGACAAAATCAAAGCATGAAAATAACACACTTGCACACAAGCATCCTTAGGGTTTCTCCACTTGGTTGCCTTATACAAAAATGGACATATTATGCATGCGAAGTATCTTGGCAAAACAAGCAAATATAAGATCATAGTCCCTCGATGACGTTATTCAAAGTTGTCTTATAAAATGATCTTGGTCCCTCAAAAATGCTAAGATACTTTGCAACATTGCTAATCATGGTTATACGATGACCCACGCCCGTCCCGTTTACATCCAAAGATAGGGTTGCTTACCAAATCAATGGTAAGACAACAATGTCAAAGGAATAGAAAATGAACAAGAAAGACATTTGAGTAGGTGGATTACTTCTAGTTACTTGCCCTATTTTCAAACCACTATCCTTGCTATTTTCAAAACAAACAAACACATTTCCAAACATTTTACAAACATTGAAAACATTTTCAAAAAAGACAAACATCTTTGTATACATTCTTACGAATGAGAATTATTGCAAATATTGCCAAAACAATGGCCTCTTTTACAAAATACTTTCAAAACCACACCAAACACAATTTCAAACAACAAAAGCAAGTGATCTAGCAAGTAACTAAGAGCCCATGGATGAAAAGGGTGCTAATACCTTCCCTTTTCATAATCTACCCCCCGAACTCAAGAAACAATCTCAAAGGTATTTCCTGTGCTTTTTCACCTTTCCTTTTGGATAAAAGAAAAGTCGGTGGCGACTCTTGCTAAAACCGCAACATTTGCGATAAAACGCAAAACCCTAAAGTCAGTTCTCCCACCGTATCACAATGATCCCCACAGAGTCGTCTTCACCAACTCATCTTCAACAAAATACATTCCCCACAAGTCTGAAATACCCTAATCATACTCACCAACAAATCCCCCCTAGCGGATAAAGGAGTATGATCTTTCCCCCGACAATGTCGCCAACCTACGGAGTCCCAATTCTCATTAGAGATCATGCCATCAACATAATTCATAAAAATTCTCTTCCCCAACTGAGTTTATTTCTCCAACACTGTAAAACCCCCTACATAATTATCTTCCCCAGCAGGGCTCATTTCCTCACCAGAGCATTCCTCATCTCCCCAGTAAGGTTTATTTCTCCAACGGAGTTTATTTCCCCGACAGAATACAGTCTCTCCAGCTTGAGTCTATTTCTCTGGCTACTATAAATCACCGGCAAAATTTCTCTTTTTAGCAAAGGGAAATCCAGGCTGTTATCCCCAGAGAGTTGCTACTGAACCTGAAATCATACCATATATTGTTTAACCTTATCCTCCTCAGACGAGTCGGCATCCATATTAGAAATTTGGTCAGACAACACCTTGAAAGGTTTCCCATCTCTTTCATCCCCAGACAGGGTATATAAGAATTCAATTCCCCAGTAGAGTGATGAACGATCAATGTTCCAGAACTCTTCTCCCCAAACAGAAATCAACATTCCCTAGTGGAGTTTCCACAAACAACAAGCGGGAATACCCAGCAGAGACATTCTAAACAAGATTGAAGATCACACATATTCTTCATCCCCAGCAACAATCAAGGATTTATTTTCCCGGTCAAAGATGTTATACAAAGCTACCAATACGCTCCAATGACATTTCACATTCATACATCATCATAGCATATACATAAAAAATTCATATAGCATACTATAATACGGTGGGAGAACTGACTTTACTGGTTTTGCATTTTATCACAAATGTTGCGGTTAGCAAGAGTCGCCACCGACTTTTCTTTTATCCAATAAAGAAAAAGGTGAAAAGAACAGGAAAGACCTTTCGAGATTATTTTCTGAGTAAGGGGGTAGGTTATGGAAAGGGAAGGTGTTATCACCCTTTCCATCCATAGTTATCTACGGGCTCTTAGTTGCTAGATCATTTTGAAAATTCTTTTTGTGTAAGTGTGTTTTGAAGATATTTTGAAAAGACGCCTTAGTGCGGTGAACTTTGTAATGTTTCTCGTTTCGGCGAGAACGTATATAAAGTGTTTTTGTCTTTGAAAATATTTAGAAAAGAGTTTTGTGTATGTGTGGAAAAATTGTTTTGTTTGTTTTTATGAGCACGCAACTATGAACGGTTTACCTACTCGAATGGTCTTTGTTCTTTTCCTCTTTTCCTTTAGACAGTGATATCCTACTATTATTCAGTAGGTAGACCTGTCGTTGGATGTTTTAAGGGACAGACGAGGGTCATCATACAGTCACGAAGGCAACTCGTAGGATACTTTAGTAATTACCCTAAGGTTTTAAGATCATTTACCGAGGTATCGTACCCCAAATTTGTCCTACCTCGATGATTTTATTTTTTGGGATTAAAATAGAAGAAATATTTAATTAAAGATGGTACAGCAGTATCTGATGGCCCATCTTTATCCAAATCGACTAGGGGGTGTATTTTAATTCAGGAAAGTGGGGCTTTCTAAATCAGAAAGACTCGCGTATCCGTGAATCCATTCGCGAGGCATGTTGGCCATTGGCCCATGCGATTCATAAATGGAAATTATTCAAATAACAATTAATTTCTTAATTATTAAATATTTTTTATGAGTAAAAGAGGGGTTGAAATTAACTAAGCCCACTTAAATGTTTTTGTTGTTAGTAAAAAGAAAGGAGGTGAAAATTTAATATACGAGCCCATTTCGCTTGGCCCATTTCCACTTGTGTTGTTAGATAGCAAAGAGAGGGGGTGATTATAAGATTAGACCCATTAAGCAGCTTCTAAAGTTGGCCAATTTGACATGTGGGGAGCAAAATTATCATCTGATTTTTGTGAATTTTAAAAATTAATTAGTGAGATTTATAAATGGTTTTATTGTATAATGAATATTTTTAGAAAAAATATTGGATCAAATCCTTAGAATCAGTTGGGCCCAATCTTTAGTAAAAAAATAATAATAATATTTTCATTTATTGTTATTACATAAATATAGTTTATTTATTAAGAAAATTGTTGGATCTTTTCTTTAGAAATGCAAAGCCCAAATAATTAATAACGCTGGCCCAATGCACTAACGCTTACTGTATCAATCATGTCCAAAATTCACGCACGTTTTCTCAACAAACAGATATTGTTCAGTTTAACATGAAATCAATTCTTCAAAGCTCAGAAACATTGCGGATACTAGATCAAATACAGAAAATTACAGGTTACAAACAAATCTAAGAAAACGAACCATATATTACAAATTACAGATAAAATCCAGAAATCTGCAGTAAAAAGAAAATCAAATATTACAAAAACAAATCTTTTACAATCCAAATAACACAATCAATTACAACAGACTTACGATCCATAATTGTCTCTAAAAAACCTAAAGTTTGTGCTAATTGTAACAACAAAATTCCAAAACCCTAAAATTTCTAAAACCTATAAATACAAGTAAAGGAATACTGGAAAAATAAAAAATAATTTGAAGAACACAATTTGACGGCGAATACAGAAAAATTGGAATACCGAAAAGGGACTACTGTGAAAACACTGTGAAGAACTTGAAGAACAAAAGGGGAGGAAACTTGAATCTGGAGAGGAACTCAAAGCAACAGTGAGCCAACTTCGTTGAAGAAGAGAAGGACAATTGCGGTTTCATTGTCTGAAACCAAAATCACCGTTGATAGCCGCCTTCGATCACTCATCACCACCTTCAGTCAACGTTGGAGCCTACAAGATCAAATAACACTGGATTAGTACCAAACCAGACAAAAGTCAGAAATCAATCGCGAAATGGGTAACATATTTAGTCTTTTTTTGTTTATTTGTGTGGATGGTTGGGTTTTGTTTGATGAACAACCGGTAAGGCTTGTTGGCCACGGCGCCGCCGGAGGGTTTAGAGAATTAGGGTTGGAAATTTAAGGGTTTGGGGGCTGCACGAATGGAAGAAAGAAGGAGGTGGTGATTTACTGTAAACAAAAGTGAGATAAATGTAAAATGAATTAAAAAAGAACAAGGTATATATTATGTGAATCTTGTACGCGCTCGCATAGCATAATTAAGATAGTCCCTCAATTCTGCACCGTGCAATCATAATCGGACGGTCGTAGGCCAAGTCCGACCCTAACTACCGTGTGCCCTCACACACACAATCCCTCAGCCTCTCTCCCAAGCGTTTGGGCCTAATCCTGTTTCCTCTTCGCACCCCCCATGCTAGTTTTTACTAAAACACTAAACAAATTGTACCCCCCCTGTGCATTGGGCCAGCCAAGTCTGTTTTTAACACCCCCCTGTTTTACTTAGCAACTTAAAACGACACCCCCTGGTAATTATTTATTTTCTGTATTTTTTATAATAATTATTATATTTTAATTATATTTTCTTATTACTGTTATTATTATATTTTTATAATTGTTATAATTATTATTATTGTTAATTTTCATATTATTATTATTATCATATTTTATTATTTATTATATGTAAATATTATCATGTAAATAAATAATTTTTATTCAAACGTATTCATATTATTTTATATATTATTACATTAAATATTTTTTAGTCATGCATTAATCAAGAATTTTTTGCAATTAACACAATAAAAAAATACTAACCAATCATCAAACTTTTTTTTGCAATCAACTAATCTAATCAACTGTTTTTTGCAAAAGGGTTTCAAACAGATTTTGACTAACCGTGTATTTAGCCAAAATCTCCACAATCACTACTCCCGGCCAAAATGCGAGGTGATTCAAAGTACGTTTACAACCTCCTAAAAAATACCATCCCCATATGAACTACGAATTTGGACTCTGATTATAAGAGGATACGTAGGCATACGAACAAAAATCGTAGCGAGTTCCTCTATTAAAAATTAAAACCCTTTTCCCTATTAAAAATTTAAACCCTTTCCCCTATTAAAAATTAAAACTCTTTTCCCTTAATAAAACTTAAAACCATATTTTACCCAAACCTAAACCTAAAACCTAGTATCCTTGTGAACAAGGTAGATGAAAGGTGCCTAACACCTTCCTTTCGTCTAATGAAGTCCGAAACCTAGAATCTATGTCTGCGAATTAGGTTTTTTTGTTAGATTCCCTTCCCTAGGATAAAAACTAATAGTGGCAGCTCTGATTAAAAAAACAGTCGCAAAGTCGAGTGTATCTTTTATACAAAGTCGGGCGTAGATTCCCCTCCAAACGTATCTTCTATACAAAGTCAGGCGTAGACTAGTTCTAGTCCATCAGTCAGATAAAATCATGCGTAGATTCATTCTGATATTCTTTTTGGAAAAAATAGGGCGTAGACTCATTCCAAACATATCTTCTAAACAAAGTCGGTGTAGACTCATTCTAGTACATCCTCCAAGACAAAGTCGAGCATAGACTCATTATAGTGCATCGTTGAGATAAAATTAAGCGTAGATTCACTCTGATGTTCTTTTGGATACAGTCATGCGTGGACTTATTATGATATTCCTATCAATAGTTACTCTGGATGGCATCTATAAGACCATATCCAACGACATCCCGTCACTCTCCAAATGGTATCTTTAAGCCCATTCCCGGTACAATCAACCAACAATATTACTTTGTGCACATAAGGCTGCAAATTTCTAGGCACTTAAGTGTTCAATCCTTTTCTACCTTTAGATAACGAACGACAAACATGCCAATATAACTCTTCAAATTTAAGAAGATTGAACAGGGGAAGCTATTGTACCCCAAAATTTTCCCTCCAATTTTTCTTCAAGATATTCTCCTAAGGTCCTCAAATGCTCAAGGTGGCTCAAGAATTGATTAGACAAATTCTCCTCCTAATCAATGGGCCCACAACTAGGGTTTTGTATTTCTCAAGGAAGATTAGGTTCCAAGGTCACAAGTGGTTTTCATGGTTCTTCATATGTCTTCAAGAATGCTCATGTCAAGTTTCCTGCCTTGTATCACAAGTTTGCTCAGTCAATGGCTCAGATGACTGAAAATCAACTATATTGGGTAAAAAGTCAATTATGGTCAACATACAGTCAAACCTCAAGATTTTTGGTCAACATCATGATTTTTAAGTCTTATTCATCATTAGATCAAGGGTTGATCATGATTCCTCAAGAAAAGCCCTCAAAACATCAAAACTCAAAAGCTGCCAAATTAGGGTTTCCTTAGGAGAAGTCAACTAAACTTTGACCAAGCATAACTTTCACATGCTTCATGAGTTTTGCCCCGACCAAAGCTCATTTTGAAGGAAATTCAATTATCTATAACTTTGTATCTCTAATCTCAAGTCCAAAAAAGGCATCATTAGAAAGATATAAGCCAATACATTACAGGTCATTTCAAAAGTCAACAAAAAGACACATTTTGTCAAGACAACTCACATCAAGATAAAGTGTCCAAAAGCAAAAATGATCAACATAGAGACTGTAAAAGACATCTTGAGATTTCAAAAAAGTCCAAGATCATCTTCAAAAGATGAAGATTGAGAGATTTATGGCCATTGCAAGTTGGAAAATTTTGAGCAAATGCATGAAGTTCAAATTGAGCAAAATTGTAATTTTGGACTTTTGGGCCTAAGTTTTCAGGTCCAAACATGTTCATGACATGTTTAAAGACCCATAAGTCCATTCACACATTATCTTTTATTTATTTTATATATTTTGATTTTTATTCAATTATATCCAAAATAAATTAAATAAAATAAAATATAACATCAATGGACCAAGGCATGTGGGCTTTGTTATGAATCATATTTAAGGCCAAAGATTACATGTACAAGCTGTCAAATTTGTGCAAGGCTGATTGGTGCAAGATTGAGCCAAAAATAGCAAGTTTCCATGCAAATTTTCAATCAAATCTTAACCTCTTAATGCAAGATTTTATTCACTTTTGATAACCTAATTTGATTGTCCTATATATATCTAATAAAACCAAATGCAAAGGGGACAGAAAAGCTGCCTCAAAAACCCTTAAAGAATTCTCGAATTTTCAAGGATTAGGGCAAAGACAAACCCTATTCTCCAACGAGTTTCAATCAGTGTTGAACCTTACATTAGCCTCTTAAGACTCCCAGGAAGCCATTCCAACCATTCTCGAAGCTTGCAGCATCCCTGAATGCAACATCTCAACTACACCGGTTGGCAAGTTTGGTAGATTTCTAATCCGTGATTTTATGTATTTTTTATCATTGCTGACATGTTAAATTTTTTCATGTGCACAATTAGAATATGATTGACACATTACATGTGAGATTTGACGCAAGAATCACGTTTGACCATGGCTATGGCATCGATATCGGTTTCCTTTGAAACCTTAGTTACAGTTATTTTCAGACCAAACTAATGTGCTCATTGAATTCGCAGGGGTCTAATTATCTAACCAGGGTTATTAGTTTTTGTTTTTCAATCGATTTTGATAGGTTCTCAAAAACGCATCATCGGAGAAGATGATCTCCTCCTCCGCATGTGGTGGCCGGAGATGACCAGGGTTTGCATGGCATCTTGCCACTGGATCATTCAAAATACAGGGGTCTCACTCAGGTGTGCATTTTGAGTGGTCTGACTTTTGGGAATTTGTTTTATATTATATATTAATTGTTTCAGTTAGATTAATGTATGTATGACCACCCCAGTGGTAGCGCGCTTGCCTCTAAGTCATTGTTATGCCCATACGCGGGATCGATCTTGGCGTGGAACAAAAATTTTCATGTTTTGTGATTTTTATAGATCCAGTGAAGCCATCCTCATGCCTCAACAATGCATCCTCTTGATATCACCCTTGGATCTCATTAGATCCAGATCAACGTGCCAGAACCTGCATGCACACCATGGGTCTCTTGGAACCAGCCACACTAGATCAAACACAGGTATGTTGCGCTTGCACGTTTTGGGCCTGAACTCCCTTTGCCATTCACACCCCTCTATTTGCTTCAATTACAGCCCAGTCTTCTTTGTTTCTTTTATTTTACTATTATTCTTTTTATTTTACAACATAATTATTATTTTAATTAATTAAAATCAATTTAGACTTAGGTTTTTTAAATTAACTAAATTAACCTTCTTTTTTTAATTAATTAAGTCAATTTATTTTTTTAATTAATTAATTAATTAATTTCTTTTTTTAATCAAAATTAACTTAATTTTAGGGTTTTATCATTAAACCTTTCTTTCTTAAATTAAAACTAACTTAGTGTTTTTATTTTTTAGGTTTTAATCAATTTCTTTTTCTTAATTAAAACTAATTAGGTTTTTTTAGCTTAATCATCAAATCATTTTTTTATCAAAATCACAAAACGATTTTCAATGTTCTTTTCCCTCTATTTTATCGCTTCGCATGCTTTATTACTTTCTATTAGTTTTTCTCAATTATGTAACTGCTACAGTTTGTAATAGTTTTAATTAGGGTTTACTATTTCCCCCCAGTTTTATGGTTTTGTATCCCCACTCCCGAAGCCCTGTAATAGTTTAGGTTTACTTTCCGCAATTTACCGCTTTCTTTATTAATGTATGGTAACTAGGCATGTATGGCAAGATCTAAAACAAAATGCTAGATAACCCTAATCAAGATAAAATAACTGAATTGGATCACTTTTCACACACGCACCTCTAGGGTAACCTTACTTCTTGCTTTCGGAAACATGGTCATGTCCCTCGAACATAGGGATACCCTTAGCAAAGACCCTCAATTTAAATCATCATAAAGATCATAGTCCCGTGATGTCCCTTGAGTTGCCTACGAGAAATGATCTTGTCCCTCGATGTTGCTTACGAATATATGATGACAATCCCTTCAAATTGCTAAGGTATCCCTATATGTTGCCTTCTTTGACCATAATAATGACCCACGCTTGTCCCTCACGCATCCAAACATAGGGCTTCCTACTAAATAATGGTAGGGTAGCACTATCTAAAGAAGGAGGAAAAGAACGATAAAGACTTTGAGTAGGTAGATAGTTCTTAATCGCTTGCTCGCGAACATTTTAAAAAATCTTTTTCACACAAAACACTTTTATGAAATACTTTCAAAAAAAAGCAAACACTTTGTACACATTCTTAACTGATATGAGAATCATTATAAAGTTGTCGTACTTAGGCTTTTAAAAAATATTTTCAAACAGACACATACACAAGGAATTTTTAAAGTGAGCTAGCGATTAAGAGCCCATAGTTAACTACGAATAAAAAGGGTGCTAACACCTTCCCTTTTCATAACCTACCCCCCCCCCCCCCCCCCCCCCTCCCCCGAACTCAGAAAAATTCTCAAAGGTCTTTCTTGTTCTTTTCCCCCTTTCCTTTATTGGATAAAAGAAAAGTCGACGACGACTCTTGCTATCCGCGACATTTGCGATAAAACACAAAACCAAAATTTAGTTCTCCCACCGTATTACACGTGCAATAGGGGATCAGGGTACTCGTAGTTAACCTTTTAAAAAAATTAAAAACACAAGTGTGTTGGTTAATTTTAAGAGACGATACATTATCGTTATATCTGAGTGGAAAACATACTTACTACCCACGACTATGAGAAAAGAGAATTTTTATCATCTCAAAGTGGAGGATATAACTTGGATTTTAAAATCAACAAATCCTCACTCAACACCCAAGTGGAAAATATCTCACTTCACTACATATCGTATAAGTATAGTAGTTTGCATCACTATAAGGATCAACAAGAGTCTAATCACTTGAGAAAAATTTTAAAGTAAAAATCCAAAGTGCCAAAATGGTTTGAATGAGGTTCAATGACTTTTAGTGTTCTCACAAAAAATGTCAAAGTATGATTAATTTGTTTAAAGCTTGACTAAGAAAAGATTTTTGAAAGTGCATGGACCTAAGTCCAACTTTATTATGAAAGTGGTTCAAGTTAGAAAACAATAATAGTTTTGAAAAGGAGGGAGAAGATTTTTGAAATAAAAGAAGATGAGAGGAGATCAAGGGACTATACTAAAGCATAAAGTAAAAGCTAAGTAAAAGAACAATCTAACCAATAAGAAGCCCACACTTGACATAAAGGTTCAATGTAGAATTCCCATCCTTTAGATTGAAACTAAGCAAGAAAATATTTTAACCCTCTTAAGGATACCAAGCTTCAGTTGCATTAAGTCTTTTAAAAAATTGGGCAGAGTGACAGTTGTATACAGAAGAATTCTCAATCACAGACAAAATACATAATCAAAATAACCTGCACACAAAGAAAATCAACCCAATGTCTTAGGGTAAACCCCAAGAGCTCCAGACAAAATAACAACAGAGTCACAAGGTCCCAAAGAGTCAAAGGCTTCTAATCCTAAGTCTGAGAGGTCCACAATCTCCATAATGCCAAGGATAGTAATCAAATAGTCCATGTAACCTTAAGGCTTTTTTATTGTTCAAGTTGATTATTAAGTGTCTTCAAAAAAAAAGAACGAAAGTTCAAGTGAGCAAAAATAAAATGGCATAAATATAAGTGCTCAAGTGAGGAAAAATGAAAATAGCATGAAATGTAAATGTTAAGGTAAATGGTGCATAAAAGTAAAGGCATAAAGTAAAAACACAAAGTAAAAGCATAAAGTAGAAGTCAATTTTTAGTGACTTAGAAGTTAGAGGTTAGTTGAATGACCATCTTGAAACTTTCATTTGAAAACTCATTAGAATATTGATAAAATCAAAGCTTCTCAACAACAAGTTTCATTTGCTTTTTGTCAAGTATATCATTCATTTTAAGTTCTCGAGGTGACAACATATGATCAACGATGTTTAAATGATTCACTTAGACCAAAGTTTATGAAGGTTCATTAGAGGATTGATAATATCAAAGCCTCCTAACAATGAACCTCAAGGTTATTGGATCAAAGGTTTCAAATTAAACATACTTGGGTTTGCAAACATAGGTTTGGGCCACGAATGATCATTTCTAGAATCGAGACAAACTTTAGCGCTATATTGAGCAATCATAAGTGGACTTATGTAGAAGTCACACCTATTTTGAGGTCGGTTAATAGAAATCTATGTACTATATGTTAGAGAAGTAATATGTAGATCATTCTCCAACAATATATAGCACAAGTAAGATGGGGATAAGATGAAGAGGGAGGGGATGTATCAGATAAAATTAGGGATTCAAATATCGTCAACATCATTCATCCATTTTGGTGGATTTGGTTCTTCAACCTATCAACAACCAAGACTCAGTGAGGTTGAGGAATTTTTCCCAAAATACACTCAAGTCAATAGCATATGCCATGCCAAAAGTTAGCCAAAAACTATGCACACAAGTTCTCAAACACAAACATTTTGATCAAATAAAAACCCTAAGCATACTCCTAAGTCAAAATTAGGTTAAAAATAGGAAAATAACTTGTAAATTTATGTCAATTTAATTCTAATTCCCTAAAGACTTCTAAAAGTCAGAAGCATAGCCAAAAGTTCCTGAAAAGAGAAGGAAATATGATTTTGAAAACTAGTTAGTAAAATACTAAAACTAGGCATGCTTTACAAAATATTTTGAAGAAAAGGAAAGATCATACTTTAAAAATCATTAAAAAAAGGTTTAAATGAACTTGACTCATCCAGAAACTTTGAACATATTTTCTTTGATTTTTAGAAATGAGGGAAGTTAGAGAATTAATTTCTTCTTTATGCTTAAGCAAGGAAAGACCTCAAAAACATCAATTAACTTCTAAAATTTTAAAGAAAAAAATAAGCAAACTCACATGTAAACCTAATTAAAATTCATAAAAAATTATTGCAATACCTAAGAGTCAGTGAGTATATTTTTCTTGGATTTTATCTCAAAAGGTAGATTTAAACAAAAATTATTTACACAAAATATAAAAATAAAAAAATAAATAAAAAGTGATATAACCAATCAATTGATTTAATTTTCATCCCACGAATTTTGTAAAATTGGACAAAAATTATTTTCAATAGGAAGACTCAGGGAAACTCAAAAACATTTTTTATGGATTTTTAGATTAGTATAAATAAGAAAATAAATTTCTAAAACCTATAGAATGGTTAAAACCCTAATTAAACTATTTTAATTTATTTAATCATGAAAAAAATGATAAGACTATGAAATAAAAATCAAAATATGAAAATATATTGAAAATAGAGTTTAGAATATTTTTGTGGTGATTTATGAATTAAGAAAAAATATTAAAACAAAATTAAAGAAAACAATAAAAACTCAAATATATTAAAAACCTATTACACCTGTTTCTAACAGAAGGCGTTGTAAAAGAAGCTAAGATCATGTTTAATTGAAAGATACCATGTAATCATCCTTGTCCTGCAGCCTAAAGCCCTAACTAGTTTTCAGTTTGACAAGCAAATTTCATGAACGTATAACTCCCTCATTTCTCCATGAAAACGTAAAGTGTAAACATTAAACATCAAGATCTAAATGAGTAGAACACGATAAAATCAAGAAATTCATCAAAAGATGCATGGATCATAGAGAAAATGCTACGCGAAAATTATTGTATGAACATGATTTTAAGTTGAACAATTCAACAAACTGTTTTTAGATTCAAATTTCTCACTCGATTTTCAACCAAATCAAATGATCCAAACATCAAAATTCATCACAAAATGACAAGGAACACAATGATGCTTATGATTATTTAAAATTATGCAAGATTAAAATAAAATCTAAGCATTAAAGCATTGGTTCAAACTGAACTTTAGACAACTTATTGAACAAAAATCAAGTAACAAAAATGCATAGAAGTATACTTCAGATCTAAGATCTGGCCAGCTAAACCATGATACACATGATCCTCAACAAGAATGCAAGTTAAATCGCGAATTTGAGTTTAATGATGCTCACCTCAATTTGTGAAAAATTAATTCACAAGGTGCCTCTGAACTTAGTAAAAAACCTGATGATCCTTCAGCTTTCAACTTTAATGCAGTAGAATTGAGTAGATATTGGAACTTTCACGAAAATTGAGAGAGGTTAGAAGATGCGGAATCTAATTTGGAGGAAGATGAAACTTTGTGTGGGAGAGAGATGCAGAGTGTAGCTTGAGGATTCTTTTTCTTCTCTGCCTAATGAGATCATAGAGAGGGTTTATATAGAGTGGAAAGAGTGTTGAGGAAGCTGCCTTGGGGGTAGAAATGGGAAAACAATCAGAAAAATCAAAATAGGGTGGTATGATGTGTGTCTTGTGTTTTAAGGCTTTGCTTATGTATTTATGATGTCATTTTTGAGTGAGAAAAAAGAGAGCATAATTGAGTGAAATAAGCATGCATGATGAGCTGACAACCTTATGCTTTTTGAAACAAGCATCATGAAATTCCATGCAAACATATTTCCTTCCTTTAAACTTGATGAATTTTTTACCATTTGAGATGGGGTTTGACTTGTTAGAAAGAGGGCCATTGAGTGAACAATTTTTATGTTAACCACAAGTTGAAATGAGGCCTTGAAGTTACTTGAAAATGGCCATGAAGTTAACCTCAAGATGTTGGCAAATGCACTGGTATAGTAACCATGCAAATATTAAAATCTTACATGTTTTGGGATCATAACTTCAACTCATGATATCTTGAACTATGGTTATTAAAATCAAAAACTATGTGAAATGAGATTTAATACAACAATTCCATTTCTAACTTTGATGTTTATCACAACTCCAAACATGGCCTTAATCATGGAGAAATTGGGCCTACATTAAACCCTCCACCTGTTTGATAAAAAACCCATCATAAAGACCGCGCGGGCCTGGCAACCTTGGCAATTTCACATCTTTATTGGTGCCTTGTCATAAAACAACCTTTGAATCAAAGTTGTAGAGGACATGACAAACTTCGTCTTTTATGTTTATCACTTTTCAAAATAAATATTGAATCAAGGAGAAAAGTAGCCACGAATGTTTTCACACTACATGTTTGTGAAAATTCTGTCCGCGGGGCTTCTTATGCTGGACAATATTTGCCTTCCCATGCCCCCAAGTCCTAAAGCCTATATATTTCTCCACACTTGATCATTTGAGATGATTCTTGAATCAAAAGTGAAAAGGAAGTTTCAAACTCTAATTTTTCTGTTGATAACTTTTTGATTTGAGCTAAAATGGACATTCAAAATTAGCTATGTAGAAATCAGGTCTTGTGCACATATTTAGAAATTTCACTAAGTGTCCAGAATTTTCCAAGCTTAATAACTTTTTCTCCTTTCACTTTTTGAAACTTTTGTGTCAAGGATAAAATTGAATAATATTTCCTCCTCTTCCCAACCATATAAAGTTTTCATATTTCTAATAAAAATTGAGAAAGTTATGATCAATCAAAGTGCAACATTATGAACACTTAGAAAAATTCAAAACTTCAAGTAGCTTCTTTGACAAGTTATCTCTAATTCAAAATTTCTTCTTGATCTTGTGCCACCATTGACCATGAAAATGTTAAAATAGGGACATTGAATTGATGGTTTACCAAAAGTCCACTTGGTCGACAATTGACTTTGGTTGACTTTTGACTAAAAAACCATTTTGACCCTTTTTATCAATTATACACTTGCTAATCAAAACTGATGATCAATCTTCTAATCATAGATGCTCACGAACATGTAGATAAGCATGGAATCAGTTTCCCCCGAAAAGTCAAATATTTCCTGATTAAATTCAAAACCCTAGTTTTGACCCTCTGTGCTAGAAGATGGTGAGGTGCATGTAATTGTGCCATTACTTGCAATATAAACATTCAAAGAGGCATATATATACATATTTTGATGTTAGTTAAAATAACATATATACAAGATACACAATTCAAGGTCCTTGTTGATCCCTCAAGATCAAACTTAAAGATGGGATAAAGTAGAAAGAGAGAACCAACCCTAATGTGTGATCTTGGTGTATTGATGAAAGTGAGATGATGAGAAATATTAGGGGGGAAATTGGGGTATAACACTTGTGATTGCATGTTCCCGTAGGATACTCATCTTGTAGACCTTAGGTTCTAAACCAAGCATGATAACATTAGGTATCTCCTTTTATCCTCACCCATAGACCCATTTTGCATGCTAACATTAGGTAGTTTCCCCCTAATCCTAATCTCAGGACCATATTGCATGACAACATTAGAATATTTAGTCTCCTTTAGACTTTTTATTTCCCCATTTTTCATCTTTAAGACTAAAACTTATTTTTATTTATCAAATCTCAAAACATCTAATGAATAAAGATGCAAATCATATGTCCCGAGCCTTAAGGGGTTGGAAAAGGATGAGGCGGTACATTTTGAACCTTGTTCTTTCTTGTATCCATAATCTTTAGTATGATACAATTCACAAGCTTTTTCACAAATAAGTGGAGAAGTAGAAAGTGTTCCTTCAATTGGATCCAATTTTTATTATCCCAACAAAAATACTCAACAAATTCAAACTTTTTTCTTTGGGCTTTTCTTTTGAAAATATTTTCATAAAAAGGATGTGTTATTTCCATTCTGCCCAAGACAACGCGTGATTCCCCAAAGGTCGGGCAGCAATATGTCAACTGCTAGAGTGCGAATGTAACATTATCCACCTAAAAAGCACAAAACAAACCAATTTTTTTAGAAGACCTATGGTGCTCTGATTCTCTCGAGATACGTAGGCACTAGGTCTCACGACCAAAGGCGAGCACAATAATAAAAAAAATCTTTTTGTTTGTATATAAATCCTTTGCATTCATGCATTTCCCTTAGCTTGATAGCTTTAGTTTGACACACCCTTTAATTACACAACAAGAGTGGATCTCGTGGAGTACCATAAACGTGAGGGGGGAAAATACATTCCCCTTGCATAATCGACTCTCGTACCCGTTCTCTTGGTTGCAAGACATTGATTTCTCCATTATCAGATTTTCTTTAATGTTTTCCTTTCCCTTATATGGGATAAATAAATATTCGATGGCAACTTTATTATTTGATTATTTTTCCTGGTGGATGAATCTAGTTCGTGTGATCAGAGTGTGATTAACGGCGAGGATGATCCACATATTTATGTTCATGTCTCCTTTGAAATCAAGGACACAGTAGTACGAGCCTATAGAATAGCATATCGGTAATGGTTTCACTATGCTTCATATGAAAGATTTCAAACTCTTGATTCAAAGTATTTATAATAGCTTGTTTGATCTCATTTGTGCCCTTATGAGTAACTTACAATGAGTCTCACATAGCTTCAGCGATTATGCAATGGGAAACACGATAACTCCTAAAGAGGATATGATGGTATTCCTTACTTTCCAATCATACGACCAATTTTTCTCATCATCCGCGTTCCAATGTGCTTCTGATTTAGGTACAACAACTCCATCAGTATTGGTCATAGTAATTTGAAAAGGACCATTTTGGATAGTGTTTCATACATTCATGTTAATAGAGTTAGTATGGACACACATATAATCCTTCCAATAACCATAGTTTTCATCATTATAAACGGGCGCTCTATCATACACCCCTTTAGGTTTGGAAGCCATAATCTAATAAGCAATTTCGAAGCACAAAACAAGGGTGCTCGTGATACCACTTGTTAGATGATAGGGTGCAATCTAGAGGGGTTGAATAGATCACTAATGAAATTTTCTTATTTAAAAATTAGTTTTAAAAAATTAGTTAACTATGGCATGCAAAAATAATCCTAAACCAACGATCGTCTATCCTGAACCGTTATTGAAAATATCGAATATGCATTAAACAATTTAAAACATATTCGATTGATGAGAAAATTAATAAATATATTTTCAACAATAACGTTTGAATAAAACTACATAATGATAATTAATTTCCAATGAAGTATTAAACAAAACCTTGATTTAAGAAATTTCTTGAACGCTTGGTGTGAAATCAATTCTAATTAGATTTTTCTTTGATTTTATTGATATGAAAAACCAGTTACACTCTTATAGATTGCAATCAACTCAACAAAATAGTTTGAAATATTAGACAAATAAATTATCTCAATGTATCGATTGCATAATAAATAGATTCACAATTATCAAATAAAAGTGTGTGTGTGTGTGTGTGTGTGTGTGTGTGTGTGTGTGTGTGTGTGTGTGTGAGAGAGAGAGAGAGAGAGAGAGAGAGAGAGTGAGAGATACAAGGATTTGTTAAGGCAGTTTCTTAATCGGCCTCACCACGGATACGTCTGCCCTCAATTTCAACGGAACTGAGATAATGAAAACTAACCTTTAAAAATGGTTGTTTACAAAATAAAAAGTATTAATCTAACCCTTCAAACCCTATGTTTGATGTTGATCATAAATTCTTCTTTTCCCTTGATCTTAAGCTCAATAAAGTAACTCAATACTTCCAATTTGACCCTCCGATTATCACTACTCCTTTGACAGAACCCCCGTTCTTCAAAGCTTTCACTCAGACGAATCTAAATTGTGAACTATTGTGAACCAAGATTACTAAATTGATTCTCCTGTTACTGTTAATCCTTCGGAAGAAACGTCTTTCGTCAAATCTTTCACTCGGTTGAATCCTATTTGCAAAATCTTATGAAAAACTCCCAAAATAACCTTGATATTGGAAGAAAACCTCGACTAGATTTATATTGAAACCCCCATAAAATTCTCAAAAAAAAATTGATTACAACAATCCTAAATTGAACCTTATCAATCTTGTTTTTAGATGACACCCAACAAAAATGATTATGTGTAGTTGTTTGTGTATGCATAGAAGAAGATTGAAGATGTTGAGTAAAAATTATTTGTATATTTTTTATTTCTATGATATGAAATGATGCATGAATACATAATATATATATATATATGTGTGTGTGTGTGTGTGTGTGTGTGTGTGTGTGTGTGTGTGTGTGTGTGTGTGTGTGTGTGTGTGTGTGTGTGTGTGTGTGTGTGTGTGTGTGTGTGTGTGTGTGTGTGTGTGTGTGTGTGTGTGTGTGTGTGTGTGTGTGTGTGTGTGTGTGTGTGTGTGTGTGTGTGTGTGTGTGTGTGTGTGTGTGTGTGTGTATGTGTGTGTGTGTGTGTGTGTGTGTGTGTGTGTGTGTGTGTGTGTGTGTGTGTAAGTTATAAAAGAGCTAAAAATCCATATTTAGAAATTTTACAAGATTCTGAAAATTAAAATAATATGTGTTGACCTATAGCCTTTATGTGCCAACCTGTAAGAGAAATATTTCTTCTATGTGTCGATCTGAAGTTGTTATGTGTCAACTTGAAATGGGCATAGTGTAATTTTTCAAAATTCTTTCAGTATGTGTCGACCTAAAATGGACCGACTATAATTTTTCAAAATTCTTTTATTATGTATCGACCTGAAACACGAGTGTGTCGACCTATAGACCAAATTTTTAGTCTATGTGTCGACATGTATGGTCCATGTGTTGACCTGAAACATCTAGTAGGTTTATTTTTATACAACCAAGATCATGTATCGACCTATGCATGTATGAGTCGACCTAAGAATTGAATTTTCACACAAACGCTTTATTTTTAACTAGTAAAACATCTCTAACATGATTTTAAGTTCTCTAATATGTAAATGCACGTCTAGATTAGAGACTAAGGTCCAATTTACAAATACTATCGAGTTTTGACATCATTCAAAACATCTAAAAGTATAGTGCACTCACAATAAGAAGCTTACATCATTGATGAACTTGACAGTGGTGCAAATGATGATAGTTATGAAGATATGTTTAATGTGACCAGGTTCAAAGAAGATGATTAAATGACTAAGGATTTCAATTTCAAGATTGGAACGAGATTTTTCTCACTAATTCAATTCAAAGATGCATTACTCGAGCATAATATGCTACGTGGTAGGGAAAATAGATTAAAAATAAATGATGCAATGAGGTGTTAAGGAATTCTCAAGCATAAGCATAAGTGTGACTATATTGTGTTGTGTATTTGGGTTGTAAGAACCTCAACATTTGGAGTTAAGACCTTGTTTTCCAAGAACAAATGTGAAAAAAATTATCAATAAAAGTGGAAAGGAAGATTGGGGTGCAAAAGTGATTATTGATAAGCAAAATAAGAATACCAATATGAAGTTATCTGATGTGGTGGAAGATGTGAGCCTCAGGTATACAACTAAAATTTTTAGTTGTCAGGTTTTTAAAGCGAGGGAACTTGCTAGAACAATTGTTGAATATGACTCTAGAAATATATATATATATATATATATATATATATATATATATATATATATATATATATATATATATATATATATATATATATATATATATATATATATATATATATATATATATATATATATATATATATATATATATATATATATATATATATATATATATATATATATATATATATATATATATATATATATATATATATATATATATATATATATATATATATATATATATATATATATAGTTTGTTATGGTCATATGGTTCTGAATTGAGGAAGGTTTCACCAAGAAATAATAACAGTGAGTGTTTGGACCAGGTTCGCAACCAAGGTTTGAAAGATGCTATATTTGTTTTTATGAGTGCAACTTCACCATTAGATATTTTGCATGATGTGAAAACTAGGAAAATTTAACATTTATGTATATTGAACGATATATCTATGTCATATGGTGCACCCTTGCATTAGAGGTCTTAGGAATCATTCAAAACCACCTTGAAATTGGAGAAAAACATCAAAATTCGTTTTCTGCACAAAAATCACCTGCATGTGCCGTCACACACGATTTTCAGGCTTGCACATGTAACTCAATAATGAAGCATGTAGTTTATTTTTGGTACAGGCCAACAAATTCAATCTTAAGAATGACTTATATTGTAAGTTTCAACTTAATGTGTTGGCATATAGGATTTTCAGGCTGACATAGCTACTTCTATATTAAAGGTTGTAGCCTTTATTTCTCATAGGCCGACACGTAAGCCTTTTCAGGTCGGCACATACTGTTATTTTTAGATTTATGTGCCAGCACATCCATATTTTAGGTCGTCATATATTGTTGTTTTTAGATTTATGTGTCGGCACATCCGTATTTCAGGGTGGCACACACTGTTGATTGGGTCAATTTTTCAATTCTTTTTAATTCTGAAAATTACCTCTTTGCGTACAAACTTCCACAACTATAAATACATCATTCATGCATCATTCTAACTTGATGAAACTATAAACACTTACCATCATTTATATTCATCTTCAACCTTCAACCTATGCATACACACTGATAAATCACACATAATCATCTTTTGTCGGGGTGCCATCTAGGTGAGGTTTGATAACGTCCAACTAAGTTTTTGTGTAATCGAGAATATTAGGTTGAGAATTATGGGGGGGGGGGGGGTTTCATCCAGAAAAACCTAGGGTTTATCCTTCAAGATCTTTAGTAGATTTGGGGGTTTTGTTCAATATTTTCAAAAGAAGATTACGGCCAAGTGAAAGCTTTGGAGTTTGGTACCCAAGGGAGTAGTGAGAGAACAACAAAATTAAATTGAAAGTGCTTGTGTTCAATAGTTACAGTTGATCGTGGGTGAAAGATATTTGGAGTTTGGTACCAAAATGAGTAGTAAGATTTGATAAATAAATTGGTAGCTATTGTGTCTTGGTCTTGCTCAAGATTAAAAGAAGAGAAGGGGTTGAATCAACAACAAACAGATAGGGTTAGTAGGGTTTCTCTTGGAACACTTCTCTTGTAATCAACTTTTTGCATAGTAAGAAATTTATCTCAATTCCAAAACGAAATTGGGGGGAGACGTAGTCATAGTAAGGACAATTGGTGAACTTCCTAAACAAACCCTCGTATCACTCTCTCTTATCTCTTTACTTGATTTATCTATCATTAAGTAATTTATTAAATTTGATTGATCAATCGACTCGTAAGAATTTTTCTATGGCTATTTTTGTTTTAAATAAGTTGTTGATTAGCTTATAATCACTTTTGAAATTTCTTTGGTACAGGCAACACATGGTAATACTGATTTTTAGTATCAGAATAATGTCAAGACATATGTTACAACATTTGATATGACATCTTGAACAGATTCATCAAGTTGTCACAAAATACTGAAACTTAAACTGTAGAACGATAAATAACACATAGAGTTATTAACCCAGTTCAGTGCAAACTCACCTACATCTGGGGGATACCAAGCCAGGAAGGAAGTCCACTATCAGCTGTATTATTTCAAAGCTAAACTCCCCCATTTACAACTTCTCGCCTAATCCCTACCCAATGCTACTTCTACCTATGCACCTCCTAGATATGAGAAATCACCATCTCACTTCCTAAATAACCTCAATGATATCTAACAGTTCCAATCCCATTGACTATATTGAGTCTAACTCAACGAGAAGATCATACTTCCATTACAAAACTTAGCCAAGACTCTTGACCAAGAACAATACTTGAATTTTCTTAAAAGCTTCATCCAATAACAATACTCAACTCATTGCCTAAAGGCTTCTAAGTGAGAACATAATGTCGACCACAAGTATCAAAATATACAAGAGGGACTTACACCACATAATACACAATAGATTCTCAAAACCTAAGACTTATGCTTACCCTAATTTTACAATTGTTGAAAACTTAAATTATATTAGGTTAGGTCTTCTCTTTAAATACACCTCTTCAATCTATGGGCTTCGAAATCTCCATAAGATATTTCTTGATCCACAAGTCGAGAGTTGTATTTGTTGTACATCAAAATCACCTTAAATCTTGGAACAAACAATACAAAGTTTCCTAAATTGTCTCAAGGCCAAATTTAGTAACTAATGCACAAATGGAGATATAAAACCTTATTTAAGATAAAATCTTCTTGACCTGTGAAATAATGAAACATATCCAAAAGAAATATTCGAGAATCGAACTTTCCAAAACAGCATTGTCTGTTGTCATGCAGTACCAGATTAAGATGTCATGACATCTGCCTTCGACATCTGACTGAAAACACATAATAGTAAAACTGTTATGGTAGTTGATAAAGATGTTGCAACATCTTACTCAATAACAACATAGAACCATGTTCAGAACCATGCCTAGCCAAATTTTATCCAACCATAAATACATGGAACTAACAATCTCCCCCTTTGGAAAATTTTGGCTAAAACAACAAAAAGTGTCAATTACACTTGGAGATAGGAATACGACCACAAACTAAACTACACAGAAGTGTATCAAAGATACAACAGTTACACAACACCAGCTACATGTTGATCATATAAACTGTGTACGCACAGACAGATTTACTACTCCCCATGTCACACATAATTAGTCTTCTCTATCAAAGACAAAACATACACACCAGAGCACCTTCAGCAGAAAACCACAACAAAGTAGTAGTAGCTACTCCCCCTGACTAGTTGCATAAGCAACTAGACAAACACAAATAGCTACTCTCCCAAAAGCAATAGCACACAATCTTATCACAATGCTAGATCAACATGTCAAGACATGTGATGTAACATCAGGACACATACATTTTACTCCCCTTTTTTAGCCAAAATATTAACAAAAAGAAATAGAATTCATGTACACAATGGAAACACAGAACTTCAGAACATATTGCACTCATGCAATACAACAGATGCAAACACACAAGACAAACACAAGTTACATGTTAAACATGTAGACTTTTTACAATAACATAGCCCAATAGTTTGCACATGAGGAAGAAGATAGCTTGACAATTCCCTTAAAATCAGAACCAGTTCTCATCACAGAAGGAAGAAGAACCTTCTCTGAAAGCATAAGACAACCCTTAAGACGAAACATGTGCAGAATATGTAACTCAGAGTACGCAGAACACGTAACTCAGAGCATAAGATACAACTCTGCCCCATAACTTAGAACACAAGACACGTAACCTAAACACCCAGGTTATTAGAACATCTTTTGACACATTTCTGCAAACCAAATGCAAGAATAGACTTTAGACTCACATGATGGACAAATCACGATCCCCTTAAAGTGTTGCAGTTAATAACACCTTAAAAGACCTATACCTATGGACACACACTAAGAATTAAAACAAGCAAGAACTGATTCGAGGCAAAAAGAAAAGACTCAAAAGAAACTAACTTAACAACAAACAGACCTTATGGTTGATACAAGATCAATTATATCAAACTGACTCAAAAGGAAGGAAGAAAAAAAATAAAACTCACCCAAAGAGAAACAAGTTAAGGGTAAAAAAAAAGTGACTCACCCAACCAAAACTAAGTCTCTTCAAAGAGACAACCTAGATGAAAGAAAAACGAAACAAGAGAAATCAAGACTCTACAAGACTAACTCAACAAAACAGAAAACAGACACACTGTTTTTTTCTTCTATTTTTTATAACGGATAGCATATAACAACTATCCCTCACACTCAATCTTGATCGGCCTTTGAGTCTGAATCATGTAAGGTCATATGGTTCTTCTTGAGGGACTTCACCTTGATTAGGTGTTTTCCCTGTCTCGGATGTTCCAGTAGATGTTACAACATGTATAACAATGTTGAACACTATTTTCTTTGAACCAGAACCCACTTCCTTCTTGATATTCAGCATAAGGATTTTCTTTGGCATCAATAATGTTGAAATGCAACTTGTGAAGATGGTGAGGTTGTAAGGTCTTTAAATACAAGGAAAGTTACTTAGGTTGTAATGAAACCTTGCTTGTAACAACACTTAAATCAATGAAAGAATTTTGGGAAGAAGATAAGATCACCCTTAGTAACAGTGAACCACTCACCATAGGAGAGATACACGTTATTCTTCAGCTTTCTCTCTTTCCAAGCTTTGAATCCTTGAAAAATGTTTCAACATTTGAAATGAAATTTAACATGCCATTGAAAATGATTCTCCTGAGATTGTACACTCCACTAGGTAAAAGAATAAAGTTGACAGACTGTCCAAACAATTACTCCAATAATTCTTCTATAGTGTAATTCCAAAATTACTCCTCATATTCTCAATGTAACTTGCACTTTAAGTTATGATGGAAATACTTCCAGATCTTCTAAACCATGCCAAGTTTAGGAGTGTCAATATAGACATGTAGCAAGATCACTAACACAAGGATGACAAAACCAACGATTTTATCATGCAAGCAGAATAAAATCCTCGTACCTTGATTGTAGTAGCATGTCACACTACAATGTCATGACATTTGGTTAGACATTGTACCTTTTTAGTAACCAACCTAATATAGAAAACATCTTTCTTCAGCAATGTACCTAATCTTCGAGACATACCAGGACTCAATTAATTCTAATCTCAGAGATCAGAATGTCCTCCAATAATACAATCTTCTTCAAACTTGGCCAAGCTTTTTACTCCAAGCATCACTGATGCGTCCGCAAGTGCACGAAAATATCTAAGTAATATAAAAGATTGTCAAACCCACAGAGACCAATATCAACCTATTGTAATATATTATCGCTTTGTAAAGCTAAGGCTAATGAATAATTGATTAAGGGGAGACTAAGAATAAAATAAAGACTAAAATAATATTAAAGAAATATATAATAAAAGAGAGGCTGGAATATGGATTTTGCGTGCCTCGGGGACTCTGTAACTCGTTGGCTTTTAAGTATACTAAAGATGTATTTTGTAGAAAATGTTAATTTAAAGATAATATCTCACACTCTCGTGGTTTTGAATAAAGTCATGCTCCTTAACCATAGGACTTTGCTCTCGCTATCCCACTTGAATCAAGGAACGCTTTTTGAAAACTGAACAATTTCTAATTAATCCTGAAGTCATATCGCTAATTTAGGATTAATGCCTAGTTTCTACTATCTGGTTCGATCCCCATGCTCTCGCAGTTCCGACTCGAACCTTAGTTAATTTCCCACTCTCGTGGAAAAATCGTGTTAAGTAACCCCTCACTCTCGTGACAAAGCTATTTAAATTGAGTTTAAAAACAAAGACCAAAACAGAAATTTCAAATTAAACGTTGTTATCGAGTCCCGTCAGAAACAATGTTCCTCACATACCGGACAAAAAACAACTTAGCAGGATATATTGTTAAATAAAAGTGAATTAAACATAACAATTGCAATTAAGAACAACGTGATAATTAAATTAGCAATGATAAACGATAATAATAATAATAATAATAATAATAATAATAATAATAATAATAATAATAATAATAATAATAATAATAATAATAATAATAAAACAATAAAAGGAAACTTGTAAAAGTTGGGAATAAATTGTGAGACTTGGAATAAAGATGAAATTGAAATAACTTCTATTAAAGCAACAAGATTTGATCTAAGCATTACACAGATTGTAGGCCTAATACTAATGGTGTGGTAGTTCCCCTGTGTGAGAAACTACCACTTTTACAAAGTGATTTCTACCTAAAACTATGAACAGCACTTTCACGCACAAACTTGGATGCTTAAACAATGAATGACAGGTCCTTTATATAGTGAGAAATACTTGAAGTTATCATGTGAGAGGTAGTGGAGATAATGGAGATCATGGTTAGAGAAGTTGAGAAAATCATGGGGTGAGTGGGTGAGATGGTGGGCATGGAGAAGGCTGCAAGAAAACCAAAACGTGGCTGCAATATTAGAGTTGTGGCGAGGGACACACATGTTGTGGCGTGGGCCACACTTCTAGGCAAGTTGTAGCGAGGGCCACAAGTTATGTGGCGAGGGACACACTTTTGAAGTGTGTGGCAAGAGCCACTGCTTCTGTGGTGAGGGCCGCAGCTTCTATGGTGAGGGCCACAGGTCCAAGGCCAGGGAGACATGTCTACAGCGAGGGCCACAACTTCAGAAACTATATTTTCTACTATTTTCTTCCATTCTTCCAATATTATTTGTTTCTTCACCATTTCTCATTCTTTTTTCGCATGTGAGCTTTGTGTTAGAATGTTCTTGAAATAGAATAGCAATACCGGTATAACAAGATATAAACAAATGAAAAACAATATAAAATTTCATGTGAATCAAGTCGAATATACGATATAATTTCACGTTATCAAATTCCCCCACACTTAAACCATTGCTTGTCCTCAAGCAATCGACCAACAGGGTAAAAGAAATGATTAAGCATGATTTGAAACAAGGGCACGGCACGACTCCTAATCATACATGGCTGCTAGGCTAATGTTAGATTTATGCAAACCAATTTGAATCATTCCATTATAGCTCAACCTATATCTCTCGTTTTTCTTTCACTCTTTTCATTCCAGCTCAATCACATTAAGCTTGGTATCTGTATATGCACATAGTAGGGAAATTGGTTAGTGACTATGATCCTTTTCTCGGGGTTCTGGTACATAAGTTTGGTAACCCCTTTTATTTAACCAATCGTAGTTACGGGGGATCGGACTGTAGTCTTCCCTACCAGGTTCAGCACCAGACACCTCTGAACTAACTAACGATGGGTTGTTTTATTATATTTGTGTAGGTTCCACAACCGTTGGATTAAGTGGTCGGGTGAGGGTCACCTAACTTAATAGGTGCATTCCCTATTTTAAATTTATTATGGCAAATAATTTTTTAGAGTTTTTGGGATCATTCACTTATATTCATCGACTCCCTACGTAGTTTGTGCTTAAGATGATGTTGACTGCTAATATAAATTACTTAAGAGCTACTTTGAAAACTTGAGCATAAGGTCTTGACATAATGGGTACCCAAATTGATATCACATAATGAGGAGGTTTTGGGTGTCATAACAGTATCAATTTTATGAAACTTTTCCAAGTCTCTCTAATATAGCCTAAAGTGTGACAACCTATATACTTTCAGAGTGTGTATGCCATGCATCCAAGAATATTTTTTTTATTGCAGGTTAAATTTTAAAATTTCGGGGAAACTTAATAACAATTGAAAAACAGGTATATAGACTTGACATCACATTCAATGACTCGACCAAATACTGAAAACAAATAAAATCCTAAAAACATGCAATAAACTAGAAAACAATACATCAAAATAAGAAGCGATAAATGGAAAGCGGTAAAGTTTCTCCCCCACACTTAAACCAAACATTGTCCTCAATGTTTCAGTAAAAAGTGGGAAAAGGAATAAGAACCTGATCAATGCTCTCCTAGATAGTTGCCTACATGAAACTGATAGGTGTCAAGTGATCGATATCTTTATTTTCTGTAAACTCAAACAAAAGCAAAAACATTAAATTGAAACTCGTGGGTTACCTCCCACGCAGTGCTTCTTTTAACATCAGTAGCTCGACAACTTAATAATGTCAGCACTCATGGTGATTCTCTCGAGAACGACTCCTCGATCAAATTTTCAATCGTTTTTGGTTTCCATGGCCACTTATCAAGCCATCACACATATCCCTCATTGTTTCTTTTCTTTCTTTTGTTGGATGGTTCATTATTTTGAAGTTGTGGTGGTGGTTCAAGATCTATCATGAGTATCAGCATTTCAAGTTTAGGTTTAGTTATTTCATCCATCACCTCAAAGGTTAACCTTCCCCTCTTAAAACTGTTGATTTCCCTAGTTTCATGGTCCTCAAATTTTCTCTTTTATTGTAGGACCTCAGGCAAAGGTGCATTGGTGTGGATATTTTTCAATACCTCCATATACGTTTTAGATTGGGAATTTATCGCGGCTTCCTCAAACCTTTGCGGTAAATGAATCGGTGGGGTATAGGGAGGAGAAATAACAATATGTATTTCCTTCTCTACCTCCTCGACAACCTCCCTTTCGGATGACGTCAGTGTATTTTTCTCAATCTCTACTCTTTTCTCACCAGAACTATTCTCAACCTCATTATTACTCTCTTCAACCTCATTATCACTCTCCTTAGGATTTTCGATTTGTTTTTCACTACTGGTTGTTACAACATCCACATGCTCCTCGGGGAAAGGTCCTAGAGGATTTTGTGCAATAAAGGAGATTTGAGTCTCCAAGGCCATGTTGTGAGTCACAAGGGACTCAACCGCATTGTTCAGATGCTTAAGGGTTTCATTATTATGAAGACTTGTTTTTCTTAACTCTTCATTTTGGACAGTTTGGGTCTCTACAAAGTGCTCTATCATAGATTCTAGCCTAGATTGAGTCAGCATCGCATTGAAATCCTCCATTGATGTTTCAAGGTTTAAATTGTGGGATTCATGTGGTTCCTCAAAGTGTGTTTGCGTCGCATTTTGTGTCTCCTCAAAGCACTCTGTCGTCATGGTTTCTAGCCTAGAGCGAGTTAGTATTGTAATAAGATCCTCCATTAATGTGCCGAGAGTGGAATTTAAGGATTCTTGCAACTCCTCAAAATATTGGGTGTGATGATTGTAGAGGAAATTTGGTTGAGGATAAGTTAACGTTGCATTATAATCCTCCATTAATGTTTCAAGATCGAACTTATGGGATTCTTGCGACTCCTCAAAATGTTGGGCGTGGTGATTGTAGATGAAATTTAGTTGAGAATAAGTTAGCGCCATATTATAATCCTTCATTAATGTTTCGAGAGGATTTATGGGATTCTTGCGACTCCTCAAAATGTTGGGATTGGTAGTTCTAGAAGTAATTTGGGTAAGAGTGAGTTAGTGACGCATTGAAGTCCTCCATTAGTATTTCGAAGTCGGATTTATGGGATTCTTGTGATTCCTCGAGATACTGAAAGTGGGAGTTGTAGAAATTTTTTGGATGATACATAGTAATTAAGTAAGAGTGCCTTAGTCTATACGGTGCAACAACGGAAATAACAATATTGATTGTTGGTCCCCGGTAACAGAGCCAAAAACTTGATGCGTCTGCAAGTGCACGGAAATATCAAAGTGATATAAAAAATTATTAAACCCACAGAAACCAATATCAACCTACTGTAATCTATCGTCGCTTTGTAAAGCTAAGAATAATGAATAATTGATCAAGGGGAGACTAAGACTAAAATAAAGACTAAAATAATATTAAAGAAATATATAATAAAAGAGAGGCCGGAATGTGGATTTCGTGTGCCTCATAGACTTTGTAACTCGTTCACTTTTAATTATACTAAAGATGTATTTTGTAGAAAATGTTAATTTAAATATAATACCTCACACTCTCGTGGTTTTGAATAAAGTCACGCTCCTTAACCGTAGGATTTTGCTCTCGCTCTTTCACTTGAATCAAGGAAGTGTTTTGAAAATTGAGCAATTTCTAATTAATCCTAAAGCGCTCTCGTCGTGTTTAAGATTAATGCCTAGTTTCTCTATCCGGTTCGACCCCCACGCTCTCGCATTGTCGGCTCTAACCCTAGTTAATTTCCCACTCTCGTGGAAAAATCGTGTTAAGTAACCTCTCACTCTCGTGACAAAGCTATTTAAATTGAGTGTAAAAACAAAGACCAAAACAAAAATTTCAAATTAATTAATTAAGCCAACATTGTTATCGAGTCCCATCGGAAACAACGGTCCTCACATACCGGACTAAAAACAACTTAACATGATATATTATTAAATGAAAGTGAATTAAACATAACAATTGCAATTAAGAACGACATAGTAATTAAATTAACAATGATAAGCGACAATAATAATAATAATAATAATAATAATAATAATAATAATAATAATAATAATAATAATAATAATAATAATAATAATAATAATAATAATAATAATAATAATAATAATAATAATAATAATAATAATAATAATAATAATAATAATAATAATAATAATAATAATAATAATAATAAAGCAATAAAAGGAAACCTATAAAAGTTGGGAATAAATTACGAGACTTGAAATAAAGATGAAACTGAAATAACTTCTATTAAAGCGGCAAGATTTGATCCAAGAATTACACAGATTGTAGGCCTAATCTAATGATGTGGTAGTTCCCCGATGTGAGAAACTATCACTTTTATAAAGTGATTTCTGCCTAAAACTATGAACAATGCTTCCATGCACAAACTTGGATGCTCAAACAATGAATACTAGATCCTTTATATAGTGAGAAATGCTAGAAGTTATCATGTGAGAAGTAGTGGAGATAATGGAGATCATGGTCGGAGAAGTTGAGAAAATCATGGGGTGAGTGGGTGAGATGGTGGACATGGAGAAGGATGCAAGAAAACAAAAATGTGACTGCAATATTAGAGTTGTGGCGAGGGCCACACATGTTATGGTGAGGGCCACGCTTCTAGGAAAGTTGTGACGAAGGCCACAAGTTGCATGGAAAGGGCGACGCTTTTGAAGTGTGTGGCGAGGGCCATAGCTTATGTAGCGAGGGTCACAGGTCCGCGGCCAGGGCCACAGCTTCAGAAACTGGATTTTCTGCTCTTTTCTTCTATTCTTCCAATCTTCTATGCTTCCTCTCCATTTCTCGTTCTTTTTTCGTATGTGAGCTTTGTGTTGGAATATTCCTGAAATAGAATAGTAATACATGCATAACAAGACATAAACAAATGAAAAAAAATATAAAAGTGCATGTGAATCAAGTCAAATATACGATATAATTTCACATTATCAATCACTATCATTATTTATTTCATTTCTGAAACAACTAATGATCATAGACTAAAATAACATTCAAATAATAAGCTCCCTCCTAAACAATTTATTTTCTTGAGAACTTTCTTATTTAGTGTCAGCTAGCCTTTTAAAATCTTCTTCAATCTCTAGAGTATCAAACTTCTAAAATGATGTTACAACATCTGGTTGAACATCAGTTCCTTTAAATGAACATATCACTGATTATGGTCCTGAAAACATTACCAAAGGTACCTCTCTCAATAGAATAACTCAAAAACATACCTTGTTCTCATTCAATGAGTATATAAGACCCTTTGAAGACTTCACAGATAATAGATTTACTTTGTTAAAGGACACAAAAGAAAATCATATGTATCTTCCTATCCATCCAGACCTTCACTTTACATTGAACCAACCAGATCCATAGAACAAGTTCTAGAGCTTTTGCAATTGTCTAATTTGTTGCACCTTTTGGTGTGACATTTTGACCTTCTTCTTTCTTGACCACCAAGTAAAAGGATAAACAACTAAGTACTTGTGAAATTAACGAATAATAATTGTTCTTAAATCCTCAAAGGAACTTCATACACCATATTAGTGACAAAAAATCATCATTGATGACATATACCTTCAGACCTTGATCACACAACTGACTTGTGTTTATTACAATAGTCACCAGTCCTTGAGCAAGAAGAAAACCAATTACCAAAACTTAGAGAATCCATCCTGAATTCTTTAGTTATCCAATATCATTAAACTTCCTTTTTAGTATCATCAACAAAGAAACATTTGATTAAAATGAGACTTAAGCAAACCACCAGGAACACTTTTATTACAGTTAAGTCTCAGGAACAGTTATTGTCAAAATACCAATCATCTTAGTTGGAGACCTAAGAAAGGTATCAGAGATAAGGCAATATTCACATTCCCTGAGTATTAACCACTACTTGGTTAAACAAAACTGAACTTGACCTTTGAGAAAATAACCAAAATTGTTAAGATCAACTCATCACAGAAGAGATATCTTCAGTGCAAGTATACGCCTGTAACACGAGTAAGCTGATGTCCAACATAATGTTATGACATCCTTGACTCCACTTGCCTTTTGATAAAACAACGTTTTTTCACTTTGAGTTTTCCCTTTGCCAAACATAGCTTGAAAACCCAAAACCTTCCAACAAACTTTCCACTTGAGGAACCTTCTTCAACAGAACTTAACTATCCTTTCAGACTTGACATTTGATATCAAGTTTTAGGATTAATAGATTCACTTCACCTTGCAAGTTATAGATGGTAGATAATCTTTTATCCTCTTAAGACATAATATCAAAAATAAATCTCCTCCTATTTTTTCATGGTTGATAACACCTGTTATTCTAGATACACAGATCTTGGAATAAAACATCCAGCAAATCATGAGAAAAATCTTCAAAACATAAATCTTCATTAGAAGTCCATCTTCCAGTCAAATCAGATATAGAAAACCTATACAATTGTTCTTGAGAAAAGTAGGACATCCTGCTCCACAAATATCCAAGGTCTTCACACTCGAATGAATGCTTAGACATTGATCTATACACCAATTCCAGCTTTTCTTTCAGCATCACAAACCATTTGAAGTCAGTACAGATGTTATAACATGTTTTCATGACATACTGTTAAAACTCTTCAACTCCTAATTGGATTTCCTTCCAAGGAACACAAAATTAGTAAGAAACCATTCATCAAAAAACTGAAACAAGCTTCTACAGAGTTAGAAATAAAGTCCATTCTCTTGTTTATCTTTAATAGTTGTAACTTCCATGTCAAATCTCTTAAATAGAGACCTATGTATCTTCTTCTTGACTAGTCATTCATTTGATTTAAAAAAACACTAAGATGTGCCTTTATGAGTTGACTTGAGAATTTCCCAAGTATCTTTGTCTACCAGTAATAATAACTCTGAAAAATAAACTTATCGATTCCATTGACTATGAAATTGACAACTTCAAAGTTATATAGAGACAACTCATGCTCTACTCTTCAATCTCTTCAGAACCAGGATTCTCTTGTCCTGACAATTCTTTAGTATTTGTTGTCCATTGATAACTAGAACACAATCATTCCAGTCTTCCACGAGGATTAGTACTCCCAAAAAAATTACTCCCTGAAGCTCACCCAATAGACCAGGATGCATGCTCTGATACCAATTGAAATTTCCATGGTACATGCAACACATGGTAATACCGATTTTTAACATCAAAACAATATCATGATAGATGTTACAACATTTGATATGACATCCTAAACAGATTCATCAAGTTACCATAAAATACTAAAACTTAAATTGCATAATGATAACTAACACATAGATTTGTTAATCCAGTTCAGTGCAAACTCACCTACATCTGGGGGGCTACCAAGCCAGGAAGAAAATTCACTATCAACAATATTAGTTCAAATTTAAACTCCTCATTTTACAACTTCTCACCTAATTCCTACCCAATGATACTTCTACCTAGGAACCTCCTAGATATGAGAAATTGCCATCTCACTTCCATTACAAAACTTAGCTAAGACTCTTGACCAAGAAAAATACTTAAATTTGCTTAAAAGCTTCATCCAAGAACAATACTTAACTCATTTCCTAAAGGCTTATGATTGAGAATATAATATCGACCACAAGTATCAAAAGATACAAGGGTGACTTACACCACACAATACACAAGAGACTCTCAAAAACTAAGACTTATGCTTCCCTTAATTGTACAATTGTTGAAAACTTAAATTACATTAGGTTATGCATTCTCTTTAAATACACTTCTTCAATCCATGGGCTTCGAAATCTCCATCAAATATTTCTTGATCCACGAGTTGAGAGTTGTATCTGTTGTGCAACAAAATCTCTTTAAATCTTAGAACAAACAATACAAAATTTACTAAATTATCTCAAGGCTCAATTTAGTAACTAATGCACAACTGTGAAATGTACTAAAACATATCCAAAAGAAATATTCCACAATCAAATAAAATCTGCCAAAACTTAAAACAACATTGCATGTTGTACCAGATCATGATGTCATGACATCTACCTTCGACATATGACTCAAAACACATAACAGTAAAACTATTATGGCAGTTGATAAAGATGCAGCAACATCTTACACAACAACATAAAACGATGTTTAAAACCATGCATAGGAATCATTCTCAATGTTATATGGTGCACCCTTGAATTAGAGGTCTTATGAATCATTCAAAACCATATTGAAATTGTTGAAAATAAAATTATTACATCAAAATTAGTCTTTTAAATTAAATTATTGAAAATAAATTAAAAAATTATTATTATTTAAAAAAAATTAATACTATTTTACCTCAAGCAAATTTTAATTTATATATATTTTTATTTATCTTCTTAAACATACAAATTAAACACTAAATCTGAAGTAACTCAAAAATATAGAAAATTATAAAGGTAAAAAAAAATAGTTTTTTTACAAAGAATAGTTTTTTCTCTTAGATAAAAAACATAAAATTTTAACATTTTAAGGGGTAATCCATTTTTTTTTTACAGATGTAAATCAAAATCCGTATATATTACAAGAAATATTATATATTTAATTTTATAAAAAATATTATATCAAAATTAGTCTTTAAATTAGTCTTTATAAAGTATTATTTTAAAAATATAGAAAATTATAAAGGTAAAAAAAACGAGTCCATATTTAACTTGATAATTTTCAACTAAATTGCCACATTTTTAATGATGAAGGACGAAAAAATTTCAAATTTAAAAAAAAAAAAAAAATCAATTTTAAGTCCATTTATAACTCAATTTAAGGACCATTTTTAAAATAAATTGGGATCGAGAATTATTTTTACTACATTTGAACTATTTATAATTTGAATAAAAAACAATTTAAAATCCGTAAAACCCTAACAAACAAAAACCCTAGATTCACCTGTTGCCGTTTCGTCATTGTTGTATCAGAGACTTCACTCTCAAACTCAACTTCACCGACGCAGTTCTTCATCATCGCCGGAAACAGGTATTCCTTTTCTCTTCTCATGTAGCGCCGATGAGTTTCCGGCGAGATTTTCATCAGTTGTTGTTTTTGTTTCTTAAAATTGTTGTTTTTTTTTTTGGCAGATTGATTGTAAGAGATGGAACACGGTTCTTACTCTGATCTGAGTAAATCAACGTTTTGTCTTGTGGACGAGGATCACACTTTTGCTAATTCTGTCAGATTCACCTTGAATCAAGAGTTAGTTATTTAATTTCTGAATTCTTATCTTCCGTCCACTTTCGAATCCGTTGTTGTCAAATAGCGGCTATAGCATAGCCGAATTTGAACAAATTGCTATTATTATGTGATACTATATTTAGTAAAAATCATGGTTTTAAATTGCAAGTGGTAAGTGTTGATATTGAGGTCATTGCAGCGTGGATTTTAATTGAAAGGTGTTTAAAATATACCGTTGCTTGATGTTAAGATTTTCCATGACATAGGAAGTAAATTGTGTCTTTGGGTTCTGAAATTTTGAATTTTGATGAAAATACTTGAAGAAACGGAGGTGGAATTGTCTGATGTGATTTTTAACTGCGGTCAGATGTATGATTTTATCACATTGCAATTGTGGTACGATGTGGTTGCGAAGACTACCGCATCGGCAATGTTGCACCCACAATTGCAGTTGCAGACTGCAATTTAAAACCATGGTACAAATTTCTATTACAGAAAAGCTATAGCAGTGTAGGATATCCAAATTTTAACAAACCACTATTTTCCCGCAATCTGTGATTGACATCATTCTAGAATTCTAGAGGCAGAATATAATCCCGCACCTTCCAAAATTTCAGTTTATTAATTGTCTTAAAACTGCTTACACATAGGGAATAATTCCCAACAAAAATCAACATGAATCCAGCTTTATCCTCTTTGATGGACAACAGACTGATTAACAGAGCTCCTCCTGCCTCTCATTCACTGTTGTTAAATTGCAGCCGTAGTGCCGTCGTTAGCATGTTTATGTGGCAGATTTTGGCCTTCCGCCATAGGCAACACTCCTCTCATCCCTTAGGGAGAGACAAGGACCTGTCATAGTGCCACCATGAGCGTGTTTATGTGGTAGATTTTGGCCTTCTGCCATTGGCAACACTCTCACATCCCTTAGGGAGAGACAAGGACCTGTCACATCCCTTGTTCGGTTTGGATTTCTTTTGTTTGAGTTTGAAAGATTTTAGTTTTTTGTGTTCATATTATAAATGTGTGTTTAATTTGGTCTTTTCATATCTATCGTTCTATGCCCAATCTTTTCCCACTCTTCCTTAATCCTAGTTTTCAGCAAAATATATCCTTATAAGAGTAATTATTATTTTCTTGCAGTCCAAGAGTGACATTTTCTGGGTACAGCATTCCTCATCCTTCAGAAAATCGTGTTAATGTCAGAGTCCAGACAACTGGTAAGTGGTAACATAAGCTGTGTCATGGTGTATATAATGTGATTAGTTTGCAAATTTCTTCCATTGTCTAATGCCAAAAATCCCATTTTTATATCACAATCACAAGAGTGTGTACTTTAAGCTTCCAATTTCATATTTTGCAAAACAATCTTTTCTATTCCGCCGACTAGTTATTTGTTATTTGTTGTAGACAATTTGCATACTTTCAACCTAACCATTTTTCTTTTACAACAACAAAACAAAGTCAGTACCATTATTATGATGTTGTTTGATTGATTTAATCGATTTCACATAATGAGAGAAGACTTTGGTTGAAGTTTTACTTATATGTAACTGTAATTTTGGTTGTAGGGGATCCAGCAAGTGAGGTGCTAAAAGATGGTTGTCAGGATCTGATGCTTATCTGCCAGCATGTTAGGAGCACTTTTGAGAAGGCAGTTAATGATTTTAAAACCAGCAAGACCGGTGATGATATGGATATATGAACTAGTATGCTGGATATAGTTTTAATTTTGTATTAGTTAATATTGTTCAAGCATTAAAATAGAAACACTGAATCTGTTACCAAAGTTTGATGTCGAAGAATCATTGTTCCATTTTGTCGAGCATTTTTCTGCGCATTATATCATTCAATGTATGTCTTCTGCATAAGCAAATAGTACAAAATATTGGTCTTGATTGTTGAGTGTGTAAAGTATTCCTAGAAGAATTATGTTCCACTTTTGTATTGTATATGCATCTTGGTTTTAATTTTATGATAATAATATACATCTTTAAGGTACCTATTTAATAAATGTTTGAGACTATACTACTGTAGGAAAACAAGGCATAGTCATGGAAGGAGGATGACCAAACATGCTTTAACCACTCTTCATACAACAACATAAATTAACTTACCATTAGGGATAGATAGATGTGAACAATTCTATACAACAAATCTTAAGCAAAGTAAACCATGAATCTTCTAAACAATCCTGGTCATTTTAATGTTATTGTATGCCTAATTTTTATGGTATAATAACTACGACCAATTACACCATATGTATAGTTGAGTCTAATTATCTAGTTTATGCACTGGTAACCAATATTTTGTTACTATTCTATAAGAGATCTCGTGTCTTATATAATTATTTGGTACATAACTAGTGGTCAGTTTTTTTAACAATATTCTACTTGCACCGAGTGTAATAGAGATAAATAGATAATCTTGTATGTGATTATCCAATTTAAGGTCTTCATAAAATCAACTACTTCAGGACGAGCACTAATACCAGTAGACCAAACTATCATCCCATGAGGTTAAGTAACAACTTCACCACTTTCTCTTTCTTTTAATGAGATTTCATTTTCACCAACTTTCACAACCATAGATCATAATTTCACATCAATTCCTTTCCTTAAGCAAATTGGGTTATTCTCTTGTCAAACCTGCAATGAATCAAGAATGATCACCAGCATAACGCAACTGCAATTTCAAACCATTTGTCTAAGTATCAAAATATAGATAAAAAAATATACATTACATGTTTAAGATATGATCACTAGTCTCAAGGAGAGTAATCTTAACACGGTCTTTAAGAGAAGGATATAACTTACACATATCTTCATACACAAAATCATGTAGCTCTACTGCAAACTCTACACAAGTTGGACCACCACCAACAATTACAAAACTGAGGAGCTTTTTCTTCTCTTCCACCGGTACAGAAGGAAGACTTGCTCTTTCAAAAAGGTTTATCACTTTGTGGTGAATTCTTTGCGCATCTTCCACTTCCTAATTCACAAGTAATTTCATCATATTTCTAAATTACAATCTACAACTGTAATTGTAGCCACAATATAACAGTCTTAAAAGTTTCACTATCGACATCACAATTACAATGACAATCACAATTCCAAATGGATATCGCAAATGAATTCTACGCGATTTCATTTTATTATTTTAATTATTTGCTAATCTAAATAATATAATTTGATTATATATCCCTTTCATTTCATTGTATCGATCTAAATGTAGTAACGAGGTTTTTTGATATTGATCCGAACGACACAATCATGTGAATGTACTAATGTGTTAGGACTATCCTTTGAATTATTCGACCTTATTAAGCTCTTATTCTCAAAATAGGATAAGTTATAAAAAAAGAAATGGTAAAAGTGTTTATATTAATTTCTCTATGATTTATGATTTATTTATTAATTATGCATGTATCCTCATACTCTTTTCACCCTTCACTTCAACCACTCATACAAACACAATCCCAAAAATTTCTCACTAATTAACCTTAATCTTCTTCTGCTAATTCAGATTATTACCCCAAAACCAACATGTTAATCTCATTATCCCACAAAACCATCACCTTCATAACATTCTTCTTCTTATTAGGCCCAAGCCCAATCCTCTCACGAGACGCCCACGTCATCAACTTCCGATCACCCAATCTCTACCCCGAATCTCTCGCGTGGGACCCACGCGCTCAACATTTCCTCATCGGTTCCCTTCGCCAACGCATCATCACCGCCGTCTCCGACGCCGGCGTCGTAGAAACCTTCATCTCCGATACGACTCTCCCCTCAAACGCATCCTTCCTCGGCATCGCCGTTGATTCTTCTCGTAACCGTCTCCTCGCCGTCGTTCACTCCCACCCTCCGCTCCCTCCCTTCAATGCCCTCGCCGCTTACGATCTCTTCTCCCGCCGCCGTATCTTCCTCATTCCCCTCCCTTCCGCCGACGACAACCACGAATCCGAACCCGTCTCCTGCGCGGCCAACGACGTCGCTGTCGATCACATCGGTAACGCTTTCGTAACAAACTCTGCCGGAAACTTCATTTGGAAAGTCACCGCTACCGGAACGGCCTCAATCTTCTCAAAATCCCCACTATTCTACACCTCGCCAACAAACAATCAATCCAGCTTAGGTCTCAACGGAATCACCTACGTCTCCAAAGGTTACCTTCTCGTAATCCAATCAAGCACCGGAAAGCTTTTCAAAGTCGACGAAATCGACGGTACAGCAAGGATTGTTCTATTAACCGAGGATCTAATCGGCGCGGACGATATCATCGTTCGCGACGCAAACGTCGCTATCGCGGTGTCGCCGATGAACAAACTGTGGTTCATTAAGAGTATGGATAGTTGGGGAGAGGGATCGGTGTATGAGAGATTGGAGATTAATGTCCGGCGGTTTCCGACATCGGTGACAGTGGGAGAAAAGGGGAGATTGTATGTTTTGTATGGACATTTGAATGAAGGGATGTTGGGAGAAGTAGGAAGAGAGGGTTTTGGTATTGCTGAGATTAGGTCAAGAGAAGGACAAGATGATCATGTTTGGATTTTCGGTTTGATTGGTGTTGGATTGGCTTATTTTTTCTTTTGGAGGTTTCAGATGAGAAATCTTGCCAAGAAAATGGATCATAAGATCAAATGAGTGTTTGTTTGGAAAACACCGAAATCACAGTGACAAATCACGAAACTTCTAAGAGTTCTACACCTGCAGCGACCATAACCAACATCCATATGTAAAACTCTTAGAAATTTTGTGATTTTAGTTTAGTTTTGCAGATTGAAATTTTTAATTTTTACCTATTCCAAATGTTGATCAATGTGAGGTCAACTAAAGATGATATTGTATATGTTTTCGGTTTTAATTATGGGAATGTTGTTGATCAATGTTGTTGAAAGGAAGATGATATTGTATATTTTTTCGGTTTTAATTATGGGAATGTTGTTGATCAATGTTGTTGAAAGGCCGATTTAACCAAGATGTTTGAAATATTTGCTGCACTGTTGTTTAGGATTTAGAGGTTTTGGTTAATGTGATTTCTTGACAGTCAAATATGTTGCCAATTTTGGTTATAGCAATGTTTTGTTTCCTTTCAAGTTGTTAGGGTTTAATGTGATTATGAAAGTTAGTAATTGAGAGGAAGTTGTGTAAATGTGCTTTGATTTGGTGCCATGTGGATCTTAAAAAACACACATCTTTTAATGTTAGGAACTATGGAACACTGATTTGGTGTATGTAAGGGAACATGTTTAATATGCCAACATTTGTTATTTGTAACTTGCTATTAAAGTCATAGTTATTATTGTTTGGATCAAAGAATTTTTTAATAAGTTGTGAATTTGAATTTGCCTCCTCTAACATATCAATCTGTGATTTGTTTATGACCATTGATAGTTGTTCACTTTAGCAGCATAAGAGGAGATTTGAAATTTTTGGTTTGCTGGCATAAGAGGAGAATAACATGAAGCTTCATTTGAATTTGCTTGTAGCAGCATATTGTTCCTTGCTATTGTATTTGCTTTCCTTCATTTTCTGTGGTAGCAGTCCCATGATAAGGGATTTGGATACTTACCGTTTTGGCACCAACTGTAGAGTAACTTTGTAGACCATTTATTTAATCTAAAGCTTCACATTGTGCCATGAGTCTTTTTTGTTAAACATGAAAGCACGACATTTTAATCTAATCTGTCAAAAAGAGAAAAACATTTTCTTTTTCTTTCTCCATCTTCTTTCTCCGCTACGCCGCCATCATCCAAGGCAAAACGAGCACTAAAGTGCAGCACCACTACCTCCCGTGCCTCTTTCCCATTGTCGACTCGTTCATGACCATTATTCTCTTTTCTTTTTTTTGCATATATGTTGAGAAGGGAATCATAATTCTTCACATTCAAAATTGACACTATTGAAGCTTGAGAATTCAATAGAGCATATCCATGACTCCCTTCAAAAATTAAACTTTAAGGACAAGCTTTTGGTTTTGTCTCTCTTCTCCTTGTTTTAAATTACTTTTCATCGTTGGAACTATTGCCTCTTTCAGACTTGTTCAATTACTTTTCATCGTTTGAACTATTGCCTCCTTCAGACTTGGTCGAAATCAACTTTGTTTATTAATTTTCAATGAAATGATAAAGTTGAGGCATTCAAATCAGAACAAAAATATGCTTATATTTTCACTTTGTTTTCAAGAAAATCTTTATGTTAACAAAGTCCATGTCATGGTCATCTTAAGATTCAATCATTAGTAGTTAGTACTGACTAAGAAAACAGTACTTGTTAACATCACTATTGGTTTACAAACATAATATATACACTAGTGTAAAAAAAACACAACACTGAATCTGCAAAACCATATAAAAAAAGGGCAGAAAACGTTTCAACCAAACCATCAAAACTAAGATCATGCAAAACAATCAAAAACACCTAAACATCTTAGTATAGAAAAAGAAAGAACGAAAAGATACTTCTAAAGAAACAGAAGCATAAAAATTTGGCTCAAAAACTATTGAGCTGTGTTAGCATGTGAACAAGTTCATCACTGGAAGGTCTATCAGCAGGCATATCAGATAAGCACGCCGCAGCAATCCCAACAGCCATTAGCATCTCATCTTCTTCACCTTGTTCCCCCAAAATACTCTTATCTAGAGCTTCTCGTTCCTCTCCCGCTTGCTTCAAATGTCGCAGCCAACATCCCAAACTTCCACCTCTCACCGCTTCTCCAAAGAATGCATCCGTAGGGTCCTTACCGGTTAGTAAGACTCCTAGTATCATCCCGAAGCTGAATATGTCGCTCTTTTCTGTGTACCTGCTGCATTTTCAAAACACACGTTTCAATCTCAATACCACCAATCAGAATTGTTTCAGACACCACTACATTGACACCGACACAAGACACCATACACAACACTGACACCAAATCAGACACAGACTCAATATTGACACGACACAGACACCAGACACAACCCTAAACACGAGACACAACATTGACACCAAATCAGACACAGGCACAATATTGACACCCACACAGACACAACCCTGACACAGTAAATATTTAATGAGATAAGGTTTGGTTATTGTTGTACCTGCGAATGTGGAAACATTCGGGAGGGGTGTTGAGAGAAGTCCCTCTATCTAAGTTGGGTAGAAGTTTAGCCAATCCATAATCTGCCAATCTAGGTTCAAATTCAGAATCCAACATCACATTTGTAGGCTTCAAATTGAAATGTAAAATTTGAGGAACACAAGTGTAATGAAGATATTGAAGACCCTTCACAACACCAACAGCAATCCTCAACCTAACTTCCCAACCAATCTGCAACTCATTTTCTCTAACCCTATTCATCACATCTGCAAGACTACCGGTCGACACATAATCATAAACCAATGAGAATCCATCGTTTTCGCGAACATAAGCCCTCAAACTCATCAAATTCCTATGTCTTAAGCTTGCAAGAAGCTCTAGCTCCATCTGTATCTTCCTCTTCACGGATTTTCTCCTACTCTCTTGCGAATTGCTCTCAAACGGTGTAAGCTTTTTCACCGCAATTATGAGACCATTCTCAAGAACAGTTTTATAGTACTTCCCATTCGCACTCGAACCAAGCAAATGGTTTTCTTTCGACAAAGCTAATTGGAGTGTCTTCGAGGCAATCTTTGGCGAGAATATCACCGGTCCTTTGAGGATAGGCGTTCTATTCAGATACTGAACAACGCAACGAATCACAACCACAAACAGAATCGAACCAATTAATCCAGTGATTACTCCTAAAACTACACTAACAATAATCTTCTTAGAATCATCCCTATATTCCGCCCCCGACCGAGACTCATACGACACATGTTTACTCAATCTCCCATGACATTGCACAGTATTGTCATGATGCAAACTAAACAACAACAAAACAAGAAGCTGAAATACCAACAACTTATTTGAAAGAGAAAAAAGGGTTTGCCTTTTCTTAAACATCAAAACACAAGAAACAAAGTCACAACCACAAATCAATCCCATAAACAAGAAACAAAGTCACAACCACAAAACTTGGAAACAAACTCATATTAACATCACTCCAAAAGACTCAATTTTTAAACTCTATCTTAAAATGGGTTGTTCAAAAAGAGCACAAACATAAGAATAAGCATAAGCATAAGCATATTCCACAAACTTTTCATTTTTCAAACCAAAATCTTCACAAACAAGCCTTCATAGAATCCTTATCATTTTCTAGAAAACCTCATCTTTTTATTCTCTTCACTCGCCCATAAAATTTCCACCTTTACACAAATAAGAACAATAACAAAGAACTACTCCATAGTTTAGTAGCAATGAGTGACCAACAACAAAAGAACCAACATGACCCAGAAACAAAGTTGCTTCCTTTTTTCCTTGGAAACAAAACAGAAAGTCAAAAAGTTGAAAAGAAATTAAAGGGTGCAAGAGAATGATGAAGAAACAAAAACAAAAACAACAACAAAAGAAAAACAAACCCTTCTCAGAAACTAGAATGTTATTGAAGTTGTGAGCTACTAAGTGCTATACTAAGTACTACTACATATCAGTGACATAAACACATAGAAAGCATGTATAGTGAAAAATGAATGATTGTGTTTTTGTGTGAACTGTGAAAGTTGTTTCTCTCTCTAAGAAAAGTAAAAAACAAATTTTTATGATAGTACTGTAGTTGTTTCTCTCTCATTATCAGAGTCTCATCTCATCTGATGACAGCAAATGGCCATGCTTCTTTCTTTGGTTCCCGCCTTTGTGAGTAGACTGTACTGTTGTGGGCTCCACATTTGGTCTGAAAGTGAAACATCGTAATCCGTGAGTTGATTAAGGAATTTGTGCTTAATGGAAACCGTTTGATTTTGTTAAGTTTGATCTTATCCGTTGGATTAAGAATCTTGGGAATTTGTGCTGCTTATGTTTTTGTTTTTGTTTTCGATAAAAGTGCTTAGTATGTCTGGTTGATCATGTGTATGTGATAAGTCCGTTTTAAAATAAATTTATTTTTTTAAAGCCACACTCACTTTAAAATAGAAAAAATGTTTTTTTTTTGCCGTTGAATAATTGCTTTTACTACATTGGTCAATGACAAATTTAATAAATTTTGAATCCTACAAAAATTACATTAGGTTGTTTATCTTATTAGAATACTTAGTGATTCAAATGTATTGTATAAGTTTTTAGAAGTATATTAGAGGAAACAACTTAAAAAATAAGTATCTCTAAAAAATAGAAATTGATTTTATCGGATTGGTAATCAGTTATAGAAAATGGCATAATTGGTTATAACATGAGTTTTTGTTTCTGTCTATTGTGTTTATCGTAGGCATAATCGATTACGATGTTTTGCGTAATCGGTTACAAACCCGTGTCTGAGTTTTTTAACTTATTTTTTAAGTTGTTTGTTTTTCAATAGTTTTGTTGGCTTGTAAAAATATCCCTTAAGTTGTAACATTTTAGTTAATGTCATTTGTTACATATTTTCTCTCTCTCTCTCTCTCTCTCTCTCTCTCTCTCTCTCTCTCTCTCTCTCTCTCTCTCTCTCTCACACACACACACACACACATCTTTTAATTTCATCTTCTCCAATTAACACAAATTCTCCATTGATTCACCACAAGGGCTTGTGTATGTTCTAACATTTGGCATCAAGAATCTTGGTTCTGATCCATAATCCGCTGTAAAGATGAATATTGTTTTCAATGATAGAGTTCCCACCAACCTACTGATTCTTGATTCGAAGAATTATGATAAGTGGTCAAAACAAATGAAGATTTTGTTTAGGTATCAAGACGTTCTTGAGGTGATCAAGAATGAAGTTACTTCACTTAGGGAAGAAGCTACAGATACTCAGAAAATTGCATTCAATGAAGAGAAGAAAAAGGATTACAAGGCACTCTTCTTGATTCATTCTTGTGTCGATGGTGATAACTTTGAAAAAGTTGGAGAATGCGAGGCAGTGAAGCAAGCTTGGGAGATCTTAGAAAAAGTTTATGCATGGGGTGATAAAGCAAAAGTGGCGAGGTTACTGTTTACCTTAAAGTTTGGTAAACAAAGCACTAGTCTTCCAAAATCTAATATCTTTGGTTACTCGCAGAATCGACTAGCTTGATCCTAAGACAATAGTGTATAGTTTTGTTTAAGTTTTATGAATATTAACTTCTTCAAAAGTAAAGGTAAATTTTGAGGATAATAATAAGATAATTTATGAAAGTGATAGGAAGAAAGAGAAGTTTTGACTGGAATTTTAAAGGAATATAAACAACTTTAATGAAAATAAACTTGCATTACAGGTAACTATAATGCTTCATACGTACATTTCTCAAAAACTCGTTTCTCGATAATACTTGGTACTTTGAGTAAATATGAGTAATTTGTACAATATCAAACACATAGAATCCTAACACTAAAGACTCTTATTTATACTAATTCGACACTAACTGTAACAAACAGTTTTCTCTTCAGATGATGACACATTCTCTCTTGCATGTGCTCTACCACTCGCAGGCCTCCACACGTCTCTTTTCAATAGAACGGATAAGGTCAAAATTCAGTTATCAACCTAGTTTCAAATATCTCTGTCGAAATTTGATTTCGAAACATCTTCAAAAAATGCTAAGTCCCAACATTATACCATTTCGCCAATATAAACCATTTCGCCAAGACTTCGGTCGAAATGTCACCCATTACTTGTCAAAAACAAACTTCAGCTATCTTCAACGCTCTTTTCGAATTTCCTTCGAACTCATTACTTAAACTTGAGTATCGAATTTCCAGCTAACAAATTGCCCTCCAAAAATGTCTTCTTCGATTATGACGAGAAAAAGACATTTTTGAAAGCTTTCGACGCGACAATAATTACTGTTGTGACATCATGGTCATGATGACCACTTTTCTTAAATGTCTCATTGAGACATGCATCGCTGCAGAAAATCATTATCCCTAGAAAATAGAAACATGGAGGTAATTGTATAGGCAATCATTTGCACATCCTCTCAGAAGATTACACGTGCCTCATTAACTCTTCATTTATCATTCAAATGAAAAATGCAACGACTTCTTCCCCTCCCTATAAGTACCTTAGTCTCTCATTTTTTCAAAACTTTTCCACTTTTGAGCTCATAAACTCGCGTCTTCTTGAAACTTCTTCTTTAAAAATCTTCACAAAACCTTCATCTTCCAAGCTCTAGTCTTCAACGATGATAGTGCCTAAAACCAACAAAGCATCCAAACAATAGAACGAAGCCTCAATCTCAATTATTCAAATAGCAAAATCGCTGCTGGTAGGAAATCAGGAGTATGTTCCTGAGCCTCCTCTACTTGAAGAGAAAAGCAAAATCTACCAATCTTAGGTACTTGTTCCTCTAACCATTTATGGTGAAATGCATGCATATATGGGTTATTTGTCTGGCCCTAATGTAAATGCTGAAAAACTCTCATAATTTTTCCTATTTACCACCGTACCAAACCCTTGGCTAATAAGAGGAAAATTTATAGTAAAGGCAAAGTCATACTCGATGTTCAAACCAAACCTGTAGAGGATCAAGTGAAGTCTTCGACTGACACTTTAACACCAAACAAACCAATTAATCTAGATTACATGAGTAACACTCTTAAAGTGTTTCGCTCTTTCCCCTTGGTGAAAGATCCTAAGCAAAATTTCACTTGGCTTGCCAAAGTTGAGCAAAAGAAATCTCAATTATGGAATGAAATGGAGATATATGACCTGATTCAGCTGTCGAAATCTGGTATATATTATAGTCAAAGCATGTTGGTAGCTTCATTATACTTTTGGGATGCTTCACACAACACCTTCCATTTCTCTTATGGAATGATGACTCCCACTCTTTTTGATATCACTGCGATCACTGGTCTTCGACGAACTAGGAAAATGTTTGACCCAATGGAGATAGATGAAGACACCATCCACTTTGAAGGACTTAAAGATATGCAGTAGTGAAGAGATTTCTAACCATGGCGAATCAATTGCATGTAGGGCACAAACTATGAGAATTCATTATGAACCACTATGAGAATTGCATGTAAGCCAAATGATCCTAGGTTTTCTCTATGAACCACTATGAGAATTCATCGAATATTTGAGAAACTATCAGTTAGGAAACAACATAATCTTTGCAGGTCCATTATGGTTACTTTAACCATGGTTGAATGCCACATTTGAACCTTCACTCCCAACATGTAACACCATCAATGAAGAGGATGAAGATATATAAAACAGGAGAGTCAAAGGGATGAGATTGGCCCTTTTAACACCCAATGACAAATGATTGAATATACAGGATTCCTTTACTACATTTGTGATGATGTTTGCCAAACGTCACAATTTTACCTCTTCCATGGCTCCTTTCGCTGACAGGACACATGGTCTTGAATGGTTCACGAGGGAATTTCCTGCTTCCACAACAGATCAAGAAGAAGAATCTACAACCATATGGGAATCATTTCTTACCCCCAAGTTACTTGTCAACAGACTGAGGCCTTCGAATAGTCAAAGTACTTTGGTTAGTTATCAACTTAACTTGGTCTCTCGACAGTTTGGCCTTATTCAGATAATGCCTAAACCAATTTATGACATGAAGGGTGCTATGTGCCTCTACAACATGTGGTTTACTAAGGACAAGTGTGAAAAACACCTTTCTCAATATGGTGGTGTTACCGCTCTTACTCCCATCTCCTTTCGACCATCATCTTACTGCACATAAGAATTTGATACCTAGTGGAGAGACTACTACACCAAAGAAATCTTCGACGTATATGATTTTTCTCAGCATCTAACTCATGCTTTTGCTTTGATATAGAACTGATTCAAGAAAGGTACAACCACTCACATCAAGGAGATTCAAACATTCCAGAAATAATTTGAAATTGTGTATATACCAGATAATCTTAGCCGAACCATCCATGATGCAGCAATAACTTTGAAGGAGAAATTTATAAAAGAAACTCCCTAATTTAAAAATCCAGAGTGCACCAGGACACTGGGAATAGAGTCGGGGCATGAAGGCTATAGGACGTGGTCCTATTAGTGCAGTCATGTCATATACCATGCTCGGATGAGGTTCAAATGGATTACTATCGACACCCACGTCTGTGGGTAAGGCGATAGCACTTTTAGGCAGACCCGTGATTTTGAGTTACCTTTGACCTACCCTGACCTAGTCTTTACCCGTGAGTAGGGAAGGAATAATTATTACAGGTACATATGGTGACTATGTTCTGATAGGTGACCATTTTGTTCTATTGATGACTATGTGGGTCTCAGATTTATTTTCTGGGTTTAGGGATTCGGTAGTCAGGATGGTTCTTTGGTTATATTCTGGACCTTTGATCTTGATATATTTAACGGTTATTCATGGTACTTGGTTCCATTGTATTCTTGAAGTGGTGTTGAACCTTTGATCCGGTGAAATTATGACTTATTCAGAAGATTTATGCATAAGTTACCTAGAGGATTGTACAGTTGTTATGTTGAACTTTTGAACCTATGTTATTGCGCCTTACACTTAGTTGAAGGCTCAATTGAGTTTGGTTATGGAAATTTTAGGGAAAGTGTTGGAGAAAGAAGATGGTTCTATACCTGTTACAATAGGAGTTACCATTCCTCCCTATAATTTGGGGACTATTTCAAGTTAGGAAGTATCTCCTCCACAACCTTGTGTTCCAGGATCTTCCCATCCGCAACCAGTTGTTGTTTCCCAAGAGGACCTAAAGGGAAAAGTCCGTCAGCAGAGGTCGAAACAACTTGATTGATAATTTGATATATTCTAATGTTGTATGCACAATTGCTTCCTCGCCTGCTAGGATTTCATTTGGTTAAACTCTGAATCTTCACTACACACGAAAGGTTCCCTCATGGATTTGACGACAGGGCTAGGTGTGGATTCCACTCTGGGGCACCCGGTCATGATACTGAAGATTGCATAGCTTTTAAGCACCAAGTCTAGGATTTACTTGATACAGGGACAATTCTCTTCACTCCCGAGGGCTTGAGCATGCAAATCAATCATATGTCAACTGCTACAAAAATAGGGTTACGCCTTCTCCTCTTCAAGGTTCAATCTCACGATCTGAGTCACGTCATCCACAACCTATAATCCCAGAAGGTTCTCACCAGCAACCATTTATAAGTTATGAAAATCAGTTAGTTAATCAAAATCAAAATGTTCCTTATGTTCACCCAGTTCGGTATGCTCCTCAACAGCAAACCTATCAACAGAGACGTATGCAACAAGGTAAGCAAAGGGATAGGAAGCCAAAGAGGGTGTTTGACATTGTTCCCATGACTTATGGTCAGCTATTTCCTCAATTGCTCAAGCTTTCCTTGGTGGAACCCAAGCCACTGAAGCCTCTCATTCCTCCTTATCCTATGGATTTCAATCCTAATGTGTAATGTGATTACCACGCTGGGGCACTAGGCCATTCTATTGAAGACTACAAGGCTTTCAAAGAAAATGTACAAGACCTACTTGATGCAAAGGCTATCAATTTCGGTCCAGCTAGTCAGATTTGAAGTCTTTTTGACTCAGTGAATGTCAATACTTCCAGATCATCTTCAGAAGCAACAAGTCCATACGGATATTAGTCTCCTCAACATGGTAATTTCAAGTTTCATTTGCAGTTCTCATTTGTAATCTTTCTTGTTTTGGTTCAATACTTTCTTGTATGCAAAACTTGCCAATTTTTGAATATTAATCACAATGCATTGAATATGTTTGTCTTGAAGTAATCCATTCGTATTCACTCATTAATGTTTTTCTTTGCTTTTTGATACTTAACTCTTGATAAATAAAGAAAAATACCTCTGGAGGGAGGATGGTGAGTAATATACTAAAAATTTCAAACGGTGTGCTTTTTGAATAAAAACCCTGCTGACGATGTACATGCCTTGTTTTAATTCCTAAAAACCAGAGATATAAGGGAATGAAACCCTCGTTAACCCCTTTTGAGCCTTGAAGTAGGAGTTTCTTTTCTGTTCAGAAAAAAACCTCACATTTAACCTGGGGCATGGTAGATTTCAGTTAATCTGATTGAGCGTTCAAAACTCACCAAGAGTGAGCATCAAAGGATACAACAATGGTTATCCTTCAAAAGGTTGAGGAAGAACAAAAACACAATGGTTGACCCTCATATCAGCAGTGTGCATTAAAGAGAGATATATCCCAATGAGTATCTCTCGCACAACAGGAGGACGAAAGATAATGATACAACAATGGCTATCCATCGTCTACTAAAGACTCAGACAGTCACAATCACTTCCAATAAATCAAGGATGATGCAAAGATCAATGACTTGTTCAAAAATAAAATGAATAAGAAAAAGACAAAAAGCCCCGCTAAGTCGAAACTTGGAAATAAGTCGCTTAGGCAAAAGTCAGGGCAAGTGGAAGGCAAATGGAAAGTCTAAAAAGCGAAAAGGGATTAACCCTCAGCAAAGAACAAAATTGTGTGACCAGAAGCATAAAAGAAGGATGAAGAGGTGAGTGATTGTCGTGTCTAGAAATCCTCGTTTGACTCCTCAACAATTCCAAACTCCTCTTGAGAGATGAATGCTCGTATTGGTTTAACTGAATGTAGAATAGGAGAACATCATGGAGAATGGATAGGCACCAAATAATGTTGAGCCTTAAATCCTTTTTTATAAAATCGTGAACCAGTCCACGTTACAACCCTGAAAATTCCTAACTAAAGTAAGAGTTAATTTGAAAGCGCATTATAGCGAGAATACAGTAATCTGACTCCTAGGAGACTTGCTAAAAAAATTTGAGTTGGTATCACACCATCTTTTTACTTTCTTTGGTACAAAAATTTGACGTAATAATCTTTTCAATAAATTTTTTTTTAAACTTCAAGACAAACATGAGCTTTGCATTAGAATTATAATTCTTAGAATAAACATTCTTTGCATATGAATAAGTGCTTAAACATCAAGTAGGCTTGCATAATAAGCATCAGATGGAAGTTTGATTATCTCGAGGGACAAATTGCTTCGAGATGCTGTTGAAACACAAATCATTTTTGAAGATGATCTTAATTTGGGGCACACCTTCTATTGATTTCGTTGAGTAAAAGAATACCAGTTTGAGAAATGATCTGAAGCAAAATGCAAAAGTTAATTGCCTAGAGTCTCTGTAGAACAGTGGTGCATCACTTTCAATTGGTCCTGAGGGGTCAATTTCTTCAAGTATCTGTTGGAGAATGAAGCAGTTCAAGTTGAGAAATACAGTTATGAAGTAATCTACTTTCAAGACGTAAGCCAATCATCCTAAGGAGGTGTTGTTTTCATAACTCCGTGAACTTCTCATTTCTCCCCGAGCATGAGGTGAAGAAAAGTTTTGTCAAGACTCTGTTGAGCAAGGGCAAGCATGTTGAATATTCCATTGGGTAAGTGATCAGCCAATCCAAGCCACTCAAGTCGGGATTTAATCCCTCAAAGTACAATCAAATTGGGGCAGTTATGTCGAGATTTGATAAATCTCTCTGAGAATTCATTGAGTAGAAGAGAATATTTTCATAATATGAAGATGCATGATGTTGTACCCCAAAATTTTCCCTCTCATTTCTCAAGAAATATCTCATAAGATCTCATTTGGTTCAAGACTACACAAGGTTTGATCAGCTCAAGACACTTCCTCAACACTGACAATTGAAAATTAGGGTTTGAGTTGTCACAAGGATAATTGAACTTTCAAAGCCTCAAATGACTTTCATGGATCATTTTGGACCCTCAATATTTCTCATGTCAAGTTTTAAGTCTTGGATCACATTTTTGCTCAGTCAATTGATCAGTTGACCTAAAATTAACCGTATTGGGGAAAAAGTCAATTGTGGTCAATTTACAGTCAAACTTCATAATTTTTTATCCATATCAACATAATGAAATCATATATCTCAATTGATCAAGTTTGGATCACAAATCCTTAAGAAATTTGATCAGATCATCAAAAGGGCAAAATGGTTAAAATTAGGGTTTTGACTGAGGAGGTTCAATTTTTGGCTTTTGGCCTAACAAATGACTTATTCGTTTAAGACACGATCTCAAGGATACAAATGCACCATTTTGACCTAATGGCATGGCTCAAAAAATTTCTCAAGATCAATTGATTGATAGTTGAATTTCAGTCAACTGATGAAAAGTCAACTGTACACTGAAAAGTTAAACTTTGTCTTTTTTATCAAAATCAAGTTTCAAAGATTACAATTCATCAAGACATGTAAAAATATGAAACTTGTTAATCAAGAAATAGAAAATTCAAAGTTACCTTTGAAAATTCAAAATTCTAAAACTTAGAATTTTTTCTAAGTGTTGAAAAGTTCACTTTTTTCATAACTTTGAGCCAAATTTCCACCATGATGCAAGATGATTCAAAGGAAAATTCCAACATGAAAGTTATAGATATCAATGAGATCAAAAACATTGTAGGGAATAACTTTTTCTATAAATTCTTGGATTTCAAGTTATGATTTTGTGAAGACATGTTCATGAAACTTAAAAGACTTAGTGAAATTTTGCCCTAGTTAGGCAGGATTTTGACCTAACTTCATGGCAATTTTTCACCTAGTTCCAAATTGAATTTTCAAAAATGTCCAATATGAAAGTTGTATAGGATGATACAAGATTTCCAAAATGTCCAAGAACTCATTGAGATCATACTTTATCTAAGAGAATCGAAGGCATGAAGTTAGGGTTTCAAACTTGAATTACAAGTCAAGTTTGTGATGAACACTTGATCCAATCTTCAAGCATGATATACAAATCCTACTTTGCAGGCTTCTAACTTGAATTTCACTCCATAATTAAATGTCTGTACAGCTGTTAGAGCTTTAATCCAAGCATTCAATGCATTGTCCATGCTTAATACCATTTTAGGAAGAAAGGCAACATTGCCATTTTGGAAAAGTGGCTTTAATCACAAAGTCCACTCTTCTTGAGCTCCTAACTTATTGTCTCTGCAAACACACTTTGCAAAGACTAGAAGCAACATCTTTAAAGTGATTCAACCACTCTACATTGCTGGTACAAAACATTGAAACTTGATTTTTCTCACTTTTCTTCAAAATCAAGCAACCTAGCCATAACCCTATAACTCAGAAATTTGTTGTGTAAAAGTCCTCTAACCTCTTTCTTATAACTATACAAGTTATTTTCAAGTTATACACGAGAAAAAACACCCTCAAAACCAGAAGTTGCATCAAAACTCCACCTATGTGCACATTCTGAATTTGAAACCTAAACTCACATTTCCCTCGTGCATTTTCATTCCTAATCAATCACAAAGCTTATGTACATCAAATATAGTCCATCTCCATCCCTGTTTCATAATTGTAACTCCATCTCCATCATCTTCCAAACTCAAAAACAGAGCTCTGCAACTGGACTTCTCCATCACGATTCAGCCATCCTCATTCCAAACTAATCATTGCATTAGCTTCCTGGAGGTTCATTGAAGCTAACCTGATCATCACAACTCCTTGAAAGCAGCTCATTTGCAAAACATAAATTCCATTTTTGAGGTAAGTTTTCTGACTTTTGAAATCTTCATATATGCATTGTGAGCTTTCCATTTCAAAGACAAAATGTAGATATCATAGCCCTGAAGATGACCATGTCCTTAAAATTCATTTATATTGCTTGAGTAGTGAGAATTTTAAGTTTGAAATTTTTGAAAAAGTTAGGGAAGAATTTGGTACCATTAGAAATTCTCATTCATCTTTAATTTATAGCTTATGATATTTATATGGTTGGATTCGTATGGAAAAATGGAGCAACTTTCATGTTTACATTTTTCATTTTGGATGAGAAATGAATAAGTTACAGGAATCATGGCTGGAGGTTGAAGATGAAGTCATTTCTAAGACTGGATTTATGTTATGTATCTATTGTTTCAGTTATGTTAATAGATATATAACCACCCTAGTGGTAAGGCAGAGCGCGTTTCATGTACAGGGCATGGGTTCAAGCCCCAGCGCTGCCACTTTTTGTCATTTTTTCAACATTTTCTTTCTCCTTGTTGCAAGTCAGCGCGCCTGGGCCATGTCTCACTGGGCCTTCACCTTTTTACTTGTGCTAACCCCTGTTTCCATCTACAACACAGACCCACTCCCTTTTTTATTTTGTTATTTTTTCTGATTACAAAAATCTCATTTGGGCCAAGCTTCAAAAATCTGTTTTTTTTCCTAATAAACTCCTAAGTCCCATCTCAAACCCCCCTTACTTTTATTTTTTATATTTTTATTTTATTTTATTTTTCTTTATTATTATTATTATTATTATTATTATTATTATTATTATTATTATTATTATTATTATTATTTTTATTAATAAAAAATCCAAAAATATATTTTATTTATTATTTGCATTTTACATAACCTATATTTTTATTTTCTTTATAAAACAAAAAGACAAAAATATTTTCTTAAACAAATTTAATCCTTTTTCTTAATAGATTAAATAATTAGATTTAGATTTAAGTATTTTCTTTTTTATTTAAAATTAACTTTAGAACTTAATTTTCTTTTAATTAGCTAATTTCTATACTATTTTTATTAAAATTAAAAACCTTTTCTAAAAAACCCTAAAAAATGCTTTCTAACCTATTTTCTTATTCTTAATTAGTTTAGGTTAATATTTAATTAATAATTTTCTTTTAGATAATTAGGTTAAAATTCTTTCCTCAAAACCAAACAAAATCATTTCCTTTCCATTTATATCCTTGTATATTATTTTCATTTCTTGTGCATTATTCATTATTCAATATAGTTGTAATAGATAATTAGGTTTAATTTCTTGCAATCCCCATTTATAAATTTGTACACCCCATCCCCCTAATGATGTAATAGCGTAGTAATTTTACTTTCCGCAATTTATCACTTTCATATAAATACTAGTAATTAGGGTTTGTATGGAAAGATAAAATCAATAAGTAGATAACCCTAATTCAAGATAAATCAAGCATGAGAACAAACATTTTGCACACTTGCACCTCTAGGGTTAACTCCACTTGTTGCCTTATGAAAAATGGTCATGTTATGCATGTGGGATATCTTAGCAAAAACAATCAAAAATACAAGATCATAGTCCCTCGATGACGTTACGAATGTTCCCTTTCAAATGATCGTAGTCCCTCAAAGAGAAATGCTAAGATATCTCACAATATTGCTATCATGACTATACGATGACCCATGCCCGTCCCTTTACATCCAAAGATAAGGCTTCTTACCAAATCAATGGTAAGATAGCAATATCGAAGGAAGGAAGAATGAACAAAGACTTTTGAGTAGGCAGATTATTCCTAGTTGCTTACTCACTTTCATAATAAGCATCCTTGCTCATTTTCAAAAGAAACACCAAACACTTTAAAAAATAAACTTTCAAAACTTAAAATATTTTCAAAAGTACAACACTTTTATACGTTCTTAAGAACGAGAACCATTACAAAGTTTGCCTAAACAAAGACGCCTTTTTAAAATACTTTCAAAACCACTACAAAGCACATTTGCAAACAAAAGCAAGTGATCTAGCAAGCAACTAAGATCCCATAGATAACTATGGATGAAAAGGGTGCTAACACCTTCCCTTTTCATAATCTACCCCCCGAACTCAAGAAATAATCTCAAAGGTCTTTCTTTTTCTTTTCCACCTTTCCTTTTGGATAAAAGAAAAGTCGGTGGCGACTCTTGCTAACCGCAACAATTGCGATCAAACGCAAAACATCCCAAGTCAGCTCTCCCACCGTATTATAGAACCGGCGACTCTGCTGGGGACATACTTAAAAGTGGGGTTACCTTAGGGCTAGATCACCTTTATTTTATTTCATTTGTTTGACTTGCTTTCTTTACATTTTGGTTCCTTGTTTGGGTTTTATTTGATCCTTTACCTGAATTTGGGGATACCTTATAAGTAAGTAGCAATACGCTGTGGAAATTGTGCGGGGTATACCGACATGGTCTAATCAATACCTACGTTAGTGTGACACATTTGTGGGTACCGGTAGCCCTTGAGTAGTCAAGGAGAATACGGGGCCGCTGTATGGTGTCATGAAGCACTAACTGACTTTAGAACCTTTACTTGACCAACTTGGCTATTAGGAAGTAGTGAGATAGCCGGCTTTGGTGGAGTCTGAAGTTGGTTGATACTCGATACTACACTCATTGAGATCATACTTCTCAGGATATTTCGGTCGCCATGAAAGAGGCTTGCGCTGAAACAATGCTCGACAAGAAAGATCAGTGATATTGAGACCCCTTAAAACCCGGTTACTATTTCTAGGACAGGTTTGAGCCAACTAAACTTCAAGAGGGTACTTACCTATAAGACTCTATGCAAGCCTAAACCTAAGGATTTGTTTGCCTTGTTTGTATATGCTTACTTGTACATAGCATCATAAACATCATAACATCACGAGCATTCTCACTAACCATTTCAAGGATTATTGGGATTCATCTTTGTTCTGTTTTATAGGACATGGCTCCTATCCGCAGGAATACTATCCAAGTCAATCTCGTAAGAATTCCTTCTCAACTCAAAGAGTTAGCATCAAGGGTCCCTGAGAATTCTTCATTCACCGAAAGACATGGTCGCCTTCTAAACTTGGTTACCTCTAGCGCTGATAAAGATATGATGAAGGTGATTTTCCAGTTCTTTGATCCTCCACACCACTGTTTCACTTTTCCCGACTATCAACTTGTGCCTACTCTAAAATAATTCTCTTAACTCTTGAGGATCCCCATTCTCAGTCAACTACCCTTCAATAGTACGTAAAGAGATCTAAGACCTAAAGAGATTGCCCGAGCACTACACTTGAAACAATCTGATGTCACGACTAATTGGGAAACAAGGAGTTGTGTCAAAGGGTTCTTAGCCAAGTTCTAGTTTGATAAAGCTCAATATTGTTGGAACTCTTTTGACTTATAAGATTTTGAAGAAGTATTGGCCCTTCTCATCTATGGGATGGTTTTGTTTCCAAACCCTGACTAACTTATAGATGTAAATGCTGTCAAAATCTTCATGTCTCGTAAGCTGATGCCTACTTTGTTGGGAGATATCCTACATTCTCTCCACTCTCGCACTATGAGGAAGAGAGGGATCCTCATGTGTTGCACCCATCTCTTGGATAGATGGTTTATTTCGCATCTTCCCCGGTCTGTGTTGAAGAACGAGCAAGGTTTGAGATGGTCCCATAGGTTGATGACGGTCAGACATTCAAATATTCATTGGTGTTCTCGATCCTTGGAGAACGTTACTATCATTGACCGTTGTAGGGAATTCCCTAATGTCCCTTTTCTTGGCATTAGGGGAGGTGTCACTTACAACCCTTACTTAGCCTTACGACAATTTTTTTACACCCGAAGGGATGGTCCTCATGAGATGCTCATCCAAGTTGTGGTATTCAACTACGAGAGCGAAGATCAAGGCTACCGTCAGAGGTTTATACGAGATTGGAGGATGGTAAGCAAAGTGGATAATAAGACGCTGGGACACAAGAATTCCATTCCCCTTGAGCCTTACCTTAGGTGGGTACGAGCTCGTGCTCAGAAGCTCGTGATGTCTTATCTCTTCATCCTACCAGTTATCATGGAACCTGTGGTTAAAGGAGATGTCCCATACACTGTCCTCCATCCCGACATGCCTACTTCTCTTGAAGACTTGCAAAAAAGGTTGGATTCAGCTAAAGGAAGAATGAGATACCTTTGAAACTCAACTCCGCGCTAGTGAGAAAAGGGTCTTAGAGCTTACAAAGCAAATGCATGAAGAGCAAAGCGTGAATGCCTACCTTGCACCGAAGAGGATGTGTTTGGTCTTTTTAGCTTAGAGATTTATTTTGTAAGCCTAAGAGGCGTGTTGTAATCATTTTGAACTAATTAATAAAAATTGACATTTGTTCATTCTTTGTCTATACAAATTTAAATTTCATAAATCCTTGAAATCATTTGCATATACATCTTCCATGCATCATAACATAACAGGTTTTCACACGACAGGTTTCCTTATCTTTCTGCTGTTTATTTCAGCAAGATGGATATCGAGAAAATAGTGAAGGACCTACAAGCACAAAACTCTCAGTTTCAAGAGACTCTGCTGACCCTATCCAAGGGGCAACAAGACTTGATGGCATTGTTAGCATCCAAAAAGAAACCAAAGAGGAAATCCCTAGTCAACATGGGTAGAAGATTCAAAGAGTCGGTCTGTCAGATCCCAGTAGTGGAAGACTCATCTGAGGAAGACGAGAATCAGATTGGAGAAGCTAAGAGTACCCAGGCTGGGTGTATCAACAATCAAGTGCCCGATGATGATGATTATTTTGACGAGTAGTATCCTCCTGCCGATGTCAAGTACAAGTAGCTAGAAGACAGATTGAAGGCCGTTGTGATTCAAGCCATCCCTAGTTTGGATTTTGATGATTTGGGTTTAATATCTGGGGTTGTCATTCCCCACAAATTCAAGATACCAGTCTTTGCAAAATACGATGGGGTTTCCTGTCCAAAACTTCACCTGAAATCTTGTGTGTGCAAGATACAACTGCACACCGTTGACAAGAAACTCTGGGTTCACTTTTTTCAAGAAAGTTTGGCTGGGACGCAACTAGAGTGGTTTTACCAATTGGATGGTTCCCGTATCCATACATGGGAAGATTTAGCCACCGCTTTGTACCACCAATACCAGTATAATGTCGACTTGGCGTCGACAAGAGTTCAGTTGCAAGACATGACAATGGGTAAGGATGAAGGGTTCAAAGAGTACGCCTAAAAATGGAGAGACCTCGCCAGTAGGGTTCAACCACCTTTGATCGATAAGGAGCATATTGTCATGTTTATGGGCACTTTATCTGGACTATTCTTTAACTTATTGGTTGGTTGTTCTTCTTCCGGTTTCACCGAGCAGATCTTAACCGGTGAAAGAGTTGAAAGCGGTATCAAAAGCGGGAAGATTCCCATAACATCTGCCTCCGCCTCCAATCTCGTAAAGAAACCTTTTATCGGTAAGAAATAAATGAATGTTATGTATGGGGAAAGGGCTCGTACCAAAAAGGATGATCGTCCGACTGTTAATGCTATCCGGATTTCCAATCCAACTCCCGCTCAAAGACCATCTTCAAATCATGAACAATATCATGCTCCACCAAGACAATTCAAAATAATATGCATGTCACTATCCCAAGCCTTACAACACCTACTAAAGGCTAATTTGGTGACACTGCGTGATCCTCTGGCCAATCCATATACCTCTCACCCAAATACAATCCAAATGCCAAGTGTGCATATCACTCAAATAGTCCTGGGCATGAGACTGACCAATGTTGGGCACTGAAGAATAAAATTCAAGACTTGATAGACAACAAGAACATTGAATTTAAACCTCCTCCAACTCCGAATGTAATCACCGCGCCTATGTCGAATCATGTCAAGGGTGTCAATACTGTTGAAGATACCATTTTTGTTTCCTCCGTCGAAGACCTGACTACTCTGTTAAACACTATAAAAAAGAATCTATTGAAAGTCGAGATTTTCCCTGGCTGTTTGAAAGACTATATTTGTTGTGCCAAACAACTCAATGGATGCAAATGGCTGAAGGAAGGCATACAACGCCTAATGAATAGCCATGAGATCCTATTTGAGAAGACTCTGTCCGCCAAAAGTTTGACCAATAAGTGTGAATATCTCTCAATCATAACCATCTCAAACAGGCCTCTTAGGATCTCCTCCAAGGGTCCTATCAGGATTTCAAATGAACCAATTGTTGCTCTTCTGATAATTACCGCCCCCAGGCATATTCCATACTCTTCCAACAAAGCAGTGTCGTGGAAATACGGTGCCAAGGTGTTTTACCATGGGATAAAGTAAGATGCTTGGATTGAAGAAGACAAAGCTGATGACATTGGTAACATTAATGGCTCTAGTAAGGTGACCAGAACTAGGAGAATCTTTTCACCCAACATCTCACCACCAGTTGTTACAAAGACGCTTGTCCGCATCACTGCTGCTAAACCTAGTACTGATACAAGGGGAAAAGAGAAAGTGGTTGAGCCCACTGAGATAGAAATACCCGCAAAAGACATTGCTGATGGAGAACCTTCCGCTTATGAGATGGATGAGATCTTGAAAATTATAAAAAGGAGCGATTTCAAGATTGTGGAGCAGTTGCGGCAAACCCCTTCCAAGATTTCCATGTTATCTTTGTTACTCTGTTCCGATGCCCATGCTCGGGAATTAATCAAATTCTTGAAGAAGGATCATGTCTCTCATGAGACCACAACTGACCAGTTTGAAAATTGTGTGGCAAGCTTGACGGCCGATAATGGTTTAGGGTTCTCGGATGCTGACTTGACACCACTTGGAAAGAACCATAACAAGGCTCTGCATGTTTCTGTTGAATGTAAGAGGACTGCCTTAGCACATGTTCTGGTTGAAACTGTCTCTTCTTTAAACGTGCTACCCAAGGGAGCTTTGGACTGTTTAGATTGCGAATGACTAGTTTTGAAGCCAAGTGATATCATTGTGAGGGCTTTCGATGGGCCCAAAAGGAAAATTCATGGAGAGGTGGATCTCCCGATCAAGGTGGGATCACAAAATTTTAACTATACTTTCTACATTATGGATATCCATCCTGTCTACTCCTGTTTGTTAGGTCGCCCTTGGATTCATGGAGTTGGGGCAGTAACATGTACTCTTCATCAAAAGCCCAAGTATCCGGTCAAAGGAAGAATTGTCACTGTATGTGGCAAGGAGGAGTTCATGGTAAGCCACCTCAACTCATTCAAATACGTGGAAATGGATGGAGAATTTATAGAAACCCCATGTCAGGCTTTTGAAGTTGTGTCACCAATGATTGCTACTACCAAATGTTCCTCTGATGTGTTCAAAGCTGTTAAGGTTGTGCCAAAGATGGTTTCATTAAAAGATGCTCGTGCTGCAGTCGAAGAAGGAAGCTGTGATACTTGGGGGAAACTCCTCGAGATCCCATTCAAAACAGACAAATATAGTTTGGGTTTCACCGTCAAGGCTCAGAAGGAAGTGAGGCGCGCTCATGCAGGGAAGCCCCTTCTCCGTATTGGAAGCCACAAAGTCAACGCTGTAGGTGATTCTGATGATGAAGTTGCATTTGAAGATTGGGTTTATTCTACTACAACAAATCTTAACAATTGGCACACAAAGGACTTCGTCCACATCTCCTTCATTGAGGAGTAATCACTTGTTTATTGCTTTTTATTAATTCAAGAACATTTTGTCTGTAATATAAAATAACGACTTTTAAGCCATGTGCCTGGCCCGGGGCACTTTGTTCCATTTGTCAAGGGTTTTTATTTATGTTTATGTTATCATATGATCATTCAATACAAACCATTGGACTCTTTTTCATTCAAATCTTTGTTCTCATTGTCTTTCTTTTTCTTCAAATACGTTTTTAAAAATAGCCTTGTGTCTTATATGCATACACCACACTCTTGTAGGTCCTCATCCACTATGGATCTCATTGCTAATGACTCTATTATTGTCGACTATGATTTTGAATGTCCAATTAACCAATCCGAAGACGAAGGCGAGGAAGATTGTGAAATACCGTGAGAACTAGCCAGACTTCTATTACAAGAGGAAAAGATATTCATCCGCACGAAAAGTCAGTTGAAGTCATCAATCTGGGTACCGAGACAGACAAGAAATAGGTCAAGATCAGCGCTAACCTGGAAAGCAGTGTCAAGTGAATATTGGTTCGGATGTTGCATGACTATGTGGAAGTGTTTGCTTGGTCATATGGAGATATGCCAGGGTTGGATACCGACATTGTAGTTCATCGTCTCCTGACAAAGGAAGATTTCCTCCTGTCAAACAAAAAGTTCGTCGTAGAAGGCCTAACATGTCTAAAAAGATAAAAGCTGAAGTGGTGAAACAATTTGATGCAGGATTCCTAGCTGTGACATCTTATCCCTAATGGGTTGCAAATGTGGTTCCAGTACCGAAGAAAGACGAAAAAGTTCGTATGTGCGTAGATTATAGGGATCTGAATAGGGAAATCCCCAAGGATGACTTCCCTCTACCTCATATTGATGTCTTCGTCGATAACACTGCTCAGCATAAAATCTTCTCTTTCATGGATGGTTTCTCCGGCTACAATCAAATAAGGATGGCTCCCGAAGACACGGAGAAGACCACTTTCGTTATGCAATGGGGCACCTTTTTCTACAAGGTCATGTCGTTCGGGTTGAAGAATGCATGGGCAACATATCAAAGGACTATGGTAGCTTTGTTTCGTGATATGATCCATCATGAAATATAGGTATATGTGGATGATATGATTTCAAGATCACAAACTGAATAGGAACATCTCGATCACCTGTACAAGCTATTCGAGAGGCTGAAAAAGTACAAGTTGAGGTTGAATCCAAATAAGTGCATATTCGGAGTACGATCTGGAAAGCTTCTAGGTTTTGTTGTCAGCAGTAAAGGCATCAAAGTCGATCCTACCAAAGTAAAGGCCATCCAAGAAATTCCAGTCCCCCACTCTAAAAAGGAAGTTAGAGGATTCTTGGGTCGTCTTAATTACATTGCCCGCTTCATATCTCATTTGACTGCTACTTCCGAGCCAATCTTCAAACTCTTGAAGAAAGATCAAGTAGTCAGATGGAATGATGAATGCCAAGCTTCCTTCGATAAAATAAAAGAATATCTGCAAGAACCTCCTATCATCATGCCTCTAGTTGAAGGAAGACCATTGATCATGTACTTGACAGTGCTAGATAATTCTATGGGGTGTATTTTGGGCCAACATGACGAGTCTGGCCGAAAAGAGCATGCTATTTACTACCTGAGAAAAAAGTTTACCAACTGTGAAACCAGATATTCACTGCTCGAGAAAACTTGTTGTGCTCTGGCATGGGCTGCTCGCTGGCTAAGACAGTATATGTTGACTCATACCACTCTGTTGATTTCTAAGATGGACCCAATCAAGTACATCTTCGAGAAACCTGCTCTTTCCTGACGGATAGCCATATGGAAAATGATCTTGACTGAGTACGTCATTCAATACACAATGAAAAAGGCCATCAAAGGAAGTGTATTAGCAGATCATTTAGCCCATCAAGCTGTCGATGATTATCAGTCTATGAACTTTGACTTCCCAGATGAGAATATCATACTAGTGACCGACTGTGCGAAACCTGGACCGTATGACAGACCTGAACAAGGATCCCAATGGAATATGGTCTTCGATGGGGCTTCCAACGCCTTGGGTAAAGAAATTGGTGTTGTGATCATATCCCCTGAAGGTTGCCACACTCCTTTCACTGCCAAACTATGCTTCGATTGTACGAACAATATGGCTGAGTACGAGGCATGCATTTTGGGTCTGAAGGCTGCCATTGATTTGAGGATCAAACATTTGAACGTGTTTGGGGATTCCGCTTTAGTGATTATCCAAGTAAAAGGAGATTGGTACACTAAGCACCCTAATCTTATCCCTTACAAGGAACTTGTGCTATCTCTGATTCCTTACTTCAAAGAGATCACCTTTGAACACTTCCCTAGGGAAGAAAATCAGTTAGCCGATGCTTTGGCCATAATGTCTTCTATGTTCAAAGTCAGATGGGACAACAAAGCTCCTATGATTACCATTGAGAGATTCTACAAACCTGCACACTTCTATGAGCTCGACACTAATGCCGAGAAGCCATGGTACCATGAGGTGAAGAGATACCTTGAAGCACAAGAGTATCCCGAAGGAGCATCCATAAATGACAGAAAGTTCTTACGAAGATTTTTAGCCAAATTCTTCCTAATTAATGGAATATTGTACAAGCGCAACCATGACTCTACACTACTCCGATGTATGGACAAGAAGGAGGCCGAGGAAATTATGGAAGACATGCATGATGGTCTCTTTGGGACTCACTCTAGCGGACATACCATGGCCAAGAAAATCTTGAGAGCTGGTTACTATTGGTCAATTGTTGTACCCCAAAATTTTCTCTCTTATTTTACTCAACACATGCTCATTGAAGTCCTCAACTTGCTCAAGGATGCCCAAGAATTGACCAGACAAATTCTCTCCTGAGGCAATGAGCCTCAAACTAGGGTTTCCTTTTTCATCTAGATGTTTAGGTTACAAGGGTCCCAAATTATTTCCATTGCCCTAATATGTTCTTAAGATCGTCCATGTCAAGTTTCATGCCTTGCACAAGAAGTTTGCTCAGTCAACTGCTCAAATGCCTAAAAATCAACTATACTAGGTCAAAAGTCAACTGTGACCCTCATGCAGTCAAACTTCAAGATTTTTGGTCAACATCAACATTTTGGAGAAATATTCATCATTTTATCAAGGGTTGATCATGATTCCACAAGGAATGCTCCTAATTCATCAAAACTCAAAAGTTGTTAAATTAGGGTTTCTATAGGAAAAGTCAACCAAATTTTGACCAGGCATAACTTTCTCATACTTTATCAAAAATTTCCCATGCAAGGCTCATTTTGAAGAGAATTCAATTCCCTACAACTTATCTTCATACCTCAAGTTCAAGAAATGCACTCATGAAAATATATAAATTCAGACATTCTAAGTCCTCTTCAAAAGTCAACAAAAACACCTTTTGGGTCAAAGCTTATTACATAAACAGGGAAGATCCAATTGAGATGAAACCAAAAGGGTTGTTTAGAGGACATCCTAAGATTTATAAAAAGTCCAAGAACACCCTCCTAGGGTCAAAATTGAGGAATATATGAATTTTCAAAGTTGGCCATTTTTGGAAATTTGCACAAAGTCAACAATACCCAAAATTGCATTTTTTCCAAATGGGCCCATGTTTTCATGCCTGAAACTTGTTTCTAACATGGCCCACGACCCCTGAGATCATTCATACTTTATTTTATTATTTTTATTATTTATTTTGATTTTTTATTCATTAAAAGTCAAAATTAAATAAAGAAATAATAGGAAATATGTAAGATATGATTTCCAAATCTTTTCTCATCAAATAATGGACAACAAAAGCTGGCATATCAAGATAAAACCGTGGAGGAAGGAAAAGATTGGATTGGGTTTAAAAAAATGAGCAAAAATAAAATAATTGAATGCAAATATTTTCTCACTAAAAGCATGGATATTCTTCCTCTTTTGTTAACCTATTTGATTCACAAACATATAGTAGAGCATTCTCAACCCTAAGGACGAGAATACAGACGCGCAGCTTGCTCCAAGGAGTCAAACAAAGATTCAAATTTCCAAAGAAAAGTGCAGATCAGATCTTTCTTTACAAACTAATTCAAGCAATTTCAAAGCCAGCAATCCGTTCCTGGACGTGTTCTGAAGCTATTCCAATCACTCTCAAGTCACAAACATCCAGAATCGTAAGATACAGGATTCAGTTTTCCAATTTTTCTTGATTTTCGATTACATGCATACATGCGTTTTCAATGAAATTTAACCATGCATTCTTGTTTATTATAAGGTTTCGATGCTTTCTGAATTATTTGATTGAGTTTTAAGTTCAGGAATCGAAGGATGCCATTCTTAGGGTTTCCAAACTCGTTTTAGGGCTTCCTGATACAGGCAAAATTAGGGTTAAATATGGGTACCATGGTGTTCAGAGCTTCAAGCCCGGTTGATTCATGGCCTCTATTAAGATTTATGTTGCTTGTATTTAATTTTTGAATGATGCAGGGTTATCGCTACAGACATCGTCTATAGGTAAAAGTTCAGGCCTAAAACGACAGTCTGAGGAAGAAGACAATGAGGTGGCAACGTCCTACTGGCCGGTTTGAATGTTGGCGCGTATTATTTTGGGGCATACCACCTGGCTTACATTATATTATTATTTGTTCATTATGTTAACAGATGAGTCACGTAACACGAATGACAAAGGGTAATGCTGGTGAGAGAAGGGACCTGGGTTCGATCCTAGGTCCAAGCATCTTGTGATTTTATTTTCTTAACGCGCTTTGCAGGATCCCATGTGCCTCACAACCAAGCGTCTATCATGCACCCAAGATCCATACCATCAAATCATGTCATGGCCATATCTCACGCCTCCAGGAAGCAGCCACATGGTGGACCTCCTGAAGACCAGTTGCACTGAATCAAACAAGTGATTGGGCTTATGAATCTTGGGCCTAGTACAAAAAAGTAGGCGCACCCCCCCCAGAATACTAACAACATCAGCAGGCCCATTTCTTTTTCTTTTTTGTTTTTTATTTCATTTTTTTATTTGCTTTAATTATTTTTATATTTCTTAAAATAAATCTTTTTTTTTATTAATCATGAAATATAAAATAACAAAAAATGTAGAATTAGGTTTTTTAATTAATTTTATTGAAAATAAATTAGTCTAATTAGATTAACTTGATTGTTTTTTTCTATTAATTAAAATTAACTAGAAATTAAGTTTAATTTGCAATTAAATTATTTTCTCAATAAAAAATAAACAAAAATATTTTTTTAATTAATTAGATTTTTTAGGCTTCTAATTTATTCTCGTCTTAACTTTCGCGCGCTTATTCATTTTTACTTTATTTTCCAATTATTGTATCTGCATCGAGTTTGTAATAGTTTTAAATTAGGTTTTGTTTACCGCTTTTTTATTTTACTGCCTATTCCCAAGTTTTGGTTGTGTAACCCCCTACCCAAGGCCTTGTAATAGTTAGGACTTTAATTTCTCGCATTTTTAAATTTCCGCAACTATGAACTGTCTAGATGTATGAATAATAGGCTTGCATGCAAAAGACAAATGAAATTAAAACAGTAGATCACCTTAATTTGGAAAAGATTAAATAAACCAAAATCAAACACATGCACATGCTCACTCCTAGGGTTTGCCTCACTTCGGTTGCCTTCAGAAAACAGTCATGAAGTATATGGAATTTTAGTGGTCGCCCTCTAGTCTCAAAAGATAAAAAATGACCCATTCGAATGTTGCCTAAGAAAGATCTTTAGGACTTTAGGCTAATTACAAAGGTTTCCTAACCATTGCTTCAGTGACCGTAATTGTCCCTTCGAATGTCCCTTTAACTCCAACGATGGGGCTAACTACTCCTTAATAATAGGATAGCGCTGCCTAAAGGAAACGAGAACGAACATACTTTTTCGAGTAGGTAGGAACTCTTAAGTACTTGCTCAAAACAATAAAAACTCTTTCACACAAATACTTTCCAAACAATTTTCAAAAACAACTTCGTCACACTCTTGAGGACAGATACAAGGTTTACCACGAAGTTAAACAAAAACTTTTCAAAACACACACATAAGTAATTTCAAAATGAGCAAGTACCTAAGAGCCCATGGAAAACCATGGATATAAAGGGTACTAACACCTTCCCTTTCTATAATCTACCCCCATACTCAGAAACATCTCGAAAAAGGTTTTTTCTGTTCTTTTTCCTTTTCCTTTGTTGGATGAAATAAAATTCGGTGGCGGCTCTTGCTTACCGCGACATTTGTGAACAAAAAATGCAAACCAATATAAACAGTCGATTCTGCCACCGTACCACAGAACTGGCGACTCTGCTGGGGAGATAATAAAGTGGGGTTTACCTTAGGATTTAGGTCATTCTTAATTGCTTCTTTAGTTTGTCTTGTCTGATTTACTTTTAAGGGTATCTGTTTGGGTTATTTGGATCCTAAACCCGGATCGGGGGAATTCCTTCTAGGTAAGTAGCAATAAACTGTGAGGGCGATATGCAGGGTATACTGACACGGTTGAAGTAGTAGCTACGTTAATGCGACACTTTGGTTGGTACCGGTAGCCCTTGAGTCAATCAAGGAGAATACGGAGCCGCTGCATGGTGTCATAAAGCGTCGACTGACCTTAGAACCTTTAATTGCACAACTTGGCCAGTAGGACGTAACGAGATGGTCGACTTTGGTGTATTCCAAAGGTCGACAAATAATCGATGCTACACTCATTGAGGTCTGACTCAAGATTTTGGTTTGGTTGCGAGTCAATCTCCTATTGAACGAAGCATGGGGGAAAGATCAATGATATTGAGATCCCTTAGAACCCGGTTACTATTTATAGGACAAGTTGAACCAATCCAGCTTCAAGAGGGTATGGCCTTAAAACTCATGCAGGGTTTAAACCTAAGGACTTGGTGTGACTTGTCTGTTGCTTGCTATACATGTGATTTCTAAGCATAATCATGACATTATAAACATGGTGTGATACGGTGGGAAGAACTGACTATTTTTGGAATGCCGGTTTGCATTTTGCGTTTGTGTTTGCAAAATGTCGCGGTAAGCAAGAGTCGCCACCGACTTTTATTTTATCCAACAAGGAAAGGAAAAAAGCACATAAAAATTCCTTTTTCGAGATATTTCTCAGGTTCGGGGGGTAGATTATAGAAAGGGAAGGTGTTAGCACCCTTTCTATCTGTGGTTATCCACGGGCTCTTAGGTACTTGCTCAATTGTTTTCAAAATTGCTTTCTTTGTGCTTGTGGGTTTGAAAAAAAGTTTTTGTTTTGAAACTTCGATTTAACTCTTGCTTCTGTCCTCAAGAGAGTATGAATTGTTTTGAAAACTTTGTTCGAAAAGGAGTGTAAGTGCGAAAAGTTTTTGTTTTTGAAAGAGCAAGTATCTAAGAACCATCTACCTACTCGAAAAAGGAATCGTTCTATGCTAATGTCCTTTAGACAATTCTATCCCACTATTAATGAATGGGTAGCACCGTCATTGGAATTTAAGGGTCAATTCGAATTAGGGACTTACGGTCACTAAAGCAATGTTAGGACGTCTTAGCGGTAACCCTAATGTCTTAAATCATTTGTTTGAGGCAACAATATCTGAGGCAACCATTTCGAGGCGACTATGATCTTTTAGACAAGGGGGCGACATCTAAAGTGACCTATACTTAATGACCGTGTACGAAGGCAACCAAGTGGGGTGTACCTTAAGAGTGCGCATATGCGAGTGTGTCGTTTTCAGTTATTTTTATCTTTGTACATGTTAAGGGTGATCTAAGTTGATTTTAGGTTAAAACATTCAGTCTTGTCATGTCATCATATTATCAAACATCTAACAGTTATATTTTGCGGAAATAAAATGCGGAATTTAAATTACAAGGGGTCGGGTATTTACATCAACAAAGACAAACCCTTTAAAAATAAATAAAACGATAAAAATAAATAAAAGTCCTATTTACTATTACAATCCGGAGCCAAGTATATTATTGGATAAAATAAATAAATCGCGTGCGGGAAATTAAATCGAGCGCATGATTAGGGTTTTGACCCTTTTGGTTAAGGAAAATATCTTTTTTGTTGTTTTATTTTAAGAAAGAAATTAATCTAAATTAATTACTAAATTAAATTGAATAAATTAATTAAATAAAAATAAATTATTTTTGGGTTTTTGTTATTTTAAGAAAGAAAAATAAAATAATTAATGTTAGTAGTTAACCTAATTAAATCTAATTTAATTTTAATTATTTACAAAAAATAGGTTAAAGTAATTCTAATTAAAACCTAAATCAATTAATTAATGTTTATTAATAAAAATAAAGATTTAAAGTTTGATTTGATAAAAAAAATATTTTTGTGATTTTATTTATAAAAGACTGAATTTTAATTGGTTAGAAATTAAACAAAAAATAAAATGATTAATAAAAATAAAATAAAGAGAGGAGGGGTATGGGCCTGAATTGGGAGTGTTGATAGCAATGGGAAGGCCCATTAGTGGCTGGCCTTGGTTGACTTGGTGGATCTGATATGCCTGCGTGGACCAATGCCTATGGTGGACCTTCAGCTTGGACCCTCAGATTTGGCCTTTGGCCATCTGGCCATTGGATGCTTGATGGTGCATGGTATACCGCAAGCTTGAATATGCACGTGATCACCTGAAGAAGAAAAATATAGAGAAAGTGGGGGACCTGGGATTCAAACCCAGGTCCTTGTGGATATTTACACGCTTGCTTTACCAACGCACCAAGTTGTTCTGTTTGTTATATGAATACAAAACAATGATAATAAAACAAAACAATAATTATTGGTCAGAACAAAAAAATATGCGCGCCATTTTTGAATGGCCCAATGAGTGAGTGCCAGCTCTTCGTCCATGTCCTTCCACTACTGTAATTTTACACACGGATTTGAATTCATAGCTAAAAACGCAGCTCGATCCAAAAATCATTTCCAGGCAATAAGAATGACTTTCAAGGGCATGGTTGTGTTCGTCTCATCCTCCCGGATGCAACCATGCCCATTACATGGACCAATTTCACCTGAAATAAGAATCCCTAAAAACAAAAACACAACCCTAGCTATGGTGTTTCAGGGTTACAGCGCCTATGAATAATTGATTATTGCCAATGGTTTGCAAATAACATGAGGGTTATGAATATGCAATTATTTCATTCAAATGATGCCAGAATGGACCAAATCGAATCCAAGAACAGAGCTAGGTACCGTGGGACTTACAGCGTGTTATGGGGTTTGAAGAAGCTTGCTTTTGATCCAGGTAGATTGAGTGAACCCCCAGGAAGAGATTGGGACAAGTCTCAGCCCTTGAAAACGCCTCTAAGCACGATTTTGATTTCAAGCTTTTTGTCTCTTTTTTCAAACTTTGTTCTGCCTCTTTCTGCAATTTCCAACCCTTATCTCGACTCCTTTTGCTTGCTTATGTATTGTGTGGTGTATTAGGGTAGAAATCATGGACTGAATCTCTCTAAATCAATGCACATGATTTTGATTTGATCTCCATTATTAACCTTTCCAAATTTGATTTGATGCAATCTTTTTGTACATGTTTTGCTTTGATACGAATTCCTTGGTGTTTCTAGCTGTAAACAAAGCCTAAAACAATCAATAAATCAAGAATTATTAATTATTTGGATTTTCTATGATTTTATTTGATTTAAAATGAATAAATTTAATAAAAAATCAAATTAAATAATAAAAATGAAATGTGAACTCATGGCTGAAGATAGGGCACGTGGACAATGATGCAAACTCAAATCAATTGGAAAAGAATGGGCCCATTTGACAAAATTTGAAGTTTTGGGGATAGTTGACTTTTGGCAATTTTGCAAAAATGTGTAACTTCAACAATGCATAACTTCTTCAATTTTGAACTTTTGGAGGTGTTCTTGGACTTTTTAGAAAGCTGTATATGTCCTCTAACCAACACTTTTTGTCTCATCTCATTTTGATATTCCATTCTCAATTTATAAGCTTTGGAAAAAGGTGTTTTTGTTGACTTTAAAAAATGACCTATAATGTCCAAATTTATAACTTCTTGTGAATGCATTTTTTGAACTTGGGGTATGAATATGGATTGTAGAAAATTTCATCCTCTTTAAAATGAGCTTTGGATAGGTCATTTCTCATAAAGTATGATAAAGTTATGCTTGGTCAAAGTTGAGTTGACTTTTCCTACAAAACCCTAATTTAGCAACTTTTGAATCTTGATGAATTTTGAGCAATCCTTGATGAATCATGATCAACCCTTGATCAAATGATGAAATAACCTTCAAAATGAGAATGTTGACAAAAAATCTTGAAGTTTGACTGTTTATAGGTCACAGTTGACTTTTGCCCTAGCATGGTCGATTTTTGGACCCTTTGAGCAATTGACTGAGCAAACTTCCTCTGCAAGGCTTGAAATTTGACATGGATGATCTTGAGAACATATTAGGGAATTGGGGAACACTTGAGGTCATTTGGACTCAAGGACCTTGATGCAACACCAAACCCTAATTTGGGGTAGACTGCCTTAGGAGATAACATGTCTGACCAACTCTTGAGTAACCTTGAGCCACTTGGAGATTTTCCTTGCAATGTTTTGAGAAATATGAGAGTGCAAATTTTGGGGTACAACAGCTTTCCCTGTTCAATCTTCTTAAACCTGAGGATGTAGATTGGATTTCGTGCCTTTCGTGATTCGAAGGTGGAAGATGATTGAACACTAGAGTGCCTAGAAATTTGCACTCGCATGAAGTGGTATCGGCCTTGTGATGTCGGGAATGGGATTACAGATGCCATTTGGAGATTGCTGGTAGGAGGATGGGCTTAAATATGCCATCAACAGGAGTGTCGATCGCATAAGAGATTCCTTAGAGAGAACTTGCATACCTGTTGTTGTAGAAGATTCCGCTGGGGAAGTCTAACTTTTGTTGAGATTTAGGAACTTGCTTGTACTTCAACTGAGAGAACATCTCTGCTGAGTTTTAAGAACTTGTCCGTAATTCAACTGGGGGAACTCTGTCGAGATTTAGAACCTTATCTATAATTCAACCGAGGATAATTCAGTTGAGATTTAAGAACCGGTCAGTACTTCGACTGAGGGAAATTGCCGAGATTTAGAACCTTATCTGTAATTCAATCGAGGATAATTCAGTTGAGATTTAAGAACCAGTCAGTAGTTCGACTGAGGGAAACATCTTCATCAAGATCTAAGACAGTTTGTACTTCAACGGAGGATAATTCTGTTGAGATTTAAGAACTCGTCCACACTTCGACGGAGGAAAATTGTCGAGATTTAGAACCTTATCTGTAATTCAACCGAGACTAATTCAGTTGAGATTTAAGAATCGGTCAGTACTTCAACTGGGGGAAACATCTTCATCGAGATCTAGGAACTGTCTGTACTTCAACGGAGGATAATTCTGTTGAGATTTAAGAACTCGTCCACACTTCGACGGAGGAAAATTGTCGAGATTTAGAACCTTATCTGTAATTCAACCGAGACTAATTCAGTTGAGATTTAAGAACCGGTCAGTACTTCGACTGAGGGAAACATCTTCATCGAGATCTAGGAACTGTCTGTACTTCAACGGAGGATAATTCTGTTGAGATTTAAGAACTCGTCCACACTTCGACGGAGGAAAATTGTCGAGATTTAGAACCTTATCTGTAATTCAACCGAGACTAATTCAGTTGAGATTTAAGAACCGGTCAGTACTTCGACTGAGGGAAACATCTTCATCGAGATCTAGGAACTGTCTGTACTTCAACGGAGGATAATTCTGTTGAGATTTAAGAACTCGTCCACACTTCGACGGTGGAAAATTGTCGAGATTTAGAACCTTATCTGTAATTCAACCGAGACTAATTCAGTTGAGATTTAAGAACCAGTCAGTAATTCGACATAGCTGAGAACTTAACTGCATTCTCCCTGAAAGGTAAAGGTCAGTCGTATGCAATGCATGATATATATCAAGCAATTATGTTCTCAAAATAAATGAGATTGGGTTGTATGATGCGTATATGCATGTGTCATGATGTATGGAAATGTAATGTTTTGGGCTGGGGAAAATAAATCCCGTATAGCTGCCGGAGAAAAGAGTTGGATTCTTCGTTTCCGCCGGGGATGGCGAACGAAGACGTCGTGAGAATAAACCTGCGGGAGAGGATAACTCCGTTGGAGAATAAACTGATGAGGAGATTACTATGTGGAGAAGGGATGCTCTGCTGAGGATTCCACCGATGAATTCCGCCGGGGATGAATTACCGTTACTGGTGATACTGAATCCTGTTGGGGATTTAAATTCTGCTTGTGAAAGGAAAGAACTCCACTGGGGATGATCTTTCAGTTGCGACTTCATTGGGGATAACCTTTTATACTCTAATGGGGATAATCCTTTGCTCTGCTGGGGACAATCTTCCAAAGTCTACTGGGGATGATTCTCCAAACTCCACTGGGGAAGCTTTTTCAGACTGCGCTGGGAAAAATTTCAAACTCCACTGGGGATATCTTGTACTCTACCGGGGAATATTCTTATACTCTGCTGGGGAATATTAAGACTGCCAGGGATATTAAGCCTTTTCGGTGTTGATGGTAGATAAATCCGGCTTAGGGAGAATATTACCGATTCATTCACAGTTGCAAGTCTCAGCTGGGGAGAGCTGTCATTACTGTCTTACTCTGCAGGGAGTGAACACACATTGACCATGTTTTTCAGCTGAATCTACCTTTGTACCTAGTGGATAAAGCAACTGCAAAGCTTGGACAAATCCTCATTGCCCCTGTTTCTGATATTACAAGTAATGGTCTTTTGTTTCACATGTAAATATTTATGAGAAGCAATTAATGTTAAATGCATATATCAAAAATGAACATTGGACGTTCTTTGCAAAACAAAACAGAAAAAGGAAAAAAACAGTTTGAAATTTCTCTGAAAATGAATCGTATTGATTTTGAAGTTTGGCCTGTAAATAGGCGTTTTTGTACAAGAGGCTGACGTCCTAGTAAGAAAACGCCGCCGAACAAATAAAATTTATACAATTTGTGAAAAACTAAACAAAATAGATATGTGAATAATCCCACTGGGTTCCAACTCTGCTATTGCCTTTATGTTCTCGAGCATCTCATCACTTTGCTACTTGGTTGAAGGTAGATCAGATTGATTAGTGTCGTCCGAGCTTGATAGTTGATACCAGAGTCTGGTTGCAAGATGATTCAATGAGACATAGTGTTATGCTTTGATCCCTAATTTTTGCATGGACCGTCCTTTCGGGTTTTCAGTCCACCGGGATACCCTTTTTTGCCCAAGCTGCCTTTTCAGGTTTTCGACTTACCGGGTGTACAGTTTTTTTTTCATTTTCATCCCTTTTTTCCCCCGAACCCTTTTGGTTTACCGGGAAGCCCTTATTTTGCCTAGGCTAGTCGACCTAGCGGGTCTTTGATTATGCGTAGTATTTTTCACTATGTCTACATTGACGGGGTGAGGAAGGTTGTCACCATCCATGGTGGTTAGAATCATAGATCCTCCTGAGAAAATGTTCTTAACCACAAACGGCCCTTCGTAGGTAGGGGTCCATTTGCCCCTGGGATCACATTGAGGTAGTATGATGCGTTTGATAACCAGGTCCCTAACTTGATACTCTTGTTGTCTGACTTTCTTGTTAAACGCCTTGATCATCCGCTTTTGATACATTTGACCATGACAAATAGCAGTAAGTCTTTTCTCGTCTATTAAGTTCAGCTGATCAAGTCGGGTCTGAATCCAGTCATCTTCGCTCAAACCTGCATCCTTCATAATCCGAAGAGAGGGTATCTGAACTTCAATGGGTAATACGGCCTCCATACCATATACAAAGGAATAAGGGGTTGCCCCTGTTGACGTCCGCGCTAAGGTACGGTATCCATGAAGAGCAAACGGTAACATCTCGTGCCAGTCTTTGTAGGTCACTGTCATCTTCTACACAATCTTCTTAATGTTCTTATTAGCTGCCTCAACAGCCCCATTCATCTTCGGCCTGTAGGGAGAAGAGTTGTGATACTGTATCTTGAACTGCTTGCAGAGCTCAGTGATCATCTTATTTTTGAGGTTGGTACCATTGTCCGTAATGATCCTCTCTGGTACACCATATCGACAAATCGGATTATGCCGAATGAAACATGCCACGACGTTCTTGGTTACAGTAACAAAGGAAGTTGCTTCAACCCACTTTGTAAAGTAATCAATAGCTACCAGGATGAAACGATGCCCGTCGGACGCCGTAGGTCTGATCTCGCCGATCATATCAATGCCCCACATTGCAAAAGGCCAAGGTACCGTCAAGATGTTCATAGGTACTAGAGGTATATGCACCTTATCAGCATAGACTTGGCACTTATGACAGGTCTGGGAATGCTGATAACAGTCGGCTTCCATAGTGGACCAATAATATCTTGCCCGAAGGATTTTCTTTCCCATGGTGTGTCCACTGGAATGAGTCCCGAAAGTACCTTCATGTAACTCTGCCATGATCCTCTCTGCTTCATTCTTATCCACACATCACAGTAAGGTCGAATCATGGTTGCGCTTGTAAAGGATGCCATTGCTGATGAAGAACTTCGCTGCGGACCTCCTCAGAAATTTCTTATCATTAACAGATGCACCCTCAGGGTACTCCTGAGCTTCAAGATACCTCTTCACCTCATGAAACCAGGGTTTATCTGCTGCCTCTTTAGTATCAATGTCACAACAATGTGCAGGTTCGTCCAATCTTTCAATGATAATCCGGGGAGCTTCGTTGTCCCAATTGACTTTGAACATAGAAGACATCGTAGCTAGTGCGTCCGCCAACTGATTCTCTTCTCTTGGGAAGTGTTCAAAGGTTATCTCCTCGAAGTGTGGAAGAAACGTCAATACATACTCCTTGTAAGGAACAAGATTTGGGTGTTTCGTATCCCACTCGCCTTTGATCTGGCTGATCACGAGAGCGGAATCCCCGAAGACACTTAAGAACTTAATCCTTAGGTCGATTGTTGCTCGAAGACCCATGATGCATGCTTCATACTCCGCCATGTTGTTGGTGCAGTTGAAACATAGTCGGGCAGTAAACAGAGTATGAGAGCCTTTAGGAGATATGATCACGGCGCCAATGCCATTACCCAAAGAATTTGAAGCTCCGTCAAAGTACATAGACCATCGGGATCCTTCCTCAGGTCCTTCATCCGGTCCAGCCTCTTCACAGTCAGTCACTATTATGATATTCTCATCCGGGAATTCAAAGTTCATAGAATGGTAATCATCCACTGCCTGATGTGCCAAATGGTCTGCCAACACACTTCCCTTGATTGCATTTTGGGTCGTGTATTGGATGTCATACTTAGTCAAGATCATCTGCCATCTTGCTATTCTTCCGGACAAGGCAGGTTTCTCGAAGATATACTTGATTGGATCCATTTTTGATATCAATAGAGTAATGTGAGTCAGCATATACTGTCTCAGCCGGCGAGCAGCCCATACCAAAGTGCAACAAGTTTTCTCGAGCAACGAGTATCGGGTCTCGCAGTCGGTAAACTTTTTGCTAAGGTAATAAATAGCATGCTCTTTTCGGCCAGACTCGTCATGTTAACCCAACACACACACCATTGAATTGTCAAGTACTGTCAAGTATAAGATCAAAGGTCTCCCTTCAACTGGAGGCATCAAAATGGGTGGCTCTTGGAGATACTCTTTGATTCTTTCGAAAGCGGCCTGACATTCATCGTTCCATCTTACCACTTGATCTTTCTTCAGTAACTTGAAGATTTGTTCACAAGTAGCAGTCAGATGTGAGATGAATCGGGCAATATAGTTCAAACATCCCAGAAAGCCTCTGACTTCTTTTTCTGTTCGTGGAGCTGGCATTTCCTGTATAGCCTTCACCTTTGCAGGATCCACTTGAATACCTTTATCGCTTACAACGAAACCCAGCAGTTTACCGGATCTCACCCTGAAGGTGCACTTGTTCGGGTTTAACCTTAATTTGTACAACTTCAACCTGTCAAATAGCTTCTGAAGGTGGTCAAGATGCTCTTATTCAGTCTGAGATCTTGCAATCATATCGTTGACGTATACCTCAATCTCATGATGGATCATGTCATGGAACAAAGCGACCATGGCACGCTGATACGTTGCCCCAACATTCTTTAATCCGAAAGGCATGAACTTGTAGCAAAACGTACCCCACTGAGTAACAAAGGTTGTCTTCTCCATGTCTTAGGGAGCCATTTTAATTTGATTATAACCGGAGAAACCATCCATGAAGGAGAAAACCTTATGCTGAGCGGTGTTGTCAACCAGAACATCGATATGAGGCAGAGGGAAATCATCCTTGGGACTTGCCCTGTTCAGATCCCTATAGTCAACACACATTCGAACCTTACCATCCTTCTTCGGCACAGGAACCACATTGGCCACCCACTGTGGGTAAGAAGTAACTGCTAGAAAACCGGTGTCAAACTGTTTCATCACTTCAGCCTTGATTTTCTCAGACATCTCTGGGCGCATTCGGCGAACCTTCTATTTCACTGGAGGACAGTCTTCCTTGGTAGGCAGTCGGTGAACCACAATATTGGTATCCAACCCAAGCATATCTTTATAAGACCAGACAAAGATCTCAACATAGTCATGCAACATCTGAATCAACCGTTGCTTGACACTAGCTTCCAGATTTGCACTGATCTTTACCTCTTTCTTGTCCACCTTTGTACCCAGATTTACCGTTTCCACAGGCTCCTCGTGCGACTGTATGACCCTCTCTTCCTAAAGTAACAGTCTAGCAAGTTCACCAGGCACTTCACAATCATCTTCACCTTCGTCTTCGGCTAAGTTGATCAGACTTTCGAAGTTATAATTGGCAGTAGCAGAGTCGTTACCAGTGAGATCCAGAGTGGATGTAAACCTGTATATGTGAGTGTGTGTAAAATAGCTGTTTTGCAATATATAATAAAAGAAAAACAAGGAGCGCAAAATTTGAAATGCAAGAAACGTCCAATGCTTTTATTAATGATATATGTAGATGACACATATAAAGCCCTCACAAATGAAACCACGGTGCCCCGGGTGCCCCGGGTAAGACACCGGGCCATAAAGTTTAAAACATTGTCTGTTACAATATTCAAAACAAAAGTCTCATTACTGGGTAACAAAATAAATTGGGATGAAGTCCTTTGCTGTCCAGTTGCTTAGTCCACCATCAGTAGTAGGATAGATCCAACTATCGAACTCAGAATCTTCAACATCGTCTTCAATGGCATTTACTCTTGAATTGCTGATAAACAGGGGAGGTCTTTCAATCTGTGCATTCCGAACAACCCTTTGAGCTTCCGCAGTGAAACCCAAACCAAACTTGTTAGTCTTATGTGCAAAATCAGGGAGTTGGCCCCAATTTGCACACCCACCTTTCTCGACAACAGCCCGGGCATCCTTGAAGGAATCCATCTTCATTGGAGGATCTTCAATAACAGTCTCAGTTGATGCCAGCATCTCGGGAACCTCTTCAAAATGCTGAAATGGGGTCTCAATGAACTCCCCATCCATCTCTACATATCGGAAAGAGTTGAGGTGGCTCACCATGTACTCCTCCTCTCCTTGTACTGTCACAATTTTCCCTTTCACCGGGTACTTTAGCTTCTGGTGGAGCGTTGAGGTGACTGCCCCAACTTTGTGGATCCACGGGCGACCCAACAAACAAGAATAAGATGGCCGAATGTCCATCACGTAGAATGTAGATGCGAAAACCTGAGAACCAACCTTAATCGGAATATCCACTTCTCCGTGTACCATTCTCTTGGACCCATCAAAAGCCCTGACTACGATGTTGCTTGGTTTCAGCTCCAACCCTTCACAGTCTAACCGGTCTAGAGCCTTCTTAGGTAATACATTAAACGAAGATCCGATATCTACCAATACGTGAGCAAGAGTAGTGCCCCTACATTCAATAGAGACATGCAGGGCGTCATTGTGATTCTTCCCCTTAGCAGTCAAGTCGACGTTAGAGAAACCCAGACCATTATCTACTGTCAGACTAGCCACACAATCTTTAAACTGATCAGTTGATGTTTCTTGCGGTACATGTGCAGTCTTCAGGAAAACAATCAGAGCCTTGGCATGGGCTTATGAGCAAAGTAACAGAGACAACATATAGATCTTGGATGGGGTCTGCCCCAGCTGCTCGACTACATTGTAGTCGCTCTTTTTGATGATCTTCAAAATTTCCTCCATCTCTTGTCTAGAGGCTTCAACAGCAATCTTCTTTGGTGCCTCCATCTGGGCAGGCTCACCGGTGGTCCCTTTGCCCCGAGTTTCAGACGACTTGGCAACAGGGGTAAGAATTGGAACTTGAACAGGGACAATAGCAGGTACACTGGCAGGTGTAATAACAACAGGCTTCTGGACAGTTTGTGGAGAGATCTCAGGGGAGAAAAGTCTTCTAATGCGGGTGACTTTACTAGATCCCACAATATTGCTGACCTCAATATCAGCCTCTTCAGCACTCAAGTCTTGCTTAACTCCGTGATAATACACGTCAGCCCCGTAGTGCCAAGGGACAACTTTATTGGATGTATAGGGGATAGGCCCTGGAACAGTGATGATCAATGGAGCGATTCTTGGAACAAATGTAATTCTAACAGGCTTTCTCGAGGAAGCCTTGGAAGAATTGTCGAAAATGGTGATGATAGCAACTTCTTCAGTAGGAACCAAAGGAACAAAAGTCTTCTCAAATAGAATTTCTTTATTATCCATCAGGGGTTGGACACCTGACTTCAAAAGATGGCAACCGGTAGGTAGGACAGAACACATACGGCAACCTTCGTCACAGCCTGGAAATAAACCGGCTAACAAAAGGCTCTTCTTTATAGTCATTAATGGGGTAACAGCGTCGTTTATAGAAACCACAGACGAGTCTTCATCTACAACATTCACTCCATGCTTGGGCATGAGAGCAGTCACAACATTAGGTCTTTCAGGTGCTTCGAACTCAATCTCCTTAGCATCAATTAAGTCATGTACTTTGTTCTTCAAGACCCAACAATTATCCGTATCATGCCCCGGGCTATTAGAGTGAAAAGCACAATGGGCATTCAGATCGTACATGGGTGATATAGTGTTGGAAGTCTTCGGGGCCTCCTTCAGAATCACCAAGTTGGTTTTCAATAACTGTGGCATAATTTGGGATAAAGTCATGTTGAGCTGAGTGAATTATCTTCGAGGTCTCTCGGCCCTTGGCTGATTGTTGCGCTGAGGAGCAACAACAGGTCTTGAAATAACAACCGCATTAACAGCTTGGCAGCGTTCATATCTATTATGGCTTTTTGAACTGTAAACAACACTGGACTCCTTCTTAAAAGGCTTCTTCTCGGCACTAGACGAAGCACCCTTCTATATTTTACTGGATTTGATACCGGCCTCAATCCTTTCCCCGGTCATAATCAGCTCCGTAAACTCGGACGAAGAACTTCCAATCAAATGGTTGAAATACGGACCAGACAAGGTCCCCAGAAACATATCCACTAGCTCCCTATCAGCCAAGAGTGGTTGCACTCTCCCAGCAAGGTCCCTCCACTTCTGAGCATAATCTTTGAAACCTTCACCCGCACCCATGGACATACCCTGGAGTTGGGTACGCGTGGGAGCGAGGTCGACATTGTATTGGTACTGCCCGTAGAAAGCAGCAGCCAAATCTTCCCAATTATGGATACTAGCTCCTTCTAACTGGTAAAACCATTCATGCTGAGTCCCTGAGAGACTGTCTTGAAAGAAGTGGATCCAGAGGTTCTTGTCAGCGGTGTATGGCTGAATCTTCCTAACATACGAACGAAGGTGCAGTTTTGGACAAGAAACCCCGTCGTACTTAACAAAGGCTGGTGCTTTGAACTTGTGGGGAATCACCACCCCAGACGACAGACCCAAATCACCAAAGTCTAGATCAGGCACCTTCTGAACTTCCATCGCACTCAACCGGTCTTCTAGTTGCTTGTATCTATCCTCAGCCGGAGGATACTGGTCTTCATCAAAGTCAGTCTCGTTGTCAGAAACCACAGGGCTAGGAGCCCTCCTTTCTTCCTGATTATCTTTCCCTCCAGACGAGGGGGTCAAATCAACCTCTTCTCGCAAATCATTTCCGAATCTGCGACCCATATTAAACAGGACCGTCTTCTTCTTCTTCTTCTTCTTCTTCTTCTTCTCTTTTAGGATAAGGGTCTTCAGATCTTGCTGACCCTTAGCCAAACTCATGAATAATTCCTGGAACTGGGCGTTTTAAGCCTGTAGAGCCTTGATTGCTTGTTCAGTTGATGGTTCGAAAGACATGATGCTGAAATAAACAGCGAAGAAGATGAGAAAACTTGTAGGGATACCTGTTATGAGGTGCATGGGAATGATATGCGCATGATATTATTTCAAAGACTTTTATGGATTCAAATTTGTAAACAAAAAATGAAACACACTTTTATTAGATAAACTTGAAATTCAATTGTTCAACAGATGCCTTTAAGGTGTTACAAGAAAGAAAAACTGAAAAGTAAATCAAAACTAGAAATAATCAAAAGACAATCAGTGCTCCCATGGTCGCTTCTTGTCAGTGCGGAGATAGTCATTAAGGATCCGCTTGTTCTCCAGCTGCCTTGTCAACTTCTGAATCTTCTGCTCTTGCTCGTGATACTTTTCTTGATAAGTATCCCGCTCTTCTCTCAGCTGCATCCAAGATCTCTTTAATGCGCCAATGTCAGTAGGCATGTATGGATGGAGGATGGTAGGAGGAACCCCCACTTCATCAGCAACTTCAACAATTATAGGCAAGACGGCTTCGTAGGGCATTCCCAGCTTTTGGGCACGGATACGAACCCATCGGAGATATGGTTCCATTGGTAGAGAAGTCTTTGCACCCAACTCGTGCGGATCAGACCGATGTACTCTATCCCAAGCTCTTATGAATCTGCGGCGTTGCTCGTCACTATCCCCTTGGAAGTCAAAGACAATACTAGGCATTAGCAACTCATGAGGTCCTTCTCTTCTAGCTTGCCCAAACTGACGTAAGGCCAAGCACGGATTATAAGTGATCCCTCCATTGGTTCCTATCAGTGGAACATTGGGGTATTCCCCACAACGATCAATAATAGCCACGTCTTCCATACCCTTGATAGTCCAAATGATGTCATTATGAGAGAGAGATATAATCCTATAGGCCCAGCCCATGCCTTCCTTGTTATTCAAAACTGATTTAGGGAGGTGAGAAATAAACCACCTCGCCAGCAATGGAGCATAATACATAAGGGTTCCCCGCTTCCGAGCCGTACGAGTATAAAGAGAGTGAAGAATGTCACCCAAGAGAGTGGGCACAGGATTACCGGACATGAAAATCTTCACTGCATTCACGTCGATGAAAGCATCTGAGTTAGGAAACAACACCAAACCATATATGAGCAAAGCCAGAATGTCTTCAAATGCTTGGAAGTCTAGACTGTCCCAGAAATGATTAGCCTTACCAACCAAGAATTTAGTCAGAAAGCCCTTTGCTCCACTATGAGTTTCCCAATTAGACATCACTTCAGCCTTTGTCAGATGGAGGGCTGAAGCAATCTCTTCTGGCCTAAGGATCTTTTCCCAACCTGTGAACGAGGTCTGCTCCAGAATAGAGATAGCAAACAGATCAGAGAACTCTTCCAAGTTGGGGACCAACTGGTAGTCCGGAAAAGTAAAACAATGGTACAATGGATTAAAGAACTGGACTAAGACAATCATCATCTACTCGTCCAATTTGGAAGTGACCAAACTAAGAAGGTGCCCATGTCTTCTGATAAAAGAGGTAGTATCTGAAATCTTTGCTACCAACTCCTTAAGTTGAGTGGGAATCTGGACAGAGTTGATCCGAATGGTGTTTCTTCACATGGGTGCCATGACCTACAAAACAGAACAAAGATGAATCCCTACTGTCTTTGAAATAGGTTAGTCCAATGCAAGGTGCATGCAATGTTATGATGTCATAATGTCATGATAGAAAACACACCACAAGTATCCACAAATAGCAAACATGGTAAAGGCACACAAGTCACACAGAGGGCCCTTAGATTTCAGACTGGAAAGGAGTCTAGGTACTACCCTCTTTCAGTTCAGTTGGTTCAAACCTGTCCTAAAAATAGTAACCGGGTTCTAGAGGATCTCAATATCACTGACTACCCTCGATCGGTCATAATTCCAGTTTAGCAACCTTTTCTTGCAGCCGGAATCATCGCGAGAGTTTAGTCTCAATGAGTGTAGCATACTGCTACTGTTCTATGGCCAAGTTGGTCAATTTAAAGGTTCTAAGGTCAGTTGGTGCTTAATGACCCCTTAGCAGACCCATATTCTCCTCGTTGCGCCACAAGGGATATCGGTACATACTAAAGTGCCACACCAACGTAGCTACTGCTTCAACCGTATTGGTCTACGCCGTACAGTTCCCTCACAGTTTATTGCTACTTACCTAAAGGGTATCCCTCAGATCCGGGTTAGGATCTACAGTAACTCCGATATAAGCCTACAAATATAAAGCATACAAGTCAAGCAATTGAAAACAATATGAACTATTCCTAAGGTACACCCCACTTATAAGCATCCCCAGCAGAGTCGCCAGTTCTGTGATACGGTGGGAAGAACTGACTGTTTTTGGAATGCTGGTTTGCGTTTTACGTTTGTGTTCGCAAAATGTCGCGATAAGCAAGAGTCGCCACCGACTTTTATTTTATCCAACAAGGAAAGGAAAAAATGACAGAAAAATTCCTTTTTCGAGATATTTCTCGGGTTCGGGGGGTAGATTATAGAAAGGGAAGGTGTTAGCACCCTTTCTATCCGTGGTTATCCACGGGCTCTTAGGTACTTGCTCAATTGTTTTCAAAATTGCTTTCTTTGTGCTTGTGGGTTTGAAAAAAATTTTTTGTTTTGAAACTTCGATTTAACTCTTGCTTATGTCCTCAAGAGCGTATGAAGTGTTTTGAAAACTTTGTTCGAAAAGGAGTGTAAGTGCGAAAAGTTTTTGTTTTTGAAAGAGCAAGTATCTAAGAACCATCTACCTACTCGAAAAAGGAATCGTTCTATGCTAATGTCCTTTAGACAATGTTATCCCACTATTAATGAGTGGGTAGCATCGTCGTTGGAATTTAAGGGTCAATTCGAATTAGGGACTTACGGTCACTAAAGAAAAGTTAGGACGCCTTAGCGGTAACCCTAATGTCTTAGATCATTTGTTTGAGGCAACCATTTCGAGGCGACTATGATCTTTTAGACAAGAGGGCGACATCTAAAGTGACCTATACTTAATGATCGTGTACGAAGGCAACCAAGTGGGGTGTACCTTAAGAGTGCGCATGTGCGAGTGTGTCGTTTTCAGTTATTTTTATCTTTGTACATGTTAAGGGTGATCTAAGTTGATTTTAGGTTAAAACATTCAGTCTTGTCATGCCATCCTATTATCAAACATCTAACAGTTATATTTTGCGGAAATAAAATGCAGAATTTAAATTACAAGATATCGGGTATTTACATCACCAAAGACAAACCCTTTAAAAATAAATAAAACGATAAAAATAAATAAAAGTCATATTTACTATTAAAATCTGGCGGCAAGTATATTATTGGATAAAATAAATAAATCGCGTGCGGGAAATTAAATCGAGCGCATGATTAGGTTTTGACCCTTTTGGTTAAGGAAAATATCTTTTTTGTTGTTTTATTTTAAGAAAGAAATTAATCTAAATTAATTACTAAATTAAATTGAATAAATTAATTAAATAAAAATAAATTATTTTTGGGTTTTTTTTATTTTAAGAAAGAAAAATAAAATAATTAATGTTAGTAGTTAACCTAATTAAATCTAATTTAATTTTAATTATTTACAAAAAAATAGGTTAAAGTAATTCTAATTAAAACCTAAATTAATTAATTAATGTTTATTAATAAAAATTAAGATTTAAAGTTTGATTTGATAAAAAAAATATTTTTGTGATTTTATTTATAAAAGACTGAATTTTAATTGGTTAGAAATTAAACAAAAAATAAAATAAATAATAAAAATAAAATAAAGAGAGGAGGGGTATGGGCCTGAATTGGGAGTGTTGATAGCAATGGGAAGGCCCATTAGTGGTTGGCCTTGGTTGACTTGGTGGATCTGATATGCCTGCGTGGACCAATGCCTATGGTGGACCTTCAGCTTGGACCCTCAGATTTGGCCTTTGGCCATCTGGCCATTGGATGCTTGATGGTGCATGGTATACTGCAAGCTTGAATATGTACGTGATCACCTGAAGAAGAAAAATATAGAGAAAGTGGGGGACCTGGGATTCGAACCCAGGTCCTGGTGGATATTTACACGCTTGCTTTACCAACGCACCAAGTTGTTCTGTTTGTTATATGAATACAAAACAATGATAATAAAACAAAACAATAATTATTGGTCAGAACAAAAAAAATATGCGCACCATTTTTGAATGGCCCAATGAGTGAGTGCCAGCTCTTCGTCCCTGTCCTTCCACTACTGTAATTTTATCTGCGGATTTGAATTCGCAGCTAAAAACGCAGCTCGATCCAAAAATCATTTCCAGGCAATAAGAATGACTTTCAAGGGCATGGTTGTGTTCGTCTCATCCTCCCAGATGCAACCATGCCCATTACATGGACCAATTTCACCTGAAATAAGAATCCCTAAAAAAAAACACAACCCTAGCTATGGTGTTTTGGGGTTACATCGCCTATGAATCAAATTGATTATTGCCAATGGTTTGCAAATAACACGAGGGTTATGAATATGCAACTATTTCATTCAAATGATGCCAGAATGGACCAAATCGAATCCAAGAACAGAGCTAGGTACCATGGGACTTACAACGCGTTATGGGGTTTGAAGAAGCTTGCTTTTGATCCAGGTAGATTGAGTGAACACCCAGGAAGAGATTGGGACAAGTCTCAGCCCTTAAAAACGCCTCTAAGCACGATTTCGATTTCAAGCTTTTTGTCACTTTTTTCAAACTTTGTTCTGCCTCTTTCTGCAATTGCCAACCCTTATCTCGACTCCTTTTGCTTGCTTATGTATTGTGTGGTGTATTAGGGTAGAAATCATGGACTGAATCTCTTTAAATTAATGCACATGATTTTGATTTGATCTCCATTATTAACCTTTCCAAATTTGATTTGATGCAATATTTTTGTACATGTTTTGCTTTGATACGAATTCCATGGTGTTGCTAGCTGTAAACAAAGCCTAAAACAATCAATAAATCAAGAATTATTAATTATTTGGATTTTCTATGATTTTATTTGATTTAAAATGAGAAAATTCAATAAAAAATAAAATAAAATAATAAAAATGAAATGTGAACTCATGGATGAAGCTAGGGCACGTGGACAATGATGCAAACTCAAATCAAGTGGAAAAGAATGGGCCCATTTGACAAAATTTGAAGTTTTGGGGATAGTTGACTTTTGGCAATTTTGCAAAAATGTCCAACTTCAACAATGCATAACTTCTTCAATTTTGAACTTCTGGAGGTGTTCTTAGACTTTTTAGAAAGATGATATGTCCTCTAACCAACCCTTTTGGTCTCATATCATTTTGATATTCCATGCTCAAGTTATAAGCTTTGGAAAAAAGGTGTTTTTCTTGACTTTCAAAAATGACCTATAATGTCCAAATTTATAACTTCTTGTGAATGAATTATTTGAACTTGGGGTATGAAAATGGATTGTAGGAAATTGCATCCTATTCAAAATGAGCTTTGGATGGGTCATTTCTCATAAAGTATGAGAAAGTTATGCTTGGTCAAAGTTGAGTTGACTTTTCCTGCAAAACCCTAATTTAGCAACTTTTGAATCTTGATGAATTTTGAGAAATCCTTGATGAATAATGATCAACCCTTGATAAAATGATGAAATAACCTTCAAAATGAGAATGTTGACAAAAAATCTTGAATTTTGACTGTTTATAGGTCATAGTTGACTTTTGCCCTAGCATAGTCGATTTTTGGACCCTTTGAGCAATTGACTGAGCAAACTTCCTCTGCAAGGCTTGAAATTTGACATGGATGATCTTGAGAACATATTAGGGAATTGGGGAGAACTTGAGGTCATTTGGAATCAAGGACCTTGATGCAACACCAAACCCTAATTTGGGGTAGACTGCCTTAGGAGATAGCTTGTCTGACCAACTCTTGAGTAACCTTGAGCCACTTGGAGATTTTCCTTGCAATGTTTTGAGAAATATGAGAGGGAAAATTTTGGGGTACAACACATGGCATATCATACTAAGAATTTCAAGGATTTTCTAGGGCTCATCTTTGCTTTGTTTTGTAGGACATGGCATCCGCCCGCAGGAACACTATCCAGATTAACCTTGTGAAAGTACCTCCTCAACTAAAGGACTTGGAATTAAGGATTCCTAAAATCCCTCCATTCACTGAAAAACATGGTCGGCTGCTCAACTTGGTCACTTTAAAACCTGATGAAGTATTGTTAAAAGTGTTATTTCAGTTCTTTGATCCTTTGCACCACTGCTTCACCTTCCTGGATTACCAGCTAGTGCCTACTATGGAGGATTTTTCTCGGTTATTAGGGGTACCTATTCTTGATCAGTTACCTTTCAACGGTACGGAAAGACATCCAAAGCCTGGAGAGATTGCTCGAGCTCTATCCTTACAACGATCTGATATAATGACAAATTGGGAAACTAGGGGAAGTGTCCAAGGAATCCCGGTTAAATTTCTATTCGAGAAAGCTCATTGTCTTTAGGATACACTGGATTTACAAGATTTTGAAGAGGTATTGGCACTCCTCATCTACGGGATGATACTATTCCCTAACGCGGACCAACTCGTAGATGTGAATACGATTAAGGTTTTTTTGTCTCATAATCCGGTGCCTACATTACTTGGGGATATTCTACACTCTCTACATGCTCGCACTCTAAAGAGAAGGGGGAACCTCCTGTGTTGCACCCCTCTACTGGCTAGGTAGTTTATTTCGCACCTACCCAGGTCTATTTTGAAGAATGAGCAGGGTATGAAATGTTCTCATAGGCTGATGTCCCTTACACATTCAAACATTCATTGGTGTTCACGGTCCTCGGAAGATGTTACCATCATCGATCGATATGGTGAATTCCCTAATGTCCTTCTCTTAGGCATTAGGGGGGGAATCACTTATAATCCTTGTTTGGCACTACGACAGTTTGGTTATGCAAGAAGGGATGGTCCTCACGATACACTTATCCAAGGAATCACCTTTGACTACGAGAATGATGCCCAAGGTTACCGTAAAAGGTTCATGCGAGCTTGGGGCATGGTACACAGAGTTGATAGCAAGACACTAGGGCACAAGAATTCCATCCGTCTTAAGCCTTATCTCAAATGGGTACGAGCCCGTGCCCAAAGTCTTATGATGCCTTACCCTGCTTTCCTACCAACGATTCTAGAACCAGTTGTTGAAGGAGACACTTTTTATCTTGTTCTCCATCCTGACATGCCAACTGATCATGAGGAGTTACAAAAATCCTGGGTTCAACTTAAAGAGGAGCGGGATACGTTCGAAACTCAATTCTATGCCAGCGAGAAGAAGGTCCTGGAACTCACTAGGATACTTCATGAAGAGAGGAATATAAACGCCTACATTGAACCAAAGAGGATGCGCTCCTATGAGACCTAATTTTCTTTTGCTTTAAGTTTTGTTTAATTGTAAGCCTAAAGGGCACTCTTTGTAATAATCCGAATTTATTAATACAATTAACGTATGTTTCTTTTGGTTAAACAAATTTGATCCTTTAAGAGTCCTTGAAATCATTGCATACACATATCATCCATGGCATTGCATAAACAGGTACCATAACAGGTTTCTCATCTTCTTCGTTGTTTATTTCAGCAATAATGTCTTCTGAACAAAGCATCAAGGATCTCCAGGCACAAAATGCCCAATTTCAGCAAATGTCCATAGCCTTAGCTAAGGGACAGGAAGATCTGAAGGCCCTTATTCTGAAGGAGAAGAAGAAGAAGAAGACCGCTGGTATCCTTAATCTGGGCAGAAGATTCAAGGGGCCATTGAAGCAACTGGTTAATTTGACCTCCTCGTCCAAAGAAGGGGAGAATCAAGAGAGAGAGACAAGAGAGGAGGACCCTAGCCCTGAAGTTTCTGATAAGGACACAGACTACAATGATGAACAATATCCTCCCATTAAGGATAGATACAAACAGTTAGAGGACCGACTGAGTGAAATGGAGATCTAGAGAATACCAGGGTTGGATTTTGAAGAGCTGGGTTTGGCATCTGGGGTAGTCATCCCACAAAAGTTTAAGGCTCCAGTTTTTGCGAAGTATGATGTAGTGTCTTGTCCTAAGCTTCATCTCAGTTCCTATGTGATGAAGATTCAGCCTCACACTACTGATAGGAACTTGTGGGTCCATTTCTTTCAGGACAGTCTGTCTGGGACTCAACTTGAATGGTTCTATCAACTAGAGGGAACCAATGTCCGCAACTGGGAGGATTCAGATGCTGCTTTTTATAAGCAGTATCAATATAACACTGACCTTTCTCCTACCCGTACTCAACTCCAGAGTATGTCCATGGGTGCAAGTGAAGGCTTTAAGGACTATGCGTAGAAGTGGAGAGATTTGGCAGGGAGAGTCCACCCCCGCTTGTCTGATAGGGAGTTGGTTGACATGTTTCTTGGGACGCTGTCTGGCCCATTATTCAATCACTTGATTGGTATCTCCTCAGCTGGTTTCACCGAGCTGATATTGACTGGAGAAAGGGTAGAAGCTGGGATCTAGAGCGGCAAGATACATAAAGATACCTTGTCAAGTACAGTGAAGAAGCCATTCACGGGTAAGAAGGAGGTCAGTGCCATTTATAAGCCAAGAGGTCAGAGCATAGCTGAACACTGTCCAACGGTAGGTGCCGTGATGATACCTAGTCCTGCGGCTACCCAACAACAAAACAATCAACAAAGGGTAGAAAGACCGCAAAGGCAGTTCACCCGGATTAATATGACATTGATTGAGGTTTTACCCCATCTGTTAAGATCTAACTTGGCAACCTTAAAGGAGTCTCCCAAGAATCCTAACACCACATCTCCTCGGTATAATCCAAACGCTCAGTGTACTTACTATTCTGAGAGTCCAGGCTACGATACAAATGATTGCTGGGCTCTGAGAAATAATATATAGGATCTAATTGAAGCCAAGGAGTTTGAGTTTGATGCTATGGAGAAGCCTAATGTCATAACTGCTCCCATGCCCAAGCACAACCGTAGAGTTAATGCCATTGATACTGATATGTTTGTTACCTTTTTTGATGAAGTTTCCACCCCTCTCATGACTGTCAAGAAGAATTTGTTGCTGGCCAGTTTATTTCTGGGCTGTGGTGAAGGTTGCCACATGTGTTCATCTCTACCCTCTGGTTGCTATTTGCTGAAAGCAGGTGTTCAACGCCTGATGGACAGTAGAGAGATTTTGTTTGAAAAGACTCCGATTCTGACTGTTTCATATGAAGATGTTGTTATCATAACCATATTCTCCAATCCTTCCAAGGTCTCCTCTAAAATACCTGTTAGGATTACATCTGCTCCAAGAATTGCTCCGTTGATAATCACTTTTCCTGGCCCTGTACCGTACTCCTCGGACAAAGTTGTTCCTTGGAACTACGGTGCTGACGTCTACTACCATGGCGTCAAACAGGATTTGAAGACTGAAGAGGCTGATCCCGATATCAGTAATATTGTCGGGACCAACAAAGTTACCCGAAGTGGAAGGGTTTTCTCTCCCGAGATCTCTCCAAAGATTGTTGTTAAGCTTGTTGTTATTCCATCTATTGTTCCTACTGGTACTTCTGTTACTACTCCCATTCTTACTCCAATTGTTACCCCTGTCGATGAGTCATCTGGGACTCAGGGAAAAGAAGATATAGGTGAGCCTGCCCAGATGGAGGAAATCTCTAAGCAAGAAATAGAGGAAATCTTAAAAATAATCAAGAAAAGCGACTATAATGTGGTCGAGCAGTTGGGGCAGACCCCTTTGAAGATATCAATGTTGTGTTTGCTGTTATGTTCCGATGCCCATGCAAAGGCTTTGATTGCATTTCTCAAGACTGCACATGTGCTGCAAGAAACCTCCGCCGACCAATTCAAAGACTGTGTGGCCAGTTTGACTGCTGACAATTGGTTGGGTTTTTCAGATGCCGACCAGACACCAAAGGGGAGAAAGCATAATGATGCTCTGCATGTCTCGATCGAATGCAAGGGCACTACTACGACTCATATGCTGGTGGACACTGGATCTTCACTGAATGTTCCGCCTAAGAAGGCTCTTGATTGGCTAGATTGTGAAGGCTTGACCATAAAGCCCAGTAACATTGTGGTGAGGGATTTTGATAGGTCAAAAAGAATGGTGCACGGGGAGGTGGACATTCTTGTCAAAGTGGGTTCTCAGACCTTTGGGTCCACCTTCTACGTGATGGACATTAGGCAATTATACTCTTGTTTGTTGGGTCGCCCTTGGATCCATGAAGCTGGGGCCGTTACTTCTATGTTGCACCAAATGCCGAAGTATCCAGTAAAGGGGAAGATTGTCACTATGCATGGTGAAGAGGAGTATATGGTAAGCCACCTGAATTATTTCAGGTATATGGAGATGGACGGGGAATTCATAGAGACTCCTTGTCAAAACTTTGAAGAGGTTCCCCAGATTATGGTGTCAACCGAGACTATCACGAGCACCAAACCTCCTTTGAAGATGGCTTCTCTCAAGGACGCCAGAGCAGTAGTTGAAGAAGGCGGGTGTACCATTTGGGGACAACTCCCTGATTTTCCTCATAAAACTGACGAATTTGGTTTGGGCTTTACTTCAGGAGCTTAAAGGGCTGTTCGACACACTCAGGCCAGAGGACCTCTCCTATGCATCAGCAATCATGGGGTCAACACTATTGAAGACAATAATGAGAATTATGATATTGATAGCTGGATCTACCCGACTACCAACGGTGGACCTAGTAACTGGACGACCAGAGATTTTGTACCAATTTCTTTTGTTCAGCAGTAATTGTCTTACTTGTTTTTTGAATTTGTAATAAACAATTTAAACTATATGGCCTTGTGTCTTACCCGAGGCACAATGGTTTTATTTGTGAGGGTCATTATATGTCATTTTCATATGTCATCAATAAAACATTGGACGTTTCTTGCATACAAATTTTGTGCTCTCTGTTTTTCTTTTCTGCTTTTTACAGCTATGCTCTTACACACACTCACATATCGAACTGCAGATCCATATCCACTCTAGATCCCATTGATAACAGTTCTGCTATTGCCAATTATAACTTCAAAAATCCGATCAACCAAGCCGAGGACGAAGGTGAGGATGATTGTGAGGTGCCTGGAGAACTTGCTAGACTGTTACAACAGGAGGAAAGGGCTATACAACCTCATGAAGAGCCAGTTGAGACGATAAACTTGGGCACTGAGGTAGACAGAAAAGAGGTCAAGATCGGTGAAAATATGGAGACTAAGGTCAAACAGAGGTTGATACAGATGTTGCACGACTATGTTGAGATCTTCGCCCGATCATATGAAGGCATGCCTGGTTTAGACACTGATATTGTGGTACATCGTCTGCCGACTAAAGAAGATTGTCCTCCGGTTAAGAAAAAGGTCCGCCGCATGCGCCCTGAAATGTCAGAGAAGATCAAGGCAGAGGTCATGAAACAATTGAATATTGGGTTCTTATCTATTACCTCCTATCCGCAGTGGGTTGCTAACGTCGTTCCGGTGCCAAAGAAGGATGGTAAGGTACGGATATGTGTGGACTACAGAGACCTGAACAGGGCAAGCCCCAATGATGATTTCCCGCTTCCCCACATTGATGTTCTGGTTGACAACACCGCACAACACAAAATATTCTCCTTCATGGATGGTTTCTCTGGCTACAACCAGATCAAGATGGTTCCTGAAGACATGGAGAAGACAACCTTCATCACACAGTGGGGCAGCTTCTGTTACAAGGTGATGCCTTTTGGGTTGAGGAATGCTGGGGCAACCTATCAACGAACCATGGTAGCTCTGTTCCATGATATGATCCATCATGAGATAGAGGTTTATGTTGATGACATGATAGCCAGATCCCAAACCGAGGAAGAACACGTTGATCATCTGCAAAAGATGTTCGACAGGTTGAAGACATACAAGTTGAGGTTGAATCCGAGCAAGTGCACCTTTGGGGTAAGGTCTAGTAAGCTTCTGGGGTTCATCGTCAGTGACAAAGGTATTCAGGTAGACCCTGCGAAGGTAAAGGCCATACAAGAGATGCCTGCTCCCCGTACTGAGAAGGAAGTTAAAGGTTTCTTGGGACGCTTAAATTATATCACCAGGTTCATTTCATATCTGACTACTACTTGTGAGCCAATCTTCAAGCTCCTGAAGAAATATCAAATAGTAAAATGGAATGACGAATGCCATACTACTTTCAAAAGAATCAAGGAATACCTTCAAGAACCACCAATTTTGATGCCTCTGGTTGAAGGAATACCTTTGATATTGTACTTAACAGTGCTAGACAATGCAATGGGGTACGTGCTGGGGCAGCATGACGAGTCTGGTTGAAAAGAGCACGCAATATACTACCTTAGCAAAAAGTTTACCGACTGTGAGACAAGATACTCACTGCTTGAGAAAACTTGTTGTGCTTTGGCATGGGCTGCTCGCCGACTAAGACAATATATGCTGACCCACACTACTTTGTTGATATCTAAGATGGATCCAATCAAGTACATCTTCGAGAAGCCCGCCCTCTCCGGAAGAATAGCAAGATGGCAGATGATCTTAACTGAATACGATATACAACATACAACCTAGAAAGCAATCAAGGGAAGTGTATTGGCGGATCATTTGGATCATCAGACCATGGATGACTACCAGTCTATGAATTTTGAGTTCCCGGACGAGAATATTATGCTGGTGACTGACTATGGAGAACCCGGACCAGATGAAGGACCTGAAGAAGGATCCTGATGGACCATAGTTTTTGACGGGGCTTTGAACGCACTCGATAATGGCATTGGCGCTGTAATCATATCTCCTGAGGGCTGTCATACTCCCTTCACCGCCCGACTATGCTTCAAATTTACTAATAACATGGCAGAGTATGAAGCCTGTATCATGGGTCTCAAATCTGCTATCGACTTAAGGATCAAGTTCTTAAACATTTTCAGGAATTCAGCCTTGGTGATAAGCCAAATCAAAGGAGAGGGGGATACAAAGCATCTGAATCTCATCCCGTGCAAAGAGCATGTGTTGGCATTGCTCCCACACTTTGAGGAGGTAACCTTTGAACATTTCCCACGAGAGGAGAATCAGTTAGCGGATGCGCTAGCTACCATGTCTTCTATGTTCAAGGTCAGGTGGGACAACAAAGCTCCCCGAATCACCATTGAGAGGTTGGATGAACCAGCTCACTGCTGTGAGATTGACACTGAAGAAGTAGTAGACAAACCTTGGTTTCACGAAGTAAAAAGGTATCTTAAGGCTCAAGAGTATCCCGAAGGGGCATCTGTCAATGATAAGAAGTTTCTGAGAAGGTTCACTGCGAAATTCTTCCTCAGTAATGGAATCCTCTACAAGTGCAACCATGACTCTACCTTATTGCGGTGTGTAGACAAGAGCGAAGCAAAGAGGATTATGGAAGATCTACAGGAAGGTACCTTCGGAACCCATTCCAGTGGACATACAATGGCTAAGAAGATCCTACGGGAAGGATACTACTGGCCCACTATAGAAGCAGGTTGTTATCAACACTCCTAAACTTGCCACAAGTGCCAGATCTATGCTGACAAGGTGCATGTGCCTCCGGTTCCCTTAAACGTATTGACGGCCTTTGCAATGTGGGGAATTGACATGATCGGAGAGATTAGACCTACATCTTCCAATGGCATCGCTTCATCCTGGTGGCCATTGATTATTTCACGAAGTTGTTTGAGGCTGCCTCCTTTGCTACCGTTACTAAGAATGTCGTGGCGCAGTTCATCAAGCATAACCTGATCTGTCAGTACAGTGTGCTAAAGAGAATCATCACTGACAATGGTACCAATCTCAATAACACGATGATCACCAAGCTCTGTAAGCAATTCAATATACAACATCATAACTCTTCTCCATACCGACCGAAGATGAATGGCACTGTTGAAGTGGCTAACAAGAACATCAAAAAGATCATACAGAAGATGACGGTGACATATAAAGACTGGCACGAGATGTTACCATTTCCTCTTCATGGGTACCGTACCTCAGCACGAACGTCGACAGGGGAACACCCTACTCTCTGGTATATGGCATGGAGGCAGTCCTACCAATTGAGGTCCAAATCCCTTCTTTAAGGATTATGAAAGATGCAGGTTTGAACAAAGACGACTGGGTCCAGACTTGACTTGACCAACTGAATCTGATCGATGAGAAGAGACTTACTGCTGCCTGTCATGGTCAAATGTATCAAAAATGAATGATTCAATAAAAAAGTTAGACGCCAAGAGTATCAAGTCGGGGATCTAGTGATCAAGCGCATCATACTTCCGCAACGTGATCCCAGGGGCAAATGGACTCCCACATACAAAGGGCCATTTGTGATAAAAAACATTTTCTCAAGTGGAGCCATGATTCTAACCACCATGGACGGTGACGACCTTCCTCACCCTGTCAATACAGACATAGTGAAAAGATACTACGCATGATTAAAGACCCGCTAGGTTGATTGGCCTAGGCAAAAATAAGGGATTTCCGGCGAACCAAAAGGGTTCAGGCAAAAATAAGGGATGAAAACAAAAAAATATGTACACTCGGCAAGTCGAAAACCTGAAGGGACGACTTGGGCAAAAAGGGGTATCCCAGTGGACTAAAAACCCAAAAGGGCAGTCCAGGAAAAAAGTTATGGATTTAAAGCGTATCACTATGTCCCATTGGATCACCTTGTGATCAGACCTCAGTATCAACTATCAAGCTCGAATGGCACCGATCAATCTAATCAGCTTCGGACAAGTAGCAAAGTGATGAGACGCTCGAAGACATAGCGGCAATAACAGAATTGAAACTTAAATGGGATTATTTCACATAGCTGTTTTTCTTTTTGTTGTACACAATATTGTATAGCTTCCATTTTTATGGTGGCATTCTCTTACTAGAGCGTCAACTTCCTTGTACAAAAACACCTTTTATAGGCCAACTTCAAGAAATTAATACAAGTCATTTTTACAAACCATTTGTTTGTATTTTTCTATTTTGTCTTGCAAAAACGTCCAATGATTTATTCTTGACATATGAATTTGAATATAATCGCTATTCACAAATATCTGCATAGGAAACAGAAAGACAATTGCTCGTAACTTAAGAAACAAGGGTAAAAACTAAAAAAAATAATGTCAAACCCGCAGTTACTCTGTCCAGCAGGTACTGGGGCAGAGATAACTTTGAAACATAATCACCAGTACATACGACCCCGTGGCGCCTACACTCCCCACAGAGTAGAGGCAATCAAAACATTGATATCAGTTTCCCCAAACAGGAGTTACAATACTCCAACAAGGATCCCTCGGAGAGTCGACCTTTATTTTCCCCAGCCGAATTTCATAATCGCAAGCGGATCATAAAGTTCTCTCCTGAACAAAGTTTATTTCTCTAAATACAGAAGCTCAATCCCCAACATAGCTTATCTCTTCAGCTATAGAAATTCATCCTCCAACAAAGTCATTTCCCAGCAGAGTTATTCTCAAGCAGAGTCTCTCCCCGACAGAATATCCGTAAACAAGGAGAAAATCTCCAGAATAGTCATCTCCGTTCACCATCCCTAGCGGAAGTAGAAGAACCACAATTTTCTTCAATAGTCAGGAATGCTATACTCTCCAGCAGCAGTCAGGGATTTCTTTTCCCAGACTCGGATATGTCACAATAGCATCTCGTGTTCATACATCATGACATGCGCATGCATATCACATATAGCATATAGCATAAGCTTATTTATTTTGAGAACATCATCCCACCATGCATTTCATGCATCGCATATAATTAACCCTGTTATCTTTTCAGGAAAGACAATTATCATCAACAATCCCAACAGTTATACATGTCACATATACAGACAACTAATGGAAAATTAGTTCCTGAAACCAAACGGTTCAACCAAACCACGCGAAAAAATGAAGCAACCTTACCCAGGTTCCTTCCCAATTCAGATGCAGTTTTACCCAAACTCCTCATGAAGAAACCTTACCCAGTTTCCTTCCCGATTCAGATGCAGTTTTATCCAAACTTCTCACGAAGTAACCCTACGACCCGGGTTCCTTCCCATAAGGCCTACTATCTAGGATTTCATCTCGAAGTAACCCTATGACCCAGGTTCCTTCTCATAGCCCTACTATTCAGGCTTTCATCTCGAAGTAACCCTACGACCCAGGTTCCTTCTTATAAGCCCTACTATCCAGGCTTTCATCTCGAAGTAACCCTACGACCCAGGTTCCTTCTCATAGCCCTACTATCCAGGCTTTCATCTCGAAGTAACCCTATGACCCAGGTTCCTTCTCATAGCCCAACTATTTAGGCTTTCATCTCGAAGTAACCCTAAGACCCATGTTCCTTCTCATAGCCCTACTATCCAGGCTTTCATCTTAAAGTAACCCTACGACCCAGGTTCCTTCTCATAAGCCCTATTATCCAGGCTTTCATCTCGAATTAACCCTACGACCCAGGTTCCTTCTCATAGCCGTACTATCCAGGCTTTCATCTCGAAGTAACCCTACGACCCAGGTTCCTTCTCATAAGCCCTACTATCCATGCTTTCATCTCGAAGTAACCCTACGACCCAGGTTCCTTCTTATAGCCTTACTATCCAGGCTTTCATTTCTAAGTAACCCTACTATCCAAGTTCCTTCTGATAACCTTACTGTCCAGGTTTCTGCTATCTTATCTCCAGACAACAGTTTACAACACTATAAGACCTGGACCCGACCAGATATGGTTGATTTCACATTTCCCCAGTAAGTCGCTGTGCAGCCTAGACCCTGACCAGATATGTAGTTTACTTCCACCTCCTCAATTATGATTTAATTCCCCAATAGAGTAATGGACAACCAAAGCTCCTATACTCTATTTCCCAGGACATAAATCAACATTCCCCGATGAAGTCCTCCTTAACGGCAGGTACATGAATTCTCGCAAAGGAATCTCTTATGCAACTGATATCTTTTTTGGATGGCATCTTTAAGACCATCACCGACGATTCTCTGCCGACTTCCAAATGGAATCTGTAAGCCCATTCCCGATATCACCAATCAGTATTACTTCATGCGAGTGCAAATTTTTGGGCACTCTAGTGTTCAATCATCTTCCACCTTCATATCACGAAAGGCAGACCAACCAATCTACATCCTCAGGTTTAAGAATATTGAACAGGTGCAGCTGTTGTACCCCAAAATTTTCCCTCTCATTTTACTCAACACATGCTCATTGAAGTCCTTAACTTGCTCAAGGATGCCCAAGAATTAACCAGACAATTTCTCTCCTAAGGCAATAAGCCTCAAACTAGGGTTTCCTTTTTCATCAAGATGCTTGGGATCCAAGGGTCCCAAATGATTTCCATTGCCCTAATATGTTCTCAAGATCATTCATGTCAAGTTTCATGCCTTGCACAAGAAGTTTGCTCAGTCAACTGCTCAAATGCCTAAAAATCAACTATACTAGGTCAAAAGTCAACTGTGACCCTCATGCAGTCAAAATTCAAGATTTTTGGTCAACATCAACATTCTGTAGTAATATTCATCATTTGATCAAGGGTTGATCATGATTCCTCAAGGAATGCTCCTAATTCATCAAAACTCAAAAGTTGCTAAATTAGGGTTTCTATAGGAAAAGTTAACCAAACTTTGACCAGACATAACTTTCTTATACTTTATCAGAAATTTCCCATACAAGGCTCATTTTAAAGATAATTAAATTACCTACAACTCATATTCATCCTTCAAGTTCAACAAATTCACTCATGAAAAGATATAAATTCAGATATTATAGGTCCTCTTCAAAAGTCAACAAAAACACCTTTTGGGTCAAAGCTTATTACATAAACAGGGAAGATCCAATTGAAATGAAACCAAAAGTTTTATTTATGGGACATCCTAAGCTTTCTAAAAAGTCCAAGAACACCCTCCTAGGGTCAAAATTGAGGAAGATATGCATTGTTAAAGTTGTCCATTTTTGGAAATTTGCACAAAGTCAACAATGCCCAAAATTGCATTTTTTCCAAATGGGCCCATGTTTTCATGTCTGAAACTTGTTTCTAACATGGACCATGACCCCTGAGCTCATTCATACTTTATTTTATTATTTTTATTATTTATTTTTATTTTTGTATTCATTAAAAGTCAAAATTAAATAAAGAAATAATATGAAATATGTAAGATATGATTTCTAAATCTTTTCTCATCAAATAATGGACAACAAAAGTTGGCATATCAAGATAAAATCGTGGAGGAAGGAAAAAATTGGATTGGGTTTCAAAAAATGAGCAAAAATCAAATAATTGAATGCAAATATTTTCTCACTAAAAGCATGGATATTCTTCCTCTTTTATTAACCTAGTTGATTCACATACATATAGCAGAGCATTCTCAACCCTAAGGACGGGATTACAGACGTGCAGCTTGCTCCTAAGAGTCAAACAAAGTTTTAAATTTCCAAAGAAAAGTGTAGATTGGATCTTTCTTTACAGACCAATTCAAGCAATTTCAAAGCCAGCAATTCATTCCTGGACGTGTTCTGAAGCTATTCCAATCACTCTTAAGTCACAAAACATCCAAAATCATAAGATACAGGATTCAGTTTTCTAATTTTCTTGATTTTCGATTACATGCATACATGCATTTTCAATGAAATTTAACCATGTAATCTTGTTTATTATAAGGTTTTGATGCTTTCTGAATTATTTGATTGAGTTTTAAACGCAAGAATCGAAGGATGCCATTCTTAGGGTTTCCAAACTCGTTTTAGGGCTTCCTGATACAGGCAAAATTAGGGTTAGATATGGGTACCATGATGTTCAGGGCTTCAAGCCCGGTTGGTTCATGGTCTCCATTAAGATTTATGTTGCTTGTATTTAATTTTTGAATGATGCAGGGTTATAGCTACATACATCATCTGTAGGTAAAAGTTCAGGCCTAAAATGACAGTCTGAGGAAGAAGACAATGAGGTGGCAACGTCCTACTGGCCAGTTTGAATGTTGGCGCGTATTATTTTGGGGCATGCCACCTGGTTTACATTATATTATTATTTGTTCATTATGTTAACAAATGAGTCACGTAGCACGAATGGCAAAGGGTAATGCTGGTGAGAGAAGGGACCTGGGTTCGATCCCAGGTCCAAGTATCTTGTGATTTTATTTTCTTAACGCGCTTTGCAGGATCCCATGTGCCTCACAACCAAGTGTCTATCATGCACCTAAGATCCACACCATACAATCATGTCATGGCCAAATCTCACGCCTCTAGGAAGCAGCCACATGGTGGACCTCCTAAAGACCAGTTGCATTAAATCAAATAAGTGATTGGGCTTATGAATCTTGGGCCTAGTACAAAAAAGCAGGTGCACCCCCCCAGAATACTAACAACATCAGCAGGCCCATTTCTTTTTCTTTTTTCTTTTTGATTTCATTTTTTTATTTGCTTTAATTATTTTTATATTTCTTAAAATAAATCATTTTTTTATTAATCATGAAATATAAAATCACAAAAAAATGTAGAATTAGGTTTTTTTTAATTAATTTTATTGAAAATAAATTAGTCTAATTAGATTAACTTGATTATTTTTTCTATTAATTAAAATTAACTAGAAATTATGTTTAATTTGCAATTAAATTATTTTCTCAATAAAAAATACACAAAAATAATTTTTTAATTAATTAGATATTTTAGTCTTCTAATTTATTCCCATCTTAACTTTCGCGCACTTATTTATTTTCACTTTATTTTCCAATTATTGTATCTGCATCGGGTTTGTAATAGTTTTAAATTAGGTTTTGTTTACCACTTTTTTTATTTTACTGCCTATTCCCCAAGTTTTGGTTGTGTAACCCCCTCCCCGAGGCCTTATAATAGTTAGGACTTTAATTTCTCGCACTTTTAAATTTCCGCAACTATGAACTGTCTAGATGTATGGATAATAGGCTTGCATGCAAAAGACAAATGAAATTAAAACAATAGATCACCTTAACTGGGCAAAGATTAAATAAACCGAAATTAAACACATGCACATGATCACTCCTAGCGTTTGCCTCACTTCGGTTACCTTCGGTAAATAGTCATGAAGTATAAGGAATTTTAGTGGTCTCCCTCTAGTCTCAAAAGATAAAAAGTGACCCATTCGAATGTTGCCTCGGAAAGATCTTTAGTACTTTAGGGTAATTACTAAGGTTTCCTAACCATTTCTCCAGTGACCATAATTGTCCCTTCGAATGTCCCTTTAACTCCAACGGTGGGGCTACCTACTCCTTAATAGTAGGTGTGATACGGTGGCAGAACCGACTGGTTTTACTGGTTTGCATTTTGCGTTTTTTGTTTGCAAAATGTCGCGGTAAGCAAGAGTCGCCATCAAATTTTATTTTATCCAATCATGGAAAAGGAAAAAGAACAGAAAAACCTTTTTTCGAGATATTCTGAGTACGAGGGGTAGATTATAGAAAGGGAAGGTGTTAGCACACTTTCTATCCATGGTTTTCCATGGGCTCTTAGGTACTTGCTCATCATTTTAAAATTGCTTGCGTGTGATTGTTTTGAAAAGTTTTACTTCGTGGTAACTCTTGTATCAGTCCTCAAGAGTGTGATGAAGTTTGTTTTAAAATTTGTTTTGAAAGGTGTTGGTGTGAAAAGTTTTGTTGAGCAAGTAATTAAGATTCTACCTACTCGAAAAAAGATTATTTGTTCTTATTTACTCTAGACAGCGCTATCCTACTATTAAGGAGTAGGTAGCCCCGTCGTTGGAGTTTGTAAGCAACGTTCAAAAGGGACAAGTACAGTCACCAAAGCAATGGGTTGGAAATTTTAGTAGTAACCCTAGAGTCTTAAGATCTTTCTGAGGCAACATTTCTAAGGCAACATTTCCGAGACAACATTCGAATGAGACATTTGATCTTTTAGACAGAAAGGCAACGACTAAAATCTCCTATGCTTAATGACTGTTTACCGAAGGCAACCGAAGTGAGGCAAACTCTAGGAGTGAATATGTGCATGTGAATTTTTCAGTTATTTAGTCTTTGCACATTAGGTTATCTACCATTTTAATTTTCAGATATTCTTGTCATACAATCCTATTAGCCATGCATCTAGACAGTTAAAGATTTGCAGGAATTTAAAGTGCGAGAAAATAAACCTAGCTATTACAAGGCTTTGGCAGTTACATAATCATCTTGACTAAAAATAAAAATGCGGAAGTTTAAAACCCTAATTACTATTACAATCCCGGAGCAGTTACAATAATAATAAAAAATAATTAAATGCGCGCGGCAGATTGAATGCGAGAAAAATTGGAAACCTTAAAAATCTAATTGAAAAAAATATTTAAGTTATTTTTTTGAGGAAAAAATTAATTAAGTTATGTACAATTAAAACCCTAATTCTAATTATTTTTAATTATAAAAAAAAAGAAATTAAATTAACCTAATTTACTAATTAAATTAAAATAAATATTTTGCGTAAAAAAATGATCTTTTTGTGATTTGTTGATTTTATGATAAATTAAAAAAAGGTAATTAATTTTTGGTGAAAAATAATTAAACAAATTAATTAAAATAAAAGAGATAAAAAATGGGCCTGTTTGCATTGCTGAAGGAGGGGGTGTATTGTTGAATTTCCATGGCCCAATAATGCGGAGCCCAGTCAACGTGCCTGATCCCATGGAGTATTGACCTGAGGGTGCATCATGGTCTCTCATTGCTAGAGCGTACACCTGGTTGAATGATGGATCCACTAGATGGATGGTTGATAGCGCATGGTGAACACTAGGGCAGGTGATGCACATAATCTACAAATGGGAAAGAAAATAAAGTTTTGCTGGGACCTGGGATCAAACCCAGGTCCTTATGTTCACCAACAACGCACTCTTCCACCGGGCCAATTTACTTAATTGTTATTATACTGAAAACAAAATATAAAACAAATGGTTAGTGGACAAAAACACGCGGAATTTCAAATGGACAAATAGATGGTTTCCATGTTATCGTCTTCTCCAGGAATCCGTCATTTTAGGTAAAGACCTATACCCACGAACAAACTTCCATGGCTAGAAACCTGCACAACTCAAAAACTCACAAAACGTAACATAAATGGAATTGAAGACCAGGGTTCAATTGGTTATGATGTCACGGTCATCATGGTACCTTGTTTATGGCCTAATTTTACCTGTAGCCAAAAACCCTAAAACGCATGTGGAAACCCTAACAATGGCAAGTACAGATATAGACTTCAAAAATGCAATTAAACTATTCAGTCAGCTTGCAAACATGATAAAGATCACAAATATGTAAATCAAATGTGCTAACAATGCAGGAATTGATGTAATCGATTTCAAGAAATAAAGCAAACCGTGTGAGCGATAGTGTGCGTTTTTGGGCGCGAGAGGACTTGCAAATGATCCAGTTAGCTTCAGAGATGCTCCAGGATGCGATTGGCAATGTTGGAATGGCTTGAATTGGCCTGTAGCTTGAAATCTGATCCACACTTTTCTTTGAAATTTTGTAGTTTTGTTTTTGCTTTTTCACGACTGCAACCCTTCTCTTATGCCTTGTACACGTTCCATATATATATGTTATAATGAATTAGGGTTATAAAACTGGCTTGTATCTTTCCAATTATGGAAGATTTGATTTGATTTCCATGCCATATGTAAACTTGCTATATTGAGCCAAATCATCCCTTTCTTGTACCAATCATGCTTGATTCGATTTGGCCTTGATATTTCATCATATTTTGATTGCAAACCTGTCAAAAAATCAAATCAAAACATATCTTTGCTATTATTTACCAATTATTTGATTTAATTGAAATTTTAATTAATAAAAAATCACAATAAAATCGAAAATGAAGAAAATAACATGTGGATGGATAATTGGGTCGTGGGCCATATTATAAGTGAGGTGCAAGCATAAAAAGTTAGGCCCATTTGGCAAAAAATGCATTCTTGAGCACATTTGACTTTTGGCAATTTTGCAAAAAAGGTCAACTTTGACAAGGCATATCTTCTCCAATTTTAACCCTAGAGAGGTGTTCTTGGACTTTTTGGAAATCTTAGTATGTCCCCTAAGCAACCCTTTTTGTCTCATATCAATTGAGTCTTCCATGTTCATGTAAGAAGTTTTGACCCAAAAGGTGTTTTTGTTGACTTTTCAAAAGGACCCATAATGTAGAGATTCATATCTTTTTATGAGTGCATATTTTGAACTTGTGGGATGAAGATGAGTTGTAGGGAATTGCATCCTATTAAAAATGAGCCTTTGATAGAAAATTTATGATAAAGTATGTGGAAGTTATGCTTGGTCAAAGTTTGGTTGACTTTTCTTGAGAAACCCTAATTTAGCAACTTTTGGGTTTTGATGAATTTGGAGTATTCCTTGAGGAATCATGATCAACCCTTGATAAAATGATGGATATCACTTCAAAATGTTGATGTTTACCAAAAATCTTGAAGTTTGACTATATGTGGGCCACAGTTGACTTTTGACCTAATACAGTCGATTCTCAAGCATCTGAGCAGTTGACTGAGCAAACCTCTTGTGCAAAGTATGAAACTTGACATGGAGGGTCTTTAGAACATATTAGGACCATGTATAGAATATGAGGTCTTTGTAGTCCACCTATCTTGATAAAAATGGAAACCCTAATTTGAGATATACTGCCTTAGGAGAGAGTTTGTCTGGTCAACTCTTGGGTAAACTTGAGCAAATTGAGGCTCTCTAGGAGTATGTATTGAGTAAAATGAGAAGGAAAATTTTGGGGTGCAACAGCTGCCCCTGTTCAATCTTCTTAAACCTGAGGATGTAGATTGGCTTGTCTGCCTTTCGTGATCTGAAGGTGGAAGATGATTGAACACTAGAGTGCCCAGAAATTTGCACTCACATGAAGTGATACTTGATTTGTGATATCGGGAATGGGCTTATAGATGAAATTTGGAAGTTGTTAGAGAATTGTCGGAGATGGGCTTAAATATGCCATCCAGGATATGATGGGGAATCGTCGGAGATGGGCTTAAAGATGCCATATAGAGGATGTTGATTTCCTAAGATATTCCTTTGATGAGAATTCCTGTTCCTGTTATTGGTGAGGAATATGCTGAGGAATGTTGGTATCTGTCTTGGGAGAAATAGAATTTTAGGAGCTTCAGTTGTCTGTTACTCTACTGGGGAAATAACTCCTGCTTGAGGAAGAGGAAGTGAACTGCATATCTGGTCAGGGTACAAGCTGCACCGCGACTTACTGGTGAAATGTGAAACCAATCGTGTTTGATCAGGTCCAGGTCTTACAGTGTTGTGAACTGTTGTTTGGAGATAAGAGAGAAGGAACCTAGATAGTAAGGTTATGAGAAGGAACTTGGATAGTAGGGTTGCTTCGAAATGAAAGTCTGGATAATAGGGATGTGAGAAGGAACCTGGATAGTAGGGTTACTTCGATATGAAACCTTGGATAGTAGGGCTGTGAGGAGGAACCTGGATAGTAGTGTTACTTTGATATGAAAGCCTAGATAGTAGGGTTGTAAGAAGGAACCTGGATAGTAGGATTAATTCGATATGAAATCCTAGATAGTAGGGCTGTGAGAAGGAACCTGGATAGTAGGGTTACTTAGATATGAAAGCCTGGATAGTAGGGATGTAAGAAGGAACCTGGATAGTAGGGTTACTTCGATATGAAATCCTGGATAGTAGGGTTGTGAGAAGGAACCTGGATAGTAGGGTTACTTCGATATGAAATCCTGGATAGTAGGGATATGAGAAGGAACCTGGATAGCAGGGTTACTTCAATATGAAAGCCTAGATAGTAGAGTTGTGAGAAGGAACCTGGATAGTAGGGTTACTTCGATATGAAAGCCTGGATAGTAGGGCTGTGAGAAGGAACCTGGATAATAGGGTTACTTTGATATGAAAGCCTGGATAATAGGGTTGTGAGAAGGAACCTGGATAGTAGGGTTACTTCGATATGAAATCCTGGATAGTAGGGCTGTGAGAAGGAACCTAGATAGTAGGGTTACTTCGATATGAAAGCCTGGATAGTAGGGTTGTGAGAAGGAACCTGGATAGTGGGGTTACTTCGATATGAAAGCCTGGATAGTAGGGCTGTAAGAAGGAACCTGGATAGTAGGGTTACTTCGATATGAAAGTCTGGATAGTAGGGCTGTAAGAAGGAACCTGGATAGTAGGGTTACTTTGATATGAAGTCCTGGATAGTAGGGATATGAGAAGGAACCTAGATAGTAGGGTTACTTCAATATGAAAGCCTAGATAGTAGGGCTGTGAGAAGGAAACTGGATTGTAGGGTTACTTCGATATGAAAGCCTGGATTGTAGGGTTGTGAGAAGGAACCTGGGTCGTAGGGTTACTTCGATATGAAAGTGTAGATCAGTTGACCCGTTTGGCTTCGAGAACTAAGTTTCCATTAGTCGTCTGCAGATGTGACTTGTATAACTGCTGAATTTGTTGAAGCTAATCCACTTTTCCTGGAAAGAAATCAGGGTTAGTTATATGCGATGCATGAAATGCAGGGTGAGATGATGTTCACAAAATAAATGAGATTATGTTTTATATGATATGCATGCATATGTCACGATGTATGTTCATGAAATTCTATCGGAGTATGCTCACGTCTGGGAAAATAAATCCCTGACAGTTGCTGGAGATTTGTAAATATTCTATCGGGAGGAGATGCTGCTTGAGAATAAACTCTGCGGGGATTGATCTTAGAAAATGTATTTTCGTAGCTGAAATGATGAACTCTATCGGGGATTGAGCTTCTGTATCTAGAGAAATAAACTCTGCTTGAGGGATGAGTTTTGCTGACTCGCCCGCGACTATGAACCTCAGCTGGGGTGGTTACGTCCTGTTTCAGGAAAGCTGACATCAATGCTTTTGGATCCTTTTACTCTGTGGGGAGTGTATGTGTAATACAGTGGCAGAACCGACTATTTTGAATGCTGGTTTTCGTTTTGCATTTTGTGTTTGCAAAATGTCGCGGTAAGCAAGAGTCGCCACCGACTTTTATTTCATCCAATCGAAAAGGAAAAAAGCACATAATAAAATCCTTTTTCGAGATTTTGAGTACGGGGGGGGGGGGGGGGGGGTAGATTATAAAAAGGGAAGGTGTTAGCACCCCTTCTATCTGTGGTTCTCTACGGGCTCTTAGGTACTTGCTCATTTTTAAAATTGCTTGTATATGTGCTTTATTTTTGAAAAGTTTTGACTTCGTGATACCCCTTGTATTAGTCTTCAAAGGTGTGACGAAGTTGTTTTGAAAATTGTTTTGCAATGTGTAAGTGTAAAGAGTTTTGATTTGAGGAAGTACCTACTAGCATCTACCTACTCGAAAAAAGATCATTTCTATTCTCGTTTCTTTTAGACAGCACTATCCTACTATTGAGAAGTAAGTAGCACCGTCATTGGAGTTGTAAGGGTCAATTCGAAAGGGACGTACGATCATTAAAGAAATGTTAGGATACCTTAGTAATAACCCTAGAGTCTTAAGATCGTATTCGAGGCAACATTTCTGAGGCAACAGTTCCGAGGCAACATTTGATCTTTTTAGACAGGAGGGCAACCACTAAGACACCCTATACTTAATGACCGTTTACCGAAGGCAACCGAAGTGTGAGTATACCCTAAGAGTGATATGTGCGAGTGATATGTTTTCAATTATTTAGTCTTTGCACATTAGGGTTTTCTAACTATATTAATTTGTCATGCATTCTTGTCATACAATCCTATTAGCATACATCTAAACAGTCAAAATATTTACGAGAATTAAAATGCGAGAAAGTAAATCTACGCTATTACAAGGCTTCGGGGAGGGGGATTAATTTACATAGCCAAAAAAAAGACCCGGGAAAAGAAGGCGATAAATAAAATCCCTAGATTAAATTATTACAAACCATGAACAGTTACAACAATATTGTAAAAAATAAATAACACGTGCGCGATGAATCGAATGCAGAGCAACTAGGGTTTTAACCCTTGCCTAAAACTAATTGCGGTTAACTAAAGAAAATGTTTTTGTTTTGTTTTGTTTTGTTTATTTAAGAAAATAAAGGAATCATTAAATTAAAAAATAAAACCCTAATTCTAATTAATTTTAAATTAAGAAAAATAAATTAATTTATTCTAAAACCTATTTTTTGTATTTTTATTTAAGAAAAAGAGCAAAATTGAATTTAACCAAAAGTTTAACCTAATTTCTATTTTGATTTTATTTATGAAAATAAATTATAATTTTCCTATTTTAAACTAAATTAAATTAATTTTGATAAAATAAAAGCTAATCCTAATTTTTGATGAATTATTAATTTTATGTTTTTTTGTGAAAAAATGAATTAATTTGTGAATTAAAGAAAATAAAATAAATATTGAAAGATTTTAAAAGAAAACTAAAAGAAAAAGAAAGAAATATGGGCCTGCATTAGCAATTGTGGGGGGTGATGTTTGAGATTCTGAGCCCAAAGGACCCATGCCCGTTTGACTTTGCATGATCCAGTATGGCTGTTGACTTGAGGCATATGGTGGTCCTCCAATTGTGGTACGTTGATCTGGAGCGCTAATGAGTTGGATGACCAGATCCTGATGGTGTATGGTGAACCTCTTGACTTGCAAAGCGCTGGATTGCCTGTGAAAAAATATTAGGAATAAAGGTTGGGACCTGGGGATCGAACCCAGGTCCTCTGCACTTTCCCCTTGTACGCTTGCCAACTGAGCCATTTGGTTTACTTGTATATACAATAAAACCAAAAGATTATGTATGAACAATAAAGAAAAGCGCGCTAAATTCAAATTGCCCAACCAGGGGGCGCCACGCCTCCATCTTCTTCCTCACATCCGTCGTTTTAGGTAACAATGTTTTTACCTACAGACACTTGCTGTAGGTATATCCCTGTCCATCTCCAAAATCGTGTAGGCTCAAGATAAATGGCCATGGCTGGTACCAATCAACTCGTCTCATCCTCACGAGTCTCATGGTACCAGAATCAATGTTCAATTTTGCCTATCCTGCAAAGCCCTAAACAAGAACTTGAAACCCTAGCTATGGCAGTTTGTCATACAATCACCAAAAACACAATTGAATATGATGATTAGCTTGCAAACATGTTAAAGAATAAGAATATGCAGTCAAAACGTGCAAATGGTGTATAAATTGATGAAAAGGAAAACTAGTTTGGAAGCAAATTGTGATACCTGTAACTTACAATTCTAGGCGTGAAAAGGTTTGAATTTGATTGGAATATGCTCCTGGGACGTCCAGCAACTTATTGGTAATGTGAGAATGGCACGATTTGGTCTCTAATATAGAAATTGGATCACCACTTTTCTTGAAATTTTTTGAGTTTTGTTTCCCCTCTGCACGACTGGTTCCAACCTCCTTTATGCCTTGGTCTACTTCTGTATATGTAATACAAACTATTAGGTCAACAAAAACGACCTCAATCTTGCTCATCATGGAGATTTGATTTGATCTTTCATAGCATATGATTTCTTTCCAATTTTGCTCAAATCCAATCTTTTTTCAACCAAATTGACCTTGCACGAGTTGATCTTCAATAGAAAGCATATAGGATCTTCTTTAAAATGCAAAAATCATCCCTAAAACACAATATATGATTTATTAGGATTTATTTAATTTTATTTGAATTTTAAATGAATAAAAATCAAAATAAATTAAATAAATGAATAAATAAAACATGGAGGGTCCCATAGGTCGTGGACTATGTTATCATTGAAGTCCAAGCATAACAAGTTGGGCCCATTTAGCAAAAAATGCAAATTTGAGCATATTTGACTTTTTGCAATTTTGCAAAAAAGGTCAACTTGGCCAATGCATAACTCTCTCAATTTTGACCCTAGAGAGGTGTTCTTGAACTATTTAGAAATCTTAGGATGTCCTCTAAGCAACGTTTTTGGTCTCATCTCAATTGAGTCTTCCATGTTCATGTATGAAGTTTGACCCAAAAGGTGTTTTTGTTGACTTTTCAAAATGACCTATAATGTCAAAATTCATATCTTTTTGTGAGTGCATATTTTGAACTTAGGAGATGAAGATTAATTTTAGGTAATTGCATCCTATTCAAAATGAGCTTTTGATGGGTCATTTCTGATAAATTATGAGAAAGTTATTCTTGGTCAAAGTTGAGTTGACTTTTCCTAGAAAACCCTAATTTAGAAACTTTTGGGTTTTGATGAATTGTGAGCAATCCTTGATGAATCATAATCAACCCTTGATCAAATGATGAATGATACTTCAAAATGAGGATGTTGACCAAAAATCTTGAAGCTTGACTGTGTATTGGCCACAATTGAATTTTGACCTAACACAGTCGATTTTCAGGCCTTTGAACAATTGACTGAGCAAACTTCCTCTACAAGGCTTGAAACTTGACATGTATGATCTTGATAACATATTAGGACAATGGTTAGCATTTTAGTCCTTTGTGGTTCACATATCCTGATGAAAATAGAAACCCTAATTTGAGGTAGATTGCCTTAGGAGGGAGTTTGTCTGGTCAACTCTTGGAATTCCTTGATCAATTTGAGGACCTCACTTGACATGTATTGAGAAATATGGGAGGGAAAATTTTGGGGTACAACAGCTGCCCCTGTTCAATCTTCTTAAACCTAAAGATGTAGATTGGCTTGTCTGCCTTTTGTGATCTGAAGGTGGAAGATGATTGAACACTAGAGTGCCCTGAAACTTGCACTCATATGAAGTGATTTGTGATATTGGGAATGGGCTTATAGATGCCATTTGGTAACCGCTAGAGAATTGTCGGAGATGTGCTTAAAGATGACATCCGAAGAGGTGTCGATCGCATAAGAGATTTCTCAGAACTCGCATGCCTGCTGTCGAGGGGGACTTCGTCGGGGAATACTGGTCTCTATCTTGAGAAAAAAATAAAGTTTTAGGAACTTCAATTGTCTGTTACTCTACTGGGGAATAATTTCGGTTTGGGAAGCGAAAATAAACTGCGTGTTTGGTTAGGGTACATGCTGCACCGCGACTTATTGGGGAAATGTGAAATCAATTGTGTTTGATTGGGTCCCGGTCTTACAGTATTGTGGACTGTTGTCTGGGGATAAGGGATACCGAACCCGAATAGTAAGGTTAGGAGAAGGAACCTGGATAGTAGGGTTACTTCAGTATGAAAGCCTGGGTAGTAGAGCTGTGAGAAGAAACCTGGGTAGTAGGGTTACTTCGATATGAAAGCCTGGATATTAGGGCTGTGAGAAGGAACCTGGATAGTAGGGTTACTTCAATATGAAAGCCTGGATAGTAGGGTTGTAAGAAGGAACCTGGATGGTAGGGTTACTTCGATATAAAAGCTTGGGTAGCAGGGTTGTAAGAAGAAACCTGGATAGTAGGGTTACTTTGATACGAGAGCCTGGGTAGTAGGGCTGTAAGAAGAAACCTGGATAGTAGGGTTACTTCGATATGAAAGCCTGGATAGTAGGGCTGTTAGAAGGAACCTGGATGGTAGGGTTACTTCGATACGAGAGCCTGGGTAGTAGGGCTGTAAGAAGAAACCTGGATAGTATGGTTACTTCGATATGAAAGCCTAGATAGTAGGGCTGTAAGAAGGAACCTGGATGGTAGGGTTACTTCGATATGAAATCCTGGGTAGTAGGGCTGAGAGAACTTGGATAAGGTTGCATTTATTGCCGATGATTACTCCGTTTAGCTTCGAGTGTTGATTGTGTACCTGTTGGAAATTGTTGATAATAACTTTCTTTCCTGAAAGAAATGCAGGGTTAGTTATGTGCGATGCATGAGATGCATTGTATGATGACATTCTCAAAATAAATGAGACTATGTTATATGGGATGTATGCACATGTCATGATGTATGATCATGAAATGCCGATGTAATGATCTGAGTCTGGGAAAATAAATCCCTTATTGTTGTTTGGAGAGTATGAGAAATGGTATTCTTGACTACTGTAACAATCACAATTCCTTTGTTTCTGTTGGGGATGGTTGAACAAAGGTGACTAACTGGGAATTCATATCCATTCAGCCGATGAATATTCTGCCGGAAGAGACCCTGTCTGAGGATAACTCTGCGGGGAATAACTCTGTTGGAGAGGAGATACTCTGCTGATTGATCTGCTGATTTAGAGAAACAACTCAGCTGGGGATGAATTTCCGTTGCTGGTGGTAATGAATTCTATTGGAGATTGAATTTCTGTTTGTGAGAGAAATAAACTCTGTTCGGGGAAAAATTTACTGACTCGCTCGCGATTTTGAACTTCAACGGGGGAGAGTCATGTCCTGTTTGGAGGAAACTGACATCACCATCTCTGGATATTTCTTACTTTGTGGGGAGTGTATGAATCAACGCTCATGTTCTCAAGTTGGCTCCATCCCAATACCTGATGGGCAGAGTAACTGTAAGGTTCGGGTACTTCTGGTTTGTCCCTATTCCTGGAATTACGAGTAATTATCTTTTGTTTTTTTCATGTAAATATTTATGAGCAGCAATTATTTTCAAATGCATATATTGAAAATGAACCATTGGACGTTTTAGCCAAACAAAACAGGAAAAAGAAAATAAATCAAAGCCTTGTGAAAATGACTTGTATTAATTTTGAAGTTAGCCTGTAATAGGCATTTTGTACAAAGAGGCTGACGCTCTAGTAAGATAACGCCGTCGAAAGATAGAAATTACAATTTGTGTTTAAGAAGAAAAACAACCATGTGAAACAATCCAATTGGGTTCCAATTTTGCTATCGCCTTTATATCTTCAAGCATCTCATCACTTTGCTGCTTGGTCGAAGGTAGATCAGATTGATTGGCGCCGTCTGAGCTCGATAGTTGATACTGAAGTCTGGTTGCAAGATGATCCAATGAGACATAGTGTTACGCTTTGATCCCTAATTTTTTCCTGGACCGCCCTTTCGGGTTTTTGGGCCACTGGGATACCCTTTTTTTCCCAAGTCGCCTTTTCAGGTTTTCGACTTGCCGGGTGTACGGTTTTTTCATTTTCATCCCTTACTTTTGCCCGAACCCTTTTGATTCTTCGGGAAGCCCTTATTTTTGCCTAGGCCAGTCAATCTAGCGGGTCTTTGATTATGCATAGTATCTTTTCACTATGTCTGCATTGACGGGGTGAGGGAGGTCGTCACCATCCACGGTGGTTAGAATCATATCCCCTCCCGAGAAAATGTTCTTAACCACAAATGGCCCTTCGTATGTGGGGGTCCATTTGCCCCTAGGATCACCTTGCGGTAGTATGATGCGCTTGATCACTAGATCCTCGACTTGATATTCCCGACGTCTGAATTTCTTGTTAAAAGCCTTGATCATTCGCTTTTGATACATCTGACCATGACAGATAGCAGTAAGTCTCTTTTCATCAATTAGATTCAACTGCTAAAGTCGGGTTTGGATCCAGTCGTCTTTGTTCAAACCCACATCCTTCATAATCCTGAGAGAGGATATCTGGACCTCGATGGGTAGGACTGCCTCCGTGCCATATACCAGAGAGTAGGGTGTTGCCCCTGTCGACGTCCGCACTGAGGTACGGTACCCACGAAGAGCAAATGGTAACATTTCTTGGCTGTCTTTGTATGTCACCGTCATCTTCTACACAATCTTCTTGATGTTCTTGTTAGCTGCTTCAACAGCCCCATTCATCTTCGGTCGGTAGGGAGAAGAATTATGATGTTGTATCTTGAACTGTTTGCAGAGTTCGGTGATCATTGTGTTATTGAGATTTGTACCATTGTCAGTAATGATCCTCTCGGGGACACTGTATCGGCAGATCATATTATGCCGGATGAATCGCGGCACGACGTTCTTGGTTACTGTAGCAAAGGAAGCTGCCTCAACCCACTTCATAAAGTAATCAATGGCTACCAGAATGAAACGATGTCCGTTAGACGCAGTAGGTCTGATCTCGCCGATCATGTCGATGCCCCACATTGCAAAGGGCCACAAAGCTGTCAAGACATTCAGAGGAACCAGAGGTACATGCACCTTATCAACATAGACTTGGCATTTATGACACTACAACATTTAGGCTCTCCAGCAACAATTGAAAAATGTTGCCAGAACTCTGAAAATCGTTGCCTAAAACAATAGGGGACGTTTTCTAGGCGTCTCCTGTGCGAGCGTTGCCTATTGTTTGAGGCGACGTTTTTTTATGTTTTTTGGGAACGCTTTTGAAAAACGTCGCCTATAGTAAAGGAATAGGGGACGATTATTTACGGCCTCTGAGACAACGTTTATTAAGCGTTGCGTTGCCAAATTCGGCTACAATTAACAATCGTTGCCTTAAACCTGAATCAGGAAGATCGTTTTTGAAGTGTAGCCATAGCTTATAGGTTGTTGTTTTATAGTGTCCACATAAAATATACAATTTTGCAATTATTATCAAAATAATATAGTCAATAATAATTGGCTTCAAAAATAATATTGATTATATAACTTAAACCATACATCCATAAAAGTTGTAATATAATAAAATCGAGTTCAAACTTTAATTCAAGATATAGTATATAGAGTACACAAAATGCCTAATGTAACAATATTACTTTTAATACTTTGAAGTATGACCCTAGTAAAATAACTAAAAACATAGTTCAGCAAAAGAACAAAAATCATATTTCAAGTTTAATGCTTTCAACTACAAGCAAAAAAAAAGACATCATCCAACTCATTCAAGTTTGTCTTCTAGGAGTAAAGCATCCAGATCGTCCTCTTGAAATTCGTTAGATATGTCATCCTCCATAAATTCTTCATCTACGTCGTCCTCTTGAAATTCACCATCTATATCCTCCTCTTGAAATTCATCATCTAGATCTATGTCGTCCTCTTGAAATTCGTCATCTACGTCGTCCTCTTGAATTTTATCATTTAGGTCGTCCTCTTGAATTTTATCATTTATGTCGTCCTCTTGAATTTCATCATTTATATCGTCCTTTTCAATATCTTCATTGATACATTGCTGCATAAGAAAATAAAATAAAACATATTAACCATAAGTATTTTTGGTCCAAAGGACAATTAAGACATCAACAAGAATTAAACCTCACACAAATAAAAACTAAACCAATGAGCAAAACACATTGTTTATATTCTTCACATCTCATGGATGTGAATTAATTATGAAGGTTTTTAATGGATGTGAATTTTCGTTCTAAACTGTAATAGGTGACATGAGCTTACTAGCAAATAAATCAATTATGAAAACCATTCTGTTTTTGGCTCACTATTCAGGACTTACAACAACCTTTAACTGTATGTATGTATGTATGTATGTATAACTTGTGCTATCCTTTTATGTTTAATTTTTGGAGTAAATGAACTCTGATGAACACTCTTACTTGTTGTATCTTCTTTGGTGTTCAGTATCATATGGATAAATTTACAGCATACATAGTGAGTGTTATCAAACAAGGGGGTCCCATAATCTTATCCCAGGCAAGTATGTTTGTGAAATATCAATGAAAGCTCGCACAAATAAAACAGTTTCAGCCACTTCTAGGTGTTGTCACTACTTAAACAATTTCAACCACTTACTTTATTCTAGGTGTTGTCACTACTTGCAAAATTTTGCATACATTAACAACCATTTTGATACTATAACATAATTAGAAAAATATAAATCAATAATATTGGTATATATGGTTACCTTTCCATGACATAGAGCATGAGTTGATGTAGATGAATGCATTTGCGGTCTTATATCCTTTGGGGAACTATTAGCATCTCCATGAGATAATCCTAACAAATCTTCAATTGACTCTATATTAATTTGAGGATTTCATTGTTGTATTACGGTCTTAAAAGCATTTTGCAATCTATCAATCTTATCTTGAAACTCATCCCTTAATGTAGAGACCTCTTCACTGTGGGCGTGTTTCAAAGCATTAATCTCTGCCTTTCTCTTTAAGGAAGTTTTAGTTATGTTTCTCCCATAACAGCGTACCCTGCCTGGACACTCCTTTCCAAAAAAAACTTTAAAAGCTTCTGTATCACTTTCCTCCTTTTCAACCATTTCTTGAAGTTGGGACTAGCATAAATTACAAAAAAAAAATATTAGCTACTATTATAGACAATGTTGGCCGATTATATTAAGCAAACGTATTATATAAACAATGTTACATACAATTACTTTTCCAGTTTCTACATCCAGTTCCTTTCCTTTATTTCCTTTTCGAGTTTCAACAAACATTTCTGATTGAGTGGGCTCTCTTTTTTCCTTTTCACGTTGCACAAATCAAAATAATTCCATAACAAATTATGTGAATTAAAATTCCTATTCACGAGTCAAAGAAAAGTTTTTCACGAATACTTTAATTGAACAAAGAAACATTCATACAAGGAATAATTTATTGAGAACAAAAGAAAGTTACCACTTTTTCACGAGTCAAAGCAAAGTTTTTGGGACCCATTCGATGCATCCACTTTAGTTGAACTCTATTTCTAGTGTTATTTTCACTGATTGCCTACATTTAAATTTGACAGAATTATTATAATAAATATTACTTAATTATGGCATACATAGAAAGGTGTAAATTCACACACATACATAAAAAAATTATTAATCTTACTTGTATAGTTTCCTTACTCCAATAAGCACAAAGACTCTTAAACTGGGCTATTGGCACGTTTGGCGGACGATTTTTGAGTCTCTCGGTCATGTTGGAATACTTCAAAAAATGATTCTTCTTAATTTTGTGCTTATATCTTCTCCATGCCTCTCTAACAGTGGTCTCAATCCAATCTCGTGCTTCAACCGGCAAGATAAACTTCCGCTACATAAATTATAAGATAAGACAAGATCAAGAAATGAAACACTTTTTTTTAAATAATTAGACTTTCAAATTCATAGATAAAAACATACATTAGTATATCTCCAGAAACGGTTTTTATTATCATCTGGAATTCCTGACCAATTGGTGTAACGCAGAGGATAAAATGTTGAGTTCCTAGCCAATGTTCCCAAGAAGAGGCTCAAATTGTGATCAACCTTTTGAACTCTTTCTTGTTGAGTTTTTAAATTTAAGTTTTTACCAAAACAGGATTGCTAGAACCCAAACTCTCGTCCGAACCCATCTGCTACTTTTAAGCGCAGAGGAATGGGTTCCAAAGATAAGATAGTTTCCTAAATGAACGCCAATAAGGTACATACCCCAATATCCTGTAGACGTAACTCGATATTCGTAATAAGTATTATGTATCAGAAGTGAAATCACATCATGATTGAACAATGCAATGTGTAATTCTTACCAAATATGCTAAAAATCCACTCCTTGTTTTGACTTATGATATCCATTCCTCTTTCACTAGAAAGCAAGTAATGGTTTAAACCATGCATCAAACTGAACTGGTAACCTTTGAAACATAGATTGAATTTTATAAGGAATCAAATTTCAAAATACATGACATTAGGTTGAGACAGAAAGAAGAGAAAAAAAGTACCTACTAGGACAAGTGATCCAAAAACTCCAGAATAATTTGGGGGGATATTAATAAAGGATGTAAGAATTGAGATTGCAGCAAGCGTGAAGAAAAAATTCCAATGCACACCATATTCACTCGTATGGACCTATTAGAAGGAAAATGGTTACTTGCTTCCTTGAAAACATCATGAATTAGACAATTATAACTCAATTTGTAAAGAATGAGATGGAAAGCATATTCATGGCTTCCTAAGAATTACTTGAATTACTGAATTATGCAATTAAAATGCAAACAATCTTAGATGTTAAATGAGACTCTTGATCACGAGGCACTAACTATCCCACAAGTAACCATTTATCTTTCTAGAAAAAACCTCAGCATGGCCTCTCTTTTTTATTATTCATATGTTTTAACACTTGAAAAACATAAACCTTCCAAGAACTGAAGTGTTTCATTATGCATGCGTTAAAACTTAAAGCTACATAATGAGTTGAGAACTCTATCTCAATATCTCCAGACACTAGTATCTATAAGGTGGCAATTTGATTAGCTCCCCTTATAGTCTTAATCTCATCATTTGAAACCAAACCCACAATTTTTCAATTGCATAAGTAAGTAGTTACTCATCATTCACTTAACAAGAACACACAACATTAAAAACCATGTTCAAGTTTTGAGAAAAAACATATGAACATTAACTACTAATACTACTTATGCAAGAGCGCGTTGTCGTTGATGAGTCAAACAATGTACATAATATGCATAAGGACAATTTTGAATACTTTGACATAACCATTCTTCTTAAACATTTCTCCAAGAACCCTAAAATCTTCTTCATAACAATTCACTATCTAATGCCTTACTTAAGCTAGGTATTATAATACCTCACATAATACAGTGTATATATGCCTCTGACATTAAATATACAATGCACGCGTCAGTAAACCATAATCAAGTAACATATTAACCTGAGAATGGCTTTCTTTGTCAAACTTCCCTCTTCAGCTCCATTTAGTTGCTGACACAATGCAAGAGGGTAGAATATCAAATTTAAATTTTACAGTCTATCCATTCTTTTGAAACAAGGAAACAAAATTAACAAATCTCACCCTAGCTCTTCTATTTTAATTGAAGGATAAAGTAAATTTTCCTACTTTATAAGTTCAGTTGAGGCCATTCCCATTCCTACAAATTTGATTAGTCCTAATCCAACCTTACAAAATTGGTTTGTAAGGCGAAGGTTGTCATGTCACCCACTTATAAGCACAATTTAGATTCAAACCAAATCACTATCAAATGTGTGAAACTAAAACAGGACTAGGGCTGTAGGGCATAACAAATCCACTCTTTAATTTCACCAAAACAAACTTGATCCAAATAGAACAAATTTTGCATACATCCGAGTAAATCAAATAACAGCCACCGCATAATCATAGATCAAACTTTATCCACAATAGAGCAAAAACATCAAAATGTTTTTAAAACAAAATTCCACAAAGTACACACTTCATTACAAGACAGATCAAAATTCAAACACATCAAAAGGTTACTAACTCAAATACAAGAAAACATAAAAAATCAGTAATCACTTCCAATTCAATATTCAATTAGGCAAAATGAAACAACTGTTAACAAAAAACTTGTAATAAATAAGAAGATAAAAGATTGAGAAGGAAGAGAACATACATATGTATTCAACTGTCTAACAAAGCTTGAGAAGTTGTTGTGTTTGAAGTACTTCGGCAAAAGGTCCCTAGCGAATTCCGGTGGGTCCCAAACAACAAAATTGTTATTGGTTGCGCTCCATGAAACTACGGCGTCAGTGGAAGGGTCATCCACCATGTCATACGTCTTGCTCAAAAACGGAGGCGACGAGTTTGAGTTTTGCATCGGTGTCAGCGCCAATAATTGGGATGAGACTTCTCCGCCGCTACTGACGCCGCTGGCTCCGTCCATATCGTGAGATTTTTGATATTTGAATAATAATGAGGAGTGTTGAGAAATTGAAAACCCTAAAAGGGTAGTTTTTGAATGATGAGAGATGGAATTATGGAATTAGAGAAATATTAATAATGTGTTAGAAAAATTCCTGTTTAATTGAAATATATATAAGTTTTAGACTAATATATATATATATATATATATATATATATATATATATATATATATATATATATATATATATATATATATATATATATATATATATATATATATATATATATATATATATATATATATATATATATATATATATATATATATATATATATATATATATATATATATATATATATATATATATATATATATATATATATATATATATATATATATATATATATATATATATATATATATATATATATATATATATATATATATATATATATATATATATATATATATATATATATATATATATATATATATATATATATATATATATATATATATATATATATATATATAATTTTTTATTTTCTGTTTAATTGAAAAATTTTATTTTTAAATTCCTGTGTTAGAAAAATATTTTTTTTTATATATATTAATAATGTTTAGAGAAAAATATTTGTTTTTTAGTGTATTAGAACTAATGTAACAATCTAAAAATGTCCCCAAAAATATTTTAGGGGACAATTGTCAAACATTGCTAAAGAAATAATATTTTAACGCTCTAAAATCGTCCCCAAAAGCAGTTAAGGGCACAATTAACAACCGTTGGCAAAAAAATAAAAGAGTATCGCTCCATAAACGTCCCCAAAAGTATTTTAGGCGACGATTATCAAGGGTTGCAAACATATTTTTGACAACAATCGTAAATCGTTGCCTATATGAATTTAAGGCAACAATTTCTACATGTTACCTAAAAAAGTGTTGCCAGAGACAACAAATGTTGTAGTGTGACAGGTTCGAGAGTGCTGGTAACAATCGGCTTCCATGGTGGACCAGTAATACCCCTCCCATAGGATTTTCTTTGCCATGGTATGTCCACTGGAATGGGTTCCGAAAGTACCTTCATGTAACTATGTCATGATCCTTTCTGCCTCGCTCTTCTCTATGCACCGCAATAAGGTTGAATCATGGTTACGCTTATAGAGGATACCATTACTGATGAAGAACTTCACAATGAACCTCCTCAAAAACGTTTTATCATTAACGGATGCCCCCTCGGGGTATTCTTGAGCCTCAAGATACCTCTTCACCTCGTGAAACTAGGGTTTATCTGCTACCTCTTTAGTCTCAATGTAACAGCAGTGTGCGGGTTCGTCCAACCTCTCAATGGTAATCTGGGGAGCTTCATTGTCCCACCTAACTTTGAACATGGAAGACATGGTAGCTAGCGCGTCCGCCAACTGGTTCTCTTCTATGGGGAAATGTTCAAAGGTTATATCCTCAAAGCGCAGGAGCAATGTCAGTACATACTCTTTGTAAGGAATAAGATTCGGGTGCTTCGTATCCCACTCGCCTTTGATCTGACTTATCACTAGGGCGGAATCTCCAAATACACTCGAGAACTTGATCCTTAGGTCAATAGCAGCTTGAAGACCCATGTTACATGCTTCATACTCCACCCTATTGTTGGTGCAGTTAAAACATAATCGGGCGGTGAACGGAGTATGACAGCCCTCGGGAGATATAATTACAATGCTAATGCCATTACCCAAAGCGTTTGATGCTCCATCATAATACATAGACCATCGGGATCCTTCCTCAGGTCCTTCATCCGGTCCAGGTTCTTCACAATCGGTTACCAACATGATATTCTCATCCAGGAACTCGAAATTCATGGACTGGTAGTCATCCACGGCCTGATGCCCCAAATGATCCGCTAACACACTCCCTTCGATTGCTTTTTGGGTTGTGTATTGGATGTCATATTCGGTTAAGATCATCTTCCATCTTGCTATTCTTCTGGATAAGGTGGGCTTCTCGAAAATATACTTGATTGGATCCATCTTTGATATCAATAAAATGGTGTGAGTCAGCATATACTGTCTCAGTCGGCAAGCAGCCCATGCCAAAGCACAACAAGTTTTCTCGAGCAATGAGTATCGGGTATCACAGTCGGTAAACTTTTTGCTAAGGTAATAAATGGCGTGCTCTTTTCGACCAGACTCGTCATGCTGCCCCAGCACACACCCCATTGAGTTATCTAGCACCGTCAAGTATAATATAAAAGGTATTCCTTCAACTGGAGGCATCAGGATTGGTGGTTCTTAAATGTATTCCTTGATTCTTTCGAAAGCGGTCTGACACTCATCATTCCACTTTACCAGTTGATCTTTCTTCAGCAGCTTGAAGATTGGCTCACAAGTAGCAGTCAGATGTGAAATGAACCTGGCGATGTAATTCAGATGTCCCAAGAAACCTCTAACTTCTTTTTCTGTGTGGGGAGTCGACATCTCTTGTATGGCTTTTACCTTTTCAGGGTCCACCTGAATACCTTTGTCACTGACAACAAAACCCAGAAGCTTACCAGACCTTACCCCGAAGGTGCACTTGTTTGGATTCAACCTCAGCTTGTACGTCTTCAACCTGTCAAACAGTTTATGGAGATGATCAAGATGCTCTTCCTCAGTCTGGGACCTGGCTATCATGTCATCCACATAAACCTCGATCTCGTGGTGAATCATATTGTGGAACAAAGCAACCATGGCGCGCTGATAAGTTGCCCCAACATTCTTCAACCCAAAAGGCATTACCTTTTAATAGAAGGTGCCCCACTGTGTAACTAAGGTTGTCTTCTCCATGTCCTCAGGAGACATCTTGATTTGGTTATAGCCAGAAAAGCCATCCATGAAGGAGAAGATCTTGTGCTGCGCGGTGTTGTCGACTAGGACATCAATGTGAGGAAGTGAGAAGTCATCCTTCGGGCTTGCCCTGTTCAGATCTCTGTAGTCCATACACATATGTACCTTACCGTCCTTCTTAGGTACCGGAACGACGTTGGAAACCCACTGCGGATAAGAAGTGACAGCTAAGAATCCGGTGTCAAATTGTTTCATGACTTCTGCCTTAATTTTCTCTGACATTTTAGGGCGCATACGACGAACTTTCTGCTTTATCGGAGGGCAATCTTCTTTGGTTGGCAGGCGATGTACCACAATATCAATGTCCAGGCCCGTCATGTCTTCATAGGACCAGGCGAAGATCTCAACATAGTCGTGTAACATCTGTATTAACCGTTGTTTGACACTAGGCTCCAGATTCGCACCTATTTTAACCTCCTTCCTGTCCTCTTCTGTACCCAAATTCACTGACTCGACTGGCTCTTCATGAGGCTGTATGGCCCTTTCTTCCTGTTGTAGTAGTCTAGAAAGCTCTCCCAGCACCTCACAATCATCCTCACCTTCGTCCTCGGCTTGGTTGATCGGATTTTCAAAGTCATAACTGGTCGTAGCAGAACTGTTATCAATGGGATCCAGGGTGGATATGGATCTGCAGTATGATACATGAGTGTGTGTAAGAGAATATCTGTTTTGATAAAATGGGAGACAGAAAAGAAAAACAAGGAGCGCAAAATTTTGTAATGCAAGAAAAGTCCAATGTTTTATTGATGATATATGAAAATGACAAATAATAATAAGCCCTCTCAAGCGAAGCCAAAGTGCCTCGGGCAAGGCACCGGGCCGTAAAGTTTCAAATTGTTTATTACAAATCTTAAAACAAAAGTCAATTACTGCGAAATAAAAGAAACAAGTATGAAGTCCTTCGTCGTCCAGTTATTCAGTCCACCATTGGTTGTTGGGTAGATCCAGCTGTCGATGTCTGAATCTTCTTCACTATCCTCAATTGCATTAACTCCTCGATTGCTGATGTGTAGAGGAGGTCTTCCAATCCGTGCGCGCCTAACAGCCCTTTGAGCCCCTGTAGTAAATCCCAAACCAAATTTGTCAGTTTTGTGAGTGAAATCAGGGAGCTGACCCCAATTGGTACACCCTCCGTCTTCAACTACAGCCCTGGCGTCCTTTGAGAGAAGCCATCTTCAACAGAGGTTTGTTGGTAGTAACTTCAGTTGACGCCAAAGTCTGAGGGACCTCTTCGAAGTTCTGACAAGGAGTTTCTATGAACTCCCTATCCATCTCCACATAACGGAAGGAATTGAGATGACTCACCATGTACTCTTCTTCACCTCGCACCGTGACAATTTTCCCCTGTACTGGATACTTCAACATTTGATGGAGTGTAGAAGTAACTGCCCCATCCCTATGGATCCAGGGACGACCCAGCAAGCAAGAATACGATGGTCTGATGTCCATTACATAGAAGGTGGACCTAAATATCTGAGAACCCACTTTGACAGGGATGTCCACCTCCCCGTGCACCATCCTTTTTGATCAATCAAAAGCCCTTACCACAATGTTACTCAGCTTTAAAGTTAAACCCTCACAGTCCAAACGGTCCAACACTTTCTTTGGCAGAACGTTCAGCAAAGACCCGGTGTCAACCATCACATGAGCCATAGTAGTGCCCCTGCACTCAATTGAGACATGCAGAGCGTCATTATGATTCCTCCCCTTAGCGGTTAGATCCGCATCTGAAAATCCTAGCCCATTGTCAGCAGTCAGGCTAGCCACACAGTCTTTGAACTGATCTGCAGAAGTTTCATGCGACACATGTGCAATCTTGAGAAATGCAATCAAAGCCTTTGCATGGGCTTCAAAACATAGTAGCAGAGACAACATGGATATCTTTGACGGGGTCTGCCCCAGATGTTCGACCATATTATAGTCGCTTTTCTTGCTAATTTTCAGTATTTCCTCTATTTCTTATTTAGAGGCTTCTACAACAATTTTTCTAGGTGCCTCCGTCCGGGAAGGCTCACCTATGATTTCTTTGCCCCGAGTCCCAGATGGCTCGGCGACAGGGGTGATAACTGGAATGGGAACTGGAAAAGTGGTTGATGTACTAGCAGATGGAATGACAACAGGTTTGTGGACAGACGGAGGGGAAATCTCGGGAGAAAAGAGTCTTCCACTTATGGTGACCTTACTATCCCCGACAATATTACTGACATCAGTATCAGCTTCTTCATTCTTCAACTCTTTCTTAATACCATGGTAATACACATCAGCACCATAGTGCCATGGGACAACCTTGTTTGAAGTGTATGGGATGGGACCAGGAACGGTGATTATCAATGGAGCAATTCTTAGAACAAATGTAATCCTAACAGGTTTTCTCGAGGAAACCTTGGAAGGATTGGAGGAAATGGTTATGATGGCAACATATTCACTGGGAACAACAAGGATCATAGTTTTCTCGAACATAATCTCTTTATTATCCATCAGGCGCTGAACACCTGACTTCAACAAACGACAACCGGAAAGTAGAATCGAGCACATGTGGCAACCTTCACCACAACCTGGAAATACACCAGCCAACATCAAATTCCTCTTAACAGTCATAAGAGGAGTAGAAATTTCTTCAACAGAGGTCACAAACAAGTCATTCAACAACATTAACCCCACAACCATGTTTGGGCATAGGAGCAGTTATTACATTCGGCTTTTATGGAGCATCAAACTTTATCTCCTTAGCCTCCAGCAAATCTTGTACTTTGTTTCTCAAAGCCTAACAGTCATTGGTATCATGGCCAGGACTCTCAGAGTGGTAGGCGCACCGCGCGTTGGGATTGTATCTAGGAGAGGTAGTGTTGGGATTTTTGGGAGCCTCCCTCAATGTGGTCAGGTTAGATTTTAGCTGGTGGGGTAACACTTCAGCCAATGTCATACTAATGTGGTTAAACTGCCCCTGTGGTATTTCCACCCTCTGTTGATTGTTGCATTGTGGAGCAACAGCGGGTCTTGGTATCACTACAGCATTTACCGTTGGATGGTGTTCAGATCTGTTTTGGCCCCTTGGGCTATAAACTGCACTAGCTTCCTTCTTACCAGTAAAAGGTTTCTTTATAAAACTCGAAGAAGCATCCTTCTGTATTTTACCACTTCGAATTCCGACCTCCACTCTTTCTCCAGTTAAAATCAACTCAGTGAAACCAGACAATGAGTTACCAATTAAGTGGTTGAAAAATGGACCAGACAACATCCCCGGGAACATATCAACCAACTCCCTATCAAATAAAGGGGGTTGAACTCTTCCAGCCAAATCTCTCCATTTCTGAGCGTAATCTTTGAAACCTTCGTCTGCACCCATGGACATACTCTGGAATTGAGTACGAGTGGGAGCAAGGTCGGCATTGTACTGATACTGCTTGTAGAAAGCAGCAACAAGATCTTCCCAGTTTCAGATATTAACTCCTTCCAACTGGTAGAACCATTCAAGTTGAGTCCCTGACAGACTATCTTGAAATAAGTGCACCCACAAATTTCTATCAGTAGTGTGGGGTTGAATTTTACTGACATAAGAGCGGAGATGGAGTTTTGGGCAAGACACTCCATCATACTTAGCAAAAACTGGAGCCTTGAACTTCTGAGGGATGACCACTCTAGATACCAGTCCTAGTTCTCCGAAATCTAAACCAGGTACCTTCTAAACTTCCATAGCACTCAGACGGTCTTCTAGTTGCTTGTATCTATCCTCGGCAAGAGGATATTGCTCATCATCAAAATCAATATTATTATCAGAGACTGCATGACTAAGGCCCTTTTCCTCTTCTTGGTTCTCCCCTTCTTTGGATGAAGAGGTCGGATCAGCTTGATGCTTCAACCTTTGTCCAAACCTTCTGCCCATATTCAAAAGCCTGACCTTCTTCTTCTTCTTCTTCTTCTTATTCTTATTCTTCTTTTCTTTCAGAATGAGAGTTTTCAAATCCTCTTGCCCCTTAGCCAGACTTATGAACATCTATTGGAACTGGGCGTTCTGTGCCTGAAGCTCTTTGATGGCTTGATCGGAAGACATTTCTGCTGAAACAAACAACGAAGAAGATAATAAACCTGTAGTGGTACTTGTGATGATGTGCATGATAATGGGATGCGCATGTAATGATTTCAAAGACTTTGGGAGATTTAAATTTGCAAACCAAAAATAAACAAAACTTTATTAGCTTAACTTTGAAATGTTCAACAATGCCCTTAAGGCGTTACAAAGAAGTAAATAAAAACAAATCTAAAACTAGAAAAGCAAAATCAAAAGTCCCATGGACGCTTTCTCTTTGTGCTGATGTAGTCATTGGGCACTCTTTCTTCCTCGAGCTGCCTGGTGAGCTTCAAAACCTTCCTCTATTGCTCATGGAACTGCTCCCTGTAAGTATCTCGCTCATTCTTTATCTGAATCCAAGACCTCTGTAGCTCCCCAAGATCAGTAGGCATGTAAGGATATAGAACCATGTAAGGAATGTCGTCTTCAGTAGTGGGTTCCACAATCACTGGTAACACTGCTGCATATGGCATCACAAGCTTCTGTGCACGAGCTTGGACCCATTGGAGGTAAGGTTGCATAGGAAGGGAAGTCTTTTGTCCCAACTCATGGGGGTCTGATCTATTTACCATGCCCCAAGCTCGTATGAACCTCCATCGATGTCCTTTAACATCTTCTTCATAGTCGAATGCAATATCCTCAAGAAGTAACCTATGGGGACCATCTCTTCGAGCATGACCAAATTGTCTCAAAGCTAGACAATGATTGTAAGTTATACCTCCCCTGATACCAAGTAATGGGACATTAGGATACCCTCCACAACAGTCAATAACAACAACATCTTCCATAGCCCGAGAACACCAAATAATATCTGTATGAGCGAGTGACATTATTCTGTGTGACCAACCCAAACCTTCTTCGTTCTTTAGTACAGACTTAGGGAGGTGAGAAATAAACCACCTCGACAACAATGTCATGTAGCATATAAGAGTCCCTCTTATCCTCGTGGTACGAGTATAAGGAGCATGCAAAATATCTCCAAGCAAGGTAGGCACAAGATTGCGAGAAAGGAAAATCTTGATAGCATTCACATCTACAAAGGAATCTGGGTTAGGGAAGAGAACCAAACCATAGATAAGAAGAGCCAAGACATCTTCAAAAGCCTGAAAATATAGATCATCCCAGAATAGCTGAGCTTGGTCTAAGAAATTTGGCTAGAAAATCTTCGAATCCACTTCGAGTTTCCCAATTGGATACCACATCGGCCCGTTTCAAGTGAAAAGTTGAGGCAATAACTTCTGGCTTAGGAACTTCTTCCAAACCTGTGAAGGGTACCTGGTCAAGAATGGATATGCCCAATAGATGAGAGAATTCCTCCAAGGTGGGTACCAACTGATAATTTGGAAAGGTGAAACAGTGATGCTCAGGATCGAAGAACTGAAAAAGTACACTCATCATCTGTTCATCGGGGTTTGAAGTAGCCAAGCTAAGAAGTCAACCATGTCTCTTAATTAACATAGAAGTTTTAGAAGTCCTTGATACTAGCTCTTTGAGTTCGGATGGTATCTCCACAAAGTTGACTCAGATAGTCTTTCTACGTACGGAAGCCATGATCTGTAAAACAGAACAAAGATAAATTACCCTGGTCTTTGAAATGGTTAGTATAATGAAGCATGAATGCTATGTTATGATGCATGATGTCATGATAAAAACACAGGTATAACAGATAATAGACACGGAAAAGAGTCACACAAAGCCCTTAGGTTTAAGGCTTGTATGAGGTAAAAGGTAATATCCTCTTGAAGTTAAGTTGGTTTCAACCTGTCTTAGAAAAAGTAACCGGGTTCTAGAGGATCTCAATATCAATGACCATCCTCCATCGGTCATGGTTTCAGCTCAGGCAATCTTTTCTTGCGACCAAAACTATCTCGAGAGTATGGTATCAATGAGTGTAGCATCGAGTATCAATCAGTTCTCAGCTTTAGACCGAGGCCGACTATCTCACTACTTTCTAATGGCCAAGTTGGGCGATTAAAGGTTCTAAGGTCAGTTGATGCTAAACGACACCACGCGGCGGACCCGTATTCTCCTCGTTTCTCGACAAGGGATACCGGTACCAACCAAAGTGCCACACCAACGTAGCTACTGCTTCAACCGTATCGGTCTACACCGTACAGTTCCCTCACAGTCTATTGCTACTTACCTAAAAGGTATCCCCCAGATCTGGGTTAGGATCTATAGCAACCCCAAACAAAACCCTTAAAAGTAAAGCAAACAAAACGAACAAGAGAAGCAATTATGATGAACTATATCCTAAGGTATACCTCACTTATTTATCCCCAGCAGAGTCACTAGTTCTGTGATACGGTGGCAGAACTGTCTGTTTTGAATGCTGGTTTTCATTTTGCGTTTTGTGTTCGCAAAATGTCGCGGTAAGCAAGAGTCGCCACCGACTTTTATTTCATCCAACCGGAAAGGAAAAAAGCACAAAAAAAAAATCCTCTTTTGAGATTTTGAGTACGGGGGGGGGGGGGGGGGGGTAGATTATAGAAAGGGAAGGTGTTAGCACCCCTTCTATCCGTAGTTATCTACGAGCTCTTAGGTACTTGCTCATTTTTAAAATTGCTTGTGTATGTGCTTTATTTTTGAAAAGTTTTAACTTCGTGATAACCCTTGTACCAGTCTTCAAAGGTGTGACGAAGTTGTTTTGAAAATTGTTTTGCAATGTGTAAGTGTGAAGAGTTTTGATTTGAGCAAGTACCTACTAGCATCTACCTACTCGAAAAAAGATTGTTTCTATTCTCGTTTCTTTTAGACAGCGCTATCCTACTATTGAGAAGTAAGTAGCATCGTCATTGGAGTTGTAAGGGTCAATTCGAAAGGGACGTACAATCACTAAAGCAATGTTAGGATACCTTAGTAATAACCCTAGAGTCTTAAGATCGTATTCGAGGCAACATTTCCGAGGCAACAGTTCTGAGGCAACATTTGATCTTTTTAGACAGGAGGGCAACCACTAAGATACCCTATACTTAATGACCGTTTACCGAAGGCAACCGAAGTGTGAGTATACCCTAAGAGTGATATGTGCGAGTGATATGTTTTCAATTATTTAGTCTTTGCACATTATGGTTTTCTAACTATATTAATTTGTCATGCATTCTTGTCATACAATCCTATTAGCATACATCTAAACAGTCAAAATATTTACGAGAATTAAAATGCGAGAAAGTAAATCTACGCTATTACAAGGCTTCGGGGAGGGGGATTAATTTACATAGCCAAAAAAAAGACCCGGGAAAAGAAGGCGATAAATAAAAGCCCTAGATTAAACTATTACAAACCATGAACAGTTACAACAATATTGTAAAAAATAAATAACACGCGCGTGATGAATCGAATGCGGAGCAACTAGGGTTTTGACCCTTGCCTAAAACTAATTGCGGTTAACTAAAGAAAATGTTTTTGTTTTGTTTTGTTTATTTAAGAAAATAAAGGAATCATTAAATTAAAAAAGAAAATCCTAATTCTAATTAATTTTAAATTAAGAAAAATAAATTAATTTATTCTAAAACCTATTTTTTGTATTTTTATTTAAGAAAAAGAGCAAAATTGAATTTAATCAAAAGTTTAACCTAATTTCTATTTTGATTTTATTTATGAAAACAAATTATAATTTTCCTATTTTAAACTAAATTAAATTAATTTTGATAAAATAAAAGCTAATCCTAATTTTTGATGAATTATTGATTTTATGTTTTTTTGTGAAAAAAGAATTAATTTGTGTATTAAAGAAAATAAAATAAATATTGAAAGATTTTAAAAGAAAACTAAAAGAAAAAGAAAGAAATGTGGGCTTGGATTAGCAATTATAAGGGGTGCTGTTTGAGATTCTGAGCCTAAAGGATCCAGGCCCGTTTGACTTTGCATGATCCAGTATGGCTGTTGACTTGAGGCATATGGTGGTCCTCTAATTGTGGTACGTTGATCTGGAGCGCCGATGAGTTGGATGACCAGATCCTGATGATGTATGGTGAACCTCTTGACTTGCAAAGCACTGGATTGCCTGTGAAAAAATATTAGGAATAAAGAATGGGACCTGGGGATCGAAACCAGGTCCTCTGCACTTTCCCCCTGCATGCTTGCCAATTGAGCCATTTGGTTTACTTGTATATACAATAAAAACAAAAGATAATGTATGGACAATAAGGAAAAGCATGCTAAATTCAAATTTCCCAACCAGGGGGCGCCACGCCTCCATCTTCTTCCTCACATCCGTCGTTTTAGGTAACAATGTTTTTACCTACGGACACTTGCTGTAGGTATATCCCTGTCCATATCCAAAATCATGTAGGCTCAAGATAAATGGCCATGGCTGGTACCAATCAACTCGTCTCATCCTCACGAGTCTCATGGTACCAGAATCAATGTCCAATTTTTCCTATCCTGCAAAGCCCTAAACAAGAACTTGAAACCCTAGCTATGGAAGTTTGTCATACAATCACCAAAAACACAATTGAATATGATGATTAGCTTGCAAACATGTTAAAGAATAAGAATATGCAGTCAAAACATGCAAATGGTGTATAAATGGATGAAAACAAAAACGAGTTTGGAAGCAAATCGTGATACCTGTAACTTAAAATTCTAGGCGTGAAAAGGTTTAAATTTGATTGGAATATGCTCCTGGGACGTCCAGCAACTTATTGGCAATGTGAGAATGGCACGATTTAGTCTCTAATATGGAAATTGGATCACCACTTTTCTTGAAATTTTTTAAGTTTTGTTTCCCCTCTGCACGACTGCCTCCAACCTCCTTTATGCCTTGGTCTGCTTCTGTATATGTAATACAAACTATTAGGTCAACAAAAACGACCTCAATCTTGCTCATCATGGAGATTTGATTTGATCTTTCATAGCATATGATTTCTTTCCAATTTTGCTCAAATCCAATATTTTTTAAACCAAATTGTCCTTGCACGAGTTGATCTTCAATTGACAACATATATGATCTTCTTTTAAATGCAAAAATCATCCCTAAAACACAATATATGATTTATTAGGATTTATTTGATTTTATTTGAATTTTAAATGAATAAAAATCAAAATAAATTAAATAAATGAATAGATAAAACATGGAGGGTCCCATAGGTCGTGGAATATATTATCATTGAAGTGCAAGCATAAAAAGTTGGGCCCATTTAGCAAAAAATGCAAATTTGAGCACATTTGACTTTTTGCAATTTTTAAAAAAAGGTCAACTTGGCCAATGCATAACTCTCTCAATTTTGACCCTAGAGAGGTGTTCTTGGACTCTTTAGAAATATTAGGATGTCCTATAAGCAACCCTTTTGGTATCATCTCAATTGAGTCTTCCATGTTCATGTATGAAGCTTTGACCCAAAAGGTGTTTTTGTTGACTTTTCAAAATGACCTATAATGTCAAAATTCATATCTTTTTGTGAGTGCATATTTTGAACTTGTGAGCTGAAGATGAATTGTAGGGAATTGCATCCTTTTTAAAATGAGCTTTGGATAGGTCATTTATGATAAAGTATGAGAAAGTTATGCTTGGTCAAAGTTGAGTTGACTTTTCCTACAAAACCCTAATTTAGCAACTTTTGGGTTTTGATGAATTGTAAGCAATCCTTGATGAATCATGATCAACCCTTGATAAAATGATGAATGATACTTCCAAATGAGGATGTTGACCAAAAAGCTTGAACTTTGACTGTGTATTGGCCACAATTGACTTTTGACATATCATAGTCGATTTTCAGGCCTTTGAGCAATTGACTGAGCAAACTTGCTCTGCAAGGCTTGAAACTTGACATGGATGATCTTGATAACATATTAGGACAATGGTGAGCATTTTAGTCCTTTCTGGTTCACATATCCTGATGAAAATAGAAACCCTAATTTGAGGTAGACTGTCTTAAGAGGGAGTTTGTCTGGTCAACTCTTGGACTTCCTTGATCAATTTGAGGACCTCACTTGACATGTATTGAGAAATATGGGAGGGAAAATTTTGGGGTACAATAGTATGTATTGATAATTGTACTCCAAAGCTTACTCTATCCCGATACCTGCTGGAATTACGAGTAATGGTCTTTCGTTTCTTATGTAAATATTTATGAGCAACAATCATTTTCAAATGCATATATAAAAAATAAGTCATTGGACGTTCTTGCAAAACAAAACAGAAAACAAAAACAAACTCGAAGTGAAAATAATTTTGCATTGATTTTTGAAATTGTCCTGTAATAGGCATTTTTGTACAAAGAGGCTGACGTCCTAGTAAGAGAACACCACCGAAAAATAGAATTTATACAATTTGTGCAAAAGCAAGAAAAACAGCTATGTGAAACAACCCCATTGGGTTCCAACTCTGCTATTGCCTTTATATATTCAAGCGTCTAATCACTTTGCTACTTGGCCGAAGGTTGATTAGATTGATTGGTGTCGTCCGAGCTTGATAGTCGATACCGAAGTCTGGTCGCAAGATGATCCAATGAGACATAGTGATACGCTTCAATCCCTAACTTTTGCCTGGACCGCCCTTTTGGGTTTTCAGTCCACCGGGATACCTTTTTTGCCCAAGCCTCCCTTTCGGGTTTTCGACTTGCCGGGTGTACAAATTTTTCATTTTCATCCCTTACTTTTACCCGAACCCTTTTGGTTTTCCGGGAAGCCCTTATTTTTTCCTAGGTCAGTCAACCTAGCGGGTCTTTGTTCATGCATAGTATTTTTCGGCTATGTCCATGTTCACCGGGTATGGAGAATTGTCACTGTCCATAGTAGTAAGTGTTGCCACACTGCCAGAAGATGCTCGTTTGATTGTACATGATTCATTGCTGGAATTCATGTCCAATGCCCCAAGTGATTCAGATGGAGATTTGTCCATGTCTACTTGGCATCTTTGAGAGATTCCTTGAATCTTGACTTGACTGCCCCAGATGATGGACAATGATCCTGCCATGCCCCTTGGTTGGAAGTGTTTTTCCACTTGAGGTGATCCTTTTCATTGAGAAGGTTCTTGTTCATCAAATATCTGTCGTGTGAATTTCTCTGCTGTTGAAAAAATAGTCATATGCAAACAATGGTATTTTAATAATGCAAAGCCTATGTCTGTCTTAAAGTTTATATATATTTTTTTTAAATGCAATTTTTTAGTAAAACAGATTTTGCAAGAGAGTGATATTAACTCGTGATTTATGGCAAACCTTACAGGAGTAAGGATACCTTTTGTAATAGTATGCTTTTGAACTAACCCATGCTTCAGCTAAGACTTTTAAGGGTTATAACGTGGCCTGGTTCACGGTTCAAGAAACAAAGGATAAAGGCTCAAAATTTATTTGTACCCACCCGTTCTTCGTGATGTTCTTCAGTCCTATGCTCAGTTACTTGCACGTTTAGAATCCCAGTTGAGTTCTAGAATATTGTCCTTGATGTTCCGGTGATGGTTCGGATATTGATAGTTTATTTTGAATAGGTATTCATCTTTCTTGTCGAGGATTTGTAGGACCTCTTTCTTTACTATCCCTGTCTTTCGCCTGAACTGTTTCTTTTTATGGTTACAATCAGCGGAATGCCCCAGTTTTTCCCTTAAGTCTCCTTCATAGGTTTTGACTTAGCGGGATTTTCTTTTGAACAATAATGATTGCCTCTTCTTAATGATTATGCGGAACCATCAACATCTTCTAATTTGGAAGGACGTCTTCGATGCCATTCATTATGTATGTAGTAGAATATTGCGACTGAATGCGCATCTGAATTAACTGAGCAAACTACCCTGTGCCAGGTTATGATTAAGGATTTTAATTTGTGTGAAAATAAAAACTCCTACTTCTTAGGCTCAAAGGGGTTGACTAGGGATTATCTTCCTTATTACTCCACTGTTTAGGATTTGAAACAACGCTTTTACATCGTCAACAAGGTTGGTTCAAAAGCACACTGTATGGATTGTGGTATCGTTTTTGTCATCCTCCCTCTAAAGGCTCAGAGCTTTTGATCAAGAGTTGAATATCACAAAAGGCAAGCAGTTTAAATATAGTGAATACGAATGAATTGATTCAAAATAGACATATGCAATGCATTGATAAAGTAACAAAGTTTGACATGAATAAATGTTCGAACAATCAAAAGAGAATTACAAATTGAAAGTTCTGATGAACGAAAAGCCCTCTTGTCAGAACTTGTCACTTCAAATGGTGGGCCTTGGAGGAATGACAGAAACATTCCAGTTGACCATCTTGTGTGAATTCCAATGCTCCTTCATCAATCAGGTCTTGAATTTTGTATTTCAACCTCCAACAGTCGTCAGTATCATGCCCCGGGCTGTTGGAGTGGAATGCACATCTTGCATCAGGATTGTAGTTAGGGGAAGAAGTCTTAGGATTGGGATGAGGTCCTATCAACGTAATTAGATTCATCCTCAACAGGTTTTGCAAAGCTTGAGACAACGACATGTTGAGTTTGGTAAACTGTCTTTTGGGTATATTCAGCTTACTCTAATTAACCCGTTGTTTTTGGCGAGGTTGTTGTTGGACCCGTGATGTGGTAGAAATTTGGAAAAGTCCACTCTTCACAAAACCAACCTTTTGTCTTCTCGGGAGTTAATCAATGACTTGGTCCTCAACCTCAATTGTTTGCTTCATACGGCTGCAACCGTCTTGATGAAGTTTCTTGATAATGGCTCTCAGCTATTCTTGTCCCCTGGCTAGGCCTTAGATAAGAGCCATCTGCCCCAGCATCTGGGTTCTCATTGCTTCTACCTCAGCTTGCAGTTTTTCCAACCGTTCGTCCTTATTGTCTTCAGGACTTTTCTTGGCCAGGTCTCCAGCGAGGAGTACTTTTAACTCTTCCTGCCCCTTGAATAGGTTTAGGAACATTTGCATGAATTGAGCCTATTGAGTTTGGAGATCTCTGTTGTATTTTTGGAGAGCCATTTTCCTTGCTGAAATAAACAGCGAGAAAATGAGAGACCTGTACTAGAAGACCTGTTATGCAAATGACGTGCATGCAATGTTTTCAAGGATCTCGCAGGGTAAATAAGAAAATGTCAGAAGTTGAAATTTGCAGCTTTGATTGAAGAACTTTGTATCGTTGAAAGTCCTTCTACGAGAGTCAAGCTCACCATATCAAGTGGGTCATAGCCCCTGACTCAAGTTGTCGTGTTTTGATCTTTTGACGGCATTGGCTAGAGGAAAATAAATCCACTTGCCCCTTTCTAGACGTCTGATTTATCATAACCTGCATCACAAACCCTTGAGATCCTTGAAATGGTTAAGGAAATGCTGTGGCATGATATTATGATGTGTATGCTATGCGTTAAGCGAAAATGCAGGGTAAGAAACCAATTTATTAGATTTGTACAAACAAGGTCCTGCAAGGAACACAAACAAAGCCCTGCAATGAGTTCAAATTTTTAGGAAAAGAAAGAAAGCAAGTCACATAAGCAGCCTTAGGTTTAGGCTTGCATGAATTCCATAGGTAAGTACCCTCTTGAAGTTTAGTTGGTTTCAAACCAGTCTTAGAAAAGTAACTGGGTTCTAAGGATTCTCAATATCATTGATCATCCTTTATCGGACATTGTTTCAGCTCAGGCAATCTTTTCTTGCTGCCAAAATATCCCGAAAGTCTGATCTCAATGAGTGTAGCATCGAGTGTCAACCAATCCTCAGCTTTATACCGAGGTCGGCTATCTCACTACTTTCTAATGGCCAAGTTTGTTCAACTAAGGTTCTAAGGTCCGTTAGTGCTTCACGACACCACGCGGTGGCCCCGTATTCTCCTCGTTTCCATACAAAGGATACTTGTACCAACCAAAGTGTCACACCAACACAACCATCGCTTAAACCATATCGGTCTACTCCGTACAATCTCCACGATCTATTGTTGTTTACCTAAAGAGTGTCCCCATATCTGGGTGTAGGATCTTCAACAATACCCAAGCAAAAACCCTTAAAGATAAAGGAGGCAAAACAAACAAGAAAGCAATTTTAAAAATGATCTAGATCCTAAGGTAAACCCCACTTTATTTTAGTCCCTAGCAGGTTCTCCAGTTTTGTGATACGGTGGCAGAACCGACTGTTATACTGGTTTGTGTTTTGTGTTCGCAAATGTTGCGGTAAGCAAGAGTCGCCACTGACTTTTATTTCATCCTACAAAGGAAAAGGAACAGAAAAAACCTTTTTTCGAGATATTGTACGGGGGGTAGATTATAGAAAGGGAAGGTGTTAGCACCCTTTCTATCCATGGTTTTCCATGGGCTCTTAGGTACTTGCTCATCTTTTCAAAATTGCTTGCGTGTGCTTGTTTTGAAAAGTTTTACTTCGTGATAACCCTTGTATCAGTCCTCAAGAGTGTGACGAAGCTTGTTTTAAAATTTGTTTTGAAAGGTGTTGGTGTGAAAAATTTTGTTGAGCAAGTACTTAAGATTCTACCTACTCGAAAAAAGATTATTTGTTCTTATTTCCTCTAGACAATGCTATCCCACTATCAAGGAGTAGGTAGCCCTGTCATTTGAGTTTGTAAGGGACGTTCAAAAGGGACAAGTACAATCACCAAAGCAATGGTTTGAAATTTTAGTAGTAACTCTAGAGTCTTAAGATCTTTCCGAGGCAACATTTCTGAGGCAACATTCGAATGGGACATTTGATCTTTTAAACAGAAAGGCAACCACTAAAATCTCCTATGCTTAATGACTATTTACTGAAGGAAACCGAAGTGAGGAAAACCCTAGGAGTGAATATGTGCATGTGAATTTTTCAGTTATTTAGTCTTTGCACATTAGGTTATCTACCATTTTAATTTTCAGATATTCTTGCCATATAATCCTATTAGCCACGCATCTAGACAATTAAAGATTTGCAGGAATTTAAAGTGCGAGAAAATAAACCTAGCTATTACAAGGCTTTGGCAGTTACATATTATCTTGATTAAAAATAAAAATGCGGAAGTTTAAAACCCTAATTACTAATACAATCCCAGAGCACTTACAATAATAATAAAAAAGAATTAAAATGCGTGCGGAAGATTAAATGCGAGAAAAATTGAAAACCCTAAAAATCTAATTGAAAAAATATTTAAGTTATTTTTTTGAGGAAAAAATTAATTAAGTTATGTACAATTAAAACCCTAATTCTAATTATTTTTAATTATATAAAAAAAAGAAATTAAATTAACCTAATTTACTAATTAAATTAAAATAAATATTTTGTGTAAAAAAAAGATCTTTTTGTGATTTGTTGATTTTATGATAAACTAAAAAAAGGTAATTAATTTTTGGTGAAAAATAATTAAACAAATTAATTAAAATAATAGAAATAAAAAATGAATTAAAAATGGGCCTGTTTGCATTACTGAAGGAGGGGGTGTATTGTTGAATTTCCCTGGCCCAATAATGCTGGGCCCAATCAACGTGCCTGATCCCAGGGAGTGTTGACCTGAGGATGCATCATGGTCTTTCATTGCTGGAGCATACACCTGGCTGAATGATGGATCCACTGGATGGATGGTTGATAGTGCATGGTGAATGCTAGGGCAGGTGATGCACATGATCTGCAAATGGAAAAGAAAATAAAGTTTTGCTGGGACTTGGGATCGAACCCAGGTCCTTATGTTCACCAACAACGCGCTCTTCCACTGGGCCAATTTACTTAATTGTTATTATACTGAAAACAAAATATAAAACAAATGGTTAGTGGACAAAAACACACGGAATTTCAAATGGACAAATAGATGGTTTCCACATTATCATCTTCTCCAGGAATCCGTCGTTTTAGGAAAAGACCTATACCCACGGACAAACATCCATGGCTAGAAACCTGCACAACTCAAAAACTCACAAAACATAGCATAAATGGAATTGAAGACCATGGTTCAATTGGTTATGATGTCACGATCATCATGTTACCTTGTTTATGGCCTAATTTTACCTGTAGCCAAAAACCCTAAAACGCATGTGGAAACCCTAACAATGGCAAGTACAAATATACGCTTCAAAAATGCAATTAAACTATTCAGTCAGCTTGCAAACATGATAAAGATCACAAATATGTCAATCAAATATGCTAACAATGCAGGAATTGATGTAATCGATTTCAAGAAATAAAGCAAACCGTGTGAGCGATAGCGTGCATTTCTGGGCACGAGAGGACTTGCAAATGATCCAGTTAGCTTCAGAGATTCTCCAGGATGCGATTGGCAATGTTGGAATGGCTTGAATTGGCCTGTAGCTTGAAATCCAATCCACATTTTTCTTTGAAATTTTGGAGTTTTGTTCTTGCTTTTTCACGACTGCAACCCTTCTCTTATGCCTTGTACACGTTCCATGTATATGTTAGAATGAATTAGGGTTATAAAACTGGCTTGTATCTTTGCAATTATGGAAGATTTGATTTGATTTCCATGCCATATGTAAACTTGCTATATTGAGCCAAATCTTCCCTTTCCTGTACCAATCATGCTTGATTCGATTTGGCCTTGATATTTCAACATTTTTTGATTGCAAACCTGTCAAAAAATCAAATCAAAACATATCTTTGCTATTATTTACCAATTATTTGATTTAATTGAAATTTTAATTAATAAAAAATCATAATAAAATGGAAAATGAAGCAAATAACATGTGGATGGATAATTGGGTCGTGGATCATATTATAAGTGAGGTGCAAGCATAAAAAGTTAGGCCCATTTGGCAAAAAAATGCATTTTTGAGCACATTTGACTTTTGGCAATTTTGCAAAAAAGGTCAACTTTGACAAAGCATATCTCCTCCAATTTTAAGCCTAGAGAGGTATTCTTGGACTTTTTAGAAAGCTTAGGATGTCCCCTAAGCAACCCTTTTGGTCTCATATCAATTGAGTCTTCCATGTTCATGTAAAAAGCTTTGACCCAAAAGGTGTTTTTGTTGACTTTTCAAAAGGACCCATAATGTAGAAATTCATATCTTTTTATGAGTGCATATTTTGAAATTGTGGGATGAAGATGAGTTGTATGAAATTGCATCCTCTTCAAAATGAGCATTGGAAGGAAAATTTATGACAAATTATGTGAAAGTTATGCTTGGTCAAAGTTTGGTTGACTTTTCCTGAGAAACCCTAATTTAGCAACTTTTGGGTTTTGATGAATTTGGAGCATTCCTTGAGGAATCATGATCAACCCTTGATAAAATTATGGATATCACTTTAAAATGTTGATGTTGACCAAAAATCTTGAAGTTGGACTGTATGTGGGCCACAGTTGACTTTTGACCTAATACAACCGATTCTCAAGCATCTGAGCAGTTGACTGAGCAAACCTCTTATGCAAAGTATGAAAGTTGACATGGAGGGTTTTGAGAACATATTAGGACCATGGAGAGCATATGAGATCTTTGGAGTCCACCTATCTTGATAAAAATGGAAACCCTAATTTGAGACATACTGCCTTAGGAGAGAGTTTATCTGGTAAACTCTTGGGCAAACTTGAGCAAATTGAGGCTCTCTAGGAGTATGTATTGAGTAAAATGAGAGAGTAAATTTTGGGGTACAATAGTAGAATAGTGATGTCTAAAGGAAACGAGAATGAACAGTCTTTTTCGAGTAGGTAGGGACTCTTAAGTACTTGATCAAAATAATAAAAACTCTTTCACACAAATACTTTCAAAACAATTTTCAAAAACAACTTCGTCACACTCTTGAGGATAGATACAAGGGTTACCACGAAGTTAAACAAAAACTTTTCAAAACACACACACAAGCAATTTCAAAATGAGCAAGTACCTAAGAGCCCATGGAAAACCATGGATAGAAAGGGTGCTAACACCTTCCCTTTCTATAATCTACCCCCCGTACTCAGAAACATCTCGAAAAAGGTTTTTTTGTTCTTTTTCCTTTTCCTTTTTTGGATGAAATAAAAGTCGATGGCGACTCTTGCTTACTACAACATTTGCAAACAAAAAATGCAAACCAGTATAAACAGTCGGTTCTGCCACCGTACCACATCAACAATGGAGACTGATTGCCATCAACATTCAAGGACTTGCCACAAATGCCAAATCTATGCTGACAAGGTCCATGTGCCTCCTATCCCTCTAAACGTCATGAACGCTATGTGGCCATTTGCAATGTGGGACATTGACATGATTGGAGAGACCAAGTCCACTGCTTCTGACGGACATCGCTTCATTCTGGTCGCTATTGATTATTTCACCAAATGGGTCAAAGCCGCCTCAGTCACCAAGAACGTGGTAGCCAGATTCATCAAACATAATCTCATCTGCCGCTATGGTATCCCCGAAAGGATCATCATCAATAATGAGACTAACCTCAACAATGCTATGCTTACCTAACTTTGCACTCAGTTCAAAATCAAGCATCACAATTCTTCTCCTTATAGACCAAAAATGAATGGCGCAGTCGAAGCGGCCAACAAAAACATTAAGAAGATTGTGCAGAAGATTGTAGTGACCTACAAGGACTGGCATGAGATGTTACCGTTTGCTCTTCATGGCTACCGTACTTCAGCTAGGACATCAACTGGGGCAACCCCATTTTCTTTAGTCTATGGCATGGAAGCTGTTTTGCCATTGGAAGTTCAGATTCCCTCATTAAGGATTATGAATGAGGCAGGCCTAGGCAAAGACGAGTGGATTCAGACAATATTGGATTAGTTGAACTTGATCGGTGAAAAACAACTGGTTGCCGTTTGTCATGGTCAGATGTACGAAAAGTGCATGATTAAGGCTTTCAACAAAAAGATCAAGCCTTGAGTATATCAAGCTGGCAACTTGGTAATAAAGTGCATCATTCTGCCACAAGGCAACCCCAGGGGCAAATGGAATCCCACTTACGAAGGGCCATTTGTTGTCAAGAGAGTGTTCTCTGGTGGTGCCATGATGCTGACTACCATAGATGACAAAGACTTCCTACATCCTGTGAACGTGGACATAGTTAAAAAATACTACGCATAAGAGACCCGCTAGGTTGACACACCTAGGAAAGATAAGGGCATTCTGGAAAACCAAAAGGTTTGGGCAAAAATTAGGGATATATGCAAAATATTATACACCCGACAAGTTGAAAACCCGAAAGGGCGACTTAGGCAAAAATGGGTATCCTGGTGGGCTGAAAACCCGAAAGGGCGGTCCAGGCAAAAATTAAGGATTGAAAGCGTATGACTATGTCCCGTGGAATCACCACAGTCAAATTTATTACCAAGGTCCAAGTTCAAATAGTCCAAGATCAATCTAATCAACTTTTGTCAACGGCAAGGGGCATTCGAAGACATTGGGGAAATAGTAGAGTTGGAATGCAATGAGATCATTTCCACATGGATATTTGTTTTGTTTTCCTTTCGACGATTTCCTCTTACTAGGATCTCCGTCTCTTTGTAAAAAAAACGCCTATTCATGGGCAAAATATAAATACAAATATACTTTGAAGTGAAAACTTTATGGTTTTATTTTGAATGCAAAAATTTCCAATGACTAAAATTGAATGAACATATTCACGTGAACATAATTAAAACTATTTGGCACATGTGTCCTGCTAAGCAACAACAAGCATCTCTTTAATGTATATGGAATATCCCCACAGAGTTATTTCATTAACATTATCCCCACAAGACCGGCTACAATAAACCAATCCCCACAGAGTTACCCACAAAGTCTCTTTTCATAGGTTGATACCCAGCCAGAGTCTCAATCTATCGACAACCCCCTTCCCAGCTAAGTTGGTCCTAAAAGAAGAAGCCTTATGAATATCTCCCTAAAAGAACTCACCTCGTCAGCAGTTCATCAACATGGTTTATTTCTTCAACAAACAACGAATAACAAAATTCCTCGTCATAGTCTGTCCTCTTCAACTTGAGTTTGCCTTTCAGACTATTACAAATCAGAGGGCCACAACCCCTAATCCCCAGTAAAGTCGTCAACAAAACCTTTACTATCTCCAAAAGATACTATGAAGCCTGGGCCCGACCAGATAATAGTACTACTTTCAATACTATGAAGCATGGACCCGACTAGATAATAGTGTAACCTTTCAAATACTATAAACATTGGACCCGACTAGATAATAATACAAATTTCAAATACTATGAAACCTGGAACCGACCAGATAATATTTTAACTCTTTGAGATATTGAAGAACCTAAACTCAACCAGACCAGGGTTTAACTTCTTTTCCCCAGTAGAGTTTGCCTCTACCCCAACAAGTTATTGTGAAGCTTGGATCGGACCAAATATCAGTTTTCAACTTCATCTTTTTAAGTAAGTTATTATGAAGCCTGGATCTGACCAGATAGAAATTCCCCTCATAAGTTCGTTGTGAAACCTGGAATTCGACCAGATAAAAACTAAGTTCCAAGCAAGTTACTATAAAGCCTGGATCCGACCAGGTATCAATTCAACTCTATCTCTTCAGACAAGTTTATTGTGAAGCCTGGACCCGACCATATAGCAATTAACTTCATCCACCTCAAAATCTATGAAGCCTGGATCCGACTAGATATCAGTTCAACTCGTCTATTCAAGCAAGTACTGTGAAGCCCGGAGTCCGACCAGATAACAACTAGCTACAATCCCCAGCAAGATACTATGAAGCCTGGACCCGACTAGATAATAGTATAACTTTTCAAAAAAACATGAAGCCTGGACTCGACCAGATAGTAGTTACCATTTCAAGTTACTGTGAAGCCTATATCCGACCAGATAAACATTCAATTTCAAGAAATTTTCTGCGAAGCCTGGAATCCGACCAGATAACAGTTAATTTATTCTTCCCCAGTAAGTTACTATGAAACCTGGAATCTGACCAGATAGAAGTTGACTTCCTCATCCTCAACAAGTTTTTGTAAAGCCCGGATCTGACCAGATAATAGCTAACATTCAAGAGATATTCCCTGGTGGAAGCATTCTGCCAACAAAGTTTGAAGATATGTATATTCTTCATGCCCAACAGCAATTCGGGATTCCGCTTCCCAGAACTCCTCAACAATAGTCAAGGATTTACTTTCCCGGACTAAATATGCATCTCACATTCATACATCATATCATATACATACAAAATGCATTTAGCATGATCTCATTCATCTTGTGAACATCATGCATACATCTGCATTTAACTAACCCTTTTTCCCACAGGTAAAACATCAAGTTTTAGTATAAATCGACCAAAGATTTGTGTTGATACTTATTCCAGTATTTACCATCATTCCTCAAAATGGCATCTATAAGCCCATTCATAATACATCTTCGAGTGCAAATTTTTGGGCACTCAAGTGTTCAATCATCTTCCACCTTCAAGTCACGAATGGCGGATCCGCCAATCTAACTCTTCAGGTTTAAGAATATTGAACAAGGGCAGCTGTTGTACCCAAAAATTTGCCCTCTCATTTCTCAAGAAATATCTCATAAGATCTCCTTTGGTTCAAGACTACACAAGGTTTGATCAGCTTAAGACACTTCCTCAACACTGATAACTGAAAAGTAGGGTTTAAGTTGCCACAAGAACAATTGAACTTTCAAAGCCTCAAATGAATTTAATGGATCATTTGGACCCTCAAGATTTCTCATGTCAAGTTTCAAGTCTTGGATCACATTTTTGCTCAGTCAATTGATCAGTTGACCTAAAATCAGTTATATTGGGGAAAAAGTCAAATGTGGTCAATTTATAGTCAAACTTCATAATTTTTTATCCATATCAACATCATGAACTTATATATGTCAATTGATCAATTTTGGATCACAATTCCTCAAGAAATTTGATCAGATCATCAAAAGGGAAAAATGGTTAAAATTAGGGTTTTGACTAAGGAGGTTCAATTTTTGACTTTTGGCCTAACAAATGACTTATTGGTTTAAGACATGATCTCAAGGATACAAATGCACCATTTTTACCTAATGTCATAGATCAAAACATTTCTCAAGATCAATTGATTGATAGTTGAATTTCAGTCAACTGATGAAAAGTCAACTGTACACTGAAAAGTCAAACTTTGACTTTTTGATCAAAATCAAGTTTCAAAGATTACGATTCATCAAGACATGTCAAAATATGAAACTTGTTCATCAAGAAATATAAAAGTCAAAGTTACCTTTGAAAAGTCAAAATTCTAAAACTTAGAATTTTTTCGAAGTGTTGAAAAGTTCACTTTTTTTCATAACTTTGAGCCAAATTTCCACCATGATGCAAGATGATTCAAAGGAAACTTCCAACATGAAAGTTATAGATCTGAATGAGATCTAAAACATTGTAGGTTGGAAATTTTTATAGAAATGCTTGGATTTCAATTTATGATTTTGTGAAGACATGTTCATGAAACTTAAAAGACTTAGTGAAATTTTGCCCTAGTTAGGCAGGATTTTGACCTAACTTCATGACAATTTTTCACCTAGTTCCAAATATAATTTTCAAAAATGTCCAACATGAAGGTTGTATAGGATGTTAAAAGCTTTCCAAAATGTCAAAGAACTCATTGAGATCATACTTGAGCTAAGATAATCGAAGGCAAGAAGTTAGGGTTTCAAACTTGAATTACAAGTCAAGTTTGTGATGAACACTTGATCCAATCTTCAAGCATGTTGTACAAATCCTACTTTTCAGGATTCTAACTTGCATTTCACTCCATAATTAAATGTCTACCCAACTGTTAGAGCTTTAATCCAAGCATTCAATGCATTGTCCAGGTTTAATACCATTTTAGGAAGAAAGGCAACATTGCCATTTTGGAAAAGTGACTTTAATCACAATGTCCACTCTTCTTGAGCTCCTAACTTGTTGTCTCTGCACACACACTTTGAAAAGAATATAATCAACATTTTTAAAGTGATTCAACCACTCTACATGGCTGGTACAAAACATTGAAACTTGTTTTTTCTCACTTTTCTTCAAAATCAAGCAACCTAGCCATAACCCTATAACTCAGAAATCTGTTGCGAAAAGTCCTATAACCTCTTTCTTATAACTATACAAGTTATTTGCAAGCTATACACGAGAAAAAACACCCTCAAACTCCCTCAAAATTAGAACTTGCATCAAAACTCCATCTATGTGCACATTCTGACATTGAAACCTAAACTCACATTTCCCTCGTGCGTTTTTATTCCTAATCAATCACAAAGCTTTTATACATCAAATATAGTCCATCTTCATCCCTGTTTCACAACTGTAACTCCATCTCCATCATCTTCCAAACTCAAAAACAGAGCTCTGCAACTGGACTTCTCCAGCACGATTCAGCCATCCTCATTCCAAACTAATCATTGCATTAGCTTCCTAGAGGTTCACTGAAGCTAACCCGATCATCACAACTCCTTGAAAGAAGCTCATTTGCAAAACACGAATTCCATTTTTGAGGTAAGTTTTCTGACTTTTGAAATCTTCATATAGGAATTGTTAGCTTTCCATTTTCAAAGACAAAATGTGGATATCATAGCCCTGAAGATGACCATGTCCTTAAAATTCATTTATATTGCTTGAGTAGTGAGAATTTTAAGTTTGAACTTTTTGAAAAATTTAGGTCAGACTTTGGTACCATTATAAATTCTTATTCATCTTTGATTTATAGCTTATGATATTTATATGGTTGGATTCGTATGGAAAAATGGAGCAACTTTCATGTTTACATTTTTCATTTTGGATGAGAAATGAGTAAGTTACAGGAACCATGGCTGGAGGTTGAAGATGAAGTCATTTCTAGGACTGGATTTATGTTATGTATTTATTGTTTTAGTTATGTTAACGGATGTATAGCCACACCAGTGGTAAGGCAACGCGCGTTTCATGTACATGGCATGGGTTCAAGCCCCAGCGCTGCCACTTTTTGTCATTTTTTCAACATTTTCTTTCTCCTTGTTGCAAGTCAGCGCGCCTGGGCCATGTCTCACTGGGCCTTCACCTTTTTACTTGTGCTAACCCTCTGTTTCCATCTACAACACAAACCCACTCCCTTTTTTATTTTGTTATTTTTTCTGATTACAAAAATCTCATTTGGGCCAGGCTTCAAAAATCTGTTTTTTCCTAATAAACTCCCAAGTCCCATTTCACACCCCCCTGATTTTTATTTTTTATATTTTTATTTTATTTTATTTTTCTTTATTATTATTTTTATTATTATTATTATTATTATTATTTTTATTAATAAAAAATCCAAAAATATATTTGATTTATTATTTGCATTTTACATACCTATATTTTTATTTTCTTTATAAAACAAAAAGACAAAAATATTTTCTTAAACAAATTTAATCCTTTTTCTTAATAGATTAAATAATTAGATTTAGTTTTAAGTATTTTCTTTTTTATTTAAAATTAACTTTAGAACTTAATTTTCTTTTAATTAGCTAATTTCTATACTATTTTTATTAAACTTAAAAACCTTTTCTAAAAAACCCTAAAAAATGCTTTCTAACTTATTTTATTTTTCTTAATTAGTTTAGGTTAATATTTAATTAATAATTTTCTTTTAGATAATTAGGTTAAAATTCTTTCCTCAAAACCAAACAAAATCATTTCCTTTCCATTTATATCCTTGTATATTATTTTCATTTCTTGTGCATTATTCATTATTCAATATGGTTGTAATAGATAATTAGGTTTAATTTCTTGCAATCCCCATTTGTAAATTTGTACACCCCATCCCCCTAATGATGTAATAGCGTAGTAATTTTACTTTCCACAATTTATCGCTTTCATATAAATGCTAGTAATTAGGATTTGTATGGAAAGATAAAATCAATAAGTAGATAACCCTAATTCAAGATAAAATCATAGAAATTACTGGTACAGATCTCAAAAAGTCCTCTCGAGGCAATTTTCTTTAAAAGGCCCTATAGACTGGGGCAAGAAATTATACAGGTGCATTTTCTCATCTTCAATGGTTGATCAGATTAAGTCCATGTGCAGGCTAAATAACTTGTGAATTTGAAGAGTGTGCCGGGAAGTGAGGATTATTATCCTCGACTGATTAAAGACTTAGGTCCATTTATTGATGTTCTTCCATCAGAAGTCAGGATCATTACCTCCAATTAAAGTGTGGATCTTTATCCCCAGCAAGATACGAGCAGGAACGCAAAAAGCGCGTGAAGTCGTTGCCCATATAAGGATTATAATGGAAACGTTGTTTCTTAAAAGGACTCATATCCCAAGTAAAAGATCCTTTGCTACTTGACAAAGGTCTATCTACTAAAGGGTTTCTCTTCAGAGATCTTTATTCCCCAACAAAGCATTCTCAGTTCTCTGTAGGAGGAGAATGGATCTTCTCCCCGAAAATTTAGAAGTTGTTTGAAGTCAAGATGATTTCTTTTCAGTGGAATGCAATTTATTTTTGCAGTATCCTTTCCAAAGTCCACTTTTCAGTGGAATTCCTCCTCGGAGTTGATATGACGAAGTTGTAATCTTGCATCGTAGTTTTTACCCAATGGTTGATAGTTCAAATTGTTTATTATTCAGTAAAGTTTTTCATTCCAAATAGGGGCATGTTGCCACAATTTCTGTTTTTACAAGTACTGTTGGTCTTCTATGACAAGAATCATACCAGCAGATGAATCAAGAAGGGTTTGTATGTGACCAACATGAGGATTTTTGTAGAATGGGACCCAATTTCCCCAATGAATGCTCACCTCTGATCAAGACAGAATCATTATTCCCCACTAAAGACGTACTCTCTCCCAAACAAAATTCCTTATCTCCAGTGAAAGTATACCCATGTATAATTCCCACGAAAGTCAGCACTCTTTGTAAGAGTTTGTTTAAGAATTCGTCCCTGCCAGAAGGCTTATCTCCAAATAAGTACATTTCAACATGATTTTGTATAATCTTCTTCTTCAGCGCAATCTACTTTGTTTTGAAGAATAAGGGAAAAGTTGTTTCATTGGACTAGATACCTTTATCCTATTGAAGTCGATACCCTGCATCTTCATGGTTGGCATTTATCCCTTTCGTGAGGTTGTCATTTGTATTCCCCATGAAGTTCGTATCTTTTCTCCCTAAGGAAGTTTTCCCAAATCAGGTTTTCTTGAAGAGATGTTTTGATCAACATGTCTATTATGCCCTGATGGAATAAGTCTCCTGTTTTTATGGAGCAGTGTGCTTAGAAGAATGTTGTTTATGGCTCTTTTATACCCATTGATGGAGTATTGCTGAAATATTTCCTCGGTGGAGTTCTGAACCTCAAGCTTATGATTCAAAGATCACATTCTCTTCCTCAAGTGAAGATTGTTACCCTAAATGGTAGTATCCCCGATGTGTCCTGGGTAGAATTCTTTTATTTAAGAATTTCTATGATTCCCCAATCGAAGTCACTTTTATTGGAGACTTACATTAGAAGGTCCCAGTTCCCAACAAGGTTCTCTTTATACTTGGAAAGAGATGTTGGATTCTTACCCAGGAAGTTGAGAGTTAGATCAGAGTTCAAGACTTTCTCTGAACTACTATCTAGTATTTGCAGTATTTTCCCCGATAAAGGTGTACTATCACCCGAGTATTCCTCCGTCTCAGTGTAATCTGTTTCTTTCCAGGTTTTATTAGAAGAATCATTTTATTCACCAATCAGAGATTCTTGATATACTCCCCTTGAAGTCAATATTCTACAGCTTCCCCAGTGAGGTTCGCACTCGTTCTCCTCATGAAGTACGCATTCTCCTACTTAGTAAGGGGTGCACCCTCTCTCTCCAATGCGGCCTACCTATATCAGAGTTTCTTAAAGAGACCTATGTTTACCTATGAAGATTCTGGTTTGGTATCCTCATGAGGACGACCATCATTCTCGATGAAGTGATTTCTACTCCCCAGTACAATAATCCTTGTCGGCTTGAATCTTCCAGAGCTACACCCGGTGCAATGGGTATTGTTGATGTTACCATTTAAAGTTTTTTTGGCTCGCTAGTGTAAGAGGTAGTCTTTGTCCCCAATCGAAGTTGAATTTTGGGAACCTGTCGGAGTAATTAATCTATTATTCCCTAGTGGAGCAAGCTTTATTTCCCTAGTGGAGTAAGTGTACTATCTCCCCAGTATGGTGTATATGGAAATTCCAGTCATAACTCTTTCATCCCCCGTGATAAAAGATTTTGTTGAGATATCCCCAGTGGAGTTTTTGTATCGGGATGTTTGTTTCTTCCCCAAGTGAATATTTTTTACCCCCCGACAGTGTTATCCCCAGTGTGGTCTGAGTAGAATTCTTTTTATTTAAGAATTTCTATACCCTCCAATAGAAGTTATCTTTGTCCATAAGGTTCCATCCTCAACGAAGCTCTCCTCTTTCTAAATAGAAGATAAAGAATTCGTTCCCCGGGAAGTTGGGAGTTTGATCAGAGTTCAAGGTTTTCTCTGAAACTGAAATTTATTTTTTGCAGTATTGCTCTCCAAGAAGTTAGTTCCTCAATGTTATCGATCTTTAGAGGTTGGTGGTTCGCACCCATTCTCCCCATTGAAGTTCAAATTTCATTTTCTCTACAGAAGATCAGATGTGCAAGATAATCGTTTGGAGGTTCATTGTCTTCTCAGCAGCCGATTATAAATGTGCTTTCCCCTAGTTCATTGTTAAACATGCATCATTACATTGCATCTACCAAAACGCGTAGAATTTCCATTGTATGGAGAATTACACTATAAAAAAATTCAAACATGCATAAGTATAAGCCAATTATGTTTATGCATAGGAACCCGATGGTTATGTGTTCAGAGTTGAATTATTTCTACAACAAGCTTCAGGTGATCCTATCTTTTTTCCCCAATGGAGTCTATTTTGATTTACCACCAACCGGGTCTTTGGTATTTCTCATTTCCTCAGTAAGTCATGGTTTTCTATTGCCCTTGCAAGCCTTTGGTTATTTTAGCTGTGTTTTCTTTGCCGTTAGAGTGCGAGTGAGAGACGGTGTATAGCCTTTCTTGCATATCAAGTATTTGAGTATCCATACTTGGTGTGTGGTAATTCAGATAATTTCCACTCTTGAATAATTACATCCCGCCTTTGGCCTGAGGGATTTTGTAGTTCTTGTATATTTTCAAACTTTTAAAGCCCAACGCATGTTGGCAATCCTTGTTTAGAGTCCCTACAATTGGTCTATTTTGTTTAATCGCAAGTTCGCTGTCAACCGGCGTTATGTTTGGGTTTAATACAAATGTAAATCCCAATTAAGTTATTTCCCAAAGAGTTCTCTTCGGCTGGTCTCTTTTCTTTATAAGTCTGCCTTCGATAAACATTCTATTCAGATACAGTGTCTATTTGTATCCTCAGAAAGTCCGCCTTTGGTCAGCATTCTCTCTCCAAAAAGTCTATCTTTGACCAGTTTGGTTTAGGTAGGTCCATATTTGTTTGTTGTATCTTGATTGAGAGTCTGCTTTGGTCGGTCTCTTTTCCATGTTTCCAACATTTAGGTTCTGTTTTGATCAGTTCCTTCTCTCTGATTTATCCATTTTGATCGAGTTTACCTTCTATTAGCTTAGCTAACATTTATGGTTAGGTTATGTTTTGATCATTTCCTTCCCTTGTTAAGGTTCCATTTTGATCATTTCCTTTTCTCTGGTTTATCCGTTTTGATCGGGTTTATCTTCTGTTAGCTTAGCTAACATTTCTGGTTAGGTTATGTTTTGATCATTTCCTTCCCTTATTAAGGTTCTATTTTGATCAGTTCCTTTTCTCTGGTTTATCCATTTTGATCGGGTCTACCTTCTGTTAGCTTAACTAACATTTCCACTTAGGTTATGTTTTAATCATTTCCTTCCCTTGTTAAGGTTCTGTTTTGATCAGTTCCTATTCTCTGGCTTATCTGTTTGAACCGGGTTTACCTTCTGTTAGCTTAGCTAACATTTCTGATTAGGTTATGTTTTAATCGTCCCCTTTCCAGTTAGAGTCTATTTTGACCAGTCTCTTTCTGTATGTGTCTGATACTAACCCCAGACATGTATTCTTGATATCTTCACAAGAACTTTCTTTAGTCTGTCTCTTTTCGTATGTGTCTTCTACCAACCCCGAACATGTACATTTGATATTGTCGTACCCCAAATTTCTCCTACCACGACGATTTTATTTTTCAAGATTAAAATAAAAGAAATATTTAATTAAAGACGGTACAACAGTATCTGATAGCCCGTCTTTATCCGACTAGGGGGTGTATTTTTAGTTCAGGAAATCAGGGCTTTTTAAATCAGAAAGACTCACGTATCCATGAATCCATTCGCGAGGCATGTTGGCCATTGGCCCATGCGATTCGTAAATGGAAATTATTGGAGTAATTGTAAAGTTCTAAATTATTAAATAGTTGTTAGTAAATGGGAGGTTGAAATTAAATTAATCCCACTCGAGTTTAAATTGCATAAGCTTATTTAGGCTAAGTTGATTTTAGTAAAAACAGGAGGTGTAGTTACAAATAACAGGCCCAATAAGGTTTTGTAAGTCGGCCCATTTGTCTTTTTGGGATTTTTTTATTGTCTCATCTGCAAAAAGAACATTATTAATAAAATTGTTTGTTATTATTATCTTAATTCAAAAAATATATAATAAATTATATATACATCTTTAAGAAAACGTGGTGCATTTTTATTGCTGTTAGACTTTTCATAATCATTAATTTCTGTTTATTGGGAAATTGTTGTGTTGGAAAAAGGATTTTTTCGACCAAAGTTAGGCCTAATTTGCATTGAAAAAATGCATGACATAGTAAAACGAAAACAACAAGTTAAGGCCCAACTCCATAGAATTAGTGCAGGCCTAGTTTCCTAAACGTTTGTGTTGGCCCAAAAAAAAGGAAGCACAAACAACAACTGTGCAGATTGAAGCAGGACATTACGCTCGTTTTTCTAAACCAACAGTAACTGTAGAAATTGAATAAATCCGAGTATCCAAAAATCGAATCAAATCCACAGTAAATCAAAGCCCAGATTTGTGGAGTTACATTGCAAATTTTACAGGAAAAAAATCTACAGCAAATCACAAATTGACAGAATCAAATCCATTAAAATCTAAATCTCCAGATTAACCAAACCAAATCTTAAATTTCTATTACATTAAAGTAGAGAATCAATTACGATTACAAATTTGAATCAATTACAGTAAAACGAAATCAAGTGTATTGAATCAATTACAATGAAGAATGAATCTCTAATTGATCTAATCCATAATCTAAGACTAACTGTAACCCTAAAACCCTAAAAAGATAACTGTATAGATACATAAATAAAAGTACAAGAACAGGGGGGATGGCCAGAGAAACAGAAAGAGGGTTTTTTTACAGAAACAGAAAGGGGAGTTTTTTCTGGAATACAGAGATGATAGAAGTCTTACAGAAAAAGACAAGTTGAAAAAGAACAGGGGCCATGCCGTTGCTGAAGATGAAGGGAGGAGCAATTAGGGTTTCGTCATCCGAAACCCTAATCGCTAGCCGTTGATCCGCCACTATCATCATTATTGTTGCACCTTCACGTCCACCACCATCTTCAAGCCCTCAAACTCGCCGCAACCTGCCAAACACATAAAGAAGAAGAAGAATCAATGACGAAGTCGTAAAGGTTGAAATTGAGAACGGCATCGCGAAGGGTAACTCAGCTTGTTTTTCTTTTTTGATTAGGGATTTGGGGTAGGGGTGTGGTTGAACCACCGCCGGAGGTTATAGGGAAACTAGGGTTTTGAAAGAAGAAAGTGAAGAGAAGGGTTTGGTGTTAGTGGAGAAGGAGGTGAGGTTACTGTAAAATACAACAATTGTAAAATGAAAATGAAAGAAAACGTCACTTTGTATTCCATGTGATCCCATGCGACGCGCCCATCTAGGCTATCATACTCCCTCGCTTATCATTCACATGATTTTAATCAAACGACCGTTAGGCCAAGTTTCATGATAGCTGCCATACGCCTCGCTACACAGGATCATCCGGACCCCCCTGAAACGGTAATGGGCCCAGGCCCACTGAAATTCACACCCCCCTTTCAATTATTTGCTAATTTCAAAACGAAAATGTACCCCCTGCCAGCCTGCATATTTGGGCCTAGCCTAAACTACTTTTAACACCCCATATTTCACTTAATAACTGAAAGACACCCCCCCCTTTTGAAATTTATTATATTTTACATTTTTATATGATTATTATTTACTTACTATTATTATTACATTATATTACTATTTTTTAATGATTATACTTATTATTAGTTATGATTATTATTATTATTATTACTAGTAATCTTTATTTATAGTATTATTATTTATTATATGGCAATATTACTTATTATCATAAATAAATTATGTTTATTTAGAAAAACTCATATATTATTTTCTATATTATTTGCATTAAATCTTTTCTAATCATGCATTAATCAATATCTTTGCAAATAATACGATTACAAAACACAAACCAATCATCAAACTATTTTCGCAATAAACTAAACTAATCAGCAGTCTTTTTACAAAAGGGTTTTAAACTAGTTTTGACTTACTACGCACTCAGTCAAAATCTCTGCAATCACTACTCCCGACCGAGTGCATAATGATTCAAAATATGTTTGCAAACTCCTAAAAAACACTAACCCATACGAACTATGAATTGGGACTCTGATTCCTCATAAGAGAATACGTAGGCATATGATCAAAAATCACAGCGAGTTCCCTTATAAAAAAATTAAACTCTTTCTAATTAAAACTTAAAATCTTGTTTACCCCATACCTAAACCTAGAACCTAATATCCTTGTGAACAAGGTAGATGAAAGGTGCCTAACACCTTCCTTTCGTCTAATTGAGTCTGAAACCTAGAATCTCTGTCTGCGAATTAGGGTTTTCTGTTAGATTCCCTTACCTAGGATAAAAACTAATAGTGGCGACTCTGATTTAAAAACCAGTTGCTACAGCTGGCGAGTCTGCTGGGGACGCTCCTTAACGCTAGGTTTAGGTATTTTTGGGTTTCTATTTTTATTTGCTTTATTTATTTATTGCATTTATCTACTTTATCGCATTTATTTATTTACTGTCAATTTCTCTTATCATCATATATTTACTGCGTGGCGGGATTTTTCTATCTCAAAAATATTTCCAATATAATCCTTAGAAAGAAGGTTCGTCTATTAGCTTAGGGGGTACATCATCCCTGCGAGTTTATGTGACGACTTCGCCTAGAGTCGGTGAACTTCTGAAAAAGGAATACTTATCGAGAGATATCCTCTTGACGAGTAGGAATTTGGAAGGTTACCCATGACTCTTTGTAACGACCTTAACCTAAAATCTCACGACGATACCTTTCACGACTTTGAGAGAAATTTTTAGTCCGTAAAGAGGCTCCACCTAAGGGAGGCCCATGTGCCTTTCCCCTATAGTGTTATTCATGACACCCTTAAGGAAGCCACCTTTTGGGAGGGTAGATCAACTGTAGGTCAAGACTAAGGAACCTACCTTATAAGGGTACTTATCACAAAAAGTTCCATCACTCAACCTTACACCCACACATTCATATATTTCATGTATTCGTCATACATTCATCATATATTCGTCACCCGTTTCTTTGTCTTATTCACGGGGTACAAAAAAATAAAATTGAGATCTCAGTGACTGTCTTTAAAAAATCAATACCGAAGGAAACAACTTATCCGCGTCAGTGTGCCAAACATGTCTGAAATCAAGGCTACAAAAGGGAAATAACTTGCTGAATACTTTCTCAAGTTTTGTCCAACAACAGTGGATGGTTTCAAGAGCAGATATCTGCAGGCGCGCCTAGAAGACTTATTTCCTTTTTGCCTGATTTCACGCAAATAAAGTTTTGGCTTAAGATTGTAATATTTTTCAATATCTGAATTACGTTACTTTCAATAAAGGCATTTTGTTTCCACACACCATTTGCGTATCTATTTTAGAGATAGTCGCCAAGTAAAATAATAAAGGACAAGCATGTACCCAGATGAATGAAACATTCAAAACAAGTAACCATTTCATATTCATACGTATTCATTCACACACATGCATTCACGAACACCCGCATATCATGTCAAAACTCATTTTTCAAAAAAACATATCTCGAGTTGAACCATTGGTAGAAGAAGGTCTCCACCTCCTTGGCCTCCATATCAAACAAGGGCTTATCAACAGAAAGCAATGGAAAAAATCTAGAAAACTCAGGCTGCATTCAAGGAGGATCTCGACCAAGTAAAGGGTAACGTCACTTCAATGAAGGGAGATCTGAGTCAAGTTCTCCTAGCTTTGAAGAACATTATTGACCGACAAGATCAGATTCCTAGGGTAGCTTTATAAGAAATAGCCCAAACTATTCGTGCATCAAGCGGTCACCAACTAAGAAAATAGTCAGAGGCAGGACTCCAGAAGTCCATTATGGCCCAACAAGAAGATGAAACTGAAGGGTTTGTGTAATTCCAAGCTTCTCAAGTCATATTTAAAGCATGTGTTTTGATGAAGACAACATGGACATCAACATTCAAAGGATGTGCAAAAAGCTTATCAACATCATATAAAAGTCTTGAAGATTATTGAAGAATTATTGAAGAAATCATCAAATGTCAATATGGTATAAATAATTCTTAATCTTGAATATAGATGTTCACAAAAATATGCATTCATCAAACATATACATATCCCATAACTTTAACATCAAGAAAAACTTTATTTGAAATATTTTTCAAAAAAGATTTTTTGAAAATAACCCTTTAGGAACCGGTTCCTCCCTAACAGGGAACCGGGTGCCAGACTTATTCAAAAAACATGTCCCTGGAATTTGTACCAGGAACCGGGTTGTACCAATAGGGGAACTGGTTCCTGCGTGATATTTTTGAATTCTGACTTATAACGTTCACTAAGAACCGGGTTCTGTCAGTGTCGGAACCGGTTCCTAGCGAACCAGTGCAACTTTTCTTTTGTTTTTTAAACATTTTTCAAGTGGTATCTTTTCATGAATGCATTGCAACTTTTCATATGAATTGGCATGAATGAAGAGGTTCTTATGACTTTATAAAATGCAGATTTTCAGATTTTCAAAACAAGAACACAATAACATTTTCATACAACAAAAAATCTTCTTCAATAAAATTTTTTCTCATTCATTCACATTTGAATTCATACTTTCATGTGTTCATAATTTTGTGAAACTTGCCATATACACTTTCATTATCATTACAAGTTTCATACATACATTGTGAACATTTATATACATTGTTTGAGAATTGTTTTTATCTTAAAGAAGAAGATCAATTGAAGATTGATAAAGCTCTCCATATACTTCAAATAAATCATTGTATTACTTAAAGAAATTATTCCCTTACTATCCAGGATTGTTGGAAGTAAGTGTTGTGATTTGAAGAGGATTGTTCTTCATTCACATTAGTGTTTGTTTGGTCTTAAAGGTGTTAAGAACCTTTGATCACCCTATAGGTTAGATAGTAAGCATAGGCTGTACAATCATTCTAACTATAGTGAAATCTCTTTCGTGTTGGAAAGGGGACTGGAGTACTCTCGGATTGTGAGGGGAACCAGGATATATCACCGTGTTCTTTACTTTTCCGCATTTATCGCTTTCATCACCATAATCAGGAAAAGATAAAGATATAATCAAAACCTTCAAACACTTAATCAAAAAAATTACTACCAAGCATTCTCATAAAACCGAATAAATTTTATAAGACCTAATTCACCCCCCCTCTTAGGCACTATGAGACTTACAATTGGCATCAAAGCAAGTTATAGGTAACTTGTTCCTAAAGATCCAGAATGGCTTCCGCAAATCATCAACCAGTTTTCAGAGATGGTGGTAGTAACAACAAGCCTCCTCTATTCTGTGGTGAATATTTTGACTTCTGGAAAATACGCATGAAGGCGCATTTAGAAGCGCAAGGAGAGGAAGTATGGGATGCTGTTGAAAATGATCCATTTATCTCGATATCAGTAATCAATGGCATTGGTTCTACAAAGCCCAAGACCGCATGGGACAACGATGATAAAAAGAAAGTTCTCTATGACAAAAAGGCAATAAACCTTCTTCAAGGTGCACTCAGTATGGACGAATTTTTCCGTGTCTCGAACTGCAAAACAACAAAAGAAATATGGGATACCCTGGTTCAAACTCATGAAGGAACGGCTGAAGTAAAAAGATCAAGGCTAAATACCTTGAGTCAAGAATATGAACTATTTCGAATGCAGCCCGGAGAATCCATTCTTGACTTACAAAAGAGATTTATGCATTTGACAAATCACTTAAATGCTCTTGGTAAAACCTTGACAAATGATGAACTCAACTTGAAAATCCTTAGATCATTGACTAGGGAATGGCAACCAAAGGTAACGGCAATCTCGGAAAAGAAGAGTCTCTCCGCAATGACTTCCGCTACATTATTTGGCAAACTTCAAGAATACGAAACGGAACTCGGTAGACTTGAAAAACATGAAAATTTAGAGAAGAAATCCAAAGGCATTGCTTTGAAAGTTGATTCAAAAGAAAGTCAAGATAAAGATGCATCGGAGGAAGATGAAAACTTCTTGCTTCTTGTAAAAAGGTTAGGAAAATATTTTGGTCATAAAAATAATCTTCATAATGCTAACTTTGTCAAAAGGAAGAAATTTTATAATCATAAAGATAAAGAAGCCTCCACATCAACACAAGATGTCACATGTTATGAATGTGGAAAGCAAGGTCACATAAAGCCGGATTGTCCAAAACTCTCCAAGAAAAATGGATTCAAAGGCAAAAAGGAGTTCAAGAACAAAAAGGCTTATGTTGCATGGGAAGATAATGAGATAAGTTCTTCATCGGACTCGGAAAGCGACGAATGTGCAAATCTAGCATTAATGGCTTCACATCACTCCGACGATGAAGAAGAGGTTAGTAATGAATTTAATCTTTTTGATGATGATGTTCAAGATGCTATTGATGAACTATTGAAAGAATGCAAAAGTTTATACAAAAAGGTGTCAAATCAAGAAAAAGAACTTCTAATTTGTTTAGAAAAAATTGACACCATGACTAAAGATTGTGATCTTCAAAAACAGAATTTTATTAAAGAAAAAGAAAACTTTGCATGCTCCAAGTGTGAATCAAATATCTTTCAAATTGTTCAATTGAAAAGAGTCATTGAACGATATGAAAAAGGACAAATAGGATTGGAAGGATTACTAAGCCAACAACATTATCCGAATGATAAAAGGGGTCTTGGTTATGTGAATTCTAAGAAACCAAGTAACAATCCCACTGTTTTTGTAAAGGCTAGTAATAGTTCCAATCCCAAGAAAGTAGAAAAGAAGCAAGTTGTTCATAATCATCAAAAGAAAAAAGGCTAATGTATCGAAAAAGAAAACATTTCCTAAGAAGAAATCTTATCCTTCTAGATATAGAAGCAACTTTGAACCTACTTGTTTTTATTGTGGTATTAAAGGCCATACACCTAATGCTTGCTATGTTAGAAACTTTAGTATAGAAAGTGGGCATTATGTGTGGGTGAAAAAGGGAACTAACTATGGAGGACCCAAGACAACTTGGGTACCTAACAGAGAATAATTTGTTTGTGTAGGTATGCTTGAAATCCACATCAAATGTTTGGTATCTTGATAGTGGATGTTCAAAGCATATGACAGGAGATGTACACTAATTTTCATATCTAGTACATAAAGCCAAAGGGTATGTCACCTATGGAGACAACACCAAAGGAAAGATTCTTGGCGTTGGAATAGTTGGCACACCTCCATCCATTCAAATTGAGGATGTTCTCTATGTTGAAGGATTAAAGCACAACCTTCTTAGCATAAGTCAACTTTGTGATAGAGGGTTCAAGATTAAATTCAACAAAGAAGAATGTCTTATTATGGATGAGGCAACCAATGAGGTAAAACTCAAAGGTATAAGAACTAACAATATTTTTATGATTACTTTAGATGATTTGTCTCTGAAGGTACAATGTCTTATGGTAAACAACAATGACGCTTGGTTATGGCACAAGAGGATTGCTCACATTCACATGGAGCACTTGAACAAATTGATTAAGCATGACTTAGTTATTGGTCTACCAAAGATGAAGTTCATCAAAGACAAATTATGTAATGCATGCCAAAAGGGAAAACAGACCAAAACAACTTTCAAATCTAAGAATGTGGTGTCTACTACAAGGCCACTACAATTGTTACACATGGATCTCTTTGGTCCATCAAGAACAAAAAGCTTCGGAGGTAATGTATACGCTTTGGTCATTATTGATGATTTTTCTAGATATTCTTGGACTTTGTTTCTTGTGCAGAAAAGTGATGCTTTTAAAGCTTTTAAGAAGTATGCTAAGCAAATCCAAAATGAAAAATCACTAAAGATTGTATCCATAAGAAGTGATCATGGTGGAGAATTCCAAAATGCACAATTTGAAGAATTCTGTGAAGAACATGGTATCTCTCATAATTTTTCAGCACCTAGAACTCCACAACAAAATGGAGTAGTTGAAAGAAAGAATAGGTTTCTAGTGGAACTTGTAAGAACAATGCTTAGTGATGCAAATCTTCCTAAATATTTTTGGGCGAATGCGGTTAGTACGGCATGTTATGTTGGAAATCGAGTTATCATTAGACCTATAATAAAGAAGACTCCATATGAACTTTTCAAAGGAAGAAAGCCAAATTTTGCTCACTTTCACATTTTTGGATGCAAGTGCTTTGTTCTTAATAATGACAAAGATAATCTCGGTAAGTTTGACGAGAAATCCGACGAAGGTATATTTCTTGGTTATTCGCTTTCTAGTAAAGCATATAGAATTTATAATAAAAGAACTTTAACTATTGAAGAATCTATGCATGTATCTTCTGATGAAACTAACCCCTCTAAGGAGGAAGTAGTTGTTTGTGATGATGATGATCCTATAGATTTACCCCCGGAAGATCTTTCAATTGATCAAATTAGGAAATCACCTGAAAATTCAGAAATCATTGGTCAACAAGATTCAAACATCAATGATCTACCAAAAGAATGGAGAACTCATAGAGACCATCCTATTGACAAAATTATTGGTGATATTAGCCAAGGAGTATCAACAAGATTGAATCTAAAAGATGCTTGCTTAAACATGGCATTTGTTTCTCAAATTGAACCTACCAAAGTTGATGAAGCCTTAGGAGATGATCAATGGATTATTGCTATGCAAGAAGAATTAAATCAATTCGAGAGAAATCAAGTTTGGGAACTTGTTCCTAGACCAAGTGGTAAACACATCATAGGTACCCGATGGGTGTTTAAGAACAAACTTGATGAGAATGGTCTAATTGTTCGAAACAAATCAAGGTTGGTTGCCCAAGGTTACAATCAAGAGGAAGGAATCGACTTTGAAGAAACATTTGCTCCGGTTGCAAGGTTAGAAGCTATACGTCTTTTACTTGCTTATGCTTGTTCATTAAATTTTCAGCTTTTTCAAATGGATGTCAAAAGCGCATTCTTGAATGGATACATCAATGAAGAAGTCTATGTCAAACAACCCCCGGGATTTGAAGACTTCAAACATCCTACACATGTCTTTAAGTTGAGAAAGGCTCTTTATGGCTTAAAGCAAGCACCAAGAGCATGGTATGATAGACTTAGCAATTTTTTGTGTGAAAAAGGTTTCGAAAAGGGTAAGGTTGATAAAACCTTGTTCATTAAGAAAATCCAAAGTAACACTTTATTGGTTCAAGTCTATGTTGATGATAGCATTTTTGGATCGACTAACAAAGAAATGTGTGAGGAATTCTCATTGATGATGCAAGGAGAATTCGAGATGTCTATGATGGGAAAGATGAACTACTTTCTTGGACTACAAATCAAGCAACTAGAAGATGGAATCTTCATCAACCAATCTAAGTATTGCAAAGAATTATTTAAAAAGTTTGATATGGATAATTGTAAAGCAATGAATACTCCAATGGGCTCCGGTACATATGTTGATCAAGATGAATCCGGTACTTCAATTGATATTACAAAGTACAGAGGTATGATTGGTTCTTTATTGTATTTGACGGCAAGCCGTCCTGACATCATGTTTAGTGTTTGTCTTTGCGCTTGCTTTCAAGTAAATCCAAAGGAATCACACCTCATGGCTGTTAAAAGGATCATGAAGTATCTAAAAGGAACAACCAATGTCGGCTTATGGTATCCGAAAGGTAGTATTTGCACTTTAATTGGTTATTCTGACGCGGACTATGCAGGTTGTAAAACTGATAGTAAAAGCACAAGTGGCACTTGTCACATTATTGGAAATGCATTAGTATCATGGGCTTGTAAAAAGCAAGCATGTGTTGCTCTTAGCACGGCCGAAGCAGAATACATAGCAGCGGGTAGTTGTTGTGCACAAATTCTTTGGCTCAAGCAACAAATCCGTGATTACGGACTTGATCTCAGATGCATTCCTCTTCGATGCGACAATACAAGTGCTATCAATATTACAAAGAATCCGGTCATTCATTCAAGAACCAAACATATAGATATTCGACATCATTTTCTCCGTGATCATGTACTTAAAGGAGATGTCGAAGTCACTTTTGTGGATACTCATAACCAACTCGCAGATATCTTCACTAAACCGCTCGCTCGAGAACCTTTCTTCAAAATCCTAAGAGAACTTGGTATTTTGGATGAAGGTGATATCTAATGTTTCTCTTAAAGATGCACGTCTTAATTCTTTTATATGTTTTTACCGTCTTAAATTTTATATATGTATTTATTTAACTCTTTTTCCCCATCCTTTTTGATGTTAACAAAGGGGGAGAAGAATATGCATATGTGTTGTTTTGTTTCAAAGAAATTGCAGGCCCAAATAAATATCAAACTCACTCCAAAATTGCAAGAATCATGGACTTAGGGGGAGCATACAATTTAGGGGGAGCCTTGCATTTGCTCAACATGTTTGCTATACAAAACAACATACACATTTCAAGAAATCATTTTCAAGACTTGGTTGTCATCATCAAAAAGGGGGAGAATGTAATTGCAAGCTTCTCAAGTCATATTTAAAGCATGTGTTTTGATGAAGACAACATGGACATCAACATTCAAAGGATGTGCAAAAAGCTTATCAACATCATATAAAAGTCTTGAAGATTATTGAAGAATTATTGAAGAAATCATCAAATGTCAATATGGTATAAATAATTCTTAATCTTGAATATAGATGTTCACAAAAATATGCATTCATCAAACATATACATATCCCATAACTTTAACATCAAGAAAAACTTTGTTTGAAATATTTTTCAAAAAAGATTTTTTGAAAATAACCCTTTAGGAACCGGTTCCTCCCTAACAGGGAACCGGGTTCCAGACTTATTCAAAAAACATGTCCATGGAATTTGTACCAGGAACCGGGTTGTACCAATAGGGGAACCGGTTCCTGCGTGATATTTTTGAATTCTGACTTATAACGTTCACTAAGAACCGGGTTCTGTCAGTGTCGGAACCGGTTCCTAGCGAACCAGTGCAGCTTTTCTTTTGTTTTTTAAACATTTTTCAAGTGGTATCTTTTCATGAATGCATTGCAACTTTTCATATGAATTGGCATGAATGAAGAGGTTCTTATGACTTTATAAAATGCAGATTTTCAGATTTTCAAAGCAAGAACACAATAACATTTTCATACAACAAAAAACCTTCTTCAATAAACAATTTTCTCATTCATTCACATTTTAATTTATACTTTCATGTGTTCATAATTTTGTGAAACTTACCATATACACTTTCATTATCATTACAAGTTTCATACATACATTGTGAACATTTATATACATTGTTTGAGAATTGTTTTTATCTTAAAGAAGAAGATCAATTGAAGATTGATAAAGCTCTCCATATACTTCAAATAAATCATTGTATTACTTAAAGAAATTATTCCCTTACTATCCAGGATTGTTGGAAGTAAGTGTTGTGATTTGAAGAGGATTGTTCTTCATTCACATTAGTGTTTGTTTGGTCTTAAAGGTGTTAAGAACCTTTGATCACCCTATAGGTTAGATAGTAAGCATAGGCTGTACAATCATTCTAACTATAGTGAAATCTCTTTCGTGTTGGAAAGGGGACTGGAGTACTCTCGGATTGTGAGGGGAACCAGGATATATCACTGTGTTCTTTACTTTTCCGCATTTATCGCTTTCATCACCATAATCAGGAAAAGATAAAGATATAATCAAAACCTTCAAACACTTAATCAAAAAAATTACTACCAAGCATTCTCATAAAACCGAATAAATTTTATAAGACCTAATTCACCCCCCCCCCCCTCTTAGGCACTCTGAGACTTACAGTTTGTCCCACCGCCTCCAAAAGCAGGGGCATCTCGTACCCTACAGACTCCGACCAATGATGCATACAATTACTTGGACCTGCAATACGGAGGCCACGACCCGGAGGATGCCAACCAAGCGCCCTCAAAGACGATTGGTACTCATGCTGTTGACAATCTACTAGGGATGAATCAATACAAAGCTCTGGAGGAAAGATTAAAGGCTGTGGAGGGTTTTGACGCTTTCGAAGTGGACGCTCTTGAAATGGGCCTAGTTCCTAAAGTGGTGATTCCACCAAAGTTCAAATTACCTGAATTTGAAAAATACGAGGGGCTCACTTGTCCAAGAAATCATCTTTGTATGTACTGTAGGAAAATGCATGCCAATGCCCATGATCAGAAGCTGATGATTCACTATTTTCAAGACAGCTTGGGTGGGGCATCTTCATACTGGTATATGCAATTAGAGAGGATGCATATTCGAGCCTGGGAGGATCTTGCTAACGCTTTTATAAAACATTACAAATATAACCTTGAGATGGCGCCTACCCGCATACAACTCCAGAACCTGTCCCAGGAGAAAGAAGAATACTTCAAGGAGTTTGCCCTGCTCAAGACACCTCCTTGCATTGCTGACCTAAATTAGGGTTTAAGTTTGCACAAGGATGTTTTTACCTACAATGCCCAAAGTGACTTTAATACTTCATGTTGGACTCACAAGTTTGTCCATACCAAGTTTCAAGCCTTGATTCAAATTTTTGCCCAGTCAATTGGATAGTTGACCTAGAAATCAGCTGTATTGGGGAAAAAGTCAACTGTGGCCAATTGACAGTCAAACCTCATGAAATTTGACCCATATCAACATTATAAACTCATATGAACCATTTGATCAAGTTTGGATCACAATTCCACAAGAAATTTGATCAGATCACCAAAAGGGCAAAATGGTCATTTTTAGGTTTTTGACTGCACAAAGGCAATTTTTGACTATTTGACCTAGCCAATGACAAATGAATCTCACATATGTACTCAAGGACTCAATGACATGGTCTTGACCCATTCAACAAGTTCAAAAGATCTCAAATGCATAGGATTGACAGATGAATTTTTCAGTCAACTGATCAAAATTTGACTGTACACTGAAAAGTCAAACTTTGACTTTTTGGTCAAAATCAAGTGCCAAGAGTTATTTTTCATAAAGACATGTCAAATTATGAAACTTTTTCATCAAGAAACCCAAAAATGCAAATTAGGGTTTGAAATGGAAAAATTTCATAACTTAGAATTTTTCTAAGTTATGAAATTTTCTTATTTTTTCCTAACTTTGTCCCATTTTTTCACCAATATGAAAATGGATTCAAAGAAAACTTGAAACATGAAAGTTGTAGTCCATCGCAAAATCTACAACTTTGATTCACAAAGTTTTCTCAAAAGAAGATTGTAGCTCAAGTTATGATTTTTGGAACAAGGGTACCTAAAACTTTTAACTTAGAGAAAATTTGCCCTAATCTAGGCAGGATTTTGACCCATCTTCTTGGCCATTTTTCACATAGTTCCACTTGGAGTTTCAAGTTGCATTTCAAATATGGATTATATTACATGTTCCAAGCTTTCCAAATTGTCCAAGAAATCCTTAAGCATCCTTGTGGTTAGAGAGAATCGAATGCTTGAAGTTGGCAAAAACTCACTTTTGCCCATGGCCAAGGCATGTTCATACAAACTTGCATTTTCAAATCAGCATGTTTGGTGCTAGCTTGCAGGCCTCAAAACCAACTTGTACTTCATAATTTAATGCATAACCATTGAGTTAAGGTGTTATCTTGGTCATTTGGACATTACATACAAGATTAATCCTTAAGTGGTAAAAGATAAAATGCCATTTTTGTAAAGTTGCACCTTATGTCAAACCAAAATCCTTGAGGCATGGGGCCATATCTCTGAAGCAAGATTCAATAAACCAATTCCAAGAACCAAGAGAAAAGTATGCAGCATGATATAGGGCTTGTACAAGCTTGCATTGGGAGTACACACACTCTTGCTTGAAAAAGAAGAAAAGTTGCAAAACATATGCCATCTCTCATATCTGTTAAGACCAACTAATACAAACATTGTAGATAATTTTGATACCTCCCAACAAGCCAGGAACACGACCCCTTCATCATTCAAACCTCCTCATACTCAAAATCCCCATTTTTCTGCAAAACAGGGCAAGTTTTGCATTTTGCAAGCCATAACCAAATTTCATCGTGCGTTTTGTCCAAAGATACTTCAAACACCTTCCAATGAACTCACCTGAACTATCCCAGGCCTCCGTTGCAAGCTGTAACACCTCTAACACACTTTGCCATTTTTGTTTCAAAGCTCTGCAGGTTGAGTTCTACAGCACGATTCAAGTTGTTTCAAAATAAGCCAAGCATTGGAAAAGCTTCCTTGGACATCAAGCAAGCTCAAAAGAAGCTCAAACACCATTGAAGGTTGCTATATTGTCCAGTTCGAAGTCAACTGAAACAGGTATTTCATGGACTTCTATCTCTCTATTTAGGAATGGTTAGGCTTAGGTTTGTGAATGAAATATGTTGTACTCATAGCCCTGAAGCCATACATATGCTTAGTTTTCATTTACATTAATCGTGCTAGGAGAATTTCACTCATGAACTTTCTGAAAAAACTAGGTTAGAAATTAGGGCCAGAGAAATTCTCTCTGGTCTTTGAGAGTTAGTTCAAGTTTTTTATATGGTTGAATTCATTGTTTCATGCTCTATAATTTTCATGTTATGAGTTTTGTCAAAAAAATCAAAGAATCAGGAGATAGCCATTGATGAACAGAACACACGTTTTTGTGAACAAGGGGAAGAAGAAGAAGTCTGACTGGGGCTGAGCCTGGTTGTTTTCACTTCTAACACCCCACTTTTCAGTTTACACCCCCCTGGCCCATTTATTTGAATATTCATCATTTTGACATTTTTATTTTTTATTATGACTTTATTATTTTTTGTCTAAATATAAAAAACACCAAAAAATTATTTTCTATATTTTTCATATTTATTTGACATTTATTTTTATCTTACTAAGTATAAATATGTAAATAATCTAATTTTTTTTTATTAAAACTCAAAAATAATGCAAAAAATATACTTATTTTCATTTGTTATTTTTATTTATATTTAAAAATATTTTCTTGAATATACGCATTTTTTTTGTAAATAATTAATTTTTATTTCCATATATTTAATATGTTTAATATATATATATATATATATATATATATATATATATATATATATATATATATATATATATATATATATATATATATATATATATATATATATATATATATATATATATATATATATATATATATATATATATATATATATATATATATATATATATATATATATATATATATATATATATATATATATATATATATATATATATATATATATATATATATA